>CM036564.1:25393103-26643103 GCA_020745775.1 Theristicus caerulescens
ACATGCTACAGTTCCCCCTGCAGACGGCAAGCTTTATCCAAATAAGCTGAAAATTTAGCGCTGAGACCAGAAACAGAATTCTCAGTGAGGCTAGCTGTGCTGGAAATAAAATGCAGTTGTTCTGTCTACCAGTCTCATTCAGTATTCACAAGAGCTAATCAAACAAATCAAGATGGCTACTTATCTAATTGCATATGTGAGCATAAACATTCATTTACTGTATCTGAGTCCACAGAATTCAAGGACATAGTATTTTCTTTTCTAACACGTGACATGGGAGTCAGCCAGCTCGAGGCACCAAACTTAATCAGCTAGGCTTGTCAGGCTTCTGCTCTGAGCTGCATCCCAGAGCATCCTTTCTCTTTCCAATGACTGTGGAGAGCCTACAAGTCCAATCAGCTAACTTAGCTCAATTTTTTGCTTTATGTTGCGTAATGCGTATACACATCTAGATGCTCAGCATCAGACAGCTGGTTAGAAGCTGCTGTGGCTGCTGAAACTGTTGTTGCTGTTTAAAGCTATTTAGCTGCTGTTCCTTCCTTAAGAAAATGATGTTGCATGTGGAATTTGTGTTTCATTTGGCAATCTCATTTACCTGTCTGTTGCATATATGTTGTTAGGTAAGAAACTTTTTGCTACTTTGAAATAATTTAATGCTATTTTTAAGTGTAACACCCTCTAACTCAATATATCAAATAAATTGGAAGAGTGAAAGACAGTAAGACTGTTCACTACAGGTGTTTACATGACTGGTTTTTGTGTTCTTCTTTTGCCAGAATCAGACTTCATGGGTCCTCTCTAGCATGGCAGCTCTTTACTGGAGGGTGAAAGGCCAAGGAAAGAAGGCAATTGATTGCTTACGGCAGGCGTTGCACTATGCACCCCATCACATGAAGGTGTGTGTACGTGTGTCCACTACTCAGATGAAACAATGTTTTGCTTGTCATGACAGAGCTTTCACAGATAATTGTTAAGGCCAACACTGTGTTTGTCAAGTGTCTATAATGTGTTAGATATTAGCTAGTTGTGGTGAAACCTCAAGACTTTCACCACCTGTTTAGTGTGGAGTGTCTCTTTTTAAAAAACAATAATAATAAAAAAAGACAACTGCGAAAGAGGTTCAGTGGAATTTCCTGCAATTCAGTGTGTTTGACACCTCTCTGGGCAATGCAGGCTTGAGCTTTCCCCTGTTATGTAGGACTTTGAATCTTCATCAGCCTTTGTCTGGACAAGTCTTCTAACCTAAGAGTGAGGAGTATATCTTCTGGCTGCCCTTCTAAAGAGGGGAGGAGGTGATATCTAAACAAAGAACTTAAATGCTTAACTCTTTAAGTGTTTGGACTGTGAATCTCAGCTGGACACTAGCGCCTGACTTTGTGCAACAGTTCTGTGCTTTACTCCAAAAAAGGCAGTACTTTGGACACAATCTTCTGTTTGGTGTTTCAGTTGACTAAAGTGCTTTGTACCCTTCACCTTGCCACATGGTATGCTGAGCATTATAATGTCTGTTCTTATACATCAAGATCCTCCTTGCAAACTGATAAATCCAATATAGGCTCCTCACTTAACATTGCAGATTTCACTTTGGGACCTGAGCAACAAATTGTGCAGCACTGCAAAATGTATACTTCTTTTTGAATCTTGGTCTTATCTCTCCATTTTCAGAGAAGGATTTAAAGTACTTTACGATCTCAGGATATTATTAGGAGGATTTAACCATTAACAGTAGAAGTGCTTCAGCTCAGAAATGCACATTGTATGTATCTATGTCCCCTATAATTCTGTTTCTTCGCACTTTTCCTTTTAAAAAAAAGGTTGGAACCAAGATCTAACACAGCAAGCGCTTGCTTATTTTCCTGTCTTTCTATGTAACTGGGGATGGTTGCTCAGAAATGGCGCCCTTAACTGTGTGACTTGTAAGGGTCAGAGTATGGATTGGAAACTACAGTTTGGCAAGATTATGGTGTAGTAGTGCTGTGTTCTAGAAATGTGCTATAATGTTGCTTGGGACTGGCTGACTTTCCGAATTTGTGGCTTGTTTTTACCTTCCATACTGAAGCTGCCTGCAGAGAAAACTGTGGGTCTTATTTGTAAAGATACAGTCGCAACTTGAACACAGTGAGAGTTAGCACTGAATGAACAGCTATTTAATATTTTGTTTTATCCTCCTCTTTGGTTTTATGCACTCTCACTACTTTCTCTTGCCTTTTCGCATGTAAATAAAAGGTAATTAATTTTCCTGTGGGCTTCTTTTGTGATTCCAACTTCCATAATATCTGCTTTGCAAACACAAATGACTTACCCACCAAAGGTACTCCTTGCCTTGTAGAGGTCAAGGAGGCAGGGATCAAATACATCCAAAAATTTTTATTGCCCTGTTGAGGGCACCTAAGACTTGCTACTAAGCAGTATTCTATGCTTTGAAGTTGTGACGCCCAGCTCGCAGAAAGTCTGTTATGGCTGTCAGGGCCCAACAGCTCTGTCAGTCAGACAAGGTCACAGTCTGGAAATTCAGGAAATAAAAAACATAGCATCAGTGACTAGCTGAGAAAATTTTATTTATAGCTGTTATCCAGCATCATATAGGAATTCTGTGGCAGAGACAGGATAAAAAACAGTGCATCAGTTGCACTAATGGTTAGACCCTTTTTTCATTTCCCTGCTGTCCCCTTTTATTCATATTCCTCCCCTCTTTATGCAAGAGCTGAAGGAGGGTGATCAAACAAACAGCTTTTCTTGTCTCTGAGAATGCATCTCATCTTTGGGGAGAAAACTATTCTAAGAGCATCTAAAAAATACAGGTAAATACTGGGACACTTAAGTGAGTAAATTTTTTAGTTGTTTGTCTACACAACAGTAGTGTTTGTTACTGTTGTGAGCAGATGTGTGTATGTGAGGGTTTTTTTGTTTATAACTCAGGCCCAAATGCCCTTTTATAGTAAAATAGGTCTGACTCATCACTTTCGAAGTCACCAGATAGTGGAGTGGCCAGTAAACAAGTGAGAGTGGCCAGGTGGTGGAGTCTTCTGTTTGCCTTGCTGATCCTGAGACAGTTTCAATGGAAAGAACCTCACTGTTTATGACTTGCTCTTCTCTTCCAGGATGTACCACTAATAAGCCTAGCAAACATCTTCCACAATGCAAAACTCTGGAATGATGCCATTATTGTGGCTACCATGGCAGTGGAAATAGCACCACACTTTGTGGTTAATCATTTCACACTGGCAAATGTCTACGTAGCAATGGTGAGTGTGCTGTCACCCAGTTATGTCTTGTCTTTGGTACAGTGTGTGTGTGTGTATATATATATATATATAAAAAAAAAAATCTTATTCTCACGAATAATTTTGGAGGAGCAGCGTCCAAGAAATGGGTAGGATCAACAAAGAAAGAATATTTTTTGAATGCCAAAACTCTTATTACTCATTTTACTCTTATTACTCATTTAGTACTTGAAGGCCAACGTTTTTATAAGCTGCCTTCAGAATACTGTCTGCAAAGCTTTGTTAAGACAGTAGCAAACAATTGATAATTTTGGTTGGCTGCCCGTCTAAACACAGGATATTTTTATAATACTGGAAAATTAATGATAAATTGGGTCTCTATCCTGAAGAGGTGAGCTTAGCATAAGTAAAACCCAGTTCACAGTTGCGATGAACAAACAAAGGAAGTTTAATTTCAATATCTGGATTATCAACACCCAGAACAATTTACAGATTAAACTCAAATTTCTTCATACTGCCTATATATTCTAATCTGCAATTTAGCTTTCAGTGCTTACTCTGAACACAAAATGTTCATTCCTTTTATCTCTACCAATGCTCTACTGGTTCTTGTGTGTTTTGTCCTTATCTTTAACAGTGCCAGCATATTTGAAGGGTAAAAGAGGTACCATTAAACTGAGACATAGTTGATATATATATATGTATGTGTCAAAAATATTTTCAATTACACATGTTCTTATGTATCCCTGCCAGTTTTCAGCACTTGTCATAGATTTATCCTTAATGTTTTGCTCCTGTGGTTGAGGGGATCACGGAGATAACAGGGCAAGTTGAGCAGGTCGTCATGTATTATGGCTATCAGGGTTGAGATGAGTTGGAATGCACAGTACTGTCAAACACACAATGGTAACAAACTGGAGAAAGGCATGACTTTGTTCTACTTCTGACAGTTGTTTGAAAGAAACAAAGTAGAAGTTTGATGCTTCAGTTGCTAATGTCTTTTTAAAGTTAGCACAGCGCCTAAGGATAACTTCATTCTCCCTGGATCTGAGAGAGATCTCAATGAAGCCCCATATTCATTATATGAAATGACTGTAGCAACAGGACAAAATTTGTCTTCTGGATCAAATTATACTAACATAAAGACAAGTTAGTTTATTTACGTCATATTTAACCTGCTGTATTTGAGAGCTGACTCTGACCAACAGGTTGTAGATGATGTCATGCTAATTAATAGTATAGCATCATAGAAGCCGAAGTTCCTTTATTTGCAAAACTTTTCAGTAAGTTGCCTTACAAAGGGGAAACAGTTGGCCATGTTAAGGACTGAGAACTTTGGACGGATGCTATAGGAACTATTGATGTGGGAATCTAAAGGAACATCAAAATAATATCAGATCACAGCAAATGTAAATTATTACATCTAAAAATGGAAAAATCTGATTCTTGTTTTCATTGCTGCTTGTCAGTGTTCCTATAAACTAATACAGGGTTTTCTATGTAATTCCTGTTGAAACTGTATTAAAATACACTTTTTTTAAAAATCAAGACTTTACAACTCACATTGATCTAGTTAGTGTTTATAATGTGGCTAGAAATTAATATTATCTCTACTGGACAAATAAAGGTACTGAGAAAAGAACTTAAGAGGACAAAAACAGTGTTGAAAGTGACTGAAAAACCCAGAATGTTTTGGGTCTTTCCCCCTCTCATTTTTCTTCTAATACACTATTGGATGTTGGCATGCTTTCCTAGTTAATAAAAAAAGCGGAGTGGCATAGGTAATTAGATTTCAGCTATATAAAAATAGATGTTATTTCAGCATGAATGCTTCTTACTACCATTCTGGAGTCCAGTTTATCAATTGAAATTGTCTAGCTACCGTATGCTCTTAAAGTTGTGTTTGTTTGTTGGTTTTTTTTACTTTGAGTAATCTTTTAAAATAATTTCAAGTTGTTTCTAAAAGTGTTGGCTTTTCAGCAAAGTTGATGTTTTTGCATTGTCCAAGATTTTAAAGCTTTTATCTATGTAAAATCTGACTGAAATCTGTTTTTAAAAGTTACTTTTACAGCAAGAATGCTAAGATCTACTATTAAAAGGAAAAGGCAAGAACATTGGTCAATAATGCTCAGCAGTGATTTGACTCCCTTCCATGGAGTATGCAGAATTGGGTCATTAGCCCAAGAAAATATCAGAGTTATTTGGAGGAGGGGGGAAAAAATCCTAAACCACAAGGGTTGGTTCAGTTACCTTTGTATATACCATACTACTCAACTGCTTAGGACAAGAAAGGCATAGAAAATGTGTTTACTGTTTTCTAGAATCTGACTCTTTGCAATCTTCTTTCTTTCTTTACAGGAAGAGTTTGAAAAGGCGATGAAATGGTATGAGTCAACACTAAAACTTCAGCCGGAGTTTGCCCCAGCAAAAAAATCGAATCCGCACCATTCAGTGTCATTTACTTATGAAAAAAGAGCGACGGTCTCCTTAGGGATCAGCATCTTTCTCCTTTTTTAAAAATGTCATTATTCTCTATTCTGCTTTTAAGTGTGCTAAGATAAATTGATGAATCAAAATTTTTAACAAGACGTTTAAAAAGAGATGGGATTTGGATCAAGGGTTCTTTCATTTTTTTTTTTCTCAAATATAGGAGCATCCCTGGAAAATATATTTCACAGACCATGATTTTAAAACATCCGTGTAAATATTAAACCAAGAAACTTCCATGAGTCCATGACCACCTGTACCAGGACCCAGGCACTGTTAGTTTTTCCTTAATGCTCAGATTGGCATCAGCATCCAAAATAACTTGCTTCATGTCTTATGATCTAAGTCAATGGAAATGCAAAGCACACACCTGTACCAAATAGTAAGAAGAGATAATCAGCAATTCATCCATGTGAAACTCATGCTTTGTCCAGTCTTGTTCACTCCATACCACATTACCTGCTTTTTTGGAAGGAGAGGGACAGGATTTAAAATGTTTATAAAAAAACATTAGGAACATTGAGCATTTTTGGAATTGTTTATTTCTGTTGAGGGATGAGGAGGAAATGAGGAGGAGGGAACAGCAGGACACTAAAGTTAAAGTGGTCTTTAATCTTACTTGCAAAAAAAAATGCTAAAAATCCCAATAAGATGTTTTATATTTGTCTATATATTCATAGCCCTCTGCCTCCCTGAATGGTTGATTTACTAATTCTTTGTTCACTGTATTTTTAGCCATTTCAGAATAAGGTGCAAGTTTATGCTCACTCTGAGCCATACTTTCAGCTGCCGAGGAGGAGGAGGGAGGCAGTGTCAAGGTATCATCAGCAAATAAGTCAGGTGGAAGATTTCCAAATCAGTTCTCTTTGTTTGGTGGAGGACATGATTCTCCAGACATCATTGTTGAATCAACAAGGGCACATATTTGAAATAAAATAAATTGTTTATGAACAAAACACAGCTTCTCCTCTAATCTTTGTGTCATGCACCATTTGCAGGAGTCTAGGCTTGGGGAGCTACAGCCTTTCCTCAGGAGTAGACAGAGCTGGGGAGGCAGGAAAGCCTTTAACACTCCTGATTAGACAATGATTTTCTGCGTATCTGTGGAAAATTCCCTGCACCTCTGTGCCTGACTCCTTTTCTGTGGCAGAAGGGAATAAGGGAAAGTTAACTAAATCAGCTGTCTGTCATGTAACCTACCCTCCGGCTTTTAGTTTTAAACATGCTGCTTAGTGATTCTTTTTAAAGAGCTAACAATGTTTATAAAGTTATTCTTTTTGTTGATCTTTTTCCTCTTTCAGTGATGCAAATTAATAGCAAGTATGGCAGTGGTGGAAACTATGACGTCAATGTAATTCTTTTAATACTGTAGCTTTTTACTACATAAAAAGTTCCCTGGATATTTTTATATATAACTGCAGGTGAGCAGTTCTAATGGAAATTTTACCTCTGTTGTATTGCAAGTAATTTTTTTTCATCTAGAAAGTCTGACAGAGGTATGAGCTAGTGCTACTGTTGGGTAGCTTTTTATTAAAAATGGGTGAACGTGTTACATTTTTGTCAACAGAGCCAACAGCATGTCAAAGCCTTCCCTTCCCAAGGCTACTTGAAGGCTGGATGGTGTTGACTGGAGATGGGCATAGCTATGTCTGTATAAACTCCAAGAGGAAGATCACCTTCTGGAAGGTCTGATACACCACCACTAGGATCATGGACTGGGATAATGAATTACAGAGATCTCTCACATAGAGGTGTGGGAGGGGAAACCAGTAAGGCAGGTACAAGTAAATGGAAAGAAGTTCTATTTGAGCTAAAGAAAAGTTAGAGCAAAGGCTTTTCCTTGAACTAAAGCAATGCACAGAGAGGCTGCTTTTGTTCAGTTTCATTAAGTGATCTGCTCTACTTTTATAGTGGTTGATAAATACTTGAGAGTCACTTAAATATATCTGGTGTATCTTCCATTTCATGGGCTAGTTTTAAAACGTAATATGCAAAAACTTCTCTTGGTACAGAGGATCCACCTTACTACTTCATTTCCTAATGTGTCATATGGTCAAATCCAGTGACTGCCACATGCTGAACTCTTTTCTACTGCATCTGTCTCACTGATGATGAGAGATGGCAGGATATAAGTGAAGAGTAAGGCTGGTCCATAAGAACCTGAAGCAGCAATATGTGGAGCACAGATGGTCATCCTTGGCTTTGACAAAAGATGGAATTAAAATAGACCTTTTCTGGATCACCAAGGATTATGCTCATAGACAGCACTGATGGGCACTCAAAATTAGCCATTAATACTCATGTCAGTTTACATCTTGCTTACTGCAGTATTTATTTTTTATTAGGAAATGCAGCAAGGTGCACTGTATACCGACATCATCCCAAAGGTAGGAACACTAGTTTTGTGTGCGTGACCATACTGTAAATTGGTATTACCACCAAGGAGATAGCAGGCTTTTGCTCTTCTTGCTCTATTTGCATTTCCAGAGAACTTGCATCTTATAAATGGTTCTTGAAAACTGCAGTAGTGTGACTTCATGTATTTTTTTTCTGAATCTTGGTTAAGTACTTTAAGGGAATGCGTACTGCCTTAATCTCATAAAATTTGTATGTACAGCTGTTCATTTGCTACTCGGCTGCTGTATGCTGTATCTGCCACACAACTAACTTTAAAATAGCCCATGCATCCCTCTTAACTGTAGTTTCAGAAATTTTAGGTAGTTCTTCTAAGTGTACTGCATAAGCAGTATATAAAACTGAAGCAGGAAAGCAAAAAGATCTACTCGAGAGCATAAACTTGACCTAACACCAGCAACAGAGTGTGCGTCTTAAAGATTTCACCCACTGATGAACCTACTGGGGAAGGCTGGCTCCCTCCCTGGAGAAGGTGAATGGAAGACACTCCTTTCTCATCTCCATGTCTTCAACCCTCCTGTATAAATGCAGAGAATGGTGGTTTTGCATGGTTTGGCTATGTTCAAATGTTAGTCAAAGAAAAACTGAATTATGCTGATCTTATAAACAGAAGACAAGTTGGGCAGTGTGTTGAAAGGGAAGCCAGTGAATTTTATGGAGCAAAGGTGTGACTCTCTGCAGGATGAGCTACCTATTTAAGGATGACATTCATCTCCTTCCATTTAAGCTATTTTAAAATAAGCTAAGGTAGTTCTCTTGGCTCTGTCTTCAGTAAATGGAAAAGATTATTATCTTGAGAGGGTGATCCACCCTCCCTGTTGTAGAGCGTGACAAATTACGGGTTCAAACTGCCTGTTCCTTTCCATTGACTGTTGAGGTTCCTTTGACCAACTGAACTTCAATATGATTTCTAATAATGAAACTTAGTAACTCATTTCATATTGACTGGCTCTGCTAAACATATCACCGAAGTAGTCTAATTTAGGGATGACACAACCATAGGTAAATGGCAAAATCCTCTCTTCTCCAAAAAAGTTTTTTTTCTCGGTTGTTTTCAGAGCATACCCAGAAATGAAGTATAGATGGGGAAAAAAAAGTCTCTGTTTGCAGATAGCATCATGCTCCTGACATCCAGGGGCTTTTGAGGGCAAAAGCTACAGGAAGAGAATCAGATACTTCTATCTATGGAGTGGTGGTTTTGATTCACCATTGATGGCATAGTGGTACTGGTCGGGGCTGCACTGATGCCGGACAAAAAAGAAAACCCCAAAATACCATGTTGGCACCCAATGTGACCATAGCATCACATTCAAATAACAGATTTTACAATGCAATGGAGGCTGGGATCTTAATTTCCATCACCTGTGGACACCTTGCATCACCTGTGATGGCCAATTTTCATAACAAACTGAAAATATTACTCAGAAAAGTTTTCTGATGGAGCTTACAACCTTCTTTCCCCACTCTCTAACCCTCCTTCCTTCCCTCTTGCAGGAAAAAGACTAAAATCAAACAAAAACCCCATAACCTCTCCCTAACAATTGTATGATATAGCCAAAGATGCTATATTAGCTCTGTTGCAGTATTGTGATGCTTTTGCTTCCTGCCATTTTCAGTAGCTGCCATGAACTTGGCTGGCTAGCAATTTAGGACCTCCTGGGTTTAGACCTGCTTCATGAATAGTAACGTTCCTATCCTTGTCGCTGTCCTCCTGTATGACTTTAGGCAAGGCATTTCCACTCGTCGCTGTACCTCTCTTCCTCCCACACGTTGTCTGATGTCTTTTTAGAACATATGGGGTTTTTTGGAGCTGGAATCATTGCTGTTTATGTCTTTTTATGAGAAACAGTTCTAGTGCCAGAGAATACAAATAGTAGCAACACAAATTAAAAACAACTGTGTGGAGACCTATGAAGCAGGGAATAAGAAGAGTTTAATAGTCTCTGTATCAGCACTGAAAGAGTGAAAATGCTTTAGAAGAACTTCTCTTGGTGTTCAGAACGACGCAAGCTCCTTCTCCTCTCCAGAGCTACCGGATGTTGTGTGGCAGGTTCAGGGTGGCCCTCCTGTCTCAAGCATCACTTAGAGGTGTCCTTCTGGAGTGCTGCAGGTTGCCTTGATTTCTTAGAGGACCAGCTGGCCATGTTTGGGTCAACAAGACTCTCTTGAAAGAAATGTCCCCAAAGAGTTTGTCACTTGTGGGGTTGCTTTTGTTGATTTTTTTTTTCCTCTTAATTTGATGAATGTACTCAAGTGTGCCAGTATTGATTCAAACAAAGCAAATGGGTGTACGAACGCTGAGGCTTATGAAGCTTTCCTATCAATTTGTGGTCGTCTTGCTGAAGTCTGATGGCTGGTCATCTGTGAGAGCCAACAGAAGGTTGTCCTGCAAATGACTGCCAGGAAAGGGCAGGCAGTGAGCTTAAAGGCCATTTATTTTTATTATTATTTTGAGGGAATTTGCACAAGAGTGATACAACCTACATATAATGTTAAGAAAGTAAAAGTGAGATAGTTCTCATACTTTAAGCTTTTCTCATTTTTAAGTATTAAAAAGCTCAGGATTGATTAGGAACAGTGTTTTGATAAGGCTGACTGCTTAAAAAAGCAGCCCCTCGAACTTCTGCAAGTACTTAATTTTTTTTAACCTTTTAAACCTAATGATCTGCTTCTGGGTTGCAGAGCAAAAATAATAGTAACTGAGTTCAATAGTCCCAGAGGAGGTGCAATGACAGTGCCACAGAAGGAACAGTTTCAAATACAGATGAGTGTGCGTTAGCTTTGTGGTATTTATAATTTTAGGGGGATTGTCTTAAGGCAGATTTGATGAGTTTTTTTCTTTAATCTAGTTTCAGGCTGCTCCTTCCACATTCAGTCCTTCAGAACTGGATTATTACTAGTCTAACAGAGTTTTGCTTTTTATATTTATTTGTGCCCATGGCACGCCAGGTGTTTCACAGAAGAGCCAGTCTCTGCTCTGAAGGTTGTACAGCCCCAGACATCGGCCCACAGTACATTTTCAGTGGTTACAGACTTTGTGGAGCTCACTCCGTGACCAGGGATCAGATGGCTCTTCAGTCAAATCTTCTGGCTTCAATCCTTCCATGATAACACCACTGCTGGTTTCAAAATCTGAGCAATCCACATTTCTCTGAGGAGAAGACAGTACTCCGCCAAATCAAGCGGTCATCGTTCTAGTACAATTTAATGGAAAACTTTCAACTTGAATTTTTGACTGTTCTGCTTTATGATCAAAATCCAATCTTGTCTTCTCTCTGTAATTATCCAATTCTACTGTTGTTTTTTAAAAAAAGAAATTATTGTCCAGAGCTGCAGGTGTTAGACTACAGTATGATAGCATGAGTTACCAGTATGTCTTATGAGTGCCTTCTCTTGTACCCTGTCTTGTGATCCATGTGCTGAAGAGCAAAGAAGTAATATTTAAAAGTCATTAAGAGACACTAACTTGTAGGCAGATGCAATCCAAAGAACATAAATGGATGGAGGAAGCCAATTTGATCCAACTGCCATGCTAGGAGCTGAGGTAGGAAACCATGTTCTCTGAGAACAGGGAAAAGAAACCAAGCTTTAGTGGTGAGACTCTCAGAGGAGGGAGAGAAAGCTCCAGGTAAAAGCGAGAAAGCTGAGGGCCCTGCTTTTCTAGCGTGAGAGACTGTTTCTGGCTCCAGGACTGGGCAAGGTAGCAAGGACAAAGAGGTGGCCTGAGTGGATGTTTTTTCTGGTCGTCTAGAGAAGTCAGAGAAGAAGGAGAAGGACACCTGAGAAGCCACGAGTCAATGCTGCAAAACCACTGCAGAACAGCAGGTCACCTACCATTGACACATAGCCCACTGCATGTCGGATGTGCCATCTGTCCTCGTAGTCCTTGGAGGACGAGAGCTGCTGAGCCTCCCCAGCCAGCACAGGTGCAGGTGCCCAGGGACGAGCATAAGCACAGAAACATCCCATGGACGATGGGATGAAAGCTCCCAGAGCACCCTCCCACTCCCAGTGCCGAGGGAGGTCCCGGAGCCTGGGGCAGTGTGCCTGGGAGCGCTCTGCTCGGCCCTACTGCACCAACACCCTGCTGCGCTGCCATCCCTCCCTTTGAACATGGTTGTGTAATACTGCAGAGTTTTCTCCCATGACTTTATCAGTCCATTTTCTACACTGTAGACATTTCAGTGTCCATAGTCACCTATGGCTGGGAGTTCCAGAGTTCAGTTTAGTTTCCAGTGAAGAGGTATCTGTTTGTTTTGGACCTGCTAGTTTTGTGTGATGCTTCCTACGTCTTGTATTAGAAGAGACCACGAACAATTGTTCTCCTTCACCTTTTCTGTTATGTGCTTATCTAAGACATGCCCTTTTGACTAAACCGAGGCCTGACTAGACTTAGTTTGGCTTTTAGCCTACTAACTTGTTTAGGAAGGTAGAATACTTGCTCAAAAGCAAATTTTTTTTTAATAAGGAGACTGTACAGCATCTGCAATCTGCTTTTTTTCCGACTTCTCCACCTGGATTGCAAATACTGCTGGAAAAGAAAGTTCAGGACGTGATTCAGGTAACTGAGGTATTAACACCGGGGTGGCCAATCTACAGCCCACACACCAGATGCATCTTCTGGCCCACTCGCCCTTGCCCTCTTTCTCGGGGCCCTACAGGTACAGTGAGGTCTGTGTCTTGTCGTGAGGCACAGGGACATGCCTGCCTGTGGGGTCATCTGAGGAAGACTTTTTCCATGCAAGCGGATGGCACGATGGCATGTCCTCATGGCATCATCCATAAGCATGGATGGAGGCACGCATTCACGTAACAAAAAGTACATGACACGTGCCCTAGCTTATCAGGTTACAGAAAGAGATCTGTTTGCTGATCATTTGATGATCATGCATCTGACCATACAAGCTCAGTGGGGTCACAACAAATGCTTTTGAAAGACTTTGTACTAGACGGCATTGTCTGCCCTACCACACCAACGCCTTTGCATACCAGCATACGAATGCATGGGTGTACCACTATGAGAAACAACCCTGTGGTTAATTGTGACCATGGGCTATAAAATAAATCACTGATTCATTCACTGAGCCAGTTCTATTAACTATTAGACTGCCATAATGAAAACTGGGACTAAAACCTTTGTAATCTGTGCGTTATCTGTTGATTACAGTAGTGCCTTATGGTCTTTTTCAGTGAACTGAGAGAGGTGAATTGAATGATCTTCCAAATCCTAATTAATTAATTCCTGACTGTCATCATAGGGCAATTTTAATTGTTTGGAGCAGCTTGGTCAGCACATCAAGTTGCAAGAGCTCTGCAAGCGTTCTTATCCTTGTCACTGTAGGTTCACATGGGCCTTCCTTTGAATTTCTATAGTGACACCCCCCTTGCGCCCATCCTTCGCGGGAGCATCACTAAAAGCTCTTAAACAATTGGGTGGCTACAACCTGCCTGAAGTCCTCTCCAGCTTCTCCAGCTGAGGCGGGAAGGATAGCGTTTCCGCAGGGGCAGATCAGATCAGTGTGGCGCTGATCCTGGTATCCTGACAAAGAGCCCTGTGACTCCTTTCATAAACAGGATATTTTGTGCTTTTAGAAACCCAGAGTGTTTCTTATGAACCACTTTCCCCTAAAATGTTTCAAAGACATTTTGACCAGAGGAACAAACAATTGGGCATATTTTAGTGTAGGCAAGGCTTTTTTTCTTCAAATGGAGGACCTGCAAGAGAAAAAAAAGGGGAAACAAAAAAAAAACCTGAAACTGGGTGAGAGTTTCCTTAGAAACTCTTCAGAAGAGAAGCCAAGACAAAAACCCCTTCTGTGCTGACTGTAGTTTCAACCTTCCTCAGCGCTAGGCAGAGGAGTGGCCATTAGCTATGTGAATCCAGGGACAGGGCTTTTATTTTCTTTCCATCTTTTTATTTATTGGCTTAGCCCTGAGCTTTTTTTTTTGCCTGTTTTGTTGGTTGTTTTTTTTTCTTTTTGAGTGACTGAGTGGCAGTTGTAGTTCTTTCAGTCTGGATAGCATGTCCTAGCATATCAGGTTACTGTGATTTGTCTGTTCAACACACAATCCTTCAAGTCAGTGAAAAATAAGAACAAGACTTTCTAATATTGTCAGCGTGGCACTAGGAAGTTTGAGAGAGGAATGCGAAGTGTGGATGAATTCACAATATTAGTTAAAAAGTTGATATTTAGTAGAATGAACAACAAGGGCATAGTGGAAGATGGAAATGAATCCATCCCTGTGACTCTTTCACTTCAAAGTGCCGCCAGCAGCCCTTGATTACCATCTCATACCCTTGCTTGCACACTACTCCCGCGGTCTCCAGCAAAATGGATCCTGGCTGGCACGGCTTGGTTTTGGGGGGACTACCAATGAGTTTCACTCTTTTACTTTTCTTTTTTAATCCTCCTAGGATCCTCACTTACTTGCAGCACAGTGGCTTCTTCTCAGGGCTGTGGTGATCAGCTTTAGCTCCCAGGCACCCACATTTCTCTGCACCCCACTTTGTCCACGTCGCACAGCTCGGCCACCTCTGCGAGCACTGCTGCCAGCTCTGAGCAAATGGAGGAGACAGTGAAGGTCGAAGGAAGATGGGGCTCTGGAAAGAAACCAGGCTGTGGCAGCTGTCAGCCTCTAAGTGCTTCCCCTGTTCCTTACCGTCTCCTCCAGCCTCTTAGAGCTGCTGTGTGGGAGGAAAGAGCAGCACCAGCAGCTGGAGAAAGGTGGGAGGAGTGGGAGGAAGAAGAGGGAATAGCACCTGGGGGCTGAGAGCCAGCCTCACTGTCTGCTCCCTTTTGCAGCCCCCTCCAGCCGTGCTCTCGTCACCTACCCAGTAGCCGAAGGGGCTGAGGAGCAGGTCCTGGTGTGAGCAGTGCCCTGTGGGGCAATCCCCCCACCTCCCTCACCATTACCGTGTTCCTGCCTTTCTCCATGCCAGGAAAAGAGCCATTACTGATCCTGAACCACTCCAGCCTTATTCCCTGTACCTCTAAGTTAATGAATGGGCAGCTGAAGCGAAGATGAGAAGTGCCCAAGGACAAAATTATTATCGCCTCCTCTCTGGACATATTTGGACTTGGATTGATGGTCTGTCCTACTAGGAGCAGGTAAGAATTGTCCCATCCCAGTACACCTGTCCTATCCCACAGACTGTCCCAGTATCTTCCCTGGGGAATCCGCGTGAGGCGAGGGCCTCGCAGCTCTGTGCTCTGGGAGCATCAGGTTTCCTGAGCTGCCTTTCCAGCCTGCAGTCTTGCTACCTCTCCTTCTCCTCTGCCACCACAGTCTTGGGCCCCACTGACTTCTGTTTCTCAGGTCCCAGTTTTCGCACTGCCTGTCTTTGTGTGCCAGCTTTGGCCCTGTGACTCCCTGGCAGTGCAGTTTTGTGCCTGTGCACCCGCAGCACTGGAGCCTCCTAGATACCCACACAATCCCCTCTTTGCCCATCCAGGGGGGCCCCG
Source organism: Theristicus caerulescens (assembly GCA_020745775.1). Classification (NCBI taxonomy): domain Eukaryota; kingdom Metazoa; phylum Chordata; class Aves; order Pelecaniformes; family Threskiornithidae; genus Theristicus; species Theristicus caerulescens. Next base: position 25,408,693 of record CM036564.1, read on the forward strand.
GGTTGAGCCCCTCACTGCTCTCTGTCTCTGAGCCCCTCATGGCAGCTCTGTGTCTTTCCCCTGAATTCCTTTCCCGGCCGGGCTTTGCCAGTGGGACGTTTGCCACTGGGGCAACACGGCGACGGTGACGATGACGCCCCCGTACCCCCAGCCTCGGGGTGAGCTCACCCCCTGGGCAGGAGCCTTTCATCCTGGGGCGTGGGGGGCGTCAGCCGCAGAGGCCCCGGTCTGCCCCCCGTCATACGCTGCTCCTGCCGCAGCTCGGCGGCCCCAGCGGCGGGGGGAGCCCGGGGCAGGGTCGGGGGCGGCGGGGAGGCGCCTTCCCCCCGCGCGGCCTGCAGGTGGCAGCCGGAGCCCGGCTGGCGGCGGCGGCGGGGAAGCCGGGCCGGGCGGGGCAGCGCCTCGCAGCCGGGGACGGCGGCGCGGCCCGGCCCGGGAGCCCCGCCGCGCTCCCGCTGCCGGGCCCGGCCGTGCCCTGCACCCCCCGGGCGGCGGGACCCCCCCATTCCTCCGGGCTGCCGGGGGCGAGGTGCCCGCCTCCGCGCCGCCGCCGCTGCTGGACCCCGGCTCCCGTCGGTTCGCCCCTCTGCCGTGCTCGGCTCCCCCGCACGGAGCGCCCACCCGAAACCTGGCTCGTGGGTCCCTACAGGGTGCCCAGCAGCCCCCACGGCCGGTGGCAGGCTAGGGCACCGCAGCTGCCATCCGCGCCACGCGTGGGGCACGGGAGTACGGGCCCCACCGTCACCTCGCCCCACCGGCCCGGCGGCGCTCACCGCCGCGGCCAGCCGCTGCCCCGCGGCCCAAAATGGAGCCGAGGGAGGGCTGCCCGCGGAGAGCGGCGCCGGGCGCCTGGGGAGGGTCGCCCCCCCGCTCCCCTCTGCGACCGAGGTGCGGCCGCCCGTGGCGTGCCCGCTTCGGCCCAGGTTCGTCCCCTTGCATTTCGGGGTGTGGGGGGGAGCGCCTGGCGCGCTGTCGGCTCTTTTGGCGACGGCAGAGCCCGTGGCAGCGCCGTGGGAAGGCCAGGCTTTGCTGCGGTGTTTCTGAGACCCACCCTGCGCGGGGCTGCGCGCCGCCCTCATGCCGCCCCCCCCCAGGGGCAGCTCTGTGTCCGGTTGAGCTGCTCCCTCAGACCCGGGGGTCCCCGTGTGAGCTACTCAGGGTGCAAAACCCAGCGGCCCCCCCCGGCTGGGGCACGCCGCCCCCCCGGCAGCGCAGCGGGGCTGCCGGGCGCTCCCCGCCGCTGGGCCGGGCCGGGCCGGGCCGGACGAGGAGCGCGGGGGGGGCGGGCGGCGGCCCGGCAGCCGGGCTGGGAACCCCCGCCTGCGGTGCCAGCTCTGGCTGCGGGGAAACCTCCCGCCTCGCCCCCGCCTCCCCGCCCGGCGAACGGCCCCGGGGGCGGCCGTGGCTCCCCCGCGGGCACCGCAAGGCCCGGGGGGCTGAGGGGGACCGTCCCCCCCGCCCACACCGTCTGAAAACCGGGGCTCTTTAAGGCGGGGGATGCGGGACCCGGGGTACCGGGGGTGGAAACACGGAGGCGGTGCGGTGTTGCCGGCCATCCCCTCCCGGGCAGGTGGTGTCCAGCACTGCATTTCTGAGGGGTTTACCCCCTTCAGCTCTAGGTTCTGAAGGGAAAGGTCTGCTCATCAGGAGATCGCTCCCGGCGATCCTCACAGCCCACCGAGAGGCTGCTTTGTGCAGTCTCACGCCGATCCGCCCTTCGGGCTGCGTTGTGCAATTCCCTCGCCTTTCATTGTGGGTTGTTATTTTGGCCCAAACCTTAGTCACAGCTGGGCTAATCTATATATATTTCATGAATTTCACGATCTTTTCTTTCAAGTTGACCCTCCTCAGCTCCTTTACCAGATCAGTCCCTCACCTCTGCGTGCCCTCCAGCTTCTCACGCCAGCCTGCCTGCCCAGCGCTCAGGGGACAGCCTATTTGCAGGGAGTTCCCTGGTCACCTTTCCTGCCTCTGGAGGAGGCTGAGGCATTATCCAGCACTGCATCTGTCCTGAAATGTCTGTAATTCAGACCAGAAGCCACCTCAGGCTCTGCCAGCTTCAAACCTTTCAGGCTGGATTCATTCTCAGAGAACAATGACACCGCTTTCTTCCAAACTGATTTAAATTCAGTCAAAAATCAAACAGAAGAGTCACGCTCAGGGCTGGGCTTGGCTCAGGATCTGGGAGTGAAACATCAGGGCTTCTCATCTGTTGGCCACCAGTCCCGCTGAGACAGGTAACAGCTGCCTATTTGGAGACCTAGAGGGGCAGAGATGGAGAGGAGGTGCAAGCATCCCCACCTCAAGTCCCACCACCATGTGTTAGTCCCTGCTCAGACCCCTGGAAGGTGATGGGAGATGAACTGGGATTTTTGCCCCTGCAGGGTGTGGCACAGGCACTAAAGGCTGAAGTACACAAGCCATGACCATGGTGGGGACTTGTGCTGCCCGTGTCTATGATGTTCTTTAATATCTTAGGATACATAGGGGACTGCAATCTACAGGGTTCTCAGTCTGCGCCCCATTTGCCAGCTTGAAATGCTCTTTAAAATGTATTTTAAAAAAATCCAAACACTATTAAATGCAAAGAAATTATGAAAAACAACAAGGAACAAAAGCTCTCAATCCTAGCTGAGCACTGCACAGACAGGAACCTGCTCTGACGTACATGAGCACCCCATAGGGATTAACTCTCTCCTGCCCAACAAAGCCAGCCTTCTAGTTTCTACTTTGCAGCACATTTTGTGTGCTATAAATGTATTTAATCTAGCCAGATAGGGAGATTAAAAGGTACAGCCTTAGTACCTATCTGCAGTTGTCTCCATCCAAAAAAAAAACCACAACCCTGGTCCAGGATTTTTCTGCCTATGTGACAGATCCAAAGAAATTTCCCTTGTGAAGCAGACACAAGAAATAGGCAGCAGAAGTCTAAAGCAAAACGAAAGGGAGAAGCTCTTGTAGTCATTTTCCCCTTTGCTTTACTGTAGTAAATATGCAGAAGGGAGGCTATTGCATGTCTACTACCAATCAGTTAATATTTTGCTACCCTCACCCTTTAACTGAGGTTCCTAAAGCCCTTTGCAGCTACTGCTTCATTCAGTCTCAGGTACCCCCATCTAGGAGATAGCTGGTGTTATTTAACCCCCCTTATACAAAGAGGGGCAGTGAGCCACAGGGGGCACTTGTGTGAAGCCACCTTACAGGCAGTACTTGGAACAGAAATTAGGAGGTGGTGTTCTCAGTTTTGACTTTAACCTTCAAGTCAGGTTTCCTCCTTTTCCCAAACCTGCAGTGCCAGACCGCTGCAGTATCAAATGTGCAACAGCATCCTCCATCTTCTTGCCATCTTTGGTACCATGTCAGGGTGGAGGGACCTGTAGCCTGCAAGCCTCCAGACCCTCGCTTGTCTTTCTAGGAGACTGCCATTTAGAAAGCTGGACTAGGAGATTCATGCTTTTGGCTATCTGCATTATCCTTTATTTCTATAAAGGAGCATCATCACTGAGGAGGGAATTACACAGAAATGACTTGCTTCAGGTACTGTGTCACTGCATCTGTCCCATGTTTAAGCACAGTGAGAAGGACTGATGTTTTTCCCGATGTACCACGTACTCTTATTCCCTTTTTTCCCCTGCATCTGTGGGCAATTCAAAGTCTCACCACGGGACCACCTGCACAGGGATACAGCCCATAGCAGGTCTCAACTGTGGCTGCAGCAAGAAAAATTGGGAACAGCATAGAAGAATTTTTCCATTGCCATGACAATTAAGTCATAGCATTGCCTAAATGAGCTTGACCTTCTCACCATAATCAGCAAATTTTGAATTCTCTTTTTTTTACTTTCAGGTCTGACTGGACACGACTAGCATCCTGGGGTGCCTGAGTGATATGTGCATGGAAGATGTGTAGACATCACTTCTCTCTTTCCCTGATAACCAGTTACCATGGTACAGCACAGGACCTGAGCAAGAGGCTCCATAGGATCTGAAATGGCAGCGAAACTCACGTGACAGAGGGTAGATCCTTGGAGACAGGTAGGTCATAGCAGGTATGACGTTTTCCTTGAGAAAGCCAAATGTGAAATATTTACTAGTTTTCACTCTACTACACTTAAAGAAAATTACAAAAAAGAAATTTAAATTTCTCCCTCAAAACAAAGGGGGGAAATGGCTTCTTGGGGAGAAGGGATTTATGGTAGGGAATTCCTCACGTCTGCACATCTGTTCTAGAAATGGAAAATGTTCACGAGCTTTATCCAATCATTTAATTGAAATCTTTTCAATCTTTTCAAAACACCACCTCTACTTTTCTTAATTCTGGGATGGTACCATTCTGAATCTATACTTTGAGTTCATCCTAAAATAAGATAACACTAGGTTGAAGATGCCTAGCTAACATTGCAGGAATGTGGTATGAAACATTCAGGTGTCACATGGTATAAAAAGTATGGTGGACCGATATTGAATCCAAAATCATGCCAGCAAGTTTCTGGCTGATCTTGCTGATCAGCTTGCCTTGTGTCTAATGCGCTTGTGCCCTCCGCACGTCAGTATACTTTAGAAGCGTTGGAGGAAGTGCCAAAGGTGGCATCCTGGACTTTTCTGAGCCTCTTGTCTTCCTCTTGACTGTGCCTAAGGCCCTTGCCCTCCATGAGGATCTGTCTAGGAGCAAGTGCAAAGTTTGAGAGAGAAGTCTCTGAGGGTATTGTGGCATGAGATGAGGGAGAAAGCAGCAGTTGACAATCAGAATGTGAAATAAACACTAATTTCAGGGTTGTGTTGCTCAGAAGCCACTGTTCAGTGGCATTTGACCAGAAATGAGAACTTCTCAGCTAAGATCAAGCAGACATCGTTGTGGTTCAATGTTTCTTGAACACTAAAGAGGAAGGCTTAAAATCCCTTCAGTGCTCCTAATTGCTTAACATTTATCTAGCTCTAGGAAGTCCAACAAAGACTGGTTTTCATATTGGTTTGAGTGCCTCGAAACTTGTGCTTGAAGCCTAAAACCTTCCTCATCTATGGCCCTCCTGTTAGTGATGAGGCCAGAGCATAACAGATCCTCTTAAGGATCTTAAGTTAAAACCCCTTTCTTCCAGTGCTGCTCTTCTCGTTGTCTCCATTTGCTAATTGTGAGCATGGAAACTTGATAGCTGGAGACCTCATGCTAGAGCCTTACAGATCTCCAGATTACACAGTCATAATTAAATTGAGGAGAGCGGAGGGAAAGGAATTAATATTAAAAAAAAAAAAAAAAAGAAAGAAAACAATGACAACCTAACCCCCAGAAATCAAATCCATGACAAAGAGTTTAAATGTATGGTGTGTGGCCAGTGACATATGAGTCACTTCAGCCTATCTTTATAAGAGTAGCAAAGTATGAATAAAACACCCAGCTGGCATGGTGCCACTGTCCCTGTAGATACATCAGAGCATAACAGCAGCCTGTGTTGTCAGCTAGAAGCTTATTGTCATCAAGGCCAAGAGAAATCTTAGTCCTGGTGCTCGGGTAAGAGTCATCCTACACCCCAGCCTCCTATTGCATCTTCCTCCGACCCGTCTTCCATAGTTGTATTTCTCTTCACTGCCTTTACACCCCATTTGATTTTCATGACCCAAAGAGAGTTTTCAAAAGAAGTCATAGTAGGTACCCACATCTCTTCCTCTCCTAGTTATATTGGCCACAACTCTAACAGCTCTGCAGTGAGGGCTCAGCTTACACTTGCCTTCATGTTTCTGGTCTAATGGGGAAGCTGGTTGCTGCCTGCCAGGATTAACAATCCAATGCATGGCCATGAAGTCCCTTTAACATGCTGTGACCACAAACCTTGGCCAGGCCCATCCAGGTTCTCCATTTGGGGACATGAGTGTGGCCAGTGCTGAACCATTGGGCTTGCTTTCTGCAGCACAGAAGTCCTCTGTGAGATGGAGACTGTGGTGTAATGGATGTTGGTGAAACCTTTAAAAAGGCTGAACTGACATCTGTCAGGAATGGCGTTGGTTACGGTTGACTCTGCTCCAGCTAGCGGGGTAGATTAGATAAGCAATACAGGTGCCCTCCAGCTCTGCTGCTCTGTGACACCCCCCTTAGAGCCGTTTCCACCACCATTATCTTGATGAACCATTGCAACCAAAATGTAAAAGGAGGCAAGAGCCTTTTTTCAGTTTGGGGAGAGAGCTTCTAGTAAATTAGTGTACTTCCAAACCTCTGATTGTATAGATACAGATATATCACAAATGCAAAAGTTGGTACCCTGCCATAACTGAGACCAGGGTCCATCTCATCCCACCCTGTGTTGCCAAGGAGCAGGCTAGAAGGAGGTTGCAAGGGCAAGATTAGTTTTCCAGAAATAGCCAGTCTTCTCCTCTACGCCGTTCTTTACCAGCGCGCTGACATCGCATCCGTGTTGTGCTAAAAGGTCAAATCCATTCAGTTCCCATGTTGTGGCTCCAGTACCCGGGGGGCTTGCACAGCGCACGTGCTAACTCACCCCTGCCTCCAACCCAAGGTGAAGCAGCCAATTCCCTTGGGGAGGAAAGCCTGGAAGAGGGAGGACTTTGCGTGAGGTGCCAGATGGACGGTGAGAGCACACGCCCATTTACATTGCTCAAGCCGTACTCCTCAGCCCCTAATCCCCAAAAGATGGGGGCTCTTCTTAGTGGCTCTAAATGGGAGTAACGCATGAATTCCCAAATGAGTGAGGGAATTATGCAACCATGAGGCAACTGATCTCATGTTCGTAGCGCTGGGAAGGAGAGGAGCCCTCCCCCGCATCTTACCCGAGCAGACAGTGAGTGGGGTTTCCTTAATGGGAATCCCTCCACTGCTTCTCCCCCAAAATCTCTAGCTCATGCGTGTGGGGTGTGCCGCCTGTGCATCAGACGGGTGGAATGAGGCTGTCGACTTATTTTTTGTTCAAAGGTTTAGCTGAAGATAGATTTGAACTCCACACGTATATTTAAAGGGAAGTTCTTTCAGCAACTGTAGTAGGCTTAGCCTGAAATGCCCAGCTCTATCCACCCCTCTCCATCCGGGGAAAAGAGGCAGCTCAGTTCTGTTGCCTCTCACTGTATCTGTTTGTAAGAAAGTTGTGAGGGAAAAGCTCAAATATGTGGGCTGAGCACTCCAAGATAAAAAAAAACCACCAAGATCCTCACAATTGAACTGACAGCTTGAGGTTCACCCCAGTGTTGGTGAAGGCCAGTTGAGGAAGGGGAAGGGCTTTGTCCTTTCCCGGCAGCATGGCGTGTGTGTGGTGCAGGGCAGGTTAAGAAAGCCTCTGGTTGGGAGCTCCCCCACATTTCCAAACTCTTCAGCATCTTCCATCGCCTAACTTTAATTCACCCGGAGTTCAGAAGCGTTTACAAGACATTGATTAATCCCATCACATGGCTTCCCTAGTTATTCCTGCTCTATCCTGGGTAAGGTAGCATGACTTACCCAGGTCAGACTGTGGCAGAAGCAAGAGAAAGTCTGAGGAGCATCTGCTCCCAGTGCTTTCCTACCTGTCAGGCCATGACTGTTCTCTGTGCACAAAAGCGTGAGGAAAACTGTGCCTGAACGGGTTTTGCCAGGAGGTAGGAGTGTATTTGCATGTGCAGATCTGATAGTTAAGTGCCATAGCTGGTGAAGGCTGGCTCCCTCCTAGCAGGCCACAGAAGAAGACGACCATCACTCCCTGGTGTGGCTGGCGAGCATGTCTGAGCCCTGACCAGGAGGTGGGGACGGGGGACAGGTCATGGCCCCTCAGGAGTGGATTTTCCCAGTGTCACAGAGACACTCCTCTGGGGAACAGCTAAAGCCCCCCACACCAGGTGTCTGAGCAGTGAGGCTGGACCCTCCTCTGCCTTGGCCTCCCCAGGGGCGAGAGACCTTTGGGCTAGGGCTGACTCAGCTCGGCAGGGGCAGGGAGGGGAGACACCCCACCAGGCAGCCCCGCCAGCACCAAGACTGGGCAGTCCTAATGTGACCACAGGCATCTGCTGCCCTGAGCCCTGGGTGACCCTGCCTGCTCGCCAGGGTCAAGGCAGGGGCTGCCTGCCAGAGCCGCACGGCCAGACTGAGCGTGGGAGTGACTGTAACTTGGAGGGGAGCCCTGAAATGTGCTTGGGGTGTCCCCCCGCACCATGCTGGTCCTCGCTGGAGAGGGTGGCCCCAACTGGTACATATCCCTCCACGAGAGAGTAATAGGAAAATTACTGGAATTTCTGCTTCTGGAAACCAGTCTGCCTGTGAAATAGCTAAGCAGAAACATCTAGGAGAAAAAAAAAATGAAGCATCTTCTTGATCACATGAAGGATGTTGTGCGAAGATGGAAATTTGTGCTAAGATGGCTTCGTGTCCCGGCAATGCCACAGACTCCCTCTATAGCCTTGGGTGAGTCACCCAACTTTAATTTACCCAGCTATAAAGTAAGCGTAAAAGTTTTTTTTTTCTTTTGTCTTTATTCTTTTCTTTTTCTTCTCTTTCTCCTCTTTTCACATATTAAACAACTTGGGCAGTCTCTTAATACCAGGCATGTATAGCTCCTAGTGTGTTATTGTGCAGATCCTATTTGGTTGTTTACCTCCTCCCATAATATAAATGAAAATTCACTACTAAAATCCCTGTAGGAATACTGACATTGGGAGAGGTTATTTGGGGAAGGACAGGATGGAGGGGAAAAAAAACAGATTTTGTTAAAATGCAGACATTGCCCTTCCTAAGCCAGGCTGAGTTAGCATCCCAGAATTGGGTAATAAATGCTACTTTTTTGTGTGTCCATCCCTGCTTTCAGCCATTCTGAGCTGAACCTTTCTGCTGCAGAATATATTCTGTCCTCAATTAAAAAAAGGAAAACCACAAAATAAAATAAACCCCCGGTAATATAATTCTTCTCCCACTGCCTGAATCTCTGCACCAGGGAACTGTGAATAATCTCCCAGGGCAAACAGCCCCCTGTGTAAAAATAGCAACACAACTGCAAACTTCAGGGTAATCACTGCTTGATTTCAAAATATTTGTTCTGCTCCTGCCCTGTCCTTTATCTCTCAGGCCTCTATATGTCACTAAAGCAACATTCGACAGCTCCTTGCCAGGTCTGCCTCCTCCAATGCGCTCCACCATTATTAATGGAAACAATCTCCATCTCGGAGTGTTTAAAAATACACCCTTTTCTAAATATAGGCAATCTGCGTGTGTTTAACTACTACAGGGCAGGATGACAGGGACCAAAATATTGACATGCACTGGGTGCGTATAATTTGTTTTGATTCCTGCTCTCTCTCCCCCCCCATGCCAATCTGTATATTACCCACACACCTTGGTGGAAAATCTGTTATTATTTAGCATGAGGAATGTGGCTGCCGCTTGGAGCCCAGCTCCAACGGAGTTTCCTTTGTTTATTTTTCCATCCTCTGTCCAAACGGTGTCAATGAGAGCTGAGCTTACGGAGCTATTTATAGCCTCTCGCCACACTAGGCTGCACCTTGCCAGCAGCAGCAGCAGCCGCCGCCCCCGGGGGGGACGGGACGGGGCAGGCCATGGGGCAGGGCAGGGCGCAGGGCCCCCGGGCAAGGAGAAGAGGGCAGGGGAAAGCCTGCAAGGCAAGGAGGGGCAGGGAGCAGAGCAGAGGAGGTAGGCGAAGCGGGGAGAATGGCGTGTGAGGTGGAGAGGAGCAGAGGGCAGGCGGACAAGGGGAGCCGTCTCAGGCGCTTGGCAGGGGATGGAAGCTGAAAGCAGCAAAAATTGGTTGGGAGAGAGTCAAGGAGGGAGGCAGCTATTCCCAGGGTAGGAAGGGGGTTTTGAGTGGAAGTGTCTTGGGGCAGCCCTTGCGTGGGATCTGGGAGTGCTTGGGAGCTGGTCAGAGTGAGACCTGCCTCTTGGGAAGTGGATTTGGGGGATGCAGAAACATCCCAGCTCGCCCAGTACAGAGGGAGAGTTTAAAACAGAGCAGTACTGGAGTTTGTCCCATGGGGAGGGAGCGACTGGTCCAGTGAGAGTTGTAACTGGGACTGGGGGACCCTGGGCTTGCGCGGCCGGTTGCCACAGGGGACTGGGTGCAGGGTGTGCTCCCCATCCCTTCCCCGGCATCACTCCTGTTTTGGGGTGCCAGGCTCTGACCTTGGCTGGGGAAACTCCACAGCGAGGGGCAGCGCCGCAGCGGGTGTGGGGAAACCCCCCGGGAGGGGCTCGGTGCCTCGGCCCCAGCCCCCTCAGCTCTCGCTGCGCTGAGCCTTTGCTCCCCCCGCCGCGCCTGGCCCCTCTCCCCGGGGGTCCTGCCTGCTTCCTGCGCCCCAGCGGGGCCGTTTCCCCTCCCTGCCCGTGGGTGGGTTTGATTCATGCCTGGCTTTATCTGCAGACGTGTGACAGTGGCAGTTCCCTAAAAGGGGGTGAGGGCGACCTACCCAATAACAGAGGCAGGTTCTGGGGCTCGGCTGGCAGCTGTGTTTTGTTGTTGTTAGCGTTAATAAGCTTGCCCTTGGTGCAGTCTGCAGGGCTTCAGGTGCTGACTAAGGAGCAAAAATCTGGGGAAGGGGGGGAGCGGGAAAGGGAGCCCGCATTTGGGAGTGTGTGTGCATGCTCTCCCCCGAGTACGTGTCCGGAGTCTAGGGCCACCTTATTTTCCTAATGGGGTGCAGGGAAAAAGCTGCAGTTTCTGCTTGAGGTATTGCTTGGGCTGGCAGGGAGAGCTGGGCTGGCCAGATGGAGGGATGAGAGGGAGGCAGGGAGAGAGAGGCAGGCAGGGATGGGAGGGGGGAGAAGGGAGCTAGACACCTACGCAAACACAGAGTGAGAGGAGATCCTTGGATGCAAACACAGACACAGGCGTCCTCCTCCTCCTCACATGCCCCTGATTCATTTCCACATGCCATACACGTGACATGCTAATTCAGGGCTACTACAGAACTCCAGGGCGAGAGACGAACAGGAGAGAGAAATAAAACCCAGTAAGACACCAAACTGAAGATTTTTAAAGGGGATTCAGCACAGCTTAGCCATACCCCCGCTCCATGCTCCCTCCGGGCAGCTGGAGCGCGGGTGGCAGGGGGAGGCCTGGCCGGCAGCCCCCCGCCTCCTGACGCCCCCGCACACCCACGCACCACAACCTTGCGGGAGCGGTTCCACGTGACCCCCGCACACAAAAAACAGCACGGTGCCAGCACGCATCCCACCCTTCCCCGGGACACGGGGTTACATCAGCGGCACGCTCCCCTCTGCATCCCTGCGGCACCACGCAGACTGTGGCAGGGTGAGCTGCACTCTGCCGAGCCACAGCCTCTGCCTTCCTCCCTAAAACTGGGGACTTGGTGAGCTCGACTCTATATTTAAACACAGGCACATAAGCCCTATGTGCTGGGGGGGTGAATAAGCTCGAAACAGCCACGTTACAAACGCCAGAGATCCACAAGGTAAATTATCTGGCAGCAGGGTAAGAAATGCTCCTCACCGCAGCCCCACCTCGCTGCAGCCCACCTCCCCACCGCTGGCCCCGGTGGTTGGTGCCCCTGCCTGCCTCCATTCCCCAGCCACCACAGGCCACTCGCCCTGCCTGCCTCCGGCAGTCGCATCCCCACTGTGACAAGGAGCTAAAAAGGAGGGGAAGAAAAATCCGAAATACAGCTCCGGCTGTCGGCAGGCTGGTGTAGCTGTGGCAATATGACTGCTCCGACCCCGCTGGGGTTTACACCAGGGTAATGGATAGCACAGTTTTATCCCCCATACTTGTACCTTTGCCCAGTTTATGCAGTGCTTTCTTACCATCCACTCTTCTAATGCTGGGTCCAAAATGAATGAACCACTTGGATTCACCATTTCTGTCATGCAGAAATAATGTTACTACATAGAGCTCTGCAGCCCATCACCAGCCAGCTTCCTCCCACCCCCTGTTTAAGGCTGCATTGATGCAAAAACCTGGAGAGCATGTCCTGGAGGGACACGGGCAGGGGAGAGCAAATTTCCTCTTGAAGAGCACCTTTGCTCCAGCATGGGTGGGCAAGGACTCATTTCGGCTGTCCCAGGTGAATGCCACAAAGAGGCGACTACATCCCTGGTGCACAATGTCCACACCAGAGCAAACATGGTGAGCAAGTACGAGCGACCCTTTGAACCGCATTTGGGAGTGGTGGTGGCCAGCAGCGGCAGGGCTAGACCTCTCCTGGCAAACAACCAGCACTGATGGGGGTTTCCAGCGCCCTTTGGGGTTAGCCTTGAGCCCCCCCAGCTCCCATTGCAGCAGGTCAGTCCGATGAGGGCTCAGGCCCAGACAGGAGGAAATCCAGGTGAAAAATACTCTTTCCTTCAACGGGGCAGGTTATTTTGCTCCAGGCAACAGGGAGAAAAATCCCTCAGCCTCTCTCCTACACCCCCACTTCTGTTGGAAAACAAAGCAGGGAGAGGTACCAGCAACATCAGGGAAGAATTGTACCTCAGCAGAAGAATCATTGTATTAATTTCCTCATTAATTTAGTGGGCATGAGACAAGGGACTTAACGGCGTTGATCTCTCTGTAGCATGGAGCACCAAAGATATTTTGGGCTATATTGGATCCTTAGGATGCTTTTGCTAACTAGAGTAATCCTCCAGATGTCTCGAAGAGGAGCTCCAAATCCAGCAGGGCAAAAGCATCTTTGCCTTCTCCTGGATAGCATCTTGTGTGTTGTACCTTTGGAAAGCATCAAGGAGAAATTTGGGTTGCAGTTCTGGTAATTTTCTCCTGTGAACTGGTGACAGTTACAATTTTTTCTCCAAGTGCTGACTCCCCTTCTCTTTTTGGGAGCTGGGGAGCTGCCCCCTGGTCCCAAGAAAGACATCTTAGCAAGCTGCTTTCTTCTTCTGCATTCCTGAAGAGGAAAGAGAGATGATCTAGTTTACTGGCTGCTCTAGATCTCCCTGTGTATGCAGGGGCTTTCTCTGCAAGACTGAGTATTTTGAACCAAGACCTGTGAAGGAGAACACACAGCAATCCCCGATTTAGCTGCCATAGTTTTTATTAGAGACACTGTGTTCACTCAGGAGAAGAAACCTGTGCCGGTTCATGCAAAGAGCAAGAGAAGGTGGAAAGCATTCAAGTTAAATATTCCACCCGAGTATTTTAAACTGACAGCCACATGAAGTAAAAAATCCCACAAGCTATATAAGACTGTGTAAGGCTTACTGAAAAACAAGGCTTTCTGTCTAAGGCAGAAGAAACAAAGGTAACTCATAACACCCACTACCGTATGTATTTTTAAACTCTTGTTATGTCCATTCTCAGAGGCCCTAACCATGATCGAGGTCCTTGTGTGTACAGACATAAAGGTAAGGTGCCCACCCCAAACCGCTTTTAAATGATGCACTCAGATAGTTACGCAGGAAGGGGTTGCAAATATACACATGCACAAGTGTGTGTGTATTTTATGTCTAGCATCCCATCTCTTCGTAATATTGTCCGTGGGCCCCACAGTGCTAGACGCTTCCCCAAAAGTAACAAGGAAATCCCTGACCAAAGAATGTGCAACTACGAGTAAAGACCAACCTGATCTGAGTGTTTAGTCCGAGTCTAACAAGCTGCCACGCACACACTGGCATTGCAGCCCAGGAGTTCTGCCTCTCCCTGTCTCCGGTAACCATGAGACTGCAATCCTTCCCACATTTGCAGGAACAAAGATTTTATTTTTCGTAATTATATTAATACCTGTTCTTCCCTCATGCTAGCAATTTGGCTGATTTCTTGTTTATTGCTTTTCACCTTCTACCATCAATAATTCAGCCACATAGCCCCCAGGAGGTGGAGAACTAACTACTCATTTTACAGAGACTTGCCTAAGAAAGGAGTGATGTGATAGCTGGGATTGGAGCCCCGGCATTCCCGGTTCCTAACCCCAGCCACAGCAATCCCACAACCTGTGACGCCAGGGCTCTCACTGGCTTTGGGAGACTCATTCTGGCTTCTGTCTCCTTGGGTCTTGCCGTGAATAATGGCTGCAGGATGTGACCCTAATTGTAAATGAGGTCCACGGGTGGGCTCTGCATTGACGGTCTTGCCTCATCTCTGGTGGGTGTGCTTTGGTCTTGTATTCCCCAAATCAAAGCGTTATACCTAGATCCTCTCAGGAATCCCTCTGTGGATTAGGTCATGGGGTTCATTTCAGTTCTCAGTAAAAACTGGTTCTCATAATTAAACTGCTACCGTAGCCAACCCCAGAAAATCCCGTGTTAGGGACTGGAAGGGGTGAGGAGAGAAAAGGCTGTGAAGAATCAGCTCCACTTGTGCTCTCTAGCGAGCATCTGAGCCATATAGGTCAGGCAGAAGCCATTTGCTGTGCTGTACCTGCTCCATGGATGAACAGGGGACTGCATTCTGCATATGTGTCAGCCGCCTTGCTTTTCCATTCGTTTCAATTAGCTAAACCTTTCTTAAAACCCTGTAGAAATAAATATCCCTTTACTCCTCAAGCAACTGCTTTTTTTTTTATTTCTTGCATGCTGTCCTTTCAGCTCATCATTCAAACACTCCGGCCATCTCTTCGGGTGCCGTGGGCTATTTTTAACCCATGTGCAGGTTTCAGCGAAGCCTCTCCTTGCCGGAGTGCCCCCGCCGGGGCGCGGGGGGGGCTGGCGGCGCGGAGCAGGGAGCGAAGTCAAGCCACAAGGGGGCATGTGCTCTTCTAATTCACAAAATGTGCCTTCATTGACAAAAACGCTGAACAATTGGTGAATGGTGAGTGCATAAGTTAATGCTGCTGGAGAATACACGGGGAGTGACGGGGAGCGTGGCCGTGGGGCTTCTCTGCAGGGAAACAGAGAGACACGGAGGAGCGGTGGGGGCCCGAAATGCACCTGCGGCCTCTCCGCGGCTCTTTCCCGCTGAAGCAGGGAGTTCGGGTGGGGGGAGAGTCAGAGGGCCTAATTCTGCTCCCAGGCTCCACTGAAAGTAATGACAGCAGTAACGCCCAAGCTGGAAGGATGTTAGTGATAGTCACAGGCTTAAGCCTTAGCTGGCTCTGGGGATGCTTTTTTTTGTTTTTTTAAGGTTTTGTAGCAAATGTGCTCAGCTGCCAAACGTTTTTAATTCCTCCACTAGGCAAGACAGGAGACGATACTAATGGCTAAGAAGAATATTTACACACAGAATATTTATTTCGAAGCAAACTCGACATCCACCTCCATCTCCTAGCCTGGTGTGACTGAACCCGTCCTCGCCGCGGTAAGTTCCCCAGCTTCTGCTGTCTCTTCTTGCCCTACAGCACTGTGTCGGGGTTTTGGGGTGTTGCGCCAAAGGGCAGCCAGAGTAGAGGGAAGAGAGGGGGCTGAGCACTGAACAGGGAGCCTGGACTGCTGGGGATGCTTTAGCCCAGCTCTGCTATGGTCTCATCAAGTGCCTGCGAGTGCTCTGATGAATTAACGGACTAGGAACTGCTAATGACCACTGCAAAGTCTTGCTTTCAAACAGATTTCCCAGTGCACTGGATAAAAGAAAATATGAGATGAGCAGAAGCTTTTCTGGCTTGGCATCTCACAGTAAATACTTGTTTTATTGGCTTTTTAGAGTCCTGTCTTCTCAATCCAAAATGGAGCCAGATGTGCTGGGAGTCAGTTTATAACTTCACAGGATATGAGTCAAAATGTGCAGCTCACCACCTGTAACTCCAGTGGCTGCAGTGGAGTTCAGCCAAGGACAGATTTGGCAAAGAGGAGTGGTCAGGATGGTCCTAAGCAAGATCAGGCACGAGTAAGCAACCCGCACTTCTGCCTGCCCTGCGAGCCCGTGCCCGTCTGCTGCAACGCTTCCCTCCAAGCGTCAGGGCAACGCAGTCAGACCTTCACCCACCGTGGGCTGGGACCAGCTGGTGCACGCAGTCGAGGGGTCTTCCACCAGTTGTTACAGACTGCACTGCAATAAGGGGCAGGGTTGTGGGGGGCAAGTCTGACCCCGCTCTTTGAATTATTTCCCACCTCCCTTTCCTCTCTTTGATGGTGAAGGGGAGGGAAAAAGCCAGGCAGAAAGAAGAAGTACCAGTGCTGTCCCCACAGCGCACAGAGGGGAGATACTGGATTGCTCCATAGTGACAAGCCGGTGCGTCACAGGGAGCACCTCCTCCAGTAACAATGCAGGGGAAGACTAGGCCTACAGTCACCGTTATTCAGCTTCAGCAATTCAGCCTTCAAGCCCCTTCATCTCACTTATAAAAGGCAGAAAGCTCCTGTCACACGGGTCAGAAGGTAACCTTACCCTCTGTCTCTGTCTCTCCCCCTGCCCAGGTATGAGCAGGACATAAATGCTGCAAGGTTTTATACAAAAAGAAAAAGGGGAAGCAGGCTGGATTTACCTGTGGTATGAAACAGATTTAGCTCTTGAATGAGTTTGCCCAAAATGGCCTCTCTGAGACTTTGAGCTACAATGCAGTGGAGGTAGAAATAAACCTGCAAAGGGCTTTCTATCCTGAACGACACTGACGCAAGAGTGATGTGTGTGTATGATAAAATTGTGGGGAGATCAGCAGAAATAAACCCAGCCTGAAGTATTCTAAAGCCTGGGACACCATATCCAAGGCTGCTGCATAGAAGTCTCCTGTCAGAAACTGTGTGACTATTTCATGATGCTGACAGCAACACCACACCATTCAACATTTTATGTGTGGCATGGGCAAAGCTTTGGGAAGTCCAGTTCACCCCTAGGACATGTTTGGTTAGGCAGGATGCAGGACGGACACCTTTCAGTGTGTTACCAGTTTGCCAGGGCTTTGGTAGTGCCGTAGCTGATCGTGATCTTGCTTTTGTTAAATTCCAGATAAATCCCCCATCCCTCGTCTCCTTGCACTCTGTGCAGACCAGAAATTTCCCTTTGGACTTCAAGTTGCGAGGGTAGCCCTCCCTCACATGGGAAAAAAGACATCTTCCTTTGACCTGGGGCTAGACACACACTTGCTCATGTGCTCTGATGCCTGTGTAGCCTATGGCCTCTAATACCCCTAAACCCATGTGCCACGCAGCCTGTCCAGACTGAAAATCTCCTGGTTCTTCTTCCAGGACTGAACCTTCTGCAGTAATTCCTAGTAGTCTTTAAACACAGGATGCCAATTTGATTAAAAAGCTGAAAATAGCAAGATGTGTCTGTCCCACCTACAGTTAAATTTGGTAACTTACCTTGTCCGTCCTCCCTCCCTTTTTCTAATTGTTCTTCTTTGTATGGTTCCTCCTTTAATCTCCTTCTGTACAGGATGCTCTCCTATACTTGACCATAAGCACTATGTACACTGAACTGCCTTCTTTCACCATTATTTAGTGCTCGGAACATTTGTTGCTGCACAGTTAATGTGGTGTCTCACTGCTCTTCTAGAAAACTCCGATATTCACAGGACTGCAATGCCTGAGAAGTCAGCAATGAAACGCTAAAAGAAATATCCCTCCCCAACACAGTCTTAGCTGTGTCCTGCTGTCATTAGCTCCTGGGAATCGCACGGCAAAAAGTGAGGAGCCTAATAAATAGACCTGAGAGACACTCTTTGGGTATGCTATTATTAGAATCACAGACAACAAATTGGAAATCCAGCATTTACCTGCATCTATTCTGAGTGTATTAACTGTGTTGACTGTAGCTGTATTGATTATCCTCTGGAACAGCTTGGAAAAGCTGATATCATGATACAGTGCAAGGTCTATGTTGAGAGATGGAGTGTAGGTTATTTGGTTTGCCAACAGAGGTTTGGCCGATGTGCCCATAGTAAACTCTTGCTGCAGGAATCGTCCACAGCCTGGTGGTGTACTTCAGTGTGATCTCCTGGTTGTTGGGAGAGGTGAGCAAGGCCATCTCGCAGAAGGAATCTGTATAGAGAGGGAAAAGTCAAGATAACTTTTAGTGTTATTTGTGTGGGCTCAGCACTTGAACATAGGCCAAGCCTAGCTTGTGCCTGTTTGCTGTGCGTGATGTTGCCCTGTGTTTTGCCACAGCAAGGGAAACGTTAGACTTTGTCCAGGAGTCCTTCGTGCTCGTTTCCAGCGCATCTGCAATGGCGGGTGAGGGAGGGTGCTGGTGTGCAGGTGAGGGCCCTGCTGTGGCACAGTGCCCAGAGGGCAGAGTTGAAGTCTCATTGCAAACAGCGTGTGCAACACAATTCTGTATCTCCGGGGTTTCCATGCTTGCTTTCAGCCACTCTCTGCTTCTCTACTTCCTGAAAGGAAATTAAGGAAATTTAATTCCCTGTAAGCAACATTTTGGAACCTTCAATCTTCTTCAATTGTCGTGTCCTCTCCCCCAAAAAACCAACTTTTTCCATGTCCAGACCCCAGCTCCCCACACTACATTTTGTTCACTGTGTTGCTTCCCTCTCCTTTATCCTCCTGTGTTTGCAGGTACCAGCATGCAGCCCCGGAGGGGAGCTGGGGAAGGACTGGGGAGTAGCCCGGAGCCACTGAGCACACTTCGAAAGGTGGAGAGGACAAACATGAAGGGAACATGTACAACGAGTAGGAGACCTGAAACAAAGTCCTCCAAAGCCCCGTGAGGTATGGATGTTGGTTGTGAAGTTTGTGAAGCTTCTCCCGTTCCTCTTCACTGCTTTCATCCACTGTATTCCTTCTGGCTCTTTTTACTCCCCTACGGTGCTCCAGCTCCTCTGAAATCCCCTCTTGTGACACCCATACTTTGTACCTCCTTGTCTTCCAACACCCTTCTCTTTGTCTCCATGCATGCACTGTTTGCAGCTCTCCTCCCTCTTTTCCTCCCACGTGTCCATCTCAGCTTTACCCTTCTCCTTCCCACCCCACACTCAGAGGTAATTTGAGAGACCTGTGGGCAAGTAGGAGCATGGCAGCGCTGTGAGGCGTGATTGTACCAGGTTCAGGGTGGCAGGACAAGGAACGAGAGCCAAGGTCCAGCCCTAGGCTGCTCCTGGTGCATTGAGAAGGGGGTTGACAGCCCTGGAAGTTTAGAGATTAATTCTCAGTTGAACAAAAATGCTGCATGAAGGAAAACACTGTCTGCATAGCTCCAAGTGGCTCCGGACAGAGATGGGCTCAGTGCCCAGCAGAAGGGCTGCAAGACGGATGCAGATTCCCCCCTGACTAACATATTCTGCTTACACGGTGGGAAGGGAGAGTTTCTGACTCGCTCTCTTCACTGCCTACCTGGCCTTCATTCTCCACCAAGCCTCCCATCACACTTCTGGGCCAGGGCCCTTAGCTCGACTGCCTCGCCTTTGTTTCCTGCCACCTTTTAACCCCCTCCCTCTAATCCCTTTCACCTCTCCAGAGCCCTAGCCTCTCCTCCCGACCCTTCTTCTCTCTGCCTCCAACCAACCCACCCTGCCCCTGTTCAGTCAGCGCACATGCCCCAAATCCTTCCCTCTGTTCACCACCACCCCCAAAATGTAAAAAATTTAGAAACTGCAGAGCAGTTTGTGCTAAAGGGATTTTTTATCAGTGACTTACTGGGGCAGACAACCAAGTTGCTTGTTTTTCTTTGACTGCATTCACTTTCCATGCTCCAGGTAACTTAATCCTGTTTTTTTAACTGTCTTCTATCTTTCCTCAGTTAGCCATTACTGATTTTTCCTGACTACTTATGTTTCTAAAACAACATTGGACTGTTTATTTTAGAGAACTCGCAAATGTTGTTTTTAAACAAGAGATAGTGGGGTTTGGACAAAAGACACCCTTGTAAAATGCAAGAAGCGTGTACATCACTCCACTCCCGAAAGCTGTCAAGAGAAGTCACCTGCACAGTGCACGGGTGCAGCTCAGGTTCAGCCAACACCCCGTGTCACCTGCAAGCACCCCGTTATTTTACCAGCAAGCTGCCTGGAAACCTTCTTGCCTCAGCACATATCTTACTGCTCATGTGCACTTCACTTTCTTTGACTCAACAGTTGGCCACAAGCTGATGTGGGGACTTGAGCTCAAAGGTCAGTCACTTTTGCAGTAGAGTGTCATCACTGGGTGCTGAGCACCAGCAGAAATGAATGCCAAAGAACAGACCAGTCTGAACAGGACCAAACCATCTTTTGCAAATAATAATAATATCAACAGTAATACAAACATGAATGAATGCATGAATGAATGATTCACATAATGGCCGTGCTTTCATTCTTCCCTCTGATTTTCCCCTCAGAACTAAGGGTGGAGCTTCTGTGCACACCCATGCTAAACTTGGAGTAATCAGTCTGCAGCTACAGTTGCAGCCACAGTACGCGTGTGGCCGTTACATGAAAAAAAAGTGACACATGAGATGCCCATCTGAGGCAGCCTGTGCATCCAGAACTTCTTGCTCAAATGACTCCAAATTTGCCCCAAGTGGTATTAGCCAGGGCCTCTGGAAGGTTCATCAGCATCGCAAAAAACAGATCGAGCATATGAATATTGAGGTGTGTTGCATACTTCCTCATTAAGCAGAATATGATGCTCATTCTTCACTACAGCAGAGCAATGCACACTCTCCAGGATGGATCTGAGCGTATACAGTGCTGAAGTATTGTAAGTAATAAATGGTGTACCCAATAGTGCCTAGCTGCAGTGGTGATTAATCATTTAGGCCCTGATCCTGCAAACATGCATGAGTTTAATGTTACTACTATGAGTAATCCCCTTGATTTCAAATTAGATTAGTCACAGTCTTAACACTTGGCACGTGAATAAATGTTTGCAGGGTGAGAGCCCTATTTATGGCCTGATCTTGCAAATTATTACTGTCTAGCACAGTGCCTCTGTTCCTGAATAGTTCCACTGATGCAAAAAAAAAAAGCCTCAAACACTCCCCTGAATTGTGAACGTTGCAGGATTAGATCTGCTGTATGGTACATACGCACAGCTCTGTATAGCGTAGGTCATGGGTAGATATAGCTGGATCTTGCCATGGGTCTGTGCCTGCTTAAAAGTCTGATGCAAAGCAGTCGGAAGCTGATCACCGTCGATGTTTTTTACTGTCCTTTACCACTGGTTCTAAGATTTAGGTCTTCCATCTACAGTGTAAATGGAATATTTCTCCTATTTCTTTTTAAAGAAAGAAAGAGAGATTAAATCAGTTTTGCTAAGTTAGGGTGAAGACAATAAGGAACCCAATAAGCAGCTTGCAAATTTAAATCACCAGTCTAATCAAATTCCTCTGGGCTGCGGTGTCCTTTCTGTGAAATCAACCTGCATTAAAGGCACTGGGTTGCTGTTTGTGAATGTACCATCTCTGCAAATTACCGCTGCTCCGTTGCATTATGTTTGTATGAATGGGGGTGACATGTGCTTGCCCACAGGTCCACGTGAGAGAGGTGGGGTGAGGAAGGAAGGATATTTTTAAAATGAATCTAGAGGGAGAAAGTGGAAGCTGTGGCTTCATAGAATGTGAATGGTATCCTAAAATAACCCCTGTCATCTGCCCACCCACCCACCCTCTGCCAAAATCAAGGTGCAGCTCTTTCATTTAAAATTAATTCTTGGCCCCAGAGGGTATCAATAGATCAATATCTTGTGCTTCTGATCTCTTGTGGGCCACCCTTCAATGGCTCATGCAAAGGCTAAAAACAGAAAGATGCAACACAAAAGGTACCGCAGTCAGCTCAAGCAGGGGGGATATTTTTAGATCAGAAAAGGGAAAGGAGGAGAGAGAGAGAGAGAGAGAGAGAGAGAGAGAGAGAGAGGAAAGAGGGAGAGGCTGGTCTAGGGTTTGCAATCTAATTTAGTCTCTCTCTCTCCCCCCCCTTCTTTCTCTCCTTTTTTATTCCATTGGTGGTATTTTCCATACAATCTGATTTCTGCCCGCTTGGCTGGGGGGGCCGGGGGGGCCGGCACAGCAAAGCCGGGCTGAAGATTCTGGAGTTTTATGGCTCATTCCAGCTAGTGGCTTCTCTCTGCCAGTTGAATTAATTTGATACTATTTTTGAAAGTCAGTGTTTCTAAGGGAGACCTAATGACGCAATGACGTCAATGCAGGTCAATAGCACACACTGGAGGAACTGACTGTGCTACCAGGAGCCAAGGGCTGGGAGCCCGCTCCAACACCCCGGCTCCCGCACACGCACCCCCGCCGCCCCCCGCGGGCTGTTTGCAAGCACCCCCCCAAAAAAAAAAAAAAAAAATGATGAGACGCAGTGCAGTGAAAAAAAAAAAACCCACCACCCGCGCTACCTGGCAAAGGCAGCGTTATTGTGGCGGTGCACGCACAGGGAGGGAGGGAGGCAGGCAGGGACACGCGTGTGCCCGCCCGGCCGGGAGCCGCGGGGCTATAAATAGCGGCGGGGGCGCGGGGCCGGCGCGGGGGCCGAGCGATTCCGCCCCGCGCAGTCACTCAGGAGGTGCCGGGCTCGGCGGTGCGGGGGTGGTGCGTGGGCGGCGGGGAGGAGAGGAGGGAGGGAGGGAGGGGGCTGCTTCTCCCTATCTCCAAGTCAGGCTCTGAACACGAACTGGCGCTTTTTTTTTTCTCTTTTTTTTTTTTTTGGCCTTTTTTTTTTTTTGCCTTTCTCCTGGAAGAGTGCAGGCACACATTACGCGAAACCCACAGCCTTTCGCGATACACAGCTCGAAACGCTCTAGTTTATTTATATAGCCCCTCCACCCTCGGCTCTTCCCACCCGTCCCCAAATTCCCTAGAAATCCAGCTAAGGCGTGGGGAAGAAGGGAAAGCAGTTTTGGAGGGGAGGGAGTTATTTATTTTTGTTTTGTTCGGGGATTGTTTTGGTTTGGTTTTTTTTGGTTTTTTTTTTCTTTGCATACAAAAATAAGTGAAGAAGATTTTGCAAGGTAGGT
Organism: Theristicus caerulescens; assembly: GCA_020745775.1. Taxonomy (NCBI): domain Eukaryota; kingdom Metazoa; phylum Chordata; class Aves; order Pelecaniformes; family Threskiornithidae; genus Theristicus; species Theristicus caerulescens. The sequence continues at coordinate 25,431,379 of CM036564.1, forward strand.
TTCTCTGTGTGCGTGCGTGTGTGTGTGTGTGTGTGTGTGTGCAGGTGTTTTGCTTTTGCTTTTTGCGAAGTTTTCTGATTTCAGTTGTCAGATGCTTTTAAAAGAAGTAGACTTTTCTGATTTGTTCTGCTGCCTGCCTTTGAAAAGACTGGACAACATTGCATTCCCCCTCCTTGCAAAGAGTTCTCTAGGCTGTCGTGTCGTGTGTCCTGTGTATTTGATGTTCCTGCAGGAAAGCATGCTAGTTTGCGAGCTCAAACTGCAGCCAGGGAGCTATGTATTTAAGACCCCCCCCCACACTTTTTGCAGAGGCTGCAACTTTCACTTTGTCACATTTGGGGCGGGGGGGGGGGGGGGAAGGCATCGACTCACTCGGGTAACGAGCTTGCAAATTAAATTTTAATTGCAAAAAGAGTCAAAGTCAGCAGCGTTAAAGCTTAAGGAGGATGGAAGGGAGTTGACATTTCTTGCACAGAGAATTTGCCACCACTGAGAATAGACTGAAAGCCCGGGGGGGGGGGGAATAGGCAAAATAATAAGAAAGTAAATGACGAGACAAAATACTAATTAAAGTGATGCAGGAAAGTGCGAGGCTGTCACAAGCTCTAACCACCTGTAGAGGGAAATCTTTATACATAGTAATTTCTGATAGCTGATCTATAGAGAAACTAAAGAGAATTACATGTTCCAAACTTTGCTGCGCTGCAATGTGCAAGCCAAGATGCCAAGCTGCTCAGTTAATTCTTGGGGGCTTGCAAACTGCAGAGCCTGTTAGCTTGGGAGAAACTAGGGTCTAGCAGCTACTGAGTCTTAGCCTCCACCTTGGCTGCAGCCATCTGTGGTGCATGTCCTGGTTTTCTTTAATGCTGCTGTGCTCAACGTGGTTATCAACAGATGTCTTGCCTGAAAAGAGTGGGTTTGATTTATTGCTAATTTCAAGCGGGTTTCTTAATTGGGAGAAGTTGGATGGTCTTCACTGTCTGAGGGGAAGGTTTCCAAAGTAGCTGTGAGGACCGACTGCTCTAACCAGTGGAAAGCCTTTTCCCCTCAGAGAACCCTGCTCAACTTCTGTGTAACCAAGAGAGTGATAACTAACACCGTGTGATAACTGACACAGGGCACGATGTGAGTAACGTGCCACACCTTGTGCAGTGCCTTTTCTTCTGAGGAACCTCAGGGTGTTCAGTGGAGCGATGAAGCAGCCTGACATCAGAGGGGACCCAACATGCAACTGCAGGGTGATGGCCAAGTGCCTCAGAAGTGTGAGGTGGCACTAGAAGTCAAAGCCGTGGCAGGTGGTGCAAAAAGTCAAAAGTGGAGTGGTTTGGAGGCAGCATTCTCCCTTCTTGCTTGCTCGTACACTATTTTCACCCATTGTCATGAAGTGCAGATCTGTCTGGAATGGGCCAGGGGTTACAAAGCCCTCATCTCTTAATTCTCCTGCCTATTGCACCATCAGTCCACCTCCCCTGCAGAAATATGGAGATCTTAAGTTAGCTTGGCCTTGAATCACCTCTACTGCCATCTGTTCACCCCTCATCTGTCATTTGCCTATCCAGCTGAGAAAAGGTGGAAATCCCGTGGTTTATTGCTGTGAATCTTGATGCGTACATCATCGAGGTCATCTGATTAGTGAGAACTACAGGAGGTGAAACACCATGAGGCAGCACCACTCTTCTTTCCTCTGCATAGCATTATGACAACTGGAGTCCATCACCTGGGGGTGCTGTTTTAAGTCCAACCTGTGCCCTCATAACATGCATTAGTGCCTCTGATTTCCAGTTCAATGACCTTTATCATCTCCTGCCAAAAAATCAAGTTGTTCCCAACCCTCATTTTCTGAGATTTGGGCTTCATCTGTTTTCTTTTCTCTGCTCCTCGCCCCCACCCCAAAATCTTCAACTGATCTGGATATCTGAGTGTTTTGAAGTGCCACCAGGTTTAAACAGCTTCAGGAACTCCTTGCTTGCTGCTTCAAGGAAACAATCTGTCACAGGATGACTCTTTGAATGAGTTTTCATTAACTCCTTTCACTTCCCCTTCTCTGGGAACTTCTGAGGTCCTACACATGGTCTTCTCAGTACAAACTCTATTTAACCCAGATATTCACACATCCACTTCACCTATGAGTCACTGCACTTTCTAGCCTACAATTACATTTGCATAGCTTGTGCAACAGAAGGAATTCTCCAGCTTGCACACAGCTCATCTACCTTCCTACAGCATTCCAGATGCCGTGTCTTTTCATGTCAGGTTTAAAAGGATTCTCTGTGTTGAAAGAGCTAACCACTACATCTTTTTCTGCCCTGTCCTTTCTCTCTGCTTCCATCTCCTTCTAGTCCAACAATGAATAGGACTGCATCAACACAGGATCTTACCCTGAAAGTGCTTATCTAGGTTTAGACGCTTGTGCTGAAGGATATTCCTTATTGAGGCTCCTCCTGCTTTGTATGTTCTTCTGCTACTGTTGATTTTCTCATGTCAAACTGTGTCCTGTGATGCCACTTATCTCCAGGAGGCCACATAAGCTAATTCTAAAATTAAGTTTTTATTCAAGATGGTGGTAGCATATGCCACCATGCAACATATTAAGAGTGTCAGATGGATGGCCATGTAGATGAAAATCCTGCATTTCTTCTCACAGTACCATTCTGGATTGTCTTAACAATAATTGCATAGTACTATTATTAGAGATCTAGATAAAATCTTCTTCATACTAAATGGGCAGCTAAACTAGCACTTTCTTATGAAAAACCTTCAGAGAGGCAACCCCATGCTACCTTATATACTCTAGGAATAAGAAGCAAATCTCTCCTACTCAACTATGTATGTAGTAGAAGGACTGGACAAAAAGTCATTGCTGGTGAAGTAGAACTATATTTTGTTCGTTCATTAGACATCTTATGCTATTTTATGACCGTTGATCACTCAGGCTTCAATTGTACTAAATATTGTACTTTATGAGTAGATAAATGGAAGAACAAAACAGTTTATTGCTTGGACTCACCTTTAGTTTATAGAAAAATGAAGAAGAGGGCACAAGTCCACAAACTGTCTGGCAGAAGTATTGCACTCTCTCAATTTCTGAAAGTGTCTCTGAAAGACACTCCAAGCTTCATTGATACCCATGTGCAGTGTCACTGCCAGGTTAGTTCACCTCTGCTTTCTCATTTGAAAAGCTAGTATCAAGCCAAGATGAGTGGCTCCACTCATCCACATGCTCCATGGAGTATTTCTGATACTCCATGACATTTTTCCCCATGAAACACCAGGATTGCAAATAAGATTGTAAGATTGTCTCACCCCTGATATTTGCCTTATTGCAATGATTCTTGCAAATTCTTGGTGTATAGAAGCTTCAGTTTCTTCCACATTTCAGGTTTGGTCACTGGCTTCTCATTGACTCCCACAGTGAGATCAGCTGTGAGGCCGTGCATCTTGCTCGTGCCACTCATGACTTTCCACTCCTCTTTGTGCTACCCAAGATCTCCTTCGTATCAACTTGTGTCTATCTCTTACTGTGATCTTACCAAAATCATCTGCTGCAGCCGCCTAAACATGAGCCAGCAGTGTGCTCAGGTGGCCAAGAGGGCCCATGGCATCCTGGCTTGTATCAGGAATAGTGTGGCCAGCAGGACCAGGGAGGTGATAGTGCCCCTGTATTCAGCACTGGTGAGGCCGCACCTCGAATACTGTATCCAGTTTTGGGCCCCTCAATTCAAGAAGGACATCGAGGTGCTGGAGCGTGTCCAGAGAAGGGCAACTAGGTTGGTGAAGGGTCTAGAGCACAAGTCTTATGAGGAGCGGCTGAGGGAGCTGGGGTTGTTTAGTTTGGAGAAGAGGAGGCTGAGGGGAGACCTTATTGCTCTCTACAACTACCTGAAAGGAGGTTGTAGAGAGGTGGGGGTCAGTCTCTTCACCCCAGTAACAAGTGATAGGACGAGAGGAAATGGCCTCAAGCTGCGCCAGGGTAAGTTTAGGTTAGATATTAGGAAAAACTTCTTTACTGAAAGAGTAGTCAGGCACTGGAACAGGTTGCCCAGGGAAGTGGTTGAGTCCCCATCCCTGGAGGTATTTAAAAGACGGGTAGATGCAGTGCTTGAGGACATGGTTTAGTGGCGGACTTGGCGGTGGTAGGTTAACGGTTGGACCTGATGATCCTAAGGGTCTTTTCCAACCTTAACAATTCTATGATTCTATGATTCTGATACCTTTCTACAAATACCCCATTTAACTTACCCACATCTCTTCCAAAATGCAAAGCCATGCCAGGACACAAGTCATTTTCCACTGTTCTTCATGGGACTCGGTCTTTGTTCTGTGCCCTTCCATTTGGACTGTAACCTCATGGGGCAGGTACTGTGTCTTGTACATTATTTTGTACAGTACCCACCACACCATGAATGGTTAGGTAGCCATGACATCATCTGTCATTATTTTCTTTTCCTCCCACCTGAATAAGGATCAGTTTTATTTTAATGCCCCAGCCTCTGTTTTCAGGTGTTGGCTCCCAGCTAGAATGTCCCACGTGGTTCCTTTTTGATTCTGTGTTTGCACAGCATCCAACAGAATGGGAGCTTAAACTGTGATTGCCGATATATAATAATAAGGCTCGTGTTTGAAAGTTTAACTTGTGACATGTGTTGCTAATGTAAGGAGCAATCAACTGATACAATATTAAAGTAAAAAAAATTAACACATTTCTAAATTTAGCTAAGTACTCATTGTCAGTCTTGAACAACAGCTCAGGATAGCTTTTATATGCAAACCTTGAACTACTCAGAAAATCATTACATGGAATATAATTCAGACTTTGTATCTCTGTTCATATAGTCCTACAATAATTGCAATTACTGCAAAAGTGGCACCAAAATGATGATCTGTGAGGGATTTGCAGAAGTATATGTGTTTCATCAGCTGGCTCTGCAGCAGGCATTTATAGCAATATGATAATAGCCTGCACTTCTCTGTTGCTCATCCATGGATCTCCAGATATTCTACTAATACTCAGTAAGTTATGTATGATACTCACTTCCCCATCCAGTTCACATGATGAGCTGGGTAAGTATTAATAAACATCTTCTGACGTTAAGAAAATGTAAATGTAGCCACAGCAAGGAACAGAGGCACAGCTGCTACTTGTCCTTTGCTTTGGTGGGCCTGCTGATGAGGGGACAAAATGGAGAAAACCACTGTGGTTCCACTACAGATATTTGGCCTTCCATTGGCTGATGGTAGTGGTGTGATCAGGTGTATGCAATGCAGTGGTGTTTCTGAAGACTATCTTAAGGGCCTATACTCTTCCAACTGTTGAAGTGTGTCCTTCTTCCTGCTAATTTCATGGCACGTCCTGTCTTCTCAGTCATAGCTGTTAGTCCAGTAGCTGTCACAGTTCTGCCTAGGGGAACCAAAGTATGTCTTAAACAGCAAAAACTTGTAGACGTTTCCACTCCCATGCACAGTCACATGAATTACCTCCTTCCGATTCATGATCAAATAACACCATGTGCCAATAGTTGTAGTCATTTATTTGGCAAAGTAAAAGGACATGAAATATTGTAAGTTTCTATAGAGAAGGTTCAGCAGCCGGGAAAATAAAAGTCATTGCTGCTTGGCCAGCTGGTCCTCTTGGGACTTCCACAAGTTCTGTACACGCTGATGGTTTGCCAGTCACAGTCAGGGAACCAGTGGCTTAATTTGTAAACTGTGCATAGCAAAGACAGCTTGGATCCAAGCAGAAACAGCTTGGATCTTGGTGCCATTTATAGGGTTGAACTTGCTATTAGCATGCAGTGCATAAATGTGAACTGGTAATAAAAATAGATGCTCAGACAAAAAGTCATATGTGATCTAGATCTTGTGCTCCATTCATGTTTTAATTTTCTGTGATGTTTTTGGAAACCACTTTGCCAGATGTTTCTGCCCTACTGAATGTGGATTTCTGCAAGTTTGGGCTCTAGATAGATAGGAATGCCAGAACCACTGAATGGTGTGAATTTGAGATTTTTCTTACCCTGAAAGGTAAGTAGAGAAGTGACTGGTAAAATTGCCATCCTGTCCTTGTTTGAATATCCATTGGATTTTCTGGCTGAGTAGCAATTTTATGTTGTAATTTTTGATAGCTAGATTGAACGACATCATAGGGAAGAAAAAATCAAAAGCAACAAACTAGGAAAGAACAGTGTTACAGGAGCATCATAGGTCAGGATAAGAGCTCACAAGGACGTGTCTTCATAACCCTAGGCATCTCACCTTGTCTTTCACCTCACCATCTAGGAAATGCAGCTAAATGAATGTATTTTCTTTTTCCACCCCACTGTCTTCTTCCTTGAGAGAACTTGATTTTTTTTTTCTTTGATTGGATCCTTTGGCTTCATGTTCTATTGTCTCAGTAAATAAATTCTTCCTAAATTACTCTAATATCACCCCACTCCATATCCCATTCTCTCCCACTGGCTGTGATACTGGCTAGCTTGAGGTAAAGACTGACACAGATTTTTGGCATTTCTTCATCACTGCTTTCTCTTTTTTCTACCAGTACAAGATCCTGTATAATGCACCTCGAAGTGTTGTCTTATCCTTTTGTTCTTGTTTATAACTCTTTCTTTAAGGTGGTTGCCAGATATGTGTGCACATTATGTTAAAGGTCATGGGTCTTATTGATGAAAAGTTCCATTTTAAAGGCTAATGAAAACCAAATCTTAGTGTAAAGGCTCATCAAATTTGTAGCAGGATTCCTCAAAGGTTATGCTCCATGTATCTGAAGTATGATGCCTATTCACTGTATTTCTTCCATAGGTTCAACTTTTATTAAAAAGTGGTATGATTTTCTTTTGATATCATCCTTAATATAGAGACCTTAGGACTCTTTTCCACCAGCTTCATTATGCTAATGGTTTTCTTCTTTTCATCCCTGTTACACAGAAGTATGTCTCTAGGGTCCGATTTTGCAGCCATTGGAGGAAGATCCAGTTTCTATCCTTTTACATGTTATAGCCATGATATATCTCTATAATGTAAACAGAAAAGCCAAAGATAACAAAGCAACCCAGGTATACTGGCATTTCAACCCAAAACTGCTCAAAGTGTTTGTTAACGCAATCCATGTGAGATTACATTAGCATGTGAGTTGTCTATTCTGTTGGTTTCCTGGTCTATGCATCCAGATTCTCCAAAAATTCCATAAACTGAAGTCTTAATAAGTCCTTGATCTTCTGACACAGGTGAGATTTTCTTTACTAACATACTGCACAGCCTCTCATTCTGATGTTGGAGGAAAAGCACTCTTTTCCTCCTTGTGCTTCCTTGTATGCTCTGATCTCTCTGATTATTTATAATATTGCTGTCTTCTTACTGATGACTTTTATCTCAATGCTATAGATATCTTCAAGAACATCCTGGTTAGGTAAGTAGGTGTTGTCTTATCTTCATTTCATAGGTGGAAAAATCAAGCATAAAGCGATGGGCACTTCACCTGAAACTTGAGGCGAACCTCAAAAATATTCAAGGAAAAAGCCTTTCCATGAGAAATTTCAGATCAACACTTGTTGCAGCAAATTTGTGACTAGAAGAGGAATATCTAGATCCTAATCCCCTGCTTTAACTAGCAATTACTCTTCTTCAGGTCCTTTCACTAGCTTATATGTTGCCACCTATAATAGCCAGTAGATTGTTGAATAGATGTTGCTCTAATTTATTTCCATTTCAGTGTAATTGCTCTTTCCTCTGGGTACTATATTTTCCTGTAACAAGAGTTAACTAGTATAAGTTATTGATTGCCCTGATATAAGGTGAATTATATTCAAAAAGCTGAGGGTTTTTGTGAGCTCCTGGTATATCTTGGTGGCACTTCACTCTGTTTCTGGTCTTCTTCTGCTCTCCTTATGTTTGGAACATATCACATGTCATTCAGCTGCCCAGGTGAACTTGCCCAGACCAAGAGCAGACTCTATTTGTGGGAGTAAGACTGGGTTAGGAGAATATGTTATAGTGACTGTATTAATGAATCAGTCCTTGGCTCACAGGTCAGCAGAATTCCAAGGCTCTGAGGAGGTAACTCTTGAACTACAGCAAAATATTGTTAGGCTGTTTTCCCCTTGTTTTGTGGTGGTCCCTCTGGCTGATCCTTGTCTTGAAGAGAGAAGGTGAAAAACATCTTCCAGGCCAAAATGAGAAAGAGGTGAAGCCTTGAACTTGCTGGGTCAAAAACCCAAACAAGTAATGAATACTGCTAAAATAGCTTTTACTTGCAAACCAAACTACTTTGTAAGTGGCAGATCATAGTTGTTTTGAGCAGCAATTTTGTGCGGGCTAATATTTTCTACTACCAATGTATCCCAATGTGTGCCATTGTCCATTAGGGCAGAGTTTGGAAGGGAAATTTCCAAGGGTGAGGACAGCCTGATATGGAGATCATATGTGTTAGAGCCTGCGCTGCCCCCTTTGGCATCTCTAGTCACTCTAAGTCAGAGGCTGCGTACCCACAGCTGATGGGCACTCTGCTGCTTCGGCCAGTATCAGTGGTATTACTTTTCAGTGGAGGAAAAAATACAGGATCCATCGCTTTCATTAAAACTTCACTGGTAGGGAGGCTTAATTGTTTGGAAACAAGGAGATTGCTGATAACTAAAATATCAAGATAGAAGATAAATCTTCCTTTTAGTGCTTCTAATGATCAGGAGAAGTGGGAACTGCTGTTTGGTACACGATCGCCTGCCAAACATTCTTTCCAGTTTGGATGGTTTCCATTTCTTTTTTTTTAAGCCAGAGATTCCCTGGGCACTGGACTTTGCTTCCACCAAGCCTTTAACAGCAGACAGGCAAGATGGGAGATGGTTCTGCTGAGATGGAGATGACACGTTTGGGTGGAGAAGCAGAGGAGAGCAAAGGAGGAGGCAGGCTGCTTTTGTGAAATTGAGGCTGCAAGATGGTATTAAAGCTTCCAGGAGAACATGTCAAACCCTTTGGTAGAAAGATTTAATTCTTTTACTAAGATTGGAGAGTTCAGGAAAAAAAAAAAACCAACATGCACGGGACTGCAAGGAGCTGCTCAGGATGGGAAGCAGGGAGGGAATTCCAGGCATCTGCCTGGCTGTAGAGGGCCTGAGGTCCAGGAGTTGCAGGGCTTGTCAGGGTGCCCACTCCTGACCTGCCACCAAGATCATCCTTTGTACATGACCATGTTGATACCTTTTATTTGCAATAGAGAAAAGCTAAAGCTAAACAGCTTTCCTCTGCTCACATGCACAGAGGTGAACATTACAGAGAAATGCAAAGTTCTTAGGGTATGTGCAGGAGGGAGGAGAGAAGATGACCATCCCCTCCCTCCGTAGTAGGCCATGGGTTGTCTGAACACTCTTGGGGCTGAGTGGCAGAAGGTAGTTTAGGTGTGCACACCTGCATCTTTAAACTCCTGTGTGGCCTAACATTTTTATTCATCCAGGATGAGCTTCGTTGCAGCTCCTCGGAGAAGGTATGTTTTGTGGCTGGCTCTTTGTTTGGGGTCTTGAGGTGACAAGATTTGTCCTTGGTATAAGGTCTTTCCCTACTGTGGTGTTTCTTCATGTCCTTCTGGCTCCTGGGCTACTACTGCTGTAAAGGCTGTCTTTCCAGGTGTATATGGTGAAAACACAGTTTAAGCTGGGTTTTTCTTCCATATCTGAAGCGCAACATCTCTCCCAGTCCTGGGAAGATGGGTTCATGGCTGGCGTGTGCGGAGATGTGTGAATGACAATGCGTCTGCTTGCTTCTACCCGAGAGTGCATGTAGTCATTTTCAATGCCTAATCTATCTCCCCGAGCCTGGCAGTGCCTACGATGTGATCTCATATAGGTGTGTGATGCTCCTCTCCCCGGGTGCTGCTGTATCAGTAGCAGTAGTTGGCAATGGTATTGTCTGGCTAAAAGAGGGGGGGGGGGGAGAAACAGCCTTACCTCATTGATTGCAGTTTATTGACATTAGGAAATTCATTGTCTGCGAAAGAAGTTGGTAATAATTAAGTGAGTTAATAAATAAGGAATGTGTGTGTACAGATTAGACAGTAAATAACTTACTGGCTTCTTGATTGCCCCGGCATTTTGCTTCTCTCTTCATACAAGGTGTGAAGTGGGCTGGTGGTGGGTAGAGCGTGGTAGGGCACTCTCGATACTCACCTGGGGAAGAGAGGGTCCCCACCAACCTTGGCTTTCCCTCGGGTGCTGGCGTGTGTGCCTGAGCCTGTCCCCGGGGGCGGGGAGGTTGTTTAATGCTTTTAGTGCCATTTTCCAACAAATGAGAGATGTGTTTAAAAATAGCAACGGCCCTTTGCGCTTGCCTTTTTTTAGGCATTTTAAGAAAGAGCTGCGTCCCTTTGTCTGGGAGACGGGGAAGACGACCTGCTCTTCAAGGTCCTCATTAGCTCCTCTGGGACCGTGGAAGGGCTCCTGGTGGCCCCCCTCCCCGGCTGCATGTGTTAATTGTCCCCTCTTCACACACTTAGTGGCAAGCGAGGTCGTTTCAGAGATGTGTTTTGCTTAATGGGAGCTGGGAAAGGTGTGGTGCATAAAGGAAATACCTCCCTTGGCCAGATAAACCCTGCATTTGTCAGCAAGACAATTCCCTTTTGTCTGGTTGCTATTGATGCCTGGGTTTGGGGCAGGGGGCTCGGGGGGACGAGTGTGTGCCACTGTGAAAGCTCAGGTTTAGCCATTTGCGTACAGACTATAGCAGCATTATAATTTTTAATTGCAATTTCATTTGTTATTCTCTCCCTTTCCCCCACCCCTCTCTCTGTATAATCTGGATCATTGCTCTCTGTAGCTGATTCCGTGGGAGACCAAGCAGAGTGCGTGGGTGCAGAATATAGAAAACCAGAGCCATAGAATCTGTTATTTGCGTCATTCTAGGAGACGGGGCTGTTTGCCTGACAAATATACAGAATTAATCCTGGTTTTATCAATATCTGTCTTTTGCTACAGTAGCCAAATACAAGTGTAAGGTGGTAGGGGGACTAGCTGCTGCTGTTGTTGGTCGGATGGGGGGGGGGCAGGGGGAGCGAGAGGGGGAGAGAGAAAGAAAAGATGCTGGAATATATTCAGCTACCCCCATGCTGTTTGCCTTAAAAATATTCAAAAACCTGATATTTTTATCCAAACTGCTTTTTGTTAAAATTGCTAACCACGAGAAGCGGGGGGGCGGGGGGGGGGAGATGTTCTTGCAAGGTCTGGCTATGCAGATTGCTCTCCCTGCCTGTGCTTCTGCATGGGATATGTGTGCGTTTTTTAAGAAATACCTCCCTATCCTCAGCGCATCCCCCCCCCCCTTACAAACACACATATGCACACCCCTCAGGATTTTTGTGCAACTGTACAGAGCTGCACAACACAAAATGTGGGGCTTGCTAATTAACTCTTTTCCTCGAATTGAAGTGCCTTACTGCAAGCACAAAGCTCCAAGCACAGACATCTTTTATGATGAACTAGAGCCTCTGAAGAGGAGAATCTGAACGTGACGTCAATAGCTGATAACTGACGCAGCCTTGCAAAGGAGTCTCAGGCTGGCTCCTTGCAGCCTGCAAGCCCTAATGATTCTATTTTTTTCCCCAGTCCCCCCTCGTAGTGAATTACTAGAACGCAAACACACACACACCCTTTTTTTCATATATATATATTTATAGATCCTTTATTCTCCAAACAAAGGATATTTTAAGGGGGGAAAGGCACTGGGCGGGGAGGAGAGAATTTTTTTAAAAAAAACAACCCTTCTTTGTGCTGGGTGCAATTCACTACATGAAACCATCTCTGTCTCTCGGCAAAGCAAGCATCCCTGCCTGAAATCCACGTTTGTGCATGATGGCAAACTGGTGCATGGTGGTTGTTGTGTTTTTTCCAAAGCCCACTTTATAAAGACACTGCAAGAAGACAGATACAATAATGCTTGCAAGGCAACAGGCAGAGAGGCACAGAGAGAGACTCAGTACAACTGTGGATTAGGGGTTTGTGCAATAGGACAGCATGGAAGGCGGTCAGTTTGGGTTGTTTGGTGTGGTGGTTTTTTTTGCTTGTTTTTTTTTTTTTTTTTTTTAATTCTCTGCAATGATGCACCTAAAAGCAACTGTGGATGGTGGTGCAGAAAGAACCTGGGGTAGGGGGTGCGTGGTTGGGGGTGGTTGTGTTGTAGGGGGGCAGACTTAATGCACATTTAATGTTTTGGACGTAGCGTTCCAGCGAAATGCCTTTGTGTGTGGATTTTTTTCCCCAGTACCTGCTAAAAATAGCATCAGGGTTTTGATCGCGTTCCAGAAATAGACAGAGGGTTGCACTTGTATAAAAAGCGAGCGCGGGTGGAAGAAAACCTGGACATCACCGCAGTATTTTTTTCCAACTCCTGTCTGGAAATTAATTGTTGGATTCCCCCCCCCCCCTTTCCTCGTCCCCCCCCCTCCCCCCTCCCTCCCCTAACCGAGGAGTTCCCGTTTGGGTAAGTAGTGATCTTTCCTGTGCATGGTGCAGAGAGTGGCTGTGAGTCTCGTCTTTATTTTATGCATGCCTGGACTAATTTTTCCCCTTGCTTTCTACTTTTCCTCTAAAGCGAGAGGGGTATACTCGGCTCCATAATGAATTTGGTGCATGCACGGAGCCCAGAGACGGGGAATTCTTGCAGAAAGGGGAATCACCCTGTCGGTAAATCTCTGAATCAATAGCGAGCTGCAACTCTCTCTCTCTCTCTGTCGGCGCTGTTGAGCCCCTCTCCCTGCCCGCCCCCCTCTCGGTTTTCGCCTCCGAGGGGGGGCGAGGCAGGGCCGGGCCGGCGGCGGCGGGGCCGGGGGGCGAGGGCCGGGCGCTCCCCGCGGGGCGGCCGCCGGGAGCTGTCCGCGCCCCGGTGCTGAACCCGCCGCCGCCGCCGCGGGCGGGGGTCGGGCCGGCCCCGCCGGGCGGGGGCCGGGAGCGCCTCTCCCGCGGAGGCTTCCCCGCCGCCGCCGCCGCGCCTCCGCCTGCCCTTCCCGCCCGTGCGTTTGAAAGAGCCTGTACCTGATGATGGTGCTCCGCAAAATAAGAGGCTATAGGTTGCTTTATTTGGACTCACCCCTTCTCCTCCCACCTCGTTTCTCCCCTCCAAGTGCTCACACCTTCCGCAGACCGTGTGTGTGTGCGAGTGTCTGTTTTTATTATTGCCCGTCCTTCGCGTCCTTAGTCATATCCTCACCAGATGAGTTGGTGGAATGACTGAATTAGAGGCGAAGTAGTGGGGGATTGTTGTGGTGTGTACGGAGTAGATCTGTAGGGTTACCTCGGTGCTGCAAACACCCGTCATCCCCTCACCGCTTCTGGGAGTCGGGGAAGTTCTTCGCTAGGCTGTGAGCATGCAGGTTCACAGGCATTCCGGCTAGCAAAGACATGTCATCAGATTGCATTAAAAGCGAGAGGGGAACACCGTCCGGCACGGACATGCACCACCCCGTTACCCCGCACAATGGTATCCCTCCGAAACTGCCGTGGAGGGGGGCTTAGCCGCAGACTCAGACCTGCAAGGGGTGGAAAATGCACAAGGCAGACAATAGCCAAGGAAGCAGCCTTCCCCTCGGCACGTTTAGCCGTAGCCTCGCAGCAAAAGCAAGCTTAGAAAATGGTGCACCTACCACACAAAGCCCAGCAACAATTGCGGATCCTGCAGACAATGGCATGATGCAGCCATGAACACCAGTACAGCACAGCACATTGGGTCGGGGGGTGAGAGCACCTCCTGGCCAAGACCGCATGCAATGGCTCTAATCTAGGCACACAAAAGACATCATTTCTTGCAATTAATCAAACACCAGCGCCTGAATTCACAGCACGGTACTCCACCCACGGCTGCCCTTAATGCCTAAACCGTCCCTTCCCCGAGCTTGCGTGGTCGTATTTACAAGCGGACCCGACATCTAGTTTGTTTGGTTGGTTTTTTAAAGAAAAAAAAATCCCCTTACAACACGTGTAGCCAATCATTGCAACTCTTAATATATCTCTATAAAACAGTCATTACAAACAAGAAATGCCCTCCTTCCTCGCCCCCTCCCTCGCCTTCCCAGCCCTCCCCTCCTAGATCGTTGCCTCTCTTGGCACAATGCATAAGATTACCCTTAACTGGATCCTATTAAATAATTCAATGGTGGCGGTGTAATTTTGGTTGGAAACTGCACGGATTTCCAAGTCGTGACTGTAAAAGTGAGTAATGTGCTCTGGCTGCGTCATGGCTCCAGTCACAGATGGTTCCAAACTGAGGAGAAATCGTGACTTCGACTTGAGACGTCCCCTCTCCATGAAAAGACCATCCAATCACAACGGCGTCGGGGGGCAGCCGGACTCCGCGGAGCTCGCTTTCTCCTTGCTCTCCCGTCCGTCCGTGTGTGTGTGTGTGTGCGCGTGTGCCCGTGTGTGCGCCCGTGTGCCTGTGTGTGTGTGTGTGCCTGCGCGCGTGTGTGCATAAAATCCTCAACAAGTTGCAGAAGGGGAAGGGAGAGGAGGGGTTAATCCTGGGGAATCTTCTGCACCTAGTGAGATCGTGACCCTCCCACACAGTACAGTAACTTATATACATACCTGGAGGAAGGGACCCTTTGCTTTTGGGCTTTCTAAAAAAAAAAACCAAAACACTCTTGGTGATGCTTGCACCCCGCGCGGGACTCCGCGGAGCGGCCAGGGACGCGCCCCGCCAGGTAAGTGCTGGGGGTTTTCAAACTTCTGCTGCCTGCGCTGCCCGGCCGCCCTGCCCGCCCTGCCCGCGCCCCGCTCCGCTCCGCCGCGCCGCTGCCGCCGCCGCCGGGCTCGCCGGGGGCTGGGGGGGCGCGGGGCGCCGTGCCGCCCGGCGGGCGGGAGCGTCGGTGCGGGCGCGGGGAGGGAGCCGCGGCGCCGCGGGCCGGGGCTCGCCCGGAGGGGTCTCGCGTGGGTTTCCCGCGCCGCCGCGGGGCAGCGGCGGACGGACTGGCAAGTTCTGGAGGTGGGGCCGAGGTGCGAGGCCCCTCCGGTCCCTCGCGGGTCTCTGCCCGTACTCGTGCGGGAGCCCGGCGGGCGGGCGGGACGCGGCGTGGACGTGGACGTGTGTTTGCCTTGCTCCCGCCGCCGGCGGGCACCGGCGGGGCCGCCGGTTCCCCGCAGGCTTTCAGTAGAAGACTTCTGGAGTTCGGTGACATGTCCTGGAAACTTTTACCGAGCGGGTGTCCCCGCCGACGGCGGTGGCCGGGTGCCTCAGCGCCCAGGACGCTGTTACGGCGCTGAGGAGCGGAGGGGAGGGGGCGTCCCGCGTCCCCCGCCGCCCCGGGAGGGTGGTCCCTCGGGGCTGGCCGGCTCCCCGCGCCGGGGGGGAAGGCAGCGGCGGGTCCCCCGTGTCCCCGGCTGCCCGCCGGGAGGTGGCGGGCGGCCCGGGGCGCCCCCGCCGGGGGGAGCAGCGGCTCCGCGCCCGGGCCCCCCCGGCGGCGGGGCTGGTCCTTGGTTAACGGTGCCCGTTGGGCAGCGGCTTCCCGGAGAGGGGCTTGGGGGGGGCGGCAGGGGCGAGGAGGGGCCTGGGCTGGCCCGGCCGCGCTCTCGGACGTGCTCTTGTCGCGGATTTGGTGACTAATTAGACACAGAGAGTGCTTTTTTTTTTCTCTTTTTTTTCTTTTTTTTCCCCTTCCCCCCTTCCTTCCTTCTTTCCTTCCTTCCTTCCTTCCTTCGCTCCCGCTCTCCTCTCCTCTCCTCTCCTCTCCTCTCCTCTCCTCTCCTCTCCTCTCCTCTCTCTCCTCTCCTCTCCTCTCCTCTCCTCTCCTCTCCTCTCCTCTCCTCTCCTCTCCTCTCCTCTCCTCTCCTCTCCTCTCCTCTCCTCTCCTCTCCTCTCCTCTCCTCTCCTCTCCTCTCCTCTCCTCTCCTCTTCTCTCCTCCTTTCGGGGGGAAAAAAAAAAAAAGAGGAGAAAAAAAAAAAAGCCGAACTAGGCAATGTGAGGCGCCGCCTGATTGGTGGGTGACGATTTTAGCCCGCACCAATGAGCTGCCCGCCTGCTCTCTATTTATTTAGCGCTCAGGGGGGAGAGTTTTCTCTTTACGCAGCGCCCGTGCCCAGCGCCGGAGCCTCCGCGCGGAGCGGGGCCGCGGACACGCCGCGCTCCGCCACGCTCCCGCGGCCCCGGCCCCGCTGGGGGGGGCGGGGGGGGACGGCGGGACCCCCCCCACCCCACCCCCGCCGCCGCCTCGCCTTGGCGGGGTCCCGGGTTTTCGGAGCGGGACTTGTTGGGGATGGGGGGTGGGGACCCGGCGTGGCGGGGGATGGCGGAGCCGATCGCCCGTGGGTCCTGTGGATGTTATGGTGGCAGCCGGATGGATGGATGTAGGAAGCCGCGGGAGACTTTGTCCTTCGCGAATCTTTTTGCGGTCTGGGCTTGCTGTACATAACTACCTACCCGGGAAGCCCTTACCCCAAAAAGCATTCGCGGAGGGCGCATTCGCCGAAGGAGCAGCAGCTGCGATCGCCGAGCCTTGGACTTATCTAGACTCTGTGGGCTTCTATTATTAATTCCTGGCACCTTTCCCTTTCCCCCATCCAGCCCCCCCCCCCCCCCGCCGTGAGTGTATATATGTGTCTCTCTAGATATATATGTAGTGAGGGAAATAAACACCCTTTTCCCCCTTTCCTACTCCGCTTGGTCCCCCCGACGTTCAAATATTCACCGTCGCCTACTAGCCTAACTTTTTAATCGACTTTTGCCTAACGGAGCAGATCACACGTTTATTCGGATAACTGTATGGTGGTTTTTATTTCATTAATGGAAAAATAAAAATAGAATAAAACTTCCTAAAAGTTCTCCGCCCCTCACCTTTCTCCCCCCTCCCCTCCTTTCAGGGCATAGCTGTGTTTAAAAAATACGGGTGTCCTAGTTGATCGAGATTAATTCATAAAAAAAAAAAACCTTCGGAGCGATTCATTAAATGCACTGTAACCGGGAGCCTCGGCTTATTTCGAGGTGGGGAGGGTGGGATTTACTGGGATCACCCCATAAATAATAGGGAGGGAGGAGGAGGGGGAGGCGCACGGATCCGCCGCGGTTTGGGGGAGACCCCAGTTAGCAGGAGATGCACCATGGAAGCGCTTGCCAAAGGCGCCTCCCTCCCCCCTGCCCATTTCCAACCTGATTTTAAGCAACTTGCAGTCCGGCGATCTCTCCGATCGCTCTTTCCCCAAAAGCTACTGCCCCCGAAAAGGGTAAAACAGGCAGAATCCGGGGGAAAACCCAGCCGAGGCGATGCTTTTGGACGAGGTGATTGCAAGCGAGCAAAGCAGCATCAGCACCAGCTCTCTGGTTCTGAAACTGCCTTGTGCATGCACACAGCACTGAGAGCATCTCAGGCAGGAGTTGGGGAAGCTGCATTTTCCCTCTCTTTGCAGTAATTACCAGCCCGGATTCCGTGGGCAAGAAATAAATAGCAAAGAGAAATCCTCCCTGCTTGCCGCCCCCCGAAAGAAGGAGCGATTCAGAGCAGATCTGTCCGTGCAGATCAGCCTCGTGAAAGAGACAAGATCTCAGCAGCAAGTTGGGAGCAGAGTGGCCGCTTGACGCAACACAGGGGCCTATGCTTCGCCCGGCTGTGAAATAAAAAGGAGGTGGGGGGGCGATGTAATGTCTCAGCTGTTAGAAACTCGAAGGGTTCTCCCCTCTGCTCCCCCGACAGCGGCACGGAGGGAGATCCGGCTGAGAAAGGGCTGATCTTGCATTTCAGGGAAGCCTGCATTGGAGAGATCGGGTGAGGACCACAGTCGAGGCTGAGAGTTAATATTTCTCGAGAGATAAAAGAGATTTTGAGGACCTGCCTGCACCTTAGAAAAGAGTAAAAGGCCGGCTAAGGGATAAGCGGGGAAAGAAGGCGAAGGAAAAGCACCTCGTTGCTCCCCTCCCTCCTTTCCTTCTTGCTCAGGACACGTAGCTTGAGCACTAGCTGGCTTGATGAAAACAAAGGTGGAAGGGTCACAATATCTTTCAGGTAGACTCGCATTTTCGTAATTATTTACCCTCTCGTATTTAGAGAAAAAAAAGTGTTTGTCCTTTCCGGTCGCCAGCAGACCTCTTTCGGGGGGTTTTATTCATGTGAGCATATTTTAAAGGGAGAAGCAAGGTACTGGAGGGAACTTGGGGAAAAAAAGAAAAGAGAAGTGATGAGAGGGATCAGCCAAGCTCAGGCTAAAAAGGCATCCTCTCCCTTCCCTGCCTGCCGTCGTCCCTCAAGAGGATTGCAACCAGGAGTGATTTGGGGGGGGGCAGCTCAGGCGCGAGTGGAAATCCGAGCCACGGTGGTGCAGCTCCACGTCTCTTTACCTTGCCAGCCAACTGTTGCTGCCATGCTAAGGGCGGCTGCTGCTGCGGGCGGGAGCCGCTCCTCTCTGCCCGGGGGCTGCCCCCGGCCGGCCTCCACCGCCGCCGCAGCTCCCCGGGGCACCTCTACCCCGGCCCGCCCTGCCCCAGCCCGCCCGGCCCCTCTCCCTCCCCTCCGGCCTCCAAGGTTTCTATCCGCAGCAGGGAGGTTAGACACGTCGGGCGGGCCGGGCCGCCGCCGCGCCTGCCCCTGCCGACCGGGCGCCCACCTCCGGGCCGTCCCGGGGGAGGCTCCGGCCCTCTCCTCCTCCCGCCGGGGCGCGCCCCGGGCTGGCCTCGCCTTCCCCGAGGTGCTGGGCCGGGGCCTGGGGCTGCTGGGAGGGGGGGGTGTCCTCCATGCTGGGGCTCTGTGTGTGTGCGTGCGTGTGCGTGTCCCCACGGGTGAAAGGGACCCCCGGGTGGGGCCGCGGGCTGGCCTCCGCTGCCCTCTAGGCGCCAGGGCAAGCCGCAGCCAGGTGCGCCGGGGAGGAGCGGGAGCGGGCAGCGGCTCCGCCACCCCCGACCCGGTTAACCCTCCTCTCCCTCTGCCTTTCCCCTCAGGTGCGGCCGCGCCGTCGAGGCCGGAGGCGCCGCGGGAGCAGCGAGGGCCGCAGGCAGGTGAGCGCGGCGACGCCACGGGCTTCCCCCACGCCCCCGGGGCCCTCGCACAGGCCGGGGAGCCGGCTCCCCGGCTGCCGCCCCCTCCCCGGGCACCCCGGCTCCCCGGCTGCCGCCCCCCTCCCCGGGCACCCCGGCTCCCCGGCTGCCGCCCTCCCCTTTGACCCCGGCGGTGGTTACAGCCAGGCCCGGCCTAACGCCGCGCTAGGCCGCGGCCGCCCCGGGTCCCCTAGCCCAGGCAGGGCCCAGGGCAGTGCCTGCCGCCCCCGGGTACAGGCAGGCACCCCTCGTCCACACAGGGGAAAGCCCGGGTTGGCCGAGGGGAGGTCAGGGCGTTGGAAGAGGTGGAAAAACCCACTGAAAACTATATAAGTTATATATAAAAAGGCCATCGCATTGATTCCGGGTGAAACCTGTCGTCGTAAGAAGGTGGGGAAGGAAAAAAGTTAGTGGGCTTTGCCTAAAATCTCCTTCTTTACCTCGTCTTTCCTTCTTTATTCACTAGTTGACGTTCTCTTCCACTTTGTAGTTAAATGCATTGTCTGATGTTTGCAGTTCTCGTAGTTTTTGTCTTGTAGGTTTCTTTTTTTTTTTAATCCACGATCCTTGAGACAGCTAGTACAATTTTCTGCCCACCACTATAATCATGAGATAGAAAATTGAGAGGCAAATTAATTAATAGCACGTGTTTTAAAAGCAAAAGGACCCCTTCCCAGTAAAGCAACAAAACATATTGTCGTTTTCAGTCATTTTTAGTGATCGTCCCCTGCTCTGTTTCTAGACCTGGCAATTTTGGAGAAAGAGGAGCTACATTCCAGTTACAAAATTAAAGTTTATAGATAAGTAACTACAACAAAGTCTCTTTACATTTACTGTATTTTGAATTTTAAATTCAATTTATGAGTAAATAAAATACATAGGAAGGCTTTTTGCAAGAAGTCCATTTTTGTCCTTTCATTTTGGCATTTAATTTCTTGATGGCCGTTATCTGCTCACGAATTGTTCTGTACGATTTGCTGTAAAACAACAAGAATGTCTTCCTTCAGAAAGCTGCCATTATGGGCCGATGTCTTCAGAGGTTAGGGGCTCCGTTGCCACCTGACTTAGGTCAAACACTTTGTTAGGACCCATAAAGCTTAGCAGCGCTTTACTGGTATTAGCTAGTTTACCACCAAAATAGACAAACTCTGCTTATTTAAAGATAGGAAAGAAAAGCAGAGCCTCGTAGCCAAAGATGGAGAAGGCCTGTTAGAGCCTCAAGTACATACACCTCCTAGACCAGCATTTGATCTCCCCCAAAAGAGGATGTATCAAATATTAAACTAGTACTACTCCTGAGGTTTTTTAAAAGGTCAAGGCATACATTGCTAGGAGCATGGGGTCAGTGCATGTTAATTTACGTCTGTTACTGCACTTAATACAATTATATAAAGGCTAAGGGCCTATGAATAGAATTGCTGCTTAAGGCCTCTGAGCCTCCTGTATTCCTGTCAGTTAAGGGCTGAGAAATACCTCCAACCATCTGTAAAAAATTGCTTTGTGAATACAGGCCTCATGAAATAATGATTAACACTCTTACCCTCCCCTCCTTCTACCCTCCCTCCCCCCAATTTTTAATAGTATTCGAATCTTTTACAGATCATCTGCACATCAGTTCTCATTCTTTCTCTTTTAAATCTGTTACCACAAATACATTTGGCTATAATATTTGCATTAGCTGTGGTATGCTGCCATCTCATTTCTGGCTATAGAGATAGCTCTAATAAAGGACACACGTAAATGAACTTTTATTTTTGTTGTTATATTTTCAGGCAAGTTTTGTGGTGGTTGTTGTTTGTGGAGCTTTCAATAACTATCAATTCTTGCTGAAATGCTAGTAGTTTTTAAATATACTTTTGGAGGGGCTTTTTCTAGAAATGAAATAAATACCTTTTGGCTTTTATACTACTAGGTACACCCCAGGTTCAGCAGGGGCAGGACATCAGTTGATGGACATCATGTTGCCCCCCCCCCCCCCAGGACAGAAAGTTGTTTATCTTTCGTTCTCTGAAATATTTTATGGGAGCTACTTAGGGAATGATAAGTAGGGTTTGTTGACTCGTTGGCAGTGTCCACACAAGTCTCTTTTGCCAAAATATTGCCACTGTTATTATCACCTGTTTAGCATGACCACTGGAACTGCTCTGATAACCAGTAATGCAGTTAGCAGTTCTTACAGCATGCTTAGCTGCCACTGCATTTAACGTAGGGAGTGTAAGAGTGAACACCCTGATGAAGCCTAATTAGCAGTAGAAGTGTTAGGAAAGGTTAACAGATTGGTGATACCACAGACGTGATAAGCAGTCTGGGGGAAAATAGAGGGTGTAGACTTATCAAACTTCAGAGAGGAGTCAAACTTAGCAGCCAAACTTAGTCTGAAATGAGACTGTGCTGTTTCACTTTATTTTCTGTTTGTAAATATAATCCATTTCTGTTTGTAAATATAACCAGGAAAGAGATGCATTTGGACCTGCAGCAGTGTCCATGGATGTTGTTTGGAGCAGGGAGAAGTTGTTGCATCTTGTTTAAATACAGGCAATTTTCCGTATAAGTGACCTAGTATTGTTCAGAACAATACACAGAGGCACAGGGTTGGCTGCACACGTGCACGCACACATGCATGCAAAATACATATGTATGTGAATATAAAATGGATTTTTTTTCTAGCATTTTGTTTTAATTCTGGATAGTCAAGCTTCCTAATTTGTAGAAGAGAATTATAAAACTTGTCCCTGTGAAACTCAAAGTTTCCAGTTAAAAATAGGAAGTGACACCTGTGTTTCATAGCATATTTGATACTGTTGTTCAGATGGGTTTGGAAGGATGATAGAAGATGCTTTATTAATTATTATATGTGCACATGGAGAAATGCATCACGGTAGCAGCATGACATGAGTCCCATTTCTAATACAGCTTTAGTCTCTGCAGAACCTCCCCAGGGTTGGTATGCACTGCCCGCTCCGCCTGGCCACAGTACAGCCTCCAGCACAACTCAGGTGCTTTCTGTGACCGGCGTTGCTGTCCCTGTGCAGGTAGCCACGGGCTGAGCTATAAGCATGGTGACGAGGGCGTGCATTCCCCTACCGATGGTACCGGGGCTGGTCACCAGGATGCAGCATTAACCTCCTCAGGAGAAAAGGGACAATTCCCTCGAGTCCAGCCAGAGGCGAAGCATGACCCCTGTGTTTGTGTAATGTTGCTGAGTTGTGGCATTGTTAGTCCTAATGTCTAGGCACCACATTGTTGTCTCTCATAGATGGGAGACGTGGGAGGAAAAGGGAGGTGAATTTAATTTTCCGTTTATTTTATTAGAGGATTCCCCCATCCCCAAAACTCCTTCTCTGAATTTGTCAAGTCCCTGTTTTCCTCCTGTTCTCCTTGCTCTCCCATTGCAGCAGCTCTGTCTCCCAGGAGGTGGCCAAGCTATCTTCCGAAGTCACCCCCTTTGGTAGCCAGTGGAGGTACTGAAAGGGTTATTGTCAACTTCTCCCCACAGCCGAAAGTGGCTGCTCCAGTTGGGCATGTTTTTTAAAAAGGGCTCGGAGTAACGTGAGTTTCTAGGCCGAGAATATAGTAAACAATTTACTAAGAATAAAGTCAGGGTGTGCCCAGGAAAATGTGTTCCATCATCCCTTATTTTCAGCTAGCTGTAAGTAAACAGTATGGGATAATGCCATGCTAAATAACGTAAGCTATCATGGGCTTCTGCCCGAGTGGACAAGGTTCAACTGCCTGGGAAACCTGAACATTTTCAGTTTGCGTGCAAACCTTTCTGAAAAAGGGAACTGCAAAAAAAATTTCTTCTGAGAATTTGATTGTTTTAAATGATGCATTTTCAAAATGAGTGCATGGTTGAAGGAAAAAAATGGAAAGCAGTGGGAAACTGCCATGGAGAAATTGCATCTAGTTTTTAAAGGACGCGATTCTTCCATTTTTCCTCCTTGAATTATCTGCCCTCACGTGAACAGTTCTACCAGATCGGTGTGGGAGGCAGAAAGCACTGTCGAATCAGGGCCCACCGCGCTCTTGAGCTTATAGCTTTACTGAAGCAAATAAGGTTATTTTCCAACAGAGGAATCGGGACACGCACTGAAAAAACATGTGCTGTTGTGCAGCTCGTCGCATTACAGTCCCAACTGTACGGATGTAAGTCCGTGCCCACGTTGGTGTCCACCCTCAGTACAAGCAAAAGGAAGGAAAGGAGGAAGCGGCCTAGAAGAGAGCGCGTTTGATCTTGCGCTGGGTGAATGGCACATAGTGTCCACTCCAGAAAAAATGTCAGCATTTCCCGGGAGAGGAGTAAAGACGAAAAAGGCCAGTTAATTAGGAGAAGTGTTGGGGAGAAGTGGCCAGCAGCCATGACACTATCAGTTATTTAACCACAATATACAGAATATATAGTCAGCAGTATTAATTTAACATAAGTCCCGTGAGCTGTGAGCATCCAAAGAAAGATGCGATAGCCAACACAGAAACATCTCAATGCCCTTGCCTTTCTCTGTCTGGAAAGCCTGGCTGGGTGACTTGCTACAATTCTGCATGTCTGGCGTAGCTGCCCATGTCCTTAGTGGCAAGCTGATGCCAGGTCTCTATCACTTTCTGGTTTCCTTTCTAAATCTCTTTAATGATGTTGTTATATTTTAGTTAATTTTCAGCATGTGTTCCTATGCTCTGTTTTGTCACATTAGAAATGGCCAGCGATTTAAGTGAAAACCACTTTCACTTTCAAAAGTAGGAGTAGTTGGGGGGGAGAGGGGAAATGTACATAAGCTATTTATTTGCTATGAGAATGTGAAAAATCCTGATGTACCTGTTAGAAGTTCCTGGCTGTGCCAATACGTTTGCCAATGTTGATGCAAACAGATACTCATTGTTAATTTGCTGTTTGTTGGTACATCTCCAGTGCAGGGATGGTGCAGTGAGGGGTTCCCTGCTCAGGCAGTCTTCTCAGGCCTTGGTGTAGATCTACTCGTGTGGCTTCTTGCTCGTCAGAGAGGCTTCAACCCATGCGTCCCAAACATAGGGCCAGCAGAATTCCTGGTTGGAAGAGGAATTGAATTTCCTCTCGAGGAGGTAGAAAGAGAGGGATGTCCTAAAGTACGGGGAGAGATGACATGGCTTTGGAGAGTGTCGTTTCTTGGCAATATATTTGGTAACTTTCTTTTCCTTCCAAATCAGGACGTAAGAAGCCAAAAAAAGAAATGAATTAGCAGAGTGACACGTAGGCTTTTAAAAAACCTCTGTCCACTGTTGATTCCCAGACTCATCCTCATCAAAGCAACGCTTCTCAGTCACCCTCCTTACCCTCATGGGAACATCTGCTGGGGAAGTATGATACGGCACAGGTAGAGATATGACTGAATGCAACTCATGGTGTGAACGTGGCAAGACAGTTCCTATTTCTCCTCTTTCAATCTCCCCTCCTTTTTTTTTTTTTTTTAAATTTCCTGTTTCCCCATTATTTTTGTTTCATTGTTCCTTCTTTGTTCTTACTCAGGCAGACACTGTCTCTCTGTTTTCTTTCTATTGTGTCTCCCAGATTTTCACCCACCCCTATGGACACCTGTCTCTGGAAAGGGCCCTCAGCTGATTCCCCTGCTGCGCTGCTCCTCCCGCCTTGTTTCCTATGATGCAAAAGACAAGCACTCCTGGTAAACACAGGAGCAGAAAACTGGGAGGCAGGGCAGAAGTCAGAGGAGTGAGCCTGAGTCTGAGCAGCCAGTTCAGCAGTCGTGATCCCTAGCTGGGTTGACCACTGTCTTCTGCCACTTGGACAATCACAAAGTTCATCATGGAGCAGAGGAAGCAAATGTCAGGGCCTGTCAAGATAAGTGTGAGAAATCTCCCCCTAGGCTGCTGAGTTTGGTGTTAAGGTTCCTCGCCTTAATTGCTTCGTAGGTAAATTAGAGTGGTGTGTGCTGCTGTGCCTGTTGCACAGGGCTGGCGTGGACTTTGCAGGCAGTGTGGCTAGATTAGAAAAGGATTACCCATCTGCAGTATGTTGGAGACGACGATGGAAATTGCAAGGCATAGAGGGGAGCATGTGCACCCTGTTTTATGATAAGTTGAGGCAAGCAAGGGTGGGAAGGAAAAATCCACTACACAGAAAAAAGATTTGTTAACTTGTATTCCACATTTGTAAATAATTGTTTGTGTGTGTGTACGTTCATATGCAGGAGGTTTTATTACGCAGTTGTAGCAAAAGGCCAACCTCACTGAACCAAATAAGAGAAACAGGAGCAAGAAAAAATTCTCAACTTTACGATACTGATTTGTATGCTGGACTGTTCTAGTCCGTATACTGGCAGGTCACCCACACCTTCGTCTCTAGGCTTTATTAAGAGGTTGAAGTACTTGGGTATAGTGTGACATAAAAAACAGGGTGCCAAGACGCTAAGCTGAAACATTTGGGAGCTCTGCTCAGCAGGCTTGCAGTATAAGGGATGTTATGTTGAAGTGTGACCCTAAAAGTCATCTTGAAGGACCTATGGCAATGACTTATTAAAGCCCCATGTTTTTCTTTAAAAAAAAAAAAAAAGTATGTTTGTGAGAAGGACAGAAAAAACAATTATCTTTTGTTTTTACATTAAATAAAAAGACTTAGTTTTATATTTAATGTCAAAAAGCCAAATGCAACTGATTTGTGTTAGCACATGACAGCAAGGAAGTAAAATGGCTAGGATAGGAAGATGAACAATTGATTTTTTTAGTACTTTTTTTTTTAACTGGCCAAACTGAATGAAATACAACAATAAAGAGCCTATAAAATGGGAAATCAGCATTGCCCCCCCCCTTTTTTTTTTTAGTTTCTCCAAGTGCTTTCTGGTTTTGCTCTTTAAAATAAAATTAGTATCAGAAACCATAACATTTTTTACATAATAATTTTAAATTTACGCAATAGTTTTAACTTACTATAACAATTATACAAGGTGCATTTTTTAGTTCTTCTTTAGTTTTTCTTGCCCGGTATTTGTGAATATACAAGTCTTTGTATGTGCATGCAGACTATTTTATGGATGCATGGACAGATGTGTATGTGCACATGTGAACATATCCACAAATACATGTGCATGCAAATCCATAGTAGAAATAATAAAGGCAAAATATGATCCTTTTCTTGATATGTATGTTTTACAAAAAATTTAAAGATGGTTTACTGATTCACAGGTTTTACTGTACACTAAGAAAATTATGGTTCATTTCATAAATATTTACTAACTTTTTTAAGGCCTATTCAGTATTAATTATGCTGAAGTACAGGGAAGACTATTTTATTATATCATAGTTTATGGAGTTGAGGACATGTAAAAAAAATGTTTATTGACCTGTGATTGCCTGCATTTCTGCAACTTCCATTCAGTTTTTTAACCCCAATAGTCAGGAAAATATTTTATGGCTGTCTGTATTCACCAGCAGTCTGTTGTGATACAAAGCTTTGTATGTTATTTGCAAACCCAGCAGCTATTTCTTGAGTAAAGTAACTACATCCTGATCCAGCAAGGGCTTTCCTCTTCCAAGCAGCCTTCTAACAGGACTTAGTCTGACCACAATAGCACAAGCAGTAAGTGCTGCTCAGAGAAGCAGATGCTTGCAGGGAAAGGCCTTTTGTCTTGCACTACTGCATCTGAGATTTTTTCGCCTTCCTTTTCACAATGGGTAAAAATACCTTGATTGTGTTGAAAAATCAAGCTCTTGCTGAATTTTGCTTTACTTTTAATTGTCCAGTTGCAGAAGTCTGATAAAGACCTTACAGCCCTCCCTGAAGGATCCTGGTTTCTGTGAATTTCTATTTGTTGTTATTTTGAACAGTTTCCATAGGATGTAGTTCTGGCACTGTGTGACTGGTTTTCTGTTCACATGCTTGGTAAACCTGTTAGCAATAGATATTCTGGCTTTATTAATTCACTGCCCCATGCTACATCTATTCCAGGGCAGAGGGACTATTCAAAGCCCGAGAGGAATATTTGGTTTTCCAGGTCCTCTCTGCTCAGGTTGTCAAAAGATGAGAATGGGGGTATTTAAAATTTTTTTAATTTTTTTTTTAACACTAACAATTATTGCCTGGCAACTGAACAGAGACCTTCCAAACTTGTATCACACAAATCCTTGGTACCTTGTTTGTTAGCTTGCTTGCTTGTTTCCTTCTCTGATTATTCATAGTCAAACTAGGCCTTGCTCAATGTAATGGGTTTTAAAAATAAATGTATAATGCCGCTGCCAAACTGAGAATGGAAAGCCTGCAGTTTAGCGCTCAGTAAACAAAATGTGACCAAGTACTTCCATGCCAATAGGTTTAAAGATTCCCAAATGAACATGAGCACTGAAACCCATGTAACCTGCTATACTATATCTTTTTGCATAAGACCTTCATTTACTTTCCTGTATGGTTCATGAGATTATGGAGTCAGTTCTGTTCCTACAGTGAGGCCATTAGCAAAACTCCTTTAGATTTGTATACAAAAAGTACTAGTTCAAGAGTGATAATTTTTTATTCTGAAGTTGTTATTTGACCTAATCTTTTGAGGCATATTCATCCCTTTCATTTATTTTGTTCAGTTGATATGTATTTGTATACAGTAGAAACATCACAATTTAGCTATTTTATTTGCTGCCCAAATTTAAGCAGATATTACAGGCAAGAAAAGCAATCTTAGAAAAAAATCAGGAAAATCTGATGAGATTGAAATGGAAGAAATGTTCTGCATAAAATAACATTTATTGCATTTCATCTTTGTTTTTTCTTTTCATATTAATTTGGGCGTTCTGATCTACAAAAGACCACAGTCCAGCCATCGTCCCTGCCCCCCAGTCGTGTAACACCCATTAAACACTACTGAACTCACTGGTACCATGTAAGCATGCCCGCCTCATATTCCCCATACTCCATATGTGAAATTTTAGCTAACACTGTCCCAATTAAATAGTGGTCATTGCTTTTCACTCTGATTAAACTAAGTCTCTTGATTCATTCCTGTTAAAGGAATTTCTTGTATAAATTTGAACTAGTATAGTAGGACTCAATGTGTGGGGCACTGGGTATATGCATATATATGTAGGCATATGTGCATTAAAAACCCAGGAAAAGTATAGTAACTGAAAATAATAAATAGAATCAAATTAATCTGTTCTCAGTTCATTTGTTTATAAGGCATTTGGGTAGGTAAATAGAATTTTAAGTTGTTCATGAAACTGCAGTGTAGTTCTATATAGTGAAACAGTTATGCTGGAGAGGGGTTTCACAAATTTTTTGCTGTTCCAATAGTTGCTTTGAAAATGTGTTTGAACATTCATCTCTATAAGGTGCATACTGTTCACCTAGTTTAACCGAATCTGATCCAAACCCTACTGAAATTAGGGGTGGTTTTTTTCACTGGATAGGAATTGCATCAGTCCCTTCAGTAGCCTCATTTATTTGAGAGAAACAGCTGTCATGATTTCTCTGTGTGTGCGTGTGTTCACGTGTTGCCGTGTATATTTTATCCATCTATCTGTCCGTGTACAAAACCCATATGTTTTGTGTAGTTCTTACTGTGGCTTTATGCATGCATTAGGTAGACACATGTGCATGAGGTTGTACGTGAGAAGAACTGTGTAACAGTGGTCTCCTCTTTATGCACAAGTATATATTTTTTAATATCTAGGAGAATAGGCATCATCTAGACTTCAGTGGGAAAACCAGCAGATTAATTTTTGCTGCTTTTTTCCATTTTAATTTGTCCTTGAAGGTCAAAATTATTTTGGTGATCACTTCATGTCACGATTTTTGTTTGGAAACAGACTGTAATGTCTCTGGCACAGGGACTGAGAAGTCATGAACACGTATCTGAAGTGTCTAACACACCAAAGGAGATTTTTTTTTTTTTTCCCTCTGTAGTGATAAAGCAACTGTGGGCCAAATCCTGCTTACTTTATTATCCAAATTTTCCTAACGAAGTCCACTTATTTAATTACAAAGCTAAAAATACTGGTTGCTTTCATAGGTGGACTTTTGCATCTGTATGTATCACAGACATTACATCAAATAGTTGTTCCTTGATTTAAAATGCTTTTATTTATTGGCTTGCCTTTCCCTGCTGCCTAGTTTAGGAGCCTAACCTCAAACAAGGAAGTTTGAAATTTTAGGCTGTTTGTTTTTCAGCCTTATGGATAGTCCTCAAACTATACAGCACTTATTTCTGTTTCAGCTTTAAGTATAAATGTATATAGAATCTAACAATTATGAGATATTACTTTTTGGTGTCCAAAAGGTAACCACAGTTAGGTCTAATGGAGTTTCAGGAAACGATGTCAAGGAGGAAACCAGTCAACTTGCTCTCTGTCATTTCTAGCAGCCCTGAACAGTATGGAATTTGAATAACAGAATTTCAGTGGAGCAAATAGAAGATCTTGGATCTAAGGGAATTTTGAAAGGTTCAAATTGTGCTTATAAAGCACAATAAAATGTTCTCGTTTGGTCATCTAGGCATCTGCCTCGGGTGAAACAGAGCTGTGCAGTCAGTCCCCACCCGCTCAGGCCAGCAGACGCGTAAGGCCATGGCAGCATGTCCGACCAGGTGAGTGGGCAGGAGGGGGGAACGTGCACCACCATGCCGAGGTCGCCCGCTCGATGCGTGAGCCCTGCTCTAGCTGCGGCACCAGGTCAGGCTCTGCTGGTCTGCCCACTGCCCTGCCGCAACGCTGGCTCAGCCCGTTAGAACATCTGGGTCAAAATAAAAATGGAATATAATGGGTCCTGACCTTTAGTCCCAAATAGTTTTTAACTTTAGTGGGCTTTAGTCTTGTAAACCGGTAGGTTTGTGACATGGGTGAAGTCCCTTGGAGTTGCGGTGGCCGATACCAGTCAGCTGAGCCAGCAGCCTGCCTCAGTGCCTGCAGTGTCAAGGCTCGACCTAATCTGTCTATTGAGGAGGAGCAAAAATGAAGTAAACCGAATGCTAAAAATGTAAGAAGGAAACTTAAACATCAAAAAGATACCAAAAATACTTGGGGGCTCTTTTTGAGATGAGAAGTTCTGGATGCATGGTGAATGCAGGCTTGGCTTCTTATTTGAAGGAATATTTGTAATAGCTTTATTTATTCTAAAGTTAGGCAGCGTTGTAATGGAGACCTTGAGGATGTTTTAAAATAGTTACTTAAGAAGCACATTTGCCTAGTAGAAGTAAGCCTTAATGAAAGTTTTAGTTTGTATATGCTTATTCAAGGGTCCGGTATGTAAGTAAGAGAATGTTTTGTAGGAGGAAAAAAAAAAAAGATAAATGTGTCTGTTAGGCATGATACAGATTCCAAGCCCATGTATGTAAAGGCCAAATACAGCTCACTTTCTGTACATTATTTACCACAGTCTTGTTTCCAGTAAATGAAAGTATTTATCTGCGTGGCCAGAGCAGAAACTGGCATTAAAAATTAGCCATGAATATTGTTCCTTTGCATCCTTTGGGAAAAAAAATCCAAATTTATAATGAAGCAGAGAACAAACAAAAAAATTAAAACTTTTACTTTACTTTACTCTATCGTTCTTGCTATAGCTAGTCAGGGGGTTATCGATATAAAGTGCATAATGACTGCTACAGCTAATAAAACAAAAAATAATTGCATGTTTAGATAACAGTCAAATCCATATTGCTCTGTCCCATGAATCTAGTCCTATTACACATAAGCAAGATCTAGCCCATTGGCTTCATAAGGGCAATTTGGATGCATAAAGAAAGCATGTTTTGGCTCAGTCATATGCAAACAAAAGTCTCCTGCACATTTACAACCAACAAAGCAGGTTTAGGATGAATTTTTTATATGAATGTAACCCAAAGTAGGAAGGAAAAATAATTCCATTGAGGTGGTAGTGGAAGCTAAATGTTAAACAAGCTTGGATCAGAAAAAAAAATTGTCAGAGCAGCATACTGCCATTTTATCACTCTGTCATCTGTTAATATAAATGTTAATAAATAAGTATGAATATTAAAAATAAATGTTAATCCTCTTTTCATATTTACTCCGTAGTAACAGTCATATTTTCCTTCTTTTTTAAAATTTTGACATTAAAAATATAAAAAAAAATTGCTGTTGAGAACAAAGGCTGGAGATTTTTTTTTCTCCATTTAAACTACTGATTAACAATTTATTTACTTGTCACCTATTGTTGACCATCCCAGTCATTGCTTTTTATGTGATATTTTACTTGATGTTTCTTTCTGGGCAGTATATGAAGCAGGTTTTAATTTCTGTATGATTCTAATCCTCTATTTCTACGTATATTACTAGTATTTTCCTTAGCAATATCTTGTCTTTCAAATGAGAATTTCCCCTCTGTAACTTTATATTTATATTTCAAAACACTAAATACTCTATACTAAAGTTTTCTTATTTTGAGCAGTCACAGTTTGGGATAGTCTTTTTTGCAAGCTTTAGGATTCAGGTTTGAGGCTATAAACACTTCTGTACGTATGAGTAAGTCTAATTTTGTGAGTAGTCTAAGGCAGCAGGGCTCCTCAAACAAGTACGTGTTTGCAGGCTTGGGACCTGCAGATATTTGGATGGAGGAGAAGACAGGGAAGGGCTACAGATACTAAGTTTTATTTTTAATTACATATGCCTGCCAGGATCATCAAGAAATATGACAATATATTTCATGAAATTGGCTGGATTGTTTGGCACACGTAACACATAAATGAAAATGTTTGCTTAATTTGGTACCATAAGATAAAGTTAACTCAAATACCTGATATCTTAATCAAATCTAATCATTGTGGTTGTTGAAACCTTTGATCCTGATTTAGTTAAATTTATAGGTGACATTCTAACATCTAGAAATCTTCCCATTCGATGATACCTGGTTGAAAAATTTGCAAAACCAGGAATCAGTCTCTCAAATTTGTGGGGGGGTCAAAAGGCTTATTAAAGATCCTATGAGATAAACAGCTTTTTATTTTATATATATAAGTTGTTATAGTTGCTGTGTTTTTTCACTAAGAATTTTGTTTGGGTTAGTTAGGCTTTTTTTCCCCTTCACCCCATCCCTTCCAAACTGCAGCCACAAATTTAAAACCAGCTAAGAAGAAGCTACATGCCTGGTTCCTGATACTGCTCCTACTGAATTTAATGGGATCAGTATCAGTTTTAGAGATGAGGGGTATGGTGTAAAAGCAGAAGGACAGAGGTGCATAAAAAGAGTATTTCACAACTCAGAGAATATTTATAACGTAGTCAGAAGCTTGTGCAATGAGAGAAAAGGGATCTGAGGACATAGTCAATGGTAAGTAAGGAAGCCAGAAAAATCAACGTTTTAGAAGCCATGTTTGCAAGTGTGACAAAGATATCTACTTGGGAAATGGCAATTAAGTTTTTAAACAATATTGTTTTTACAGTAGTGAAAATTAAGAAAAACTATGAGGGTCAAATTCTGCCCTTAGATATACCCATATATTGCCTGTTGACATTGAGAGGGAAGATTTTAACATTTCACATCTGACTTGGAACCAAAACAAAAAGACTATTTTCAGATGACTCTGGAGTGACTTCCAGATCAGAGGATCCCAAATTGATCTGCCAATGTATAGAAATATGATTTCATCAGGCAGTGAGAGCCGTCTCTTTGGAGTCAAACGTGATAGCTATTTAACTGTACATAGCAATGACAAATGGCAATTTCGGCTTTTACAGGAAAGAGGGAATTTGTTCGTATGTAGAACTTCATACTACAGACGACTGTCTCTGCTAAAAGGAGTGACAGCAATACTGGCCATCATTCCCTCTTGAAACTACTTCGTAATGGCTTTGCTCCTCTGTCCTGTAACTATGACTAGTGCAAATGAATGACTAGGTTCTGTGATTAAAATAGACCATTAATAAGCAGGACTTCTATGTCATCCTCCAGGCTCCACCAGCTCTTCAGTATAAGCCTGGACAGGCATCTGTTTTTCAAATGGTATGTAGTGTTTACATGAGACGTTTCAGCAAAATGGAGGCTTCAAGAAGCAGGCTCAGTTTTGGGTAGACTGATCCTAGGGAACTGATTACTGAATTGCGGAGATTGGCATTTGCGCATTTATTCTACTTTGTTCACTTCTCTCATGAGCATAGCTTGGTGATCCTGTCTGAATGGCCTGGTGGCTGATAGTTGCTGAAGGTTCTTGTCTGGAATAGTCATTTGCTCCCTCTCCGTTGTTAAAAATGACTCAGAAGAAGAAAGAAGGCAGCTTGCTGTGTCAGAAGGCTGTGTACAAAGATAGGTAGAAAGGTTTTGGTGGGTCTTCCCAAACCACGCTGACCAGAAATTAACTATCCTTTTTATCTGGCAGACCTCAGCAATGTCAACACTTAGTTTTTCTCAGCTGTCTTTAGAGGACCCAGCTAAGCTGCCTATGATGTTTCTTGGCCCTTTGTTGAAGAAGGCAGTCATCAAATCCTTGATTCTCATTTGTCTTGCAAAACATTTTATCTATGTGGCTATTGACATATACAACAGTCTTAAAAAAATTCTGAATTAAAAGTTCTTGACTCCTTGCTGTCAATCAGGATCAGCTTCCTGAAGACCAGCAATGGGGATGTCCCTGTTCACTTTCACCAGGAAAAATAGGGAAAGGAATGTCGCCTGAATGTCTGTCTTACTGTAGCACCAGAACTGACAAAGCTCATTTCCTAGGCTTGTTTCATGCTTTGCTGTAAGTTTTGATGGATGCTTCTCCTGTGGTTGGGAGATTCATAACTGCCCTCTCCTGTGTGGATTCTCCAGTGCCTAATAAGACATACACTCACAGTGCAGCCTTTCCCTCCAACCTGGGAAACTTACAGGTCTCTGTAGTCTTGGTGGCCACCTGCTTCCACGAAACTTGTAGGAACTTAATTGTCATTGAGACCTGTGTCCAAGTGCCAGGTCTGACTACAAAATAGGAACGCATTCAACAGTTATTGAACGCCCTGATGGTCACTTTCTGTCTGTCTTTTACACGCACACGTACGCACACATACACATGCACACACAGAGCATGATCACAAGCCTTGTTGCCATAGGAAACCAGGCTAAAAACAAGCAAGGTCAGAAGGCATGAGCTCATTGTTTTTCCTTTGCAGCTCCTTTTTAAAACTGCTAGCACAGGCTTTTTTTATTCATTAGATCAGATGTGTTCTTGGATGCTAGGTAATGGAAATCATACTTGCTGCGTGCTAAGCTCTGTTCTGCATGACACTGTGGTGTCCGCCATGGAGTTTGTCTGGTTGCCATCTTTGTCAGGCCTTAGCTCATTCTCTAATCATTCTCTACTTGATTTGGTAGTCATACTTGGTGCTTTGGCTTGCAAGTTTCCTTCCTGGTCCCCTGCTTATTGTTGAGAATATCTCCCATTATCACTTTGATCTCACTGCGGAGTCTTGCCCACCCTGAAAAAAGTAGCAGCGTCACAGGAACAAGGGATATTCTCAAATGGATTTCAGTGGGCTGTACTGTCTGCATAAAAGCCGAAAATGGGGTCATCAGTGGTTAAATATGAAGGAAATCTCTGGTCTGGTTAGGACTAACTCAAAGACTGTCATCTTTGCTTTAGCATAAATATGTATAGTACATTATGGCTAAACCTTTATAATACAGAGGTACTTATGCTGCCTAGCATTTGTGGATGTGAACCACATTCATCCTGTGACCAAGGTGATGGCCAGCCACCCCTCCAAACTGATGCGTTGGTGACAGATGGAGAAGCAGTCTCTGCTGTCAGTTTGAGCAGCTGCTGTAAGTGCCACTGGCTGGCAAATCCTCCCTTTCCTCACCGCAGACCACGTTCTCTACCTTTGAGGGTATCATAGGCTGCAGAACTAACCCTGGGCAGGAGATCAGATGGATACCTGAGGCCCCTTACCTGCTGACATTGATTACCTTTCTGGTCTTCTATATACACGTGGGTGCTTTTAACTTCTTGCAAGGGTGGGGTGACTGTGACCAGAGGAATGTGAGGTTAGTGAAAATGGAGGCACGGAGCTGCAAAATTGGAAGAACTTCTCTCCATCAGGGATGTGAAAGCCACGCTTTTGGTAACTTTTCATGTATCACCTTTCTTTCTTTGGGCCCCCTAGTACAGCAGCACAAATGCTTGCTCTTTTGACCAATGTGGTTACTTGCAGAGACTTATTTGCCTTTTCAGCATGAATTGTTGCATTCTCTTCCACCACCACCTTCTAGCAAATACAATTACAAAGTACAAACCATAAAGAGCAGGAATTCATCTGGGTATGAATGTGTAAAACAGCTTAATTAGTGATACAGCATAGTACATATCCCTCTATCTATCTCATGTAAACATTAAATTAAAGTGCCTACAAATGGGCACAGTTATTTGGACATATATTTATCATGTAAGAACAAATCCAACTTCTTGTTTTCCTTATAACTGTTATAGAAATTCAGAAACTGTAGACCTACTTGGTTATGTTTCCACACTTTCACCCGTACTTGCTCTTACAAAAGTTATGTTCTTGGGTAAAATCAGAGAAATTTCAGCCTTGGAAAATATTTCCTCTTGTCCTGTCTGGATGGTCTTTCACTCCAGTGGATGGAAATTCTCTCTTAACTGTACATATTGTTTATTAGTGATTCCTTTGCTGTCCAGCTCCCTACTTGGATCGGCTGGCCTTTTGACCTAGTGACGATTAGTAAATCCCAGTGGCACATAGGTCACCCAGATCCTATCTGCATTCCTACATCTTCTCTCCCTGGGTTTGTCAGTGCTGCAGAAGCAGAGTACCTGAAGTCACTCGGCAGCAGCTTCTAAGCACCTTGGTTTTGTTGGGCCTTCTAGGGACATAAGCTCTGTTCAGCAGCAAGGGTTTATTGGGGAGTGGGAAGCCTGCTAGAGTAATGGTTGGAAATTGTAAAACTTGGAGTACTCCTGGCCACCAACAAGGGCACAAAAAACCTGTTTTCTGAAATTCTCTTTCACCACCCCATCCCCAACTTCCCTAGAACCATATTGCTGACTTTACTGGCCACGTGCACACGGTTTGGGCTGTTCCTGGTGCCGAGCCACGAAACGTTTGTAGTCTGGGAGCTGTGCTGATGTTCTGGTTGATGTTATCATATCAGCAGAGAAAGGAGCTACTAGAATGCAGTTATTTTCAAGAGCCATCTAGGAGATTAAGTTTGCCACAGAGTGTGCGCCTATCTCCCTGTATGTCTCAAATCCTGGGCACATAGCTTTAAAATCCTTAAAGAAAAGGGATCTGGCAGCTCACTGAGAGATATCTCAGAGCTGGCACCATGTATCTTGAAGGCTCACATCACTGGCTGTGTCCATGCTAGTAAATTAAACGCATCCTGGACCATTCTCTGGCATTGAGGTCAACTGGCACAAGATAGCCAGCGTCCATACTATTAAGCTGTCTTGAACTCCAAGACAGGACAGCCATATGCAAAATGCCTATTGAGAACAGTCCCTGGCTCGTGGTAACTCCCAGCCCACACCCAGGAGCCATTTGGGAAAGTGCTGTTTGGCCCCGGCCTCGGCCATGCCAGGGATCTTCTAGTAACTGGAGAAGAGGTGCCAGCAGTAGTGTCCGTGGCACCATTTAATGTTTCAGAGGAGGCGTAGCCAGCAGTTGTGCAGGTGACTGAGCCTTTGCCGCAGCAACAAGATGGAAGGGCTGATCCCTTTCACAAGGGCTGCGAGTCTGTCTCTTTGTCAATCCCTTTGTCTTCTCTCTCAAACTTGAGATTTTATTCTGATTAATGCTGGAATGGCTTACTATTTTCAGCTGTTTAATAGTTTGCTGTTGTGATTGTATTTGATTGTGTTTGAATTTCTATCTCCCCAAGGATAGGGAAGGGGATTCTATAAATATTATTTGATTTAATTAATAAATGTCAGCTTCTTTTGTAATGTAGTAGGGGAGTGAGGATGTGCAGTGGGAGAATGACCGGTAAGGCAGAAAGGCATTTCTGTTTTTATTCCTGTGCCACCTTTGCCATAGTCCCTGTGCCACTGTAGCCAGAAACTCTAATGCCACCACAAAGGACATTATCTATTATAAAAAACTTTGCTAATGCCCCAAGCTATCGAAGGCAGGTAATAAATCACTTAATACCTTCTCAGGTATTTTTTTGTAACTCATAGTTTGCTGCCACAATCCACAGAAACCCCATAGTACAGATGCTACTGAAAGGGTGCACTTGGTCTTTCTTGATTTGGGCATTCGGATTCTTTTGATCCCTTGTAGGCTCTTCAGCAGAAGAAGATCATGACTATTTTGTGTCAGTATAATCTTCCGAGGCACCTCTTCTTTCTGAAATGTCCTCTGTAGCCTGGCGTAAGCCCTGGTTGAATTTGGCCAGGTGTGTTGATAGGGCTTCTGCACACTGAGTCAGACCATTTGTCGACAGCGGTCTAGGAGCCGTACTGTTAGCCAGGGAGAAGTGGTTTCCTTTTGCTGGTTATTTGGTTAACTGAGAAAACTTTAAATTTCTTGTTAATAATATTTTACAAATCTACAGGTAAAAATATAAATTAAGAGAAAAGATTTTAATCAGATGCTGATATGTCTTGGGGCAAGTTAGTGACGATACAGTGCCACGTAGATTCATGGTAGCCTATTGAGGTTGTGCTTACATTCTCAAACTGGTGTATCTATTCCTAGGGCTATGTTGGATAAGTAAATAAAATATCTTTGGTATTTTTGCTGTTCTGGGGCATTCTGTTAGACTGTTGGGTGAAATACTCCATGGGCCAAATGCTGTTTGCTTAACTCATGGGAGCTAGTCTGCTTATTTCAACGAGTTAGCAAAGCAAACTGGCTTTTGTTGTTCAGAAACTATTCAGAAAGCTGCATTATATTTTTACTGAGGATCCTCCACTAGTGTGGATGCCGCTATATGCTTAAATCAATGGGAAACCTGTGGGAAAATCAGAAGGTGTGGCACTGAGTTGCAAGGTTTTAGGATTTACAAACAAATCCTTGGGGGGAGGCAGTGTGTGTGTGCACGGGGCAGATGGAGCCAAAGTCCAATACACTCCAAATGGCATTAAGTAGTATCCATGGCTATTTCTTAACCTGTGATGTATATATGGGGCTTCTGTGGATAGAAAGAGTCATGCATATACAGCGCTGGAATTATTACGTTCTAAACTAAGAATTTCAGAGTAGTTTTAACAAATGTTCTATTCATCTGTAAAATCTGGAAATGTATTCTGTCAATGGAGGTTAGTACATAAAGACTGATGACTGTTGAAAAAAAATTGTGAACTTTTGTTTGAATATAACTATTTGTTTTGATGGTAATTGAGGCAATTCCTTCACTTTCCACAAACATTCATTAGAGTGATATTCTGTAGAAAAACTGTCATATGCAATGATGCATTTCTGTATCCATATGAATGCCTGAACTGGAAGTCTGCGTGCAGTTCTTAGGAAAGCCTTTGATGGGTTGTAAATTTACCAACCAAGGGTAAAAAAATTATGTCAGGTGATTTGGGTGACCAACAACCCCTTATAAATACTAATCTATGAGTGGTGAATTCCTAAAATACACAAAGCAGTCATTTTAGTGAATAGCTCGTGAGCAATCTCATGGGCAGAAATATGTTGGCAATTACTCATTCAATAATTTGTGAAAAATATGTCTGCTCATTGACATTTTGGAAAAAAAAAGATAAATCTCATAAATGCATTGCAGGAAATATCTTGCCAGCTAACAACGCAAAACACATGACTCCACTTACAAATATTTAACCTTGTGAACTTCTGATATTCCTTATCGGAAGAGGTCTGTCTAGATGTACAGACACCACCAGTTCCCTGAACAGCAGAAATGTAACCCCAGAGTTGTGACACAATTTGAAAAAAACCCAAACCTATATGGATGGCTTGGTCCCAATCTGAAATTTGAAGCTGGCTCGTTTTCTTAAACAAAATTTCAAATTCTTATACTTGGATATATTAAAAAACAATGGATTGCGATTTGAGCTTTGAAACAAAATTCACTTCTAAAGGCTGTTATGCACGTGCATTAGGGATCCTAGTATGTATTTGAAAATGCAGTTATTGGCAATCGTTAGTTTAAACACCTCTGCTGACCACATAAGGCATGGAGGTAGATCCAGAACAGTTTATAGCTCATGATCTGTGATCTGCTGCAGCTATAACATTTATGAAGGCCCATTCCTGCATCATTCCCTTCTCATGGGCCATCAGGAATATCAGTTCTCCCATGCTGCTCCTCTGTGACATGCTTTGGAGGTTCAAAGGAGTTGATTTTCTGTGGCTCCTTCTTCCTTTTATGTCTTTGCCGAAACTCCCAACAAGGAAGGTCATTTTTAAGGGTATATTTTTGTGACGTGGACATGGGACATGAATTGAGAGTGACAGATTCTTTTCATGGAGGATACATGAATAGTGCTCGCAACTTGCAGTCCGTATGTGCCCGCACTGATTTCAGATTGGTAGCTTAGCTGGCATAGCTACTTCCAATTTCTTTTTTTCAAGATTATTTGTACCATTTCAGCCTCAGCTCAGTAGCAACTGGACAACAGATCCCATCATGTATAGACATGGAGCCCTTCATATATTCCTTTTCTGTTTTTTTAATATAGTTTGCTGACACAATTGTTTGTTTTTTACAATTTTCTAATTAAAATCTGGTTCCTAAAGCACTCACATTACTAAAATAATTTCATACTTTACTAAAATTTCTTCTGGTTCTCAAGTATGCAATGACTACTCTAGCACAGTCAAACCAATATCCTTCCATTATAATTTGATGGTACATCAGCATTAAAATGACTTTGTGTTGTCTGCCCATCTATCAAAATATTCCAAAAGCAATTTATGATGTTAACAAATTCTGTTTTTATATTTTATACAGTTTAAAAGTATGGAGAATTTTGAAACCCTTCGCATTCAAGGCCAGTTAAATGAAAATACAGCAAAAAACACATTCCGCAATAGGTACCTCACAAATAATTTGTTTGTCTGTCAGTTGCATCTGTCTTGCCATGGAAATAATAGTTAAAAGGGGCAAATGAGTGAAGTTGTTTCTAGTTTTAAATTTTGTTTAGAAATAAAACAACTGAAGGTGGGTAGAGATATTTCATTGAACTTTTTCATGAAATATACAATGCTTTTCTTTATGTTTTTAGATTTCAGCTTTCCTCTGAAGGATTTGCTATCCAAAATCAAAACAGGGCTTTTTTAGTACACAGTAATTAAAAAATGAAAGCTAACAAGTACTAGAAAATGAATCTTGTTCATTGTAGATTGGTGACCTGTACTGCAATGCAGAAAGCAGATGATGACCCAAAAGTCAGAGAGACTGAAAAGAGTGACAAAATTTATAACAAAATGATTACCGAAATTACTAAGGAATCTGTGTTTTGAGTCAGCCATGTGCCTTTAAGCCTGTCACAATTCGATCCAACTTCTTTTTTTAAGCATTCAGTGATGACACTGAATTAAGCATTCCCAGCAACTCTGGTAACGTTGATGTTGCTGGCCTGAAATATCCAACCTTTTGTCCCAGCCCTTCTCCCTGCATGGCATGCATTAGTACACCTAGCCCTGTTATCGAGTGTCCCTCTCGTTCTAGCCCCATTCTTCTTTCAGTCAATGGGAATTACAGTCTAGGTTTTTGTGAGAACAGGAGCTGGCCGTCTTTCTCAGGATTTCTTTCCTCAGCAAAACAATAACTTTGCACAATGCCTGATTGGTTTGGGGGGGGTTGTTTATGGTAACTACTTGAGTTCAACGGTGTTTTTGTATTTTCTTTTATTGTTGCTAATTTGAATTTATTTTAAAAAGGGGAATTAAATTACTCAGACAGGAAGATGTTGATGCAAATTTCCTAACTGCTAAGATAATAAGATTGAAATTAGGAGCCTGTACATATCTTCAAGAAGCATCAAAAATACATAACTACAATTTAGGGACCTTAGAAAGATTTCAGTTTTAACAGAAATGTGATTCCTTGACTTGCTTAGTTCAAGTCTGTTTTCTAAATGCCATGACCAAGACTGAAAAGCTCTTTGCTTCCTCAGTGATTCAGCAGGATTGCGTTGAACCCTTCCCGAGAACAACATCCTGCCACAGACTTCTCCCTGTTTTCTCCAGATGATCTCAAAGACTCCCCAAACCAAGCACTGTGAGAATTACACTTTACAGTCCATTCCACCATATAGCTTCTTTATAATTTTACCTGGAAATGTTGTGGGGGAGTTCAAACAGCAAAACTTATGCTATGGAGGAGTTGTAACATGTACTACCACACACGTACATGCGTACAATTATTTTACAGCTCAAGTAGCCTAAGGTCCATCTCCAAGACAAGCACTTTTTAACCAATTAAATGCTACAAAAATATATCACATCTATTATTTATGTCTCCTTTTGCATACAGCTAACAGTACGTATTCAGCCCAAAGGATCTCGCAGTGCTTTACAAATGACATAGGTACAGGAATTCCTTCCACACTGAAATGCCCAGGCTTAGAGGGTGGGTTGCAGCCAAGAAAATAATCAGCTTATAGCACACTACATAATGTGTGTGAACTGCACAATGTGTGTAAGGATAATTCTGGCCAAGGGCATATCAGACAGTACATCTCACCAGTGCATTCTACTGGAAAAGACTAATATTTAAAAGATATATTAAAAATGAAAAACCACCGCCAACATTGTTCATTGACAGTCAATATGATTCATTAAGTTTTTCTTTTTATTCACCTATGTATATATATTTTTATATACATACATACAATTAAAGTGTTGATTTATGATTGGCATCCCTAAAACTTGTCTGTTTACACAACTAATTTCCTTTAAGCACGAGGCTTTAATAACTTATGATAAAGGGAACTAGAAGAAACTTGACTTATACACCTGAGAGGACAGTATACATCTGTATTGACTAATGATACTGACTTACAGCTCAAAGTACCAGCCCATACCCAGACTGTCTAGTATAAACTGTGAGCTAGACAGTGAAATGAGTGTGTGCATTTATTTCTTAAATACTACAGCACCTACTGCCTGCTTCTTGTTACTTATATATTGCTGCCAGCTTGGACATCCCCAAATGTTTTACCAAGATTAATTGAGGAATAATCCCATTTAAATGAAAAAAAGAAGGAAGAAAAAAACTCTAACAAAAACCTAGAGCTTTTTTTCTCTATTTAACAAATGAGAAGCCCTCGAACAGTTATATGATATGGCTTTACCAATAATGCATGGTGAGCCATGAGTTAATACTTATTGTCAAAACCGAGTGCCCTAACTGCACCTGTCAAGCTCTTTCTCTGGCTGGGCTTACCCTTCAGATTGTGTTTGGGGTAGAGGCAGCCAGTTGTTGTGGGACTGTACAACCCTACCACAGTGGGATTAAATGTGGTTGTCCCATAGCACCCGTGGCAGTTTTAGTGTTGGCTAGTAATTATAAGGAGGACAGCAGTGCTCATAACCACTCCAGCAGCACCAGGGTCTTCTATTACAGAAGTCTTTTCATAGGAGACCTTTGATAAATGTTCCAGTGTCTCGGAGATAAAAATATGTTGACTACTGCCTTGACCTCCCTACCAGCGTGAGGAGAAGGGGCATTGTTAACCTTCATCTTCACCATAATTCTTGCTTTCTAGATAATTTAACTTAGCTTCTCTAAGGTGTTTCCCTTGCTTTCTCTTCTCCTTTCATTCTCCCCATCTCCACACTGACTCCCAGGATGCCTCTATTCTCAGAATGATTACACCAACTCTCAGTTAATTTTGCTATTCAGGTGCTGTCTTTTTCTGCAGATTCCTCAGGATGGATTTCTTCTGCAAGTCCTTTCAGAGGAGATCTACCAATGAAATGTCAATGATAACAGGTTGAAAAGGATGATAAAATAAAATGGCAAGGAATTTGTGGAACCAAACAGCAACCACTGGCTGTCTTCTGCAGAAAACCCTTGCACTGCCCAAGCATACCCACTTTATTTCTCCCTTTTCCTCATGCCCCCTAAGGTATGTTTTGGATTAGTCTAATTTAGAACATTAGCTTCTCGGCAACAGATTTTTTTATATTTTTGCCTGTACTGGGATATATGTATGTATGGCACCATATGAGTAACAACAGGAAAGGCATCAGCACAGTTTCTTTAGCTCAAATTTGTGCATACTAACTAAGGGATTCATTATTTCTGCTCTTCCATGCTTTGATTTTCAACTCAGATCATTCATGACATGGCTGCAGGTGGAAAGCTGTACTTTGGAATAAAACTTGAAGAAGTAGAGTAGAGTGGGGG
This sequence comes from Theristicus caerulescens, assembly GCA_020745775.1. Classification (NCBI taxonomy): domain Eukaryota; kingdom Metazoa; phylum Chordata; class Aves; order Pelecaniformes; family Threskiornithidae; genus Theristicus; species Theristicus caerulescens. The sequence continues at coordinate 25,474,605 of CM036564.1, forward strand.
AAGAAGCTCTTTATAAATGTAGTCCAAGCAGTTATTATTTAATAGCTGATATTTTTGCTTACTGCTGAAGAATGCAAGCAGCTCATAAAGAGAAAGAGGCATACTTGATGGGGAAAAATAGCTGATTTTTTTTCTGAAAAATACGGACTTCTCTCTGGAATGTATATAAGTGGTGGTATGTACACATTAAAGTGTGCCTGCATTTATTGTAATTGATGTCTTTGAAACATTATGTGTACACAGTCTCTCTATGCAAGGGGAAAAAAGGAAAAAAAAAAAGATGGTTCAAGCTCAAATAAAATTCCAGACTGATTTGGGCAGACAGTAATATGAGAATGTGTACACAGGATGCAAATGCCTACATAATGTGTATGCTGTCTGAGTGTAACTGTGCATGCGTTCTATCTGTGTGTGTCCGTGCATGTGCACTTAGCTTTTTTAATATTTGTGTTTATGTCAAATAGTTGATAATGTATTTTTGTATGTATTTTTATGTGTGTCTGTCTGGACATACATACAATCCATTTTAAAGGTTCTTCCAAATCAGTATAAGTATATCCATTTAGCTGTGTCTGTCAATGCTGTAATGAAAGGATGCACATACTTAAGTTCATACTACATATATTAGTCAGGACCTGTGCTCATCCATAATATACATATGCATGCACTCACGTAGACATGGTTTTTGCCTGATCTGGAGAGCTGGTATATCTCTGTGCAGTAGCGTGTGTGCAAGGGAAGTGCGTTTGTGCTAGTTTGCAGACATTTAACATATTCTCAGTGTACAGAATGCTGACCACTGAGTGCTTATGACAACATCAGGGTCAGTAATAATTGCTAATGTTAAAGATATTTTAATTTATCAAGTCAATAATGTCCATATTCTTGTACAAAACTGACTCTATTTTCTCTCATCTGCCAAAAAAAATCAGAATTACAACACTGTGAGAGAGGTGACCTTTTTTTAAGGGAATGCAGAATATGGCCAAGACTGGTTCTGATAGGTTTTTTGAATTTTTGCCTCACGCTTAGAAATACAAATCTTTAGATTTCTGATCCCAGGTTTGGAAATCGCATCCCTAGTAAATATTTTACAGGCTATTTGTAGCTGTCTGGTGAGCCAAAGTGGAGGACTGTATTCATCAGTTGTTCTGTCTAGTTAATTTGTTAAGTGAAGCAACCTTCCTGAAGATCTCCTTGGGAGAATTTCGTACAGTTTGCTAAAGAACCAGGAATTATTTTTTTTATGGTAACAGAAAAAAAAGTATTTCAGTCTCCAGCACCTTGAATAAGGACCTGATTTTTCACTGCTTCATCTAATAATTTAGGCCCATGCAAAGTGAGTGCAAAGCAGGTGTAGACGCTCTGTTTTGTGCTTACTTTTCTTATCTGAGTCTTGAAACATTATTCCCTAATATGACACGCAGTACCAGCGTGGTGAAACAGGTCCACTCAGCTTATGCAGAACTGAGTATACAAGGGGCAAGACAGCAGAAAATTAGGGCATAGGGGCCTATCCCAATTCCCCTGAAGCAAATGGGAGCTGGATTAAGCCTAAATCTCTAATTACATAGGGGTAATAGTCTATCAGAACTCCCACTGAAGCAAAAGGGAGTTGGATCAAGCCCAAGACTCTAATTGCATTTTTCCTTGCCATTTTTGTTCATATATTTTGTTTACTCTGGCTCATCATTACATTGTTTTGTAATTATTATGATGGGATTAGTGGCCATTAAATATCTGATTTCTGAATGGTATGACTTGTTCCTAGTCACTGATGTCATTGATGTATGTCAGAAAGCTTTGTATATTCTGGTGGATATGGCAAGAGATAGATGAATTTATCTAGTGACTGAAATGGATCGAGGCTTATACATTTCCTACCAGCACTTCAAAGAGCCATAGTACTTTTCTGTGTGCAGAAAACAATATACTGCAAGGCCACACCAGGATTTTTTTCTCCCCTTTTTTCATCCTGATGTTCATACCAATACCTTTGAATTTCCACTGTGAGGACTGGATTTATCTAAGGAATTTGATAAGAATGGAGCATTACTGACTATGTGATAGATAGCTATTATTTGGAGAAAGTTTCCGTGATACCTGTTGTTTTGGAGCACCCCAGTACATTTGTTCAATTTGTTCAATACCAGATTTCCTCCTGCTCTTCTGCGATTAACTCTGCAGTGGTATCAACATGTCATCTACAGCATAGATGTTTGGGGGTTTTTCCCATCTTGAATCCCATCCCCAAACATCACAGTTCTAGAGTCAGAAGAGAGTTACGACACATACCAGGCAAGGAGAAGCATACTCATCCTTCCAGCGGTATACTGATGGCACCGTACTGGCAGTATTAAAACTAAAGGACTGTATAGAGGCCCTGGTACACGATGGGAATTCTCACTGACGACAGTAGAAACTGCATGCGTCGATCTAGGCAGGACTCCAGGTAGATGACGTCAATGTGGCTTGGAAAACATCAAAGTAGGAAATATATGCTAGAGCAAGGGGCATTTCTGCAGTCATTCTTCATGACGTAATTCTACTTAGTCGCCCATTAATAATTTCCGGAGACAGATGGGCACTGCTTTATTTTGGAGATTTTATTGATTTGTCCTAATCTGTACTTCTAATTTGTGACCCTAAAATATAAGCTCAAAATTAGGGAAGGGCTTTACCCAACACAGGTGTAGAGTTCTGGAACAGCTTTCTTACAGGAGCAGTGGAAACAGGCAAGCAAATTAGCTATGGATTTTGATTAATTAATGAAAGGGATTATATTACAAGATTGTCCAAAATAGGAGGGTTTTACTCATCAACATAGGAGATCCCATCCACTGTAAGTTCCACTGTATCTATCTGGGGAGCTAAGAAGGAGATAATTATCAATACACTGTGGTAGGACATGGGGAATCATTGATACATCTGTTCATTGCTTTCTGGGACAGAAGGACTCTGGCCAATTTGGAGGTGTTTTGTTCCCAATTAATATATTTTTGACTACAGCAGAGGTACAGAAACTTTGAATCAAATAGTAGAAGACGTCTGTCAATTAAACTATCCAGGAGATGTATTGGTAAGCAACCTTCAGTTACAGAGATATAAAGTCTAAGTAACCTCAGTCACTTCACTGGAGTCAATCAAGACTTAAACTGACAGAAAAAAGGAAGGAATGTCTTCCTCCTTGCATCCATTTTATCCCAGTTAGAATAACACAGCCTCAACTTGTATCTCCTATCTGCAGTAGGACATATGGATTTCTTTCAAACTGAACGGTATTTTGGTGTTTAGCTCACTTGACATAGTCTCTGTCAAAGAAGAACATTTTTTCTTTTTGAACTTACAAGCCTGGTTTGCAAAGTTTCCGATATGCGCATTAAAATCCATAGGGCCACATCACATTGTAGTCCTAGCATACCGAGATAATATTGAGAGGGACATTTGCTTAAGAACAAACAGGGTGAAATAGTTCATGATAAACAATAACAAAATGTTTAAAAATAGATCTATCTAGCTTAAAGCTGATTTGTTTCTTACATTTGTAATGAAGATTAGAAGTGTTTACATGATTTTTAAAAAACAGTATCACAAGGCCATTGTGGCCACTTGGTGCTTGCTGCCCTGGGCTGCCTGGAGCCTGGGAACTCGAGGAGGTGGAGGAGTAAGCTGGCCAGTCCAGCTTCACCGTTCAACATGACCAAAGTGCACTGACAAACAGGTACTAGAAGCTGTGAAATGCAAGTGAACTTATAAAAATTGCTCTCTTTAGCAGTTCAGTGTGCTATTGGTAACAAAGGTAAGGAAGCTATTTAAAACATATACCTTAACTAAAACACTTACCCTACCATTGCTTTTGATAAAGCAATATAAAAATACCTGTCAAATCCATTTTAAAAGATAGGTTCTGTTTTGCCATGAGAGAGGAAACCGGGTACTGGATGGGGAGACAGTTTCATCAGTGGGGACTGACATAAAGGTAAGCGGGTCTTCTCTGTGTAACTTTAATGACAAGGTTCCCCCCCTGCTGCCTGTTACCAACAGATGCAAAGAGCGATACACCTCCAACCAGTGAAGTTGGTGGAGTTTTGGGTGGGTTCAGAGGGGCTGGCTCTGGCAGAATTCTGCTAGAAAGAGGAAAAGTGCAGGTTCTGTGGCACAGCTTTTGTAAATAAATACCTAAATTATGTGTAATTCGGCACCTAAGCATTTCCTAAAACACTAACATCAAGATGCAGGCTAAACAGTAAATAATACGAAAAAATTGTGTTAGTAAAAGACTTCTCTTTCCTAATACAAAAAAAAAATGGGGAAAATATATTATAGTGTACATGCAAAATGTTTTTTGCTTTTTTGAAGGAAAGAGTGTGTATGAAGAAAACTATTGGAGCTAGGTTTAAGAAAAAGATTTCTGAACGTAGTAATGGCCAAAAAAATGACTGATTTTTGCGTACAAGATTTTGCATACATCTCTAGTTCATTCTAACCAGGGAAAAGCTGATTCTTCTGCAGAGTGCAGACAGACAGATGGCATTCCGCAAGTTTGGGCTGGGGCTCCGTGTAGGTGACACGTTGGCCCTCAGCACAGAGAGTGATTTCACAGAGTTAGGTGGTAACTTTTTAAAGAGGTTATTACCCACATTTCAGCCCTCAATATCTGAAAATCAAGGTACATCTTACTGCCTCTCATAATGTTTATTGCAGATCTCTGTGCTCCAGTCGTAAGAGGTCACGATGCTTTACCAGGCAGACTGAAGTCCCGCCCTCTGTATCTCGTACAGGTAGTTTGGCAGCGTTAAGAGTGATAAAAGTACATGCAATGGACCTGAATCCTTACTGGCATACATGAGAGAAACTACTAAAATCTTTGCAGCTGCAGATGTTCACATCAGTAACTTTAGCTTTAGTTTGTCGGTAAAATGTGGAGATCTTTGCTCTTAAAATGTCTGGAAGTGTTCCACCACGGGTCAGTACCGTTTACCATGTAACTCTAGTGTAACAGATTGCATTTATATGTAGGGAAATGAATGAGTGTGCTAGGAATGGGTGGTTTTTTGTAGTCACTTTTCTGGAAGACACACGCCATAAACCTGCAGCAGAGAGTTAACAGTACTGGGGGCTGCCACAGGACAGTTGCTGACCTTGGTGGATTTCAGCAGATCAGACCCCAAGAGGCTTTTGTGAGCAGACCCCAAGAGGACGGTGCAGATGTCATGCATTGGGGTTTCAGTTGTGTTTTTTTAAAAACTAGTGAACAGCTGTTGACTTTAGTGGAAAAAGTGTAATAAAAAGGATATTTGCTGCTTAATGCAGAATGTTTTAACTTTTCAGAAGGTAGTTCTTACTCCTCTCTTACCCATCTGGTCCTCTGGGCTGGCCACTTGCACGATAGGGTTTTTTGCAGCTGAGGATGCAAGAGCACAGCAAAGACGACATACCTGAGATTGTGCAGTCAGTGGGAGAGCTACGCAAAAGAGCTCTGCAACTGGCAGCAGACCAAACCGTGATCATTAGATTCCCATTAACTTAGAGACCTTTTAAAAAATAAAATCTAGGATTAAGATGTTTGGTTAACCCTTTGGAAGTGGGGACTTTTAAAAGGGAGGGTGGTTTGTCTAGGGAAGCACTAATCTATCAGGATCGACCGTGAAAGGGCTAATAAAGGGTAAAATCAGCAACTCCATGGGTCATAACACCTGTGGAGCAGGTACTCTTTTAAAGCAGACTAACTCTTTTCCTACCTTGTAATTGTTACCTTCCGTGTATAAAAGCACCTTTTCTAGTTTAAATAATTGTCTTTATTAATGATTAATGGACTCAGAACTTGAACTTGCTTTGTTTGCAATTACAGAAATATTCAAAATCACCCGAATAGCACTAACTTCTATTTATTAATAATGCATTTTTTTATTTTTTAGAAGTTAAAAATAGGACAATTTACTAATTACATTTTAAGTAAGTTTCAAATCTCATTTAAATAAAAGTTTGTTGCACATCTAGACTAAAATTTTAAATGTCCTGTTTTAAGTTAGTGAGACATTTTTTGGCTCAAAGAAGGGTAATTCTGAACAGAAATGCTATCAAAGCTTTATTTTTGGCAACAGCTTTACAAAATGATACAAGGTATAGTACACCTTGTGTAGTTTCAAGCTCTTACTCTGCTGCAAGTGCTCCCGATTTCCTTGGATCAGGCCCATAACTATCTTTGCCACCTCAAATGGAGCCATCAGTGTCTCTCCATAACAAAAACCTTGTTAACCCTTCCCTGCCCAGCATGTTCTCAAAGACGTGCTTGGATTCCAGCAGCTCGAAGAACCAGCAGTGGAAAGCTTTGCTGCTTGGTTTGGTTAGTCTTTACTAGACCATCCTGATTTAACTCCTTTTTTTGGAGAAAGTAAAGGAGTTTTCACCAATTTTACCTCTCCCCTCCCAGTTCAACACTTTCTGTATTTGCTGGGAAAATGTCTTGCCAGTTTGCTTCTTTTCTGGGAGGGAGAGGGGAAGCCTATGGCTTAAGAGCATATAGACCAGAGACATCAAGATCACAGGTAAAACAGATGGAACTACTAATTTTTCACAACTATATACTAGGAAGAGCGTGCACCACGAAGGCCTGATCCTGACTAAACTTCCGTGCCTTTCCATTGCCCTCTCTATTTGACACCTGCAGGTTTGTAGACTGGAAGCCGACTTTCAGCCCTGCTTTTGCTGGTGCCCCGGGTCCTGAGCCTGCAGGGACCTTGTGTGCTGGGGACCACACAGTGCTGGGGGCTTCCCGAGTGTCCTGCTCTCTCTCTGCACCATACTCTCCTTCTTGGGTTCAGAGTCATTTTTACACGAGGCTAAACTGCACTGCTTACTGAAGGAGTTTATAAATCCTGGGGGCTAAATCTAAACAATAATTTCCAAAATTATTTTGTCCTGTTAAAATAGCCTCTATAAACATCAGAACTAAAGATGCTTTCTGCTCTTTACTGAAAAAGTAACGAATCTCTGCTGGCTATTTGGAGGCTAAATCCTGCAACCTCTAGTGAATATTCATGCATATTCATGAAAATAATCTCAAGGAACTCAATAGGAACATTTCTGTGGATCAGGATTATTCCTAGGAGTGCAGGTTAGTGTAATACGGTCCTGGTAGAACCTCCAGTTGATAATGCTGCAGTGCTTCCTCTCATAGTACCTGGCTTTTAGAGCTAAGTTTTGAAAGCAGTAAATCAAAAGTAAAAGTTAAAACTTTTAACTGCATGTTTCCAAATGCAGTATACATCAAACAACATTAAATATTTCAAATGAATTAAAAATCAAATAATCAAAAGAGGCCTTTAACTGTAGTTTTGTTTGGGTTTCTTTTCTCGGACGTTTGGGATCTGCTATAATCAGTTCTACAAAAATTAAAATCTCCAGGACAAGCAGTTTGAATCTGTAGCTAAATAAACAAAATGTTGCAAAGTATGAGAGTTTTTAAAGGAAAGAAATTGGTGATTGGATTTGTAACAATAATTTTCAAATTTAACTTGGAAACCAGCTTTTTCTTCCAGATGAGGGAGAACCAGAAGTAGCCAGAACATTCAGAAAAGGTAACTACATAAGCTTTCAAAGCTGCTTTGATTACATACTGTTTACCACAAACATTATTTTCACATAATTGTAAAAAACATATTTTCGATATGAGGAGAAATTTCATACAGGTCTTTTGACCTCCATAGTTAACTTAGGCAAAATACCTGCTGCCTTTAAATGTACTGCCTGAAATAATTTTTGTCTGGCAAAAAAAAGGGGGGGGGTGTTTAAGCTTTATATAGCCTTTGTTTGTATATATTGTGAAAGACTGACATACAGAGACAGGTTCTCTTAATTATCTCGAATTCAGACTTGAAAGAAATTAAAAATTAGAATAGATTAAAATTTAGGGAAAAGACTATAGGACTACAGCCATCAGCCAGATGATTTCAGTGGGCAGCTTTTTTTTAAGCGAATATTTATACTAAATGGCATCCAGTTGAAAAATCATTTTCAGGGAAGATATTTTCTTATATTATATTCTGGGAAGTTAGAGTCATAATAGTCAAAGTACTACGCAGTATGCAGCTAAATATAAAACAAAGTAAGCTCAGTTATCTAATATAGATATAAATAAAAGTATTTGTGAAATCTATTTAGAACAAGGGTGGGGTGTTTTGTACCTTAATATACAGAGGAAAAAGCTGAAGTGGGAATATTGTATACTTTAGCCAAAATATCAGGTAAATATTTTTTTTCCTCTTGCTGGATTTATTTCCTAACAGTAATAAAAAAGATTTAAATTATCAAATATTTCCAAAGAGTAAGCATACCTAATTGTTACCAAATTCATATTGTAAAAGTTAGGAGACAGTTGGATTTCAAATTCCTGTGGACTGATCCTGCTTTCCTGAAATCAGTGGTAAAATTCCCTTTGACTTCAAAGGCAGCTAAATTTCATGTCAGCTCTTTAAATATGATTTAATAACTCTTCGGTATTTTGCTAAAGAATAAAACTTCACTGTTTCTTTAAAATCAAAGTAACAAAAATTTTAGATTAAAATCTAAGCAAACAGAAGTAGCAAATACTGTAAAAAAAGCTTTTAGGTGGTTGCTATTATTAGCCTATCAGCTGATAATTTGATAAAAAGAATTCAGTCTTATTTATCTACTGGTTTCCAGTGCTTTGTAGGACTTAGATGTTTTACGTTCTCCATTTAACATATATAGGATCTGAAACAACTAAAGCCCTGCCTTTGCAGAATAAAGGCAGAAATATGTTTTGGCAATTAGAACAATTAGATCTAGCTGCTGAATCTAAAACTTAGTTACTTAAGTATTGACATTTTAATGTTAGCAATAGAAGATAAAGCAGAGAGATCTTTGCATCAAGAAAGAACTTCTTTTAATAAAATATAGAATTTTGGTCTTTCAAACATTAAAAAAAATCTTTATTTGTATTTGTGAGTTTAACTTTGTAGCTCAGTAAATACATTGTTTAAATAGCAGGCAGAAACAACCTTCGAAGAGGGGTAATTGGTAGTATTAAAACGTAAAATTTGTACAAAGAGAAAATACTTTGATAAGGGCAAACAATAAACAGAAGTCAGTTTGGGGTTCATTACTCTCCTATGGATTCCTATAGTTCATACTAATTCATATGACTTAAAGACTAAAATATTAAAACCATTACTCATCCTTACTAAATATATTTCTATTAAAAACTTATATTTTTTCATTTGCAAAAATTGCTATTGACTTTTCTACAGAGAAGCAAAAAAAAAAAAGTCAGTAAATTCAACCATAATTCACAAATGCTCCTCTTCTTGAAGCAGATCTTTTACTTTGCAATTACTAATAGGAAATTATTTGAACAGTTTTTTAAAGTTAATTTATATAAGAAGCTTTTTGAAAGTTACAATATTATCTTACTTATAACTGACTGCAGCTGGAATACAGCCCTTTTTCAAATTGAATACTGTACATAATAATTAACAAAACATGTGGATGTAGATACAGTTACAGTTATTAGGAACATTAATTTGCATTGTTGAATCTTAGTGGGGGGGTTGTTCTTTCTTAAGGCTTTTAAGCAGTTAGCAATGAAAATAAATTGAGATTAAAAAAATCTGTTTCAAATCTTCCTTAAAAACTTTAAAAATGTTTCTAAACCTTTAAATGCGGTTTGATATATTTTTGCCTGTTATGTATAGGTTATTTATAAATCTTCTTATGATAAAAGATTTCTATTTATAGATAGTTCATATCTCATTAAACCGACTGAGCAGGCAGGGTTACATCATACTTGTTTGTAAATTTAACTGAGACTTATTTAATAGAACAATGAGCTGTACAAATATTCTACATGAAGTTTTATCCAAATAAAAGCATTTGAATTAATTAATATATGTCAATATTCCCATATTGATCATGTGTCTGGAAGCTATCTTTTTAGTTTCTACTTAATATTCTTGGAGTTTTTTCCTTTTATGGTTTCTAGAATAATAAACATGATATCCCTGTGTTTTTGAAATTTATTATAAAGACTAAATATTCATTTTGTTTTGACACCAAAAGAAATTACGGACAGAAGGAGATATACAGCAATTTTGCACAAGTAACTTTATGCAATTGAAGTTTTAAAGTCCTTGAAGTAAGGGAAGGAGTTTAAAAGAACAAAAGCAAACAAAAAAACCCCCATATTTGAATAAAAATGTTTTTTAAATGGCTGCTGCAATTTTTTTAAGAGGGGAAAACAGCTTTCTTGTTTTGGTAATGTGTTGAAATTCAAAGAATACCATAAAAACTCGTGATGAGAGTTCTACCACAGAACTTAGCTTTTCAAAAGACTGGTCAGCTCCTTAAATTTAATTGAAACTACATTTAAAAAATGATGGTTTCATGTACTAAGTAAGCCTAAATGTTTACCTTGGAAAAGAATAACTGCATATATCTAATCGATGGAGACGTGAACACCACTGAAGTGATTTTTTTCAAGGAAAAGAATTATTTCCACATAACTTTTAAATCAATGGGCATCTGTTTATGGCCATATTAGTGCTATAATCAGTACAATAAGCTAGACTTTACAAACTAAATGGAAGGTAGGTACAGTATGATCTGAAGTGGGAGCAAGCTCAGAGTCGGCTCAATGTAGTGGCAGCACATAAATAGAAAAGTCAGGAACAAAGTCTAACTTCTTTGACTACAATTTCCACTGAAATACTACCTTAAATTTGAGTTTGCTAATTGTATGTGCTTCAATGAAATCATGTGCTTTTAAAAGATGTATTAATAAGCTTAAATATGATTATGTTATTAAATATTTCATTAATTAGAAAGGGAGCTCTGTAAGCCATAGTGTAAGCCCAATATGGAAAACAGAATTGCTGTATTAGTAATATGCTTCATTCTTCGTTTATTAATGAACAGTTCTAGAGGTAAATAGTAAATTATCCAAAATAAATTCACAAATGCATACCTCTATTACTTTTTTTGAAAATGTTTTTTTCTCCTGTCACACAAATTATGTATTCTTTTTGCTCTCTAGAAATAATGCCAAAGTTGCTGAAAGGGTCAGACATATTACCAGTTTGTTTTAAGTCCCAAAAAAAGTTTTCCAAGATTTTTATATTTCACATTAAAATAAGGCAGATGTGGAAGATGATTCAATGTAATCCATTAATTTAAAAATTCCCAATGATGGAGATTCAGCTATAAATTATTATTACAGTAAACCATTATTATGTAATTTGATATGAATTTCTTCTGTAGGACACCATAAATAAAAGGCAAAGTCCTGCAGTCAAAACTCCTACTGATGATAGTATAAGATTAGGCAAGGCAAATACTGCAGGATTTGGAATGCAGTATCCTCATTTGTGGCTGTAATCTTGTAACCAGAGGAATATCTATATTAGAGGTTCAAATTTTAATATTTTTTTCTACTACAGCTATCTAGATTTCTATTTTATTTACTAATACTAGTACTTTTGCTACAGTTTTCATTGTTAGTGTATTTCAAACAAGAAGACCCAGTTGCTTGGTCTCTGGTCTCTAAAAATTCATCCTGTCAGGATGCGAAGTAATTAATATAGCTTTAATTAAGTTTTCCCTTTCCCTTTTTCTCCCTGGTTAATTTGGGAGAGGGGAAAAATAGGACTCAGAGTAGTATAATTTCCCAACTCACATCAAATCCTGTGTTTCTATAAGACAAATTCATGGGGTAATAATGACATGCTGCTACTAGTATGTGTTTTTTAACCTAAAATATACCATTAATTAAATTTATTTCACTGGAAAAAAAATCCATTTAATTGGCCTCAAAGTTTATCAGAGGTTACAAATTGTGGTTTTAGTTATTAACTGGTAGTTTTAATGGTCATTGTACTTACGGTATAGAATGCTATTTAAACAACCCGGCCTCATGCTTTTAAGATTTAAAGCAGCCATTCAAGTAATCTTCATCACTGTTCTGTTATAATAATGCAGCAAATCTGTATTTCATGACATAGGGATATAAGATGAGATGGCACTGTGTGCACAAGGGCATCTAATGGGAACCGAAAGGAAAGCAGTCAGAATACAAGGATATCTGGATTTAAGTGGGTTAACACCAAACTTCTTTGTAAATTGCTGAACCGAAGGTATAAAATTTCAATTCATATAAAATCATAGGTGTGAAGATGTGAAATTATATAGACTGTCTGATCTATATAACTCCAGCCAAAAGCTTGTCAGTGATCATTGGGCTCATGTGATAGCAGTGACTAGTTGCACTGCAGTCTGACTCCACATTGAAATGGAGTTTGAAGTAGAGATATGGATGAGTTGGAGGTACAGGCTAACCTTCGTAGCCGGGAGCCAGGCTTGCCTACCCTCAGAGCTGCCCAGCTCTGGGATGGGGACTGTTCCAGGTCTGTGGTACCCGACTGCGTTTGCTCAGTCCTCCAGAAATTTTGGGTCAGGACTGGTTTTGTAAAAATTATTTGGCTACATTCTAGTGCACAGTGCAGTTGGCTTTAATCAGGTTGTATTTATCAGAATATTTCTGTGTATGGTATTCTATATTTATGGGTTGGACTTTGTGATTATTCTATCTGCTTGCTTAAATAGAACTGAAGCTTTAGGAATAGAGAGCTACTATTTTTTTTCCAAAGAAAAAATATTGTTATATGTAGAATGGGCTCCATATAAAATAGATGATATGTCACCTAGCTGCTGGTGCATTTATTGCTTACCCATATGAGATGGAAAGTAACATGAAGCTAGAAGGTACTAATCGCTACCTTAAAGTAACGACTGGTAAATAGCAGGTGGATGCCGATAGATGCACTTTCCATCCATGGGGGCTCCCCATGTGCCTCATTTTCCAAATTTAATTAAAATTCAGAATTTTTCCCATATATGAAGGTCATTCTCTGGAATTTCAGAGTTCACTGGTTGCACACAGATGTGCAACAATAGTGTGGTGTGGGTCATATTCTTCAACAGCATGGTATGTAAGTGATACAGAAGCTCTGAAGGTTCAAAAGGGGAAAAAAAATTTAGCTACATTGTGTCAATTAAGAGTGTTCTCCCCATGCTTAGTTTATTTGAGAAGAGTAACGGTGAAGTTTGACTTAATCTGCTTGAACCTTCTCTTTTGTTTGACTTTGGCAGCTAGCTGGGTCCCTTTACAAAACACAGTAAGACCATCTTCAGTACCGTTATTGTGAAAGACACAAAACCTGAGCAGAAATATCTTACTTTAACCTATATGAAGTGGCCACTTCATACTGCTTTGATCAGAAATAAGTACTTGGGCCCACAGCCACTGTTTACAGATAGGTCTGTAATTAATCGACAATGTGTGGATAAATATCAGGCCCAAATTTTATTCTGTGCCCTTGCCTGATTCCTGGTTATTTTAACTATGTTTGGGCAGCTGAAGAAGACTAGGTTGCTATTAGCCATGACTGAAAGTCCTACAGTATGTAGACAGATAACGTAAACCTTTTTATTAAACGTTCAACTGTTAATATAGAGGGGCTGCAAAATCATATAGGACAGTAAGAAATGTCCATGGGAAAGACTGACAGGGCCTCATTTTTTATAAAAATCTGTAGGATCGTTGGTGTAATTTTTATAAAGCACTTTAATTTTTTTTTTTTTTGTTTGGAAAAGATCGAAGTTACACCCAGAATATTTCTGAAACCATAACATTTCATTTTCTTTTTATGGAAGTGTGTTGGATTTTGTTTCATTCCATTTAAATTGTTATGTCATGCTCAGCTCTGCACTATTGGAAAGCCCCTCACTTGTTCAGTGCTAACAAGTGTGCTTTGGTGTTTGGAATGGCTAGACTTGGTGTCCGGGAAAGGGATAGCTGTGCTGTATGTCCAAGTTTAGTTGGACACGGCTTGGTTTACAACCCATGAATATGCATTCTTGAGGACTAGGTCTAGTATGTTTTTGGATGGTCCTCCTGAGGATGAAGATGGATGTTCTGGTCATCCTCTGTTAGTAGATGGTTTCTGACCTTCATTGTGATACAAAGCAAAAATTTCTAGCCAATCTTTTTTGACCAGAGGGTGTTATTTATTATGCTAGCTTGTTAAGAGAGCAGGAGAAATATGGGGTATTTTATCTTTGGCAAGCAGTTTAATTTAATATGGTGAGTTGAATGTATGCCATTTGCCTAGGTGCCCTGGAATGTCAAATAAAATGTAGAAATAAGTAAAATATATTATTGTCAGATTTGCTGTGGGAGAAATGGCATACCGTCTTCCCCAAGTTACAGTTGGGGAAGGACCTTGGGAGTGTACAAAACTGGTCTGAGCACAAGAAAATAGAAGGGCTGTTTGGCAATAAGTTGTTTTCATAGCTGAAGCCCTTCAAAAAGGCAGAGGGAAACAGAGCAAGCTCATCAGCTGTCTCCTTACAAGCCAAAATAAATGACAGGTACCAAGGTCATGATACATTTTGAGACAATCAGAGTCCGCAGGATTTTTAGACATGCTGAGCACTTCTTCCAACTGAGACGAGTGGTGTGTAGTTCCTTCCCATTCTTCCACTAATAACTCATTCAGAAGGACTAATGCTTTTGGACTATGAAGATCATGCCCTGCTTTTTAATTGTAGAAGGATACTGAATATGTGGCAAAAAAGTAGTCACTAAATGAAGCACTGTTAATTGATCAAGTCTGATAAATCTTCTGTCAGTCAGCCTATCATTAGGAAAAGTTTTGTGTTTCTTTTTTTTAATCTCATAGGGATTAAGTGCTCGGTACCTGTGGTGCAGTTCCTTTTCCCGTTAACAGGCAGTATATGTACTTCCCTTGTTGTGATCTACTATATGCAATGTCATTATGTCCATTAGTGCAGTATTTATCAAACTTTCTGAGTCTGTGACCTCCTTTTGATTCACCTCTCTCCCTGTTACTGTCTTGAATTGTTCCTTTTTTTGACGATAGAGAGTAAGACTGTAATCGCTGCCTGAAAATTCACTCACTTTTCCAGGGAGACTGGACTTGCTGCCAGCAAGCCAAGGTAGTTAGCAGCCTAGTGGCTACCCTAGATACTTGCAGGAACTTCTCAGTCCCCTGCTGTCAAAAACTGAGCTACTACTGACGAACTTTGTTTTTTCTAACGCTGTGAATATCATTATGCCCTTTTGCAACCCATAGTTTGTGAAACGCTTCTTTAGCAGAGGTGAAGTTCCCATATAGTGATGAATTCCCTAGTGGCACAGTTTTAAAAAGTGACAGAAACCAGGTTTGTTGAACCTGGATGCAGTGAAGGTCTGTTGATAGTGGCAGAGGACCCACATGATGCCATGGCAGTGCAAAGTCCATATGATCATCTGAGTTACAGCCATCTTCCTCTCGTGTTCCTCTTCAAACCAAATTATTCTTGGTAAGGGATATGGGCGATAGAAAGAGGTTTTGATGTTGGTATATTTGCTTTACATTTAAGGAAAAAATGAAAGTATTTTTTTCCCTATGTTGTGTGTATATTCTTTTAGATCTCTTGATCAGCTGGTCTTTAGTTAGAAGTTGGAAAAGATTGTGCTGGAAGTCTATGGGGTTGCATTACATTGGTTGTTTAAAACAGGGCCAGATGACATTTATAATACCTGTGTTGTAATATTCACTGTATCTCTGTCAACCCCCTTGTGCAAACAGTAAGATGCTGTTGGCTCACAGGCACAAGTAGGCGTCCTCAACGCGATCAGGATGCTCTCCACAGATCCCCATCCCCAGCAGCTAGCCTGGCTATTGCTGTGCTCATCTTGGTCTCTCCTGTGTGAATGCCCCATCGAGTTAGGATCAGGGCACTGCTTAAGAGATCAGGAAGAAGTAAAGACAGCTAAAGTCTGATGTATTTGAGACTGAACTGGAGTGAAGAAGAGGTGAAAAGTCGGCGATCCTAGGCTGTGCTCTCTACACCTGTCACAAACACTGTTTGACCTGTTCACATCTCTGTTCCTCAGTTTAACCTACCTGTTATGGCAGTTACTCTCTGCTACAATTATTATTAATAATGTGACTATTACATAGCACCAAGGGTTATGCCTGATGCCTTCCAAAACAAATACATTAACGAGTATTTGTTAATAGCTGCTCTGCTCCTTGTTTCCAGATGGGAAAAGGAGAGAGGAGCAGGCTGCTTCTGTGATAACCTCTTGTGCTGCAGCAGGACTTGTCAGGAGAGGGCTGCAGACTATTAGGGACCCCAAGGAGAGACCGCAGAGCCCTTCAAGACTGCTGGTATGGCTAGGCAAGGCGCCTCATGGGCAGTTCCCTTCTTTGCACTTCAGGAATTAGTGTAACAATAAGTATCTTTGAAAGAACACCAGCCCTCTTTCCATCGTCTTTCCCATGTAACTGTCTTCTGCCCCTCTGCCACGCTCATAATATTTTGAAGGGTTCATTGGTAATACTTGCTGTGAGGCCTTAATATCCTTAATATTGGAAGACAAAAGATAAATAGCAATCACACAGCTAAAATTATCTGGTTAGTTTAAGTAACAGAAAAATGTATAGTAAATATCTATATAAAAGCCAGGTGAAATACAGGGCAGAATGCTCCAGAAGGATATCATTTCTATGAGTGAACCAAGAGCAGCATTTAGGAGCAAGGCTAAAAGTCATGAAACATGTCCTTTAAAGGAAACATTTTGAAACAGGCCATTGTATTTCCCTGTAATTATTTCTCTCATTGGTAATGATCCACCAATATTAATTGATGGATATTTACTGATTTCATGAGTGTCCGCTTAAGTTAAGCTTCTTCATATCTTAAAGAGATTGATACAATTCAGGGTCTTCGCCCTAAAAGCTAATGCAGTGAAAGCCAGCGGTAGCAAAGTCTTTCTCCCGGGACACTTTATCACTGGGGGAGATGCAGCCCTGGGTGAAAGCCTGATGCAAAATCTGTGTGATAGCTAGCTCCCACCAAAACGCTGTATCAACAGCTCTGTTGCAAATTAGGAAATTAGGGACAAACAAGTCTTAGACGATGCAGTTAGGAAAGAGTGAATTTTGGCACTTACGAGGAACGTGGCTACACTGGGACATAGAGGTAGCGTGTTGTGAGTCTGTGAATGTCTGTGTTTTGACCATGCTTTCCGGTAAACAGTTTTGTGTGACCCAGGTGGTTAGAGCGGCCTGTCTTTGTATGGCACTGAGGCACTTTGAGGCGTGGTTGACCTAGGCGAGTGAATAACCCTCCTGAACGCAGGGCGTGTATTTATATGCTTGGAATTAAGTGTATGTGTAAGTCTCATGTTGAATTGGCCTTGGAAACACAAAAGATGTCTTCTGGGGAAAGGAGAGGAGAGGTGGAGGTAGAGAAGGAAGGCAGAGAGAAATTCTTTGAGCGCGCGGTTACTCCTCTTCTGTGTAGTGGCATCCAGGAAAAGAGAAAACAGGAACATGTGCTATATGGTGCTGTGGACGCTGCTCGTGTCTAGATGCGTGACATCATAATATAAGTCAAATATGTAGTACCACAGGCTACTTGGATAGAAAAGTGTGTGTCTGTGAAGCGGATGGGTATATGATCACAATGCAATTCCCCATTTTTATTCATGTTTCATATGGTGAGATAAAACAGGCGGGTAAATAAAACGGCGATACAAGTATTCTCACAGGAGTTGCATACGAAAGCTTTTAAGATTTAACTTTTGGCATGTAAACAGGACAATAATTTCTGTAAGCAGCTAGTGACAGTTTCTCTGCGTGTTCTGGGACACAGAATTTCTAGGAAAGAAGTTGAAAAAGTGAATGTTGCATGGCTCCTATAAACCCTTAAGTCTTTCCGTTAAGTCTCAATGTCTCAGAAACCCTTATGTCTACAAAGACAGAAACTGCAGTGCTTTGGCAGCTAGAGGAAGATTTAATTGCATGTACGTGCGCCCGCCTTACACATACGTGTGAGTTCACGGCTGCGTTTTGGAGTCTGTGCCATAGAGAGGGGAAGGTGATATAGAAGGGAAGATACAGGTTTTGAAAATATAAATGGAAGCCATTTTTTTTTCTGCTGTTGATAGTTCTAGTTTATGAAAGCGTTGTGGTTTATCCTGAAAAAAATGAGGGTTACAGAAGTATATGCTTTGGAAACTTTGATTAAACAAGGTCCTGGTGCAAGACAGTAACAGGTCTGTATGGGCTGGAGTGTTTCATATAGCCTGGGCTCAGCACAAGGAGGAGAAATAGTTATTCGCAATTGGTAGCAGGGAGATGCAGTGTTTCCCTCCCCGTGCAAACCGAAGTGGAGAGATGCCCTCTGATTTCCTACCGCCTATGTCAAGAAGGGTATTTATTGCTAACTGAAGAGCGTACAGAAAGGTAAATGCAGGGGCTGTTTTTTTCCCTTGAGTTTGCATAGGAGAATAATTGAAGGCAAACATTGTACGTTGTAAGAACTATATTGGTCTGCATATGGCATTCTTTTGTTGCAGATTACAGACCCAGAGGCCTGATCCTGCTGTCAGTGAAGTTAATGGCACATTTCCTATTGATTTCAGGGAAAGAAGGAGCAGACCACAACCTAACATGAGACAGGTGAAAGCTGCTCCTTTAGAAGGAGGCTGCTGCCATTACATTTAGACCCCCAAATTATTTTTTCTTGGTGTCCTGGGAAAGAGATGAACATGAATTGTTCATACTATAAGTGTAGTGAGGATTGTTTAAAAATGTAAATGTCTTCTTTAACATTGCTGAACTGAAAATATAAAAGATTCTGCCAGTGCATGAAAGTGAAACTGGCTGAGAACAAAAGTGAAACCAACAGGCAACTTTCACTCCCCAGGCTGAGTGAAATGCAGCAAAGTAAATCCTAAACAGGTGATGCTGAACAGTAAATTTGAATTTTAAAATTTTCTTTACTTTTATTAGTGTAGAAAAGTGTTGCTAGTGATCTAGATAAAGGTTTCCTCTAAGATAGGTGTTTTTTTCTCTTGATAGTATCTCTTTAAAAAGTCAGAATCAGTTAAAAATGTCCTTTTTTTTCTTTATGATGTTAAGGGGCATCTCTACATGTTACCCCCTTTTCTTTTTTCATGCTTTGCATCACAGCCTTGCAAGTCACTTCTTACACTTAGTATGCTGACAGGAGCATGTACTGGAGCAGGACAGGGCTCACCTTGCTTTGCAAAAGTATGGGTGACTGTAATCAGCAAGTTCCTAGAGAAGGAAAAAAAAAAGTATCTTTAAAAATATATGAAAATGACAGTAGAATGTACTTAATCTGTAAAACACTAAAAAATGAGAGACAGTGTAGCAAATGGGAGAGAGAAACATTCAGTTCTTCCTGCCTGGTCTAATAGGATCAGCAGGAGACAAATGTACAGAAAAGTGGGCAAAGACCAAACAAAGCAACAGCAGAGGGTAAAAAAAGGCATAGGGTGCCATGGAGAAAAAGAGAGAATGGAGGAAAGAAATGGTTTAGTTAAGTTAACATTGTGCAAAATGCTTCCTTGGTTCACATTTGTCAATGCCTAGGAAATTGGGTGGAAAAATACATGTGCGGCAACAGTCCGCTAGGATCTAAGCAGTATGAGGAGGGTAAAATATGTGGAAGGAGAAGGGTAAAAGATGGAAGAAAAGATTGCAACACAGGCAGATCATTTTTCTTTTTTTTTTTTTTTTAAAAAAAGGGCAGTTTAGTCATAAATACTACACCCTACAGTGCTGAGGCTTTCTGACCATGACTTACATTGATAATGCTTATTAAATGACAATCTGAAACAAGGGTTTTTTTGGAAATGTAGTACGCCCTGAATTTGTAATCATTATCTTAACTTTTTTTCCTCTCACATTTGTTTGAACAAGTGTAGAGGGAAAAAGGGCATAAAAATGGTGTATAGACAGTGATTTTAGCTGGTATCTTCCTCGCAGGTGAAGGGAGGAGATAGAAGTCTCAAAACTACAGGCCTGTGTAAATTCTGCAGCATCACAAATAAGTCCACAATAACACAAATTACAGAAAAACGGGTAAAGCAAACACCATATTTATCTGAGAAGGTATTCAGCTTTTAAAACGGGAGGGAAAAGTTGCTGTGGGAAGGCATATCTCAGGACTCTGTCCCTCATGTAAATGGCTTTAAAAAAAATTAGATTTCAATATATGTAAGTAATTTTTTTTCTTTCTTAATATAAGATCATGCCATTTGCAGATTAAATGTTGCTAATGAGACGGAGCATGCAGCAGTATACAGGCCTCTAAGAACTGAAAGCCAGGTCTGGACAATCTAGTACTTCGATTGACCATGTATTGAGCTAAATTTTGATGTG
Source organism: Theristicus caerulescens (assembly GCA_020745775.1). NCBI lineage: Eukaryota > Metazoa > Chordata > Aves > Pelecaniformes > Threskiornithidae > Theristicus > Theristicus caerulescens. Next base: position 25,494,887 of record CM036564.1, read on the forward strand.
TGTACCTGACTTATCAAAAACAATTTTGAGGACTCTAATTATAATGTAATAGGAGTTTTTAAAATGCTTTTCAGACCAAGAGATACAAAGCCTTGTCAGGGTGAGATAATTTGAATGTGCAGAAATGGGTCTAAGGATATAATAATTTTAATCTATTTGCTCTTATGTTATAGGGAGCGTGGCACAGCCCCTGTTCTGGACAGAAGGACGGCCGTCCAAGGGAAGCGAGCGTCACTTCTCAGGTAAGGTGCTGTTACTGACGGCTTTCGAGATAGAGAGAAAATAACTTTTCTGTTTGGATTAAATAATACCTGACCTTTTGGCCTTTTCAGTTTTGGAGTTTGTTGACATTTCAGACAAACCCAAATATTTTTGGTTTATTTTGAGAGAGGTGAGGAGGCAAAGTGTTGTGAGGGAGGGAAGTTAATGCCAAGTCCTCTGAAGTCTGGTCGGTTGCAGGAGAACAGCAGTGCTGACAGTGGTATACTGGATTTTCCCATTAAAAGATGCAAATGATAGGATGTTATAGAAAGATAGATGTATTTGTGAGCTGTGGTGTGTGTTTCAGTTCACCTCATATCAGAATAGCAAATAAATTGGAAGTGGATGCTGTAATTTACGGTTGGTCAAAGACAGGGCTGAAAAAATTAGTTCTTTCTAATTGTATGTGGCTTTATTGTGTTGACAAATATATTTGATGTGGTAGCAATTAAAAATAGTCTGTTTTGGTTAAGTTGAAGGAACGATACTTGTTTTTAAAGCATGCTGGTTAATTAAGCAAGAGTCAGTAAATGGCATAAAACTATAGATAGGATGCTTTTTGAGAAAATGCAACTCCTTGAGGTCAAATTAGTCAATAAGTAAAATTTTCTGATCAGGAAAGAGGCTATATTTCTGAGATATTTTGTACTTTGTGTGAGCTTATTATACACCAATAGAGAGAGGAGCTGTGTTAAAAGTGTTGGACTTGCTGTTGTATTATGGTACATCACTTGTTCTTTCTGTTTTGAATTGTTGATTCAGCTCTGATAATTTAGACAAGAGACAAATGTAAATTCCATTTACCAAATGGCATGTTTGTAGCATTTAAAAAAGAGAGAGATTAAAAATGGTTAGAAGTCTCTAAAATTTATAATGTTGTTCTGTAGCCTTCTAAAAGGCAAAAATCCAAATAATAATATTTCTGGTGGCAAAATAATATACAATATCTAAAAACAATACAAACTGCTGTTAGAAGAGCTTTGAGATAAACAATATGTGAAGATAGGTAGCTAGGATTTTGCAGTATTTTTCTTGCCCTAGTCTTCCTCCGTTTTGGCAGGGAAAAATGAAAGATTACTTTTCAGTATAAAAGGAATAAACAAATAAAATTGCAATGAAACATTATGCTTGATATTTGGTGAAATTTGTTTTCTTAGAAGTATTTTGGTTTTTAAATGTAAGTGCTGTGAAATAGTTCAGATCTCAAAGTTTGTGGGCAGAAAATGTTTCAGCTTCTTTGTTCATACCTGAGGAATCCATTTTAGAAGTCCTTTTTCCCTGTTTGCAAAATACATTTTTATTACATCTATGTATTTGGGTTAAGACTTACTTAAAATTACTTAATTAGGTTATACTGAAATTCTAAGTGATTTAAAAAGAGGGATTATGGTAATATGACAAAACATAACACTATTTTCATTGAAATCCTTAAATAAAGCCCTTTTAACATGCCAATTTTAAAAATCTATAAATTTGGGGTGTTAAAATAGTACAAAATATAAGAAGGCCGAACTCATAATGGAATGTATAATCCTGTACCAGTGACCAGGGATTTTGTAGGTACGTCTGGAACATGGGAGGAGGTCATTTACACCTTCAGTTTGTTTTTCAGCATTTCTCTTGTGGTAGTGTCCTTTTTAAGTCTTTATTATATATATGTAAAATACTTCTAAAATGTTTGTGGTTGATTTTTAAAGAGAAAATGTACAGAAAGAGGTAACAGTGTAGGTGCGCTAAGCTAGATGGCAATCGATCGTGTTTTCCCAGGAAATTTTGAAAAATATGCCAAAGTAAAAATTGCCACAGTAAGGAATAAATTCTAAATAATTGTATTTGTGCCGTTTGGAATAGCATGGCTGTGAATTGTCTCTAAAAACCTCCTGTAAATGTCTGAAAAACAGTACAACATAAAAAGGCTTTCCAATTGTGTTTTCTCTGGATAAAGCTGTTGGCTTGTAGGCTGATTTAAGGAGCAAGGTATTAAAAAATAAACTTAAAAAAAAGAGCTATATATGTGCTTTTCTTATCGATAAGGTTTTTTTTTTAAAAAGGAAAACGTATATGTGTTTCTTTCCTCTGTGTTGTTTATGGTCTGAAATAAATAATAAATTTGTAGTGATTTATTTTTTAAAAAGAAGTATTTGTATGAAAAATCTGGCAGTAGGTTTGTTTTACTTAGTATTTTAATTTTGGAGAAATAGCAGAATGTTTCTGGATATTTGCATTTGTTTCAGAGGTTGGAGCATAAGCCAGATTTCTGTGTAGTCTGTCAGGCAGTTACACGTCTGAGCATGTTACAGTTTGTAGCACTACAAATTAGAGCCATTTGACTTGTATTTGCTGCACAGGGCTTTCATGAAAAATATCGCAAATAAAATAAATGTATAGGGGATGAGCTCTGCGTGTGCGTGGGGGGTGTCTCGGGGTGCGAATGCTGAGCCGTGGAGGGGGGTCGGCTGAGACCCCGGGGGTTTTACTCTGAGGTGCTGCTTCTGCCTGAGCTTGTGCTATCTGCCCCCGTCCCTCACTTACTTACTTACTTAAAAAATGGATTCTGACTCTCCGGGTTATTTTTTAGTTCACAGTGAGTTAGTTATATGCACATCATTTGCTACGTATTTTAAGAGAGGAGCTGGAAAAGTGCTGTATGTGTTAGTCATACGTATACTGAGCACCTGTATGAAGGGTATGTGGGAAGGAGGACAAAACACGATAGCCTGAGTTTTCACGTTACTTGCAATGCAGGATAACCCAGCATTTCCCGGTAACTTTGTCCCAAAGTTTTCTGGGGGTTGTAAGGATATTTTTGAGTTAATTTACTTATTACAATTTGTCTTTTGAAACAAAAAATTAAAAAAACCTCAAGCAGTTGGAAGAAGGTATTTCACTTGCTTGTTATTAACTGGCAGGAGCGGGCAATTAATACCACGGCCGCCAGTAACAAACAGCAGTAGCTGGGACCAGAAAGCACACTGCAGGAGTACAGAGCCCTGCCACAGCACCAGCGGGCCGGGCCGGGCCGGGCCGGGCCCGGCCCCTCGGAGCAAGCACTGCCGGCGGGCCGGGCCGGGGGCGGCTCTTCCCCCGGGGGCCGCGGAGGAGCCGGGCCGGGCCGCGGGGGCCTGGCGGCGGAGGGCCCGTCGTGAGGAAGCATTGCGACGGGCGGGGGGGGCCGGGCGGGCGGCGAGGGGCCGGCGGCTGCGGAGGCGCCTCGGCGCCGCAGAGGGTTAACGGCGGCGGGGCCGGGCAGGCTGGGAGTTGTAGGCGCCGCGGCATGCCGGGAGCTGTCGTAAACGCCGCCGCGGCGCCTGCCTGGCATGGTGGGCCGCCGGTCTCCCACCAGCCGGGAGCGCGGTCGGGCCGGGCGCCCCGGGCCCACCTGCCCTCAGCCGCCGCGCTGGGGCGGCCCGTGTCCGGCCGGCGCCGCTCGAGGAGCGCTGGCTTTGTGCCCCGCTCCGTGAGGACCAGCCCCGGGGCGCTGGCGCGGCCCGGCCGGCCCGCCCGCCTCAGGCGCCGGCAGGTCAGTGGGGGGTTCGCCCCTTTCCCCCGGAGCCGGCCGGGCCGGGCGTCTCTGGCCGGCCCTGGCCTGCCCTGGTGCCGGCGGAGGCGCCGGCCCGCCGTGCCCGCCGGGGAGCGGGTGGGGGCCGGGCGGCTGGGCCTCCCCCTGCCGCTTTCTACCCGCGAGTGAGCTCCCCGCGGCGGTGCCGGCCGTGCGCTGCGGGGCGCCCCGGGCACGGGCACCCACCGGGCGGGCGAGGGCCCGCCGGCGGTGGCGGCGGAGAGTCAGGCTGAAAGCCGGCCCCGGCGGCCGCGGGGCGCTCGGCCTGGCCTGGCCTGGCGGGCACCGTGCCGCAGGGCGGCGGGGCAGCGGCCCGGCCCGGCAGGGCCTCCCTGCGGGCTCCCCCAAAGCCTCGTCCTCCGAAGCGGGAGTTTCCTTTTGTTAAACAGATGCGGCCCGTCTGCATGGCCCCGCTCGGGGCTCGGCGTCCCCCGGGCGCTCCTGCCGTCCCGCCGCACCTGTGGCTGCTCGGGGCCCCGGCCGAGGCGCTGGCCCCCGGGCTCACAGCGTCTGCCGAGTTTCGCTTCCATTTTCTGGTGAGCTCTGCATCAGAACGGAGAGCCGTGCCTTCCTGTGGGCTCCTCCGGGAGTCGGCTTGCTCGGAGAGCAAACGCTTGCACGTGGCAGGAGGGGGTCTCAGGCTTTATCTACAAGTTTGTTTTGTTTTGTTTCTTAACGTGAAAGGGAAGAATTAAGAGGCATGAAGGTGCTGAAGTCTGTTGAAGTTACAGAGAGACAAACCCAGGAAGCAAACAGGACTTGGTAGTCTACCTGGTAGCGCGGTATTTTCTCTGAGGACAAAGCAGGGAGGGAAGAAAAAGGAGGAAAAATATTACATGTTAATTTAATTTATGCTAATAGTGGGCCCAAAGTGCAAAATCAGCTTCTTGTTAAACATTCTGATGTTTTAAAGGAATTTGTTAATTAGCTGGAGGTACCTTATTTTATGTATGAAAGGAATGATAAATCATAGTATGTGAAATAAATCGGTCTGAAGTGAATTTGGTAAACTTTGGTTGTTTTTTTCTTTTTTTTCCCCCCTCCTTACTTTTTGAAGGCAAGTCTTGAAAGGTAGTGGTGCCACGTGTCAGCCGTTAGCTGAACTTGGGGCTGAGCATGCTTAAACTTCTCATGGGAATGGAACGGGAAAGATTCTTGTTAGGTAGTTTATTTTTATTGGTAATAGTAATCCTCTTGAAATGCAGAAGAAAACATGGTTTATTTGTTAACTAATAAATGAAGATGTACAAAGAAAATAACACTGCTGAGATAAAACAAAAAAGGGAAATATGCCATAGTAGGTTTGTTTTCTCTCGCACATGTTACAGTTCAGTTCTGAGAGGAGGTATGTGAGGAGGTCTACAAACATTTTTGTATTTCTCTCAGAAAGCACATCAGATTTTGCCACTGGTCATGACCTGAAGTACAGTCCTTAAAGTATATGCAGATGGGTGCAATTCTCAAAAGAAAGATAGCAAAGAAATGAAATATATATATATATATGTATTTTTTTAGAGAAGGTATTGTTCTAGTGGAGGAAAAAAATGCTGTTTTGCTTATAAAAGAAACTGTTGGGTAGACACAAAAAAGGGATAAGTGTCTAAATGCCTGCTTTATAACCCCTGGTGCTTTGAACTTGCAGAGTTAAGCTGTTGAAGATGACTTGAGATACAAAATTGGCAAGTCCAGAACAAAATAAAAAATAAAGGTTCAAGACAAGGAAAATGTGAATAATGTATTGTAATGTGTTTTAAACTTATTAGCGTATGGCCCACTCTATTCCCATCTGAAAAGAACCATTGCAGTTCTTCAATAGGAAATTAATTTTACTGGATTCTGTTTTCTTATTTCAGTGGCAATGGAAGTGCATTAGCACAATAAATACAATATATCCCCTTTCCAAAAATGTACAATCTAACCTTAAATACTCTATAAGCAGTGGAAGCTACATGTAAATGGGGGGCAAATAGTTGAGGGTACCCAATGGAAAGACAAGATATGTGATACAGATGATCTAATCTGATAGCCATAGCTTAGCTGTGGAACAGTTTTTGAAGGGCAAAATAAAAGACAGAGAAAAATGGAAGGTGGGATGAAATGCGACATAGTTTTAGCAAAAACAGACTGTGCCAGACTAACTTGTTACTGTATGCTAGGATTTTCTAGATGGAGGAAATTGTGTGCGTGTATGTGAGAGAATGTACTGATGAAAAGGAGGCTGTGAGCTGGATTTTTCAAAGACTATATTGGAAATTATTTAATTTTTTTACTTAGTGACACTAGCAAAAAAGTAGAACTGTGGTGATAAAATCTTACAACACAAAACTGGTGGACTGCGTCGATAGAGAGGAGGATTGGAATATCCATGTACCAACAAGATTAATCAAAACTGAGATTAATAGAATTAGATGAGATTTAGTGATGCAAACAGAAGTAATCGCAATTTATTCTAGAAGAGCTCATCACTTTAGTGGTGAATTGGTAGTCTGTGTAGTAGTCAGCAGCAGAATGATAGCACGCTGCTATGTGATGTGGCTGAGAAAATAAAAAAAAAAGATGGTGTGCTAGGAAGTATTAGGGCAGGGGTTTCCTGTATGTATAGAAAATATTAATGTCAAAGTATATGGCATTAGGGAGACCTTATCTGGAGCCCAGCTATCACCCGCATTCAGATAAATGGATTGGAACAGATGCAGAAAAGGACCACACGGGTGTTAAGAGGAATAGAGAGACTGTTAACAGAAAGACACAAAAGTGACAATTACACAGTTGTTATATAAGGGAGGAGAATAATTATGTGAGCTCAGGATTAGAGTAAACAAGCAAAACAAATGCGTATAAAGGGAATAATGAGCACAGTTTGCTGGAAATTACAGGAAGAGTTCTAACTATCAGACCACCGATGTTCTGGAGTGGTTTCAAATGAGAAAGAAGTTCAAATTTCTTTTTAAATGAAGTTGGATAAATCCAGAAAAGAACATCAACATTGAGTTCTGTGTAGTAGTGGGGAATTTGGCTCGGGAATCCTGGATATCCCCTCCCTTAATTCTGCATTCATGTGCATCAGTAAAATGGATTCTGAGATGGATAGGTACAGCGGGCCCGTTTTGAAAGTGCTGCTGGTTTTTGTCATCTTAATTTCCATTTCCATTAATCAAGTTCTTTTCTTCGGGCTCCTTACTAGAAGCAGAGTAGTTTGGTTCTATTTGCTCTCAACTGCCTGTCACCTGCGCGCTCTGAATTGTGCTGGCGATGTTCTGTACCTCACTGACTTTAGCACTGGGAGTAAACAAACTGTATGGTTAGGACACCATGGTTGAAGGTATACTCACGCAGTGCGGCCTGACTTCTTGTCCCTGGATAGGCTATTTGCAGAAGTCTTCATGGAACAATTTTTAGGAAAGTATTTAAATGAAAAACTTAGTCATCTAGGGCAAGCCAATATTGCATTCTGAAATGTACGTATAATCAGCTCCCTTGGGATGTTACCTGAGACCTTGTATCTTTTTTTCTGCCTTTCAGACTGTATAGTTTTTACATACGGCACTTAGTGCAGCGCTGAAGAATTAAAAGAAGAACCTTAAAATTAAAGAACATTGCTTTTCAGCAAGGCTACCATGCTCTAGGCAGACATTTTAGGTTGGCATTTTTGCTATTTGGGAAATCTCTACAAAGCAGGGAGTTAAGCAGTCATTGCTCAGCCATCCATTTTAATTTTATTTTTCAGTCCACACCTGTTGCAGGTTGTTCAAAGAGAAAGAATTTGGTTTAAGGAGGTGACTTCCCATTCAGTGGTCAATTAAGAAAATTAAGTGATGGAATCAATCTAATCATCAGTGTACGCGTGAAGTGCTACCAGTGGCACTTTGACTAGTTGCTGAAGCAGAGGAGTGAATGGATTATAAGGATTAAACTTTCTTCATCCCCCTAGAGGTGAACAAGTCATGTGAAAACGGGAGGCTCATTTGGTAGGAGACAGTATGAAAGACTTGGAAGACAAAAAAAGAAATATATATGATCTCTAAATGGTTTCTTGCACATTTTTTTCTATAATAAATGGTGGGATGTGAGCTACAGACAGAATCACAAAGCTTCCAGGGCAGAAATGCGACCGTAAAGTGATTCTATGAGTATGGAATGAAACACACTTGGTTGTTATTTAACCTGGATTCCTGAAAAATATTTTTCTCTTCCATCATAAGTCTGATTCTTTAAAGAAAATTATTCCTATTCATAGCAGATGCTTTCTCTTGTTCTTTTCTTCACCTTCTTTAATTCAAAGGAAGTCACGGACTTTCCCACTGAAATGGTGGGAACACAGTGTTAGGACTACAGCAAAGGAAAATTTTTCTGACCTGATTTGCCCGTGTCATCCTACAAGGCTTTCTGCTGCAAAAAGAGGCACTTCCACAAGTGTCACCAGTTTTTTGTTCTCTTGTGCTGTATTACGCCTCTTGAAGCACTACTGACTGGAGGAGCAAATTTATGGAAGGGAGAAGCATTCATGTGATCAGGTTGATAATTACATTCTCATGATTCAATAACAAAAGTAAAACAGCTAATATTGTAATATTAAACAAAAATAAGGTGTTAGTGGTGTTATTACGAGTAGGACAAATCCATTCTTTTTCTGGTTTTATATAAACAAGTCTGGGAGAAATGGGTACATGTGTATACTCACACACACGTATGTATATATACACATACAGCTGCTCTGCTGCATGTGCTGGCTGATGAGTAAAAATAGCAGAGGATCAATATATAAAGTACTGGGAACTTACACACTGAACAAAATCAAAGTATGCCAGAGCTTGGTTTGGTAGCAGTAGACTGGGAAAGGGATGGTTTACTGCAGCCTGCAGCAGCATTTTTTGGGTTGTTTTTTTATTATTATTATTGTAGTTGTTTGTTTTTTATTACTATTTGTAGAAACGCTTTGGAGCTAGGTCATCACTGCTGTAAATCTGCAGATTTTCATTGATGTCTTGAGAGGGATAGTGATTTACACCCCCTGAATAGATGGCCTTCTGGGTAGGGACATCATTATGGTGTCTTTGGTCTTACATCATTTACTTCCTCTTATTCCCAGAAAGAAAAAACAGTCAAAGGAGAGGTAACGATAAGATCCTCCCATAGGAAAAAAAAGCTCAGTACCTCTAAAATGGTCGTACTGTTGGTACAAAAGCTGTTGGATGTTGTTGGTACAGCAGCATCTATAAGGGGTAGAAATAGCAAGAGAAGAAATAGGAATTTTGGCATTCCCCTGGTCTCCCTCCAACTTGGGAAAATCCTGGGGTGGAAGCAAAGGCCATCTTTTGGAGCTACTTATTTTTTCTTTCTACAGTGACTTCATATACAGAAACTTCTCTCAAAATGTAATCAAAGCAGAATAACTAATAAGTAAGTAGGATAAAACTCTTGTTTGTACTTGTTTCAGAGTGGTGGTGGTCATTTCTGTCTCAAGTGTTTCCGTGGAAAGGGAGTCCAAATGATTGCTACTGTTCTTATTGCGGTATTCAGGTAGATGACAGCTTGGTATAACTTGAAATGAGTTTTGCTCTCCCACCATCAAGCGCAAAGAAGCATTGAGTTAGAGAAGCCAGACCTCACCTGTTTGAGCAAGGCAATATTCTACTACCATGAATTCTCGACATAATATCAACCTTTAATACTTCATTTCCTATTACCATCCAGAACATATAGTTGCCCTCTCAGCATCTAAAGATAAAGCTTAGGCCCCCCAGACCACCTGCTCAGGTGCCATCTAACTGTGAGAGGACCTCAGTTCCTGCCCCCAGATTTCTCTGCCTGCCAAGGTGCCAGTGACCTTAGTGCAGGTGAGCAGTGCATTGGCACTGGGCTGTACCAGCACGGCGCTCCCCTGCCGGTGTTAGCGGGGGTCTGTCCTGCCAGGTCTCCTAAAGCAGGTCTGCTGTGGTTGGGCCTGACAAAGTGAGACATGCTGTGCATCAGCGGTCTGCCTGTTCTAGTGTGTGAGACGCGGAAACCTGAAGTTCATATCCCATGCCTACCTCAGCAGATATATCTCCTAAGAGCTCAGGCTTCATTCCCCCAGGACCTCTGAGGTATTTGGAGAAGACTGGTATGGGATGGGTGTGCATGTTGGAAGAACTGTTACTGTTTGGGCAGGAGAGAGTGCAGTGCCACGTTGCTGAAGCCGATTGTTAGGGCAGCCATCTGCAATGATGGGTACTTGGGATCCAAATCCTTGTTGTAATGGGGAGCAATATGCAATCCTAGGAATGATGAAATCTCCCAGGGTATTTTAAAAATGCCAGCTTTAATGGTTAAAACTTTAATGGTTTTAATAAAACTTTAGGAAGTCTGGAAGCCAGACATTTTAAAGAATTAGGGAGAATTTGAAGAAAAAAAACACAGAAGCATAATTGTGTGCTAAAGATAGGAAACATCTTTTGCTCTCAACTTGTGTCCCTGGTAGAGTCCTAGTTGAACTCTCTGCCCTCACGTTTCCTCATGTGCAAACTAGGATTGATACGTCGTCCTTAATGGGCATTCTTCAGAGCATAATTCATGTTTGTGAAATACTGGGAGTGGCCAAGACAGTCTTCTAGAAGTACCAGGTTATGGCAGGGGCACCAGAACTGTCTGGCAAGTGGATCTTTAAGGAGACACTTGAGGAAGACGGATTTTTTAAAAGGATATGATGGCAAAGCTAGTCCACTGGGATATGGAAGAGATGAAGTAGTTAGGTGGAAGAGAGGAAATGTCGCGTGATTTCTGTCCCATGGATATGAACCAGCTTGTGCTAGGCGGGCTCTCTCAGGGACAATAGATGCATTGGAGGGAGGTGGAGGGAGGGCTGCAGACACAATCTCACATTCAATATACTCTACAAAAGGATGCAGTGAAAGAGGGTTGAGTATATATAATACAGTGTAGCGGATGAACAATAGGTTATAGATGAGGAGACAAAGGTTTATTATCAAATGTAGTCCATCATCTGGGTCTGAAAGTGAATGCATCATGCAAGGTGACACTGAGTGTTGGCAGCGGCGTGAGGGACACGCATTCCTGAACTTTGTTCATTTTATGTGGACAAGTATCTGTATCACTTATCTACAGTTACTAAACTAGGTAGCAGAGACATCAAGGATTAAACAATGAGAACACAGTATTGCATTTCTACAGATGATATTTTCAGCTCCCAATCAATACATTTCAGTGGGTTGTAGAATTGGAGAAGGTTAATCTTCTGTTGCCACGGCCCATATTATGTCTCTCCACTAAACACGCTGCACTTGGATTTGCAGCATGCACAACTATTAGAATTTTTTTTGAGAAGTACTTGATTTCCAGCACTGCTGGTGATTAAAAAAACCTAACTTTATATGCACGTCCTACTCAAGTCTTTCCTTGGTTTGCATGATGTGAGGATCTGGAGCTCCCCATTGTAATCACTTCTGAGAACTCTAAACGGGAATGGCAACAAAAAGAGGAATTTTGAGATTTTGCAAGAGACTCACCTGTTAATCCATAGTAGGTAAAAGGGAAAAATCCCTGTATAAAGTACTAGGAGTTTGCAGTGCCATTTGCATTTTTTCCTATTCTTACGGGGAATTGTACGGACCTTCTCAAAGAGCAGTGTGCATCTGTGTAGCATGTTAAATTTAGAATCTGTAGACTCAACTGGTTAATATGCCAACTACTGTCTTGCTTTAGGTTCTGTTTAGCTTCCATTGCTGCCCCAGCCCCTCCAGTCCCGCTGGCTTTCCCTCCCATCATTGTGGCTGATGGAAACCCAGTTATTCTGTGTGCTGTGTAACAGCTTCAACCAAGAGCACCTCACCCAGCACACGTCTGTGCCGTGCTGTTAAGGCGCTTTGCTTGTGCAAGCCCTTTCAGGCAGAGGCGGGAAAACTGAGTTCCTGGGTGAGTGCTAAATAGCGTGTGGGCTCGGAGGGGTACCACGACCCCTGCAAGGGATGGAGTAGGTTCCTAAGAAAAGGCTCAGGATTGGGAGTTCCACACAAGGTATCTTGCCTCACCCCAGCCTTAGGATCCACTGCTGTTTGAGATGTCTTGAGAGATTTATTGGCATGTCCAACTGGTTCCTGTAGAGTTCTTCACTTAACAGGATGGACAGTGCAGATCCCATTCTTAGGCATTCTACTTTTTGCCTTCAGTGTGCACCGGGGCAGGGTGTCTTAATTTGGGGCTGTGGATTTAGGCAAAGGCACGCTGCAGTGCTCAGCGCCGCAACAGCCAGGCCCTTTATTGAATCTGGCCTCACTGCAATAAGTGTGAGTAATGGTAAAAGAGGCATGAGAGCAGAATGACTGTACAGGAGGGAGAGCTGCACTTGACTTGCTAGAATGAAAAACATATTTGTAAAGGGATAAAATTAGCGCTGGGTACAAGAATGCCATTTAATGAAACAAATGACTACACCTCTTCTCAGTGGCAGGAAAAAAGTGACACATCAGAGATAACCAGCAGTCCCCCATCCTGCTCTCAGGGTTGCTGCAGAGTAGATGGCACCGCCGGCTGGGCTAGCCAGGCTGGGGTGTGGAGCAGGTCCCAGGCTGAGGCCTCCCATCTGCTGAGACCCCCCGGCCACAGGCCTCGCCGTGTGTACAGTGAGTGACTGACTTTGGCTCTCATCTGTGGGCTGGCAGTGAGAGGCGACTGCCTCCGGTACTGGGAGAGCAGGGCAGGAGGGAGGATATGCGTGTGAGACGCGGGAATGTGGTCTCACTGGGATGTGTGATTGCTCATGAGGTACTTGTGGCAGCAAAGTTAGAGAAAAACTTCATAATAAAAATTGAATGTCTCTTCTTATTGGATGCTCTTTTATCCCCTATTCATTGTATTTTATTTCTCCACTCTACTGTATTTTTGCCTCCTTTATGTCTCCTTTTGATGTTTTCCTCTGTAGTTCTACATCCCTATTTTTTGCTCATTTTTATTTACTGTTGCTTTTTCACTCATGCACGTCTTTACTCCTTTAGCTTTCGTAAATACTTTCTCTTTTGTCTCTCTTGTGATATGTCATACAGTTTGGCCGCCTTCCATGCGATGGAGCAATGTAGCTGAGTTGTGGGTTGACTTAGGCTTGCATCACCACCCTGAACCAGATTGCATCTGCCGTTTGCATCTGGAACTGACTACGTGCCCGAACTGATAAAAGATGCTGTGGAAACATGGATCTCTGGGGCCTTGGCAAGGTATCCTCATATACATGTGTGTGCATGTTGATGTGTGAGTACATTCAAAATGCCTGTCTGTTCCCTCAGCTCAGCTGACTGGGTGCTCCTTTGGGCTTTGCAGCAGCTTATGGGAAATGGGAACAGACCTGCAAAGCTTGTGGGAAGACCGGGATTAACCCTGAAAAGGGGGATATGCCTGTTGCCCAGGAATGTGTGATGACCATAAGCAAGAGATCCAAAACCCCTCACTTGACCTTTGTATAATTCTTTCCCTTCCAGTGAGTCCCTTTCCCTGCCTGTGACTCATCTTCTTCTAAATGTAGACTGTAAGCCTCTCAGAGGACTGCCTTTCTCTCTGAACAGAGTAGCATAAAAAATAGCAACGCTGTTGAATAACCAGTATTATTTTTTAACACAAAAAACTTGAGGACTGCCTTGCTGTATCTGTGCTTCTCTGTCAAGGGATTTATCGCTTCCCTGAGAGAACAGCGGAGCAGGTTCTGTCCTGACCCGCAACAAGAAGGTTGTTGAGACAAGAGGTCTCAGGAGCAGCACAACTGCAGTACAGTAGGCAGTAGATGTTATAATAAAAGATAAGTAGGCTCTGACAAAGGCCAACAAATCTTTCCTAGCACCCACATACCTCCTTCTCTATTTCTGACCCATTTGTAATTGGCAGCATCTCCGTGTAACTGCAGGGTGGGTTACATGGACATCCAGTAGGAGGTTGCCTGCTCCCTTCAGCAGGTTGCCCAACACACGTCTCCTTTTCTCCAGCCTCTACCAATGCTGTCCAGGCGCCCAGTCCACTTCTGGTCTCGACACTTGATGACCCTGGTGATCTACTGTTACCTTCCATCCATCGCCTCAGTTCTTGTTTTGTCTTTGACTTGTAGCAGATCTCTTACTAGAGCCAAACTGGTTCCTTTTCTCTTTTCAGATGCTTTTCCCGTATCCTGTCTCTTTATTGCCTGCTCCTCTGGAAGACAAAAGAGTGAGAATCAGTGGTGTGTTGTTATCCTGCAAACAGTTTGAGAACTGCTTTGACAGCCAGAAGGAAATAATGTGATGTGGCCACAGCAAGCGCATGCTCTTTCTAATAATTTACAATTGCACTATGTTCCCAATGAGGAGGGATGCTCGAACCTCCCTCTGATTACCTGGGTTCTTTTCTCTAACAACATTGTTTCTTTCCAACACACAAGTGTTCATGCAAAAATGCCGAGATTCTCCATGCAGATTAAAGTAGGTTTACAAATTAAGGAAAGGCTGATGTGGAACAAAAGGAAAATTAAATTATCTCAGTAATTTTGCACTTCCTTGCAATCAAAGTCCTGTCTTTGGTGGGTGTTATGTAGGGTACGCACTCGGTGGGGCCTATGAGAATTTTCCTGGTGTAAAGACTGCAGGAGTTAGCCCTAGCAAATCACACTATTTTAAAAATGGTGGCCAGTAAGCAATGGTTGGGCTCTCTTGGGAAAAAACAGGAAGAAAACTTGGTGAGAGCTTGGTCCTCTGTGGTGTCACCTTTCACAATTGAGCGACTGACAAACAAAAGAAAAAAAAGGTGAGCTAAATCACCGTGAGGATGGATGCCTCCTCTTGTGGAACAGAACGAAATCCAGTGACATGCTCCCTTCCATTAGATCTGATACAACTGCTGTATGATAAAGATTAATTTGTAAAAATCAACTGTAAACCTATAGGTCAGCCATTAAGACAGTGACTTGACAAATTTTTCATTGCAAAGTGTATGATAGTTTCATGTCTTCAATCTGCATCACTGCAGAGAGCATACCGTTGAATCCAATGAAGTTTGAATCCCACTATGAATTTGTTTTCCACAAGTAGGTTATGAACAGAAACCTTTGATTTCTATTAATTATGTATCTTTGAGTGAAAAGCTATTGTGTGCGTATATATATATTTAATAACAGGAAATGTAACAAACATTTATTTTTATTAAACTAATAAAACAGATAAACCTATCAAAGCACTTTTTCATTTAATTTCTTTGGTCTTGTTTCCCTTAGTATAAATGAGAGATCATTAAGTGCACGTATCTCAGGACACACAGTTCATTAGATCCAGTAGTTGGTGTCATACAAAAGTGCCTTGTTTCTAAATAAGAGCTTTGAGGTTACAGTAGTCTTTGTAACTGCATCCACATGGCACTGTGATCTGATCGGGCCCTCAAGGTGGAACACTCAGGGCACTACTTACCTGTTGCCTTTAGGGTAGCACCTGATACAAGAGCTTTCCAAACTCTGAAAAATGCCCTGAAAAAATCCCTGCCTGGAGGAGCTCATGTCCTGTGAACAACAAGCAGGCAAACGTTAGGGAACATGGCATGGGACAAGGAGAGAGAAATGGTAGATGGCTTGTAAATCCATTCCATTTGCAGTAAGCAGTCTGCAGGAGCGGGATCTGTAAAAGGAAGCTGGATCTGAAGCGTGCCGGGGTTGGGCAGATCATAGAATGCTTTGGGATGGAAGGGACCTTTAAAGGCCATCTAGTCCAACCCCTCTGCAATTGGCAGGGACATGTACAAATAGATCAGGTTGCTCAGAGCCCCATCCAGCCTGGCCTTGGATGTTTCCAAGGATGGGGCATCTACCACCTCTCTGGGAAACCCATTCCAGTGTTTCACCACCTCACTGTAAAAAATTTCTTCCTTATATCTAGTCTAAATCTACCCTCTTTCAGTTTAAAACCATTACCCCTTGTCCTATTGCTATCGGCCCTGCTAAAAAGTCTGTCCCCATCTTTCTTATAAACCTCCTTTAAGTACTGAAAGGCTGCAATAAGGTCTCCGTGCAGCCTTCTCTTCTCCAGGCTGAACAACACCAGCTCTTTCAGCCTTTCCTCATACGAGAGGTGTTCCACCCCTCTGATCATTTTTGTGGCCCTTCTCTGGACCCGCTCCAACAGGTCCATGTCCTTCCTGTGCTGAGGACCTCCCAGAGGCTGCATCCAGCAGCAATGTGGCTTGTGGGAAGTAACACGAAGGAGTGGGTGAGGGGAAATAGCTACAGCCCTGCAGCAGCGCCTTGGCAGAGGCAAGGAGGGCACAGAAAGCTGGGGGTTGCTGAAAACCAGCTGGTGGCAGAGCTACATGTGGAGAGCCATGAAAGTGAGTGCCACCAGCTTGAGTGGCTGTGGCAGCAGCTGGAGAGCCAGCGAGTGGGTGAGGGAAGGAGAAACGTAGCAAAACCAGTGGATGAGGAAGGTCAACTCCGTCGCTGTTTTGGGTTCAGCTGGGATTGCTGGTGGCCACCTGGGAAGGCCGGAGTGGGCTCTCCTGGGTGTCAGAGCAGCAGGGGAAGGGGATGAAGCCTGAGGCAGAGCGCTACTTTGGGAGAGCCTGGAGACCTTCAGCAGTAGCAACTGGATGTGGGCATGAGCTGTTTTCCAGGGCAGGGGAGAAAGGAAAGGCAACACATAAAACTACCCTCTATGCTGCCTGTCGTTAACAACTCCGATGGATGTGGATCTCCAAAAAACCTCATCTAGAGGAGGTTACACTGCTTACAATGAGGTCATTGTCAAATAAATCATATAAAAGGCTTGCTTTCTAGAAAAAGCCGTTGACACTGGGAGCTGCAAAGGTCCACCTTGCAGAACAGCAGCCTCCTCCCGCGCTGCTGCAATCCCTGGCGCTTTGGGTGACCCCCACGTTGCAGCAAGGCGCCCTCCATCTTCCCTCTCCCCCAGCCGCCCCGGCCTCGCAGCCCGCTCGGGCCGCGCACCGCGACCAGGAGCTGTTTCAGGGCTTCGGCCCCCCTCGCCCCGCTCCAGGCCGGCCTCCGTCAGCAGGGAAGAGGGACCCCGAGCCCGCGCGGTCCTCGCCGCCGCCACGGGACGAGCCACCGAGGGGGGGTTCGGAGGTGCCTCCGAGGCTCCTCCCGAGTCCGGGGCTCCCAGCCCGTCGCGCCTGGGGTCGTGGCAGCGAGGTCCTGCCTGCCGGGCCGGCGGGAAGAGCAAGCCCGGGCGCGGGGCAGCGAGCGGCCACCTCGGGGGCAACGCCTCAGGAGGCCGCGCTGCCCCGGGCCTCGCCGGGGGAGGCGGGCCGAGGCCGGTCAGGCAGCGCGGCGCTGCCGGCCCCGCGGTGCCTCTGGCGCAAGGGCGGCCGGGCCGCACCGCCCAGCCCCGCTTTCCCCGGATGGGCCCGCCCCGGTGCGGGCTCCCCGCCGTGGGGCAGGCGCCGCTGCCCGCGGGGCCACCGCCCCTACGGCCCCCCCCTCCCCCCGCGGGGAGGGCAGCGCGGGGGCGCCCGTGGGGGAGGGGAGGGGGGAACCGAGGGACGTATTCGGGTGCGAGGCGGAGCCTGAGCATTTTATGAATGGGCTCATATGACGTCAGTGGGGGCGGGAAGAGAGGCCCCGTCTCCCACCAATCCCGCGAGACCGCCGGGCGGCGAGGCCAACCGGAGCGCGGCCGCCCGTTGAGGGCCATCCCCGCCGGCCAATGGCGACAAGCGAGCGGTGCCGACCACGTGGGGCGCAGGCCGCAAGTAGTACGGGGGCGTGCGGCCGCTCGCTCCCTGCCCCCTCCCTTCCGGCGCGGCAGGACCGTGGCGGGGCCGCGCGGCCCGAGGGCGGGCGGGGCCGGCCGCGTTGCCGGGTTACCCGGCGGCGGAGCGGCCCCTCAGCCAATCGCGGCGGAGCGGGGGCGGGCGCCGTGACGGCTGCGGGTCGGTGGTGGCCGGGAGGGCTCAGTTCGGCCGCGGCCGCCTCCGCAGCATGGTGGCTCCCGCCGCGCTCCCGGCCGCCGGCCTCTTCTACTGGGTGGGCGCGCTGGGCGCCCTCTACGCGGCGGCGCTGGCCTCCTACCGCCTGCTGGCCGGCCTCCGCCTCTGGCTGCTGGGCAGCGGCGCCGCCGCCGTGGGGCCGGCGCTGGGCGCCTGGGCAGGTGAGTGCGCGTCCCGGCCGGCCGCGCCGCCCCCGCGGCGGCTCTTCCCCCCGCCCTCACCCGCCGGGGCCCGGGCAGGGCCCCCCGCGGGAGCGCGGCGGCGGCCTCGGCCCGGCGGGGAGGCGGGCGGGCTGCGCCCCTGGTGGGGAGAGCGGACGGCGGGCGGGGGCGCCGGGGCAGCGGGTGGCAGCCGGGCCCCGGGGCGGGCCGGCCTGGGGCAGCGGCTGAGGGGCCGGCGGGCGCCGCCGAGCCCCCGCGGGGCCGGGCTCGGGCTCCCCGCCGCGGGGCGCCGCTCAGAGCGGGCCTCGGCGGAGCCGCTGTCCGTCGGGACGCGCGGGCGGCGCGGCTTGTCGGAACTTCGCTGGGCCGCCTGGCCCGGCCCGGCCTGGCCTGGCCTGGCCTGGCCTCCCGGGCGGCGGGGCGCGCAGCCCGGCTCGGGGTCCGCGCTCCACAGAGTGGTGCCCGCCCGGGGGGGCGGTCCCGGTCCCGGCAGGGGCTCCCCGCGCGGCCGGCGGGCGCCCGCCTCCTCCGTGCCGGCGCTGGCGGCGGGCTCCGCGCGCGCCGGCCTCGCACCTCATCGCTGACGTCATGTCAGCGCCGTCCCCCCCCGCCCCCGGAGGAGCGGGCCCTTCCCGCCGCCTGCCCGGCAGCAGGGGAGAGCCGCGGGGCTGCGGCTGCCGCGGCGCCGGGCCGGCGGCTGGGGGGCGGCTGCTGCCAGGCGCTCCGCAGCGGGAGGGTGGGAGGGCGAGGGAGCAGGGGCGCCGAGAACGGCTCGGGGGCAGAGCGGCTGTGCGGCACCCGTGCCCCCCCGCCTCCCTCCGGCGGGCCGCCCCCTCTCGACCCCTGGGCCGTGGCCGCCTGCGGCTCGGGGCCCCTGAGAAGCGGGCTGCGGCAGGAGCGGCCGTCCCTGGTGAGAGGGGTGACGGCCACGGCCGGGAGGAGTGGCCGCGGCGTTGAACTGGCATCCCAGAAACACGGGAGTGCTGTGGAAGCAGAGCAGGGGATATTCCCAGGGCACTGCCAGTGCTACGTTGTGCTAACTTTTCTCAGTTCTCCGATTCCTAGCCACGGGAAGCGTGCTGGGGAAAGACCACTTCTTCCGTCTTAGTCTGACACTCTACAGTGGCTTTTAAGTAATGATGAGTTAGAAAGGGATTCTCTGCCCGTGTAACAGAGCAGGCCAAGGGAGTTTTCAAATCTGTTCATGCCAAAGGCAGTGGGAAGGGAAAGTCCTGTGTCTGGTTAGGAATTGTTATGGTGGGCCATAAAAATAATTGAAAACTGTAAGAGCTGTGAGTTTGAGATGAGGTGATAGTTTAAAAGGCTGCAAAAGGCCCTTCCTTCCCTGAAGGGGAGTACGAGGGCATCGGGTGCTTAGACTGCAGCTGCTTCTGGGTGGCAGACCCGTAGGTACAGCAGCCCCACAACAAGCTGGGAGGTTGCAGGGCTAATGAAGGTCGTTGCCCATAACCTCTGCAAGAGCCAACACAGAACTCATATGTGAAGACATTGTCGGGTAATTGAACGTCTGCTTGTGTGAGATGCCAGTAAACCAGCAATGCTACTGGCAGCGGGCATAACCCCAGAGCGTGTCATGGGTCCTGCATGCACAGGCTTGAAATACAGCAGCAGTGCTTTGGACAAGTTCTAGCATTACGTACAAATGATTAAGGCTCATGTCTTCCAGCTAGAGAAATGGTATGCCTGTTAAAGATATGGTTGGCACAGGAGACCCAAAGCCTCTTTGACTTTCTAAGGTTGAACATATTACTACGTTATCAGTTGCCTGCTGACCTGTGGTGCATCACAGAAGCCTTGGTGCTTACTTTAGCTTGTTCTGCATTGTTTCAAATATGGAAGTTTGCAGTGCTTGAGCCAGACACCAGCTTATCGGCTGGAACTATAAGCTGTAGACAACAGATCTTTCCTCAGTCACATCCTCAAACATCCCGCGAACAGAGAACTGCGATGCGGATGTCCTCTGTCACTGTTTCGTACAAGTGCAGGCAGCAGCAGCAGGCTGTTGTATGTGGCCAATGGCTGTTCACAAAAATTCTTTCTCTTTGCCATGTTTGTGGTCTTCAAGACACGGTGGAAGAGGAGCGTTGGCAGTACAGCTAAATTCCCTGTGTTTATTACTCCTGCTCTGACGTGGGAGCACTGCTGCAATGTGAAGGAGGATGGAGAAACAGGATGATGGTGCCTGCTAACTCGGACCTGAGCTGTCACTGTAGAAAGACCTGTGGCCATCATCAGCTAGCTGTTGTATGTCCTCTGCATGCTGCTGATGCAGGCGAGATGCTGCTTCACTGGGGCAGCTGCTGTAGTCTCCAGCTGAAACGAGGAGAGGTTTTCTCACTCCGAATAAGCACTGGGGTGATTTGCCCTGAAGTGCATCGTGGCACCAGCTAGGTGCACCCCTGTGCTATGCTGCGCTGTGTGGCAACCCATAGGCTGGGGAGGCTCTCCGTTTTCTCTCCTCCTGGAAAGGAGGATGAAGGCACAGCTGCAGATGTATTGGGTCACCTTGAGAATTAGCGAATTACTAAGTCATACTGTGGGAAGAAGTGCGTTTCTTCCTCTCCTGGTCTTTTAAAAACCAATGGGTTTGATGCTAATTAGCTGCTGTGATTACTGTGACAATGCATTCTTTCTACTACACAACTAGAAAGCAACTTTACAAAAACTAGAAAGCCCTTACAAGCCTTTTTGTAAGGGCTCCTCACTGCCCTTTAACTCTTCTGCACGTCTGAAATTGAGTTGCAGATTCTTTCCTTGCTTTCTTAGTGGGTTTTTGGTTGCGTATATGCAATTGCTTCTGTCTATGCTCTGTCTCATTTGCTGGTGTTTAGGAGGAGTGGATGTGAGGAGGAGGAGGAACTACGTGAACCGGTAATGTACTCTGAGAAAATTAGGTTTGTGCTACTTTAAATAGCACCTGCTTTGACAAAAAGTTAATTTTTCTGTGGTTGTGCTTATGTGTGAAGGTCTGTATGCAGCTGTTACGGTTTTCTCTCCCCGTAACTCACATCTGGCTTGGTTTTGGCTACTGTGCAGTGATGGAAGTTGGGTGGATGTTGTCTCGATGTGGGATTTCTGGGTGCATCTTGAGAGAGAATACAGTGAAAATTCCTGGGTCGACTGCTCCGTACCTTTAGTGTGCCTCATAACTTGGTAACAGAAGATAAGAATAACAGCTCCCTTGCTGGGAAAACAGTTTAGCTAAATAAACCACAGACTCAACTCCTTGGCACTCTGCTCCTGTCATTCTGAAATCCCCAAGAATACAGCAAAGATGTGGCTATTCCCCTGCCTTCCTCTAGACAGGCAGATCTGTTGGCAGCGCTGGTAGTTGTGATCCATAACGGTATTTCCTTAGGTTGGATGAGCGTGTCCCATTGATGGTGGTGGCAGGCAGCCACCTCGCTTCTCTGCCATTGACAGTTGGGTGTATTCTGGAGCGCAGAGTGTCTGGAGCAGGGAACCGTCTGCTGCTGTCATAGCTCCCGCTTGGAGAGTTGCCGTATCTCCTATTTTAGGAAGCCGCCTCTTTTTCTGGAAAAGATGAAATCGTTTTTCTGCCCTTTCCCCTCAGTAACTTGGTGAAATTAAGTCAAAATCCTATGGTAATTCAGACCGGGAGGGACCTCAGGAGGCCTCTAGTCCAACCTCCTGCTCAGGGCAGGGTCAGCTGTGAGATCAGACCAGTTCAGTATATGCAAATAATCAACTCTGTATATTCAAAATACACCGGCACTACAAGTTGGAGTGATCTGATGCTCTAAAATTTCTAACATCTTGGTCATGTCGGATACTTAAATTTTTATTTCTTTTTTCCTGGCTCAAAATTGCAAATATTTTAATGAGAAATAATTCCCCCCCCCCCCCCCCCCCAATTTGCTGTAACTGAAGTGATGTGTTAACTGGAAACAAAGTTTATTTTGACTGTGTAATTGGCCATATGACACTCAAAAGTCCTGTTTTCTTTCTAGCCTCACAGTGGCTTAGAAAAGGGTCCACTTCTTCCCCCAGTGCCTTTGATACAAGCATGGTTGAATAATCGCACATTTAGTCATTACAAAATGTCTGATAGTGATGATGCTTTCTCATGTGGTGAATACAGCTGTACAGTTGTATTGGGGCCAACAAATGTTTGTGAAGATGAGCTTGCCTTAATTAAGCTTCTTGGAGTTTATTCACTAACATGCAAAAATAACTAAATGTGGGCACTTTGCTCTAGATTTCTTAAAAAAGAATCCGTGAGAGGTCATTAATCAGGATGGTGCTCTCAACTGCCTCTAACTTTCTGTAATTTGCTTTTAGACAAAACCTCCTTATTCAGTCTTAAACCATTCTTTTCCTGTGTAAATGTTTAACAATAAGCTCTTTCAGCAGCAGCAAAGCTGGGTGAGCGCGCTCTGCCTGTTCCTGTTGGCTTCTTTTACTTAACATGGGCTATGTTTGACTTCGCATAGTCCAGCATCTAAAAATAGTGATTTGTATACTAGGGCCACTAAGGGAGGCATGAAAAATGTATGTAACTGGGTACATGAGCAGTGGAGTAGATACTTAGTTTTTAAAAGACCTGACTGTAAACACACAAATAAGCATATGCAGGGTGATGCCCAAACTCTTATTGACTAGGAAGTTGAGGTAATAACAAGCTCTAAATCAGACCTTAACAATAATCTTGTTAGATTAACAAGATGTGATGCTTATATGAAGAGGAAGATGTGACAAGCTGGATTTTGTGCTTGTAAATGGTTTGAGTTAGATTCCATCTCTAAGATTATGCTTCCTGTAGTCCCTGGAAATGGCGTCTTATAAACCAGACCCTGATCCTTATGAAGTTCTTGGGACAACCTTAATGAAATAAGTCAGATGATAAATGATTTTAATGATGATTTAAGAACTCCATACAAAGGACGTTCACTTTAGTGCTGACCAGGTGGTAACTTGTTGATAACTTTAGGCAGCTTTCACAAGCAGCATCGTTTTTCAAGTTCCTTGGCATCAAGTGAAATAGCTGTTACCTGAAGGCTTTTTTGCTTTCTGCAAATAAGTTTCAATCCCTGTTGCACAAATGAGTGCAATCTCGCTTTGCAGGTGTTTGGCGATGTGCAATGATAGTTGACAGATCATGTCGCAAATCACTGTTGCAGATTAAAACAGCCGACCTAGTGCAATGTGTGGTGAGGGTGTAGTTAGGGGGGAAATGAAGGGAGTTTCAACCTCCCTTGGCACTGCTTTCTCTGCAGGATGTGAGGAGAGGCTCTGTGCGACTCCCCATTTTCCCTGCACCTAAGTGTTTGGCTGGTGTGTGCGGAGCTCTGGGGAGAGCTTTTGGTTCTCTCTCATTCTTTAGCAGAATCACTTATTCGGGGATTTATCATCTTCAGCACTTTGGATCCGTGGCAAGGGTTTTCTGGTCTTGTCAATTCTGGGTGCTACACAAACACTTCTGCCCTTGTATGAAATAAAGCATGGCACTCGTCAACCCAAAAAGTAATGTTAAGAACATGTGAAAATATGCCAGCTTGCTTATAACTCTTGCTCATGACAGCTCGAGTCAAACTTGCAGCCTGAACTTGGAGCATGTATTGTTTTCTTGTACAGCTGTTCACAAAGTTCTTCTGAAGGGTTGCTGCACCGAAGTGTGGCTCTGGGAGCGATCTGGTGCGAGTGTCCTAATGCTGTCCCTCAGTCGGGGCCGATGTCCTTGCCTGGTGCACAGGAGCCAGTGAGCGCACAGGGTGGAGATCCACCTTCTAACCTTTAATCCAGTCCTGTACAGAAAGGGGTGCCGGGCAAGGGGTAGCTGGCAAAGCTAGCACACCTCCTTAAAGAAGTTGTAGGCTTTTATACAGGTTACAACAAAGAAGTTGCACAATACTCAGTCATCGGTCGGCTATCGATTAGGTAACTGATGCTCTTCTGAGCACATACTGATTAATGGTTAGTTCATTGTACAAAGGCGGTCTGACATTAGCATGTAAGGTCCCCTCCCAGGCGGTGATTTGTACTATGCTAATTAGTCTAGGTTACCTTCCAGCATCCCTACTTCTTTTTCCCCCATCCCCTGGGCATTAGCACATTCTTGTCATTCTGGTCTTATCTTGCTGTGTTTCTTTACTTTGAGGACCACACTAATCTTGTCTCAACTTCCCAGAAGTGCTGTGCTTCAGTGTGTATGGCTTTTTCCTTTCCCATTTACCATGTAACATTTCCCAGTATTCATCCTAAATTTTCACTGGTAAAAAAATTAGCTGTCTTCCTTTAGTCATCAATCCTACTCATAGCTTGTAACTTCTGTTGGTGTCTCCCTCCAGCCTGCTCTTTGTTGGACTAAGCAAGTGCTTCTCTTCCAGAGTAACCCAGGAGAGGTGGGATCTCTGACCCTGTTGTTCTAGGCTCAGCAGCTTGCACTGTGCAGTACTTCAGTGGGCTGCAACTCCTTTCAAGACCTTGCAGCTCTTAGTGAGTCAGGGAGGTTCTCTAGTATTTTTTACGTAGGCTACTGCTGCTAACATATCCTAAAATTAGTTTTGCTTCCTGGACAATATAAAGGAGTGAACCATACTCTGTTTTCTACAATTTTGCTGTCTTTTCTGCTGCTTGATCACTTCTTTTAGGTGTTTTCCTTTGCACGTGATGTTACTAACTGTTTAAAATGTCTGCTTAGTAGGATTGCTCAACACTTGTTAAGTGCTCTTTCTTGCACTCTCTGGTCAGAAGAGAGGGAGAGCAAATGCTTAGAGCCCCGAAGTCCAGAGTCCCATCTCCGGTTCTGCTGCGTCCCTGCTGATGGGCTTCAGCACTTCACTTCTGGCTTGTGTCAGCACCTTTTGAGACTCAATGTGTACGTGTGGGCACCACCAACCTCAGCATCAACCAGGCTCGTCATCTCCAGCTGTAGTGTTTGATTTGGTGTGAACACTTCCATTCTCCTGTTTTTTTGAGAGATGCTTTTCATTTTTCAAGTGAAATTCTGGGTGGAAGTGTTCAGTAATGCAGAGCTAATATCACTGGGGAACTTGAATCAGAATATGAACAGGCTTTGCCATGTTTAACTGCAGGAAGAGATGCATGTGAAGGAGAGTTAAATGCTGTAGTATGTATGGTCTTTCCACCTCCAAAAAAAAAGGTAATGGTGAGTGGAGGACAGATGCTGTTTGCATTAAGGTGAAAGGAATAGCCATCTCTGATGAACAGCCTGAGAGGGAAATGCTTGAAAATTTATTAGCCTGGGGGATGAATAGCTGTGTTATTTTAAGCTAGCTTGTTCTCTCAACCTTCTGTGTATTTTAAAGTAGGAATACTTGTAATGGAAACCGGTTACTTAAAACTAGGGAATTCATGTGAGGATGTAATCTAGAGTAGTATCTTGCTCCAGTTTCTTTATATTGCTTTTTTTGGCCAGTGTACTTCCCTCCCTTTGGGAAGGTTACCTGTGAAGCGCCTTGGTGAAAGCAAGGAAAGGCCCTGTGTAGGACTGAGGAGCAGAGGAGTGTCTCCAGCAAAGAAGCCCCACTGGAACTGTGCCGGGTGTTAGAGCTGGTTGGGTAAATGCACTCCTGTGTAAGGAGCACATGAGCTAGCAGGAGGTCCTGAGGGTGTGAGGGCAGAGCTGAAAGTGGGGTTTGGGGAAAACAGCACTAGTTTACCACCTGGGAATTATTTTTTGGTAGGTGTGTGAAACACGGTGTTGTTCTTGGTCTTATGAATATTTTCATTCCTAATCCATACGGTTGGGATGACCATCTCTGCTACGGAAGGGATGACAGTAAGAAAATATCTTTCCTAATTATTCTAACAGAAATGCCAAATGTGATTCTTCAGGCTTGTATATGAACACAAATATGGGATAAACATTGTAGCTAGTGGGTAAAGCATCTCATGTTGTGTTGGGCTTGCACGGTTTAATCGCTTCCATAATTAGGTTTAGGGTTGTTGCTTGTAACTTCAGATGACTTCTGTTGTGCACTTATTGATAGGCTTTAGGAAACCTAGGTTCCTAGATTAAAGCAAAACACTTTTCAGGTTGAGTACATTAATATCTGAACATGCTAGAGTTAGGGCTATTTGACTTCCTTCCCCTGTAGTACATTCAATTGCACAAAAGGATTCTACCTTAAATCTGCTATTTTTTGACTCCTGATTATTTAACCTTAACGTAGTATTTTTTTTCCAAATCTGTGCAACTTCCCAGATTCCTGGACTTGAAGTCTAGAGCAGTACACCATCACCTACTGGGTGAGTCATTAGCAGAGCTAAAATCCTGATCCACAATATAAGCTTCTCCAGCTAACACTGGAAAAGAGCTATATGCAAAATTTCCTACCGAGCTTTTAATTTACTCCCCTGCCCTCTGCAACAGATGGTGACACCTAAAATCCTGGGGTTTGGTTGTACGTTTTGAAAGAAACCTCTTGTGTAGCAGTTCTTAAAACTGGAGATGAGATGTCCAGAAGCCGAGCCTCAGGGAAAACATTGCCTGTCCCTTTGTTTCTTGTACTTCTTTTCCCATTTTTGTGTTACCCTCCCTGCTTCTTTCTCTCCTGAGTGTTCTCTTGTGTTTCTTTCGTGACTCAGTTGCTTGTCCCAAAGAGGGTGGGAAAGAGCTGTCTGGCTCAGGTTGAGGCATGGTCTGCATATGTGCAGTACTTACTGTCTAGTTGACTGTACAGGATTTGGTTTTGGTTGCTTGGGGTTTTTTTTTCTGTTTTTTTTTTTTCTACCTCCTTCCTATTTTCTCCTCTTAAGTAATCAAGAGCCACGGTGTACTAGGAGGGTGTATTACATCAGTCATGCCAGTGCCCAAGGGACAGCTGCACTTCCACTTCTTGAGGAGCTCTGTACTTACTGGACAAGGAAGAGCAGGGGTGAGGAGCTCAGCCCTAGGGATGTTAATCACAAACGTTTTCCAGAGGATTTTCATGTATGTGAGAAGACTACCACTGAAGCAGAAAGGGAGAAAAGCTGTAATGAGAGAAGGGGAATGGGAGGTGTGGGATAAGCTCAATGGGGCAAAGCTTTTTGTTGTTGAGGGGAAGAAACTGTTGTGCAGAGACTAAAGAGTTTGGTCTCCTTCCAAAGTCTCTAGTCCCTACTTTTTAGATGCAGAGGTTTGTGGAGGTGTGCAAGGGTGTCTGTAGGTATGGAAAGCAGAAGGCAGAGAATTATCTACAGTGCGACTGCTGTGACCAACCAACACTTGCTTATGCTTGCATGCTGCTCTTCTGCATACTCCACCACTGGACCTTGTTCCAACACTCCTCCCTTGTATCTCCTCTGAAGCCTCTGGTTGACCTGTTTCCCATGGGCTACAGCCCCCCTGCTTCCTTCACCAGGATTCTTATCCTGCCAGCAAAGGCATTTGATCTATAAACTTGTTATTCACTAATAGTTTTCACAAATATTTTTTTTTCTTGAAGAGGTGTATATGCCCAGTATTCCTGGTGTCTGAGTTCCATCTGCCACAGGAGCTGTCCATCTCCAGAGCATGACTGAGTAGCGGTGATTCAGCACAGCTCACGAGTCAGATCTCTTAACAAGAGGGAGATGAAGCAACCAACCAGGAGAAGGATAGGGCAGTAAAAGATGGCTGCACTGCTGGAAGAAGCTGCTACCCTGTCAGTAGTTGAACAAGGGATTAGACCAAAAGTCTCTTGGTGTTTGTTCCTGCCCTCAGATGTCCTGCCTGTCCAACCCCGGGTTTGTTTGGTGTGGCAGAAAGGGTTGTATGTTCTGATCAACTTACAGTTGTGCTTAAAGGCAAGTTACCTGTGCTAATACAAACTCTTTACTTCAGTCTCCTTGTCCCAGTAGTCCCAATTCTGTCTTCAGCTTTATGTCAAAACTTTTGGTGCTCTATAGCTTTTTGCTGGTTCCTAGATTCTGATCTAAGATCCTCCATTTGCTGGACTGGTTCTTCACCTTTGCTATTTTTTGCCAATTCTAGTCGTGGTCTGGGTGTTCACTCCAGCCTCCAGGGCCTCATTCATGTTCCTTTGCACTGGAATCAGTTTACTGCCTCTCTCAAGTGATGTCAGTTTATAAATGAGATATCGTCAGTCACAAGAAGACTGAGTGTGTGGTTTTACATCATGGCTTTTTGAACTAGTTGTTTAGTGTGGGGAGTGAAGAAGGTAGATGGAGAGCTCTTCTGCTTTTCTCCTTCCTCTGCTGGCACTAGTGTTTGTCTTGTTCTGTGGCGATCTAGTCCTGCAGAAGATTGACCGCTTTTGGCTATTTATGCTCCTTAGACTGCTTTGCTGTGGGTCAAATGAGTTCCAATGCTGGTGCAACAGAAGGGAAACTCAGCAGTAGCATGAAACTGTATGTTGAGGCTACAGTTAAGCCCAGTGGTCAGCTTGAGTTGCTCCAAGACCAGACTGCTGCCAAAAGAATTGCTTCTGCTCTGTGAGCTCTCACTGCTTCCCTTATGTTGCCTCTAGTCGATGCGTGGTGGAGGTGGTGTGAGTGAGGTCTGCTTGCTAGCATGGCTGACAATTAACTCTGCAAGAAAGACCAGCTGCGGGGTTAGCTGGATCAGTGTGCTGATCTGCCTGAAAAGCAATTGGTGAACAGATGCTGGGGAAGCAGGTGGGAGTGTATGGTTGGGTGACATCCTGCAGCTACGCTGGCTTAAATGGAGCCTAAAACTGCAGGAGGAGCCTGTTGTCGCTTCTGTTGCTTGGCCCCATCTTGGTGGGCTATTCCAAAGTCTTGTTTTGCTTGGTTTCGTGTGGGTCAAGGTGGGAGGCAGGTACACAGTTCTCTTGTGGGTATGTTGAGAGGCCTGTTTGTGAGTTGCAGAGTGCAGTTTTGGAGATCCTTGCTAACAAGTTCTAACAAGCTCCTTTCCTTTTCAAAGACTAGGATGATGGTCTCGTATTGATTTGCTAGTTATGGAATTAATTTTAAGAAAACTTTAATCCACTCCTTACACAGTAGTTTTAGTACTCTTCTTTCTGTGGGGCCTTATCCTTAGGGACAGACCAGTTGTATTTGGCTATATTTAAAACTCTAATTCTGGGAACTGAAATCCTGATGTTTTACAGTGTTTGAAAATGGGGGTGGGGGGGGTGGGAAATCTGTTCATCCAGAAGTCATTTTGACTAAACTTTCTTGGCTTACAAAGAAAGAGGTGGATTTTCAAGCTGCCAGCTATGCAGAATGGTGGTAGGATCTCATCCCAGCTGGATTCCTCACTTCTGCGCTGTCGCTGGCTGTGGTTAAAATCAAAGTGGAGAAGTCCTGATAGGAAACATTGCCTTGTCAACATATGAAAATAATGCATTTGATCAGAGAAACGTTAGTGTGATGTACCAGTATAGACTAGCTTGTTTCAGTCACTGTCAGCAACCTTTGGATTGAAACCATGTCTCTTATAAACTAACCTAGAATTTGTCTCCTTGCAGCTTTGCTTTTTTTTTTTGGCCTCTCAAATTTACTTTCAGCACAAATTCTGTACAAATAGAGGAAGTAGGTCTGAGTAAGAATATTTTATAAGTGCATATTGTTTTAAAATAGTCTTTTCTATAGAAGTTGATTTATATTTTCATTTTTAAAGGCTTACTTTTGGGGGAATTAGTAGTGTGGCATACGTCAAAGCAAGGGATGCCGATCATAACTTTTAGTGCTCGGTCCTGTCCTGCATATAGTCTTACTAGCTGTGGATTTTCTGCAATCCGAAGTTTTGCCCTTATTCCTAAATCTTGGAGGAGTAATGTGGGTGTGTGTTTGTGTAGGAGTTTTTTTGTTTGTTTTTGTTTTTTTTCCTTAAGGTGTCTTGGTAACTTCGATGCAAACCATTTTTGCGATGGCCATTTTTAGTGTGAATGATGTTCCTAAATTCAGTAGTGCATTAGTTTGCAGGTGGGGTGGGCTGCTCTGCCTCTAACAGTGACCTGGCCAGACTGGGCTGTGCCCCCATTGGCCTGTATTCAGAGTGCTGATGTCCACATATGTGCCCTGTTGCTTTTGGGACAGCAGTGTTTTGGTGAGGTCGCACTGTCTGTCTGACCATGCTGTAGGACAGGTTTGCGGGACCCGAAGGAGAGCGGCAGAAAGCAGAATTGCTGGAACAGTTCCTCCTGGCAGTGGGGGAGCTTTGTGCTGTTTTGTGGGGGTTTCTTGAGAAAGAGGCTGGCAGGACCTAGGGATAATAAAGCTGTTTTGGCAGGCTAGTTCTGGCCAGTGGACTAAAGGTACCAAGGTCAGTCTGTGCTGAGGTGGTAAGAGCAACCTTTGCTCTTCCAAGTGCCTGACTTCTGAAAGAGGGTTTTCTCTTGGACCAGAAAGAGAAGTCCGATAGCAGGCCCCCAGTCCTACTTGGAGAGGAGTGGGGGAGCACTGCTGGAAACTTTTTCTATTGTTTATTCCCCTAGTGGAAGCTGTAAACCTTTCTAAATGAAAAAATCCTCGAGACGTTGGGATAGGAGAGCTGCAAGGATGGGATGTCAAAAAGGGGTGGGAGCAGCAAATAGAAAAAGAGGGATGGGGCAGGAGGTTCATAAAGTCAAACAGGGAACCAGAGGGGTGCAACCTGTTGTGGGTACTGCTTTCCAGAGCATCCATCCAGGCAGTCGGTGGATGCTGTTCTCCCTTTATAGCATTACATCTCTGGACAAAGGATGTTGCTGGAAATTCCTCTGAGCTTCCTTTTTCCTGAGCAGTGGCTAGTCAGCTTGCTTGGGACGAGCCGAAGAGTCCTGTCACCACTCACTTGAGTGGAGGACTCTCTAAATGAAAAGGGCTTTGGGGAGATTGCAGTGAAGACCTTAGAAGGAGGTTGTGGTGGAGCTTGATGGGGGGGTGCTGCATTCTTGGTGTAAGTATCCACAGAAGTCTCCTCCTTGCCAGGAACAGGGTAGGTGTTGAGGCCATGGCGAATAGTGCTGCATCTGTGCCTGTGCTCTCTGACGGAGCCAGGGCTCAGCGGGACCTGCAGCTCGTGTGGAGTGAGGGCTGGCCCGGGGGTCCTGCCCTCTGCCCGGGCGTGCACCCTGCTGCCTGGGTGTGGGACAGGGCGCACACAGGGCTGTTGGCATCGAGTCGAGGGGGACGCTCTGCTGGGTCCTCTGTGAAAGCCAGCTGGGGGGTCGCGTGGGGCAGGGCAGCGAGGTGCAGGAAAGCCTGTCGGTTGTGTCACTTCTGTCTGCTGCTGCGGCTGCAGCTGAGCACGGCGTGGGCTGGGCTGTGAGGAAGGTGCTGGTAGCCCCCAACTGGTCCTGCTGGAAGCCGGCCTCTCTGGAAGTGCCAGCCGCTGGCCAGGAGCAGGGCTCCAGCACCTGGACAACGGGCGCTTTTAGTGTCAGAGCATGGATCCCATCGCGTGTCGTGACACGGACATACTGGGATGAATGTGTAGGGGTGGAAGGTGACCCTCGCGCCTGATGGCCCCAGGCGAGACTGGCGGGCTGAGCGGCTGCTTCCCTGCGGCTGCCTCTGCCCCTTCCCTCGCGGAGCTGCCGCCGCCGTGGGACAGCGCGGAGCCGCACGGGCTGGGGCGGAGGCGGCGCGGCGGAGCCCGTGGGGCCGTGGCGGGGCGCCGGGCCGCGCCCGCCTGTCGGGGTCCCCGTGTCCCCTTCCCGCCGCGGCGCCGCAGCGCCCCCTGCCGGCCCCGCCCGGCGGCCGCGGGGCGCCGTCGGTCCGAGCCGGTGCCGCCGCCCCGCCGCGCCTCTCGCTGGGAGCTGGCCTCGCTCCCCGCTGGCTCCGGTGGGCGGCGGGGGAAGCCCGCCCCGCTCCCGGGGGATCTGCTCCCCGCGGGCGGAGGCCGCTCCCGCGAAGGGTTAACGCCGCCTCACCTCATCCGCCCCGGCCGCGCCGGGAGGGAGGAGGAGTGCCGTCACTGCGGCGGCTCCAGCGCCCGTTACCTAACCGGTGACATAACGCGCTCCCTCCGCTCCGCTTACGAAACGCCCGGGGCCAGCGCTGGGGCAGGTTCGCAGCCCCTGCAGGGAGGCGGCGGGGCCCCTTTGAGCCCGGCCGGGGCGCGACTTGGCTTCCCGCTCCGGCATTCCCGTTACTCCCGGGCCGCGGGCGCCCTCGCTCCGGGCCCCCGCCCCGAGGGGCTGCGGGCCGCCCCGTCCGCGCGGGTTGCGAAGGGCCGGCGCCCGCCGCCGGCAGTGCGGAGGGGCGGCGCGCACCCGCCGCGGCCCCGGGACGCGGCCCCGAGAGGTGCCGGGGCGCGGGGGGTCCGCGGCCGCCTCGGCTGAGGGGGGCGCTGGCCGGCCCGGGGGGGCGGGGCCGCCGGGGCAGCCCCGGCCCCAGCCCCCGCGGTGCCCGCGGGCGCTGCCGCTGCCTCCCTGCTCTGCCGGGGAGGAGAAAGTGCATCGGATCCATTGCAGCCGTTTAAGGAGGCTTGGTGTGAACCTCGTTTCCATAGGGAAATCTGGGGAATTTTCCACCGGGGAAAATATTGCAAGTTTTCAAGGGCTCGGAGTGAGATATAGAAGGCATCAGTGGCTGTTTCTTTATTTAGAAATGGGAAGGGAAAGGCAGTGTCGCCTGAGCTTTTCCCTCGATCTTTAACGGAAACACCTATTGCAAAACAGTGCCGGTACAAATAAAACAGTCAAGGATTTCTAAATCGCTTTAACATAAGAGTCTCCCTAATGCTTGACGGTAATTTATCGAGGGCATTTCTCGTGAGACAGCTGTAACCTTCCAGATTGATTAACTTGGGTGTGTTAACGTCATTCATATCCCCCCCCCCTCCCCGATGGATAGAAATACTCAATTAAAGCAAATGTAATTAAGAGCGTGGGATGGAAGGGAACTCTGTGGAACAGTAATTACCAAATATTCTAATTTCAGCTAAAACAATATATATATATTTTAGGGCCAAAAAATACAGAAGAGTCTTCATATCTGACCGGTTTCTAGCACTGCATCATTGCCTTTCAGCTCTAAGCGACCCCCTTTTTATGAATGGTAGGTTTTGCTCAATTGAAGAGACTAGCCTGTTCTCCGTTCCTTCTTCAAGTCTGTGGGCTAGAGGGTGCTGCGGAGCACTTGAGTAATCTTCCTGACTATGCGGAGAAGAAAGACTTTTTCGAAAGGTGTGGTTTGAGCTTGTTTAAGCTTCTGTTCGACAACTGCAGTGCACAAAAGCAAGATAATCAGATGACTTCTAATTTAAACAAAATTGCGCTTGTGTATTCATTTCTAGTGCGCAGGCTAGAATGTAAAATGCGAACTTTAAACAAAATATTGCAGAGTACCTCACACTTGTAGGCAGGGTATCTTTTGAAGATAAGTTTAATGGATTTTCAGCAACTTTAGACTTTGTCTTTTTTTGTATGAACTATCTATTTGAATAGATAGCTCCTCATCATAATTAGGTAACTTCCAAAGACTGTAGAATTTTAAATTCTTCTTGTGCTACTTCTTGATGTTTTTAACAGTTGCCTTTATAACATCGCAGCAGCTGAATAAAGACTTGCCAGCTACCTCAGCTTTTATCTGTGCTTGTCTTTGCATCTTTTTAATGGCACATTATCTATTAAATATACTCCTAAAGCCATCTTTGTCTCTGACAACACACAAGAAGCTATTTCCAGTACGACTGAGATGTCTCTGCTTTTAGCAGAATAACGGTCCTATTTAGAGTGGGAGGTTATCAAAGGTTTAGAGCCATTCCTAGCATAGCATAAACATGCTCACCAGTTTCTTGTGGATCTTGGAGTGCATGCAATCATGCTTGAACCTGCGAGAGGGGACACCCTGAGGGGCGGTTTCTTCTCTCCCCAGAAGTGCTACTTTAGCAGTTGGTTTGAGCAAGATTGCACAGATATTTCATTTCAAACTAGTAAGGGGGAAGGGAGGAAGAGTCATATTTGATGTTTTGTCTTGGATAGCAACAGGCAGCTTAAACAGTCTAGTCTAGCTTTTTCTGTACTCAGGAACTGAAGATTTGGGTGACCTGAAATTTTGGATCTTTCCATTCAGTGGGAATAGAAGCATAACCTTTTACTAGAAGATACAATAACAACTCTAAACAAGAAGATATCGCTTCTCATTTAATGTTTACTACTGTAAGAAGCCATCTATGCTAGTTAGTGTTCTAAAAGCTTCAATTTTGTTACCTAATTTAAGTGCTGGAGACTTTCACCTGTAGTGGTCACATTAGTTTCAGGCCACATTTGTCCCAGACAAGGTGCACTCAGATGTAATAAGGATATGATAGATTCACCCACTCACTTAGAATTGTGAATGTCCTGCAGCCTCACGTGAGGAGCGGTGGGCTGGGTGAATGGGAGCAGCTCTTTCAGGCTCTCATGACACCCATGAATGTTTCTCACCTCTATGTCTAGCACGACACATCTTACGTTGCTGCTGTGCTCTTCCTTTGCCTCAGTAAAAGCACTAGGAACTAGCTATGGGAACTGGCCCTGTCTCCTGGCTTGTCACTGCTCCTGTGGCACAGGAGTGAAGCAGACATTCGCTTGTACTCTTGCTTCCTACTGCATGTATGTTAAAGGACGTGAGCTTGCTTTCCACAGTTGTCATCCTCCTGCCACCTTCACAAGGCCTTGTAAAATTCCCCGTGTGACGCTCCCCATCCTGCTGTTTTGGGGCTTCAGGTATGGAATTCTCTATGCTTCAACCTCCCTACTTTTGAGCAGGCTACATGGTTTGGGCGTGAGTCTTGCTGCCACTTCAGCTGTTTTGCAGAATCCTTATTTTCATACCTCTGTGTCCCTAGAGCAAATGCTAACTTCTCAGTGTACAGCTTGTTTTAATGTTGCTTCTAGCCAAAATGAATAAAATATCACTGGGTGTCTTCCTGCCTCAATTTCTGTTCTACTTCTCAGCAGTCAGGATCTCTACGAGAGTTTAATTCCCTGTTCCGTATATAGCTTCTGAATGAAATCTCTCCAAGTCTCGCTGCTTTGCAGGTGGATTCTCTTTTTCCCCAGATAGCCTGCGGATGTTACAAATTCTGCCTACATCGGCTTCCCCGTGCTTGTGTTGGAGGGGGAGGAAGTAAATACATTGTGTGGGTGGTGGGGAGGCAGAACTTGGCTGCTCCAAACAGGTAGTAAAAAGTTGTCAAGCTTTTCTACTTCCATCTTTCTTGCGTGGCTCATGACATGATGAGAACTCATGAAGAGGGAAAGATCTTGGAAATATCCTAAAACAAAGCAAATGTTTTTGCTGTGCTCAGATCCATCTTTACACCTGCTCTCTCCTGATCTGTTATGCACTGTAGGAGATGAGATGTAAAACTTGAAACAAATGTTAATGCTACTAATGCTAACTGCAGGCTGTGCAAACTGGCCTATGAAGTAAGATGCGAATTGACTCATGTTCAAGTTGGTTTTTGCTTTATGGCTGCTTAAAAAAAAAAAAATCTAAGCCTAGAACATAATCAGGATGTTAGTGTAGAGTTTAAGTAGATCATGAGAGCAAAGGTTTGGAAATACAAAACCAACAAAACCCCAACCAAATGTGAGTTGTTATACATACATGATAGATGCATACATGATACACCTGAGCCCTAAATGCTGGCCGTGACTGATAAATGGATGGTTTGAAATCTATAGCTGCTATATATACCTTGCATGTGTTGAGCAAAGGAATTGAACTCTGCACAGCAGCATATTGGGCTCATGGATTTATTAATATATTGTGTCCATGACCACACATCCAAAACAGTAAGTGTATTTTTTTTTTTATGGCCTTTACATGTCTTCTTCCCCCATCGGTCCCTGGAGATCAGAAATCAAACAAAAGCAGTTTCTTGGGTAGTTCTGACTTCAGGAATACCTCTGTCATTTTTGGGGAGGGGGTAGGTGGAATTTGAATTTATAAGGGGTCAATGGAAAACGTAACAGTAAGCTTGAATCTGTTACATGGAGGTCCATGTGGCTATTGCGAAACCTAAAGGGTCCACAGATCCAAAGGGCTAAAAAAATCCCTATTCTATTTTAAAAATAATTTAAAAAAGCCCTAGCATCTCTGGAACTCTTCTCGGTTTTAGAATTTTTAGCTGTTGAAAGAGTCACATAGCAGAAATGTGTCTTAACAGTTGTCAGTTATACACAAGAACTTTTAAAAAGATCTCCAAGAATGGAAGTAGCTTTGGGAAGGATTAGATGTTGTATTAGTTCTATGGGCTTTTCAAAGTCTTCACAGAAACTCAGCAAGGAAACTGAGCTGCTTCGTATTCCAATGGAAAATCAAGAGGTCAGAAAATCCCTGGACAGTGTTGTGTAACTTGTCGAATACAGTGCAGGGCAGGTGTATTTGCTGATGGATGTTTATATACACTTTTTGTCTTCATGTGTAAAATCTGACTCTTTCTTGGAAGATACAACTTTAAAAAGGGTGACTTCTGTGGGTAATGTGCTGGTGCAGAGAATGGGAAGGTGACAATGCAGGGTTATTAGGTATCTTGTAACACGTTTTAATATGGCTTGGGCTCTTAAATGAAAGGTTCTGGGAGAGCCCTTGCAGCTATTGCATCACTTGCCAAAAATAGCATCTTTACTGCATCAGGCAGCCTGTCTGCAGTGTGGATAGGCTTGAGAAATTAGTGCTTCTTGTGAATGATGTTCAGTCATTTTTGCTTCTTGGTTAAGCAGGTTTTTAGTCTAAATTTTGAGGCAGAATGAAGTAAAAGGTTTTATTTTCTGTCTCTGGGGGTGGGGTGAGTTTGAAAATAGCAATGTCCACAGTTCTGTCAGCAGCATGATTCTGAAAATACATTTTTAAGCTTACTGAATTTACAATTTAAAGACACTGATAAATATGTTCTGATATTGTAATTGTCTGGGGAAGGGAAGAAAAAAAATTTGCTTTGTGCAGTGTGAGGTAGTCTGCTACTCTCATCAATAACTTAAAACTTAGGAGTGGTTTTTTTAAATTGCAGTTATACAATGCAAGCAAAGTATAATGCTAATCTAAATTCTTATTAAAAAACCCCCACAAAACCCAAATCCCTTTCCTTGAAAATGGAAGATTTGTTCTACAGTATTTTTTTTTCCCTTCTCTTATTCTGAAGTCTTAGTCAAGATGTACCAGCAAGGGAGTATGTTTGTATTCCAGTGGTGTTGCTGAACCAGACAGGTCTGCAGCACAGCATTTTATTTTTAGACTCTAGGTTGCCATTTTTATCCTGTAAAAAATATTCATCAGTGTCTGGGTGACAGGCCATCAGTTTTTATAAATGTGTAAGACCACGTTTTCCCCACCTCTCTCTCTCCCCTTCTCCTTTTATGTCCTGCTGTATACATTTCTTTTTGGGGGGAAAGGGAGAGGGGGAACGAGGGTGCAGATTTTAATTCATGCATTAGATTTTTTCGGTTCACGGATCTTTAGCGTCACACGGTTCATTCATCTTCTGTACTCGGCTGCTTACGCAGCTTTGCTTATTATCTGCAATGGGTGAACTGTGCTGGTGCATAGAGCTGAAGGCATGGGAAGGGGCCAAATGGGTTTGCTGCTGGACTGGTTGCCTCAGCTGCCCTCTGTCTGCTCGCCCACAAAATACCCTGGTGTGGCAGTGCTATTGAGAAATAGTTTCATGTACGGTTTCGGGGTACTTATCAGGCATAAAATTACTTCCTGGAGAAGCTATTGAAGATCTCTTTGCAATAAATTTATGTAGGTCAGCCGACTTCTAAAAATAGAAGTGGGGAGACCTCTTCTGGTCTAGTATACTGAGAAGTAGCTAGCGCATGGCAGCAGGGGCTCCAAGCAAAGTGGTTTTAGGATGGTGAGGCAGTAACTCTCACTAAGCATTGATCTGTAGCACAAATTTCTCTTCATGGTAGGAGTGCCATGTGTTACAGTTGCTTTCTAGGGTGCTGGACTTTGGAACCCCCATACTGCAGCTGCCCTGTATACATGTGGAAAGCCTGAGGCTTTCATAAAGAGTTGCTCCTTGAGTCCTTGAAAAGCCATCTAGGTTGGCAGGGAACTCATCATGGACTGCTGTCATCACAGCCGTTGGTACCACTGCTGGCCCCTTCCTTTTTCCCATGAACCCAAACACGGGGATCTTGCTGTAGCAGTGATAGGAGCTTGCTTTTGAGTGACTCTTAGCTGCTTTTGCTGGTGTCGGGGAAGAGTTGTTGCTTGTGAGAGGTGGCAACCGGGAGCAGCTTGCTGCTGGAGCTCAGTTAGGTCATGGTCCGAGGGGGACCTGCCTCAGAGGGTGATGGGTTGCAAAAGGTCTAGCTGCGTACTTAGGTTTTACCCGAATGATGGAAGATGTAGTATCTCATATGCTAAAAGAGGACTGAGAGAAACGAGTGAAAATGGTGCAAATACTCTATCAGTAGTTGAAGGCCTGAGTCAACTCTGTCCCTATTAGTTTTGATTTATTTATAATTTTAAAAACTTCTGAAGTCTTGGGAGCACTAGTACCCAAGATGCGTTGTTGGGGCAGGGCTAAACTTAAGTTATGATAAGTAGTGGTAGGTATTTACAAATATATGAGCAATAAAATGATTAGGATGGTTGGTTACTGATACTTTTGGGGGTTAGAAGTGGAGATTAAGTATGCTTAGACTATATATGCATACAAGTTAAGCCATCTTTTAAGGGGGGAAAAATGGATTGGATTTTGATCTTATTTGGAGAGGCGCTGTAGGTTGAGACCTTCCTAAGGAGGGTTCTCAGGTACAATCATGCGCCTTTTGTGTATGGGAATATGATATACTCAGCATGTGGTGTGACTTAACTAATAACCTCCCTAAGTGTGTATAATTAAAAAGTAACTTACCGAAGATACACTTTATCAGTTGTATTTCTGCTGTAGGAGATAATGTAACACTATGCATTTCGCAGGGTTAAAACTTGGTTTTGCTTCTACACAGATAGGTAGCTGTCCGATTTATAATATTCCTTCCTAAAAACAGAACTTTTTCATTTTTGCATATTAGGGTTTGTAAACCCTAGGAAAGTGGCCTTGTGGAAAAAAGTACAGTGGTAGGTCGTATTCCAGGAGAAATTAAGTAACCTATATATTTTGTTTTTTTCATCTGTTTTGACTATGATGAGTTTGAAACCACATTGTGAGTAAGAGGTTAAGGATTGAAGGCTGGACCTGAAATGGTTTACTGTCGTGAAGGGCAATGATATCCAGGTTGGATAAATGTTACAGGAGAAAGTGGATAAGACAGAAATGTGCCAGTGACTGCATGAAGCGAGCACAGGCCTGGTGTGGCTGGTCTGAGCCAGAGCAAAAAGGCTTGTCTGCACGAGAGGCTGCTCCTGTGCAGCCTCACGTGTGCCTTCAGCAGGAAGGTGCAACAGTGGCCAAGTTCATCCATGCAGACCTAGGTTAGCTAGTAAGCTGTGTTCTGTCAAAAAAAAATGCTGAGGAGCTCAGTGCCGGTACGTGGTTCCAACACAGCCAGCCTGTGCCTAGCTGGGATATAGGTACCAATTTGTACCAAGCAGGGTGAACCCAGCCTGGCTCCCACCTGGGACTGCGTTGGCTATCCGCTTTCTTTCCCAGGGGCTGTGCTGCAAGGAGGTTTGTCTCTTGGGTGCAGTGCTGGGTGAATGCCTGAGTCCCAAGGTGTTCCTCAGCTCTCCAGGGGGCTGAAAGGGTCCATGTGGAGGCACCCAGTGATTCTGTGGGAGATGGCTTGGGTCTGGATGGGCTCGTGAGCTGAAAGCTGGCAGGCTGCGTTATGTGAGAATATACCCGTGAGAGTATCTGTAGCTCTTTTTCTTCTCAGAGACCGTCTACCTGTCTTTCCCAGAGAATGCTTTATCTTGGGCACAGTGATCCTTGTTGCAGACTTAGATGCTGCAAATGCTTTATTATCTTTGGCATGAGGCAGGGTGCTGACGAGGGTGGTGAAGAAATGTCTGAGCAGTTCTGTGACTTGAG
Source organism: Theristicus caerulescens (assembly GCA_020745775.1). Lineage (NCBI taxonomy): Eukaryota > Metazoa > Chordata > Aves > Pelecaniformes > Threskiornithidae > Theristicus > Theristicus caerulescens. The sequence goes on from CM036564.1 coordinate 25,534,665, forward strand.
GTTTGTTGGAGCTGGAAGTTAAGAAAAATCAGTTTCTACAGTGCCAATTTTCTTAGTCTTTCTGTGCTTCCCAGTTTGCCTATTTTTGGTGTATTGTTGACGCACTGGAATTCTACTCTGTAACTTGCATTCAAAATGAAGATTTTAATTCTGGGGATAGGGAAGGAGCATGATTTTTCTAATAGATGGAATATATTTAAATAATTTTGGTATTTTAAATGTACTTAATTTCTTAATTCATTTGCTATCTGCAAACCTGTAGTCCAAAGAGATTCTGATAGAAGCTCCCGTCAAAGGGTTGCCTGAATGTCTAATCTTATAAATTTTGTTATCTGTTAGATTTACCTGTTTAATAAATATATAAAATAACTTGAAAATCCACAACTTCAATTTAAAGGACACAAAGAAAGTTAAGCAAAGTGATCAGCATCGTTGTTTACTATGATCAGGAGATGGTAGAGAAAGCACCAAATCCCAAACTAGCAGATCAGTTTCAAAAAGAACAGAAGGAGATGATACTGTCCCATGCAGGATGCAGTTCAGCTTTGTGGCTTCTTATTACAGTCTGTACTAGATGCAAAAGGTTTACATGGATTAAAAAAAAATCACTGTAAAAGATCTTGATAGCTTTTTCTCCTGTGAATTTGTCCAAAACGACCAGCTGTAGTCCACCAAATTGCAGAGCTGCAAACTGGAGATAGGAATCCTGAAGAGGTATCACTATGCGTTTGGCTGCTTCTGAAATTCTCCCCTCAGTACATGTTACTGACCACTGTCAGAGGCCAAGTCTTGGGTTAGCTGGATCTCTGTTCTGAGCTGGAAGTTCTGTTCTTGTAAAACTGTTACAGTATGAGAGAGCTTGTCTACACTATGTTTTTTTCCCTTGCTTCCAATATAGATAGTTGGATATGTGCAAATGGAGGGAACAGGTGAATGATGCCAGGATGTTTTTATTAAATTACATGGTTTTTTTTTCTAATGATCCGATGCGTCGGGATCTGTCATGCCCATACTGAATGATGCGTTATGCTTGAAATGTACCCAAACCTTCATTTAAAGATTTCTTCAAGACTTTGTGTTTTGTATAATTCTAAATAGTTCAGTTCCTAGTCAGGAAGCTGTGAAAGGTCAAGCAATGTTTCAAAGGTGTAGAGAAAAGGTTGTATTTAGTACTGCATTCTGGGGTCCCTTGACACATACAGCCCGATTTCGTGCCCATAGTCTGATCTTAAAAAGATGTTACAAGTTACTGTTGCTTCTTTTCATGCCCCAAATGTATTTGGAGACTGGTGTCCTCATGTTGAATACGGACGTGCTTTAGTAAGATGATTTGAATTACTGGCAGCACAGTAGGGGGTTCCAGAAGGAACCCCATCTTGGTTCAGATCCTCTTCATGAAACCAGAGTGTCTGTACTGTTAGGACCACTGTGCATTTGTGTCTCATATCTCTAGCTGCAACTAGCCTCTCTTTCATGAAGAGATGAGCAGAGACACTCTGGAAGTCAAATTGTGTGTTAAGATGGAGAGGGGAAACAAGGAGAATTTCTCTTACACCCTCTGACAACCTGAGGAAGCCTAGAAGCATGCGATTAACGGAATGTATCAAAAACAATCAACAAATTACAGTCAGGCTTTTGTTTCTCATATTCCTTCTGATCCATTAAATGGATAGTAATAAACAGATTCTTGTTGCAAGTTTGTAGTTCTGTTTCCAGAGTTACGTCTGTCTTGTCCTGCACTTGTCTTTCATCTCAGAGCTCCTCCAGCAGGTCAGGTTCCTTACCCTTACTGTGCTCTTCAGAGCCAGAAACAAATTTTTTTTTCTCCTTTGGGAGATCCTAATTTCCAGTCTTAATTGTGAACAACTTATATTTTCTTCCTAAAGTTAACCTAAGCTTTTCCTTTTCTGGTGGTTACACTACATGAGCTTATGAAGAGCAAACAAAACCCTTTTAAACTCATCTCCCAAGACAGGTGACTCTTAATCATCTTAGCAGCCCTTTTTTTTGCAGCTGTTCCCATTTAAATTACTTAATGTATTATTGCTTTCTATTACTATGGGAAGCACCTCAACGGATGCAATCAGGTTATATAAGTTGTCTTTATAGCTGCATCAGAATGGCAGTTTATAGTCTGTTTTATATTCAGCCACTGCACCCCAGGTACCTTTCTTCCATTGCTTACAATGGTCACCTCAACTCTAAGTGAAGTTAGTCTCAAGTGCATGTCTTGACAGCTGATACTGCCATGTCACCACATAATATCTGGCAATATTATGTTTTTATTACTGTGGTCTATAAAACTACCTAATTCTTTGCGGTGTGATGCAGTGATCCTTTTCAGTAGCTAGGTTGTCTGTGAAGTTCATAAAGCATTCCCTTCTTTGTGTGGTGGTCACTAGTAACAGTGCTGAACAGGATTTGTGCTGAGATCAGTCCCTGAGGAGTGTAGTAATTTGCTTTTATCCTGATAAAGTACCTTTTTTTTTTTTTTTTTTTTTTTTGTTCTGAACTGTTGTAGACGCCTCCCCAGGTAGCTCCTGATGCTATTCTAAGATTCTTATGTTTGGTCCCAGTCACCTTTACAGTCATAGTTTCTTACGGTCATTATGTAAAATTATTTTCTTTTGCCTCGTAGGTCTGGAGCATTATTCTTCTCTAAACTGATCACACTTTTTGAAAGTTTGGCACAGTTTGACTTTTGATGAAAAATGGATCTATCACTGCATTTTATTCCAATCTCCACTGTTTTTCTATGCTTGTGGTTACTCTGACACCTTGCATATCTTTGACTTGAAATGAATATGTCTGTAGCTTGCCAAGATCACTTGTTATCCTCTTTTATTCGCAAGAGTTGGTTTTTTGTTGCCATGTCACTGACTTGTATTTATTTTTCTGCCTGCTACAAATATATAGTGAAAGAGAAGAAAAAAATCTCAAATTTCTCCTAGTGACTTCTTATGTAGAGCCTTCTTTCAGCTTTGCAGTCTCCAAGCCCAGAGGCCCTTCTACTGGCTGCTTAGTTCCTTCTCAGAAAAGCAACTCACCTATGCATGTTTCTAGTGGCAAACACACTAAAAGCCTTCAGATGGTACCAGTCCTGAGCTATCTGATCTTCAAAATTTTCCTGTTGTATTCACCCTCTCCTAGAGGCAGGGAGAATCAGAAATGGGAATTTGAACAACCTTCATGCATGTGCTTTCTTGTCCTGGTCGTGCTTGCAGTGACAGTCAGCATCTGTCACGTATTTCACAATGATGAACAAATGAGAGCTTGTTTTTCCCGAATATTACTACTATGCAGTAGCTCTTATGGTAGTGTCTTACTGAGCACACGGCAGCAATTGTTTTTGCATATGCTTAACTCAGCTTAAACAAACTTGAGCAGATGATCTGAACAACTTCCTCACTATTGCAGAAGCTATGTTCAGGGCACTCTTAAGTTCACCTGACACTTTCTGGATCAAAAGCCTGGAAAGCAGCCACGTTCTTATATTTGTAACAGGATGGGGTGGGGGCTTCTGAATGCAGGAGACAGGATGACAAAATTCTTCCTTGCCTCCCAGACTCCTGTATCCATAGCACAGCAGCCCATGACTAACAGGAGAAAAAGACCTCATGGCAAAGATTTGAGTGTGAGTGGGTAAAAGAAGGCCACCCTGGAACTGGGGGAGCTCACGTAGAGGCAGTTGGAACTGGTATTGCTTAAGCGTTGCCCGTGACTTTCATGAACTCTTCCATATGGTTTTCTTGTTGGAATTTCTAGATTGCTTCTAGCTCTCAAGTCTAAAGAAATCTTGAGAGTGCACTACCCAAAACCCTTTCTTGCTGTAGTTCTGGATGAAATGGGAACTTGTCAGTGCTGTGATATTTATAGAATATTTTTCTACCCACAATCCTAGCTCCTAGACACAAGCTGTTACCAAGTAAGTGTTTGGTTCTGGGAATTGAACCTTTTTCTGTAGCCTGTCTTTTCAAAGCCTGACCATTAGGTGTTAGCTCCTTTGTGCAGAAAAAACCCTTTATATGAAGGGAAAAAAAAAAAAAACAAACCACAAACAGAATTTCTAGGATTTCAGCTTGGGTACAGATGATCTTTCTGATGAGGCTTCCTATTTCAGCAAGTTAAATTGAGAATAGAAGTGAAGTTCGTCTTATTTTTGCACCGAGTTTTCTGTTTTTGTTTAATAAAAATGCAGGGAGTTACTGCTGTCTTATTAACTTGCAGCCAGCATGCTTATCTTCTTTGTTCTTTGTTAAATATGAGCTGGCATGTGTTAGACTGCGTTAGCGTTCACTCTTTGGGACTTCAGTGGTTTCTAAATTTGGCATTGCTAAGCCAGTGCCCTGTTTGCTTGAATCAATTGGGGCTGCTATTTTTAGCAACAAAAGGGAATTGAAATAGCAATTTTCTTTCCATGTAATAGATCCCCAAGAGGAATACTGATGCAAGCTCTCTGTCATCCCATATTCTCCCCCTCCCCAAAAGCACTCAGACGAAAGGCAGCTGTCATGGTTTGCGGCTGTATTAATCTTTAATCAATCGAGTGTTTTCTGCATTCAGGTGTTCAGGGAAAAAAGGGGTCACGACGAGGATCTGCCTAGAATAACTAAGCACTCGTGCATGGTCTGTGCAGTCAGAATTTGTGGGTAACGGCAGGGATAGACAGAGCAGCTAAAAATAGTATTTGCTTCCAGTGTTTCTCCAGTCTATTTTTGATGCTTGATTTTGATAAGGTTGATTGGGCTCTTACTAAAAATAGCCGTTCCTAGCAAGCTGAGGACAAAAAGTAGAATATTTTTAACTAGCACAGACTAAAGTACTTTTGTTGGCTGGAGATAATCTAGAAGCTTGGTATTGGTCAAATGCCAGTGATTTATATAAATCTGTAATAAATGAAGCACTGCTTGATGCCAAGCAGGGATAGTCTTTTCTCCCCTTGCCAGCTTTTGTTTTCCCCAGGAGCTGTCATATTCTTAATATAGCCTCTGTGTTTCGTAGCAGAAGAATCTTGAGTCTTCAGTTATTTATATGTTGTACTTTAAACCTATGCTAAGGTTAGCTGTGCTATGAAGTTTCTCTCAACTATATTGCTTTAACAAGACACACTAGGTTCCTAGTTTAATCTTTACGTTGATGTCTGCTACAGCTGGGTGCTGTGCCGTGACAGACCCTCACTTGTATCTGGGTTCAGTCTTGCAGGACAGGGATGGCTCTTCTGTGTGAATTGGAGGATGTAGCTGAGAAGCTAGCTCTGCAGTGGCCATTTTGACAACAAATTTGAATACCTCTCAGGGGATCAGAAATGTAGCTGAGCTGCCCTCCTTGAGATCTGTTTGTTAGCTTAATTTTTTGGCAGGAAGAGTATAGGTATTCCTAAATGGCTGCACCCACATCTTTCTAGGGGGAATAACATTGTTAGTGGCTTGAGTTCTCCTTCCTAGGTAATGATGTGCACGAGTGCATCTGCAGTACTTTGAAAGATTGCCTAAAAACTCAGGCTTTCCTTAATGAAAACAGGAAAATGGCCGAACAGAAATGAATTCGTAGTTTGAAGAGGATAGTAGAGAACATGCATAATAGTTCTTAGCTTCATTGTGCAGTAGTCAAAGCAGTGCAAGGAGTATGCCTGGTGCTGTTTGCTAGCAGCAACGTGGATAAAGTATGCCATGCTTTATCTCCATTAGGCATCTCAAAAGCTTATTTTGCCGTGGAAAACCTGTGTTTGTATCTGAAGGCAGGCTTGATCTCTTTAAGCTTTGTCTTCACTGTAGTCTAACCTTGAATTGGGGAGTCATGAATCTATAATCTTGTTTCTGCGTGATTGCTCTGCAGAACTGCAGTAGAATTTTCTATGCTTGCTGTTGCTTCCTCTCCCTGTGTCAACGCTGGTCCTTGCTCCTGTCGTGAGACGAGATGATTTCTACATGCCTGCCTCATGCTTTACTGCACCATTCTTTGCTTTTGTTTTAAGATGTCCTGGCTGCATGAGAAGCAGGTAAAAATGGTCTTTCTGGGCCTTGAATATTCACTTCATTTACAAAACAGACTGCCTTGGTCTGCTGGGTGCTGCTTTTGCCTGGTAGTCCCCTTTTTAACAGCAGGCAATGTTTATCCAGTATACCTCTTAAGAGGCAGTGGATGTTTTCTAGGTGACCTCTTATTTGGGAAGGCAGTGGCTGTTACTTCTTACAAGCAGAAAGAATACGTGAGCTCCCTGTACCGTTGGTGGTACCTTATCCCATGCATGTTTAGCCATGGGCTGTGGGATTTTTGAAGGATGCAGGTGCTATTGGAAGCATTTGCATATTCACCCCTCTGTAAGCCTTCTGGAGAAGAGTCTACATTTTTAGCCCCTAAAGTCATGTACCACTGGGCATATTAATCTCACAGACTACAGTCACTGGCTGGTTACACAATGTGTTTCATAGGCTTGGTCTGTGGCTTTTTTTAATAACAGGAAAGCTGTTCCCTTTTAGTGCAAGACCACACATCTCATTGACTGCTGAGTTCATTTAACTTTGCCCTGTGTTTGTCAAGGATTGCCTTGAGTTTGGTACTGGACAGGAGATGATGCCAATGCTTAGGAACTGCATCATATCTGTTGTGTATTTGACAAAAGCTGTGAAACACACCATGTGAAACATTAGGAGGTGAAGTGGCTAAGCGGTATTAAAGTTTAGAGAGTTAGCGAGTTGTGTCTATTGATAACTAGTCCAGTAGTAGAGGCTACACTGAATTCCTGTGTACCTGCTACACTGAATTCCTGTGTAGCTCTATCTTAAGTTGAAGAGGTCATTGTAAGACGTCAAAGATGTATAAGTAAACTCAAAGCAGAGGTTGAAAAGGTTTGGTTTTTTTCTTTTTCTTCCCTCCCCACACCATATAGGAAGAAAAATTCTGGCACAGTCTTTAGAGCAAGGACTATACTGTCCTAAGGTGGAGATTTTGGTGATTTATGGAAATGATTGCATGATGTGTTAAGGATAATACTGTAATTAAAAATTTAACTGCTGATCCGAATTCTTGTGCAGATGACTTGTATATATGCAAAGGCAGTTGAAAAATCTACAGTCTACATACGGCATAACCTCCTCCAGCGGTGTGAGCAGATGATGCCCCATACTGCTTTCTTTGTTGAGAGACATTGATACTACATTGGAAGTTTCTCTTTGCACACTTACACTTTAGCAAGGCCATATCCAAAGCATCGGTTGGTTCAAAGTCACTTATGCTTATGTGGTGTACACTAGTGGCTAGCATGAATGATGATTGTAAGTGCTTTACCAGCTTTCCCACTTCTTGTCTACCATTTTGAACAGTATAGGGTCAGTTGGAATATAAGACTGTTCATGCACAACTGAAATGAAAGCTGGGACTAGAGGATAAAGCCCATGCATATGTCTGTAACCCATTATAACAATGATTATGCCAGTCTTACCCAGTCAAGAAAGTGTCATTACATAGAAAAGCAAGAGACGTTCCTTTCAGTGTGCTGGACTCACTAGGGCCTTTCAGTGTGTGGTTTTTCAGAACTGAGAGAAGATGCTGTAGTCTTGCGTGTGTTAGCTCAGTACTTATACATATGCTAGTTTCAAAGAAGCATGTCTTGAGATGGGAATCTGTTCCAGATGGAGTCTAATTACTTTGTGAAATACCTTGTGTCCAGAGCTGAACTCTGGCTAGTGGTAGCTTCCTGGGGTAGAACATCTCCAGCCCAATGCAAGTGCATATATTGATTTATTAAGAGTGAGCCGTTTTCAGAGTACGTCATGTTACTGGCTACCTTTCCTTATTTTTCTTCCCCTTTTCCTCTACAGCCCTAAAAGTCAGGGGAAGATGGGTGTTGACTTCTTCGCCTAAAATCAGCCACTGCTTCAATACAAGCTTCCTTTCAGGCAAACTTTTATTTGGTGGGCTCACACACGAGCTGCCTGGGCACTCTTTTCACTTCCCTTCTGGAGACGGCAGATGGCTGAAGTGGGAAGCTACTACAGTTAGTCTGACTACTGAGTAAATGTGTATAATCACACTTACAAGCTGGTGCAGCTTTCTTGTACAGACAATAACTTATTCCTACCCTACTTGCTTTGCTTTCTTTAAGCTCTGCCAACTGCAGTCAGTTTGTAACTTTTGTTGGAAGGCAGGCTGTAGAAGAAACAATTTAAAAGCTTAATCCACACTTGGAGTTAAACTAGCTTCGGCACATCGAGTTGATAGTAAAAATTTACTTAAACTGGCACAGCTTTGGAGTGGTTAAAACTGCAACACTTGGCTCCAGAGTGGAAACTGGAGATGAATGTAATTAATATGAAAATTATAAGTGCTTTGCTAATGCACAAGTCTTACCAAAGTCTCTTATATTGCTCTCCCCTTCCCCATAGCATATACGCTTTAGGTAATCCAAAACATGGAGGAAGATAAGGTGGCTGAATCTTGACTTTTGTGACATTGGTCCAATCAGTTGCCTTTACCCCACCTCTTTTCCTTGCTTTTACAACATAGGGCCTAAGTATTGCTCTCTGCTCTGGCAAGTATCTGTGTGGGCAGCCTTTCTGACCCACCAAACTGCTCACTAGGATCCTATAAATGGGCAGTAACTGCAGCTCCCTGGCTGAACTGGGTGCTACTGGTCAGCAGCAGGACAGGTCTGTATTACTGCAATGGGAAACATGTACTCCTCCGGCACTGACCTCAATGGTCTCTGCACCAGTGCAGCTGTTGATGGGAAATCCATTTGCTTATAATGGGTGAGAGTTGAGCCAGGTGACTTCTCTTGAAGGGCCTTAGGAAGAGAAGTGTGGCCTGAAAAAAGGTGGGGTTTAGATTACATGTTGGAAAGCAGCCCTTGTACTGTGTGTGTTCTTCAAGATGGTGTGGGAGAATGGAGCAGGAGACAGTTATCCTTCTCAAAGTGGAGCCACTAATAAAATTATGGTATTAGTGCCTTCTTGTGAAAAGAGGATTTCCCCTATTGCTAAGAAAAACTAGCTGCATACTTTATTCTGATGCCTATGCCTTTACTTGCAGCAGAAGCAAAACACTAATGTGTATCAGCTAGGTGCCTGTTTATGAAGGTGAAGGCTCGAGCACTTTTTTTTTTCCTGGTGGGATTTTGTGATGTTTTTCATCATTTATCTATATCAGATTTGTTTAAATTTCTCAAGTTCTGTTCTGGAGGGTACTTTAACCTCTGGAGTACAGGTTATTTTAATTTGAAGTAGGACCTAAAAAGGGAGGAACCGCCCTGTTACTCGTACTTCAGTTAGAAACCCCTGATCTTCAGCTTCTTAAGTCTCATGCTCCAGCTGATTCTATTACAATTTACCTAAGCAATGGATGCAATAAATGAGGTAAATATCCTTGACTGAAATTGTACTTGCACTTTACTAGGCCTTTAAAGTGCTACAGATGCTTTTTGGAGTCCCTGCCTTACGGAGCATGCACTCTCAGCTGTAGTTGCTAGAAGCTGAACAACTTGCAGTGTCAGAAAACAGTATTTTAAAATGCTGAGCTTGTTATCTGGGAATAAAACCATTAAGTCCGTGAATTTTGAGTTGGAAGGAGGAGAAACGATCTGTAAGTATTACAGGGAGTGGCTGTTCTTTAGGTACCTCACTAACTATAATGAAGGAAACAACCCCTTTCACTGGGTCACTGAAGTTGAATGCTTTCCAGATTGGGTCAACTGAGAACATGTCCAACTACCATTGTGAGCCCAACGGGGAGTAGTACTGGTACAGGTTTCTGCTGTGCTCTTGTTTGTTTCATTGTTTTGCTGAAGTAATAATGAATTGTGTGATAATGCATAATGTGAAACTCAAGATCAGCAGGGCTGAAACTGAAACTTGTTAGTCCTTGAACTAAAGGGATGGTGCCATCCTGCAGGACTGTAATGCTGTCTGGCTAAATGAGTAACAATATTGGTACAAGTTTGGTTGCAGGCAAGTGGACTCCTGGGAATGTATTCTTGATTTCTTCCCCAAGGTTTGCTTTTTTTGTCACTTGGACACTTGCTTGACCTTTCTATATGTGGATTTGTTTCTAGAACAAAACTGCTACTCACTCTTCCCTAATCGTGGCTGGATAGGAAGTGGCAAAAAGGTGTGACAGACACTTGGCTTTCTCTGTAAAATTCACTGGGGCTGACAGTGCAGCAGTTAAAACTCTGTTTACTAGCCAGAGCATCTTATGTGTGCAGTATGTGTTAGTATGCTAACGGTACAGTCCTGCATATCCTTATCACATTGGTGCTATGGCATCTTTTAAGTAAACCTTGAAACCAGGGAAGGGATAAATGTATGTGTATGTACCTTCATCTATGGTCATCTGTAAGTCACTGAGTCAGGGGCATGACTGGATCTTTCATTCTTAGCCTGTTATTGCACTGTTGGCTGGCCATTGAAGCTCAAATAGGACCTTTGCTGGTGGCTTCATCGCTTGTTATTATGTCCACTTATTTATAGCTAGCAGGCATAGTAACTGAAATGGTTACAGCATTTCCTAGCTGTTATTACTCAAACAGAAATATTCTGGCTGCTGTTTGCATGCCAACTGTTATGGGTGATCTGCAAGCAGTGACTAATCAAATCCCAGAATCATGGAATGGTCTGGGTTGGAAGAGACCTTAAAGATCATCTAGTTCCAACCTGCCTCCCCCCCGCCATGGGCAGGGGCACCTTCCTCTAGACCAGGTTTCTCAAAGCCCCATCCAACCTGGCCTTGAATATTTCCAGGGATGGGGCATCCGCAACTTCTCTGGGCAACCTGTTCCAGTGCCTCACTACCGTCACAGTGAAGAATATCTTCCTTATATCTAATCTAAATCTACCCTCTTTCGGTTTAAAGCCATTACCCCTTGTCCTATCACTACATGCCCTTGTAAAAAGTCCATGTCCAGCTTTCTTGCGTGCCCCCTTCAGGTACTGGAAGGTGGCTATAAGGTCTCCCCAGAGCCTTCTCTGGGCTGAACGACCCAAACTCTCTCAGCCTTTCTTCACAGGAGAGGTGCTCCAGCCCTCTGATCATCTTTGTGGCCCTTCTCTGGACTTGCTCCAACAAGTCCATGTCCTTCTTATATTGGGGGCCCCAGAGCTGAACACAGTACTCCAGGTTGGGTCTCACAAGAGCAGAGTAGAGGGGGAGAATCACTTCCCTCAACCTGCTGGTCACGCTTCTTCTGATGAAGCCCAGGATACAGTTGGCTTTCTGGGCTGCAAGCGCACATTGCCAGGTCATTTTGAGCTTCTCATCAACCACCACCCCTGTGTCCTTCTCCTCAGGCCTGCTCTCAATCCATTTTCTGCCCAGCCTGTATTTGTGCTTGGGATTGCCCCGACCCATGTGCAGGACCTTGCACTTGGCCTTGTTGAACTTCATGAGGTTCGCACGGGCCCACTTCTCCAGCCTGTCAAGGTCCCTCTGGATGGCATCCCTTCCCTCCAGCACGTCGACTGCACCACACAGCTTGGTGTCATTGGCAAACTTGCTGAGAGTGCACTCAATCCCACTGTCCATGTTGCCAACAAAGATGTTAAACAGCGTTGGCCCCTGAGGAATGCCACTTGTCACTGGTCTCCCCTTGGACATCAAGCCGTTGACCGCAACTCTTTGAGTGTGACCATCCAGCCAATTCCTTATCCACCAAATGGTCTATCCATCAAATCCATGTCTCTTCAATTTAGAGACATGCAAACATGTCTTCTTCTGGTGCCCTGAAGGGAGGTTATTGCTGAACCCCAGTGCCAGACAGCACCTCTATCTGCTCTGAGTTTCACTCAAGTAGAGGTTAACCTGAGAGTTGAACCAACGCTCTCAGTTCAGTTTTCTGAAACATGAAACAAGCCCAATTATTTGGGCACGCCTATGTTCAGGGATAAGCAGTGGAAGCACATACCAAGCTGTTCTGATCTGACATGAGGACAAACAGAAAAATTCAGTATATTCCGTAGCCACTTGAGAGTGAGAGCAGAGACATATGAATGAGTGGAGAGCTAAATGAGTAAGGATGTTGAGGTGTAGGCATGGGGTTTGATGAGAAGGAAGAGCTGAGAGAAAAAGGAAGTGGTGCTGAATGTGCTTGCTTAAAAAAGTAGTTGGAGAAGCAGATTCTGGATGAAGAAATTGCTATTTAGTCAGTAAACTGAGATGATCAGCCACTGGTATGGTGAGAGCCCTGGAATAATCTGTCAAACTAATGGCATGTTGAGTCACTCAGAGCTTCTCAGCATGTGGAAAAGAATCCTAGAAAGACTTGAGGCTTGACACAGATCCCAATCACCCACGGGTGAAAAAGTTTAAGCTCTAGAAGCCCAGCTTGCAATTGATGGCTGCATCAGTCACTCATACTTGCTGCTGGTGAGCACAATGGTCACAGGGATCTGAAATCTACTGGAGAGTCACTAACAAAGACCTGTTGTCTATGTCCTAAAATGTTTGTTTTATTGGATGCTTACAGGCTTTAAGATACTTTTTATTTTACTATATACATAAAACTAAGTTGAGAGCTGGTTTAATAGTCATAACTGAGCTTTTTTTAGTTAAATGACTTAGAAATCTCTCTTAGTCTGCAAGGCTTCTGAAGAAGTGTAGTAGGCCAAAGGACTAGCATGCGAAGGGGTGCTGAACGTGATTCTTAAAATAACTGTTAGGCTCATAACTCCTTCTCTTCCTCTCCTTTCTTACATATGGAAAGATTTTAGTGCGAGTTCCCTAAGAGATTTAATAAGTTGTACACCTATTCCAGAAACTTTGATGTGACTCTTGGCTGGAATGAGTACTACTAATGAACACCCATTGCAGTTATTTCTGTAAAGCAACTAATGTCTATCTGTCTATCTTTTTCAGTGGTCACAGGAGCTACTGATGGGATTGGAAAAGCCTATGCAGAAGAGGTAAGAATTCTTATCACTTGGAAGTGTATCTCAATCTTTGGCAAGCTGTCATGCTGTCTCAACTCTGTCAAGCAGAAGGTCATATCTCCTCACCTTATCTTAACATAGATATCTGTGGAGGAAGAGGTCTCTTGCCTTGCCTCCCTCAGGTGATCAGTCAAAAGTTGTATCTCTTTTTGTTAGTTTCCTTTATTTGTGAATAGTGTTTTCAGCCCTTACCTTGTCCTTCAGGTTTTATTTTTAACTTTTTTTAGTCGTTATAATTATTTTCACTTTCTCAGCCTTTGGTGTTTCCTTTTGGTATTTCCAGGCACTGACTAAATGGCATTTCTAGCTGCCTGCAGTATGTTCCAATTATTCCCTATGGTTCATGAAGTCTCTGAAGCTGGGTTTTACCTCTATCTCTTTTACTGTACTTTTGTTCTTGATGGATATATGGGCTCCAAATATGGTACTGGAATGTATTGCTTAAGACAGAAAGTGCCTGTTAGTATGGGGCAATTTAGCCTATAAGCCCAGAGAACATCATGACAAATAGTGCTGACTACAACAATTTATAGCAAAAATAACTTTCAACTTCAGCAGAAGTAAGGCTGTCTGTACTCATTTTTGTGTTCTCTGAAATACCAGCATGACTTTGTGTGAGGAGATCACCAGTGAGAGATTCCCTTTTTCTGGAATTTTTTGTTCTGCGGTGCCCACGGGGAAAGTAGTGTTCATCTTTACGGGTAGTCCTTGCCGTTCAGATTTCCCTTCCATCCCTGTGTGCCCTGCCACCTGCACCCCTAGCCCCCAGATTCCTTTCTGCTTTGCAGAAAGTAGCACCTCATTCTACTGGGTCAAGATAGGGGGAGTTGGCGGCAAAGGGAATTAAGCCTGATGCCAACAGTGCCTGATTCTGGTGTAGAGCTGACAGCTCATACATGCCAAATATCCCAGTTACATGGCACTGAAGCAAATGATGCAACACTTAAATTTAACTGCCTAGAGCAAGTGGAAGGAGGTCATTGTGCCCGGGCCATAGCACTATCAGGAGGAAGCCCTGTGGCGTGGGAGACACCCTCTGAACATCATGGGAGATTAGTTTCAGGATCTATATGTTAGGTTATTGGGTGAGTGAAACTATAGCTTGCTTTATGTTCTGCTGGTGTCTCTGAGAACCAGGCTGCCTTCAGACACAAATGTGTGCTGCTGGCAGACCCCTGTATACGAACCTCTATTAGGAAAGCTGATCACGAGATCCTGCTGGGAAACACTTGACTGTTTCAGCTTCTCTGCTGTAGTTGCTGTAGGCACAGAGCACCCCAAAAGCACCACAAAGGGTACAAATATTCATTCTTGGGCTATAGAGTAAAACACGTTTCTATTTAAAAAATACATTATTGTTATTTATTTATTTAGAATAAAACACACAACTGCCCTTTGACAATTTACGTGGATGAAAAATACTTGATGAAGTCAAGTGTGAATGCAGGGTGAAATGTGGAATACCTGAAAAGACTTCTCAATCTTTCAATTAACTCTAGAGATGTCTTCATAAGACCGCCAGCAGAGGCTTGACTTTCTACTAGAAATTCCCATCAGGTTACTATAAATGCCACTGGCATACAGCTGCCTGGGCACTGATGGCTGTGATTATAATCATGCAGATTGCTTCCTTCTCCTTCGAGGAGTTTGTGAGAATGTAACGGTGTGTTGAGAATCGCCTCTTCGAAAGTTTGACATGGTCACCAGTAAGTGATGGAAGAATGTTACGGGTTTGTGGATTCTCTGGTTCTACTCTGCTCTGGTTACTTTCCTTCTTTTCCAAGCAAAGAGCCATTTTCACACTTTCCACTCTTGCAGTATTAAGATCTTTCTTCCGTGCTCAGCACTGATATCCTTTTCATCACTAGACACCTCTTCACGAAAGGCAGTGCCATAGTAAATGCAAGTTTTCTTCTCTGTTTGGGTAATGCTTGCCCAGTCTTTGATTCCAAAGCAACACACTTTTTTCTTTTTCTTTTTTTTTTTTTGTTTGTTTCAAAGGATATGGCCAAGAGTTGCTATTTGTTGCCCCTCTCTTGCTGTCTGCTGTTTGCTTTTGCAAATCATGAGTTCAATTTAATCTCAGATGTATTTGTATGCTAGTGATAAACTAGAGGTTGTGATCCCATTGCATACTCTGCAGTATTCTGCTATGCACATCTGCTTAGTATTGCTTTTTGTAGATCTTCCTATACCTACTCTAACAAGAGCTTTAACTCTGCTTTGGTGGGCTATCAATGACATTCCTTTCCATCTTGGGGAGAAAGGGCTTTAACAGCAGCTGTGTTTCGCTACCAAAGTGGAAAATGTGTTAGTTACTAACATGGGATTTAAGGAAATCGGACACCTACATCCACCAACTCTGTTAGAATGGCGACTCTTGCTTGCATCAATCTTTAGGCTACAAGAGCATCTTCCCAATGTTTGCTACTTTGGGTGAATTTTTGTGATTAGTTTTAAGGTCTTCTCATTCAGTCTTTCCATGATCCTAGGGGCACTGGCCAAAGATCCAAGTATAATGGCAGGTTATCTACAAAGCAACTGAGACTTCCTTGTTCCTTACGTAAAAATGTAATTAGTTACTGGGATCTCAGAGGATCCTTGTTGCTCTTTGGAATGTTGTGGTTCTTTTCAACTCACTAGGCCTCTACCAGTGAATTCAGAGTGCTCCGCAGAAACTGATCTGGTTTCATCAGACTCAAACTGAACTTGCTGTTGAGCACTGTATCTTTTCCAAGTTTGATTACTTCTCTTAAGTGGTATTCATTCCTACTTACAGGCTCTTTCCTTGGCCATTTTATGTGCTCTGTACTCCGAGAATTCCTCTTGCAAATGGGTTTCCATTTCCAAATTTCAGATGCACTTCTCGGAGTGTGTCCCTTTAGTGTCAGCATAGCAGCAGTTTCTATCAAGCTCACTCTTGTGGTGGAAGTTCTCTAAACGTGCTGAGGTTCCACTAACTAGGTGCGTTGGCATGGTTTTGCTTCCTCAGCTTTTGAGACAAGTACAGCTGGATACTTTTCCGTAAAGCTCAGGTACCTACTTAAACAATCTGGGAGCTCGGAGGTTATGACTGCTGAAAGAAAGCAAACTGCGTGTCAACGGTCTGGAGCTTGCACCCATGAGGAACATCTCTGGGGCTTTTTTGCCGCATGGGGACCACAGCTATTTCAGACTCTGAGTAGATTACTTTCAGGTTGTCCTTGATGTCACAGGCTGAGATACTTTAGGTAAAATATTTGCCTTTGCTGCCTTGATCCTGTGGAATGAGAGAATGCTATGTTATTCCCTTCTCTCCCCTGCCCTCCAAGCCTACAGCTTGGCTTTATGAAAAGTTTATTCCAGTGAGCCAGGTGCTTATCTGGAGGTGGATATGTGTGTGGACTTTTAGACAATTGTCCTCATAACACGAGATCATTTCCTTGAGCGGAAGGCATAAGTTACCCATAAGCCTGAACTTGGTGGCGGTTTGTTAGCAGTTCCTGGTGTGTTTTTGGTTTCATCACACCTCACTCTAAGCTCATGAGGGATCTAGTGTGAGATTTCTTCTGCTCAGAGATCACACATGCGAGTGAAGTGCAGAGTTTGCTGATGAACTTCGTCATACTTCTCTATGAAAGAAGCTTTCTTGTTTTGCCTACTTCTGCTAGAAAGGTAGACGAGATTAAGTCACTTTAGGTTGTCACTATACTATGCTGTGGTTTTGGGTTTGGGTTTTTTTAGATTTCCTTTAAGACCTATTCTCATCTGCTTCCTAAGGCAGTGAAGGAGTTTTATTGGAGCAATGAGAACTTACCTGTTTTTTTATATGTAGGTGTTAAGTGTCTGAAGGGAAGTGTCACTATGAACTGTGGATATATTGTTTTTACTTTTCACTGGAACGGGGACTTATAGTAGTTACAAACATTGTTTGTTTTCATTGCAGAGTAATTCAGATATGTAGCTGTCTTTCTGCAGACAGTTTTAAATTGAGCTGTTAGATCACATTACGAACCTGCAGCGGTAGGTCTGATTTGATGACCAGGATATGCTCAGGCCACAGCTTAAGTTACACAGCTTCCCTAAAAGAACTGCAAGAGTAAATTAACCTTTATACCTACGATTAGTACGAAGAAGAGTGGAGCCTGACTAAAGGAAGCAGGTATTGAGTGCTGGGGTAATTTTGCAACATGGTTGTCCAAGTGACCATGGATATCTTAACTTGGCCTGTTAAACATTTATGGGTAATAACTTCTTTGATCTGAGTTGCAGAGGTGTTGTAAAAGTTCTGTAAAATATCTGCTGTTGGTTTTCTATTTTATAAATATGCCTATATACCTGTATTGGATGACTGAGAAGATGATAGATTTGTTGTGAAGGGAATCAAGTAAGAAGTAGCATGGATGTATTTGTCCTGGTTTACCCCTTCATGTCTCTATTTAAAATTGTAATTTTTTCAAACTTGCTGGTCATATATTGTTGTAATGTTTGATGAATTATGCCATTCCTTTAATTAGGATACTAACTTGAAAGCAGTTTATGGTTTTTCTTATGTCTCCTGTTTTGTTTTGTTGCAGTTAGCAAGACGTGGAATGAAGGTGGTTCTCATCAGCAGGTCAAAAGAAAAACTGGACCAGGTTGCTAGTGAAATAAGTGAGTTGAAAACTTCTTCCCTAAACTTCACAGGCATGCTTGATAAATAAATGCAATTGCACATGAATTTCATACATGCTAATATTTACAGATTTAATTTTGAAAAAGGTTTGCTCTTGTGCACAGTGCAAATGTTACATATAGAAGAGGCAAAGGCCTTGCAGATTAATTTTACAGGTGTTCATATTTAACTTCTGAGAACAGTAGAGCTTAATTCTGGAATAAGTACTTCTAAAACTGTTAGTCTTCCATAAGAACAGCTTACCAGGTCAGACCAAAATACCACCTATCCCTATAGTAGCTGTTTAAAATCATAATAAGGAGAAAAACATGTAGCCATTACTTCATCGAATATTCCTCAGCTTAAAGCAAGTTTGATTTCATGGGCTTCAGCCATAGGGTGGTTTCTTTGTAACTCAAAGTTGTTGAAAAAATGTTCTTTATGTTACTCTTGTATTACCAAGTATACAAATTTATTGTGGGAAGCTTCCCCCTCCTCCTCCTTTTTTTGTTTTGCTTGGATAAACTACTCAAAGATCAGATTAGAGAGCTGTAAGCTTTTTTGGGGTGACAAGTGTGCATAGTCATAGGAATATAGGGAATGAGTTAATGTGTTGAAGAACATGTATGAGGGATTGTTTCTTCAGTAAGTGTGTAGTAAATGGCTGTAATGCATAAATAAGAGAGCAACTTAAGTATTCCAATCACAAATGTAAAATGGATATTTGTACAAGGTCAGTTAGGAGAAAGCTTCCTCAAGTCTCATGCTGACAAATGATTTTACTAATCAGAGCAAAGTATAACCATAAGACACAAGAATTCCTCTTGTAATCTAGATCTCTTTTAAGGCAGGTTTGATGCAAAGTTATTAGTTTATGCAGAGTATGTCAAGATACAGTGAGAAATGTAGCCTTGTGTGTAGAGTTTTTTGATAAGCAGGAGTGGGAGTTGTGTATTATAAAGTAGGTTTCTCAGCATAATGATGTTGGGTAAAGAAACCTTTAAGATTATGCTTCTGTCTTACCCTCCCTTGTCTTGCTTAGACTTTCCCAAAATGATTTGTGTACATAATGCAGATAATTGCAAGAACTGCTCTCCTTCAGAGGTCATAAGTGTATTATTTTGGTTTGAGTTTGTTAAAACTTTTAATAAATTTTAGTGGCACTGCTTTACTGTAAAGCATAATCTGTAAGTCAAGCCTTAACAAACTGTCCTGTACTAAGTTGTAAGGGGCTGCTTAGTGAATGTAAGGATGACTAAAAGACTCGAGGACTTCAGCTTGCTTAATGGTAACTGTTTTACTAGTTTACTGAAAAATAGAGGGCATACAATTCTGTTGATGTAAATGCCTCTGTCTCTGATTTTTAGTGTCCAACGTAAGATGGCATATGTAACTTTTCTAGACAGAAAAGTCTTCCTTTCTGTGTGTTTGTCTAGGTGGTAGAGAGCATTCCTTCTTAGAGCAAAGATGGCATCAAGTCCTATCTTCTGCTGGTTTGGAAGTAATTGGCATTGTTCGGTAGTATCCTGCATGTAAGGATGTCACTGCAGTGTCTGGATGTACCTGTGATACTCTAGTCAATACAGTCACAGCGTAAATTAAACAGTATAGGTGTCACTGCTCGGGTAACCTGCGTGAGTGCTGAAGCTTACTGCAAAGACATACAGAAGCTGCAACAAGGTGGTCTTTTTGGTGGTTCGCTGCAGTAGCTGGGTGGTAGTTTGCTGCATATGTGGGCGTATGCAGTCACGTTTCTTACTATGCTGTATAAGGTTGTCTCACTAAGTAAAAGTGTAACTGATAGAAGTATCTGCAAATACCTTGTTCTGGAATCAAACACTTCAGGAAGCTTGTCGCTTCATGCTTAAAGTGGTCATAGCCCTTTCTGTACCAGTCTGGAAATCTCTTCCTCCTTGGGAATTAAGCATGATGCTGACAAGAGAGATAGATCTACTGCTTTGAGCTTTCAGCACTTACATGATAGCTGCTGGGGGAGTTTTTCAGATTAAAAAAATAGGTACATCTACCTATGTAGAGCAGCCTGTAATATGTAATTAATGTTAGGCCTCACCCAAACATGTTTCTCCTTTTTTTTTCCTAAACCTTTCTGAAATGAGATGACTCACGTTGGGTTTTCAGAACATTTCTTTTGACAATGCTGAGCTACTGAAATGTATACCTTGTTCACTGTGGCATATGCTGAAGGATTAGGATAGTCTGCATAATCAAGCAAGCCTGAGTTGCATTTTCAGATCCTGCTAGGTTTTAGCAGAATAGAATTTTCTTGTATTCAGGCTTGTGTGGTCTCTGCAGTCTGTTCGGATTTGTCATATATAAGATGGGTGACGTTTTTAGAGCTAAGGTTGTAACTACTTGAGTGTTTCCCTTGCAGCTCCTAAGGTAGCTTTAAACTTCCTTATGGTGGCCCCACAATAGTTCTTCAAATTGACGTGAGCTTGGTCCTCTTGAGTAATGACCCTTAATCACTTTAAGGAAGAATGGCTGTTTAACTAATTCCAGTTCTTTGAATTGTGTGAGCCATGCATGTTTTCTGTTCCTTCCTTGTTTTCACTGATCAGAGTCCTGCTCATCCTAGTGAATGGATAGATGCCCTCTGCCACAAATAAGAAGAGGGCTTTTGAGGATCAGATATGTTCATTCTATTTCAGAAGAATATTTTCTTGTGCTCTTAGGATATACTTATATTACGAGTGGCATCTGTGTATAAAATGCAAGTTGCATAACCACCATTATAAGGGAAGTACTGATATGTCTTTCTGAATGTTAAATGCCAGCTGACCTGGATCTGATATCTAGTTTAGTTCATGCTACATCAGTGTTCCAGCACCTTTTTAAAGTGTCTGTTGTATTACATCATTAAACACTTTAAAAGGTTCAGGGAGGATCAGAAAGAAAACGTCTCTGTGAATGGAGACAATTATTTGAATGCCATGTAATGAGGCTGTTCCCTGATTTGCTGTATTTAATAATGAGTATGGTCCAAGACATCTCAGGTGCTTTGTTCAAGAGTCATGGATTTGCAAGCAGAAAAGCTTCAGTTATTGCAGTGCTGCAGGTAGGTATGTTCTGAGCAGACTTGAGAAGAACTTTGCTGTAGAAACTCATTTCCTAGGGGCCACAATATGAAGAACGTAGTGAAAACCAGTCAAGCAGGGAAAACCCTTTAAGGAGAGCTTGCCTGTAGGGATATTGGCAAAAGAAGAATTTGGTATCGGTGTACGTTATTAGCTGGTGGCTTTGCAGGACAGGTGGTGGAGTTGTGCATGAGCTGTGGGAGGCAAGAAGAAACGGTTGTAGCTAAGTAGTGTTTCTACTTGCAAGTGTAAGTACCTACTTATTTGTAGGTAAGTGTATATAAATGCAACAAGGGAGATTATGAATTTGTCATCAGTTACTACATAATTCAAAACTTTTTTTAAAAAGTAAATTCCCATTTGCTGCTTTAAAGTTGGTTGTTGTTACTGTTACACCCAGGTGATAATACTAGCTCCTAAGAAATTGTTTGGACTGAAAAAAATCAAATTTTTTCCAATGTAATCTCACAAATGATCATTTAACTGGAATACATTGTCTTTTAAGCCTTTAATACTGTTTAAGAACTAGTGTTCAAAACTTTAATTTGATTCTGCTACATGCCTTTCTTTAAGAAAATATAGGTTTTTGCAATTAAAATGTGTAGCTGACTATTTACTTCCATTAAGTTTCCTGAGTTCAGTGTGTAGTGTTCCTGAAGTTGCTTGGTCATAGTAGTTTCATCTTGAGCTACTCTCTAACCCTAACGTTTCAGGTACATCGTAAACTGATAGCTGTCATGTCTAGACTTGGGATCTAACGTTTTCACAGTACTCTGGCATGATTTGTGAGCACAAGAAAGGAATAGGATGTGGTGCCAAACTCAGAAATGTTCCTTCTCCATTTCCTAGGCAGGTGGGTCTTACAGCTTTCTTCTGCTTTCGTGGTAATAAGATAGCGAGGAACGTTCTGAAGCAGACCTGATGCTGACCACTGTGCTCGTGCCTCAGCTGTTACCGTGACTTACTGCTACAAATGGCCAGTGTCCCCCATGGCAAATCTGTCCCCTGCAGGTGCTCAGTCGCACCTACCTGGGAGCACTTTGCCCCTTAATCTCTGCTCTGTCACTTGCATTCCCCCCCACCCCTGTGCCCCGGTAAATCCTCCTCACATCTTGGAGTTGGCCGGTAGGAATATTTGCATTTAATAGAGGAGGTTGAAATGCAGACGAACTCAGGGAGGAAGGGGACATTTCTTGCACAGAAATAACAAGGTTCACTTTTGTGAGCTTAACTTGAAGACTAACTGAATCCGGCCGTTATTTTGACCTTTTGTGATCTATTTCAAGGTAAATTAATGTGTTTGCAGCCTTCCATCATCTGAGCCAGGTTCAGCTTGACATACTTGAAATCCCCCTATATTTCTTGGACTTGACAAAATGGCTTCAAATATTTTGGGCTTGTTTTGATGCACTGAAGTCACCTTTCACATAAAGTTGGAGCATAAGGATCTTTGATTCAAAATGAGCTCTCGGTTTTAATCTCTGAAGAAAGTTTCCCTTGGATGAAGTGAAGAAAGTTCCCATGGTTTTGCCTTGAATGGTGTCAACCACTTATTAAAGGAGCAGTTGTCGGACACTGGAGAGAGCTGACAGGATTCAAGCCGAATTAATTTTTATTTATTTGTCAATAAATGAAATAGATGAACCCTGAATACAATCAACAGAGCATGTAGAAGACATAGAGCAATTGGGAAGGGAGCTTATTTTAAAATTTTTTTTTCTTTTTTTCCTTTACGAAGCATCCTGCTTCTGTGGTTTGGGTCGTCCCCCCCCCAAGTCAATCTTTTTTATCATCTTCTCTTGCATTTTCTCAGTGAAATTTTGCCTGGATTAATTTGAAGAAACTAAGCAGAATGCTTAGAGAGAAATGCTTGACAGATGTCCTGCACGCTACAGGATGCAGTCCTAGGACTAATTCATCCTTTAGAAGAATTTTGAGGCAGCAACAAGGTAGGATGAGACACGAGTGAAACGTTCTGCAGGTGACTAGTGACATCCTTGCAAAAGGACTTTGTTTATACAGCAGCTGGCAGCATACAGAGTAACAGACCATGGTGTCATAGTTGCTTTTAAGGATGAAAACCAGTTTAAGAAAGTTTAGCAGCCGGTGTCATGGGTTACACATAGCAGAAAGTGATCTGGCAAGTTCTAGCAGACGGTGCTTTTTCAAACCTGGCAAGACTGAGTTAGCCTCTTCCAGAAAGAAGGATTGGAAGTGTGCTTGCGGTGAACCTCACTGCCAGAGTGCCTCTATGCATATTTGTTGTGTTGTGTTGATAGTTTGTAAACCCATAAAGTCCAGGAGAAGAAATGTGTAAAGGTTATTGAAATGTGAATTAGGTGCTTTGGGTTTCCTTTTCTGAATATAAACTACAGCAGAAATAGCCTCTTCCACACCTCAGATACTCTGTATATTGTGTCTATAGGTTCAGGACTAACTCTGGGACTTAATGGTGTCTTGAGTCTTAATGTATTACATGCTAGGTAATTGGATCAATGGGGCAGATGGCTTACTCCATGCTTTTGAAACTCAGACTGAAGAACCAGGAATTAGTCATCCCTGCAAACATTCAAGGTCACTGCTGCCTCTACCTGGCAGTAGCTGGGTGGGGGAATAGGTTGCATTTTCTTTAATACACAGAAACTTAATACCTGTCTCTGCTAACAACCTATTTGTAACATAAGCTTTTGTGGATGCCAAAACCAAGAGCCCTTGTGCTAGTCTCTGGGTCATTAAACACCTTCTGTTAACACAAAAGCTGCAATACATTGCTTATCACTTTCAGTGTAAAATAAACTGAATATTACATGAAAAATGAGTATTGGATTGTTTTCACTGAGTGAAAGTCTGTTTTGCAAATCTGATTGAAGGCAATTGGTAGAAGCTCTATTGCTGAGAGACTTAAAATTAGGCCTTTTAAGAGGCTCTACAGGGAATGGTCTCTCTTTGGCACAAGAAAAGGACCGGATGATGCAAACAGTGCTGTCCTCCTCCTACAACTCCATTCTATGAATGTATATTTTAGTCTCTTGTCACTTTTTTAGCAGGTTGAGTTACATTATACCAAGCCCTTTTTATCTGTCAAAGCTGTAAAAATCCCCGATAGACTTCTCTGCTGAGGAAATGGTGATAATTGCTTTTATGTTTTTTCAGGACTATGTTGTGGTGAGGAAAATAATTAATGCTAGTTAGTAGCTCTTCATAGAGAAAGGAAACTCAGTTAATCTGTTTTTCACAACAAATTCTTTAGAAAAAAATCCATGAATATGAAAAATAAACAATATTAAAAATGGTGTAACTAGTGGATACAAGTATGCTTGCTGTGTAACTCCTTAAGCCTGTGCAACACTTCCAGTGCTGAACTGGGTACTCTACTACTTTGTGTATTAGATATGGACTAATTAACAGTGTATTCTCCCTTACAAGTAACACTTTGGAGAACCCTGAAAACTGCTTTTAAGTGTCTGTCTTTTGACTGCAGTAAACACTTTTCTGTGGATGCTGAATGCAGATGAAACTATCAGGGCCATAAAAAATAATGCTGAATTAGCCTAGAAGCTTGTTTCACTTTTAAAATTTGTTTTAATTCATGTAGAGTGACTTGCTTAAATGTCTTGAAATTGACTTGAGGGTAAGGGCACAATTTTTTTGTTAATCCATACTGTGATACCTTTCAGTCTCTGTCAATGACTCTTAAATTCTTCTTACTAAATAATTCTGCTGGTCATTCTGGAATTCACTCTGTTGAACTTAAATCTGAAAAAAAGTTGTTCTTTTTTAAATCATTACTGTCCTAATAATTATATGGCTGGAGAATTTAGACTTGTATTTTCAAAAAGTGATGAAACATTCGTGTTTACATGTATATACATATCATGTGTACACATTGTCACAGTCAGGCGATAATAATGACATTAAAGAAAACTAAATGTTACAGAAAGTATTGGAAATAGTCCATATGCCCTTTGTAAAATGAGTTAGTAAACTAAAAATAGCTTTCTTCATGCTGTGTAAAAACCAGTACCACCAATGAATATCAAAAGCCTGGAGGGGGGTGAAAATAGCGTCGAGGAAAGAGGAAAGAAGGAATAGGAGTTTGAGATGCTGCCTGTCACACAATACCAACCTTCCCACACCTCACGTTGCACTTATCTCTGACACAGCTTGGGATTGTGCCCTAACAAACTCTTTGTGCAGCTTTAGCCATAGTGGAGATTTTGAGGTAGCGATGAGGAAAACCACAGAAGGGCAAAACAATGCTGTTCGTGGAAGGCAGGACTCCTGACTTGCAGCAGGACAGTTGCGTGCACGGTGTCTGTCGGTGTCTCTCGTGCCTAGCCCTGTCGCGCATGCTGGAGTGAGGGGGTGTGCGTGGTGAGCATCAAAGCTGTGCTTGCCTCGCTGCCTGAAATAATGCTGACGTTTGGAAACATTGCAATGACTTGACTGTGCAGCCCCCCTGGCTGTCAGCCTCTGCAGCTGTTTTTACAGGCCGCTTGATTTTGTGTTTTTAGTTAGCTTTGTAATTAGGACAAGCTTGATTTAGGAAAGCTTACAGTGTTGAGCATAATATTTGGGTGAATGGGCTTATTGATTGATCCTGTGTGTTGCTCAGAATGTTTTTCTGACTTCGAAAGTGTATCTTAGAAGCTGTAGTATATTTTGACGTAATGGGAGTCAGAGAGGAGCAAATGGAGGCAAGTATTAATAAAGCGTATTTTCTTCCTATGTTTTGTAGTAATGGTACCGCTTATACACATTAAAAACTTACATGTCCCCTGTGGCTCAAGGGTTTGTGGACTTCGGCTTAGAGATCCATCTTCTGCTGTGTCGTCTTTGAAAACTGAGAAGTGAGGAATTGACTTGTGTGAGTGTGTACTGAAACTTACAGCCGTTTAACAGAATTGCAACTTTTTAAATGAAGTCTGGCATTTTTTACCCATTCTATACTTCTATGTGATTAATTTTTAAAATATTCACTATTTTTAAGGAAGCTGTAGCTATGAAATTACATGTGCAACTAGTGCGGTATGTAAGCAATTCCCTGGCAGTGCTGCACATGTAGTTGAATGAAAGGAATCTGAACCTATTCACTAGTGCTTGACCAAACGCGTCTACACATGTGCTTTTAAAAATGTGTTGAAACATAGCAAGTTCTGTTAAATTGTAGGCAGGCATCTCATTATGCTGTGCAGAAACTGATACAGTACAGCATTCCTACCTGGAGACTTCTTTTGCAAACCAGGTGCAAACAGGGTTTTCTTTTACCCACAACTTACTTCAACTTTTGTTATTCCTTAGGTTACCAGTACTCTGCTTCAGAGTTTTATAGGAATGTCTATAACTTACGTATCATAATAAAAATCCTACTGTACCTGTCTCTGCATATCTGCTCCCCTTCTGAACACTCATGTTCTCTTGCATGGGGCCTCTGCTGTGCAGCATCCCTCTGGATGAGGATTCAGCACTGACCCTGCCTTATCTTCTGGGCTGCTCTCTAGGCCCTGGTCTCTCTTTTTTCCTCTTTTGCAGAAATGAGAAGCATGATCTGTCATTCAGGATAAGGACTGATACAGCTACACAAATGGGAACTCTCACCCCCTCAGAAAGGCTAGCCTTTTACGTATTCAGTTTGTCTGTGGACTTGGTAATCAAAACATAAATAAAATGCATGTGGCAAAAGAGTCCAGAGGTGTTGCTTTAGATGCCTTTTCTCCTTCTGTTACCTGTGCTACTGGATCTGATTCCTGAAGAATATTGCAGGTTCTCCAGGGTGTCTGCTCTTTTTCCTAATAAGTATCCATATGCTCTTCTGGTAATTTTGTGACTCATTTTGGCAGGGGGGGAAGTTTGTATCTCATTTTACATGTCTTTCTCAATATCTTGAACTTCATTGAGTAACTTAGAACTGTAATTAACAGCTGGTCTCTATTCTGCTGAAAGGTAAAGCTTATTCCTTGCATTCTTAAGTCCCTACAAAATGATCAGAAAAAGCTAGTTCTTGTTACACCCAGCGGACTTTAACATGCTTCTATATGGCGAATATTATCAGTGCATAATAACAATCGGCTATCATCAGTCTGAAAGTATTTGATCCTTCTGGAAAACAGATTCCAGCCATACATGACACTCGGTGTGCTATTTCTGTGACCTCTGAAAGTCCCAGGTTGGACACATTCCCCAAAAGGATGTCTCTCCCTTACAAAAACCCAAAGACTTTGTAGAGGCTACCTGCAGCCACTCTATAGTCTTAAATTCTTCTTCATTTCTGCCCTGCATAGATACAGTGCTAAAAAGCAGGAGACTTTCATGTTTTGCTTTCATCTATCAGCTTCTTACCCTTTATTGAAAGGTTACAAACTCTCTTTCTGGAGACTGGGTACTAGATTAGCGTGAGTTTTGCCACTGCAGTGATACTGGAAAGATGACATCTTTATTTGTGGATGTAGTTGAATGTCCTTACTTAAACAAATTTTTCCCCTCCTGTGTGATGAAGAATGGAGAGCTGTTTTTCTACTGCTTTGCTTGCATCTCTGGCCATCCTGAAGCTAAAGACCAAGGGAGACATGTTTTTGCAAGCAGTTGCTTGATACCACGTCACTGTGACGGCAATATTTATATAAGGCTTTGAATGTAAAGCAATGAGATGCTTCAGTTCTAGCAAGAGGCTTTTAATGTACTTTCCCTGAGCTTGAAATAACTGTTTCCAGTACCTGCTTACAATGTGGGCCTCGTATCCTGAACCTCTCTGTTGCAAAGTTGACTGGATTTGTTTCAACACACTCGGTGCAAATTCAAGCTGCTGTAGCCAACTTCTTTGAAACAGGTGGTGCAAGTACTAATGTAATTTTATTAGGGATGGTGATCTTCTAGTTTTCCTGTTTCCCAGCAAGACTTTGTACCACGGGCCCCTTTTAACACTGACACTGCTTCTGTCAGGTAAACCGAGCTGCTTCTCCTGACCACCAGGCTAGTGTCTGTTTGCTTTCGCATCTAAGTACACAAGGTTACTCCTCTGGGGGAACCTTCTTTCAAGCCCAGTTTATCTGTGTCTGAAAACTTCACTTTCTTAGCATTTTCTTAGCCTGTCAACCAATACTTCAGTTTAGGGGGGCTGCTGCTGCTTTGAATTATTTGCAAGCTTCCGAAAAAATAAAAGTGAAGATGCTTACCTCTGAGCCACTTACAGTTCTTTATTAGGCTTTTTTTAGGATGTAGGTCACTGTAGTTTCTAACTTTCCACTTATTTTTTTAATTCCAGTGTGATCCTTTTTTTTGGTGTTCTAGGTAATGAGGTGCTATTTTGCACCTGAATTTTTTTAGTGGCAAAGGTGTACTCTAGTTTGCCTGATCATTAAGATTAGTGTTTTCCTTGCATAGCAAGACACTGGATACATTTCCTGCAAGTCAGACAACTCGCTGGCCTTTGGATTAATTAAGCTTTTGCTTCACTTAGTGAGGTTGTAACTAACCATCTTAGATGAGAAATCAGGTAAGTGTCGTGTCTTTTCAGCTGTTGCTCAGGATGGTGCTGGTGTGCTTTCTGCCACTGAATTGTCCTTTCTCTACCTTTCTGTCTTCAGTTCTCTGCTGCCTCAGTTGTGCCTGCTCCATGGCTGCCCGCTTGCTGAAGTGCATGGTTCCCAGCTCCACCAGTCTGTCTTCCTTGAGTATTACTCCCTGCTTCCCCCACCCCCCAGTCCTGCAGCATCTTTCATTTATGATCTTTCTGGCTACAAACTAACTTCATTTGGCATCTGAAGGTACTGTTTCCATCATAAGGTAGAACTTGGGGGTCTCTTCTGGGCCTCTTAGGCTTAATCTGTTCTCTAGCAGCCCTCGTTCTTGCATTTGTAAGTAAACACTAATGTCACATCTGTGTAAGAGTAGATATTCTTCTCCTGTGAACTGTTGATGTCTTGAATTTTGTATGAATACACAAGTATACTTTTAATAAACATCCTGAACTTGATGGTTTAGTTTCTGATTTTAAAATGTCAAACTGAGTCTCTAATAAAGTTCATTTGCAAGAACTTCCATGACCATTAGACAGTGTCTGTATAAAAATTAAAAAACAGTTTAGGAAGGCTATTGAGATCTGGACATATAGTATGATTCATCATTTCTTTTCGAAGCATGAGTGTATTTAAAAGTTTATCATAGTGGAGAACCCTTAGAAGAAAGGTGTAGGACAGATCTGGCTTTTGTTTTTACTGTCTCTGTTCCACCTTCCTTGTGCTCGTAAAATTCAGTAAGGTAAGATTTGTAACAGCTGAAATGGGCAGGGTCAAATTCTGAAAAATCTAGAAGATGCATAGGAGAAGTCTCACATGGATAAGGAACTAAAAAGATGGACACGAAAACAAGTAAATGTTAACATCTTAATGTCCTCTGGCTTAAAATTGAGAAGTAATGAAAGTAAGTTACCTCTTCAATATTAGCAACCAAACGTCAGTGCAGTATCAACCAATGCATAGTGACAAGAATGGGGGGGGGGGGGGAATGTCATGAGGTATGACTGAGGAAGAGGAGATGGCAGTTCAAAAACCTAATATCAGACGGAGCAATCAGAATGGATCCAGGCACAGCAATTTGAAATTTGGTCAGTTCTGCTCTTGGCAGGTTCAAAAGCAAAAAAGGTGGCAGCGGTGAGGTGGTATGGGTGCTGAAAATGCGTAAGGATTTGTAGTGATTGGGCAAACAGCTGTACAAAGAATTGGCTGAAGGCCATCAGGGTAGACATACCCAGCTCAGGAAGTTTCTGAGCAGCAAACTGTTGGAGCTTGGGACTATAAATTGAGGAAACATTACTATGTACTTTCCTTATTTTTATACCATTTTCCTCTTTATCTGCTACAGAATACCAAATAGTTGCATAGATGGACCTCTGGACAGACCTGGAATGACTGCTTAAATGTCTTTATGCTTATTTTCAATAGTGGCACCTTAACCAAGTTTGAGACACTATTTGGAGTCCTCTTCTGAGGATACCAAAGGTAGTGTTTTCTTCAAGGGGTTATCCATAAAAGTGTTTGTATTTCTGATGGTGTGTATGTGAAGAATGTGGTTAAATAGTCTATTTGTTTCCAGACCGTCTCATCCTGTATTGTGCAGGAATGCGTAGAATGGGAACATGCCTCAGGAGGTCAGTTCTTCTCTACCACCTGTACAAAAAGTGGCACTTTTTTCAGTTATATTATGTTCCCCTTCTAATATATATTTTTTTTTATACTGCCTTTGTTTGTGCGACAACCGTTTTTCTGTAGGTATTGATCTGGGACAT
Source organism: Theristicus caerulescens (assembly GCA_020745775.1). Lineage (NCBI taxonomy): Eukaryota > Metazoa > Chordata > Aves > Pelecaniformes > Threskiornithidae > Theristicus > Theristicus caerulescens. The sequence goes on from CM036564.1 coordinate 25,564,596, forward strand.
GCCTGTGCCTCTGCAGTCTGACTGTGTTCTTGGGTTGCTGTCTGGATCTTCGAAAGAGTCCATCCCAGTATCTTGCAGAGAAGTTCACTTTGCTTTTTTGTCTGGTACCATCCTGCTCTGTCACGATTATGACTATTGGTTCATTCAGCCTTCCCACAGCTGTGAAGAAAGTTTTGTCGAGGCTTTGTTTGTGGTCAACAACTTTTCAAATGATGGTGTGGTTGCAGATGATCATGTCTGCTTTTATTAGATTACCATGATAGTGTTGTGCATAGCTGGTCTCTTGCTGAATTATGAGAAATCTTGGCAAAGGTCATACAGGCCCTGTAAATTAACTGGACATGTGCAAGTTTAGGTTAAAACTTATTTGTAGGGTCAATACTGATCTCACCTGAGATTTTTAGTAAATGAGAGGATTAAAACACTGGTGTGTCAGAGTTGAGAAATGTGAAGGAGGTCTGCTGAACTTCCTTTCCCATCCTTGAGACCTTATGGGTAGGTGATGACTGACTGTTGCACAAATATTGATAACATGGTGGTGTAATATTCAGTCCCCCGCTAAGAAGCATTTGAAGTACCAGTTCCAAAGATGAATCATCAGGTTCACTTTTCAGTATATCATCAGGAATGCTGGACACGCTGGCAGAGAATATCAGCTCTTTCAGATCCTCTAGCTGTTGACTGCAAAAACTGGCTGATACCCTTCTTTTGCTCCCTGTGGCTCCTGAGTACCTCACAGTCTTCAAGCGGAAAGCTCCATTAAGGAGTTTCAGTTTTTCTCTTCTTGGACAGCAAGAGCCCAGTCACTGCTAGATATCCTAGATTAGGACATAGCCTGCTTGCTTCTTTCTCGATTACACTACATCTCAGAGTCTTTTGGGCAGATAAAACAAGGATATGCGCTACTGTCTTCTAGCCCATCTGTTTGAGAACATCTTAATTCTTCTTAAGATCAAGGAAATTCCCTTTTTCATTGTTCATACAGAGCAGAGCACACCTGTTCTCCTCTGCACCTTGTGCTCTGACTACTAGGACAAACTTACACAGAAGTGACTTGATGCTATTTGCATCATCATTTGACATGGAACCATTTTATCAAGTGTATCTGCTAGTCTTTTTTCTGATGTAGTGGATCATCCCACCCATCGTGGGTTCTGGGACAGAGCACGGGGTATGCAGAACTTACAGGATACCTGAAGGCTGGCGTGAAATGAGGAGGGAGGGTTTGGTCAGCGGGTGGCATTTGCTGGGGCAAGACAGTCTCACATGTTTGCAGTGAGCAACTGCACAAAGGCTGTGTCCTCTGGCCATACTGGTAGGCAGTCTTCTACCTTTTATATGTTTTTATGCACTGTATTACCCACTCTCTGTCCACAAAGGGTGCTGCATCTTTTTATAGGTGTATTGCTTAACTACCTTAAACGTAATGGCTCTTTGCTAATTTTCTAAAGGCTCGAAGAAGGGTCTTATATGAACAGTGTTGTGAGGACTTTTTTTTTTCTATTTATAGTATTAGGTCTTCGGATTTTTTTCGTACCTCATCCTCTCAGTATCCCTTGGAGTGATTTCAAAAGGCTTTGAAGATAGATAGGTAACAATCGGAATGAAGAGTATTTAGTATGAAAGGGCCAGTACCAGTTGAGCAAATTTGTGAGGATGGTGTTTGGGTCCTTTAAACAACTCGCATTTCATGAGGCATCTGAGTGGCAGTGAAGACAGCTGCAGATCCCACAAAACAGTTAAAAATGGCAGGTGTGGAGAAGTACACGACTTGGGCTTTGCCCGCCCGGTCCACTTGCGTGTATTAGATGTGCCTCTAATGCTGCCTTTAATTCAGTGTCCTGTAAGAACTCAAATGTGTATGCTAAATATTAGAACAGCTGTGTTCAAAAATAGCCTGTTTCTATCCCCCCCCCCCCCCAATGTTGAACTTGATTTTCTTCTGACGCGATCACAAGACTGCTGCTGCAGTAGGGGCTTAATGCTATTTACGTCGTCATTTGACATAGCAACATATCTCGGGGGATTTTTAAACAATGCAGCTGTTCAGGAGAGATGAAGAGGTTGAGGGTGGGGAGAGGGAAAAGGAGGAGAAATAATTTCATCTGCCATTAGGGCTATTGTGGGGGGGAGGGGAGGCAGCCAGCAAACCAGCGAGTTCAGTAGATTCATGATTCTGCATGAATGGATGTCAGGATCATGGGAGTTGCGGCTTTCCCTTGAATGGGAAGGAGCATCATGGGAATCTGGCTGCTTCTAATCTTTTTGTGAATGATTCTTTTCCTTTAACTGGCACTGCTTTTATGAATGGCTCTGGGGGCAAAGTGCTGCAAAATCCTTCTCAAGTTGTATACAGGTTCCTTAAGGAACGCTAGGGTGGGAGTTAGGTGCAGCAAAACAGAGATGCTGCGATGTTAAGCTACTGTTCTGCTCTTTAGAAGTCTGAGAGGATATTGTACTGATTTTAAGTCAATGTAATTAATTTAGCTTGATGGAAGCAGAACTGCTTTTTATATGAAGTATTTCTAATACTTGCTTTCTTTTTCTATTTCAAAATGTAGTTGGCTACGTGTATTTTTCCTATTCTGTTAAGGGTGGAGATGACAGTATATCAGAATGGTTTTGGAATGATTAAACTTGAAGTTCTGCTTTTCTTGCTCACCCACACATTTCCTTTTTGATTTATGTTCAAAATACTAAATATTCAGAAAGTTTTATGACACCAGAAGTGAGAATGGAAATGGAGGGCAATAAAGAATTGTTTTGCTTGGTCTGAAGCAACTCATTTACCATTTGGCTTACATTGGAAAAAAGTGTTCTTCTCAAGTTGTACTTGAACACTGTTGTGTATGTGCATTTTCCGATTTCTGCTTTTTTTTTTTTTAATCTGTGCAAACCTGTATAATTTGTTTTCTTGTCATCTTTGCCATCCCTTACAAACAAAATGCAGAATCATTTGAGAATTCATGTTCTCACCAGAAGTAGCTTAATCTTGCAAACTTCCTGTGCAGGTTATGTTAAAGTCCAAGGATTCCTATTGCAGAGGTGAAAATCTTAATGTGTAATATTAGCTACTTAACATCAGTTATTATGGTTTTACAAAACTTTATATGTTCTTAATATCTGAATGGTAATTCAATTGTTTCAAACGTAAACTTCTAAAACCTTTTTTTTTTCCTAGAGGAGAAGTACAAAGTGGAAACAAAAGTCATTGTGGCAGACTTTGGAGAGAGAGAAGATATTTACAGTAGAATCAAAGCGGGGTTGGAAGGCCTAGAGATTGGTGTTTTAGGTTTGTATCTGATCTTTCTAAGTCTTTCATAGTTGTGTTTCGTCTTGACATGCCTACTAACTTTTTCCCATATTGAAGTTTATTGAAACCAATTCACAAAAGCTAATGTTTGCCTGACTAAAACTGTGTTGCTGCATGCTTGATATGTTTTTTAGATTCCCGTTGATACACTACATGAGATGGTGTTTGCATGTGTGCTTAGGTTTCAGGAACTGTGATGCTTATTTCATGTTTTTAATGTGTTATTCTGTGGTTGCTAAAGGCTCTTTAGCTTATGACTGCATGCACGGTGACTTTACCTAATGCCATCTTAGAACCTGAGCAAGCTCCAGATACTTAGATTCAGCTTAGCAGTAGAGCCCCTTGGGAGAACTGTTAACTTTTAATTATAGAGCTGTTGAAATTTAATCATTACAGTATAGCATCAAATAACTGGCTCCTGCTTCAAAAGTTTTAAGTGTGTTCTGGTCATGTTGGTAAGCTGTGGTTCTTTTGCTAGTAGCAACACGATATGCCCAGGTATGGCTTGTGATATTGCAGGAGTGTAGGTGGTGTGGTAGTCCTTGGAAAAACAAGGTGATCCATCCAGTTACTTTGTCGAATGTAGAACAAGGTGATTTCAAGATTTCAAGGTGTTAATCACAAGAAGAGTTTAAATGTAACAGCTAGTTTACCTGAATCTTTTCTGAACAGTGGTGTAAAGGCAGTTTCTTATCAGTTTTCTGGTTCTTTCCTTAGAAGCACGTATACCTGTGCATATCCTGTATTTCTACGGTTACTCAGTATGGGGATGAGAACCTGTGATGGTTAAACATAAGGCATGAAATTTTATAAAGTCGCATGGCTCAGACATCTACTGGCATATCTCATCTGATAAAGTACTTCTCACTACAAAATTCATTTTACTAACCTGAAGCGCAGTAATTAGAGCTAGAACTGTTTTTTTACAAAGCATATTTCAAAATAAATTCATTACACACATGATGATATACTAATGAACTTTGTTGCTAATAGATGAGTCTTGTTGTACGATGTCTGCAAATAATGCCCAAGAAAATAGTGTATATAAAAACTCAATTAAGAAATAACATTAAAGGATAAAGCCCAGAATGTTCTCTAATACTTCTGACAGATTTGAGTGCATGCAACTCATGACATGCAGTATTTAATTGCTATAAAAATTCAAATCTGTTGGGGTAACTACAACTGCCAACGATGTGTTTTGTGTAAAGAGTAGTTGTGACAAAGCTGTGGATGCCTTGTTTCTTGTTTCTGAAGGAAATAAGTTCCAAAGAAACTTTGAAGATTAAAATTAATGTCTGTTCTAATCTGTTCCGTCAAAATCAACTCAGGGAATGTAAGGCTTGCAAGCTGCCTGTCACGTAGCACTGGCTGCAGAATAGTGTATCACTTAGATGTCTCAAAACACTAGCAAACCTTTTACTGTGTGAGGTACATGTCCACACTGGAAGGGTTTTTATTGTTTCTTAAGCTGTGATAAGGTTATGGTGATGCACGAAATCATGAAAATCTGACTCTTTATAGTCCTGTTCACAGTGGGTACTAAAGCAGTAAATGTGCCTCAAATTTTGTGTAAGCTTATTACAGGAAAACAAGCACGTTCCTCAAACAGAGCCTGGTTCTTGCTTTTATTTGCGTGAGCACCTTGACTAAAAACATGGTAAAAATAGCAACTAAATGCTCTAGAGTTGTGTATTCTTTAGCTGAGTTCCTCCGCTTTTTTTTTCTTGCAGCCATTGCCACTGCAGGTTTACAGAAATCTCTCTTCTAACTAATCACTAGCAGATTTAGAAGATCTTATGCTTGAGCGCATCAGATTACATGATACATGGGTTTTTACTTTTCCCCAGATATAGCTGTATTAATAGAAACCACTTGCCAGTGTAATTTTTCAACACAGATGATGGCTACTCCAGAAAGACCATATCTTATTTTTTTTATGGCAATTAATTTCATACTTTAGTGCCTTATATTTTAAATTCTGTAGCATTTGTTGCAATCCGGAATATAGCTTTTGCCGATCTGCGTTTTTCATGTTTGTGTGAGGGAAAACATGGGTTTAAATGAGAGCAGCCATAAGGGATGAATTCTCAGGTTCCAGTATATTTTCTTCTTTTAGGTCTCATCTGGAACGGTAGGTATGAGAAGCGTTGGTAGCACAGCATACTTGCCAGTGATCAATGCTGATTATTTTTTAGCCTTATACTTAGACACAGGAGTCTCCACATATACTGCTCAAGATTGAGCTTCCGATTATGTGGTTGCACAGAGTCTAACTAAAGTACTTCCAGATTGAAATCCTTGTAAACTTCTTATTTGGAAGCTTCTTCTCACCCACATAAGAAGGCTAAAAGAGTTTGCATAATGTTTTGCTGTGTGTTCAAAACGGCGTCTGTCAGTAACTTCAAACATGTGCTAGCTACAGCAATATGTTAAACAAGCAGAGGTGGGAAATCTTTCTTTTGCTGTTCTTAAATCTCTGATTCTCGAAAGCAGTTTGAGCTGGACAGTATCTTACCCTATTGTTATCCAGATTTCTCTAGGTAAAATATGCCTGTACAAACTGAAAACTAATTTTTTTAATGTTCTGTTCCAAACTGCAGCAAAGTATGATCTGGTAGAAAATGATTGCTGAAAGTGGAAGGGTACATATCTGGGACCCACTCTGCAGTAAGGGGTGTGAATTTTGTGCAACTGTCTGTGTAGCATGAATCATAAAAAATATTCTAAATTTGGAGAGAATAACCAAGGTTAGTCCCAAAACCCTGCCACAGTTCATAGCCAAAATCCTTTCCAGAGAGATGGACTGAAAAATAGTTTATTTTGGGATGAAAAGAAGGAAAAAATCTGGCTCACTCTTGCAATAGTAAAATTGGACCTTCTTCCATTTTAAAACTTTTCTCTCTTTCTAAATATAGCAAATGCCTGCTGGGAATGTGCCAACTCCCTATTCTCCTCAATTCCTGTATTTTTAAAGGTTATCTAAAAGTTAAAAATTTGAAGCACACAACATGACTAATGAACTAAAGGTTTCCATAAATACACAAAGATCTGGACTACCAGAGCTGTCATTCGAGGGAATCTCTGAATGAAGTTCATGCACTTTGCCAGAATCTCTCCTGCCTGTTTCCTGCGTGTCCGAAATCCCTTTTGGTACTTCATATCTGTCTGGTTGGATGTTAGCGTGATAGCTTTTGGCACAGGTGTTGTTCTGGGTTTTTTGTTGGGTTTTTATTTTATTTTATTTTATTTTATTTTATTTTATTTTATTTTATTTTATTTTATTTTATTTTATTTTATTTTATTTTTTTAAAAGGCATCAGTACCTTTTGGCGGTGTTTCTTACCCCGGTGTAGACTCCTGCCCTGGAGGTGCGCAGTGCTGTTGAGCATACATAGCACTTTGGGATTCTCTGGGGTGTAAGACGCTATATAAATGTAAAATGTTGCCACAGCAACCAAATGTCACACGATTCACTTGCGTAAGATGAACAACAACAGATACTTAGGAAACGGAGATCCCATTTGCTTGCCTTTTTTTTTTTTTGTCTCCATATCAATATGCTTTATTAAGTTTGAGGCAACCGAGGCTGTTTTCTAATGGTATTAGAAGTTTTCCCCTACTTGTGCTGGGATTTGGGAATGGATATCGGTTTCATGTCTGAGAATAAAACCTTGCCAGTCTGAAGTGTTGGGGAAAAAAATTAGGTTTAAGTAATTAATACATTCTCTCGGTTAATTTTAAATGCTGCCAACGGGGACAGACTTTGCGGGTGCGGGGGTGACTGGGAGAACAGTCTGCGGCGCTGAATCTCCGCGTCGGGAGCCCGGCCTGCGCAGCCAGGGCGAGCCCGCGGCCCGCTCCCGGAGGCGGGGACCCCGCGCCGGACGGGAGCTGCTCGCCGCAGCCGGCGGGGCCCGGCCGAGCGCTGCGGGCCCGGCCGCCGCCTGGGCGCATGCTGCCCCCTGCCGGCCGGCCGGACCGACCGACGGCCGGACCGACCCACCGACCGCCGCTCCCCGCCCCGGCTGCTCTCCTCCGGGGCTGAGGAGGGTCGTGGTGCCGACCCGCGGCCCTAGGGACGGCGGGGGAAGGGAGCGACTGGCCGGAGAGGAGTACTGGGGGGACGTACCGGGGGGACCTACCAGGAGGCTTTTCTGTCTCTTATTTCACTTTATTTACTCACCCCCCCCCCCCAAAAAAAAAAAAAAAAAGTCAAACAGTTTCACTTAATGTCCCTGCCAGGCACTGAAACTTTTCCCTGGGTTGAAACTCCCTTTCTGCGGCCACGTCTCCGTGTTGCAGCGATTTCGCTCGTACACTTGCACAGCGTGCACTGATGTTGCAAAAAGAGGAAAACATCTTCCCCTGCACTGTGAAAAGCGGTGGAAGATGGGTATGAAATGCTAAATATGCCAGCTTTTAAACAATTGGAGAATTAACATTTACATGTTTAAAATGGCTTGTGTATTCGCTCTCACATTCCACTTGGGTGTGTACAAGTATATTTACAGTTAAGGAAACTTGGCTACAGGGGTTAGAATGTTTTAAATGCAACCTTTTAAGAGTATTGCTTGAAAATTGTCATTAATCGGAGCATGAGACATCAGATGGCACCCAAGCAATCTAATTAAAACTTCATGCTTTCATTTCAGTCAACAACGTGGGAATTTCATATGGTTATCCTGAATACTTTCTTGATGTCCCAGACCTGGATGCAGTAAGTGCTTTTGTGGTACCTTTTAGGGTTCTCATTTTTAGCACTAAATGCTTCATGGATTTGGCAAATGTTTTTAGGTTTAGTTAAGGTATTCACATAGCAAGGTTTTCTGATTAAAGGTTCAAAAAGCTGAGATTTATGTAAGCAACATAACACAGTTCAGATGATGGCAGCCTCAGTTTTTGTGGTGTTTTTCACACTCTTCCCTGCTTCTTTATTTTATATTTCCATTTCAGACAGATGCTCTGGGGTCAATATCTGAATTCCACTCCTGTCCATGGTTTCATCTGGCGGCTGTTCTTGAGCTGCTTTAGCTTCTGGGGAGATTCTTAAGTGACTGAAGGGCAGCAAGCAACTTCATTAATGGAAGCTGCATATTCCATAACACTATTATGAAACTTAAATATACAGTTTTAGATGTTTTGTAATGTAGGGATAATCTTGGTTGCATTGAGTACTTTGAAAACTCCACTGGTGCATGATTTTGTTTCCAAGACCCCTGTAGCTAACTATATTCACTGTGGGGTTGTGCTTTCTGCTTAAGTATTGATAAATGTATCTGGTTTTTCATTCACCTTCAATTAAGCTTCATAATATTTAATAAAAAACCCCATTTTTTTACCTGATGAATAAACTTTAAGTCACTAAAACACCATTATGAAATGGTGAAGAGCAAAGTACAGACATTAGTTTATGAACATGTCTAAAATACCAGAATTTATTAAAGTTCATGAATATTGCAAATAGTGTTAGGAAATACAGTGTCAATGTGATACATCTGTGTTGTTCTTTATTGGTATGAGTCCCTAACCTGAGATAAAACTTGACCAAGAGCAATTCACAGCCTTGGCTTTGAAAGTCTGTCACTGCTCCTGATACTTAAGCAGGAAGGCAAGGAGTAAAGGTGGATGTAGAAGTGTAGGGTTTAATTCATCCTGGCACTTATAACCCAGAGGGTGTGTAAATATTGCTCAAATAACTTGAAACAACAAAACCCAAAACTTTGTTTTCTTGCAGACGATCGACAAAATGATCAACATTAACATCATGTCTGTTTGTAAGGTAAGTGCCCCGTTACCAACACTTGTTCTTGATGTCTTAATTCAAAACCAGCAAACAATTAAAATTCAGTTGTCTGAAGCAGTTACTTTCACCTGTTGGATCACAGGGTCATTCTTCATCTTGGAGTAATCCAGAGGTTATGATTGTTGTATCAGACTGTTCTGACTGTTGTGTGAAATATAATTTGTGGCAAGGATATCTATTAGCTATTTAGAAGAGCAAGGTATGTGCACAAAACAACGCTTAATGCTTCTTCATGCTTGTCATTCTAGTCCTTCTTGTAAGTAGTTCATTCTTCCCCCCCCGTATGTGTGTTTCTTCGGGTAGGCAATCCTTACCTCCACATACCTAGTTTTTTGTACTCTGCAGTGAGAAGGCACTTAAATATTTTCTGTGAAATATATAAGAAGGAAAACCAAGTTCACAGAAGTGTGCATTAACTTTTGAAGTAAAGTTGCCTTCCCTTTTTGATGTTTAAACTGAATTTTTTTATTGGGAAGAAATCAATCTGACTTCAGGGTAAAACATATGGCTGTTCCCTTGTTTATTAACATGAGGTTCATTCAAAAATCAGATTTTCATCCTAGTATTTCAAAGCTTAAAAGGGGCAGAGGGAATAGCAGCTGCTTATATGACACAGGGAGTCAATCAGTGTATTACCAGCGAGTGGTGAAGAAACTCCTTGTGATTATTCACTGCTAAACCTTAACTTTCTCTTCTTATGCATAACAAAACTTGCATCTCAGTTAGCTGAGGGTTAACCTTTTGCCACAAAGCCAAAATATTAGGTGTTTCAAAGCTGGCTTGAAAGATTTGACTTTCTAGCAGCTGTTCTGATTAGGTTAAGTACTAAATTAATCTAGTATGGTGCTCTCAGGGAGTCTAAACTGTAAGTGTTTTGTTTCCATGTGAGGAGGCACAGGGCATCTTAAAATGATGCTTCTGTAAGATTTTTCACACCTTGTTAAAACATAGGCAAACAGTGAAAATGCAACCCTTGCATGACTGAATGGGATTGTTAACGCCAGCTTGCTGCTGCTAACTCTCGCTTTTGTGTGTGTTTTATTTGACATCTTAGAACTACTTCTTGCAAAGTTAGAAATGCTACAATGGTGAGTCTTCAGAAACTTTCCACCTTGAAAATGACTGCTAACTTGACGAGCACTGATATTAGTTGACTGAGGATTGTGGCCCATGGTGTCTCGTTGCACTCCTGCAAGATTTTCATCAGAGAAGTTAGTTATTGACGGGCATCTTTGAAAGTTTCTCTCATGGAAGTCATTTAGCAGACTTTTTTTAATGTTAGCATGGCTACAGCAGGTGTAAATGTGAAGAAATGTAGTAATGCATAGACCTCTTAGCTAGAGATTAGTGTAATCAGAATGCCTGTGCTAAGGTGTGACATCTGTGCTGTGCCAGCAGAGGGAGTGCACTGTTCAGTGATTAAAGAATTTGGGGTGTCAGTCTTCCTGGAAGCATTTTGTTAGAATAGAAAAGTTACAGATGAACTACTTTAATACGTATTTCTGAAGATGGTAGGCTAGAATAATAATTGAGGTCTACTTTAACTCAGTATACACCTAAAATTCCAGAGATGCAGCCAGATTATATTGGTTTCCAGAATAAACTAGCACTGTTTTGTGGCTTGAGTCTTTGTGTTTATGACCAGTGATGATGAACAATTTAACCAAATTTTCATACAGTTGCTTGTAAAATTTGCATTGTGTCAGCCTCTTCACATTCTAACATGGTTGTCTTCACATGTATAAAAACTTACTGAATATCTACTTGCTGTGTGTTAATAGTGTTTTTCCTTCTGTTTGAAAACTTTTTTCTTGACCGTGAATAGCTCCTGCTACTGGGTATAATCAGAGTTTGAGCATAAGCTTCCAGGCTTGAAAATGTTTCCTCCTGGATGAGCCTATTGTGTAATTAAACAGTAGGCATGCCAGATGCTTACTGTTTTGGGGAGAGGAGCACATTAGAGATATGTACCATCTGTAAGTAATTTTTTCAGGAGAACCCATAGAACTAGAGAATTATGGTAGGAAAAAATAATTTTAGGAAAAGTCTGTATGCCCTTTCAGTTAGATTTTTGGGATGGAATCCTGTGAATATTTAGTTCAGTGTTTTAGGTTGATACCATCTCTTATCCAGGGGTATAAGTGTGTTTAAAAAAAAAAAAAAAAATAGTCTCTTTCTGGCCTGATTAAAAACATGAAGTTTGGGATGGAAGAGAGCACTGAGTTTTTAAGCAAAGAGACGAAGGTCTGCTGAAAAGGTGAAGGTACAGGAGAGACAAAGCAGGTTTTGCTGGTAGCCATTCAGGCTCTGCTCACAGTATCTCCAGATCCTTGTCAGAGGTGTCGCATAACCTGTCTACTGTTATATTCTGGAACATTGACATCCACTTCCTTGCCTTTGGGACAAAACTTTCCTCAGTGCTTAAAAGGTAATGATATCTCCTGTCTTGTTGGTAATCTGCACCATGTGCCATCAGCAACACTTCTGCTGGACACCATAACCCTTCTGGCACACGTGTCAAGTAACTCCAGTCCTGGCTGAAACACTCCTTAGGCTTGAAGTGGGAAAGTCAAGATATTCAGCACAGTTTGATCCTGCAGAGACGTTAAAGTCTGTTTTGTTGCCACAAGTGTAGGCATTTTTGAAGGGTAATGCTCATCCCTTACCTTTTGACCCATCTTTTTCTTTGTTGGGCAGCTCATTGGATTTCCTAGGGAATATGCATCATGTAGGAAGGGGTACACTGAGAGATAAAACCCCATCTTCACCTTGCAGGATAAATTAAACAGCAGCTTTGTCCTGCTGTTTAGTACTTTTCCCAACCGTAAAGGATCTAATACTATGAAGTTTTCCCTAATGTTTAAGAACTTGTTTTCCGTCAGAGTTTTTAAACATGTTTTTTCCCAAATCCTATTCCATGCTGCCTGCCCCCATCATGTCCTTAGAGCTGTGTTGGGTTAGGTCACCCATGACCCCCACAGTGGTGCAATTTTGAGGCTCAATCAGTCTGGCATAAAGTGTTGTGATTACTGCGATCTGCCTTCAAAGCACCCTGTACACACCACTGAAGACAAACTATGTAAAACATGTTGGAAATCTCACATCTTGTAAAATACTGGTTAAAAAACCCAACCAAACATCACGCTGCTCCCCCCCCCCCCCCCCCCCCCCCGGTTCTTTTTAAGCTCTCCAGAAAATGTCACATTTCTATGGTGATGTGCAGTGCAGGAGTTACTCCATTCTTCATACAACATATAAAACAAGAAGTGCCTTAGGTCTTGACGATACCATAAATAGAATGAAGAATTTTTGTTTGTGGTATTTTCTCAGGAAAGCTTGAGACATAATGCAGCCTTATACAAGGGTTGAGTTGACAGATACATGAGGAAGATGACGGGGTAGTATGCAAAGTTTCATGGTTCCTGTCATAATCTCTTCTTAAGCTTCTGGGGGGATTTAAAAAGCAGAACTTTTAATGATTGTTGGTGGCAGTGCAGGTAACATGGGTTTGTATTATAATTTTTTGATGTCTCATCGCATTTTGAGACACAAACTAAACATACTTCTGACATTGAATAAAATATCAGGTCAGAAGTCCTGGGGTTTTCACTAACCAGCAAGTGTTGAAGAGCCAAAATTATAGTTGCTCTGTATAGTCTTCATAATTTCTTTGTAGCAACTACATCTTCTTGTGTAAATACATCTTTGTATGCTGCAGCCTTTGATTTCACCTGGAAAAAAAATTAAACTTGATTTGGCTGTTGGATTAACATACTGAAAGCCGAGGGTGCCAGACTTGCTGTCCAGCGGAAAAAGTCGGTAGGTAATGAGCACAGAGAACAGTTTCCCATACTTCAGGGAGCCCTTCTTTCTCCTTTGGAAACTGCAGGAGATACTTAGTATGTGAGGAAAAGCAAGTACGTTATTTTTGTTTGCAGCATCGCAATATGCTAATTGCATTGGGAGTGAGGCATAAACTTGTGTTCTCTTGAAAAATGAGTAGGACTAAATAGTTGAGGGAGTGCTGGCTTAGCAGTTGATTAAGCAAGGAGCTGAATTGGTTTGCAAGCTATTATGATGTGGGGGAATGTAAATTTTAGGCTTGCAGGCCAGGCTTCAGTTGGGAATTGGCATTAACAGAGGAAGGGGGAGAGTAAATTACATATATGTACATGCCTTGGTGTCTGTGCTAATCTTCGCCTTGATCACCTTACTTATGTTTTATGCTGAGTGTCAAATGCAAAGGGATAATAGGCCTACAAGATTGAGGATTTTTATCATCACCATATTTGAGAAGCTTATAATTTGCTTAAGACTTCAAAATACATAAATACTCTGTGTTGAACAGAGAGATCTAGCGTCAGCTGCCCTGTTAATGGAAGAGGAGCAAGAGGTGAATTATACCAGGTTGTGAATCCCAGGCAGGACAAGGGGACAACTCTACCTATAAAGTCTGAAACTGTGAGTTTAGGAAACAAAACCCACAACCAATATAAAATTAAAAGGAGGAAAAGAAGCTAGTAGATTTGAGAAATAGGGGAAATATTCTTTTGCAGACCTGTGCGTTAGAAAGAGGAAGAGCCTGGGGAGCAATAATCCTGAAAGACAGTAGGAGATGACGTCTTTCTCTCCCATGAGTGTTCGTTCAGATGGGCTAGTGCAGCCTAATACTGCGTCTGTAAAGATACCTTACCAGAAATCAGATGATAGTTGCTTGTACCCTGCTAGAACCCTATGTGCATTTTTGCATTTGCTGTGTATTGGTGAGGATCACAGTAAGTGGAACATAATTGTGAGGGAAGTGGCAACACTGCCTTGTGAGAAGAGAGCACTGTGTGTATGTGCGCGCGCGCACGTGTGTATTCCAGTCTAGTCAAGAGATTTCCTTACATTTATATTCAAAGTCGTAATCAAAGGGGGGATGACGATTTAGCCAAGTACATAAGTTTATAAAAGAGAGGGACAGTAGCCAGCACTTGGAAGAGGAGCAAGTGTTCTGTGAAGGTGGTTGTGAATATCATTCAGATGGTCCAGAGGGAGAAATTAGATGCTGCGGTTTCCCACCTTGCTGACTTTGAACCTGAGAGCATGATGCATGGGAAGCTAGAACAAGGGAAATGTAGCTGTGATAAATACTTTTCAGCGATAGTCAGGGAAGCACTTGGGATTTTTCTTCAAAGTACAGGTAACTTGGGGAAATTTAGGAAATCTTGGAGTTCTGTGGCTTTTTGTAGATTTGGGGTTGAAACAAATATGTATTTCACATCTTGAAAAGAGAAAGTTCAGCCTTAGTATTTGAGTAGTCTTTTTCCTGTGTAAACCTGGGGGGAAAGATGCTTATTTTGAGAGCTTTCCCTTGTACACTGGACTCCAAAAGTTTGTGGCTCTAAATAGGGGAAACTTTCTCTCCTAAAAATGTTGCTCAAAGGAAAGTCACTGACAATGAACAGGGCTTGCAGCATGTTAAGTTTGTAGTTCCCTTCATAAGTCCCGTGCCCCTTTTTGGTTATGGACCTTGCCACATGGGTTATTGCATGATTTTCTGTTGAACTGATATTGGGTTTAGTTGCCAGTTTTTGCAAATATAAATCATTCTTGTTCAGCTTGGGATATGAGCTGCACTAATAAGTTACTGTTTCAAAAGATATACATTATAAAAACTTAATAGTAGATGCTGAGAATAGGTTTCACGATCAATCTGAGTACCAGTGCACAAGTACTGTTCCTTAGTTCTTTCAGTGCAAGGTCTGCAGATGAGAGTTGCATAGGCATGGTGTCAGTTAACTGTTTGTTAAACAGCTAGTAGATTTGTGAACTTGTGTGAATCATCTGCCCAGGCACTATGAATTGTCTTATGGTAGCAATGATGGTTTTTACATGTGTGGGTGCACCACAGGGAATTACTGGTCTTTAAAAAGTTATGTTGCTTTGAGTTGTTATAATTTTACCCCCGATTCGTGAATGAGATCTGAAGGAAGCTTCTTAGCTGCATAACAAAGTAGAAATGTCCAAGTTCTCTAGCTTCATCCTTTGTTGTACTTGCATAGGCTTAATTACAGATCATTATACCTTTTGGAAGTGGAAAGAGTGACTTGCAGTCATAACATCCTACCATAGAATGATTTCTCTCTGAATATACAACTGTGGTATTAGGTTTCTGGCTTTGGATAACAATTATGTGGCCCATAATTTGTGAAGGATGACTTTGAATATTTACCTCAGCTTTTCCTACTGTACTTTAGCAGTCTGAGTGAATAGCACTTGAAAGGTATTCAAAACTTTACAAATTATTATTCTTTAAGCTCTACTTCTGAGCTATTGCTTGGATAGGAGTGAGAAAAGACTACAACTCGGGGATTACTAAGAAGAGGAGATTTTTTTTTCTGAAGAAAAAACACTGGAAATACATGGTTATAACTTCTGTTTATTAGTCCTCTAATAGGAACTTTTAAGTGTAGCACCTATTTTAACACATAAATCTAGCCATATGGCTGTGCATTTTTGTATCTGCAAGTAGGAATCTCTGTTTCTTTAGACTAAAAGTGGTGTTCCTTTTTTGAAAATCAGAAGGTAGAAGACGGGTCTGGTGAGGAAGGGTGGACAATACAACCAGTGCTTGTCAGGCATGTAATAAATGCAGCTGCAGATAAATGGACATCAAGAAATGATAGCTGCCTGTAAAAGATCAATGAAATGGGCTGTAATGAATCTCTACCTTAAGTTAGCCATTTGCTGTGAGCATCCTGGAACTTAGGAGCTGGAGGGTTAGGTGTGAAAGAAGTTGACTTAAAAATAATGCAGCCCTCCAAACCAAAGGAGCTATACCTCAAACTCTATGGTAGTATTATGTGTATATGTGAAATCATTGAAAAACAAACAAGTAAAAAAACCCTCAACAGCTACTGCTTCATGGTTGTGTGCTAAACATAACTTTTTGCCAGACTATATAAAATATAAACAACTAGTAACTTCTGATGTCAAGGAGACCGTCCTGAGCAAATTTCTCAGACACACACACGTGCAGGCACATTCTCACTCTGCTCTAATGCAAATTTCAGAAAGAAAAAAAACAGTTTTCTTTGGATGAGCTGGCAGTTTTCACATAGCCTAGTGTCTGGCTACTCTGTCTGAAATTACGTGAGCCTTCAGAGTCTTGGGAACATTCACATTTTCAGCTGCTGCACTGGCATTTCTGTGGAAAGCAGTATTTGTTTGGAAAAATGGTTATGTGAAGGAAGCCTAAGTGAGTTCAGTAACCACTAACTGAAGGCGCTCCTCTTCGGGTAGTTCCCAACCTCTCCTTTAGGTTGTCTGCCACTTTCTTCTTCCTTTATTAGATTGCCTTCAGAGAAGGAAACACTGTCATAGAGTTCTCCAGCATCCTACATGCTAGTTCCTACAGGCTCGGACTTGCAATGTTTTGGCATTTATGAAATACACCCCATTACACAACTGGCTATCTCTAAATAAGACCTGGCTAAAATTTGGAGTCTTTATCTGGGAAATGTTTATTCAATTCTAGATGTTTGTTGTTGAGCTGCCTGTTTCATAATGGCATGTCTGAGATTACAGCTATTGAAGAAGAGTGTTCACCAGTTTGGCTGTTTAGGATAAAGATCGTGCAAGCACATATGGACACTGTTATTAGTGGCAAAACTACATTTCTGCTATAGATTGTTTTATTTGAATTAAGTTGGAAATATTTCACGTGTGTATACCAGGTATAAATTTGCCAGACCTGAATATGGCTGCAGAATGCCCTACCAGCATTTTTCCAATAGTGCCCTTGCACTGCTGGAACAGTGTGAGTGTGGACTTGGCTGGGTGAAGTGAGACTGACTCAGAGAGCTGCCTTCTGTTGTTTTATTCTTCTAAAAAGCCAGCATTTTTTTCTGTACCTAAAGATACTGAATGTACATATATCTCTCTTCACACATCACAAGATGTAAAAATACAGATAGGAAAAAGTTTTGCCCTATTTCACAGATTTTTTGAAATTCCCTCAAAATACTAATTTTAATGGAAACAAATGAAAGTGATGTTGAATATGAAATCAAATTTTGCCATCGGTGTTTTTCTGTGGGGAAAAAAAAGATTGATTGCCTGTCCAGCCTAACTTTAGAAACAGACTGTTTAACACAGCTGGTGGTGAGAGAATTCTTGATTTCTACCTGACTTGTGTACCTATTGTTATATTTCAGCTCTCAACGGCTTCATAGTTTTTTAATTTATATAAGTCAAACAGTTATTGTAGTATGTTTTTCTGTGCTTTCATTTGGATTTCCAATAGTAGGTTTGTGATACGCTAAGTTAGAGCCGCTTGGGGGGTTGCAGTTTTGATTCAGACCACAAATGCATTTTTGTGGATTTATGACAAAGTTTCAAATGTGGGGTCCCCTCTGCATTACAATGGGAGATCCTGTACTGGTTTTTCAGACCATTTATGGGTTGCCTAAGGGAAGGCAGTCCACATCCATGTGTCAGTCTATGGAGATGATATGCAACATTACACTGCCCTTAGAGGCAAGAAACAGTATACTGCTTTTTGCCAAGGGATCTGTGGGAGAGATCATAAAGCTTGCACCAGACAAAAGATCTGCCAGTCTTGAACTAGTCTTAAAATCAGTCCAAATCATTCTTTATCCTTTAACATTAAAAGAAATAGTTGTTTCCACATCTCTTTTGAAGCATTAGTGTATGAAAAAGCTTATGTATACTTAGACTTAATGTTAGAGGGTTTTTTTGAAGTTGCATCAGATCTGTTTAGCTTGGTGATGTTTACCAACTCTGAATACTTAGTTTGATTTCTGGGGCAGTACTGAGAGTTAAATATGTCAACAGCCGACTTCATGAAAGAAGGTCTGTTCAACTCCTGCCTGTACAGTCCCTTGTCGAAGCGTCATGCAGCATGGCTGATGGCAGAATCTATTCTGAGAAATTTCTAGTGAGAAATGCCAATAAAAGACAAAACACAGCCCTTCTCTACCATTTTCTTTGTGTGTCAACTGCAATCAACTGAAATTTTGTTTTCTTTTGTGATTTTTCTCCTTTACTCCTGAAAGGGTATGTTTTATAACGTAAAAATAAACAAAAAACCCCCAACCCAGATTCGGTCATATGCAAGGGCTAATGCAGTGGCGATAGTAATATCAATAGCTTGATACAATAAGATTTGTTTCGTTGTAAAAAAAAGTGCTTACAGGTGTTTTGTGCTCTTGTATACGCAGGTTTCTTTTTTTGTGTGTGTTTTTCCTCCCATACAACTCAAATGTTTCATGTTTTAAGCTATCAAGGTAACTTGGTATCTGTGGGAGTACCATTACATTTTGGTGCCATTAGTATTTTATTACGCCCTTCTCACTGTGTTCTCAAAACTTTGTTGGAATACCTTTTGAAGATGTGAAAAGTGGTAACAATTTATATTTCTTGTCTGATCTGTCCTTGTTGTCAGTGACATGACATTTATTAACAGGGTTGGTTGGGGGCAGGGTAGTATTTAGCACAAGCTGAACTTTGATGACATTAGTTCTTAAAGGCAGAAATTTTGGATTTAAATTGTATTTTAGAATGTTAGTAATTAGTAGTAGGAAAATTAACTATTTCACACTAATTAAAAATTCATCAAAGTTTGGATCAATGCTTGATTTGTTTCCCTTGCCAGAGCTGCTCTGTCTGCAACGGGGAAGCTTGTTTTAGGATTACTGCTCTGGAGAATCCTTCGACCAGGCTGTAAATAGATTGCTCAGAGTCAAAACAAAGGCAGGAGCTTCCAGAGCAGTTGGGAGGTTTGCCAGGCTACTTTCCTTGTGAGGGAGTAGGTTCTTCAGTGTGAAACCATCTGTGTAATCAGCAAAAAATGTTTTGGGGTTTTAAATGTTTTCTGTAGGTAACATAATATAGGAAATATCTTCACTAGTTCTGTCCTGTGCTCTCGCTGCTCCACAATTTATTTTTAACTTAAAATCAGCAGTTCA
The DNA here is from genome assembly GCA_020745775.1 of Theristicus caerulescens. Taxonomy (NCBI): domain Eukaryota; kingdom Metazoa; phylum Chordata; class Aves; order Pelecaniformes; family Threskiornithidae; genus Theristicus; species Theristicus caerulescens. The sequence goes on from CM036564.1 coordinate 25,583,689, forward strand.
GTAAGCCTAGCTAAAATCATAGAATTGGATATCGTCTTGAGTCTTGACATAGGTGGTAAATTTAATCAGTCTTGAGGAAGACAGATGCTTTTTGTGGGGGGAGAAAGATCATACATGTACCATAGTACTCTGGTGTTTTAATGTTCTTTAGAGGCCATGGATGCTGCAGAGCAGTGAAGACTTTTTTTTTTTTTTTAATTATTATTTACTCTCATTGTACTTATGCTACTAGCTGGATGGGTTCACCAGATTCAGTGCACACACTACTTGACAGAGCCAAGTTATCCAGGTAGAATAAAAATAAACTGCCTACGCAAAGTATGGTCTCTGCTTCCCCGAGCCTTGGTTGGGGTGGAGGGGGTGGCAGCTGCTTCTGGGAGGAAGGGAGGCTTCCCTCGGTCTCTGGCTGTCTGGTGTCTGCATTCTCAGCCATCACGAATGTTTTCTTTTTGCAGATGACACGATTGGTGCTGCCCAGCATGCTGGAAAGGTGAGTCACACTAACACTATCCAGACAAAGTCATCATTATTTATAGGGGAGAATCCTTTCTTGAAAAATTCATTACTGTGACTAATCAGCCTAGTCTCCATGTTTTAAAGGCAGAGTAATGCTGGGTGAGTCACGCTGATGGTGCATGAATCATCAGACGGTGGAAGCCTTTTCCACTCGATTCCCTTTTTATTTTTCCTCTCCCTTCTCCACTGTTGTGGTGATTCCTTTTAGAACAGAATTAAAAAGCCCGTCTGACTCATCAGCACTAACTCAACAACCTGCTATTCTGAGGGGGTGGTTACAGTTCCTGGGAATAACCTTCTTAAGGCTATTTCTCTAAGTCATTGTAAGTAAAATGGATGCAAAGAATATGTTCTCATTATACAGTAGGAGTTATATTGAGGAAAGTCTGTGATCATTTGGAAAAGCAAAACTGGAGACCAGCTCTTTAAAATAACAGTTAATGCACACCACTGTCGCCACGGAAGACGTGTACTGACTTCCTAGCTAGCTGCCAGGTGAAACTAAAACGTGCACAGTTTCTGTGTCATCCTCCAGGCTGTTTTCTAGCTGATGTTGACTGTCCCAGGCTGTTTGCCATCTCTGTTGCGGTGCTAACCCTGGCTTGCTGGGGGGTTGCCCTAGGTCAAGTCTGAGCTACACTTGCAATACTGAGGAAAGCTGTGTAGAACCATGCATGACAGTCACCATGGTACTGCCTCCAAACGAATACTCTAGGAGGAGCATATATATGGGGCAAACCTCCAAATCCGACGAAGATTAAGAAAAAAAAATAGTGTTTCTTGTATCATCCCGCTATCTGGGAGTCTTCATTGCAGATCAGGATTCAATTATTCAAGTGTTGCACAGATTCAGAGCAAATGTTTCACATCTAAAATTAAGCTTCTTCATGGCTATAAACTGTCAGAGCTAGTGGCCAGTATGGGAGTCAAGTGTCTAACACATCAGGGTGATGGCGAGCTTAGATTTTTACTTAAATGATCAGGAGATAAGGAGTTTATTTCATGTAAAGGAACTTGGATTAGAAAGGAAGACCCAGGACAGAGCTCTGGGGCAGGGGGATAATATTTCCCAATAAAACTGGAGTAGAGCATGAGGATTATAGTACAGTGGTGGTAGCTACTCAGGGTTTGTAAGTCAAAAGTTACTACTTGCCCATGTACTATTATTGATGGATAAAGGGACCTGTCTTTTGTGAAATCACCGTTCTCTGAAGATGCCAACATGACCAAAGCCATCCTGCTTTCTAAGGATTTAATGTTGTTTTGTTATCAATTTTTGGAACTTTGAAGCTCTAGCAATTTCTTGCCTCAGTTTCTTCTTTGTCTAAAGAAATGTCGTAGTTATTCATTTGGCAGAGTTGATCTCTTCAGCTTCTTAGGACAGAATGATGTATACTCTACTTATAGAATATCCTGTGTATGTTTTTCTGTTACCTATTAACTTGGGTAAGATGATCTGAATGAAAGGCAGCAAACTGGGATCCTGCTGACTTCTGGTTCTGACTACCCTTGAGCACACCATGTCATGTTTCTTTTCACTTTTCCTAACTACATGATTACTTCAGGAATCTCAAGGATAAATGTTCAAGAAGAAGCTTGGAAAGAAAAGGTTGATAGTGGTTAAAAAAAAAAAAAAAGTGCACATCTTGAACTTTTTCCTGTGTGTGAGCAGCCACTTTGAATGACTGCTCCATTTGAATGAAGGCCTTGGTTTCCGTCCCAGGGAAAACTATTTGAAAAAGCTTCCATTTTCTGTTTGGTTTTGTGAAGCCAGTTGGGTTTGCAGTGCACAGAAGCAATGTCTGCAGCTGCCAACTCCTGCATAGTCACAGCTCACAGGCCATTAACACTGCTAAGAGTCTGTAACCACAGGAGGACACGGCTGTCCAGCAAATCCAAGAGCATGAACGAATGGTAGCTGTACTTGGCTGCTCTTTGGGCCAACCATAAATTTCTCACATGGGACTGCGGGTTAGGAAAAAGGGCTCCAGGCTCCAAGAATAAAACTAGACTAGGAATCCCATCATTATTCCTCACTTGTTCAAGGAGGATAGCTTGTCGAGTAGATAGATGTGACATAGTGCGCTATAGCGTCTTGCAGCTATAGTGTGTACTTTTCTGTATTTGAGTGGGGTTTTTTTAATGGCAATATATTACAAGACAAATATAGAAATAGAGCAGACTTTACATGCTTTGCATCCAGGTCTGTAAGGAGAAAACACAACCGCCCCTTGGTGTGTCTGTTACTTTTTATTTATAATAAACATAGCAGCATTAGATGAATGTGACTTTTGGTAATGGCATTTAGATTCTCTGCTGTGGCTCCTCTCCTGTGCTCTGAACACTTAAAGTGACAATTTATAATCTGCAGCTTCCTATTACACTTAAATGAGCAGTTCCTCTGTAAATTTTCAGGCTACTGTCTAAGGTGGGAGACTCATAGAACTGAAAATCGAGGCTTGATGTCTTTGGGAACAAAAAAACCAACAACAACAAAAATCAGTTGACTGTTTCTAGACAAATATCAAACTATGGTATTTATTGTCAGGGAAGTAGCAAGTGCATAATTACATTACAGAGGAAGCTTGCTCTTTCCACTTGGTGTGCAGCTGGAGCAGGCACTGGTTGCTACAGCAACAGGGAGATGGCTAAATATAGCCTCCCCGGCACTGGACCGCTTAAGGTAGAATGATGGGGAGGTGTGAGGGTGTGGGCCTGGCTCTCCATCTTGACCAACTTTTTTTTTTTTTTTTTTTAAGTGCACAGTTGAGTTGGATGGAGCCAAAATTTCTTTTTGCTGCACTGATGCTCGCATAGTTCTTCAGATGCCTCCCTAAAGAAATTTCTTCTGCAATTCCTCTAAGAAGCAAAATTTATAATGGGAGTAATTGGAAATGTTCCCCCTACATGCATGCTTCTCAGTTTCCTTTTACCTGAAGGTTTTAAGTTATGAGCTTTTAAGGCTAGGACTGTTTTCTTTATAAGAAAAAATACAAACCACAAAACGCACAGTGACATTGACTGCTTCAGAAGGACCAATACATGGAGCTTCTGCAAGGGGCTGCTATTAATTTGTTGTGTTTCCAAGAGGGCTTTCTTCACTGGCTCAGACCATTAATTCACTGCACCTAGATGATGGCAGTACTGCTGGAGAGTTGCAGCCTCGCCAGACGCTGCAAGACCTGTGCTTTACAGCCTGAATGCCAACCTCTCTTCTAAAGCTTCAGTTTGTTTTATAAGCATGAGGCTCATGTTTATCCATATAAATGCTTACCCCTTTTTGAATCCTGTTAAGCTTTTGTCCTCAATTAAGTTTTGTGACAAGCACTCCCATAGTCTGAATATGGGAAGAGCACTTCCTTTTATCAGATGTAAATTTCAGTCTTTCACTTAAATAAATGTCATCTTTCTTTTGTATTCTGAGAGGATGAATCAAGATCTTGATCTTTGTCATTCATTAGTCTGTTTACTCTTATCATGGCTGTTCTTAATAGTCTCTTAAATAGCTAAATTGAACCAATCTTTTCACCTCATCGATGTATCAGGGTTTTTTTTTTTTCTTCTTTTCCCCTTCCTTAAATCATCAAGTTATTAATATTTCTGTCCTATATTTGGAGGGATAGAAGTGTTCCATAGACTGTAACACAAGATTTCAGTTGTGGTGGGTCTGTCCCTGCTATTCCCACCATCCTGTTCTTTGGCTGGTTCTGGTGACTGCTGCACAAAAGAGAACTTGTGGACTTTGTTCAGGTTTTCCAGGGAGCAGATAGCTGATTTAGAGTCCTGCAAGGTTTGTGATTAATTCATGTTATTTTCTTTAGTATGTGTTGTTGGTTTTGTTAATATTGATTTTTCATCTGCCATTCTGTTGTCTGTTCACACAGCAGTCCGAGCTGCTTAAAAAGTTCCTTATAGTATTCTCCAATCTGGTAATCTCTTAAAAACTGCATGAATACTCATTTCGCTGCTAATCCCCATTTGAGCTCATGAATAAATATCACAAGCACCACCTGTCTTGATATGAAAAACTTCTGGCATCCACTGTTAACCTTTTGCTGTCATGAAAATTCATGATTAATTTGTGCTCTTATTTTCTCCGTACTACATATTTTGATCCACATTACTACTTTATTTCACCATCCAAGCTTTGCAGATAACTCCTGAAAAATACAACAAACTTTGGCAAAGGTGTTTGACATCCTGAATGACTGAAATGATTCTTTTCTGTCACATTAGCCATCTCATTTCTAGAGGTGAATCAATCACAGATTTAATTCACACTTTTATCATGGCAGAAGCCACATTGGTTTGAATCTATTGTCATGATTTTCAGAGTTGTATCGTTTTAATTTTTAAGGGTCACTTAAGCTCAGGTGTTTGTTTTCAAGATGGCACTTAAATCATTGTGGCGGCAGCAGCAGCAGCATAGGGTACATGTGGATGAACAAATATGATGAGAAACTCGTATGTGAATCTGCAGGAGCTGAGCTGCGTGATGCCCACCTGCATGCATGTTCTCACTCTGCACTAAACACAGCATACTTAGTAGTACATTCAGATAAACTGGCTTGGATTTACTACAGGGTAAGAAGAAGCAGAGATCCATCTTTCACTGTGTTGGACTGTCTGGTAGCACCTTCTAACAGCATACTTACCCTAATTTGCCTGAAGCTTTTAAAATGAATTCTTCTTTCTACCTAGCACTAAATAATATGTCTGGTTTTGTAGGTAAAACTAGCCACAGAAATAGACATGCTCAAAATCAGTCAGTGGGTTGGGAAATCCAGGAGTCTTACTTTCTGTCCTACCCGCACATGCTTTAGAAGTGCTTGGCAGAGCAGGTGGTAGCTAATTTCAGACTGGTACCCTTACCTAAATATTACTGTGAAATACTTCCAGTGTTACTGTAATACAGCTGTAAAACAAGTCTTATTTTCTGTATTCATCCACTGAATATCTTCCATACTATATTAAAACACTTCTGTATTTGAGCAGTAGATTCATATGCTTCCTATCTTGAAGATCCATCATGAAGTAACATTTAGAAGATGAAAGGGATTATCAAAGTGTAAACTATACAACAAACTTGTATTGCCATTTCTGCCACCTTAGCCTGAGATTTAGAAGTTGCCTTTTGGACTTGGGCCACCTTCTCTCAATCGGTTTGGCATAGTTTAGCCCAGTGTGTGTGTATATATATGTATGGAGCTTGATTCTCTTGCTGTATTGACCTTGGATTTGTTCCTGATTTATACTAGCTGCTTGAATACTTATATTGTGCTTAAAATCATATTAGTAAATTTCAATTTAGGATTTGGTTGGGGTTTTTAAACAGACCTTAATCTCAATTGTATCCTAAGGGTTTTCTTTAGGCTTGCAGTAATTTTCTGAAACATGAAAGAGGTTTCCTTTATTTAATGATAATATATCTTCACTGCCTTTCAGATCAAAAGGGGTAATCCTGAATATCTCCTCAGCTGCTGGGATGTATCCAACTCCACTGCTGACTCTTTACTCCGCAACCAAGGTAAGTGTTCTTTTCCACACTGAAATCAAGTGTCAAACATAAGCCAACACTACAGGAATAAATGTTTTGGTGTCCATCTAGTGGTGCTTTCATGAACTAAAAGTACTGAGTTTCTAACTTAAATTTTTCCAATAGTGGAAGCTGGAAGGTTGAGAGAAAAATGAGTGCAAGGGTTTACTGGCATGGAAACGACTATTTTATATATTTCATCATGCATTCTACTTTTACATGGGAAAGGATGCTAGTGTACCAAGCAAGCTTAGTGTGAGGTTGAGAAAGGACATTGACTGAAGTTTTGCACACTTATTTTGAAACTTTTTTCCCCTAACCTTACTGAAGATGTGTATCTTCAATATTTATTTATTTATTTATTTATTTAAGTAGGACACTTCTGGTGCTTGCTGGAAGCAAACATTTGTCCTCATTTTTTATTAGTTGCCTTAAGTTTAGCATTTCAGGTAAGAGAAGGGATAGAGCTCTAGGGCCTCACCGTTACCAGGTAGTCAACTTCCCTTGATCTGCTGACCATACATCCTGCAAATGTAGTCCAGTATGTCATTTAATGTTCTTGCAGTGAGTGGATTATTGGCTTATCTTCTCCCTGGCAGCCACCATAAATTCCAGGTTCTTTGCAGCAGGGCTGCTACTCGACCAAAATTAAGGCTTGACGTTATCCCACTCTGTATGCAGAGCTTTGCACTTTACACTGTGCTAGTCAAGAAATCTCATGATGTTTAACAATAATCAAGTTTATCGGGGTCTCTCTGGACTGAAGCTCTGTCGTGTCAGCTGTTCCATCTAATGTTGTCATCTGCAAATTTGCTGAGGGTATGCTCTGTGTCATCATCTAGGTTGCTGATAGCAGATACTGAAGAATATGGGCCTCTATTGATCTGTAAGGTTCTCTGCTTGTTATCAGCCAGATGTCAAGCTATTGAGGATGGACCATTGAGCCTGGTGGTCCAGCCAATTTTCAGTCTGGCCAGCAGTTTGTCCTTTCAGCACATATCTGCTCAACTTCCAAATGAGAATGCTGCAGAAGATGGTGTCAAAAGCTTTACTGAAGTGAAAATGTATCTATATATACACACACACATATAGTTTGTATGTATTAAAAATCTGTTTCCCTCATCTACAAAGCTAGTCCACTCCATTGTAGAAAGCAATTTAGTTGGTCAAACATGATTTGCTGTTGGTATATCTGTGTTGACTGTTTCTGATGTATCTTCTTGGCCTTTATGTGCTTGAATTCCAAGAGAAGGGCTCCATGATCTTTCCACAAACTGAGTTAAAGCTGGCGGGATCATTCTTGCCTTTTCAAGGAGGGATGTATTAGCCCTCTTCCAGTTGTCAAAGACCTCCCTCAGTTTCCATAGTTTTTCAGATATCATAGGCAGCAGACTTGTATACGTACGGACTAGTTCTTTCAGCTCTCTTGAGTGAATCCATGGTGGCTCCATGGGTTTGAATACATCGAGTTTCTCTGAGCAGTCCCTAAATTGTTGCTGCCTCTACCTCTCTCTTTCGTTAAACAAAGCTGGTGCATGCAGAAGCTTGTGAGCAGGCTTTGGCTGTGCAAAGGCAAGAGTAGTGTTGAATACCTTAACCTTTTTCTCTCCTTTATCTCTAGGTTGTCTCCCTCATCCATCAGCAGACCTAATTTCTCTGAAATTCCTCTCGAAACTAGTGTACCTGTAGGATCCTTTACTGCTACCCTTAATGTCCTTTGCTAGTCTTTTCCTAGCTTGGATTTTATTCTAAGTACCTAATAATATTTTATGTTTCTCTTTTGTTGCTTCTCCTTGTTTCTGTCTCTCATATGCTCATTTTTAGTTTGCCAAGAAGCTCCCCACTTAGCCAAATGCTCCTTTTAGTGATATTTCCTGTCTTCTTTCACAATAAGCTGGTTTATTTTACTAGTTCATAAGTTACTACTCTAGATCTACATTTCATGTTACATTTATCTGCTCTGGTTTCTCTTTGTGTCACTGGGACAGTTTTGTCTGTCTGCAGCTGGTCTTATAGGGGCTTCCAAAATGTTCACCCAGAATGTCTCCAGTTAACGCCGTAAAGACAGAATATGGGTACACAGTATGGAACTGAAGTATATGTGATAAAACTAAATGCAAGAGACATTTAGGCTGGTATTAAAGCAGTATGGCATGACAGCTTTTTCAGGTGCATCTCGTAATTACCTTAAATACTTCAAGGATTTCAGAGTCTACGCAGAACCGTAACAGCATGAAGAAACCTTCGGTAGTGTCATTCATGTCAGAAAAGACCTATTTTTCCTCTAGACTCTCAGTAAAGTCTTCATATTTCCAGAAAGGAACTGATGCACACTATTTTATTCATGCTAAAGGAGAGAATATTTAAGTTTAGAAATCATGAAAGACTGAATTAGGTTTAGCTGATAAAATTTGCTCTTGAAATAGCTGTTTCCTGAGAGAACAGTTCTTTGTTTTAATACGAAAGGTCACTTTCATTGTGGCAGTGCCTTCAGCTTTATGGAATGAATTGAGCTTCTGATTTTAGTGATAATATGCCTTACACTGCTTTGGTTAGTCTTTTTTTCAATGATAATCTCAAATTTTTCCTCCTCTCCCCCTAAGAAACTCAATTACATGTTAAGTAATCTGCCTATTCTCAGCACTGCTCATCTTCTACCACAGCAAGATTAGTAAGCATGAAAGTGACTCCCCTAATGTAGCTATAGAAAGACTGTATCTGCAGTTTCTAGGGTTTTTTTCCTCATCTATATAGAGGGGGTTTAAAGCATAGTATCCTTCAGGTCTAAGTCAATGGCTTTGGCTAATTATCAGGAACAGTCGCAGTCCAACTCTTTAACCTTCCCGTGGAGAATTTCCTATTTTACAATTAAATGAGACACTTTTAAAGGAATCATAGTCCTATTTTTGACAGGCTTACCTATCTACCTGCATTAATACTAATGAGAAGTGAAATACCATCCCACCCCACCCCCCCCGCCATGGCTTTCGTATTTGTGTTTGTTACTAGATATCCAAGGATAAGTTTCCTTAATGCAATGTTTATCTGTTTATTCAGGGGATGCTTAATTAGATGATGTTCTTAAGACTGTTTTAAGTGAGAGGCTGCTGGAAGGCTTGAGGATCTGGAGGTAGAAAACCCACCTTGTCTTGAAATAAATTCTTCAAGAAGAAAAACTCCAAAGTTTATTTGGCTACTGGAAGTTGCTTTTTCTTCTCATGTAAAATGAACATTCTCTTTATTGCAAGCTTTTTGCAACCAGTAGAGATGACAGTCTCTTTATACTGTCTCTCCATATTTGGAGCAGTAACTGATTTCAGGACTCTGTCACGTAGAAGTAGTTAGAAATTTGAATGATCAAAGCCCTTTGATTAACGCAATATAATTTTTTATTTATTTTTAATAGATTATTGATCTATGCTGCGCAGTTACCACACATACATCTGGCAACTGTGTTCAGGGACTGCACTGAACTATTTGCATGTCTGTGCAAGTGCCTTATTGTTGCAATAGCATGACTAGCTCACTTGAACCATTGCTGCTAGACCTGATTTTCAGAGACTTGTTGAATACTGGATTTCATTAAGAACTTATACTTGGACGAAGGGGAGAAGGAAGGAACAGCTGGAAGAAGATAAGCCTTTTTGGTTTAATGAGCCTCCTTCTAGCTTGTACATGCAACTTGAAGAATAAAAAGACCTATCTTCTACACAGCAAAATCTAGTTTTCTTTCAGATCTCGTGTACGCTCAGAAAAGTGTCTATAGAAATAGCCCAGTAGCGTGGGAGTGTTTCTTTTGCTTCTTGTATAGGCTGAGTTCAGTAGGATGACCTTAATAGGAAAAACACTGGGCACTGCAAGCTTTAAGCACTGGTTTCAGTTAGGACTTCTGTTAATCCAGTGGTGACACGGTCAGTGAAGGAAGACTGTGAAGCAGGTGCAATACTAGAGCTTTGCTGTTTGTTTTGAAACTGGTCTGAAGCAACTGCTTCTTAAATACTTGAATTCATTTATTTAGTATTTATTTTAGCTTCAAGCATGGATAAGATAGTTCAGTTCCTTCAGGTGAAGGTACTCCATTCATCCTACTTGGCCGTATTGTTTCACTGAAACAAGAAACCGTAGCAGAACCTGCTATTTTGTCTCACTGGACTGCAGGAGGGAAAAGTGGAAAGGTGGTTTAGAAGAACTCGGGGAGGGGGAATCTATGCTGGTTTGAACTGCTGAGTAGCCTTGGGTTATTAGGACAATACTATCTTGTGGTGGTTGTGGAGGCAGCTGTATCAGATGTGAGGGCATCTTGAAGGCAGGTACTAGCATCCACCTTTTAAGCCCTTTCACTTCTTTCTTGCAACTTTTATCTTGTAATTTCTAAAACTTCCAGAAGTTTGGGAGAGAATCTGTGGTAGTGGACTTCAGGACTAGGAAGAAGTATCACCGTAGGGTGGCATTTCTTAAACATGTAAAGGCAGAAGACAAAGTATTTAAATCCTATGCTTTAAAAACCATGCACTAGAGAAACCTACTTAAATCACTCTTTAAAAAATATAAAAGTCTAAGGAGATGACATAAGTAGTGGACACTGTGAACATATAAAGTCTTATTTTCCTTTTTTAACTAGGCTTTATGTAAGAAATCTACGTCCCTTTCCTTCTAAATTAAAAAGGGTTTTATTTTGTTTAGATTGAGCCTCACTTCTGTAAAAATGCTTTGTAAGCATAGGGTTTCTATTCAGATGGCCTTGCTCTAATATGCAAAGTTTCTTTGAAAACCTAAGGTTTTTCACTTTGAAAACAGGAACTATAAATAGTAATTCAAATATGCTTACAAAAACCTGCAAACTACAGTTTCCATTTTAATACATAGCATGCTGCATATTTCCCTTCTTTTCTCTCTAGGCTTTTATGGATTACTTCTCCCGAGGCCTCCATGCAGAATACAAGAGCAAGGGCATCATTGTGCAGGTGAGTAGAGTTTGTTTCATCTAAGTGTGGTTACCACAGCAACATTGGTGTCTTGGTAACAAAAGGGAATCAGCATGTTCTCTTATTCATGAATATGTGACGCAGATTAAGGATAAGGATTTCCTTTGATCCTGGTAGCAGCTTTCCTCTGAAACAATGCGTCTTGAAGCAAAAAAAAACCATGGTGGTTTTTTTTTTTAATTTTTTTAATAGAATCATAGAATCACTAAGGTTGGAGATCATTGAGTCCAACCGTTAACCTAACTGCCAGGTCCACCTCTAAACCAGGTCTCTAAGAACCACATCCACACATTTTTTGAATACTTCCAGGGACTGTGATTGCACCACTTCCCTGGGCAGTCTGTTCCAATGCCTAACCACTCTCTCCGTGAAGAAAATTTTCCTAATATCTAATGTAAATCTCCCCTGGCACAACTTGAGGTTGTTTCCTCTCGTCCTATCCCTTGTTACTTGGGAAAAGAGACCACCCCCCACCTTGCTACAACCTCCTTTCAAGTAGTTGTAGACAGCAATAAGGTCTCCCCGCAGCCTTCTTTTCTCCAGACTAAACAACCCCAGCTCCCTCAGCCACTCCTCGTAAGACTTGTGCTCTACACCCTTCACCAGCTTCGTTGCCCTTCTTTGGACACACTCCAGCACCTCAATGTCTTTCTTGTAGTGAGGGGCCTAAAACGGAACACAGTATTCGAGGTGCGGCCTCACCAGTGCCGAATACAGGGGCACTATCACCTCCCTGGTCCTACTGGCCACACTATTCCTGATACAAGCCAGGATGCCATTGGCCTTCTTGGCCACCTGAGCACAATGCTGGCTCATGTTCAGCCGGCTGTCAACCCCGAGGTCCTTGGTAATTGAACCTTTAAAAATAAAATATTACATTAAACTGTGTGCAACTCTGCAGAATACATCTTTATACAACTTAATCTACTGGAATGCACTTTTGGAGTGCATTTGTACAGAGGTTCAACAGGTAACTGCTCAAAAGACTAGGATAGTACCAGTCCATTCCCTGCAGTGTCAGTGAATCAACTGCTAGTGTAAGCATAGTAGCAAGAACAAACAAAACCTTCAAAGACCGTAATGGACTGATTTAATTTTCATTAGTACTGGCTTTCCATGTTAGTAATGAGTCCTGCTTTTTTGCCCCCATTTGTTTACCTTCAATGGTTTTAATTATTTTTGATGGGGCATAAAAGCAAACCAAACCAGTCTCTCAAAATTTTATGTGATTTTGCTTTAATATCACTTCTCAAAGCTGGAATTTCCAGCTTTGGTTGCAAACACTGAGTTTTTCATTACTTACTACACCTGTTGCTCTCCAGAGCAATAGTCAGTTTGATAAAGGTGGTATAAGATCTTACTTGTACTGTGAAGACAGTGGCGTCTTTTTTTTTTTTTTTTTTTTTTTCCAGTTAGGGATCTTCTTACAAATGGGATTAGCCTATGTCCATGTCTGTCATTCCCCTATTCAGTATGGTGGTTCTCAAAACCATCTGAACTCTGAAGGCCCTATGAGGAGTAAGGCACAAAGTTGCCTGCCTTATTTGTGTAATCATTAAGCATGAGAGCACAAGTTTTATTACTGGTTAAAACCATAGAGAAGTTGTTGCCAACTTAGGGCTATGTTACCTTTTTGACATGCTAGATTTGCTTCCCTTTAAGCATACTTAGCAAAACAAGAACTTATCACCAGGAAATGTCCTGCAGTTTAGTATCCAGATGTTTAGTCACAGATGTTTAGTATAATGTCCTGTCCCAGTTCCTGAGAGAGGATTGTGTTAAGAAAAAAGGCAATTGCTGGGTGAGCTATTCCCATGCAGTCACTGACCCTTTAACGGGAACCTCATTTAAACCTACGTTCAAACGTTATACTAAACATCTTGAGGGATGCTGTTTATTTTGGGGTCTGTTGGCAGTGGACAGGAAGCTAGCAAAGGTGGTCCCTGAAAGCATTCTAACTACTGTTGTTATAGACCTTCTCGAGGACAAATTAGATGACATTAGTTTTACGCTGGTAACAGATTATAACTTTCTGTAGAGCTCCCAAAGCATAACTTCTCCTCAGAGTGCTTGATGCTGTGTCCTAGCACCCTGGGATGTACCTTCAGCTAAACCAATGTGCAGCAGTGAAGGATGCATAAAAACGTAGCACTCTGAACAGGTACACATTCAGCATACAGGGTGGCTTGTGTGTGCTCTCCGTTCTTGAAGTGGATTAAGCTGGAGCAACTTTTAGTGTTTTATGTCTCCTTGTTACTTTCTCTTCTCACAGGGCTTTCCAAACCTTTCCCTGGCTTCAGCCCCAAACTGTCCAGCAATGGGTCAGTTTTTAGCATACTGCAAGTTCCTTACAGCTTTCTTTTCACTTTTACCCTTCTGTATTACTTCTATCTCCTCAGTGTGGTTCAAGCTGTATTACTTGCAGATTTACCTTCATTATCAGACAGCTGTTCTTCTGATCCATTTCCTCTATATGCAGCGTGGCCCTCTTAATCTGTGGTCACAGTCTCCAAATGAGACTGAAGGAACTGGTAGAGTATTTCTCTTTTCTACATCAATAATATAAAGTCTTCCAGTAGGATTTCTTTCCTGTTCAAGCCGACATACAACCTGTGAGGCACAGGCTCCTTCAACACACAGCTTCACTGGCATTAGAGCTGGGTGGGATTTTTATTTTTGTGTGTGTGTTGCTGTACAATGTCTAAGCTCTTTCTGTGTTTTCTGGTGTTTTCTCAAGTAAAGCTGCTGATAGTTACATCGGTGTGAGACTATTTAGAGACAGATGCTTGCAGGAGAAAGAAGTGTTACATCTTTGAGATGTGTTGTTCCTATGTGCCCTTGTAACCAGGCAGTGTCCTCCTCCCCAAATTTTGCTTAAATAGTACCCTGTCAGTTTGAGAGGAAAACGAAGAAGGAGCAGGTACTGCTCATTTATGACTATGGAGTACCTATTGAAATGGAAAAGGTAAATAAGCTCATAACTCATGCTTGGCTAATGGCATTAAACACAGTATGAATGTAGATACTACGGGAAAGATTTTCTAGCTTTTGGATATGGAAAAGCTAGAAAAAAAGTTTTCAGTGTCTTACATTTTTAACACTATAAACAAATGAAATCTGGCTTCCTGTATCAACAGTTACGTTTTCCCATACAAAACTTAACAGGTTGTGGTAAGCTGTCTTTTTGTAACTCCCATGTTGGCTAAGGGTGCTAAATTCCTGACAGCGCTGCTTTTTTGCCCCTAAATGTAGGCAGTGAATTGCCATTCTGAGTTATGTGGGCCTGATGACCAGTAGCTGTCACAGCTTCAATTTGTTATGCTAATTTTATTGCAGTCCATGTCCTTGTCATCTTGTTCCAGCCTAAGTCACTATAAACCACTAATGAATATTACAAGTACCTTCTTGTGAAGACCAGCTGACATATCTTCTTCAAGCCCTTTGAAAGACTGCATCTCCTTTAGATTCTTTAAAGTTCACCTCTCTGACCTTCAAAAATGTAGCGCTTTTAATTCCAGACTTCCACTTCCAGTGGAGATCACCATTTAAAACAGTTAACTTTTACCATGCCAATACCTGCAGAGTACCACTGCTTGAGAAGCAGAAACACGGTACACAGGTGGTATTTTACCAACTTCTGAAGTTCAGCCTAAGGTATATCAGTTTTGCTCAAGTGGATTGCCTTCTCCGTGGAAGCTTAGTTTTGATGGTATATAGTGCTTTTGTTGCAATGCAGACATCTTTATATTAAAAATATACTCTTTCTGGCTGACAGGCCTGCTTAATTTTACAGAAGCAGCACAGTAACAGCATAGGTTAAAATTCTGTGTGTGTTTACATGGGGAGAAAGGCAAAAAGAAAAGGAATGAGGAAGAAGACAACAAGGCATTCTCTCAGGACTTTTTTGGAAAAATCTCTCCCTGAAAGGTTTCTGCAGGCTTTTCTGAAACTTTTGCTCTTTGAGTATGTCTAAAAATATTTCTTTACCCCTTTCTTTTAATCCTTTTTTTAAACTTCAGTCGGTATTGGTGTTTTCCATCTATGCTTCATTACTATCCATAGTAAAAGTGGAACAGTGAAAACTTCCACTACCTGTTTTCTTCTATCATATCCACTATGTAAAATATCAGATGACAGAATCATGGAAGTGTTTGTTTGAAGGGATCTCTAGGAATTTTTCTAATCTAACCTCCTGCTCTCCTAGCGTTAGCAGTGGGATTGCTACTAACACAAGGTCACAGGCTAGTTGTGGCTTTTTCCAGCCAGAAAACCTTCAAGGGCAGGGATTTCGTGACCTCTCTGGACAACCTCTTAGAGTGTTGCACTGCTCTCCTAGCAAATGTTTTTTTCCTTAGTGTCCAGTTTGAAAGTTCACAGCCAAAATTGCGTTTTGCCTGTTGTTATTTTACCTGGCACTACCAAGAAGAGTTTGGCTCTCATCTTCATAACTGCACTTGAAATAACCATAGGCAGGTATTGGGTCATCACCAGCCTCCTTTTCACCACACTGAACAAGCCCATCTCTCTCTCCAGGTATTCACAAAAGTGTGCTGTGTCCAGACTAATGGCATTGCCTTCCTCCAAAGCTTTTTAGCTTTGCTCTTTAGCTTTCGGTACAGGTCAGCTTTGGTTGCTGCAATTCTTCCTTTTCCCCTTTATGTCCCCCACCCTCCTTTTCTCCACAGAGAAATAAGAAGAGACTTCCTTGGAAACACTCAAGAGTTCAGGTCTTTTTTTTAAAAAGTAAGGTAAAATAGATGATAAAATTGTGTAAACAAGCTATTATGACTTTTTGGGGCTTATTTTCATGTGAATGTAGCATAATTAGTAGAGGCTTCTGTGCAGGACTTAAGATCAGTTCTTGCATCCATATAACATTTAAGACCCCAGTTCTGAGTGCCAGCCAAGTTTAGTAAGCATCAGAGTTGTAAGCGCTAGCAAATGTTTTAGGAGAGCAAGAGACATTTTATTGACATAAGCTACTTCTAAGGCATGTTTTGAAACTGGAGAGCAGGCTAGGCTTTCTCTGGATAAAGGCAAGGAATTTTCTATACAGTTCCTTGCCCAGGTAGAGTGCGTTTATATCTGCCTGAGTACAAAATGCTTAAAGGCTTTAGGTAGTGAAAGTTTGGTGTTGTGGTTTTTTGTTTTTTTTTTTTTTTAAATCTGTATTGCTAGTTTTAGATCTAGTTCATGAATGTCTGAGATCGTTGTGGGGAGGAAGAAGGAGGGAAAACTAACTTAATGGATTTAACTGGTCTCTTCATAGCTGTTAAAATATGGCAGAGTTAATGGGTTAATGGGAAGATGGTAAATCTTAAGTTTCTGAAATTAAATACCCGTCTCTTTTCTAGAGAGCATGTGGGAGGGAAAAAATGTAGGAGTGTAATCCTATGCTTCTATGTGCCTTGAAGTCTGTGGATCGATAGCTAACCAGTAGTGCTACTGTATGCTTGCTTTATCAAGTGTCCTCATGCACAATTGTTTGCCCCTTCATGCTATCCAGTGGCTTAACTGGGTAGTGCAGTTCACTCAGGAAGTCTGTTTGGAGCAGAGGAAGACAGAAAAGAAATCTTAACTATAACAATCGTGCCACTCTGTGTGGGAATGTTGCAGATGTAATTTGGTAGTGAATAAGAAGCTTAGAATTGTTTCCTTTTTTTGAAACACCAAACTAGAGATTCAGTTTAGAAATGTAATCTGAAAAATGCATGAGGTTCACATTCTCATGTTGAGATCCATTAGTGTAGCATAAGTGGACGCACACTTCTCGATATCCACTGTAAAGGTACATGAATCATAGCGCTCACTACTGTGATGGGCAGTAGTGACTGTATGTATTGAATCACTAGTATAGCCACAGAAGAACTGTCAGTGTTTTAGGAGGTCCTTGTCAAAGTGGAAAGGTTCCAACCTTTCAAGGCTTGTGAGATCTGGTATGTCAATATCTGATTGATTGAGTGGCTATAGACCAGGGCTTTTTGATTGCCTTTTTTTTTAGGAGGCCTAGATTGAGGACAAGTTGAAAGCAATGCCAAAACCATGACTATGGGGAAAGAGGGTTGCTTCCTAGTGTGCAAGTATATGTGCATTTCCTTTTCCTTCCCCAGTAGTATGAGCTGGGGATAGGTGGAACGTGGATCCCCCAGGTCTACCTGCCCCACCCTGGAAATGCCTTTGTGGTACCAGTGTCCCTCTGTCAACCACATACCAGTGAAGCTTCCTCTTGCTTTTCCATTATGCCAGGGCCAGGTATTTCTGAGACCTACTGTCATTTTTTCTGTTTCTTCCAAACATTGTTATAAAAGCCCATTAACTATGCTCCACTTCTTGATCCTTCCTTCTGTCCTTTAGATCTTCTACTCTGGTACAGATATCTCCTCCTTCCTTCTTCTGAGCCCTCCTGTGGAGTTACAAGCTCAATGTTTCAAGTCTCCTGACATTCACCTTCCTTCTTCCTCCTGCCTTCGTGCTTCTCTCTGTACAGGTGCCAAACTGAGGAGCTGTTACTCAAGTATAAAATCCCTGTCTTGGGTTCTGTCTCCTTCCCAAGCAACATTGGGGGTATACTACAGAGAAGCAACAGCATTTTCTGTTAAACAGCTGGAATGATGTTTTGCACTCACAGATTTTAAGAAAGCCTTTTTCAGCCATAGGCTTGCAAGAGTAGTTTTTGTAGGGCCCCAACTGGGGATGCTGACTGTCAACAGACCACTAAACAATCTATCCTTCATGTTCCAAATGTGGCCCACAAGATAGCTGATTAAAAATGGTTTTGGTGTTGTACATTGTGATTTTATAATGAGAATCACAAAGGCGGCTAGCTTAAGCTAGAATTCAGTATACAGGTTACCTAATTTCCAATTATTTTAGTTCCTTGATGGATCTGTAAGTTAATCTGAAAGCATTCTTTGCTTAACATGATATTTCCTACATGCAGAGTGTTCTACCGTATTTTGTGGCAACAAAAATGTCCCAAATCCGCAAGCCGACCTTCAGTAAGCCCAGTCCTGAAACGTATGTCAGAGCTGCCATAGGCACAGTAGGCCTGCAGTCCCAGACCAATGGGTGCCTGCCCCATGCAGTCATGGTAAGTAGTAAGTATCTGGAATGTCTTTTGTACGTGTTTATTATGAAAGAAGATTATAGAATAATTTTGAATATTAAATATTTTTTGTTTTTTAACTTCTAATCATAACTTGGTAATATTTGTGCGTGCTGGTAACTGTTAGGTTTCACTTAGTACAGGCTATAAAAAGTTGAGACTTTTACCTTTTTTTTTTTTTTTTTTTTTTTTTTTTAGGGATGGATCTGCTCTCTTCTACCTACACCTACTCTCATTAACTTCCTCATGAAAGCAAACAAACAAACACGGGCTCGTTATTTGAAAAAAATGAAGGAGAAGTAAGTCAGAGGCAACTCGATCTTGGAAGCCTGGGACTCCTGCAGGTTCCATACCCACGCGGCAGCACCAAGTAGACTTCTAAAAATCTTCAATTGTAGATGTACTTTCTAACAAGCAAAACAGTCTTGTTTTGAGGATACAGATGAAACAAGACTGTTATCTCCTAATATTGATTTAAAAATAGGCTTTATATGTTTATAGATATTATGAGGGGGGAAATGCTTCGGACTAAAATTGCACTGTGCTTTAAGAAATACTTACATGGACTTGATCAGACATTGCGCTGTTGAGGAACAGCTTGGTTATATAGTGTCCATCACATCTATGTATTGTGCGCGTGGGTGAAGGGCAGAAAAATAATAGTTCTCACGTATTCCTGGACAGGCAGGGAGGAGTGGGAAGGGAGCACATTTGTTTAAAAAGGTAACCTAGCACTATTGACCGAGTATAACTTCAGCAGCTCAGGTTACTTGCAAGGACTTTGCATTGTCAGCCAGCGCATGAGCGCTACCCTGCTTACATGGTCCAGTGCGATTTTTGGTTATGAACTTGAGGGAAATGGGCCAAAAACCAAAATGAGTGTAATTGCTCATCTATAAATATATACATAAGATAACATTGCAAAAAGTACTTAAATTCTTGGTTGTTGAATATGGATTCTAACTTTTCAGTAATATGTAATCTTTACAATTTGTAATAACATTTTAAAAAGTTCAGTGCCTGCTCTTTGTAATAGGTGGTGATAACACAATGTAGCTAAATGTCACAAGTTATGTGTTATGTGCTGGCTGCTATGTAAAAGATGATGGGCACTTCAAATTGCAGAGCTTGAAATGAGTTACTGTCCGTGTTAGCAATGATGGTTAAATTGTCTTTGAAGTATGTATCAGTCTGTCTTTTTGGTGAGGCCCTTTGAAATGTGAGTCCTGAATATTTGAGACAGCTTTAAAAATGAGAACCAGTAAACTTCTTTAAATGTAGAATGTTTTTAATTTAATTGTGTTTAACTGATTTGTTTCATGGTTCTATTCCAAAACGGAGTGCTCCAGTGAGGCTGAAGTTACCCAACTCCAGGAGACAGGGATCAAAGTATATGAGAAGTCTGCGCTGCTGTTGTGTGTATTTACCTACTCTTTAAAGTCCCTTTTTTATAAGCATGAAATGTGCTGAAACTTACAAGGCAAATCAAATTGCAAGCAGCTACCAGCGTTTTCTGTGGTGACCTCCTATGGTTGAAGAGTGGAGGTTGTTTTCTGTCCTTGTAAGAATAATTTCAAGCTCTGATTTTGAAGTAAAATATGTCGTACTGAGACATGATTTGGGGCTAACATTTCTGTACATTGAAAAAACCTGAATACCGATGCAATGGTGCTGATCAAATCTGAGATGCAGATCCTATCCCATAGTTTTCTTAATTTTTTGGAACAGGGATGGTAAAGTCAGTGGTATTAGTTCTGTAAGAGCACATGACTTGGTTTGCTCTGGATCTGGTGCGGAAGCGTTGGACTAAATCTGTATGGTTTTGACTTTGTAAAACAAATAAAACAATTTACTCTGAATTTTTAATGTGTTGTTTTTTTCCTTAAAATGTTTGCCCGTACATTCAAATGCCTGATTGTCCTCTAGCATATATAATAATGCAGTGAAAATTACTGTACTTTTACATGCCAAAAGCAAAGCTTTTATTAATCCGTTTTCCTGGCTGTTATCTGTTTTACAGTGCTGATATTTTAAAATCACTGGAACACAAAATAAACTGTTAATTAGAACTATTAATTAAGCTATTAATAAGAAATAGTTATTTCCAAATAAGAAACAGTTATTTCCAAATAACAATTTTCTAACTATTGAAGGTGTTTGGAAAGATGTGTCTGAGGGGAATAGCACGCCTACCCAGTTGGCACTGAAGCAGTGGTGCCCCGCAAGGTAGGATCTGGCAGCAGGGTTGTTGGAGCCTGTGGTCATTTTGCCCCCTGCCCCGTCTGTGGTGCTAGCAGGCTACAGGCTGGGTTCCCACTCTCACGCTTCCTCTGAGGTCTTCTTTATTTTCCAAACTGCACTTTTTAAGCTAAATAGCCTTGACTTTGCTTTTGAAAGTCTGCTCACCTCGGTGATTGAGATGATTTGAGATTCGATAGCTTTGAAATATCTTGGGCATGTGATAGAAAACAGGGTGGGTTTTCTTGTGGTACTATTACCGTCTCTTTGCAGCTCTGCTCCGAAGGGTGTTTTTGTCACTGATACAATGCAAGAGCTGGAGTGAGTTTTCACTCCCTTGTTTGAATGGGAAAAACAGGGTAGGAGTTGAGTAACATGCCTGCCCTTCTCTTCCCAGGGAGCCGTCCCTGCCCTGCACACTGGCGGCGCAGACCCCTTCCCAAAAGCAGGCCTGCTCCCCAGCAAAGGTAACCGCTGCTCGTCCCTGCGCCGCAGCCAGGAGAGGGTGGCAAGGCCCGGGACAGCCGCCCGCCTTACCCGGCAATGGCACGGCACTGAAGGGAGGAGAAGCAGCGTGGTCCAGCCCGTAAGGTCCAGCCATGGCTGCTGCCATGGCCCGCGCCTGGGGCCAGAGGGGCCCAAGCGCTGCGGCGGTGCCGGGCTGGCACTTAAAGTCATTCTCGTTTCCATCATTAGCTGTAACTTTACAAATCTATTCCGCATCTTTCTGAACTTGGGGGAATAGATGTCTAACTTACACTGCTAGTTAAAAAGTAGCCACGTTTTGGACAGAAGCCCTTTAATTTAATTAGTGCCCCATCCTTGGAAACATCCAAGGCCAGGCTGGATGGGGCTCTGAGCAACCTGATCTAGTTGTAGATGTCCCTGCCCGTTGCAGGGGGGATGGACTCGATGGCCTTTAAAGGTCCCTTCCATCCCAAAGCATTCTGTGATTCTATGATTTCAGCTGCTCAGTGAAGCCTGTGTGGAGGCCGGTACTGCCCCTGCCCCTCGGTGCCGCGGCCGAATGCCGGGCGGGCAGCCTGCACCCGAGGGGCGGCCGTCGTTGCGGTCGCGTCTCGGCGGCGGGGCGGAACCCCCGGCGCGGGCTGCGGCGGCGGCGGAGGCGGGCGGGCGGCGCACCGGGCGGCGCACCATGACGGAGCGGCGGCAGCGCGCCCGCGTGCAGGGCGGCTGGGCCGGCGTCTCGGCGGCCAAGGCCCCGCTCGCAGGTAAGGACCGGGCGCGGGTCTGGGCCCTGTCGGGGCCTTTCTGCCCGGGCCGCGGCGTTGCGGTGAGGCCGGTGCTGGCGAGCCCCCTCCCCGGCTGCGCCCGCCGCAGCGACGGCCACCCCGCGCGGCGCCGGAGCGGGTCCGCCCCGGGAGGGAAGCGCTGGGGCCGCCTCCTCTCGCCTCATCCATGGTCTGGAGGATGCGGCTGCCCGAGGCGTGACCGTGGGCCGAGGCGAAACATAACCGGCGAAGCCTTGAAAGGCTCTGCGCCTGCGGTGAGCAGTTCGCGTTGCTCTCGTCGCTGGGCAGAACAGCCGAAGGCCGGGTCTGCAAACACCTGCAGCCAAGGCGAAGCCGTCAGGACGGCTCTGCGGGCTGCTTTTGGGGCCGCGCTCCGTGACACCGGGCCTGAGGCCTTGAGCGGTGGTCCGGTTTTTCTAGGTAACTAACGTTCAGGTGTTCGAACCCAGTTTTTAAGTAAAATTTTTATGTGTGTCACAGATATGTGGCAGCAATTTTGGACACAGAACGCGGGGTCAGCCACATATGTGCACAGTTGCGTTTCTATTGCACGCGCTTAAGTAAGCGTACTGCTTTCATCTTTGGGCAAGTTGAGTGAGAAATAGAATTTGGTGGCGCTAACTTCTGTAATAACTATTACTCACATTTAATTCATAAAACTTGTTATGTGTCTTCCTTTATCTTTTAACAGTGAAAACATTGCAAAATAGAGTGCTAGTTGAAAGTGCTGGAGTTAATGTCACTATTTTGTATCAAACATTTGAACCAAAGAGTGCAGGGGCCTGAGAGCGCTGTGTGGGTTTCCAGTCTTGCAAGAAGGACTGGTTTGTTTTCTGAATGTGGTCAAAACACAGTGTCCCACCTGCCTGATTACAATACGCAGTAAAGCTCCCGTTTCTCTGCAGACTGGGCGTCCTAGGTGAGCTGATTTTTTTAATCCTGAAAAAAAATTAACTAACTATTTTGATTTGTGCATGTAGTCTGTAAGTTTTCTGTCACAGGTGCATTTCATTCCGCTTATTCCTAAGGGGATTTTTTAAAATTATTTTTCCTATCTTTTGAATTATGCAGAGTGAAGACTTTTACT
The DNA here is from genome assembly GCA_020745775.1 of Theristicus caerulescens. Classification (NCBI taxonomy): domain Eukaryota; kingdom Metazoa; phylum Chordata; class Aves; order Pelecaniformes; family Threskiornithidae; genus Theristicus; species Theristicus caerulescens. The sequence continues at coordinate 25,606,409 of CM036564.1, forward strand.
TTGTCTCTGTTTCGGGCCTATTTTTAAGCCTTTTTGCATGTGTAAATTAAACACATGAAGTGAGTTGCTCTTCCACATTTTCTACCTAGTTTCAAAATCATTTTTTAATAAAAGTATTTTTCTCAGAGAAATGTCTTTTGGTTTCCTAAAAAAATTGTGGAGGGAAGCAGTTTAGCTGCTTAGGAAAATTTCTGCTGGCACATGATAGGTGTTTGTGGTAGAATTGAAAGGTTCTAGATGTTATCCTTTCTGTTAAAAGGATGTTTTTGGTTTTGTTTGTTTATGAATAACAAATATAAAAAAATTTCAGTTTCTGTGCAGTCTTAACTCTTACGTAATGTAGGTTTGGCTGTTCCCTGGAGCCTCTGTCAGGCAGAGGAGAATGCTTCAAAGAATGATTCCACAAGTTCTTCCAAATGGTATTTTTTGTATGATGAAATTCTGTCTCATGTGATCCTTTTTTTTCCTCTTCGCTTTAGCACCTAAGGCATCTGTGGCCAGCAGCCTTGCCCCTGCAGGTGCCAGACCGGCTTGGGTGAGGAAAGATCAGCCTCACAATCAAAAGCAGTTTGTCTTTGAAAAGCCATCAGAGGTAAAATTTACATGGTAACTAGCTGGATCTCATCTTCTATTAAACTTCAAATGATAAAAATTATCAGACTTTGAGATTATAGTCTCATGTTTAAAAACAAATTAAAAACTCAGCTGTGAGCTGAACTTTGGGCTTTTACCAAGCAGAGTTTGCAACTGTCTTGCATATATGGCAAACAGAAAGTTACAGTCCCTCTATTTAGCCTCAGACTTTCATTACATACCTGTTCATAACTACTTTTTTTTGGAGAGCCAAAAGAATATGTTCTCCTAAACATTCAGAATGATGCAATGTCCTAAGCATGATTTGAGCTTTGTTTTTTCCCTCAGTTGGGATATCTGTCTTATTTGTTACAGGGGAAGAGCATGGTATTTGTTTTATAGGCTTTGCTTTATGTTCTGTCAGCAGATGAAGGATATTGTGCTCTGTGCAGTGGGAGGGTAGTTCCTTGCTTGGGAAAAAAAAACTCTTGAACGCTTCTTTCTAAGCCAGAAGTGTTTGAAAGGCTTGGAAGGATTGGAGGTGGCCTGGGAAGATTCTCTTTTCTCTGCGGCAGAGCCCTGGTATCTGTATAGTACTATATTTTGACTCTCTTGCTTGCTCAACTCAGTACCTCCTTGCATCTGAGCCTGCCACTGAGGTCAGAGGAGAGAAGCATAAATCCCTGAGGCCACCAGAATGATAATCCAGGCTGGACCAGGCTGGATTAAACTACTGTGTTTGGGTTTTGTTTTAACAAAACCCAGCTATCTCAAGCTGTAGAGACAATTTTAAAGTGTCAGCTCCTGCTATGTCTGGTCTGTCTTGTGTTTTGCTCATTGTCTGGGGCCTGGGATTTGCTCATCCCTTGCTCTAGATTTTTACTTCCAAATGTAAGGATAAGAATTTTTTTTTGTCACAGTTGATAAATAGCAAGTATTGTAATAATCCAAATAATTTAGAAATGAATGTCCTTTAGGGGGCAGTTGATTGTTAAAAAAGGCCTGCAGTGGTAGCTGCATTTGAGAGTTTCTGGGACACAGAGAGAGAGCGGGTGGGTTGTTACTGCTTACCGATTGTCCAGAGGTATGTTTTTCTCACTGACATATCAGTATGCAGCTATAGAGTCACTAGAGGTGGCAATTAGTTCTGTTTGATGAGAGCATGCCAGGTACTTAAATGTTTAATATTCACCATGTGTTGTCTTGTTACGTTTCAGGTGGAGCGCAGAGTTGCTGAGGCAGGTGTGATAGAGTGAGTATACTAATGACTTAACTGTCCTTCGTGCAGTTTTTCTGTCTTGTTAGTCAGTGGGAATCTGCTGAAAAAGAGCTCCTTCTTCACTTGCAACTGCCATGCCTTTGGAAGAAGTTTCAGTACAAAGTGTGGACTTCCAGCCCTTTTATCCTGAACTGAATTTATAATCGGGGGAATCCAAGTCTGTATTAACTAGTTTTTGTAGCTTTGGTGTAGCTGTATAAGCCAGGAAGAACAAACAATTGGACATTCTGGATGAACAGAACTGCACATAATGTCTCCTTTGGTTAGCAATTTACATTTTCCTAGAACAGTCCCTGTGTAAAGTATGCTAGACATTACTTACCATTATCCAGGAACATAGCTGTTACAGCAACTCAAGCAGCACTTCCTTTGAAGGTTTGGAAAAGCAGCTGCTAGTAAGGGTCATAGCGAAGCTAGATATTCATAAGCTGTAGATCACTTACCCTTTGTGTTGAAATGGGGGTCTTTTCAGAATAACCTTGGCATGAAATGGCGGGGGTTATGGTGGGAAATGGTGGGGTATGGTGGTTACAGATTTTTGAAAAATAAATTTGCTTCAGTTTGGTCATCTTGGTAGAATTTTCTTACTAGATGGTTCCTAAGAGGCAGGTTACAGATTCAGCTTTTGACTCACTGTGTGCTGTTTTTACTTTGAGGGATCTGGCATTAGTTTTCTGTAGTAACTTCAGATTTGATACTGGGTGGGTATTCGTGCAGAGTATAATTCAGATGAGATGTTCAGCTGCCCTCCCACTGCTAGCGTGGTAGTGAACAGTTCATTAAGCAGAACTACTTTGTGAGAGGTGTTTCTGTCAAGAGTCTTGAAAAATATTGCTGGAAATAGTTACAGAATTTCCCAGAAGCACTTACAGATTGTAACAGATTTGCTTATGATTTAACTTTCCATTTCAGTATGAATGATACAGCCATATCTTCTTTGCATATTGTTTATGATTAGTAGTAATAACATAGTATCTAAGTATTAAGTAAATTCAGTGTGTTAGAAGTGTTCTAAAGGTTCACTGACCTTTCATTTGTTACACTTATTTACAAATCAAATAAAAAAATATAGAGGAAAGAAAACCGAGATGCTATTCTCATCACAACAGTGTGCTGTAGGTAATATAGTACGGTTTATGCTCTGCACATGCAATATGGAAGAGAGCAGAAGTTTCTGTTTATTTAACTTTCTTAAATACAGCACAGCACAAAACACAGTATGTGATCGCCTCGTGAGTTGGTGAACTGTTTTGAGGGAGAAGCAATGCTGGAGAGCAATTAACTCCTGGAGTGTTCTAGGCAAAAAGAGCAGTATAAGGTTTGGAGCTGGCTTAGGAGAAAATGAGATAGTAGGTGAAGCAAGCAGTTTGTACAAGAGTAAATAATACTTTATAACAATGCAACTCGTAAGAGGGAAGAGTATTTACCAGCTACAATAGTTAAAATACTGCTCGCGTACCTGTAACTCAGTTTCACTGCGTCACACAGGTTGATGAATGGTGGTATTGGCCATCTGAGTGAAAACTGGATTTTTGCATCTTCAGGTACACTCATGTTCTTTGTATACCTATAAATTGCAAACATAACGGTCAGGGTGCAGTCTTGTATGGTTGTCTCCTTTAGATTCCCCATGACATCCCTCGTTACATATCTCTAGAGCCTTAAAACTGTGTATTGAGCCTTTGGTGAAATGAGAGCGAGAGGCGGGAAGTGCACACAAACTCATTTGCTTCTGCAGCACCCCTGGCTGCCTTACTCTGACCTCTGACTGTCTCCAGAACGTTATTGCTTCCCTTAGTAGTGCAAAGCTTTTTTTCTTTTCCTTTTTAAAGAGTACTCTCCCTAGCCCAGGTTTACAGCAATTCTAGTCCATGTTGCTCAGTGCAAGGTAATTTCTTTGTGTTTGTCCATCTGATGGCTCTTTCTTTTCTTACATCCTCAGCAAGCCTGGTGTGTATGAGCTCAGCAAAGTACCAACTGGCATTTCTAGGTAAGTGCATTGCACATTTTTTGAAACTTGTAATTCGCTGTTGCGGAACAATGTGGTGATACTCAGCTTTCTGAAGTCTGGTCTCTGCAGAGTGTTTTGACTCTGGCAGGTGCACATTGCCCTTCCTGCGTATCTTCTGTTTAGAGTACTTCTGGAAATACTTTGAGTATCAAGTAGCAGAGACTTACGCAGTTCTGAGCAGCACTGAAGAGAATTAAAATGAACCTCTTAACATCTAGTGCTTCCTGCATCTCCAGAATAAGGAGAAAGGGCTATGTCCATTTGTTTCATGATCCAGAGTAAATTGCTGCTGGAAATTTGGATTGGTATTCCTGTGTTAGCAAGTGTGTGATGTCTGTGTTGTATAGTTAAGAGCTGCCAAAAACTTTTAGCTGTAAGTTGGACTTGTTTTAAATTAATCTAATAAAAGCATTTAACTTTAGGCAGATTTGGTAACTGTAGGGTTGTCCCTTTTGCTTACATGCTATGCCTTAATTATTTCAGTGTCAGGACACTTCAAAACAAAACCTACTTGTTCTGTATCTAAAATGCATTTTATTTTACCTTGCTGACTTAGCTGCAATATCAGTATTAATCCTTTTCTTCTGAATTTGATAGATTTTATTAATAGTGGAGAAAATGCCAAAGACATAGTAACTTTTTGTGCATTTATTTCAAAGCTTTCATCTTGGTTTCTTCTAAAACTGCAAATAAAGTTTTTTACCAATTTGAAAAGTAAAAGCTTTAACCAGCTGGAAAGAGAAAAGATACACAGCCAGCTGGGTTGTTCTGTCATTTTCTGGAGTTTGTTTTCATATGTTGCTGGAATATATACATTTTGGAAAAGTTAATAATTGGATTTTGCATCTCTTTTAGTACCTTTACTATATATATTCTTATTGTGATGTCTTTGGAGCATTGAATAGTCGTGAGAGTAACCTCTGCTACTCTGCAGCCCACCACAATGGCTGGAATTTTTGAATGCTGCTGCTAGTACAGTCAAAATATAAAATGTACATATGAAAATGTAAACATGGGAGAGGTTAAATACTCAATGGTTCTTGTGCTTGGAAAAGAAAGGATAGGATGGCAGTATTGATAAAGGGCGGTCAAATTCTGAGTGGCATGGAGATGGTGAATAAAGGGCAATTATTTACTTATGTTGCTTGTAGTACCATAATCAGGCTATCTAATTTATCAAATGGGAAGTTAATAACAAGCAGAAGGATGCCATTTTTCACACAGTATATGGCTGACTGTGGGACTCATAGAATACTGTTCATGTCATATGTTTTTATAGGTTTTAAAAAGCGATTAGATGTGTTTGGTGAGGGGAGGACTCATCAGGAGCTCCTGCTGCCTTCTGTTCTTTCCTTCACACCTGCTTTTGGCTGTGGTCAGAAATAGGATACTGGGCTTTGACTTTTGGTTTGATGCATTACAGCCATTCTTATCTCCTTTGGGAATCCTGGAAATTAGAATATTTTATCAAAGCATATTTAGAAGTGTATATTCCTTCCATTTTTTCTTTATCTTTTTCTTTCTTAGGATTCATTTGATTCCTGGCTTTATTGACTCAGAACAAGCAGACTGCATGTTTGAACAGCTCCTCCAGGACATACCCTGGGGTCAGAGAACTCACATCAGACAGGGTAAGGCATGTGTAGACCAACTTTTCAGGTCATTTCTATACCAAAATCCATGCATTGTTTATCATTGTTTTTAATTTTACATATTACCACTCCTTCACATGTTTCCTTCCAGGTTTTCCATGCATATCTGAAGAGTACTGCTGCTTATTTTTCAATCTCTATCGCCATGTTCCTGTTGCCAGTTAAATGAGATCTTTCCAAATTAAAATACCCTGTCTTAAAAAAATCTTTGAATTTTACTGCATCCTCTGTCATCTCCAGTTCTTTTTCCCACTGTTTTTTTAGATTTAGTCTGTGCTCCATCCCTTCATACTGTCTCCCAGTGATGCTGAAAAAACTGTGTTCTTTGAGGTTTCTGTCACCAGGAATATTTTTTGCCTCTCTCACTTAAAATCTCAGCAGAGCACATTTCTTTTCCCTTGTCTTTGCTTATTAGTTCCAGTATGCTGTAAGTGAGGAGACTGCTATTCTGGATTTGTTCACTAAGGGGCACCTGTTCTAGCTAAATTTCTCTTCAGTCAAGAACGGATATAAGATAATATATCAGAGTAGTTACTGGACAGGGCTGGAAAATGTCTTCAACACCTGTGTTTATTGGCTTGCAATAAAGGTACAGTATAATGGAGAATGTTACTTGTCAAGCATGAGAAATAGCTACCAAGATAGTCTTTTCAGAAGTTGAAAGTACTTTTAACTTGATTTTTGTATTACACCACAGAGCACACAGATATTTGACAAAATATTACTTGTGCAGCCTTGCTACATTCTGCTTCTGTAATGTCCCATTGATGCTTCAGTCCTTTCTACTTCATCCTTTCTAGTGGATATATCTTGCAATTTATGCCAGTGTGTTGGGCACTGGAACGAGGAGAATATAAAATAAGCCAGAATTAAAATTTCAGTTTCATTTTGCTATCTTTAACTTGTTCAGTCCCTGCTCTGTCTGGCATACATAGGGATGAGAAAATTGATGTGGTTCCAAGATTTTGGCAAGGTAATTCCTCTTGCAGAGACAGGCCTGCTTTTGAATAATCTCATTCCTTCTCTTGAGTTCATTATGTAAGGCTGAGGATTTTAAGGAGCTGCTTTTTAACTTTAGGTGAGTGGACAGTTCCTTTTTGATCAAGTTTCTTGGCAGAATTGCATGATCTTTCCATTTTCAAGCCCTTTGGTAAAGCAACTGAGAAAGTCTTCCTGTTTTCTTTTTTTAGAAGTATCTTTTGAGGAACCAAGGCTTACCTCCTGGTATGGGGAACTTCCTTACACGTACTCCAGGATAACAATGCAGCCAAACCCAAATGTATGTATATCTGTACAGTTTTCTTTTATTATTGTCTACAAAGAAATCCTTTGCAGAGATTGAGACACAAAAATTCCCTCTATCCTCTATTTTTATCTAGAGTATCTATCAGCATTTCATTTGTGATCAGCAACAGATTCTAGCGGAATGTGGACAACTTCATAAAACAAGCATTATGAGTAGATTGACTGAGAGGAGCATGATTTAGTTGCTAAATGTTGGCAAAAGGAAACTCCAGAGTTTAATGTTCTGATTTTGGGTCACTGTAGCTTTGGACAAAACTCTAAATTGTTCTGTGTGACTTACTCTATGCATCTTTATATTGGAGACTGTAGTGTACACAGTCATACTGAGTTTTTTGTTGTAAAGATACAGTAATATCAATTACTGAAATAGTTACTTTTAGAAATACTTGGATTCAGTACTGCTTAAATGAGAATTTAGGTGAGTGCTATGAAATTCACACACACAACCTGCCTGATCAGCAACTCCAGATTGTATGATGTAATTTCCCATGCTATTTTGGAAGAGTTAAAAACCTTCTGAGTGACTTGTTGACATTTTGTTCATGTTCACTCTCTCTCTCTGGCTTCCAGCCTGTTGTCCCATCAGCCTGCCTCTTGGTATTGCTTTGTTTGAAATTTCCATAGCAGTAGGCTGCAATGTTCTGAATCATAAATTGTGACTGTTGAAGGCTGGATAGCATGAGGGAGAAGTGTCCCAAGTCCCAGAACGGCTGCCAAAACAGGGTACCTCCTAGCAAAGTTCAGTTTGGGAAAAGTGGACAGGCGTTATTTAACAAGATGAGTTGTGAAGATTTTGTAGTCTTAAAAATACCATAGTTCAAAAATTCCATAACCTATGGAATTTGTGGTGGAAAAATCGCTGCTTTTTTCTTACTCATTTGTGGAATATTATTTTAAATGGACTTTTCTACAAGCTAAATGGCTTTAGGGATTGGAAGTGCCCCTCCAAAATCATTCTGCTGTACACTAATGATTTAAATCCAGTTTGGAATTGCCTGTTGTGGAAGCCATTGCTGCTTAGAGGTTGGATAGAGCCTATATACCCTGAATTGATGGTTCCAGTTCAGTTTGCATAAAGTTCAGAGTTAGCACTCATTGGGCCACTGATTTGTTTTTCTCGTCCAAGAGGTATGAGGCCTAAAATCAGTCATACATGCTGATCCAGTCTTTTATCCCTCAATAATTCTCCTTTTTACTGAGAGAAAGAAACTCTAGCAGAAAGTGAGATGCACTGGCAAACTTGCATAGCTGGGAGCCAGCCTTGCCACTGGCTGGAAACTGCCCATAGGCAGATATATGGGTAGGCTGCATGTGGACACTCTGTGACGTTTCACTCAGCTTCGTAGGTGGGAGTTCCTGCAGCCTAGAAGAAGCAGTGGATGGTGTAAAGAGCACAGTCCTTACTTGTAGAATAGGGTTTATATCACAAAAATATCCCGAGTAAAATGTAATTTAGTGCACAGCTTGGCCAAAACCAATTACCTGCCTTGAACGCTTGATCTGTAGGAGTAATTAGCTTTGTGCCCCTCCTTTTTTGTTTGGTAAGACTGGGTGTGATTGCAGTACTGCTAGGTATAATCCAGTGCTAGAAAAATGGTATTAGAAAAATGTTTCTTTGTAAGCGGTCATGTAGTTGGTGACACAGTACTGTTTCAGCAAAATTACTTCCAATGCTGCAGGTTTGTAGTGACATTTCCACTGAATTGTAAAATTTACCATATGGTAACATTTTTAGTAATAAATACTTTGTGATAGGAATTGAAGGAATCCAGTCCTAGTTGGTCACTGAAAAGTGCTTTCAGTAATTCTTGTTGGACTCTTCTGTCAGTGTATTTTATGTCCTGCACATATTGCACATTCAGGCAGCCCAATTACAAGCTATAGCTTTTTTTGGGTGGTGTTGCTGATTTCCTTACATATCCCATAGCTGCAAGCTATGCTTATGTATAATTAATTATTCATATGATGCTTAGTCATTGAAGGGGTGACTTAGCTAGAAATAACCCTAATAGAGAAAGATGGTATGTTGGGGTTCCTGCAGTGTAGCCAATAGGTTAATAACCCCTTAAACATGGTGTCCTGGTTTTGGCTGGGATGGAGTTGGTTTTCTTCCTGGTAGCCGGTATGGGGCTGTGTTTTGGGTTTAGGTTGAGAACAATGTCAATGATACACTGACGTTTTGGTTCTTGTTAAGTAGTGCTAAGTACTTGCTAAGTGGTGCTCACACTGGTCAAGGACTTTTCAGCTTCCCATGCTCTGCCAGGGGCAGGGGAGGCTGGGAGGGGGCACAGCCGGGGCAGCTGACTCAGACTGGGCGGGGGCTATTCCATACCACGTGACGTCATGCTCAGTATATAAGCAGGGGAGTTGGCCGGGGAGGGGTTCGATCGCTGCTTGGGGGACGTGCTGGGCATCGGTCGGCGGGTGGTGAGCAATTGTACAGTGTACCGCTTGCTTTGTATTACTACTGTTCTATTTTTATTTTACTTTAGTTATTAAACTGTTTTTATCTCAACCCACGAGTTTTCCCCTTTTGCCCTTCCGATCCTCTCCCCCATCCCACCGGTGGGGGGTGAGCGAGCGGCTGCGTGGTGCTTAGTTGCTGGCTGGGGTTAAACCACGGCACATGGGTAAGCGTGAAAAGAACGTGGTGCAGACTTGATTATTAGAGGTGGATATTAGGAACTAATTCCTGCTGTCTGTTCCACCTTCTGCCAGTGATGCACTGGAAGGTTTGGAATCAGTTCTTTATCCTCTCTTGATCCTGTGTTTCTGCTTATATAATGGGCAAAAATTCTGGCCTACATTGCTTTAGCTTTTTGGGTTTTTTTTTAAACTTATGTAGTACTTAAAAGCACTCTGACAGATGAAAGTCATGATGTAAGTTTATAACATTAAATAATGATTCACTGGACTGAGTTGTAATGGAATGTGCAGAGCTGCCGTGGGCTATGGGCTCAGCAAGATGTTAGCAAAAGGAAGGATGAAATTCAGGGCCTGTGATGCTGGTTTTGCCAACCACTGGAAAGTTACAGTGTTGAAGTCAAAACCCCAGGAGGCTATGAGTTGGGCTCAACAAGCTGTACTAAGAGAGCCGGGACAGAAGGCCACGCTGTGACAGTGTTAGGCCAACCGTTATCTCTTGTTCTGTGTCAACAGCTGCAGGCAATTGAGAGCATGTCATTTAGTCACTGATTGCAACTTTCTGGATGTACCATGCCCACCAGGAATGGCCAAGTAACTCAGATGGTATCAGAGCCCCATGTTAAACTCCTCTAGCTTGTCCAGGAGGTTAAAAAAACAGGTATGCACGGGAGAAGTTGCACACTTTTTGTCTTAGTTAAGAACTCCCAGTATTTTTCCGTGGTCAGTTCAAGCAGATTTTACTCTGTCTACTCTCTCACCTTTCAGTTAATTGGTGTGGCTGGCTACATTAGTATGAAAGGCGGACTGGCTTCATAGTTTTAAGAGATGGTTTAGTATTGAGTGATAGGTAAGACGCATATTTCACAGAAAGCCTGTTTACTAAAAATATAATGAGAATTGTTCAGAGGCATTTGTTTGATTTCAAGTTTATTGTGATTGAAGTGCAGTATATTTTGTTTCTTAGTAGTTTTTCCCTTGTGTCTTGATGTTATCTGCTGCTGGCCTGCTTTCATTGTATTTACCGTACTCCTGCTGTGCTGATTGCAGTGGCATCCTCTGCTCACCATGCTAAAGGAGCGCATTGAAGAGTTCACTGGCTATACCTTCAACTCCCTTCTCTGCAACCTCTACCGAAACGAGAAGGATAGTGTAGACTGGCACAGTGACGATGAACCATCACTGGGAAAAAATCCTGTCATTGCCTCACTCAGCTTTGGTGCTACCCGGACCTTTGAGATGAGGAAGAAACCCTCCCCTGTGAGTGTTCATATCACATTGAGAAAGTCTTATAGTTACTAATATGTTCAGTATTTGCCCTCTCTTTAGAGAACTTAATTACTAAAAGCATTTAATAGTAGTTCATGAAAGCACAACTTGTAAAGTTCTGTGGAGTAAGTGTAGGAATCAAGAAATCTGTCGCACAGAACGTGACATCTTGAGGATGGGAATGGGACCACTCTAATAATGAGCAGCAGTGTAACGGTGCAGTGAAATTGCAACCTGGGCACTCTTTGCCCAAATAATGGCCCTTCCCGTTACTTAAAATGAAATCAGTGATGGTGGAAGGGGACTTTCACTGTGTAAATGAACCAAAGACTTGATATCATTTTCTTAGGCAAACATTGTGTAATGCATAGTGTATGTGCGATGAAGAGTAGTTCTGACTTCTCTTGTAAGTAAAAATCTTAAGAACGTTTGCATTTTGACTTGTGTGTGTTCAGATTGAGGGACAGTGAACAGAGGGAAGGAGCTTGTTTCTTTTCCATAAAATAGCAAACTGTCGCATCATACTTCACAGACTAAACAGAGATCTTTAATAAGGAGGCATGCGTGGAACATCCTTTCAGGAATTAGTTGGTGATTCAGTAGTGAATACCCTTTCTAGATAAAATGCTGTGCTTGGGAATGCTGTGTTTACAAGCCAACTTAAAACTTAAATTTTGCAATTCATATTTATCCAAGTACAGGAATCACACATTCCTGTGTTGAGAATACAGGCCTCATTTTAGGGTATCCTGCTTCAGATGTCTTTTCTGCATGTGTAGTCTTTGAGAACTTTGGGAAGAAGTTTGCTGTCTGCTTATGTTGCTATTTAGCCTGAGTAAGTAATGCAGAAAGCAAAGGTGATGATTATCAGCCTATTAGAAAACTGTATGCTGACGTACTGAAGTCTGCCCATCAAGAATCACCTTGGGTCACCTAGTCATAAACAGCAAAGGTCAGAATTTGAACGAGAAAACAAATAAATAATTTGTATTTTTCACCAGTTCTCTAATTTGTAAATTCTTTGTTGTCTGAAGTGAATTTAATCCTGGTCCCTGAGCATGAGATCACATAACCAGTGCATTATATCAGTGGGCATAGCATGAGTAAGTGTCTTTGATGCTGTGACGATAACAAAATGCCAGCTGGAAAGTTCATTCCTCTGAGAAACTGTAAATGGTGCTTGGATTCATTTCTAGAAGTGCATGTGTTCCCCTTCGATGGATCAGAATCAAAGCCACTTAGATTTCACTATAAACTTTGCAGTTTCTCTCTTAAAAATCAAACCCAGTTCTTGAGCAAGATGTCTTTTTGTTCTGTTTTCTATTTTCTGAAAAGGCACCCACTATGAGCAAAGGGGGAAATTCAGTCTGTGCCATTCATAATTGGCCACCGCCTTTGATCTGTACTGTACAACTTCTTCCTTTTTCTTCCTGAGATGGATGATTTTCTATAGATATATCCCTCAAGCTCTCCTCTTTTTTTTTTTTTTTTTTTTTTTTACTTCAGTGCCTCTGACCTGATATTTCTGACTAGCTGAGTCTTGTTACCTATGAAGTGTATGCCTTTTGCAAGTGTGACATACCTGTTTCTAAGGTACAATCCCCATGTGCAGAGTGATCTTTGAACCAGTTGCTATTAACTGCATCCGGTGCCCAAGGGAACTCGTACTTAATAATTATACGGTACACATTATGTATTCTTTGCACATTCCCAAAGCCTGCAATTTTCTGAGAGCATCCTATGACACTAGATGCTTTGCCAAGTGGGAGTTACAAGAGGCTCTGATGGAAATTACCACCTTTCAGGCTGTACCACCAAAGACGTAATTTTCATACTCTATTGTAATGTAGCATTCACTCTTTCATTACGAGAAAGTTAAAGTTGATGGTAGATATTTGAAGTTTGATCATTGCTTTGTTCAAAAGCAAGTTCCAGGAAGAGGAAAGTAGGTTCGGGAAAAGGGATTCAGACTAACAGTCATCACAGGCGTTCAGGCTCTTCCTGGTTTGTGATCTGCCAGTATCAGTACATCGGGTTTTCCAAAGTTAGTCTTCACTGAGGAGGGGAAGAGAAAGTAAATCCTTTTCCTCCCCAAATTAAACCTCTTTGAGGGCCAACATTCTAGTATTTCGGATTCTGGAGTTTCAAAGGCCTTCTGTTCTTATGAGTGCTTTTAAATATTTTGAGGTGTAAGATGTAATGAAAATACAAGATGAGAAATACTGTGGTAGAAGCTCACTGTGGATAAATGTACAGGGAAAAAAAAAACTAAAGTGGTTGTCTGTGTGTGATCAAAACTGGGTACAAAACACTATGTACCACAAGTCACATAACATCTTGTAGTGCTATTGAAGAATACTAGATCAGAGCCTTCAGAGACTTCAGTTTCTGTTAATATCTGTACAAATATTTTCCATTTTATATCTTGAAGTGTAGATGAACTTATAGAATAAAATCCTATTTCTCTAACTGCAAAGACGACCAGTAATGTTGGTGGGCTGGTTTTTTTTGTGCATGTTTGTGTGAATTCTGACATTTGTCTGGTAGGAAGTTGGTGGCGTTTATATAGGCCATTCTGAAACTGTCACAAAAGATAATCTTTTATCCTTTCTCTGCATTTTTCCTTGGCAAAAAACAAAAAAAAAAGTTATTTAGGTGCAAGTGGTATTTTTTTCCCAAAAATTGTTCTGGAGTGAGGGGAGGGAAGGGTTCAGTCCTCTGTTTTTCTTTTTGGTAAGTACTGTACTGGATGAGTAAGTGTTCACCATATAATAGGTGGTAAAGGAGTGTAGAGACATGCATAGGCTATTTGAATCTGCATCAACAAGCATCCCTTGTGGATAAGGAGAAATAATTCCTACTCAGATTTCAGCCCAGTGCGTGTTTAAAAAAAAAAAAAAGCTACAAATACATTTCAGGAGCAAATTCCCCACTGGAATTCATGAGACTTTTCATGGAAATTAACATGACACCAGAAGCTGTTTTACTTTATCCGCTGGAGTTTTTCTTTTTAAGCATTCTTTCTTCTGAATACTGTCTCTTCTGTTTATTTGGACCAGTTGTGTGGTTGTAGCCCATATTTTGCCTTTGCTTTAAATGGTTTCTAGGGTTTTTTGCATGCCTACTTGGTAGTTCAAAGTCTACAGTGAAGTGATCTGGTTTCTTTTATTTTCTTCTTCTCGTTCCAGTGAATTACTTAAACTTTTTCTTGCCTCCTTGTTCCCCCTCGTCGTTGTAGCTCCTGCCTACACCGAAACCAAGAGGCGAGTGCTTTGTTTTAGAGCTGTGATTCATACACAATTCACACACAATCTGTTGGTTTAGCTAACAAGTCCTCTTGTACTTGCCCACATCATACCTGTCGCCTTTGCACCACCGTGACCTCCTCCTGTTCTCCACACAGCCTCAAGGCCCCTCTCCCACTCATACATGACTTAATTGTCCTACTCTAAAGGAATTGATTTCACTGTGTTAAACGAGTCTTTCTGATACAGTCTCACTACCGTTTTTACTGTTGCTTATCACTGCTCAACTCAGTGAGACAATGCTAGGTTATCTGATTAGGTCTTTTTGGAAACTGAGTGTGAAATGTTAGGTCAAGGGCGAAGGGTGATATTTAATGTCCCACTAAGCTCCCATGTCCCACTGGGAGCTGCTCTGTAGCAGACGTCTGGGTGCCATAAGGACCAGCTGGGTGCAGATGTCCAACGAACTGCCATGTGAACTGCGGAAGGAGTTCAAAAGCCAGCTGTCAGGTTGCTCTTCCATTTGTAACCAAGGAGACTGATGGGTGCTGGGGAAGGGAGAGAGCTTCACGTGTTAGGTAGTAGTAGGATGTTTGTGGTGTTCTCAGCGTCAGCCTTCAGATGGGTTTGTCCTTCAAATGAAACACTAAAACACGGTCCCTTTCTTCTGTCCTTGAGTAGCTGTTCTAGCAGAAGTTAAAGATCCCCTAGTACTGAACACAGCAGAAAAATAACCCTTAATGTCCTAACAGGCCCAATTGAAGATGAACGTGGGAATATATGGAGCACAGTAGAAACTGAGGCTTTGATCAGGACAAGGAGGATTGAACTTCTAGATTGGCAGGAAGGAGACTTGCAGACAGCAGTGGCTGCAGAGGAGGAGGTGGTGTCCACCAGTATTGGCAGGACTTGAGCTGCTGTAGACAAGCAGAGAGGAAGATGCGAGTGCTTTAGAGCTACCTTGCTTGCAGTCTGCTAGGTCAGCTGCAGAAAGACTAAGGGAGTTTAAAGATAGTCCTATGTAGGCAGGCAAGTGGATTATGTGAGGAAAGGGCAATATGACTGATATTCATTCTTACTGAATCCATAAAGGAAAGATCTGCAGTGAGGATTTAATCAGAGGTAGTGAGAATAAGCAGGTAAAAATGCAGAAGTATTGATAGATGAGACCACTTTGTTTTTGGAGGAGGGTGTTTCCACAGTTAGTGGTAGAGGAGTAAACTGCAAAAGAGGGATACAAGTAGGATGCAAGTCTGAAAAATACAAGATTAGAAGTTTTGTAAGGATAATTCTCTTGGTAATAGGTAAATAGATAAAGCAGAAGACTAGAAGCCAGCACTCTCCATGAGGGCTATTGACTTTAGCCTTTGAAAATAATTTTGCATCATTTGCATGTATAACTGCATTATTATTTATACATTCTTCAACGGGATGTTTCCATTTACTTTTCCTTATAATAGCAGATGCTTCCACACTATCTAGAACCCATTTCCTACTACTATCTCAATAAACTTGCCTGAGACTTAAAGAAACAAACTTAGGTGATCTATATAGATTTATACTAGATCTTTTCTTTTTCTTACCTTTTTGATTTTGATACCATATTAAGAAGAAAACCTTGATGGAGTCCTGGAATACATACAGATTTTATATTCACAGCTTCCCATCAACTCATGCTAAGCTTTCCTCACTTATTAACTGTACTTACTCGAATTAAGGATAAAAAGAAAGTTTTAGCCTGTGTACTTAGTGTAAAGCTTGGATTGTATTAAGTGTGCAACTCAAGATTATGAAAATTCTAATATACTAAGATGCAGAACAGTTGCTTTACTAGACCTGTTCTTGGAAGCAGATGGTTTTGTAATACATAGAGTTATGAAGTGACCGTAGAAAAGTTACCTGATGCATTTCTTTCCATGTTTGTTGTCAGTATTTTTAAAGTCTTTTCCTTCTTAAATGTCAGGAATAAATTTCCTTCGTAAACGTCTTGACCTGTGAAACTCAGTTGAGTTTTCTGTATATCCAACATCAGCTCTAGAGACAAAAGTTCTGAAATGAGATTTGATGACCAGTGTTAGTAACAACATGTAAGACAGTAAAAACTTTTTGTCCAACTTCACTGGCTCTGCAAAACCAATTGACATACAAATCTCTTTTTCTAAGTAAAACTAAGCACAGACACATTCCATTTAAAGCAGAAACTAACTGCTGCTTTTAAATACTGACTTTTCTAAGGAAAAAGGATGTTTTCTCCTAAATCATTTATCTTAGAAGAATTCCTTTTTAATCAAGATGAGCAAGAGCTAAAAATAAGTCCACTGTTGTCCATCCACAAAGTGAAATGATGTAATCCTGTGAAATAGAAAACAGCCATGTCATGGTATTTCTCTGCTTTTCATCAGCAGTCATGTTTATAATACCTATTTTTGAAATTTTTTCCTTGTTTCCTCTGAAGTTTAAGAAAACATTTTTGACGTTACACCTTACTTTTAATAGAGCAAGATAAATGACTAATAATTCTAGAAGCTTAAAAATATGTTTTGCATTTTCCTTACAAAGAATACATATTACAGGTGATTCTGAGTGCCTTCAGCAATCCCTGATTCCAGAGGTTTAGTGAGCTTAATTAATCACTGGCACAGCCTTGGGCCCTTAGATATCCCCAAGAAATGCACAAATCCAGAATTCCCAGCCAGTGCTGCCAGTATTAAATAGCCTTGTTCTGTCACACTGTGACTTCTAGTCCCAGACATGAACAGAAAGTGGCAAAGGTGTGAATATATAGTCAGTTATATCAAGTGATGCTTTTTATTGTCGGGAATTGATTTGATCCTAACCAAGCTCCTTTGCATTTTAGAGGATTTGCAGTCATCTTCTTTCTGTCTGCATCTTTTTTTATACTGACCCCTTTGCCCAGTTGTTCTTTTGAAAATTGGACTGTGTTTTAAGTCCGAGATGTAATTTTCCCAGTAGTTGAGACTTTACCTCATTATTTTGAGCTTTTTATCAAGCCATGAACTTCAAAAAGACAAACGTGCATCGAGTTGGGGCACTGCAGAATTAAGCCTCAAGGAAGTTAGTTAAGATTTTTGAAAATGTGAGGTTTTCTAAAAGCAGTAAAATGTGTTGGATAAGAGGTGTTGGGTCTTTTTAATGGATCTCAAAAGACTGTGTCTGCCTTTTTATGACCCATGAATGTTTTCTTCTAACTCTTGGGTCTGTGCAGAGCCCTGTTAGTTTTCCTGAATAACTCAACATACAGCTGAAGCCTGGAGGTCTTATTCTGTTTCAGAAACTTTTGTCAGTGTGAGGTAACTATACCTGTGCCTCAAACTGAGTTAAATCTTATTCTGATAATTCCATTTTCCAAGTCTCAGTTGTCCTGTACTGTTTCCAGCTTCTTTGTGATCTGCTCCTGTTACAAGTGACATAAGGTGAAGGTGTGACCTCTCATGTCTCCCCCCGCCCTCCCCCCAAAGTACATTTTCATTTTACATGACAAATGTGACAAATACCACTCTGATAGTAACAGGTTTTGTTGAGTCTGGAGTAATTGCTGCCTTCAGCTGGGTCTGAAATAATGGAGCATTGCCTCCTCCTAAACACTCAGCAAGTGTAATTTTAGGAGTCCACCAACCATTATAAGAAACTGGAAGAGAAGATGCTGCCTAACTAATTAAAAAATAAAAAATCTGAAGCATTTGTTCAGCAACTGTCTAAGATATATGGTCCCTTACAGGAACACCGTCATGCTTTAGAAGCTCAGACCTGGCCTAATTATTTTTTTCTCATCTCTTTTGTAGTAATTGTGTATTTCTGGCTTTTCTTTCAAGAACAAATAACTGATTTGGTGATCTCTTTGGAAAAAAGCCAGTATCTCTACTTCCAGAGGCAGTGGTACAATAACAAATACACATTCAGGCTATCTGTTTGCTCTATGCAGTATTCTCAGAACAAGGTTAACCCTGTACTTGTACAATGTTGAGACTGAGAACCTGTCACGCTCTTTTTTCAGTGGAGGACATTTATTATCCACTTTACACTTTCAAGCTATCTATGGCTTTCTGTAACTTAAAAATAAAAGACCTTTTGAGTCCCCTCCCTTTCAACACTAATTAAAGTATTTCTCTAATCCCCTCCCCTCTCTGAAATAACCCCTGTATTTTGCAGGTGATTTCCTATCTGAAACTTCCCTGAATTCTTAATTTCAGAGAGTTGCTTTCCACTCTTCCAAAGTTGGAAAGTTGGCAATAGAGATCTATAAAAGGCAAAATATATGCTGTCATTCTGTATTTGGGGGAAATCCTGGTTTTCCTATTCATATTTCAATATGAATGAAATAATCAAAGTGCCAGCATTAAGTAGGCAAGATGTTAAATGGAAGTTGTTCAAGGTTTGCAGCAATTTTTTCTGCAGCTGTTGAAAGCTAAAATCAGAAAATATTAAAGGAGTACATAGAGCATTATAATACCTGCCCATGTGGCATTCTGGAAGATAGTTCATGTCAGGCATAGTATGATTTCATGAGGAGGTCACTGTTGTGATTGACAAAGAGAACTGTTTGGCATAATAGAATTCCCTGAGCAATTTGACTTAGCAGTGTATTAGTCTGATTTAAAATTGGAAAGGATACTGCAAAGCAATAGAGAGCTGCTCTTCCCACTGATGTGGCATGTGTGAGACTAATGCTGTGGTGTTAATTGTGTCCGATTGTATTTGTGCTTTAAAAGAGCTGTACATAATTGGAAGTCTTAACAAAAGTTTGCAAATTATTTGTCTTCTGGTTTAGCAGTCTGTTTTGTTTAATGATGATAAAGTTTAAGAGAACTTGTTTTACAAGGTACTATAGGAAAAGGAGATTTTTTTGGATAGGAAAAGTTTTTCATCTAGCAGATAATACTATACCAGCATGTAACGTCCAAAACAAGACAAATTCAGAATAGAAGGAAGATGTGTGTTTTTGATGAAGTAGTTAACCATTGGAATCAGGGTGGCTGCTGCAGAGTGTCTCCACACGGAACTGTTTATTTCAAGAGTGGACCTTTCTACTGGATGTAGGAACTGGTTGTTGAACTTTACCTGTGTTGTACAGGCAGTGAGACACAATGACTTCTTTCATTCTTAAAATGCTTGGGTCCTGAACTCTTTATGAAATATGGTAACAGAGAGCTTTAGTGAGACTTCTTGATTTGGTAAGAGCTTCTGTTTCTCTTCTCCCCTCCCAGCTTTTTAAGCTCTGCTGTAGAGGACTGGCTTTCTACCAAATGCACGTGCCTGCTTCTTCAGCGTCTAATGTTTTTTTGTAGGAAGAGAATGGAGACTATTCTTACGTAGAAAGACTAAGAATCCCACTTGATCATGGGACTCTGCTGATGATGGAAGGAGCTACCCAGGAGGATTGGCAGGTAAGAACTCCTTGACACCATTTGTGTGCTTTACTTGCAGTGCAGTTTTCTAAATATGCATGAGGCACTCACATAAAGGTATGGGACATTCTGCTTCCAGTGACACAATTGTTTCCCAGCGCATTAATTATTGCTTTCTGCCTCAGAATTTCAAAGCACCCACAGAAACAATGGATTTTCTTTCAACTGCTAAGTGATGTAATAGGAATCAGCTCAGATGTTCCAGCATTAAAGTTCAGCAATGAAGGTTGCAGCCTGCAGCTGAAAGAGCAAAATCAATTTAGGAACTTGGAATAAAAAAAGTTGCAAACGAATTTAACAAGTCTGCAGTAATCTACAAAGACCTTTTGTTTTCAGTGGCCCTGAGCAGTCAGAACATGAATTTTTGCCTTACCTAAATGCTTAGAAATATTAATAAAAAGCCATCACAGGAAATGAATTTTTTTCACATTGTTTGATGACCTGTATTTTAAATTCATGAGCTCATGCTTTTGCTTTTGTTTTTGGTTTTTTTTTTCCTAATGCCACTTACAGCATCGAGTGCCTAAGGAATATCATTCTAGAGATGCACGGATAAACTTGACCTTTAGGATCATTTATCCAGAACCTGATGGAGTTCGGAAATGAAGAGGCACTTTGAGCATGTTGGATATAAACCCACAGCAGATCCAGAGCTTCAGATTGCTACAGATTTAAAGGAAGCCTTACAGGAACAGAGTTCTGTGAAATACCTAATGGGGAAAAGAATCGATGTTATGAAGATCTTTGACAATCAGAAGCTGCCTGTGTTACGTGGACAGTGCTGTTCTGTTTTCAGAAGTGAGATGCTATTAGATGATACTAAATCACAGGCATTAAGTTTGTGAAAAAACCAATGCTTGTTCTTAAAAGAACACAAACCACATGAAAGATCTGAGAGGTACCGACTGGAGCAGCAAGATTCAGTGAGCAGTTATTTTTGCACCTTCTCTTGTCTCCCCTTTCCCCCCAAGTAGTGATCTATGTTCTAAGTAATGACAAGACAGGGTTCTTTTATGTAAAGCCAGCTGTATGTGTGCTGTGTGTACAGAAATGAGAAAGCTGCACTTCATGATGATCTCTGAGTATTACTCACTTCACCAAGGGGTAGTGCATTGCTTTTCATTTGTAGGTTGCAAAGTCTTTTCCAATGAAGCAGTTTCATTATTTATATAACTACTTGAATTCTACTAGTGTCTAGTAGAACAGAGGATCAAGGCTCCCTTCTCCTATGCACTCTGTGGTCAGAGTTTATCCTAACTGTTTATCCATGTAGACAAGACAGACAAAGGCACACAACGAGCCTTATCAGCCAGGTCGAAGCTGCCCATTGCTTGAATATCAACAGTCCTCCATCCCTGCTGGCTTAAAACTGTTACCTCTGTGTCATAGGCAGGAAAATAGACACAAAGAGATGAAAAACATTATTTTCAGAATTTGCTAATAAATTCTTAGTTTCTTTTTTGTGTTTCTTTTTAGCACAACTAAGTTGTGGCTTCCAGTGATTTCAGGTGGGACAGGAAATGTCAGCATCTGTAAAAATCAGGCTTGTGCTGCCAGATTTGTTACCCAGAAGAACTGGTCCAAAGATTTGGACCCAAATTATTATAATCACAATGTAAATCAGTTGCAAAGCTACCCTAAGTAGAGTGTAGTAGCACCAGGTGCAGCACTCACTCTGGTGCTACTGCTCCTAGGTCAATGTATATTGCATTAAAGAATATTACTTGGAGGGTTATGTCTTGAACCTCTGCTGTTACAGAGGAGCAGTCAGCAGCTCAAACCTGATTCTAGGGTGACTTGCTGGAATTCTTCTGTTTGCCTGCCGTAGGTACGTCTCACCTGTTGGTAGGAACCAGTGAGCTGATGACGGCGGTCTGGATGTTAAGCCAGGTATGCTGCCTACATGGTTAAGTTCTCAGTGCAGCTAAAGGGCATCTGCTGTACTGGATCAAAACATAGGTCTGGAATGTCTTCGCTTCCTGCCTGAAGTAGGATCTAAGCATGGGTAAATACTCTATGCCTTGTAACACGTTAACATTGTTAAGCAAGCTAGCGTCCCTCCTCAGTGCAAGAATAAGTTGGTGTTTAGAAAATGTCTGTCTTTTCATAGCCAGCATTTGCTGTAGTTTAAAATTCCTATTTCATGAGAGCAGTCAAGTTATTAATACTCTATTATACCTATGTTTTAATGTTATTGATGACCTAAAGGACAGACCGTTGAGCCATTTCCATCCCTGTGCTCTGAAGTTGGGCAGAATAATTTTCTTTGTATATCAGACAACTCTAGAAGCAGCTTCTCTACCTAAAGCACCATACAGCTTTTGAAATAGCTTATTCTTCTAAAAAGAATGAATGTGATTAGAAAACTTACTTTATTATCTAATAATGTCTTCACTTTCATCCTAGTTTGTGTAGAAATACATTTTTGGAGTATATTTAATGTTAATTCCTTGTATTTGAATCTAAGATCTGGGCTCTGTGATGTATCTCCTGAGAATTAGCCTTGAAGGAGGCAGACGCTTACTTTCACGTTTACTTTCTTTGGGTAGCGGGAGCTTTGTGCACATCCCTGTACGTGTGCCCAGGTTTGGCAGTCCTGACAGAGAGTGGTTTTCCTTAACCAAGGGGCAGTGCTAATTTCTCCAGGTATTCTGACAAGGCAACACTTCAGCCTTTATCAGTTCATACAAGCTACATTTATTTACACTGTGCTAAGAGCAGTCATGCTGCAAGAGAGAGTAGGAGATGGGGACTAGACGGAAACTTTTAAACCCCCAAAGCTCAGCCTATGGAAATTGCAACTCATTTGAATTCAGTGAAGCTACGACACATAACTGATGGTAGGGCCCTGGAGACTGATACTGTTGCGGAAGAACAGTTTTTCACTTAGTTTTCTCAGTTTCGATTTACAATGTTAGCAAATTGTGGTTTAGTTTCTTTACTTCCTTTGATCTGGGAGAAGACCAAGGTTTCCTCCCCAACAATAAAATGATTTATAAGAGAAATGCTGTATCCCACGGAGCTCTCTTGGGGCAATACCCTTTTTTTGCTGGTGTCAACTATGTTCTGCTCTCTCTCATGTGTCGACTGTGCTGCTGCAGTATATTTGGATATACCAAATCTGGTGGACAGTGGAGAGAAGGCACATGGTATCGTTCCTCCCCCTGTCCTGAGTTCCCTGGCTGCAAGGGGAGCAGTTGGCGTAGAGGTCAGGTTTCTTTGTCAGCTGGGAACTTGTGGGTCCTTCCTTCCTCCCCCCACCTCCTCCCAAAAAAGTCACCTAGCCAGGTGGCAGTGGACTGCAACCTCTTGCCTGCCGGGACAGCAGGAAATGGCTTAGAGCAGAGGAGATTCCAGCCCACATGTCCTCAGGAGAGCTTTCTGCAGGGACATTTTTCCTGTAGGTAGAAATTTGTTCCTGAATGCTGCAAGCACTCTTACAGTTCTCAAAATGGATGTGCGCAAAAGTGAGATTTAAGAAGTCTTGAGCCTAGTGGTGGTTTTGTGGCACCTAAAGATTTTTCACTAGAGACCTTGTGAAAAAATCTTCAACTTGAAGATTTTTTAGTGCTAGTATTCAGCTGTTTCTGCTGTTGGAATCGAGTGCAGAGGGTAACATATTTAGAATGGTAAACATATAGTTAGGTTCCATTCTTTAACTTAAAGATAGCTGGAGGAGCCTTTCCCCTAGTTATATGGATTTGAAAACAATATTTCTAAAAATGCTACCCAAAAGATTTATTTTCCAGTTATAAGGCTTTCTTCCTTCCCATGACTGTTTTGACACTGTGATATTCCCAGCCAACAGCTTTTTGAAAAAAGGTTTAAACTCAGAATGCATGACATTAATTTAAAGTAAAATATATTGTTTATCTGAAAACAAAGGTTTATACGTACACAAAGTATTCAGGGGGGGTGGGGTGGGGGTTGCCTGGGGGTTTTGGTTTTGCTGTTATCACCAGACTCACCAATCTAAGCATGGAGTAGTCTGTCCATATGAGGTAGTGGAGCAGATGCTAAGAGCTGCTTTGCCTACAGAGCACTTCTGAATTTTATTTTCCATATTCCCTGTATTCTTCCTGTGTCTCCTAAACCGCCTCTCTCAGCCTTTTCCCTCCCCCCTCTCACTCCCATTGTCATTTGTTCATATTTATCTCTAGTTACCTCTGGTATGCTCCCTGCGGCAGGTGTGATGATACTTTTTATGTAGAAGACATAAACTGTGGGTTTACTTTTTTCCTGTTTCTTCATTCTGAAATGTTATTTTTCAGCAGAGTATATGTGTCTCTTCCAAGAAAAGCTGAAAAACTGCATTCCTCAAAACTGTTCATTGTCTGTGGCTTTCAAACAGATTGAGGCTACTAGTTACCCCAGTTAAGATTCCCTTTTCCTAAATAGCCATCACCTTTTCCACAATATAATGGCCCTCAGGCTTGATGATAAGGAGCAGATGAATGGAGCTGTGTTTGGTAAGGATGGATGGTGGCCTGCCGCCCTGAGGGAATGTGCAGGGTGGACCTGTTCTGAAAAGACGGCGACTGGTTCCATCAACAATATGTAACCATTTGTTTATTTAACACCTATATAAACAATAACTTTATTAATTAGCCATACTGGTGTCAGGAATTGCTCTGTCTCCAGGCTACTTGCAATAATAATTTAATCACAGAATGCTTGGATATTCAAGCACAAACTCTTGATGAGGTTAGAGTATATCTGATTGAATACCATGCTGTTGGGCCACACCAGGTTGATCTGAGCACACACCATTTAAAACCAATAGCAAAGTTCCATTATTTCTCTGCTATATTTCTTTTTTTTTTTTTGAACAAAAAACCTCTTTAGGATTTTCAGTTTTGATTAGCTTTAAAGCCATAGATAATTTTATTCCTCCTGTGTCAGATTAATTCTAGCTATATAATTTCCACTTGTCATGACTGATGGGCTTAGTATAGCTGCATATAGTAATTTATAGCTACAGTAGTAATGTAGAAGGAGATGAGGTGTCAGGAAGGGGTTAAGAAACCAGAATTTTCATACCATAGTATTGGCAAAGCACAGAAGACTGTTCTCCTGGGGTTTGGGATAGAAGAGGTATGATGGGTGCTGTGAATCCATAATGCCTCCTTCTCAAGTGCTGCTACTATTGACTTAGCTAAAAAGCATTTAACACCCACTTTGCCTTTTCTGGTCATAAACCTTTTCAGAGTGGATATGAAATCTGCCTCACTGTGTTTTGTTTTCAAAGTGCTTCTTTTCCATCCCTGAGGTTTCCATAGCAACCTGGGCCATTTATTTAAATTGGAGCTCACTGGCCTATCTTCCCTGCACCTAACTTCTGCTGAGATCTTGCAGGTATCATCTCCTCTTCTTGGCATGCCTGAGGGTGCCTTGTAAGGGTTATACAGGGGCTCAGCAGCAGCTGGCTGTAAGAGCGCTGGCCCTTCCCAGAGGGCCGCTCACTCAGCAAGATGACAGATGTGTGCTTTCTTCCCTGTTGCCCTATTTGATTTACCTCATTCTTCTTCTGTGTAATGTTCAGTATGGCTTCGTGGAGTTATTACAAGCTCCCTTGAAGAACAGGTTAGCTGGCAGGTCTTTGGCAGCTCACACTGGGAAGCCACGTCTCAGCAATGCTAGGAGGCCTTGTTTTAAGTAAAGAAAGTGGGGACCATATTGAAGAATTTTAATCAGAATAAGGAGCAAGGAGGTCTGTCACACGGCCTCCATCATCTGGTTTAGGTTCCCCAATGTTCTGATTACTCGGGAGGTTTTGCTGGCTGAGCAAAACTTAGAGCAGAGTCTTCACATCACGGGGGATCATCCAGGCAGTCAGTGCTCACTGGATCCAGAATGATGCCCAACCGAAAGTCGTTTCTGCGTGTAGCTGCGTGTGCAGCTGCTTTGCTGTTCACATGAGGGTGGTGTTTACTCTCTCTCTAGTCCCATGGTGGAGACACCACGTAGACCCACGCTGAAGAGTAGGTTGACATTAGAGCTGATCTCTGAGTTACCTCTGCCAGTCCTCTGCCCCTGGGCATGTGTTTCCAGTGATGCCCTTGCACCAGGGCAGGCTGCCATGCAACCCTGCAGTGGCTGACCCTGGGAGGTAAGCTGGCAGAGCATGATGCCTTAAAGCAGAAAGGAGCAGAAAACAGGCCACTTGGCAAAAGCCACAGGCTAGAAGGAGCCCCAGCGGTGCACGGGGGAGTCGTGGCTGTGACTCATAGCTGGCCATCAGGTCCTCATCATCATTAGGGAGGGCTGCGGGAGGACTTCTTGCCCTGAAGAGCTTATGATTCAGAGAGCAAAAGATGAAGCAGGAGTGAAGAGAGACCCACTTGCCAGAGGGTGTACTGGCCTAGACATCCAGCCTGCAATCCCAGTTTGGTGCCCAATTTGTTAGGCTGCGGAGCTTACATGGTTCCCAGGATCCCCCCTCCCCACGCCCTGCTTTCTGGAGGCAGATCTGTGCCAGGTTTCTGCACTGTGCAGAGGAGGAGCCAGCCTGCCTGACCGGCATGGCATGCCTTTAGCTTGAAATAGCTGGCGGGGGCTGGGAAAGGAGGGGGGGCCACAAGATGCATGTTCCTTGATTATTTGGGAGAAGCAAGTGGGAGTGATGGAAGAGGGATTTAAAATTGCCCCGTGGTGGTGTTTTCTGTTGGGAAGCAGTGGGTGGCTGCAGGCTCCCTGGGTTACAGGGCCAGGATGTGGCACCGGTACCTGCCTGCTCACCCCAGCACAGGGGCGGGGAGGCAGCAGGCACATAGGAAAGTTTCTGACAAACTGCGCGTAAGGCAGAATTTGCCAATATCTGCGCTTCCCCAGTGGTGATGAAGCCTTCACAGCTTGTGCCAGAGAAGAGATTGCTTCCCTGGGCCAGGCTGACAAGCTGGCGTGATGAAATCCTCCCAGGCCTCAGGGCAAGGAGAGCAATGGCGCAAGGCACTGCGTGCCAGATGCAGGACACAGCACCTTGGTGCTGCAGCAGCCACAGGTAGAATAAAATGCCCTGAGCATTGGCTGCTTCTCTGTGACAGCTCTGTATTTTGCACTGATCAGTCTTGCATTTGGTCGCCTCATCAGTTAACTCCTGGCTTCGCTTCCCTTGCAGAGACCAAAGTGGCGCAATTTTATCTTAGAAAAGCTTCTTCCCGGTGTTACAAAGATTCCTTAGCTTTGGGTGCTATGGGCTTTCATCTGACAGGGATAGGGTTATGGTTTTTTTTTCTTTCTGTTTGTCAGCATTAGCACCACACTGGATCCCCCCCGTCGAGACAGGTCTTTGGTTGCTAGAACCAGTGTCTCACCTATTTACTGATGTGGTTGTAGTAATTTTTGTCTAAAGTCCCCGAGAAGGTTTAGAGACTGAGTAAAAAACAGTCTGCAGGATTTGGTTACTTGAAGTCTGATAGTCCACTGTCAAGAAACTTCTGTTTTAATCTCTAGAGTACAGTTGATTTCCTTCTTGATTACTTACAAGTAGGCTTAAAAAGAGAGGAAAAAAGGAAATTTATTCTGCTGAAATACTTGGATGCTCTGCAGCGTTTCTGGCTGCAGAAGAAAGTGGAAGACAAAATCCTTCAGAAGTGCTAAGATCCTATTTGTGGCACCAACTTGAGATTTTTAATCTCGACTCACATAAGCAAGGTTTCCCTTTTGCCCAACCTCCAAAGCAGCCAGAGACTTTGTGGCCGTTGCTGTCTGCTGGCCAGCCTTCCTTTGCTAGTTTTGAGGTTCGTGGTCAGTTTTGCCCAAATCTGAGAGAGGATAGGAAAAGCCTCAGAAAAAATTCAATTTCTTCAGCTCTTGCAAAAATCAGCAGTTGGGTACAGAAGAGAAACTGAGATGAGTGTCCCGTGCTCAGACAGCTATGCATTATGCTGGGCCGCCCCAACGAGAAGCGGGGGGATCCTCCTCTCCTCGCTCCATTGCCAGTCGCGTTTCTGCTCCTGCCTGGGAGGCAGCATGGCCGCCTGACCCCAGCGCCGCCCCGGCCACCAGCTTGGCACGGACCATGTGGAGGGACAGAAACCCTCGGGATTCATCAGCAAAGTCCTCCTCTGCACACACAAAGATTTTTTTTTTTTTTTCCCCAAAAAACTTTTTAAATTTATTTTGTGGGGGAAAAACATTTTTTCAAGCTTTTCAACCTGAGACAGGATGTGTTTTATTAATTGCAAAAGGTATTATTGAAATAGAAATCCTAATTTCTGCGCTGCTTAATTGATTGATAGGATCACAGTAACTAGATATAGCAGTACCTTGACAGTGAAAGGCTAGAGGTTAATTTTGCTCCCAGTGGCAGCAACTTGTACCGGCAGGAATATTCAAAGCAGTCAGTCTCTTAATTAGCTAAAGTACAGTTTCATTCTTTAAACAGCTGAGTTTTCTGCAATCAGTGGTTTCCAGTTGTCTAAACCACACTCTTATCTTGTATCCTCGTAGCACCATGTCCTGATACGTCAGTAACAGTGCTGGGAAAAGCTGCCATCCCTTCTGACGCCCACCAGGCCAAACAAGGGAAATTTAATGTAGCAGTTTCCATCAGGGAACATTTTGCAGCTCTCTTTGAAAACAAAGAGTTTTATTACTACATTTAGTGTTAGTGGTGTGATGACAGCCAAATGCTGTTATCCTGTGACGTGCTACTGAAACATTGACTTCTCACTTCAGCTATCACTTCACAATTAAAACAATTCAATACGGAGAATAAAGTACTATATTTCTGTGAGGAGCATGAATACATTCAAACATTTTAGTCAGTACGTTGTCCTAGTGGCAGTGGGCAGAAGCTTTATGAGATTTATTGCAGCTCATAAAAAGTCAGGCAAGACTGAAAGTACGGTATTTGAGGAGGTAGGAGCTTTGAATACCCATACTGTGTATTAACCATGTTGTATCAGTAGCTCCTCACAAGTGTTAATGAGTGTTTGTCACAACCTACAGTCATCTGTGGGTACATCCTTGCCTTGCAGCGCTGGCTGCTGTGCCTGAAGGAAATGCTCCCAGATCTCCTAACAGGCCGGCAGGGAGAAGTGAGATTTGAAGAGGGCTAAATGCCACGTACCCTGTAGGCAGTGTGCCGTACGGCCCCCTGCTGGGTTTTCCATCCTAGGCATCGACCCCAGACTCTGTCCCTTGCTCCTGTTACTCCAGCCTTGGTTCTGCTCTTGACCAGCCTGCGTGGCCCCGCTGTTCCTTGTGCTCCCTCCTGTCGCGACCTTCACCGCACTCCTGCCTTTGGTGGGCTCCTCTGCTTCTGGGGGTTCCTCATTTCAACTCATCCTTCCTACCAAACCTGACTTTGCTCTTTACGGTCTTCGTTTTAAAGTGGCCCAAGCCTGACCTGACTGCCCTTGGCCAAGTTACAACAGCACTCTTCTCACACGCCTCGCTGGGAAGCTGAGACATGGGTTTCGGTGACTTATGTCGTGGTGAAAGTCCACGGCAGGCTTACATCTCCAGTGTCCTAGGCCTGTGACCGCACCCCTGAAATAATTCAGCATTGAATTTATCTATATTTCATAAATATATGTATAGATTATATAGTTAGTGGAAGTAACAATGCTTGGACTTTGTATGGCTCACACTGCCTAGT
The DNA here is from genome assembly GCA_020745775.1 of Theristicus caerulescens. Lineage (NCBI taxonomy): Eukaryota > Metazoa > Chordata > Aves > Pelecaniformes > Threskiornithidae > Theristicus > Theristicus caerulescens. The sequence goes on from CM036564.1 coordinate 25,635,416, forward strand.
GGAATACCTTCTCTTCCAGGTCAGTTCCCAGCTAGTGCGAGGCGCCAGCGGGGATGGTGAACAGCACCCGTCCCGGCACTGATAGGCATCGCTGTGCTGGTGGGCTTGGCCGCATGTGGGTGTTGCTGAAACCGTAGTGGCTGTGACTGAGGAAGAGGGAGCGGGAGACGCAGCTGGAGGACAGGGAAGAGGAGGCGCCAGGTTTCAGGGACGGGCTGAGGAAGGGAGCATCGTGCTGTGAAGCTATCTGTAAAAAGAAAAAGTTGGAATCGCCAACTTAGCTGAATTTAATTTTTAAACAGACTTATTGCTTTAGGTTGACTTAGAAGGAAATGCTTCAGCTAAAATGGCCGAGTCTCTATAAAAATGAGACAAACTTTTTCTCTTCAAAAGTTTTGTCTAGAGAAGTATTTTAAAACCTCAGTATGTGGCAAGGTGGCACCATTTCTCTGGCAGATTGCCTGGGGAGATGTAGAAATCCTTCCATGCACCTATAATTCATGCATCAAACGTATCCAGTTCGAAGCATCCCTCAGAGAACTTGCCCATCCTAGCAACTCCCTGGTACGTCGGCAAGAGCTTCGTCGTGGAAAGGGCCTGTAGAAATTATTTTTCATAAGCTGCCTTGTGAACACCCCAGCAGGACCTGAGCCTCCCGGTGCCGCTCACTGGTGCCTTGTTGAATGTATCCGCTCTCCAAGATACGGTAAGTGCTGTAGGGGAGTTTCCTCACGCCTTATTGCCTAAGGCTTCTGCCTTGTCTCACACCGCAGGGGACAAAATCGTGGTGCTCGGGGTGTGAAGGAGAGCCCCAGCCCATGGGAGGTTGGAGTCAGGGTGTGCTGCAAGACAAGCCCGATCATCCCTCGCCTACGGAGATTTCCAGTCCTGCAGCTAAATCCCTGCGGAGGCAGGGGCAGGGAGGCTGCAGGGCTCCCCACGGCTGCCACCAAGTGCTGCCAGGTAGGATGCCCCTCGCCGGGCCCAGGGAACGTAAGGCATCTGTCTTTAGGAAAATATTTCAAGGGACGTGTCAAGCATTTAAAACGCTGGCTGTGTGTTGCTCTGTTGGCTGCCCGACTTTGAGTGTGCAGTGTGTGATCCTTACTGTAGGATTACCCTCAGGCACTCATCTGCTGGGGCTGGCTTTGCTTTTATTTATTTTTTTTTTAAAGGACAAAAAATGTTAAAAGGCTGCTGAAGTCCTGGCTAGAAACACTGGAAAGGAAGATAAAGGATATCCAACCAAATACATAGGGAAAGGGATAGGGCAACCTTGAGTGTATAGCTCTTGCAAGTAATTAGTCATCAACTCCCTGGTGTAAATGCGTTCACTTGTGCGTGAGAGAGGCTTGGCTGCTGAGTTAAGCCGCACTTGGTGGTGCTGCTATTTTGTTATTTGCTATTTTTTTTCCCGTCAGAAAGGTACAATTTCAAGTTCAAATCAAATGTGTGTGTGCATGCAGAGGAAAAGATGAGACGACTTCCCTTCTGCTTGCAGAAGTAGCTTGTATCGATTGCCTGTTTATTTGGCCCTTTCCTATTTGTAAGCCAGTATCTGTTAGGTCGCAGTTAGCTGAATGTTTTTATTATTATTTTAAAAATGGTTGTTTCAGGATGTGAACTATACTGGAGAAGGAACTGCAACTCCTTCCCACTTCCTCATGGAAATTAATTCACAGAGCAGAATGCTGAGGAGATGATGTGCGCGACAAGGCACCGTGTTGTAGCTGACAGAGTACAAAGTGTGACTGAAAACGCTGCCTGGCAGGACAGCAAGAGGCAGGTTTTACTCTCGAGTATGTTTTGAGAGGAGATTTGAAGCCCACCTGCTGGGGCTGGGTTGAAGGCATCCCCCTGGGAAGCAGCTTATGCCACAGACTCGCGAGGGAGGCCCCAGCAACTCCAACGATGGAGCGCTGCTCCATTTTGGGGCACAAACCACGGCGTTCTGGGTATCTGCACTGGGATTGCCTAACTACAGGTGGTTTCTGTGGTAGGCTTGGCCTTTGAAAAGTTTCTTTTTCTACAGAAAGAGGTGGATTTCTCTCTTTCTCTTCTCTTACTACTTTCTCCTTCCTCTTCAGTGGCATTCAGTCTGGTAGCCAGCAAGAGGAGTAATAATTAATAGGCTGTGTGTATTTCCTATAATCATATTGTTAAATGAGTGACCTGATGACATAAACTAATTTCAATGGTGCTGTTTCAGCAGCGCTAGCTGTTTCTCCTCCTATGAAACCGGCATTTTAACTTCCCAAGGCCCCACAGCTGTTGAGTGGATATTTTATGTAAAACGTGCAGCATTTGCAACGTTCCCAGCCCCAGGTAGAGGTCCCCTCCAGCCCCTGTGCAGTGCCCTGGCCTACAACGTGACATCAGCCCTGTACTATGCAGGAAAGAAATCCGCTCTGATGATCCACATGGCAGAGAGTTTCTGTAATCTATACCATGAGGTCACATTTCAGTATCAGGAGCAACTGAGATTAAAGTCATGATTTAAACCACTGGAGCAAATATAGTTTTTACATTAGCGCATTGCAGACCTAACTCAGGAGATTATGTCACAGGATATTTTTTCTGAATTGTCTCAAATAAAATCTTAAGGCCTCACAGTTATTACCATGGTGATGTTGCTCCAACTCAGCATTGAAATTTCCTAGAGCATTTTATAATCATCATTGTCAGGGAATTAAACCGTCACTCTACCTGAAGCCAAACCAGTTTGCCCTCATACTGAACTTTCTGTATGAAACCAGATGGGCAGTTTGGACTGGGGATGCGTGTGTTGAATTCCAGATAGCGAGTCAACCAGCCTTTTTTCTCCAGAGCTTTGGATCCTCTTATGTTAAGGCTGTTGCTAGAGCAGATTAAATTTACCTTGCTTCATACGAACGCGAGATGCTTTTCTCCACTGCCAGAACAAGGCTCCTATGTCAACCCATAGCTTGCTTCTGCAGGATAGAGAAGCTCAGCCCCAGGAGTCCAAACTGTTCTGCAGACTCGTCTTCTTGGAGGGCTGTGCTGAGGAAACACAGCTCAGCCCTTGCTGCGCTGCAGAATCAAGTTGTCAGGAGTAAAAACTGCTGTAAATGGGGCTCTGGGAGAGGGAGTCGTTGTACTGCAGTAAGGGCTTTACCTGATAAATTTAGCCATTAAAATCAACAGTAGAAAAAACAGCCTTCTCCAAGCTGGAATGATTCAATTTGACCAAACAGAAAATTGTTCCCTTATTAAGCTAATTGTATCTCCCAATAAAAAGGCTTCAAACCGAACCTGGCCCTAAAGCTGCCCTGGGGAGCCAAGGAGCTGAGAGATTGCAGCCAGGTGCTTCATAAAGCCAAGGCTCTTAATGTTTCTTTTATGCTGGCAAGAGGCAAAGCAGCCAGCCTTCTGGAAACATGCTAGCAAGTGCCTCCAGTCCCCTCTCTCCCAAAGCTGTGTTCTTGTTTTGCTTTATCCCATTTGAGACAGGGCTGTCAATGGTTTGTTTCCAGTGCAGATCCTGAAACATCACCACCGCCAAGGCAGTTTGAAAGGAGGAGGGACCGGTCCCAAGTCTTACCCAAAGACAAAGTTGAGACTTTCTGATGGTGAACTCGTAAAAACAAGTCCCTTTTTGTATGCTGGACTACGGCACAGGATGTGTGTGCTGTACGTAAGTTTCTGGTTTTTCTCAGGGCACTTGTCTATCTCTGCACAAAGAACATGTTTTATGGCAAAATGCAATGAACTCAACCTAGCTGCAGGTGTGGTACCTTGGGCACAGGACCCGGGGCTGCTGGGGTAAGCACGCATCTCTCTGCGGGCCAATTTACTGGCTGGTGCCGGAGGTGCCCTGGGTGGCTCTACACTGCGCTGCTGTGCCGTGTGTGCGCACCAAGCGCGGGGGTCCCGGCTGCCGCCCAAACCCTGGGGCCCTGAGCGCACTGCCCCGTCCCCTCGCCAGCACAGACCAGGATTCCCCATGCCGTTGCTAAGCCTCTGCTTCCTTCCTGGTTCCTAACCAAGCTGCAAAAATATCCTCTTGAGTGGGTGAAGCTATACTGGAGAATGTCTTTATGGGAATAGTCTAACATTAGCCCTGAAGAGGGGACAGACTCACCATTTCAGGCTCTTCCTCCCGCATGCTTTTCTACTCCGCTTCCTTCTAGCTCCTTTCCTATTCTTGTCGTATGTTTTTCTTATGCTGTTGGGTTTTTCCATCACTGAGACTCCTCGGCATGCACAGCTTTAAAGCGTGGTCCCAGCCGTCACTAATTTGCAAGCTTTTGTTTCAGCTCAGTAATACTTGTATGCTGTTTCTTGTCTGAGGATCCGATTGTGCATCATGTCAGAGAAGTATTAGAGCCCACAGGGGAACGGAAAATGTTAGGGTGCCTTCTAGAAGGAAAGAAAAGGAGTCACACTGAAGCAGGTGTTTAAACTACATTACAGGTGGCAGAACTGGGAACGAGATCCCAGCGTCTCGAGTCCTGCTTAACCCTCTGTTGCTGATCGTTTCTCGTCTGGGCCCATCCTGAGTGACCTCTGTGGTTTACATCTGCGTCATTGTAGCACTAGGGTACTCAGGTTTGGGCTTAAACCACGTGTACGATACTCTGGCGGTCACGATGCCCGCTGAAAGCTGATGTGACAAGTCTGTTAGTATTCTTTCACAGCCATAGAAACCATCGTATTGATAAAAAAGCTGCCAGGCGAGATGTAGGAAGCCAAACTACCGCTGCGGCTCCCCGGGAGGTAGCCAGGCCTCAGCGACCCGCTGCGGCGGCGGTGCCCGGGGGAGAGCCGACGGGCGAGCGGCGCCTCGGGGCCGGGAAGGGGCGACGGGGCCGAGCGCGAAGCCTCGGCAGGGGCCGCGGCGAGGCCCCCCCCGTCCCGGGCCCTGCACCCACCCCCCCCGCCGAGGGGCCGCGGCGGGCGGGGGCGGCGGGGCCGGGCAGACGTCAGGCGGAAGGGGAGCGCCCGGGGGGCGGCGAGTGGGCTCGGCCGCCGTCTGAGCATGCTCCCGCGGGGGGCCCGCCGCGCTATATAACGGCGCCCAGGCGCCGGCGGCGGCGGCAGCAGCAGCGGGGGGAGGCACCGCACCGCGCTCCGACCCGCTCCGCGCGGTACCGCGCCTCTGCGCTGCGATCCGCATCGCTCCGCGCCTGTCCGCGCCGCGCTCCGCTCCGCACGGCACCGCTCCTCTCCTCTCCGGACAGCGCCGCTCCGCGCCTCTCCGCGCGGTACCGCTCCGCGGGGTCCCGTCCCTGCCCGGCCGCGGCTGCCCGCCGGGACCTCGGCGCCCGGCACGGCCGAAGCAGCGCGCCCCGCTCCGCCGGCCCCGGCCCCCGCGGCGGGCGCTGCCGCCGGCGGCAGGATGGCCGCGAAGCCGGCCGAGCTGATGGGCATCTGCTCCAGCTACCAGGCGGTGATGCCCCACTTCGTCTGCGTGGCCGAGGAGTTCCCCCCGCCCGCCCGCCCCGCCAAGGCCCCCAAGGGCAAGCTGCGGCGGCCGCGGCAGTCGCGCTTCAAGACGCAGCCGGTGACTTTCGACGAGATCCAGGAGGTGGAGGAGGAGGGGGTGTCCCCCATGGAGGAGGAGAAGGCCAAGAAGTCCTTCCTGCAGTCGCTGGAGTGCCTGCGGCGGAGCACCCAGAACCTCAGCCTCCAGCGGGACCGGCTGGGCAGCTGCCGTCTGCGCAACAGCCTCGACTCCAGCGACTCGGACTCGGCCCTCTGAGGGCGGCGGGCTCGGCCCGGCCCGGCTCGGCGGGACCCGGCCCGGCTCGGCGGGACCCGGCCCGGAGGCGGCGGCACGGACTGGGCTGCAGGGAGCCGCCCGCCGCCGGCCGAGGAGCGCCCGGGCGGGCAGCCGGGTCGGGATGTTTTCTAAGAAAGCGCTTGTACCTTCGTTTCTATTTGATTGTATGAAACTCTCCGTTTAAAAGACAAAAAAAATCTTTTCTATTCGTTAGAAGAAATGAGCTGTTTTAGATGCATTGAGCTGCTGGACTTCATATTTATTTTTGCATTTAAACTGTTGACTGCATTAATTTAATATGTTTCTACCTGAATGTCTGTTATTATTTCCATAAAAGAGTAATAAAATCTGATATATTTGCACAGTACATGTCGGACTGTCCTCATTTCAGGGATCTAACTGTCCTCTTTCAGCTTCCTTTGCCCCTTTGAAGGCGAAAGGGATTTAAAGGCTGTCGACAGCTGATGCAGAAGCAGTAACGCTTTGCTTGGGGATGCTGCTCGGAGAGATTTTGCAGTACGTACTGTCGGGTGCCCGCTAATGAAACAAGAGCCAAGGTAGACTGATTTTAGACGACTTTATTTGCTTGTTTGAGATCGTTGTGTTAACCTGAATTTACATTTAAGGAGTGTTTATAACTGTTTGTGTCCGAGAACATTAATGCAACGGGGCGAGCCTAGTGCATTCACAGATGTGCATATATACTTTCTGTGCTCATCCAAGTTGTTTTTGTCTCTTCTCCCCTTCCCTTCTGACCCATAAATTGTTTAGTGCTGCAGAGATGTTTGGTGGTTGGATATAATGCAGTTTAATTTACTAGAGCAAGTGGTACTATGTGGACATGCTTTTCTTGGAGCTGAAAAGCAAGGGTATTTTGGTGTGGTATAGGAGTGAAGTTATGTGGGGCTTCTCTCTGTGTGTGTGCAGGCATGGGTAAGATTTTCTCTGTCCACGGTGTATGTGCCAAGGAGCATCTGAAGCTCCCTACAGAAGGAAGAGCAAATTCCTGGACTGGGCATCTTTTCCCTGTATTTTCTCCATTCTCTTAAAATACTCCTGTGCTAATAGTGTAATCCCATGGGAGCATCTTCCTTCACGGCAAGCCTCAGGCAGCTGAAACTTCCCAGTTATTAGGTATTACCAGGATAATGAGCTGTAGGCTCTAACTAACATTTCTGCGGTAAGATCTTCTGGGGAGTTACGGCTTTTCTTATGTCCTGGCTTGAAGTGCGATCATACTGATAAACAGCATGCTGTGAGCGTATCGGGGGAGGAAAGGGCTGGGGCAGAGGAAGATGAACGTGATGCAGATGGAGAAGAGGGTGCCTCGTTAGAGCTGGCAGCCACGGGCCTGTCCCCGCTGGGCACTGAGGTACAGCAGCTGACCTGCGTGAGGAGCCTGGTGGGGGCTCTGGGCACAACTGAAACCTATCTCTCTCTAGCTTAAAGCTGAGGAAAATCAAGAAGGGGGGGCTTGATTTTGGACAGGTCCTTCCTCAACTTTCGTAAGTACAGGAAGAGTTTTAAAAAATGCCTTGCCGTAGGAGAGCCAGCTGACCTCCAGCAGCAGGGGAGGGTCGTGCCTGCAATTCAGCAGGTAAGGAAACAGGTCTGGGCTTTGACCTGGCCTCCCTGTAAAAAAGCATTTAAACCACCCCACCTGTCCCCCTGCATGCAGTCTGTGAAACAGCTTGTCTCCCTTTGCCGTTAGACCCCGATGGCTGCTTTCTGTGTAGGTGCAGTACATACGCATCTATGTACAAGGCAAAGCAACTTGACTTCCAGAACAGCTTTCAGCCAGGCAAACTGGACTTGGTAAGAAATAATCAGTTCCTAGCAGCTGGGCTAATTTTCCTGAACAAATTCCTAATGGTGTTACAAATCTGGGAGTTGTGAGTTTGTGCAAGGGTTTAAAACATCTATGGGAACTCTATAGCCATGTGCCTAAATGTTGCATAATGTTCGCAGAGGGCTAATGAGCTCCGTAGGATTCCCAGAGGTTGTACAGCCTCCTCCCCACACTGCAGCTTTCAGGCTACTTTTCAGTCTTGCTTTGCTTTCAGCTCTGCTACAAATCCCCGTGATGCACGAAGCGTGTGGTCGCTTCAAGAGGCTGGGAGCGCGCCATCCTCTTCCCTGCTCATCATTTCTGTGTAGCAGCTGGGATTAATAGCAGGCCATTTACCACCGCCCTTCCCATCCCTGCTTTAGCGGGCAGCTGCACTGCCATTGCGCAGGAGGCATGGGAGGCTGTGCCGCGCCAGCCAGCAGCAGAACATCGGGTACCCCCTTCCTAGAAGGGGGAGAATAGCCGTGTTCCCTTTTCTGTTTCAAGAGGCAAATGTGGATGTTAACACAGAGAACAAAGAGGGTCTGAGAATCTGTTGTAGCATAATATTTGAGAAAAAGCCATGTTCCAGTGGTTAGGCCGAATAAGTTTCTCTTCAACTGCTCCTTGTTAACATTTTTCTGCTCCATCTTAAAGTGAATAACATGGGAGATGTCAGTGCTAAAGATAGGCTAGCGTTTATCTTCCAAACAGTTATGATTGAGGCAAAAGGGTGAAAAGCCAGGGTGCTTCAGCTCTGTCCCAGAGAGGCCCTCCTGAATGCAGCTGGAAAAATAAACCTCCCTTCCACTCTTCCTGTGCTGCTAATTTTGACGGTTTCTCTTGCAATGGTTTTTAGCATCATGGATATCTGTCCTGTAAGGATTGCAGGAAGACCTATTAAATTAACTTTACTGAGGGTAATGACTATATCAAAGGGTTTTGAGTCTGTCACCCACTACCCAGCCTTGAGATGTGGGTTGTACATTTCCCTTCAGCAATTCACAGCTTAAAAGCATCCAGCAGATGCCACTTACGGTGATGCTCAGGATGGCAGCGAGTAGGCATGAGCATCCTGCGTCTGCACGGGAAGGAGCTGGGAGCCCAACACTCGCAGCGCAGCAGGAGGGGTCTCAGGGCGGAGGGGAGACTGAGCACCCGGGGGTGCCTTCAGCCCTATTTCTCCAAATCACAGGAAATCACAGAGCAGAATTTGTCTTTAATAGGACCTGCATTTTATTCTCGTGTTGCTTCAAGTGTAAATCATCCTGTCCTCTGCGGCGAGAGGAGCGCCTGGTGGGGTGAGTAAAATCTTGAACTTGAAAGCAATTCTTTTATTCTCTTCCTGTTTTGTGTCCGGTCCCCTTCAAGCTTGTCAGCATTTGTCCCCTGGGCTCATGTTGAAATGCTGCGTTAGTGTAAAGCTACTTGTGCTGGTGTGGTGAATCTGTACCTCCGCACCTTACGTTGGCCTGACAAGCAGAGAGGGGATCTGAACAGTGCAGTATCGTTGCTCTCCGGGCATCAGGGGGAAAAAAAAATCCTCTCTGTACATCTCGTGGACAAGCTTTTTCTGCTTTTTTTTCCCCAAAACATTTTAGTTAAATTTGATTCAGTAATTCATGGAGGATTTCTGGTTGCAATTTAGTGTTCATGTCAAGGGGCTGAGGACAGTCCTCTCCTAGCTGTGTGTGCCCCGTTTCTGCTGCTGGATGACTTCTCTCATCTCTGGGTTTCCAGTGACTCACTGGGGACGCTTCAGAGTGCAGCTGCTATCAGGAATGAATATGAGAAGGTGCTTGTAATTCCTGCAGTTTTCTGTGCTGGGATCCGGAGTATGCGTTTGCTTTAGGGGCTGGTTAATGATGACATGACTCCTGACCCTTACCAGTGCTGCGGGTCTGATCCTGCAGGACCATGGTGGACGGGCTGCGGGGCACTGCCCTGGGTAAGAAACACCACATGACCGTTGCTCTCTAACCTCCAAAGGAACAGCGGAGCCGTGGGATAAAGCACAAACCGAGGCATCTACTTAATTGTCAGGCTGACAGCGAACAAATTGCCGTGTAACAGGGGCCGACAAACAAGCTCTAGGAAATCTGGTTACTGTGGTTTTTCAAATGTTAGCAGTGCCGGCGGTTTGCTGGCTGCCCTCCGAGGGGTTGTAGCTCCCTGGCACTGTTAGCAGAGCACAGTGCGTGTGTGGACCTCAGCCCCCGCGGCCCTTGGTCTTAGGCGTGGGCTATTGAAGCCACCATGGGCGAGGAGATCAGCACGGTTCTCCAGGTTGGATCTAGCCTTGTTTGAATCTCAGCTCCTGTGGCATGGCTCAGCCTGAGCTGTCTTTTGTGTGTGTGCAAGATGCACATGGGGCTTGAATTTCTGTGGGGGGAAAAAATACCTCGGGGAGGTGCAGATGGCCTGAGATCCCTGAGCAGAGCTCAGGCTGCCTGTGCAGTGATGCACCGGTGCCCTGGATTTGCGGTTTAGCTTCTCACAGCCATCTTAAATAGAGCGTGCAAGCTGCGTGCAGTGCTTCAGCAAGCCTAGCTCCAAATTTTAGGGGTATTTTTTAAGCTGTAAAGATGCAAGATTACATCCTGAGCAGAAAATAATCAGGTGTCCAGTAATAACACATGTAAGGGGAGCTCACCTTCTCCTGAAGTAGGAGGCCATTGCACAGTAAGGGGAGGTGGCCTGCTCAACCCTGCAAGCTTCATCAAGAAGTGGTACGTGGTCTTTCACTTCCAATTCAGCAGCCACCTGAACTCACGTGGCTGAACTTGGGGGAATTAATTAATTGTGCGAATGAATTAATTCCCAAACAGCATCTCATCACACATATAGGCGTGTGTGTCCCTGGGCCTGGTCTGTCTAGTCTAGAATGAGTGCTGCTAACGGACCAGCCCAGCTCTTGACTGTAGCGCAAAGCACCTCCAGATAATTAATTGACAGTGCAATTAGTTTAACTGCTACCAGGGGAGAAGGAAATACTTCCTGCATAACCACTAACGGCACTGTCAGAGTCATGTGACCGTTTCTTGTGCCAGAGCATCAGCTTTAAGGCTATTAAATGTGTGAACTTGGTAATTATGCACTTATGACTACTGTGTTAGCAAATGACATGGTATGTTATAAATAGCGTTAGGGTCAGATCCTGATTTTGGCTGTACTGGTGTCAGGCTGGCTTTGGTCCAGTTGTACTCTGGAGTTGATCTGGATTGGCCCCTTGAGAATTCATGCTATTCGCTGATATTCTTGAGCATGTTTCTGGACTGGCTTGAACTGTCCAGGCCATTGCTCCTTGGCTCCATCACGCCCAGGACACTCTGAGGCTTCACACAACCTTACAGAAACATAACCATCGTTGTGCTTTGGGAGCAGTGTGGATGATGTGCACCCATCTGTTTGCTGCTCCCGGACGGAGTGGGAGCCGGCAGCAGCGATGGGGAGAAGCTGGAGGAGCAGGGGCAAGAGGGGAGGGGGCTTTCCTTTGAGTCCTCCTTGAGTCCATACTGATATGAAACTGCAGTAGACCTTCTTTGAAATCAAACTGAGGTTTGCCTGGGTCCGATTTCAAACAAAACAAGATCTACCATGATAATTTACGACTCTGTCTCGAACAGAGATCCTTTGTTTGGAAATATTTGCATTGAAGTGGTTGAAGTTATTTATTAGGAACTGGTGAAAGGGAAGTTTTCTTCCTTGGCTTGATTTAAGACCCTGTTGTTGTGGAAGATTTTTTTTTTTTTTTCCCCTGTGAAGAAAATGACCTTTCTTGGGCAGGAGGGAAGGGGACTGGCAAGAAGGGAGAGAGGGAAGGAAAGAACACAGCTCGCTTGTGAAACGGCTCTTGGCTAATACAAAACCATGTGAATGATGTTTATGTGCTTGTTACTTTTAATCCCGGGTTCTGGCAAGTCAGTGTTTTCCCTTTGAGAAGTATTTGGAGGTCCTGACCGTGATCGTTAAAGATCCATTTTGGTCTCTTTTCACAACAACCTCTACTGTCTGAGGGAGCCTGCACTCCGCTGACTTGAATCTTTTGGGGGAAATTCAGCGAGGCAACATGGTTTTTCCACTGTTCCTTAAGTAAAAGTCAACAGAAGTAAAGCAGCATCAGAAACATAGGTTATCGCTCGTGCTTACTGTTAAAACATTTGCTGTTAAGCCGAGTTGGATGCATTTCAATCGTATGGCAGCAGTGCGTACGTGGCTGGCATTTATCAGCTGGGAATGCACGCAGTGGGGTTTCACGGAGGCATGGATGTGGTAGCGTGGTGACCTGCAGAGCTCCAAGGTACTCCGCGTTTTGGAGGCAGGCTGGATGGTCGGCTTTTGAAGGGGTGGAAAGATGCAGAAGCACCGAAACCTGGAAGGACACGGCTCTGTCACTTTGCAGAGAGGCAGCAAGAAGTAGAGTTATCTGGGAATGGAGCTGCTGGAGCAGAACCAAATGGTGCAGGGAGAAGGGAGAGGCAGGAAGGAAAGAAAGAAGACAAAAATACCCAACCTTAGAGCGAAATTGGATGTGGCCCGCCTGCCTAAGAAGGCAAACAAGAGAGCCTGTTTTTAATCAACTTCCATTAGTAGCACCCCTGAGTTTACGCGCCCTTGGGATCCAACAAAACAAAATGAAGTTTTGCCTGCTTTTTCTATTTCTGAAGCATATTGACATTTTTATGTGACATTTTTGTTTGTTTCCCAAAATAAATGTAAGAGTTATCAACCAACTTCTCCTTTTCCCAGAACATCAACCCAAAATAACCAATCCACTAGCTTTAGGAGTTTAGTTATTAATTTTATGACTATGTCTATGTGTGTGTTTACTCCTGGATAAAGTGTTCCTATGTGTTTTTACCATACAGATGAAGCAAGCAAGCAGGCAGAGCAGGGGAGGTGGCAGGATCGCCGAGATTTCTCCTTAGCTTTAGACGCGAAGGTGCTTCAGGGCTCAGAACAGGGGTGGTGGCAGTTGGGGCTCCCGGGTTTACTGCTTGTTCGGGGAGAGAAAATGGTTTCGTGCTCACAGGGAAAGATGGAGAGTTAGGGGAGAGAGTGCTGTTCCCAATCCTCCTGTTGGTGCACTGTGTGGCCTTGAGCAAGCTGCTTCTCTCAGGACCTCAGTTTCCCTGTAGGAGACTGGGAATTGATGAGGCTTGATTCGTTAATCCCTGCAGCTGGAGGTCTGTTGCTTTGCAGCCACCAGAGCTGCTTTTGGTTGGTGAATGGAGAGGACTTGGACTTATTCAGAGGACAAATGCACAGCAATTTGATGTCGTGATTCATAAAACTCACAGCTGCATGGTGGGATCACCTGTGCCAAAGAAGAAGGCTTTACTTTGCCAGAGAGCCCCACGCAGCGCCCAAGCCCCTCTGGTACAGACTCCCCGTGTCACCCATCGGAGGCTGCGTGCAGCCCCTGGCTGACCAGAGGCACCTGCCCTTTGGGGGGACACACACTTTCTGCTGCTCAGCAGATACTTTTGGGAACTGGGCAGAAAAAAGTGTCCTGCCACATGCTGGTGAACTGTGCTAGGATTTCAGGCTGAGAAAGCTGATGAGTGGTGTTTACACATTACCAGGCTTGCATGTGGCCTTCTCAGGTGTCCCATCCCTTTGCCTGGGGACCTGAGCCTGGTGGCTCTCCTCCTGCTATGCAGGGATCCCATGGTGTTTCTACATTAGGAAAGGGCTTATTTTGTTAGCATGAATGTGCGTCCGGATCAGGAGGAAGGAGGGCTTCATGTGAGCATCTGAGAGAAGAGGGTGGCACCATGTCTGTGCTGAAACGTGGTTGCTTCAGGAGCTTAGTGGAAAGGAGCTGACCAGAAGGACATACAAGGAACATGGTGGCTGAGTAGGTCAACCAGGAGACGAGTAATGCTTTATTTGAAAGAAAACCTGAGCTAAACAACACAGCTAAGTAAATAGTGCCAGCAAGTACCATAGAGTCCTTGCAGATGGAGATGCCATGCCTCCATAGGATCAATATATGACTAGGGTGGCGATACGGAGCACCCAGAGGGGATGCTGCAATGGATGAGCTATTCTGTGTACAAAGGTAGCCAATAAAGCAATAATGAGAAATTTCACCTAACCCCATACAGACTGGGTAAATATTACAAAAGGGCATGATGGTTGTGCTACGTTTTGGTACTATAAGCAGTGCTTCCTAGAGCAACAAGTCTGAGCACCTACAAGCCTCGAGGAGCTCTTGATTTAGCTCAAGGAGTATACAGATGCAATGAGGAGGCACTTTGCAATAGAGATAATCAAGCATTCAAATTTCATGGCTCTGTAGGGTGAGACTTCCTCCCCCCATCCTCTACAGTAAAGCCTTAGCGTCAAGGATGAAAATTAAAAGAAGTCAAAAGAGTAAAAAAGGCTTGCAGATGTCTAGGCTCTGGATATTAGGAGTCCATGATAAATTTAACTACCAGAAAGACTTTTCAAAAAGAATAAAAATAGCTAGCATAGTTAAATAGTAGATTAAAGAATATTATTAGAAGTAAAAAGATACCCTGCAAAAACCATAAGTCATGTCCGAAGGGGAAAAACAGAAAGGATCATAAATGCTAGGATGTTAAATGTGAAATCATAATAAGACATGCTTAAAAAAAGATTTGAAGAATGGCTTGTAAAAGGCTAGAAGCTTCTGCTATAAACTTTTGCAAACACATTGAAAGAAGGAAGCTCGCTAGAAAGTCTTTGGCCCTCTGGCTGAATGGAGACTAAAATGAACACTCAAGGAGGATAAGGCAATATCAGAAAAGCTGTCTAATCCCTGCAACATTGTAAACTATGTATACTTGAATATATTTAATACAAAGTACTCTAAAGCAGCAGTTATTGATGGTGAAAGAGATGCTGGAGTCATTGGGGATAGTCTTAAGTCAACTTGCTACTCAGTAATGATTAAGTCATAAGAATGTTGACAATTACTAGGAAAGAAATCAAGAGCAAAACAACAATCCTAATCTGGCAACTGTCTAAAATGACAGTGATTTGGTATCTTGAATATTTTGTTTAGGTCTGGGTATTTAAAAAAAAATTCAAAAAAGTTATCTATATTTCCTGCTGTTGAACAGAAATTTAATAGAGCAGGACCTTTCAGTTTGAAAAAAAAAAAAAAGGGACGATAGGAGGGAGATGCAGGAATTCATGAATAGTTTGCAGAGATCAATGAGGAACTTCTTAATTATTTCTGACAATACAAGAGCTGGAGCAGCATATAAGTTATTGGACAGCAGGTTTAGGATAAACGAAAGGAAATACTTTTCTTGCACAATGACTAACGGGATCACACAATTCACTGTCAAAGGATGTTGTGGATGCCGAAAGGACTAGCCTGCTCAAAAAGCAATTAGGCAAATCCCTAGGAGAAGGGTTTATGCAGAGCTAGTAACGATCACATGGGGACGGAGGGGCGAGGCTTCCCAAACCATCGGTGGCCAGAAGCTGGGCGGGTGCTCCCAGGTGATGTACCCGTGCTTCCCTGCAGCCTGTGCACATGGCCATGGTTGCAGCTGGGACGAGGGACCTTTATCCGACCGGCCGCAGCCTCCGGACGCCCCTGGGCTGCCGCCCAGCTGTGCGGGCTGCCTGCGCTGCTCGGGGGCAAAGTCCAGCCGCCCGGCCTGTCCTGGGCACGACGCCGCAGCTGCTTGTCCGGCCAGTGCAAGGGCAGGTCAGAGGTGCCGATCCCCTGCCAACGCTCCCCATCCAGCGGGCAGCTCTTGGCCAGGGGCTGTCCTCATGGCCGTGGTGGAGCAACAGCCCCTTCCCCACACAGCATCAGGTCTCCGGTGGGAAGTGAGTGCTGGCATGGTCCCTCCGAGAATGTTATTGATATCTGCCTTGGAGGGAGGTGTTCAAGGCTGTGGTGTTTGCTGCGCAAATGTTATGTTAAGCCCAAGATTGAGGGAAATTTTTGGTAGGAGCCAGGCAGGACCCCCCCGAGGCTTGTTGCACTGAGCTGCCCAGCTGGCCAGGCACTGCAGGCGGGTGGGCTGAGACGAGAGGCTGAGTGTCCCCGTGCAGCCCCTCTCTGCCCCACAGCGACGCCATGCCCAGTGCTGCAGTGTGTGCGTCTGTGTGCGTATGTGTACTTTCGGTTTGGTTGCTTTCAAGCAATTGGAAATTCAGCTCTATAAGCAGAAAGCAAAGATTTCTGTGCTTGTCCTCCCGTGTCCATGTCCCTTTGCATGTGCTTTATCTCCTACTCCGTGATTAATTCCTGCGTAGGGACTTGGAGGCTGATCTTAAAGTGAGCATCAGCACCACCTCCAGAACATATCTAAATAAAGCAGAAGTTGAGTGCCAGCATATGGTTCCTTTCCGAATGCCTTGTTGGTCCTGCTAGAGAAAATGGTTATTTTTATAGGCTGTAGGGTTAACATTTCAGGGGGCATGATTAGAAAAATAAAACAAATGTCCAAATAAAAAGAATTGGGCCACATATTGCAATGACTAAGTAACTCCACTCAATAAATGGAATTATACTGAGCAAGAAATAAATCACCCCAGAATTTGGCTCAGGGTCCGTTGCTGGAGCCCAGACAATAATAACAGGTAGACTGGGATTGTATGTGAAAAGCCGGGATTGTGCTTTTCCCTGCTGTTACCAAATGTGCAGTGCCTATTTTTATCGAGTACGTTCCTAGCTCACGTACAATGGACTGAAAGCTCTTGTCACCGTGTGATGCCCCTGCTTCCCACACAAACGCACTCATACACGTGTGCAAGGTCTTGGCTGATCCTCATAGCTTGGCTTGACCTGTTTCCTGCTGCTTATCTGCCGGGCTTGGACAAGGCCAGTGAAACTCTGGAGAGGGTCCCGGTGTTGCTGAGCGTATTGGACCCTCCTGCTCAGGGCTTTCCAAGCCCCTTGTTTGCTTGGCTCCCCCAGGAGACCTGTGCCTGCGGTTTCCTTGGGCTTTAGCAGAGACCCGCAGCCTCAGAGGAGCAGGACCGGTCGTCGCCCTCCCTGGGTGAGCTGGACCATCTGAGCGGGAGGCAGGCTGAAGAGGAAGGCTGCCACTGTCGCAGGGGTCCCTGGCGCACCGAGGGCAGAGGCAGGGGCAGGATTCCCTATGGAAACCACTGGGGCCGGGAGGTCTTGCTGGCTTTCAGCCTGCAGCCGTTCCTGCAAGATCTGTTTGCACTTCTCTGACAGGGCCTTCAGGCTATTTTTTTTTTTTTAAATACTGTTCAGATTTAAAAAAAAACAAAACAAATGCTGTTAAAGCAAGGAAGTGTCAGGTCTCCCTTGTCCATACCCCGGCTCTTGGGAGCCCTCTGGATCCT
Organism: Theristicus caerulescens; assembly: GCA_020745775.1. Classification (NCBI taxonomy): domain Eukaryota; kingdom Metazoa; phylum Chordata; class Aves; order Pelecaniformes; family Threskiornithidae; genus Theristicus; species Theristicus caerulescens. Next base: position 25,652,296 of record CM036564.1, read on the forward strand.
GCCCATCCTTAAGGCTTCTGGGGCCTGAAGCCTGCAACATGCTGCCATGTCCTCTGTGAACATCTGAAGACTGTGCTGGACCTGAGGGGCATAAGAAAAACCCACCAGGTCAGACTGCAGTGAGTTGGGTCCTCTGGGCTTCGCTGGGCTCGCTGCAGCCCAGGAGCTACATGCCAAGCTCCTCCTGGGCTGCTCTGGTTCATTCCCTGCACATCGGCAGGGCTGTGTGGAAAAGGAGGGCAGGACGCAGGAGCTTTGGGGACTGTTTTCTTGCACCTCCTGCGGCCATGTCCCTGTGAAACACCAGTTTTGTATCGTTAAAGGAGTATATGCTGTCCAGCCCACAGAAAGCTACCTCTTTCGGCCGTGTTCCTCAAAATATAAATAGGGTTGACATAATGTTTAGCTCGGCCTTCCCCAAGTACATTTTGTTTTGTGAAGCTCTAGTTTGTTAGTGTTCCCAGCTGAATAAAAGCTGCCCCAAGTAAGCAGTGCTGAGCCCGCAGAGCAGAGCACCTCTTCCCACTGCCGCACGCCCCATCCATCACACAACGTTCTGCTCTTTCTTGCCACCATCCTGAAGCAAACAAACTTCACGGAAAGCTGTAACTCTACTTAATGTTTGTGCTGCCTGCCTGCTGCTCCCCAGTCTTCCCTGCGCTCGCAACTCTGATTTACAGCCCAGCGACTGCTTGTCTCTCTAACCTCAGCAGATTCACATTTTCCATTTTGCTATCTCTCTCTTGGCCTGATGTGTGCTCAAGTGGGACAGCACGTCAGACTCGGCCTCCTTAGCAGCTTGTAAAGGACATCACAGTTCTCAAAGCAAATGTTATTTTTACCCTCCCCCTCTGCTTGTTGGTGGCACTGATCTGAAAGCAGCTCTCACAGCTGTGTCCCAGCTGCCACACGCTTCGGCCAACAGCTTCCATCATACCTAGCGAGGTGGGAGCATCACGTAGGCTGCCTGGGTGAGGGATGCCTGCACCCCGGAGCGGGTACAGGCTTCTCTCCCCATCCCCAGCCTTGTTTCACGGTTCCCCGGACACAGCCCCAGCCAGAATCAGGCCTTCCATGTCCGTCACGTTGTGTGTGCCTGTGAAAACTTCTGCGTTGTGCTGGATTCATTATGGAGATCTCTCCTTGTATCTCCGAGTGCCACAGCACATACAAGAATTAATTAGTTATTAATAAGTAAATATTTCCTGTCAAAATGTTGTGGGGTTTTTTTTGGCCAGGAAATTGCTTGTTTATTTTTTCCGCTGTGTTGATTTTTCTTTGCCCAGCTTAAATACTTGCTTTTGATTAAAACTGGAAAAATCTGATTTTGCCTCTCCTGCAGCGATGCCTCGTGGGAGGTGCAGCTCAGTGGCCTGACACTGCCCTTCTCTGGGCTGGGGTGGGTGAGGGCATCTCCCTCCTCACCCTGGGGCTGTGCCAGCCCCGTGAGGCGGCGCTGGCAGGAGGGTGGTGGACCATTTTGGGGGGACTCAGGCAGAAGGGCAGCGGGAGATGCCCAAGCAACAGCTAAAGTCAAATTTTCAAAATGCTCTGCTTTTGTTTCTTTCACCAGAGAGATGGCCATTTTCGGGAGGGGATTGCTTTTGCCTCTTTTTCTGTCTAACTCTAAGAGCTGCCATTGATTTCAGGCCCAGCGACCAGAGCCGGGTGCGAAGGCAGAGGGCTGGAAGAAAACGCGTGCTGCTGCACATCAGCAGAGGCAGCGGACTGAGGTAACCTTTTCAACTGCTCCTGTAAAAATTATTCAAGTGCCTCTGTCAGAGTCTTCAGACTTTAAAAAACATTGTTAAGACTTTTTATTTAATGATGCTGTTAGGGCTCCCTGGTTGTTGGCAAAAGGCAGGAGGACCTGACTTCTTGAGGGAGGCTGTGTGCGAGCACGGGAGCAGCCCATGGCGCAGGCACCAGCACTCGCCTGTCCTGAGGGTGCACGTTGCTCGCTCATGGGCCGTGGGGCCACATCTCTGGTTAAAGTCTTCCAGTGCAGACACCTAAGCCCAGTGTGCCTCAGCCCTGCCTCCCGTTGGGGATGCTTTAACCTGACTAAAACTCAGGAAGACCTCTGACCTTTCTGTGTTGCTCATCTAGCATGGTTAATCCAGTCCCAGCCCCAGCTGCTCTCACTGTGGTACAGCTCCTTGGAGATCCTCCAGCCACCTGCAAACATGCCCAAACACCCACACAAACATACAACTTGTAGAACACGGGACACAACCTACCCGTGGTTACACAAAGCGCTCTCGTTTTATCCACGATTTACAGATGCGTGCGCTAAACACAAACGCAGCACCGAACACAAACCCACAGCTTTGTTTACCCTGGCACTATGTCTGTATACCAAATGCAAAATGCGTCCTCATGGCATAGGGTTTGTCTTTCAAAGAATACGAGTGTCCTATGTGTGCAGTAAAAGACAAGCTGGACAAGTAGCTCCGTGAGAGAAGTTGCAGGGGCCGAGAGCTGCCTCCAGCCCAGCTTTGCTGCTGGGTGGCTGTGCTGCTGGAGCTGATTCAGCTGGCCCCCGCCACAGTGAGAGCTGCCAGCGGAACACAAAGACTCCTTGTAGTCTGGGGCTGCTGTGGCCAGACCGAACTGCGGAGAAAACTGTTGCGTCAATATTTACCCGAACCACACGCACAGCTCCGCATGCCGTCCAGAAACGCGTGCGCTTAGCATATGCCCTGCACACAGATTTCCGTGTGTTTCTGTACGTAAATCCGTAAGAGCACATGCGCCCTATGCAGCACCCATAAAGCCACGTGCAAGCTCCAACATGCCTCGCACACCTGTGTGCCCGCACTATACGTCGCATTGAAAACCTCTCTATGCAGAGGGAACCACAGTCTCTGGTGCTGGCTGAAACGCAGGAGCAGGCAAAGCTCTTTCTTAGGGATGGCCAGTGTATAGAAGGCAGACTTTAAGCTGAAATGCCACCAGGATTTTAGAGGTGGGACTTTATGACACTTTGGTGGCTAACAAGTGTGTGGAAAATAGCCTCTGGTTTCTTGGTATCTGAATACTGTATATGCATCCATTAGTAAGTGACAATTAGCATAGGATATTACCTGGCCAGCAGCAGTGAAGCGACAGCCCGAGGAAAACGGTGGTTGCCACTAATGGCAGTGGCACTTCTGACAAGTCAAAACCAGCCCTTAGCTGGCTGAGAAGGGGCCTATGAATAACACACAACGCAAGCACTTGTTGTCCTTAAAACCTAAAGCCATAAAAAGAGCACAAATAGCCCTCAAATTATGACTGCTTGTTCTTGGATCGCGCTCACTGTGTTTCAGCTGCAGTCTCACAAGGACTTAACCTAAGGCTTTCGTTTAATACCTCTCCAGGCTGGGAGAGAAGGGAGTTTCTGGGGTCTCCTCTTGCCCCAGGAGTTTGCAGTGACCATGTAATAAACTGAGGGATTCAAGTGGGTTTTGCTGAGGTGCAGCATCCCAAGCAGGCTGGGCTCCTGCTGGCTCAGCTGCTATCATGGTTATACCCAACGAGGCTGGGGCAGGAGGCTCTTCTTGGCTCACAGCATGCCTGTGAGCCAAGGTTTCACCCCAGGCTTCTCATACTTCACCTACGTGCTGGAGCAGGGGAACAAGAAGCGAGTCCAGGACAAGGCTGAGTGTGCAGGGGACTGTTAATAGCCCTCCCAGTCCTTGGAGGAATTGGAATTGGAGGAATTGGAGCCTTCTCAATCCTCCCAATCCTTGGAGGAAAATTGGAGGTGTGAGTAAATGCATATAAGGCTCTTGAGCTGGAAAATAAAGAACAGGAACCTCAGATGTGTTGTTCTTAGCATAATCACCCGTGTACCACTCTGTTCCTCTACTGTGAAACAAAATCAGAGCAGCATTACCTTATGGTATTTTGGGGTACTGACTGCTGGTGCTCAAATATTTAAGGTTGGAAGGACCAGGTGAGGTAAGTGCTATTTGTTCCCAAAAAACCTGAGCATTTTGAGAAGGATTCTTGCTGGAGGCAACATGAAGGTATCATCAGAGCTGTCTTTTCCTTTCTCTCTCCCATCAGGAAGGCTAAGTGAGGCAGAAAAAATAGTGTAAGATTAGAGGAAAACAGGGGTGAATGTTACAAAGACTTGGACACTGTGGGAGTCTTTGTTGACACTTGATACCCAGCAATGCTAAGCCTGTGACAAGCTGTGGAAGCTGGTACTGCTCTGGATCCTAGGGAAGCCACAGGTGACACTGTGAAAAAAGATGATGCCTGATAGCATCAGGCCATGGAAGAGCTACGAATGACAGGTTGGGCCCTGGGCGTCTTGCTGTGCAGATGGGTAGCATGGTAATACACACGAAAAAGTGTCCTCTGTTACCTGTTTCGCCCTCGGTCGTACCACTGAGCCTGCTTCAAGGCCCCTTTTGTGCTCCCCAGGCAGGGGAGCTGAAGTCAGGCTTCCTTTGCAGTTAGCTGTCGTGGGACAAGGAGACAGCAAATAAAATCCAAAAGATAGATGGTGCCTGTTAATCCTGTCTGTGTGTCCCAGCGACCTGGCTTTGTTGTTTAATGGCCGGCAGCTCTCCCTCTGTGCAATGTTCCCTGGAGACCAAATGCATAAACCCTCAGCTCCTCACATATCAGGTTCCAGCAGATGGGGATCCAAAAAGGCTTTTAGAAGAGGGATTTCTGGTTGCTCGCTGATTATCGATCAGTGCAAAGAACAAAATGCTCTTCATGCAGTGGGAACCCACATATCTTTGTATCTTTAGCAATAAAACCAAATACTAGCTTCTAAAGTGCAAAGTACATCTGGGGCACTGCATGGCAGACCTAAGGCTGCTGCTTCTCACTGGGGTCTTGCTTCTGACTTCTGCTTCTAACAAGGGGTTCAGCAGAGAGGATTTTGTGATGAGATGAGGGATGTGGTTAATATTTTTTTCTTGCTTCTGCCAGAGTCTCTGTGTGAGTGGGAAGCACAGCTCACCTTCCGTGCCTGCACGCTTCCTTTCCCAAGAACCTCGTGCCGGACCGTAGCAATGTGCACACCTGATGCACCTTGGTGTCCTGTCTGCGGGGCATGAACCTGGGGGAGCAGGCTGGGCCTGCATGTAATTCTTCTTCCACGAGTCTGATCCAGGGCTTTTCTCCTGGGTAGGAAGCCATTTGTGGGAAACAACTCTCAGGAGGTGCTGATATTTAGCAAGGAGGTGATGCAGTTTGAAGCATGTCGCACTCTCCATGGAGGACTGGCTTGCAGGAGAAGAGCTTTGCTCTGAACTGGTGTGACAGGGGGCCCAAGCCCAGACAGGATGGATCTATCCATGGACCAGTACAACCTTCAGGTAAGAAAGTCACTTGTCTGGATCAGTGGACCTTGCCTCTATAACCAACAAAGGGAATTGCATTGCCCATTAGGGATGTATTCTGTATTATCCTGGCAAGCTCCCCTACACATGAACATGTGGTACATGAGGGTGCAGCAGCTGTGTGTGCAGCTGTGCAGAGTGGCAGAAGCTTTCAAAATGGCCCTGGGGCCTCCACAGACCTCTTGGGGCTACTGTGGCCAAAGGAGAGTGGCTCTTGCCTCCCCCGGACCAACTGGCAGGGCTGTGCTGGATCCACACTGCGGGTGCGGGACGCTCCAGCCTGCTCAGCTCTGGGCAGGTTTATTATTTAGGGCATAGCCTCAGAAAACAGGATCCCAGAACCAGCTGGGTCCAGAAGCTGTTATTTAGTAATTTAATTCATTATTTATTATAGAGCTATATTAATTCTATTTATGTATTTCTTTTTTTAATATATTTTCCTTCTTATTTTATTTATGCATTTTACATTCAGGTATCTGCTTAGTACAGGCAGTGGAGTTATTCATGTCAATACCAGATATTGAATCTGTTGTACTGCCAGAGCTCAGAGGGCAAAGCTAAGGCTGAACATCCACCCCAAAGTCAGCACTTCCTAGTCCTGAAGGCCTAAAGCCAAAACAGGGCCCACCGTGTCTTTAGGAATTTGTACCTAACATTTAAGTGTCACAATCACTCCAGCTTAAACCTATAGATGCTCAGCTATTCATGGCAATCAAGTTTCTGGTTGTCTGCCCAGCAGCGCTGGCTGAAGTCTGAGAGAGGACTGGCCTGAACCCATAACTGTCCTCAGACCAGGTCTCCTAGAATAGACCTCAGATAAATGTCAACAAACAATGGCATTTGTGTGTTATTTTATCCGCCAGTCCAGCGGATAGAGCATTAACCTTTGGAGGGACAGAAATGAAGACTTGTGTTCAGTCCTTGCTCTGCCTGATTTGGCCCTGGGAATAAACCTGGTTCCCCCACATGCTGGAGGGCAGTGTAGCCAGAGGCAACTGCGAAAGCCCTGGCTGCAGCTCTGTGGCCGGTTTTGTCACCCTAGGCAGGGTCTCAAGCTTCATGGTCCTGAGGAGAGAGACTTGCTGCTCTCAGCCCGGAGGCTGTCACCTAAGCCCTTCTTGGCCACTCCTGCTAGCTATTTTAGCTGACTTCCAGCTTGCTCTACTGCCACCTTAACAACCTAACAACCTCCCCGTCTTGTAAAGTAAGCCCTGGGAATCTAATTCTAGGCTATGCCTGTCCGTGGGTGGGAAGACACTTAGGAGCTCGGCATTGCCATGCAACTGGGCTATTTGTGAGTGTAGCTCTGCTTGCTGCTAACTGCAGCCACATCTTAGCATAGCAGCAGCATGTGGGGAGCTGGTGGTGAGGCAGCACAGTGCGCAACTATTTAAGCCTTTCATGGCAGCTCAGAGCATCCCAGAGGAGGGAGACAATTTCAAAAACAGCTCCAGATCCCAGAGCTCACAAGCATCTCAGGAGGTGTATGAGGCCAGGTCTGGTCTCGGCCAGCGGAGGTCTGTGGTACACACCTTATGGGCAACGTGGTATTGAGGCAGTGTACAGGGCTTTGAATAGCTCTTTGAGATTTGTAATCCTGTTGATTTTTAAAAGCAATTCTTCTGGTGCGCTTAATACCGTGGGCACAGGGAGGACTCAAGAGGCCTAAGGCAAGAGAGAGGATTACTCTTTATATACAGGCTCAGCAGAGCGATATCCTGATGTAACAGGATCAGACACCTGGTTCACTTCTGCATAGAGGACTTGGAAGCAATCTGCCCCACTCAGCCCTGCCTGCTCAGCCATGACTCCAGGCTGTGAAAAGCACGAATTATGTGCAGAAAAAGTTTTGAGACTAAACAAAGAATGCATTTTGGTTCCTTTTCCTTGTTTCCAGATACGGCTTGTATCCTGTTGGGTACAATTAGGTCAATAGTCTTAAGCACTTTTCTGTACACAGGAGGACTAGAAATGCGTTTTCTTTCCTCAGCAGAAACTGAGAGTCTTGTGCAAAGCCAAAGGCTGGCATTTAAAGATAGTGATAAATGTGTCTTGAGTGATCATGATAAAATCCCAAGCAAGAGGGGGTTGGATGAAGTGCCAGATTGGAGTGTGAGTGTTTGGGGACAGTGGGGTGAAAGGAAAGGGTTTGCTTTTGTGCAGCCCAGCTGTTAGCCACGAGCCAGAAGTCTTGCACTTGGAGTTTGCACCCCTGTTGCAAGGCCTATAGCTTCCACATTTTTGCTGCACAGCACCATGCCTTCTTTCCCACTCTGCAACTGCTCCCAAGGGACCCCCGAGGATGGCCCAAGTCCTGGCAGAAGTCACCCCTCCAGCTGCAGCCCTGAGCTGGTGTTGCTCCCCTCCTCCCTGTTGTGCACCTTAACGTGGGCCCATCTGATGTCCTGGAGAAGAAGGTGCCTGCAGGGCTGTTGAGGTGAGAGCTGTGTGTGCCGTGACTTTGTGCTCTGTGCCAGGGGCTGCTGCCTCTGCCCATGGGGTGGCCGCACTTGCTGCCCCTCTGCCCTTGGGAGCCACTGTTTTGGGGCTGCCTGGCAGCTGCACCCAGCAATTTTGCTCTTTCAGCTTTCCCCTCTCTGCACGCATTGCAGGGACGTCTTTGCCCCTACGCTGACTTACTGCCAGTAAGTGCATGTATAGACCTCGCTATATATAAATGAGCAGGGTCAGAGCTCTATTCTTAGCCTATCTCAAAATATTTTCCTTGCTGTGCATTTTTTGCCACCGATTTCTAGTCCTGTCTCCTTGCTGCAAAAAGCCCTGTGAGGTGAGTGAGGTCTGTCAGCTCCGGGATCAGGCTGGGAGGACTGGGATAAAAAAGGGCATGGGACATCCCCAGCACCAGGCCCTGCCACGACCACAAGCTGAGGTGGGCACTTCTGATAAAACGTCCCTTTGATATTTCAAGTGAGGAAGTCTCCAGGACAATTTTTAGCATTTAGAGTCAACTGCCCTGTAAAATGAAAGCCCAGCACCTCACCTGTACTGGAGCCAGCTGCAGGCACAGGCAGGGAGTGCCGGGATGAGTTGGGCACTGTGGGGCACTTGTCCCACCACCATAAGCCTCTCCTGTGGTACTGGGTAGATACAGTTTTGTCCTCTCTAGGGCTGAGCTTTGCTTTCTCTTATAGCCGGTAGGGTTAGGGAGTTCAGGGGAAGAGCATCTCATTTATCTTGTGCCAGTACATGATGTGTTTGGTGCTGTGCATGGCTCCTGTCATGCCTCAAACATTTTCTGAGAGCCATCACCTCAGTAATGATGAAGTGCTGCTTCTGGGCTGCGGACCAGGGGGACTTCAGGGAATTTGCTTTCTGCATTGGCTTTCCATCTTCCCGAAGCCAGGCTGCCTTTGGAGGCATTTGCAGTGCAGCTGGTATGTCACTGCTGCTGTTTAACCTGGCTGCATGGGGACAGGAAGTGGCCAACGTAAAGCTGGAGAGGGAATATTTTTGTAGAGGGAAACATAAGCATAAAAGGGAGGGCTTGGCTGGGGGTGGCATGGGAAAGGGATGGAGGGGACATGTGAGAGGGCAGAGGGAGCGAACCCTGGGGCTGTGACTACTCCTGTTGCAGCAACAACTCTTTCCCCTGCCTGCATGCTCTGCCTGCTGCCATTGCCCCTTTCCCCTGGCTCCCCGGGACGCCAGTTCGAGGGGTGCACACCCAGCCTGCTCTGGGAAGGCACAGCGGTGCCACACCATCGTCTCTCCTGCTTCTGTCACTTGCTCTGGCCCTCGGTGACAAAGACATCCCTAAGGGACAGTTTGCTTTGAAGGGCTCCAGGTTGCCAGGGGCTCCCATCTCCCATGCTCCATCGCTTTGCCATGCCATTGCCATGTACAGTGAAGCTGCTGAGTTGGCACAGCTGTCTGCATGTACGTGCTGCAGCCCAGGATGAGCTGATCATCTTACCCTCTTTCATCACGGGCTGAGCTTAATTTCATTTGCCTTGCAATAGTCCTGGCTCGTCCTGTGCGCGTGGCCGGTTACTCGCGGTAACTCATGTCACTGTAACTCAGCTCTGAGTCCCAGCTCTTGCAATTTGACTGTAAATCTCCTGCTATTTGAGGATCTTTTTTTTCTTACTCTCTTGGCTCCTGGAAGCCTCTGGTCTGGAAAAAATCTCTGCTTTTGCTTTTGTAACACTTTCCACACTTCTTGTCTATGGAAAGGAAAAGCTTGAAAATGGATTCCAGTATTCTCGGTAGGCTGGGAAAAGAGAGGGGAAATGCATCAACTATTAAAAAATCATCATGACTTTCTAGCAGCTTCATATCAGAAGGAGTGGATTTGGGAACACAGAGGCCTCACTGAACGAGAAACACCATAGCTTTTTTCTCACGGTGGTGGCTGATGATCTGCGGGCTGGAGGGGTAACAAATCTGTGTCAGTTGAAGCTTGGGAGAGTTATTTTTTTGTAGGCGTTTTTTTTAATGCACAATAATCTGGTCCTTGAGAAGCTTCTTCTAGAAGCTCCATCATGAAAATCAGATGCCACAATATAATTTTAGTTTGCCTGTTACTACTGTTCTTATTTACATGACTTCAGCTATTTTTAGTGCCAATTGCAACACAAAGTTTATTATTGCTGACATGAGACCTCAGTGTCACATTTTTTTCAGCTAAACAGTAAGGAGAAGCAGCAGTGAGTGTCCACCCCCCAGGAGCAGAAAATGCACGTGGAAATCACACGGCCCTGATAGACCCAATGGCCATAGCAGCATCCCTTAAGAACGTAAGTTTGTGGCCTGCTCTGAGAGCTGCCTGGGTCCACAGTCACACACCAACTTTAAGAGTCAACAAAAATGTCAATGAGGATGATGTACCACAGAGGAAATGTTAAAAATGCTGCAGCTTGTTCACAACCAGAAAAATTGTGGATGTTTGTTAGTGTGATACAAGAGCATGACAGCAATAATAGTGCCTAGGGAGAAATCTCCACGTTGACGCTGACACAGGCTCCAGGGGTTTGAAACATCTGAGGCAGGAAATACCTTCTGTCAGATGAAAAACTTTTGATTATGGCCCCTTTGGAAGACACATTGCAGCGTATCATCAATATTTATGACAATGGGTGTCAAGCAGGTTTTGAAACAACCCTTTATATTTACCCATTCTATGAACCATGCCTCTTTGTAAGTTTATTCCAGTTAACTGAAAGGCAATGGAAAACTAACGGTATTTTGTATTTTTTATTCTTTAGGCAAGGGTTTATGTGGATTTCTAAGCAGGGAAACTGGATGTTACATCTGCTTTTCATCTGGGCCATGATCCCCTGGACTTCGAGTACATGCATGTCGATATATCATTTTACTGGTCACCTGCCTGTGAGAGAAAAGAAAAGAAAGGAGATTTCAATTCAGAAAGCATGTTTGGAAGGATCCTAGTAGATCAGTCAATGGAGCAGAGGAGCATGAACTCCAGGGCAGAGATCCACAAGCTGCAAATCTATCTCAAAGGGAGGACTGTGCACAGGATCATTTCAGCAAATAGCTGGAGGAGGAAGGTAAGGATTATGATGATGTGCAAAATGAACATCTAATGTATTACAAGTTCCTTACAGTAACCTGTGATGCTTTCAATGGAAAACATTGTATATTCCTTTATGATTCATTACATACACAGGTATGATTTGTTAATGCCTTATTTGTAATATGAATCTCTTTTTAACCAGTGAGTGTGTAAAGCAGAAGTCTTACAATGAAAAAATATATGTACATGGAGGCAGGAGGCTGTTGCTATTAAGCAGTAGTAAGCTTGCCACCTTAGGTGCAGTATTAGTATCAGCAATAATTGAAATTTTTGTTCGTGGCTTGCTGATTATCAGAATATCAACTAGGAGAAGAAAAAGATGGTCATGTAGGCTTGTTACAGTCCCGTGCAGCCTAGAAAGAGACTGGAGACTGTAGAAAACTGGGAAAGACAGCAAAGCTCTTGAGTCATGGTGCACCTTAATGAAGGGTTGCCACTGAGCAGGGTACTCTAATGTCTGGAAGGGCACATAAGAGTTTCCCACTTGTGCCCTGCATCCTTCCCACCGTGGATCACGGATCACCTTCTGCCCACAGTGCTTTTATTTCAAACCAACTTCAGACCTATAGCACCAAAAGCCACCACAACTTTGAGGTGCTGCAGGAACAGGACGTGAGAGATGAAGAGCATCCCCGGTGTCCTAGGTCCTTGCTGCAGTGGGGAATTTCTTAGTACAAAACTCAGATGATTCTAAGAACCAGACTGTAACCCACCTCACTGTGAGGCCCGAATACTGCTTTGTGCAATGACGCTGTGACCTCTGACAAGGTATACCAACCTAACGCCCAGGAGGTCGGGAAGAGTTAATAAACAGTTTGTTGAGATTGTAACGAATGCCTGGTCTATGGGCTGGGAGACTCATGGTGGTGATAAGGTGGGGGTACAGACCAACCATCTCAGCAGACGAAGGCAGAATCTCCATCTTCCTCTTTTTAGGCCTATCTGGCTCTGGTGGGGTTGTCCCATCTGAGAAGCATTAATTTGGAGAGCTGAGCTGTGACAGCTAATCCTGGCGACAGCAAAAGCTCCTGCATTTGGGGTGGACATTGAGCCCAGACACTCGCTCTGCTCCTCGTGCAATGCGTGGCAAAACTCCCACGGCTGTTGTCAGCTGCTGTCTTACTGCAGTGGGATGAGCTTTTGGAAATCCTGCCCTACCACTGCCACCCAGCTTGTCTTCTAAGACCACAGGCTCTGTTTTTTTTCACTCTGCAGCTGGCTCCTAGCAGCCTCAGCTCACCTCTCCCTCCCGGTTCGACCATTTAATTGCATATGGATATTTAGTGATTAAAAATGATAGTGGGAAATTGGCACTTTCCCTCTGTTAACCTTTAAAACTCTGGCATCTCCCTCACTTTCAGCTAGCTGTGAAGGCAAAATTTGGATTTCCGAAAGACCGAGAGCAGGATCATGAGGGTTAAAAAAAAGACGGCCTGCGCCTAGCTCCTGATGTATCGCCTTTTTGTGGTCAGTGGAGAATCCATGCTCTCTGATGGACACGGTGGCCAAAGCCCGGATTCCCTGGGACTGTATCATGGGGAGGGGAATGGATGAAGAACCAGAGGAACCTTCAGTTTGAATTTTGGCCAGGCCCTGTTTGCTGCTTCCATCGACAGTGCCCCAAGTGCTAATTATAATCTCCTTATTCTGCTTTGGTCAGGGCATATGACAAAGTGGGGTGAAACCCAAAAATAAGCAGCCCTCAGAACAGCACTCTCCACATCTTCTTGTTAATGGCATCTCTGAACAAGACTGCGTGTTCCCCTTCAGACAAGCTTTCAGAGGCTATTTTAATCCATTTTTAGTTGCAAATAGCATTTATCAGAATAAGAGTAGGCTGGTCGCCAGGTCCTTCAGATCTTTGACAGCCCAGAGGGGAAAGTCTCTGAAAAATAACTGAGTGTGCTTCTACTGCATGTTCCCCTGCCCAGGGGATTTTGGGGACATAATAAGGAAACATTCATGTGATGGAGCAGAGCCCAGGAACCAGTCCTTTGCTAAACCAGTGATTCCCCTGTCATCAACACTTGTTCCCAGGAATCAGAGCTCTTGTTCCTGTCATCAGTGTGGATGTTTTCAGATTCAATTTAGCAGTCATTAGGAGGCAAGATGCAAGGTTGGCAAAAAGGTTAGAAAGCCACTCATTTCTGAGTCACTGCTTAGAATGTGACCCTGGCTAATTGTGTCCCAAAATCCTTGCTGACAGTCATCTCATGGCCACTCGGTGGTCTCCGGTGAGTTCACGATCTTTGCCGAGTTCATAAACTGTTCAAAGCTATGTTTTAGAAAATGCCACATTGAACACTAATTGGCATTCCCAGGAAAGCAAACATGGAGCAAGCCATGAAGATTAAATTCCTCCTTTCCCTGAAGGCATTTTGGTAACGGGCAGTATCTGGGCAGCTTGCCCTACTGCTCTATCTCAGTGATCTGTCTCGGGCTCTGGGGCTGTCATCTTTCACCGGTTCTAAATCAATTTAAAAATATCTTAGGAATAATATGTGTGGTGGCCTACTACCTGATTTCCCTGGGCAAGGGGTGACAGGCAAGGGAGAAATGGCCGACAGAAGGATGGAGGGTAGCATGAGAGATCTTGGGGCCTGATAGAGGTTGACATAGGAGAAATTTAGGAAAATATTCCTACATTCGTGATGTCTTGCTGTCCTCCACCATTTGTCAGAGTGCATTTGAAGACCACTTGATCTGGTCTTGATCTATTGATATCTCTTGTATTCAAAACCAGGCATCTGAAATGCAGATCAGAAGGGGTTCACGAGCAAGTACTACGCAGAAGGCCTGTTGAGCATGTGATACCTGAGGCAGTTTTTGATCCATGATCCTGGCCAAACAGCAGCATAATAATGATAAATTCTTTGCTACACTGAGGGAAATTGTTGCGCTTCACCAAGAATACCATGGTACCCCTTCATTTTTCTCTCTCTCCTGTCACCTGAGACCCAATTATATATTTTTCAGTGTGAAAAATTCACGTGTTTTGCCAGTCACAATAAACATTTCAGGGTGATATCGGAAATGACATAATGCTGCTAAGTTCTGGTGTCTTTATTATTTACAAGGGTAAAGCCCGGTAGTAACAGAACTGATCGGATATGTTAATGTGTAGATAGAAACAAGCCTTTAGGGAATATTAGCCAATCTTATTCTCCCTATTTAATTTCACTGGCTCTGCAAGAGGAAAGGAGACTCAGCTGGAGGCAAGCAGGTAGCACTCGTTTCTAATTATTACAAGCTTGAAGGCTGACTAGACCATCCTCGTGGCTTTTGTTGACCTCCATCAGTGCACTGTCAGGGTCTTGTGACCTGTGCATTTGTTGCCTGAAAAATGCCAATAAATGTGACTTACCAGTTGTGTGACATCCTCTCAACACCAGTAGGGCAGTTAGTTACACTTTTCCAATGAAATACAGCTCCTTTAATTTGTTTGCATAAGGGTCCCATCAAAAATGAAACGGCAGCCCTTACCTGCCAGCTCCTGTCAATTCTGTTTCACTCTCTGTTTCCACAGATGTGTTTGGCTGTCAAGTGGGGAATGTTTTAAACTTTGCTGTGGGAAGAGTATAGGGTGACTCACTCTGCTGCAGGGACCTGGGATGCTTCTGCTCACTGGCTCCAGACTAATTCATTTATCATGAAGGTGGAAGAGTTTTGGTCTGCTGAATGTCACCATGCTTATTTTCCCTCCCTGGGCTTCCCTCATTATTTCTAGGTGGATCTTTAATGTAAAAATCTGATCTGCCTCTTGTAAATGCACCTGACTCTGATGGTGCTGGAGTCTCGGGTGGGAAACCCCAGCAGCATCTTCCCTTGCATGCCTCCAGGCACTGCACCATGGCAGCACACCCAGGGCACGGCAGGGCTCAGGCTGCCAAGAGCAAGAGGGGTAGCAGGGCCGGTACCTGCAGTCCCATGGAGAGGGCAACCGCTCCTGGCTCACCACCCTGCTGTCTTGGCTGCCTCCCACCTTGGTGCCTTGCCTGCTGTGGCAGCTGGAGCCTTGGGGAAGCTGCTGCTGATTTACTAGTTCAATACATATTCCTGGCGCAAATGGAGATGAAAGCGTCTCCATATCAGGTAGGGCTGGTGCCAAGGGTGACAGAGAGCAATCCAAATGGTTGCAGGGAAAGCTGAAAGGGCCATTTAATGGTCCCAGCAACAGGTTTGAGTCACAGAGATGCCCTTCCACCCATGCATTCCTGCATTACAGCCTGAAGTGCCAACTGCCTTGTCACAGCCATTCCTCTTCCCTACACCGATGGATTTACTCTGATGCAGGTTTGCCATGCAGGTCAGTTTTGATATGTGTGTTATGTAGTAAAGCTTGGGCACCCTCATGACTACTAAAAGCTCCGCAGTGCTTTCAGCTGGATAATAAACTTGTAAATCCCTCACTTGTATTTTCAAGGATGGGTGCTGCTCTTCATCTCTTGATGGGGGCATTTAAGATGTTGAATTTACGTAGTGGATTTAACATTTGGAGTTAAAGGAGGTTTGCATCTCTGCACATCTAAAAGTGGTAGTTGGTGAATTAATACTGAGTACTTGTGGGGAACGTCTTTATAGGCCAAATGAGAAGGGGATGAGCTTTGCCAGAGTTCACCCTTGACTACATCATCTTCTGCAGAAGGTCACTGCCTCTGTTGTTGTGCTGAGGAAATGTTGAGAGCAGACTGTGAGAAGGAAGGAGGAAGCAAGCAGGGGCTTAGGGAATAAATGAGGCTTGAAGACAGGAGACTGATGGAGAATGTCAACTCCTTACACCCCCAGGGTCGCAGAAACAAAGGGAAAGTCTTACCTGAGCAAGCAGAGGAGTGATGTCTGTGTATCTGGGAGTTGTATTTGTTTGGGGTTTTTTTTTCTGCAAACGCACTTAAGGTTTGTTTTTGTCTTTGGACACTTGCATAAAATCAGAGGGAGAACTTCTCTTAAAAGGCTTGCATTGCAGTCTGGCAAGCAAAGATTCCTCATCATCAGTTCCCGCAATTCCTTTGGTAGAAGTCAATTCCCAAGGCAGAGGCAGTACATGGTGTGCGCATGTATTGGGGGTGGCAGTACAGAAATGAGTAAGCAAGGGACTGCCTCTTGTCTTGAGCCCAGAGCACTCGAACATGCTGTCCTGGCGGTAGGCATAGCTCAGAGGTGGGGGGCAAACTTTGCTCTTTCCCTGCCAGGCCAGAGCTGCCTTTAGCATCTGCTTTCCCACCCGCTCCTCCTCCGCCCTCTCACACAGGGCACTTGAACAGAACACTATTTTGGATGGGCTTCAAGAGACCTTTTAAGGCTGTGGGGTTTTTCCTTTATAGCTGCAATTTACTGGTAAAACTTGTCTGAATTATGCAGGCTTTTTACAGTGAGACAGGTTCAAGAACCTCTATTTTTAGTCCAGCTCTAAACAAGTACAAGAATTACTGCCTGCTCCTCACGCGTTCCTCCGTGGCCCTCTCCCTCACCAGGGTTGTCAGCTTTCTGTGCCAGGTAGCTGTTTGGTGGCAGGAGCAGTCAGAGAAACGGGACTATTTAGTCTCAAAGAAACCATAACCACCTTTTCCAGAATCATAAAAAGCTAATCAATCCTCTTGATTTGTCACAACAAGCTGATGTGCCATTAACTAGCAAGTCCAGGCTGCTCTTGGAACAGGACGGCTGAAAAGTGTGCAGGCTTTTAGAAGATTGTTGACCAGGAGAGAGCACAAGGTAAATGTAACCACGTAATACAGGAGTATCGAGGGGGGTGTGTGTGTGTGTACTGTTTATATAGTGATGTATTTGTGCACAATATGTTACAGATATTTAAAATGCACATTCCTTGATGGGAAGAACTGTACTTGAGAAATCATTTGCAATCATAACAAGGACTCTAGTTGACCTGCAGATATGTTAACTGTGGTAGAATTCCTTACTCCAATATCTGTTTATATAAAGCATGTATGTGCTCTCCCTCTGTTTTATATACAAATTCACGTGGTGTCCATCCCAGGAAGCTTACAATCTAAGCTTAGCACTAAATGATGCTGACTGTGGCACGGGTGGGAATGGCTGGAAAGCACACAGGAGCCTGCCCTCATGAGTGACGGTGATTGCCATGAACCCACTGTGCTAATCCCTACCTGCATTGCCTCTCCTCATTTGACCCCAGCTCCAGCAGATATCAAACGACTCTACAGCACTCGTAGAGCCAGCTGCCGCAGGAAGAGTCCCGTGAAGCAGGCTAGACTTCAGAAAGATGAGGTTACCTCTGTAGCACACACACATGTGCCCCGTCCCAACCTCAACCCACCTGTTGCCTCCTCCTCAAGGTCTGAAGGAAACAAAGGCCCTGCTGCAACTAATTGGCTGGTGCAGCTTCCTTATATACAGTCCCTTGGAGAGATGATTTTGCAGGCTCTGTAAAAGCCATGAAAGCAGCTCCAGCCCCCCCGGCCCCCTTCTTGGCACAGGGGTGGTCCTTGGACTTAAAGGAAATGTGCAGCCATCTTGCAAAGCCAATTCACTACTTGCTTGGCTTCCCACTGCTGGCTTCATGGCTGAAGCTGCCCAGGCTGCTGCTGCTCCGCTGGGCAGACCCCCATGGCCGAGGGTGGTGGCTTGAGAGGTGGTAAGTCCCAGGCAGGGGGTGCTCGGCTTTGGCTGGCTGGACTGTGTCCAGGGCCCTGTGTGTCATTGTCATTTGATGCAACTTGAGCACTTGTGGTCCAAAAAGTTTTGAAGCCCAAGCAGAGAGGCTCTCAGAGCGAGTATAGCAGGGCCTGTGCAGAGCTGGTCTCGGGCGGCACTCCCTCCCTTTGCTGGGATAGGGAGGTTTTAGTGCATGGAGGAAGGTGCACGTGGAGGTTGGTTGCGTGTGGAGGAAGGTGACATGCTTCCTGAGAGCCTGTGGCCCTCAGCCATTTTATCTTACGTGTAAGTTGTGAAAAACTACGTGGAGTTGAGTAGGCAAAATCTGTAAATGGCAGACCAGCTTTGCTTTCTGTTCCCGAAAGACTGCTGAGAGCCCAGCATAGGCCCTGTCCTCCCTTCTGCAGGGGACCTGCGAAAGGCTTGCCTCCTGTGGCCGTCCCAAGCCAGCTCTCTTCTTGTGCCTCCCTCCACCCTTGCCAGGCTCATGAACAGCTCCGAGGGTGTGAAAGGAAGGGACAGCCTTTTCTTTCAGCTCCCACAGCCCAGCCATGTCCCACAGCTTCCCGGAGGGATGCACCCCGGGTCTGGGAAAGAAGCAGCAACAGGCATCGGCAGGGTGCAGCTCCCCTGCCCCAGGCCAGCTTGACACGGTGCAACCCCTGGGATCCGATGTCCCAGGGGTGAGTCCGGTGTGGACGGTTGCCTCTCTGCTTCCTGCAGAGCAGCATCGAGGCATCTGTTGCTGCTTTTCTGCTCAAAACCTATTCATCTGTAGGCTGAAATGAAAACCAGCTGGTGGTTGTTTGGGATTTATTTTAGAAAAAAACATCTTCTGTAAAGCATTATTCTGTTTTGAGTTCCTGTTTCCTTTCCCATCTGTCAGAGGAGCTGGGTTTGTAAATCTCCCACTGTCCACGTGTCCTCACTCACGGCATGGCTTCTCCGCTCTGGGTCCCAAGGCGGCTCCAGCGGGCAGGCGTGAGGGTACGTTTCTCCCCGGACTGTGCACAGGGGAGCTTGTGAAAACTCTTCTGTTTGTTAGTTGGGTATGTTTTGATCTGCTTATGGTTTCCCTCCTCCTAAGTTTCCTAGATTTGAGTGAACCCAGAAATCTCAAAGCAAAACACCACTGAAACACCATCTGGTTTCACATCAAAACAGCATGCTTCCCAGCCATTTCTCTGCCAGCCCCCTTGCAGCCTGAGACCATGAGTTATCACTGGCACCAGCACAAAGTGGCTGGTTTGGTGGCATTCTGCACCCACAAAGTCTCTGCAAAGATGCAAAAACACAAGGCACAAGGCCAGCTCTCAAAAACTGGGCAGAGCATACTCAAAGACATTTAGCAATTTCTAGATTGTAATTTTTACACCTACCTTTGTTTTCTGTGTTTGATTTTATGTGAGTACAAAACTCTGCCTTATTTATTTAAAAGGAGAGGCTAGACGCTGCTCTTAGTTGCACCAAAATTAATCTGGATTTACTTCATTTTGGATTTACGCTCAAGTTGTGCAGAAAAGGAATACGGCCCTGTGTCCTCTTTTTTGTTTTCTACAAATATGTCCTTTCTCTTTCCTTCAGTTGTCGGCAGCTACAAGAAGGATTTTCTCACTGGATTTTTCATCTTTATTAAAGAAATTGTGGCTTTTAAAAATAAGATTTCACTTTCTTTTGTAACTTCTAATAGTAACTAAAATCTCTTCCATAACACAGCACAATTTGCTCTGATGTCTTTCTGTGCTTTCAGAGGTCTTCGCCATTCTTCCTGGGCACTTTTCATACTTTTAAGACCAGAGGGAACTTTATGATTATCTGTTCTGACAATGAATCTCACCCAATAACTTCTGCTTCAACATTTCTTGAGATACAATGTAACTTTGAAAAAAGGCTGCTTCGTCTTCAATTCAGGACCTCAAGTTGTGGAAGCTCTACCCCACCCCATCCCTAGGTAAATTGTTCTAATGGTTAATGGCTTTTGTTAAACAGTGCTCCCTATAGTTCATCTGAATTTTCTTAGCTTCTGTTTCCAACCACCACATCAAATTATATTCCTGTTGGTTTTTTTTTTTTTTTTTTCTCTCTGCCTGATTAAAGAGCCCTAATATTAATCATTTCTTCTTGTGTTGGTAATTATAGACAGTGCTCAAGTCATCTTTTGACCTTCTGTTGGATAAACTTGGATTGACCTTCTTAAGTTTCTTGCTAGAAGTATGTTTTCCAGATGCTGAATCTTTCTTGCAGCTCTTTCCTGAACTCTTGACAATTTCTGTGAACACTGACATACAACCACACATTTCTCTTTCGATGTAGTGTAGTAGTTTCTGCTGCTGTTTCAACAGCACTGTATACTGAGGTAATGCCACCTCTCTGCTATTATGTGATTCTCTCCTCCTTCTAGGTCCAAGAATCACATTTGTTCTAGCAACAGTATCATGTTAATGGATCGTGTTTAACTGACTATGTACCATGACCCTTGGGTAGAGTCAGATTTGTAATCATCCTTTACAGAGATGCTACTTTGCAAGAGACTGTCTTCCACTGTACACACGTAACCATCACCATCCTTTGCTACTGTATGAATGATCCCAATTTGGATGTATTAGCCACCAAATATGGGACCAAGTATGTTTTAATAAGGCCTGTTACCATAAAAAGATATGCACATTTCCCACTGAGAAAGGGGAATCTCCGTCTCTGGAGATACTGAAAACTGAACCAGACAAGTCCCTGAGCAACCTGACCACCTAATCACAGCTGTTTTGGGCAGGGGCTTGGATGAGATGACTTCCAGAGGTCCCTTCTGATCCCAATTTTTCTGTAATTATATAATTATGTGGCTAATTAGGTTACTATTTTTAATGATTGTCACTGTTCTCTACAGTCACCTTTCTGGATTTCATCCTGCTCCAATGGCAGGTTAACTGGAATAAGCCCCACAGATTTAAATATCTTTGATATCGACTTCTGCTTAAAGAACTCCATATTTATGGATGAAATAGAGATTACCAGGTAATCCTGCTCGTGCCAAATACACAACAAGCGTGCTTGCAAAAGATGTCTTTCTTCGCAGACTGACAATGTTATGGAGGGTGTCTGCTGTGAGGTGCGTTTCTTGGGGGATGCAGCTGGCACTGGGGTGCCTGCAGAGATTTGCTGGGGGCCTCCCTCTCCGTGCCATAGCCAAACGGAGGCAACCATAGCCTGTGGCTGGGCTCCTGCTGTCCCTGGAGCAGGACTACTGGGCTGGCAGTCTCCAGGAGAGGTCACTCCTGTCTGCCAGAACCTGCCGGCGCCGGACAGAGAGCCGCCTCCTCCCAGAGTAGGTCCTTACCCTTGCCTCTCCGATGTGCGGCAGGGTGGTAGGAAGGAAAGTCATCTCTTGAAGGTGGAAGAAGGTGCTGCTCTGTTTCTCCCCAGTCTACCTTTCCCATCCTGGATGCATCCAGCAATATTAGGAATGTCAGGCATGCGACTGGCCTGTGATTTCACTAAAACCTATTTGATCATGTTTATTTTAATAGCGGAGTATTTCCAAATCTTCCTGCTTTTGATTTCTTCACCCTGTCACAGTTCCTTTCATAAATACTGTAAATAGCCATTCTCAAGCTCCTTTTTTTATTCCAATGCTTAATGGTAACTTGTGATCAAACACTGTTGTAGAATCTAATTTAGGTTGGAAGAGATCTCTGAAGATCACCTGGTCCTTCCATCCACTCAAAGCAAGAACAACTTCAAAGCCACACTGGGCTGCTCGGGGCCATATCTAGTTGATTTCTGAATATCTCCATGAATGGTGATTTCACAGCCTCTCCAGGTGCCTGTTGCACTCCTTAACCACCCTCATCAGGATTTGTTTTTTGGCTTAATACCTAAGGGAAATTCCCTTGCTCTGTCCTGTGTCAATTGCATGTAATCCTGTTGTTGTACCCTTTATTGAGATCTTCTGTCCTATTCTCATCCAAGCTTTCCCTTCCATTTCCCAGATCAGTCTTGCCGTCCTTCCTGAAGTGCCTAAATTAACAGGGACCTAGCATGTACTTGCTGGACTCAAGGGAGTCTGGGGACACTGTGGCTCTGCAAGCTTGCCTCATGTTCAGAAATGTGCTCTGGTGTTAGAGAGGAGAGGCACGGTAGAAGCAGGAGGCAGCTGAGACCCCTGGCATCACCCAGAGGGGCCTCTGGGGTGGCACAGGGGACCAGCTCCGTGATAGAGTCACCGCTTTGCTGCTGCTGCCTGAGCCAGGCATCGTGCTCCGGCTGCCTTCCCCGTTTGTTTTCCTCCTTGTGGGTTCATTTTTTTTGCATCTGTAAGGTTGAGTGGGTGGCTTGAAGTTTCTGTACACTCTGTTCTTTTGGTGGGTTTAGTTTAGTCTGTGTGTTTAAATCCAAGTTGTGCTTCGCAAAAGGGACATTACTGTCATTGAATGGCACCATCCACCTAAATACCTAGTTTGGCTTTTACACTAGAAAATCTGATGAGATACAAGCTGACATCTTCTTTTCTTCATCTGGTTAGAGGAAGTCACGATGTTTTTTCGGGGAAATCTTTATTCGAAGATCTGAAAATGTATAAACAAGGAGATACTTCCTCTGCTTTCCTTTGTCAGACTGTCAGAATTTTCTCAGGCCACCCTGGTTTGTGGTTTTCACTTGTTATTCCTTCTTTCGGATGACAACAGAGAAATGAGTTGACAGGCACTGGTGTCTGAGGCAGGGAGTTGCTCTGGGGAGAGAAGCGCTCATCTTTAAAGAAAACTTTGCTGTGGTTTTGGCAAGGCTGGGTTGGTGACCCTGCCGCAGAGCGATGGTGACTTTCGTCCAAGGGTATTCATATTGCTAAAAGACAAAAAATGTCTGAAGTAGCTGCTCTCTGGGACTGTCCTTTGTGGCTGGGAAGGTGTGCATGGGTTTTATCCAAGGGATATAGGCTACGCTCAAACCCATAAACATGAGCATGTGCTGACTTATTTATACAGTCAGTCTCCTGCCAACAGTACAAATAGCATATAGCTTTCCAGACACCTAAGTGTAGGTTCATACCTTTATTCTGCTCTCATTTACACTTCTATTTCAGCACTGTAAAGTGTCGCATCAGTAAAAGGGCAGGCTCAAGCCCAAGGTTGCTCATCAGTTTGTTTCATTTGGATCCAGTCAGCAGTTTGTAGGCTGGGTGCAGGGACACAACTGGAAGAGCTGAGGTCTGTCTGGTCTTTGACTTTCAGGATCAGGCCTTAGCAAATCACAGCCGCTAAAAAGAGGGGAGCAGGAGGATACGCCTCAGACTTGCATGGTTATGTTGCGTTAGCTTGAGCTTAAAACAGCAAAGGGTGAGGAGCAGTGGCTTGTGGTGGTTGTACTGGTATGTAATGTGTCCATGTTGGCTGGAGCTGGGGGCTGGAGACAGCAGTCAGTGGAGAAGGCATTCTCCACAGCATTCTCCTGCAGAAGCTGGCTGTTCATGGCTTGGACAAGTGCACTCTGCGCTGGGTTAAAAACTGGCTGGATGGCTGAGCCCAGAGAGTGGTGGTGAATGGAGTCAAATCCACTTGGCGGCCAGTCACGAGTGGTGTTTCCCAGGGCTCAGTGTTGGCACCAGTCCTGTTTAATATCTTTACTGATAATCTGGATGAGGGGATTGAGTGCACCTGCAGTAAGTTTGCAGATGACACCAAGTTGGGCAGAAATGTCAATCTGCCGGAGGGTAGGAAGGCTCTACAGAGGGGCCTGGACAGGCTGGATTGTTGGACTGGGGCCAACTGCATTAGATTCAACAAGACTAAGTGCTGGGTCCTGCACTTGGGTCACAACAACCCCAGGCAATGCTACAGGCTTGGGGAGGAGTGGCTGGAGAGCTGCCTGGCTGAAAAGGACCTGGGGGTGTTGGTCAACAGCCGCCTGAACGTGAGCCAGCAGTGTGCCCAGGTGGCCAAGAGGGCCAATGGCATCCTGGCTTGTATCAGGAATAGTGTGGCCAGTAGGACCAGGGAGGTGATAGTGCCCCTGTATTTGGCACTGGTGAGGCCGTACCTGGAGTACTGTGTCCAGTTTTGGGCCCCTCACTTCAAGAAGGACATGGAGGTGCTAAAGTGTGTCCAAAGAAGGGAATGAAGCTGGTGAAGGGTCTAGAGAACAAGTTTTACAAGGAGCGGCTGAGGGAGCTGGGGTTGTTTAGTTTGGAGAAGAGGAGGCTGAGGGGAGACCTTATTGCTGTCTACAACTACCTGAAAGGAGGTTGTAGAGAGGTGGGGGTTGGTCTCTTCTCCCAAGTAACAAGTGAATAGGACGAGAGGAAACGGCCTCAAGCTGCGCCAGGGTAAGTTTAGGTTGGATATTAGGAAAAACTTCTTTACTGAAAGAGTAGTCAGGCATTGGAACAGGCTGCCCAGGGAAGTGGTTGAGTCCCCATCCCTGGAGGTATTTAAAAGATGGGTAGATGTGGTGCTTGAGGACATGGTTTAGAGGTGGCCTTGGCAGTGCTAGGTTAATGGTTGGACTCAATGATCTTAAGGGTCTTTTCCAACCTTAATGTTCTATGATTCTATGAAAGGAGCTTCGCTGGGTTCATGAGAGAGGAGCAGGGAGAGCCTTAGCCATGAGATGGAGAGTGCTTGGCTGAGGTGCAACTGGTCCCTACGTTTCAAAAGTCCATGTGGTGAGCTGGAACAGATACAGGCTGTGAAAGGGAGCCGGTCGGTGGGGAGCAGCAGAATATGAGGGCAGTGACAATGGGGTGGGAAGGTAGGAAGGGAAAAGCTGGAGCAGTATGTACCCCCTGCAAAGGGAGAGATCAGGTCAGTGAAAGATTCCCCATGTAGCATGTTGAAACTTGTGACAACATCCAAGTTCTTCTAAATATTAGTTGTGCATTCAGACACAAGGGGACATGCAAGGAAGCTCAGGTTTGAGAGTTTTTCCTTGTCCACTTTCCTTGTCTCTTCTACTTGCCCTTCCTTTGCCTGTCAGCCGCGTGCTACAGCTGAACAAAGCTGGAGGTTTCCAAACTGCTGCACACAAGTCCCGTGCAGAGAGCAGAGGCAGAGCCATGCTACTGGCAGCCACTTTGCCTGCTGCCTCGCCTCTTTGTTCCCATGAAAGGACCCATCATTGCCGTGACGCACATGAGAACGCAGGCACACTGAAGCACGCCAGGCATCCTCTGATCCAGGCAGCAGCAGATCAGTTATGTGCGTGAGAAACTCGGTGACCGAGAAAGGGTGGGAGAGTTCTGGGGACTGATATCGGGACTGGGGGAGGGAGGTGTGCACTGAGTGGTTCTTGGTGGCTTGAGGTAGCCATGGAAGTGCTCAGCAAGCTGCTACCTGTGCTGCCTTGCCGACATCCACAACAGATGCCAGTGTTGCCTGGGGATCATAGGTACAGACCTTCCTCTGTCGAACTTTGGCATCACTTATGGGACTATGTATGGGAGGGAATAAAAGCCGAAGGTATATGCGTTCTCCTGCAGGGGATGTGAAGCCACGGATAAATGTTCTGTTTTCTCATATAAAGGTTACCTGGCAGCTGTCTGGCAGCATTTTGTCCCTGTAGAGGCAGGTGTTGGGCTGAAACTCCAGAGGCAGAGTCATGATCTGTTAAGCACCTCCCCATGGAGCTGCCTTGCTTGTCCTGGAGGTCCTGGGTATGCCACGCTCTGCTGAGCCCAGGCATGGGGAATCCAGTGTGTCATGTCTAATGTCCCTCCGGAGTCTGTACAGAGAGCCCACTGCTGGGCTGTGGGTGTAGTGGCAGCTATCTAGTAGGGGGTCCTTTAAAGGGTCACCCCTGCTCCCTTGGGCCCACCATCACATCACACAGCACTGCCTTCCTGTAACGCCCATGTGAATCTCTCATGGGCTTTATTCTTTCTGCGCATGAAGAGACACCTTCCTGGTGCAGACTCACAGCCAGTTGCAGTCTGTGGCATGCATCAGCCTGTCATTGTTGTGACACTGCTCATGTATTTCCTCCTCTCACCCACCGCCTTTCCAAGGGGAAGCTGTGATAATGACAGGACTTCTCGTTCTTTGTCATAGAAATTGGGTATAATTGCTCCATTTCAGCAGCTTTAAGAAGTGCAGCAAGGGAACAGGCTGGATTCTTTCTTAAGACATCAGTCATCTGAAGCATTTGGTAGATGGCACATCAGGGCTGGGAAATGACTCAACCGTCGTCTTTGTTAAAAGCAATCTTTGGGCTCTGGGAATAAAATTAGAGGGAGAGAGCTGAGGCGGGGAGGGAGAGGAAAGGAGACTTGAGCAGCAAAGAGGGATGCTGTGTTCTGTGCCACTGTCGTAGCATAAGAGTTTCCTCTCACCAGAGCTGTATCTGAATCATCCCTTCATTCAAGAAGCTATTCGTCAGCCAGCCTCCCCACAGCGTAAAGGCCAAGGTGTCCCAGAGGGGAGAGGTGGCTGGTGGGTGCAGCACAAGGCTGCCAGGCTGCAGCTTCTCCCCGCGTGGCTGCAAATAGTGTAATTCCTGCGAGGGTGCTGGGGAGAGCACAGACCTCTGTCTTAGACCTCTGGGATCCCTTAGAGAAGTGTGGGGAGGTGAGTGCTCTGGCATCTGCCTGAGTCCCATACACCTCTCGCTTTCAGCTTAGAGTTGAGATCTCAGCAGAAGAACCCAAGCTTCCCACCACCACCTGAGCCCAAGATGGGCTGTTATTAGAGGATGGCCTCTTTGAGAGGAGTGAGGATTGCCATGAACTTGCATAGTCTGATTAAACTAGCTCCCTGTTCTCAACTGGCACAGTGCATAGGAAGCAGGGTGGCCTTCAGGTGAGCCTTCTGCCCAGGGCTGGGAACATCTCCCTGCTGGTGTGCTCCTGGGAGCCACCTGGACCGGCTGCAGCCTTTCCCTCCTGTCATGTCACTGGGAACATCCAGCTTGAGGTAATCCTAGCCAGGAGCCATTTCTCCTCCTGACTGGGCTCACAGAAACCTTCTTGAGTTGGTCTTGCCTGCCTGTGAGTCTTTGCAGGTCTTGTGTGACAAACTGCTGATGGCAGAACAAGCTGCTTCTCAGTGGGTGTAGCAGGGACTGGCTTTGTTTGTTTTTCCTGCTGCCAAGGCCTTGCTTATCTAACCTCCATTTCAGTCCTGTTCTGTGTGGAAATATTCTTATTTATGCAGCTGGGGCAGAGGCCCTTTTTGTTTTAACTCTTCTATGTTTGAATTTGTGGAAGAGAAAATCTCTCATGGCGGCTGTCTTCCTTCAGCTGCGTGAAATGTGGTGCCTGATACAGGGATTGTACTGACAAGCATAGGTAAAGCCAGCTGTTCTCTGTTCAGTAATGAGCCATGATAATGTCATCAGTGCATTTACACATCTACCCAAATGCATCTAGTACAGCTAACCCAGGCCTTCCTGGTCTGAGAATCACCCCCATGACAGTAACATTCAGAGGCTTCAAGCCTGATACAAGCCAATAGCAAGAAACAATCCCTGCTCCAAAGAGCACTCAGAGGTGTAAGTGCCACCGCATCTGGAGGGCTCTTCCAAAAGCCCTCAGAGTGGGTCTGGAGGCCATCTCCTGGGATGTTGCGTGCTCGGGCACACTCTTTAGACTACTCTGCACTAAGGCTGTGGGCTGTCCTTGAGGGGGCAGGCCATCGAGCAGGCTGTGCTCGTAGCTGCTCTCATATTGTATGTGAATATGTAGCCATGTATCTAAGATGGCCTATCACTTTGTCCTGCTGTTTCTGCCTTTCCTGTGAGTACCAGCATCCCTGATTGCCAGCAATGACTATTGTGACAGTGGGGACCTGATGGTCTTTGCACACTGATGTGACCTCTTTGATCGTGGGAACCAAAGTGACTGTTTTTTCTGTTATAAGTTAATAGACAATTCAGTCATTTGCAGAGCATCTTATGCCTCTTAGGATGTCTACTGCAGCATGACAGCTCAACAGCCCCGATGCTGTGGCTGTACCAAGTACTGTGCATTCCTAGATGGTACTGTAAAAGGATGCAGAAATGAGATTTCTTATATATTGCTTCCTTTTACAGTCTCTCAGTGCACTGCTTTGTGTTTTTGTTTAAATACTCTGGGCTCTAGGTTTGCTTTCTTCAGCACAGTCTGTCCGACACAAAGGAAAGTCAGTCATTAGTGGTTAATTGGAACATGTTTTTCTTTCTTCACTGTCCTGTGCTGTTATGGACTGTCCAGGTGCCTGTTTCCAAAACAAAGTTGATCTCTGTGGCTCCCCTCTGAAAAGCATCTACCTATGCTAGGTTATGACTCCGCAGTAATTGATGAAGAGTTGCAGAGCTGGCCAATGCTCCCTATTTAGTGTGGCCCAATCCGTTTCTAAGTACCATGACAAATTGGTTAAGGGTGCACGGTGCATGATTTGCTACAGCGGATGTTACCGGTGACAGAATTAGACTGTCCATCTGCATGCTCAAAGGATTTACATTGATAATGTCCTAATGACAGCTCTCATGCAGCCTGTATGAGGAGAAATTATAATTTTGGGAGCAAGCAGAACTGAATAGAGCTTGTTAGGAATGTTTCAACAAAGATGATGTGGTTGGAAAATGTGTATGTGCTGAAGCAGAAATGTTTCATGGAAACATACGTGGTTTGACAAACTTCAATTGTCAGTCTTCTGTTGGGTAACTTGTCTGTTGTATCATATGTTCGACCTCGGCGCTGCACAGAGACATAGCTTCCAAGGTTTGCCCCTGAATTACTGCCCTGTAGTCACAGTCCTGGCATCCTCTGGCTGGCCAAGATGGGACTTCTCTTGTCCTGTAGAACCTGGAAACTTGGCTCTTGAGTGAAGGTCGATGTGACTGTTCAGTTTTGGTGTTGCTTGCTCCCAAATAAATTTGCTGTCCCTAATCAGTGTTGAGCAGCAGTAATATTGGGAAAAAAAAAAACCCTATAGTAATTTTATGCAACAGCTACTGGGCTGCATCTAATATTTTGGAAACACCATGTATCAGTGTTTCTGAAATTAAACTTTACAGAATTTCTGTTTCATAGGAAACTTGCAAACCTTTTTTATGTCTGTTTGAAATTACATTTCAAGCTATTGAAAATTTTTACAGAAGGGGAATCCTATTATTCAGCTAGCCTGAGATCTGACTTCCACCTTACTGTAACTGAGATTTTGAGTGGATGTGGCTGGAAATGTGACAACCACTAAACACCTAGACAGCAGTTGCTTTTATTGCTGTATAAAATACGATGTATACTGAGGTTTACTTGCACATGCACTCTGGAGGTTCATTCAATGGAGACTAAGCGCAGAATGTGTTTGGCCATTTCTAAAACCCTTTGCAAGAAAGAAAATTGTTTTACAGGCCCTGATAAGATATTGTTGTGTTCTGTCTCTACAGAATGAGTTTGAAGCTCAACAGCAACAAAAAAATGTTAGTATTTTCTACATTCAGGAGACATTACTTTCTTGGGAATTTGGTCACAGGTATATTTAGTGCTTAAAAAAAAACCACCCCAGAGAACTGAAACCCCTAGAGAAGTTTGACTATTGCCTAAAGAGATCCTGTGACCCAATTCTATGCAGTTTTATCCTATGAATGAAATCAAAGATGAAGTATTATGACTTCAAAGCCATGGCATGCCTACCACCTTTGTTTCCAAGCGGCTTCACAGGATATTGAAATTACACTAGCTGTGGGATGCTTAGTTTCTCTGTGCTTTTGCTGCCCATAAGTAAACAGAGACTGAGATCTTAATGAGGTGAATTCCAAGAACTGTAATCCTGCAAGATAAATGAAAAACTCACACATGTCCATCAGTATTTACTTTCTAGATCAAATCTCAGGTCGAGCTGGGAGGAGAGTTTTAAAGATTAAAGTCCTGACCTAGGGACAGGCCAGCTGGATTGGACTCAGCTGCTCTGCCACTGCTTTTATGTGCAATTTTGGGCAAACAGTTTTATTTCAGCTCTTCTTGGCTCCTCATTTTCAAAGCGTGGGTCGTAGTACCTTTCTGTCTCACAGGAGTGGGAATACAGTACAGCTTGAGGCACTCGGTCATTACTGGTTTGGAAGCACAATAAATCCACCTGTTTTCCTGATTATACAGATGGCAAAGGCAACACGGGACATCATCTTTGTCTGAGGCTGTGCTAGAAATGATGGACTAGTCAATCTAGTCTGGGAATAACATGTTCTGATGCCAGATCCCTGCTTTGGCCATCCTGTTGCTGTCTGTGCTATGCTTGGCTTTGTATCTGGGGTGCAGAGGAGTTCCACCTAGGGGAGTAACTGGAGGTAAAAACCTCTAGCTTCTCTCCTTTACCAGCTGCAGTTTCTTCTGGAAGTCTTTCAGATTAGCTCAGTCATTAGACTCTCTAATTCCTTTAAAAAAAGTTTGGTTTTGCTTTCATATACTGACAACATGCTGATGCTTGTCACTTGACTTGGCTGCATAGCACTTCCCATGACCCCAGTAAGATATTTTGGAAAGAATATTAAAACAAGCATAAATTGGCCCTGGAGCAGAGCGTGTTCAGTAAGTGTGTGTTGCAAGCACTTACGTCAAGGAAGCTAGAAAGCTGTGCATAACAATTCTCTCCCCAAAAACCTTGTCATGAGTTAGTTTTCTGAGGTGCTGATTGCTGACACAAAAGGACCTTGATGCTGTTTATGCAAGATCTGATTGGCCTTCCCTCTAGTATTTACAGCACCCTTATTGATCCCACACACCAGTGGAACAGAGGAGGCTTTGCTCCCATGTCTTTGGCAGGATTGCCTGGTACTGCACAACTGAGGCTTCTGCCACACGATTTGCCATGTACAAAGGTTACTGACAAAGTTGCATGTGGTCAACAAAATGTGTGTCCATCTTGGTCACTGACCAAAGGAAAGAATAACGAATGCAAAGCTATGAGAGAAGGAAAAACCAGAAATATGTGCCTGTTCCTTTTTTGCTCCATCTTAGCAGATTTTGTTTTCTTTTTTTGCCAAAGACTGCAGTACCTGATTGCTCAAAATGATTGATTATTTTAGGTAAAAATAAGCAGATTGTTTCAGGTCTCTATGGCTGAAATGTAGACCGACCTATTTTTTGATGTTTCTGTAACAAGACGTTTCAGACTGTTCAGACTGGGATCCTAAGTGGACCTGGCTACCAGTTACTGTTGGGGTTTCCAGTCCACTCACTAGGGCAGAAGACCCTTTGGTGTGAGACACCCACATCCAAGCTGCCTTCTGCAAAGACTGATGGCCAGTTCCTTCAGTCACCAGGCTGTTGTGCTGTGCTGTCTCCGTTATGTTTTGTTGTAGAAATGGTGGTATGGCTTCAAAAGAGAAGCCTGAAAGACATATGTAGTATATCTGACAGTTTTGGTGATTGGGACCCTCTAACAGGAAGGGTAACGAGGGCAGATAAAAGTACATGCTCTGGCTCACATATGTGAGATTTGAACTTGGGATTCCCTCGTACATGATGGACAACCAGTATGGGGGCTACTCTCCCCTGTGTAATAGGGCCTTCTAACCATCTCTGCTGAAGCTGCTCTCCTTAATTTCCAATAACTCCTGAGGCCAGAATAAGGGTGGTTCCGTGGCCAGCTGCCTCGTGCAGCCCATGCAGTACCACCTCTCTTCTGCAGCCCTGGGATCAGTCTCTGCTCCCTTGGGAATCCAGCCATTTTGTCTGATTCCTTTGGCTTTTGGAAAATGCCCTCCAAGGGAAATTATTTGTTTTCCACCTCATAAAACATTTAACTTAATCTGAAGCCAAATGTTTTCAATTTGCCAGATATTCCAAAATATGTCGGTCTTGGGGGGGACCTGCAACAACACTTCCTTTTTTTTTTTTCCCCCTGTTCCATGACAGAACAAAATTAATTAATTAGTGCCTCAGCCCACCTCCTCTCATGCTAAAGACAAGGTGGATAAAGTATGGCAGCACTAACTCCTCTTCTCGGCGCAGAGAGCTGTGCAAAAGGCGCTCAGGCTGAGGGAAGCACTGTGTCTGGGGGGAGTGATACAGGGGCACCCACCGACCCCGAGGGCTAGCTCGTGTTTGAGAGGGTGAGTCACACCCGCCTGTTTGCTTCCCAGTGAAAAAGACTCACCCGGCAAAAGGAGAGGTGAGCAGTTCAGGGCTGTCCTCAGGCAAAGGGGTGAATTTTGCAACATCATCTCTCCTTCGAGCACCTTCTTCTTTATGCACTGACAGCCAAACCGCTCAGTTCACACGGCCTGGGGCCGCTGAGGTGCTGTGTCTTGCGTGTTATCTGTCCTGCTTGAACAGTATTGCGGATCGCAGTTCCTGCTGTCATGACAGTGACCGTTCTCCAGGCACCAAAGAAAGTGTCCACGGAGGGACGTGGTGACACTGTGGCCTCAGTTACTTTCCTCTCCCTGCAGCTGCTGCCTCTGGGTATCTGGTTTCCCAGCAACTCAGCCTGCAGGCATGATGCCTGTGTGTTACGGGGATACCTTCACCTCCGCTTCCAATGTCAAATCTGTGCTTTTACTCATCAGTCTTTTCTCTCCTTATCTGTTATTCAGCCTGTGATAATGCTCCTATCCTCCTCACGAAGGCTAGATGGGGGAAAGGAGGAACAAGCTGTCTTCTAGCAATGCAGGAACATAAAGCTGCAGCCGCAATTGCAGTTACCAAGCGCATAAAAGGCATAATTTCTTTGCCAGCGCACAGTCCCCATCCAGAGACAAAGCCTCTGCAAAGCCCTGCTGGCAACCGCCCCAGCCAGAGACATCTGTGTGGCACATCCCTACAGGGGTGTAGAGCAGAGGGGATGATACATCTCTACTCTGCAATTAAGGCTCTCATTTTGTCATTTTTATTCCCCTCTTGTGGAAGCCGGCAAAGCACTTTGCTTCTTCCCATCTCCCATCCCAGTGCAGTGCTTTACGGTGCTTGGGCGCTCCCTCCCCTCCCTGCGGAGCAGCTGCCACCGTGTCCCCCTGTCCTCAGCTGCTCTAGCAGGGCTGGGTGACCTGCCACCCTGCCTGCCTTCAGATGAATGACGCACTTCTTGCTTTCCCAACTGCTGCTGGGAGGCACTGTTCGGCACAGGACCCTGCTGCTGGGAAACCCATGTGTGCAGCCCTCCTCTGAGGCATAATGCAAAGGCTTAAGTATGTTTGTTTGTTTCATGGGTTCAGAAGGGCTGCCCAGGTCTTCCCCTACTTTTTGGTTTTTTTATTTTTTTATTTTTTTTTAATGAATCCTCTCTTTACATGTCTGTGATTTAAAGTACTTTGCTGCAGGTCCCACACTGCCATCACTTGCCTGCCCAACTTTCCTCTTACACCTAACACTGTGCTGCCAGGGCACTCCAAAGTGCTAAACTCTGGGCAGATGGGCTGAACTGCGCAGCTGTTTGGATACATGCACAGGCTGCTTTCAGGATGTTACTGATCTGGTGTGATTCAAAGACTTTACAAAGACTGAAATCTGGACAGACCTTGAGAAGAAGTCAGATCTGCTGCACTTCACTGTCCCATTACACTGATGCGCATTGCAGCTTTTCTCTCTTCTCACCTGAGATGAGAGATGTTATACACCCTTCATCCTTCCCCCTAGTGCACTCACATACAAAGATCATCTCCAAGCAGAGCTGTATTTCTCAGCGTCCTAAACAAGGAGTCACCAGGCGAAATGAGTCACCAGTGCAATTTTTCATAGTCTAATCTAAACTTTTAGGGCCTGATTTCATTACTGTTGCTTACATTGAGTGGTTTCTTCCTGCATGCTGAAATCAGCAGGATTACTTGTGTCACTTGGGTGGAAGGTTTTTTTAAAAACACAGGTCGTTTTAGGTCAGGATTCAATCAGGGGAGTGAAGTACAGGAAGAAGTTCTGGACAGGTAAACAGAGCTGGTGATGAAAGATGCCTTCACGCAACCTTTCCTCTGTCGTGTGTACTTTTATGTTACTTAAGCACTTGAGCAGTTTAGTGACTTCTGTGAGCTCCAGGCTGGAGCAGACAGGCTGGCATGGAGTCGGGTGGAGAGGTGGGATTCAGTGGGCAACTAAGAAATGCCATGTCTCTTGTGGAAATATTTTTGGAGAGCAGTGAGTTGGATGCAGTGCTGTACTTTACATTTTCTTTCCCAATAAATCCTCACTTAAGAAATGGAATAACTTCCCCAGACCATCAGAGCTCCAGAAAAAGCATTTAGGTCTTTGAAATTACCCAAGGACCTGACGCCCTTTCCTCACATGCCATGAAACAGATCTCTGCTATTTCCCAGAATCACAGATCATTCCTTTTCCCTCCTGTCCCTTCTGCTAAAAAAAACCCCAGTCCCTCTGTAGAATTTCTTAGTATCTTGGCCAGTCTAACTTGAAAAATACTCTTTGTACTGAAGCTTTCAGGTCTACTGTATTATATGATTTTTTCTTCATTCACATCTTTTTTTTTTTTCTTTCTAGTTAAGTTCTTTCCACATGCATAAAATATCTTCTGCTTATTTTTGCCATATTTGCAGACTTACTAGCACTTCTGGTTTCTCTCTCAGCCAAATGGCACAGACAGCTCAGTTCTGACAGCCTAGGTCAGTCCTCTCTCTCCTATTTGTTTCTCTTACCTGAATTCCCACTTTGACAATGTCTTACTGGTAACGTGCTACCCATAGCTAAGCAAGAGTATCCCAGAGGACATCACCCACAGATCGTAACCAGGATTGTCCCTTCTCTCCTTCAGGACATGAAGTATTTTCTCAGATTCTGTCAAAAAAATCTTTTGCAGAATAGCATTCCTTCTCCCACTACCGCAGATTTGACTTTTTCAGGAGTAGCTGAAGAAGGCTTTGACCCTGCCAGATCTAGGGCAAGAGGCCCCCGGGGACAGCAAATCGGGTCCTGGACCCCCGCTGCACTTGCGCCAGAGTACTGGCAAGTCAGGTTGGCTACTGTGCTCCCCAGTGAGCTCTGTCCTACTTCCTTTCCTTCCTTCATCCCTTTTTCTCTGTTCCTTTTCTCATGGTAAAAGCAGTTCAGCCCCTTTTTCTTGAGTCAGTAACTTTTTCTTCTTTTTAATTCAGTTCAATTTTCCCACGCTGCAGAGATTTTTTTCCATGCTGGCTGTGATATCACTCTGTATGGAGACCTTTCTTTTCCTGTAACCCCTGAAAGTGTGGGTGAAAACTATAGCATATATTAAAATATTTTGAGAAAGCGTATAATAATATAAAAACTAACAAATTATTACCAGAGGCTTCATTCAATGTTCTAATTTTCAAAGCAATTAGATAATAGAGTAGGTCAAGAATATGCCTGCCCCACTTTTTCATTTTCCACTTTCCTTATGTCCTATTTCTGTAGCTTTTAATCCTCATAGTAGCTAATCCCTTGGGAGTAAGGATGAATCCCTTGAAACTAGCGTACTTGGAAGGCCTGAAGTAGCTTTTCCCTTTGCAAGTGCTAGCTTTACCTAACTGCATAATTTCTGTGAATATTCTCTCTGGCACCTATGTAACCCATAGGACCTCTCAGATGATTGTTATTTGCAGTAGTAGTTGTTGAGTTTAAAGCCTGTGTTTCAGATCAAATGAGTCCTGGTTGTTAAGCTGAGGCACATGGGTGATGAATAAGAATTGCCCCTGCATAGCGTCCCAGCTACTTACAAGCACCGATTGGTATTTTCTGTGAGGCAGCAGCAAAACACAGGTGAAATCCAGAGCGGAGGAGAAGGGAAGGAGAGCAGAAGTGAACAGAGGACAGGCTGGGTCATGAAGAATAGACTAGAAAAGGGAAAACTTTTCCCACCCGGTTTAGCACAAAGCGAACGAGGGATGACGAGGGGGGTGAGCACAGCCGGCCGAGCTCCTCTTCCCAGGTCTACGGGTGGTGCCTGGGGCTTTGGCAGGTCCCCTGGGGACAGCAGCTGTCACTGCTTCCTCTTTGGCTCTCTGTAGACTCACAGCTGGAAAAGTCTCATGGGCTACTCAGGCTCCATCTGCTCTCTGTTTATACTGTGATATGCTCTGCAGGGCCATGCACGCAATGCACCCATTGAAACACAGAGTCTCTGCAGAGCAAACGTCCCGTGTGACTCAGCATGCTGCGCTACATGGGATGGGCATAAAGCTGCCGCCTCCTGCCAGGACCTCTGCTGGCTCAGACCTCCCCTGAAAATCCAAAAAGCTCAGGTCAGGGGTTTGTTGTTGCCGTAGGTTTGAAAAACGTTTGTTCTTCTCAGTGTCTGGTGTCTTTGGGGATCTGACACAGAGCTGTGAAACTGTACATGGTGCACCAGCTTCTACAGTATTTACCAGGCTATTGTAAGCTAAAAGTCTTAGAGGAAAGTTTGCGCTCACAGAGCAAGTGCCCCAGGCCAGGCAGGTCCCAGAGAAGTGACTGAGCTTGCCAAGTTCAAACCCTCATCCAGGACTTCGTTTGGCTTCGTTATTGCTCTGACGCAGTTGTATCTGGAAGAGGGCTTTGGGCAAGTCCCCCTTGCTCGTTCTTATGAAGATCAAGACTTTTAGGTGCCTGTACGAACTGTGACCTGAAATTCCAGGTCAGAGCGTGCCTCATGACCCAGCTCACCCATGGAAATGGGAGTGAAATTCCCAACACCTCTGGCTGCCTGGATATTGACTGATTTCTCCCACACAAAGTCCTCTGAGAAAAAAAAAAGTCTCCGGATCTTTCCGCTCTGCACATTTTTTCCTCTCAAAACAGTCAGACTTGATCAAAGCATAACCCAGTTTGACAAAGCATTTGTGAACTTGAGCAGACCTGGCCTTCACTGCAGTTTGTAATGAAACCCCAAACTAGCGGCGCCTTGCCTGGTTCCAGGCTGGGTTTCGCTTAGCTGCTGGGTTCAAAGCAGCCCAACCCAGTTGGGTTTAATTGCTACAGACGCCGTACTACGTGCAGTGGCACGCAAAGTGGAAAACAGGCTTTCGCCCCCTCCTACTCTCGACACACAAACACGAGAGAGGTCGAGTGTCTCCAAAGGGCAGAGGGAGTTGCAGGGAATTTGCAGGGGGAATTCTGGTGGAGCTGGGTTTGCACAGGGGCCAAGTGCATTCCTGGTGCAACGCTGTTGACGTCAGCACTCCATGCCTCATTCAGCATTGGATCCTCATTTGTATTTTCTCCTGAGCTCATACAGCCTGGCATCTGGTTTTTGCTTTTGTTACTGCAGCTGTTTCTTGGTCTGGCTGCTTCAATAATTCCCCCAGTCCCTGGAAAACCCACCCGCAAGCCTGTCTCTAGAGCTCTGTGATTGCTCTGATAAACACACGCTTCCCAGATTGGCTCCCTCTCCCCAGACTAATTCATCTGACTAATTATCCCCTTCGTTGGTGCTAGTTTGTTGTGAATGCAGAAATTTGGTCATTACAATTTGTTCTATTCTTGAAAATTCCAAAGTCGTTGAATAACGATGAATAGAAAAAGCCTTTTGTTAATTCAAATTCAGCATTGAACAGTGGCAGCCCCTCTGATGGACCTGGCATGTGGGGCTGTCTCTCCTGAAAACGTGAGGCTGCAGCAGCAGAAATTCGGCTCCTTCAGGGAAGCTGGGTGGGAGGCTGCCCCATTGTCCAGTGCTGCAGCAGGTACTGCTCGCAGGTGCTTTCCTGAGCAAAATGATGGTGGATTCTTTGGAGATTTTCCAGTGGGAAAGATGAAGGAAAACTACTGGGACCTAGAAAGGAAAAACGGATTTCCGTTAGTGGAAGTGTTTTAGAAAACAAAATGTCTACCAGCACCTTCTCAGTGCAGTGTCAGTCTAGCAGGACTCAAGCACAGGAATTGCCACCCTGGCTTAGACCAAGGGCTCATCACTGTGCCCAGCCTTCGTTGCTTCAGAGGACAGCATAAAACGCTATTAAAATGGACACTGGGTAGCACCACGTTAATAACCATGTTTAACTACGGAGAGTACTTCTACTGTTTGCATAAATCTCTGCTGGATTTTTTGCTTTCCCGCGAGCACTTTGTCTCAAGCAAGTTCTCAAGACAAGGGCCGTGTCTTTCAAATTCCTGTGGAGCCATCTGTGCAACTGTGCTCTGCACATCATAATTCAAAATACCTTGCTTCAGCTCTATCTGTTTCACTAGCGAGTGGCAAGCTCTGTGGGTGGGTGGGACAGTTTTACACTTGGAGCTTCTTTAACTGAGTGTTCTCTGGGTTTTACATTTTAAAGCGAGGTTATTAGGTATGCCTAAATGATCTCTTCCACAGTTATGCTTATGTCTGCCCTCTCATATCCCTGCTCACCTGCTTGCTTTCTCTTCTAAAAGAACCATTTCTTTGGATACCTCTCTGTTTTTATATGGATAATTTTCCAATCTTCCTAGTGCCTCCTTCATCATTTTCTATTTTATTTTGGCTGTTTCTTTTGAAAACAGTTATTTCAGAGGATGGTCTACTATCATTCCTGTAATTCCATTATATTTTCAGTATTATCTTTGTGATCTTTTCAGCATGCCTTAAGATTGATTGTTTTTGACCACTACTGAAACTTGAGCAATATTTTTACTGAATCATTTGTAAGTAAGTGGTTTAATTTTGTTTCTAAAACACCAGTAAAGGCAGTTTGCCTAGTCTTCCATTGCCCAGTTCTCTCTGCAAGTTAGGACCTTCTGAGACTGTTACAGTTGCCTTTTCTTGATGTCAGGGGTAAATGATGAGAATCCTAGTTCAGATACTTCTATGCCAAAAATGACTGCTTATGCCAGATTTCCGCCTGCTGCATTTTTGCTGACATGTGTATTTTGAATTTATCTGGATGAGTATTCCTATCCCAATATCACCTAATTATGGGGAAACTGAAAAAAGTTATCAGCACCTATTTATGCATCTCAGAGAGCAACTCACAGACATTCCTGCTTTCTAGAAGGAATATGGCTACAGTGATGTTTTGGTTTCATGGAAAGTAAGTTAAAGCTATAATTCCCTGAAAGAACATAACACATTGACTCAAAGTGCATGAAAACATTGTTATCTTAGGACACCTCTGGAATGAAAGCAGATCCTTTTGCTTTCTGCCATCTCCTTGACTCTTTCTTGAGGCCATAGCAATCAAGCTCTCACCCAATGCTGTTTAGTGGCAGATCTTAATTGTATTCTTAGGGGGCAGTTCTGTTCCACCCAGAAACCCCTACCACAGCTGCCGTCTCATTGACCACATCAGAAAGAAAAGTGAAGTTCGAAAGAGAGATGAAGTTAATTGCCTTCTGATCTGTAGATGAAAGGTTGCATCCTTTTCCACTTGCCCTAAATGTGCTGGTTTAAGAGAGATCATTTTATTATTAAAGTAAATCTCTTAGCTCTGGGGCTTCTCTTGGTAGGTCTCTGTCACGTTTCTTCTCCAATATTGTGTGAGATGCAAAGTGACTTTTACTTAAAATATTTGCTGTGGTTAACTGTAGAGAGGACCTGTGAATCCAGAATCAGCCAATGGTGGGGAAAAAAGACCAGTGAGACATGGTCATGCAGAAATGAAGAGAATTCCTATGAATGGAAGATTTCCCATAAAAGGCCGCACACTGTTACCTGCTTATTCCCATTTGTCTCCCTGGCAGGTTTAAGATTGTGCTGGAACGTACAGCTTTTTCACATTCTTTTCTGTGTATCATTTTCTCCTCTTCCTCCGCCCCCTCCCCACCCCTCTCTAATATTTGTGTTTGAGTTAAAGCTGGACACAGCAGGAGAGAGATTTGGGTTCCCCCCACCCCCTTCCCCTCTGATCTCTCATCTCTTATTTATGTCTGTAAATGTTTTGTTTTATTTGATGTACATTTGCCAGAGAAATGCTGGGCCAAGCTCCAGGCAGTCTCATTTCCCTCTTCCATCTTGAGACTTTCCAGACCTGAACAGCATGAGCTTGCACAGCTAAATATTTAGGAGAAACCAATGAAGCTGTGTCACCAAAAAGCTCTGAATATCCCTTAGAATAAAATCAGATCATTTAGTATGTACAGAAAAAGATGTATCACACCTTTTCTACAAAAAGTCTTGGAGCAGACTGGGAAAGGCCTATACTTAAACTATCAACCATTGTGATCAACATAGCATCTCACCTCATATCAGAGGTAAGGTACCACTGTACTCAATTAACTTCTAACCCCAGACCACTGAAAGATCACAGTGTGGTGGTGACTTCTCAATCCATTAGGGTCCCCGACCCCTCCTAGCACAGATCAACTTCTTTCACTGAAGATCAGCATCTTTGTGTTTCTTTGGCTCATTCCTCTTTCAATCTTTCAGTACTTTCTACGAACGTGGAGAGAAATTATGGCAAAGCACGCTTCACTTGGAGCACAGGCACTGTACTGCTTATCTTTGTTGAGACAAACGTCACCTACTGCTATGAGTTCTGAATCTGGTACCAGTGGCTTCGTCTGCAAAGGTTTCAGAGATTTCTAAACCTCTGTTAGAAGCTGATGCAGAAGTTTGGCAGAGGTTACCGCAACTTGTAGGAGTGATGATCTTCAGCAGAAGAGTAAAGCAGACAGCTAGGA
Organism: Theristicus caerulescens; assembly: GCA_020745775.1. NCBI lineage: Eukaryota > Metazoa > Chordata > Aves > Pelecaniformes > Threskiornithidae > Theristicus > Theristicus caerulescens. The sequence continues at coordinate 25,692,269 of CM036564.1, forward strand.
CTGTCAAGCTCCAAACCTTCAGATTGGATGTGTCCATGAAAGCAGCTCTTTCTCCTCCATTGCCACATGCCCTGGACATGATGGCAGTAGAGGAAATTGAAAGCAAATGGGATTCTAGAGAAAGAGGCCCAATTAATCCTCAGTGATGCTGGAGTAACTCCACATGGAGGTTCCTTCATGTCCGGATGAGTGAGACAAGACAAAGACCAGCTGCCTGTACATGCTTGCCCTGCCCAGTAGCAGCTAGAGTGTACTGTATCTTCCAGTTGCCTCCTGCCCATTGTAAAGGTTTTTAACACCTCTCTAATCAAGTAAAGATCAAGCATTTAATCAGTTGCCTGTCAGCTGGCACAAGGCCTTGAAGTGGTTTGAGAGAAGGAGGACAAACATTGCACACTTGCTTCCAGCCTCTGCCCAAGACACGCTCAGCAACATCAAGCGCTCCCGTTCTGTTTGTTTCTGGGTTACAAGCGAGTATTCAAACAGGCCTACTAGTTACACAGACATACAATATCTTTGCATCAGCCTAGGCCCAACATTTTACTTGTTAGCTCCTCAGTCTTATGGGAAACATCTGAAGCCTGGTCATATGTGAATAAATATTCCCAATGGATGAGAGGGAGAGAAAAGGAAAGAAGGAGAGCTAAGCCAATAGCTTGACTGAATGCAAATGGGAGAGAAAGTGAAGCATTGCCAAAGCCTGGATTTTTCTATCAACCTTGTGATTGTTTTTGCTTTTCTTAATGCCCCAGCTCCATGGAAATCAGTGTTTGTTTATTTGTTTTTAAAGAATGCATTCCTAGCTCTTGTATTTGTAGTGTGAAGCTAGAAGTGGAGTGAGTCTAAACTCACTAACATCCTGAAAAACCACCAAATTTATTAATATTTCTCAAAAATGGAAGCTTTAAGGCAAGTTTCCTGGAAAAGGGGAAGTCAGGATGACTGTTTTTGAATGTTTGCTAACTCGGTATATTGATAATAAAATCTTTGGTGGAAAACAGATGCTGGTTTTAATTTCTGGTTGCATTAATTGGAATGGGGGATACACGGACCTCAGGGAATTACATATTTTTGTGTATATTAATATACACATTTTTCTTTTAACAGATGAGCTGATGGATAAAAATCTATGGAAGCTGTAAATAAAGCTTCTTTTCTTCCTCCCTTCTTGTAAATTGTTCTGTAAATAACTATGATTTATTGATTTTGGACCAGAGGCCAGACCTTGACCACTTAATCAGTGGATCACCTGTGCTTTTTCCCCAGCATCACCTGGGAGCATCTGGCACATTCTCCACGTGGGACAGGCATGTGGCTTGTTTGGAAGGGAGACAGCAATGATCTCTCACTCTTCCCCCAATGGTTTGGAGCGCAAGAGAGTGCCTGGTGAGACAACACGGCTAAGAGGTAACTCCTGCTTTGGCGCAGGAAGTCTTCCATGCCAGTGCCTTCTGCTCCTGGAGACATGTAAGTGATAGACGACGCTGCCTCCTGGGTACTGAGCAACCACGGCCATTTAGCAAAGCCCCTGCCTCAAAGGTTGGTAATGCAGATGAGATTTGGAGTGGTTTAAAACTAGCTACTACTATTAAAGCAGATTAATATTATCTTAAACAGACTGGTGCTTTCTGAAAGAGGTATCCTTCTGTCTGCTGACGAAGAGGTTCAAAGTACGCTAATGAGGAGAGCTGGTTTGGAAATCTGTGCTGTCTCTCTGAACATAACTATCTTCTGACTTCTCTCTTTTTGCATATTTAAATTTAGTGAAGTCTAAGGAGTTTCATGGAGATAGGGTAAATGAAATCCCATCCATCCGACTGAAGCAGCCTGGGCACAGGCAGAACACACTGCCATGTATGCTGCCTCTGCTTGCCAAAATATTTCTTGCTTTCAATTGGAAAGAGACAGGTTTCCTTGTGGGACAAACAGCCTGCTTCAGTCATTACCTCTGGGCCAGCAACAGACTTAATGGGTTTTTTGTGAGGTATTCATCATTTCTAAATAATTGGCTTGAAATGTAACTAATTTCCTTCATAAAAGTTACCGTAATTTGTGTCACTTCTGAACCAAACCAGTTTCAGTCAAACTGAAAAACAGGAAAGCAGAGGGAAGAAAGATGGTGACAATGCACACATTTCAAAGGAAGGTTTATGTGTGTCTTCCTTGCTAATTACCCTATTCAGTTGCAAGGGATCCAGAACTGCAGAGAAGAAGGGGTGAAGGGACATGAACTAAATCTGGCCAGTAAGATAACTTTTTAAGGGTAGACTGAAATTTGGGTTCAATTAAAGCAAAGTCTCTTAAGGGTGGGGAAAGATACTCCTGGACCATACAGTCAGATGATAACAGGACAGACTGAAATGCTGAGAAATTGGGAATGTGATGTGGAGGCTCTTGTTTGTAAGTCTTTGATAGTACCGCAGGTGAGATCATGTTTTCTCTCTCCTACTTGTCCTTGATTTACAAAGGATAGAGGCTGCTACTACAGTTTTGGTTATCGATACCTGACTCAAGTTCAAGCCAAGCAGCTTACATCTTTAATACTGGTGATCTCCATTTCCTTTCCTGTGTCAGCTAGGGTGTTGATGGCCCTGGACACGTTCCAGTAGTCTGGACAGGAGGTTTGGGTAGAACTGGTCTCTGCTCAGTTTCTGCTGCACAACTCCCATGGCACAAAAGCAGTTCTCTTTCTAAAGTCTTGCCAGATGCATTGAAGACTTAAATAGAGACTGAAAAAATGTCTTTCATCTCTTGCAGTTTCAAGCTGTGCAACGATGGCAGGGAGGCATGGGGAAAGTTTCCTTTGTCAGCTGAGCATGACATGCCCCTCTGGCTGTATTCAGGGCATGAGTACCCTGACTCAGTTCACTGGCACTACACTTACCTACTATTTTTAAAAATTACTTACAAAACCAGAGCAGATTCTTTTGCTCCCACCATGTATCATATTTGGAAAATGACGTCAACATGTCAGCAGCAGAGACTGGCTTTCAGCAGGCTTGAGAGACCCTGCAAAGAGTGCTGGGCCTCAACTTGCTAGACATTTATTAGCTTTGGAAAGAGGGGTCTCAAGTATTCCCTCAGGCTCTGGGATGGGAATTTGCTGTGACAGTCTCAGGTTAGGAGGTGATGTCTGCAGAAACCCTCTCGCCTTTGCAAATCTGAAGTTAAGGGTTGGAAAACAGTTAGCATTGGTATTCTTCAAGGTACTGACATCTGATTGTTATTGACATCTGGACCAGTGAGTAGCTGAACAGCCTGTCACTTGAAGATCTAGAATTATTTTCTTAAATGTTTTTAGAACCTTTTGTGAAGTTCCCTAGAATGAATCACTGTTTAACAACAGCTCAGTAAACATCATACAGTTAAAATGACTGAACACAGTACAGTTTGAACTGAGATTGAGTTCTCAAAGAAAAGCTTTGCCAAAACCTGCAAAACAAACTCTGTTCTTTTCCTTAATGCAATAAAACCCCTGTCAGCCTCTGAGGAATCAGATTTTCAGAAATTTCTAGCAATAGCTGTAACTTCTGAATGTTTTCTTCCACCCCAGAAGGCTCACACCCAATGATTGATAACCAGTGCACACGCTGCTCTTTAAATACTGCAAGGGAGGCACGTGACCCTAGCCAAGGGCACAAGGACATGGCCTCTGATTGGGAAAACCTTGCAAGGGGGGGTGTGATTCTCACACATGCTTTGTGAGAGAGCTCCTTGATGCAATCTGAGTCTACTGAACACACCTGACAAAGTAAACAAACACGAAAGAGAGCACTTCCTCAGTCTTTTTGCCAGAGTTATAACTGCAGCTGTGTCTAGGATCATAAGGCAAAAATCTGACTGACTGTCCGCTAGCCTATTTCTATTTCTGCCAGGAAAGTCCACAGGTAAGAGCAAATATTAGTGTCTTACTCCAATGGTATTTTGTTTCAGCTGTAAGGTATGGGGAAATATTTTTGTTTGCTTTAGACAATGGGTATCGTTTGTTTCTGGGGTATCCTAGTTCTGCATAAATGCTGCTGTTGTTGTGTGGCACTGAACTCGGAGAAGACAGCCAGCATCTCTTGTTGGTACTTCTCTGCACATGTTCTTTTTGATCTGTGACAAGTCACTGAATTGCTCTGTGCCTCTCTTAGATGTAAAGTGGGAGCAAGCTGTATGGCTGTGCTGTAAGGCTACAGTCATAAACACATGCGAGGCATTTGCCTATTCTACAGTAGAAAACAAGATCGGGATGACCAAGAGCTGTATTTTTAGGAGTAATTTTTTTCCCTCTGCCAGCTTTTTGGAACTGGACCAGTGTAGTGGGATGACTGTTAGTCAACTCACTATTATTTGGCTGGTAGGGGAGAATATGCTGGATATTGGGATGGAGGAGCTGTATGTTGGACTAAACCAGCTCAGATCTAATTAGCAGATCTAATTGATTAGCTCAGATCTAAGACCGGCAGATCTCATTAGCTTTGTGGCAGCCTCCTGGATGGGTCTGCACCACTGTAATGCACTCTAATGCAGGGAGTGAGAAGAAACAGTGGGGTCTGGCAGAGATAACGAGGTCAGACCCAGCATTGCATAGACGCGGTCATTCTACTTTGAGGACTGGGTTGGCTCAGGACCAGTGTCAGAGGGTACAGACCTCTGACAGATTGGAGACAGCTTTGTGTAGCACTGCTTGGCACACAACGCAATCCTAGGATTGCTCAGGCACTGCTTAGATACATGTCTTCGTGTTCGCTTGATGAAGTCCAGCATTGAGGGAACTGTCTGAGCTGCAGAAGCATTAGGAATTGTTTCTGAGATATCATGGGAAATGGATGAGATCCCAAAACATAGGAAAAGAGTGCACGAAATGATGGCCTTTGAAGAAAGAAGAGGTGAAAAGAACTGGGTAGAAGTCACCCCAGTTCCAATTCCTGGAAAAAGTGGAACAAATGAGCCGTGCGTAAGCATATAGAAGACAACAAGGTGATAAGTCACAGGCATGCAGGCCTGTCAAGAAGAAATCCTATCAGAGCAGTCTGCCCTCTTTTTTCTGACAGAGTAACCAAGAAAAAGGAGATGTCCTATATTCTGAGTTGGGTAAGGTTTTCCATGCTCCTTCGCATGATACTCATAAGCCAGCTATGGATATACACCCTAGGTGAAACTTGTGGAGCATAGGTGCACAGCCCCATGGAGAAGCCTATTCACTGAACAGCCCTCGGAGCTTTGCATCGAACGGGGAGGGAGCAATGAGGGGACTGCAGGGTCTCTCCCCCATCAGTCTTGTCATTAATGGCTTCGTAGGTGCAACAGAGATAATGCTTATCAAATGTGATGGCAGTGTCATGCTGGGGGGCATGCAAGCACACGGAAGAACGGGGTCAGAATTCAAAGGGGTCTTTAGGCGCTGTAGGACCAAATGGAAAAATATTCGATACGGACAGGCACAAAACAGGAATGAATAATCCACTGCACAATTACAAGGTAGGCAACGGCTTGCAGGACAGCAGGTAGGGAAGGTTTTAGTGGTTATAAGGGATCAAAAAATTAATGTGTTTCAAATGCTTTGCTACTGTTAAGAGACCAACGTTATCCTAGGACAGACAAACACAAGTATAGTCTCTGAAACAGTCTCCTTTCTCTGCTTAGTACTGGTGGGGTTTTGCCTCGAGTGTTATGCCTAATTGTGGATGCCACATTTCCCAAAAGCTGTAGATTGGTTTAAGAGAGTTGAGAGAAGAAAACCAAAAATAATCAGAAGTCTAGAGAAGATATTCTTTACATTTTTCGAGTTTGTTGAGAAGAGGAGGCTGTATGCTAACCTCTCAGCTTGCTGCGAAAGAAAAGACAAACAGTTTTCTGTGTCAGTGGTAGATAGGACAAGAAATCTCCCTTACACCTTAAATTGTAACAGGGCAGATAAGGGTTAGACATTAGGAAGCCCTTCTCATGCCAAATGTAGTGAAGCACTGAATCAGTTGCTTAGGGAGGCTGGGAGTCTTTTATGGGAGATTTCAAAAACTTTGCATCTTCCAGGAATTATGCCACGATAGTGCTACCACAGGTAGATATGGAGGTAACAGAAGAGAAAAACAGAGAACCCAGATAGCAGGAGAAATCACTCAATAAGAAAAGAAGAAAAGAGGTGCTTGGCAGCCCTTTTAGAAACAAAGGTAGCAGCTGCAGCACCTGCACACTTTAGCTGACTGTTTCTGCCTTGTTTTATTCTCCAAATACTAATGACAGGTTGCACAACTGTCAGGACAAGAGGATCTTCTCCCCGGCTTTGATTTAAGTGTCTGGGGGCCACCAGCTTTAAAGGGATTTCAGATTCTGGTTCTGGGTCTATGTGGGAAATTGTAAAGATTTCCAGTCTTGGGAGAACTGACTTCCATCCCAACCACTTCCATGTTTCCTTCCCTGACCAGTTTTTTTTTTTTTTTTTCATCCATACACTACTCTAAAGGGAAGACAGACTCTTAGCAGCATTGACAAATATCTACTTAAAGGTATCAGATCCCTGTGCTATTCTAACTTCTGGTTATGTCTCCTTTCCAGACAGCAATCAATCCAATGTGGTTGTTTGAATTTAAATGTTAGCATAAAATTTCTGCTAGCCTTACTTAAAAATTTAGTGCCCTTACTTAAAAATGTGCACTTTCTTGCACAGCCAGACAGCGATGACTTCCCCAGCCTGTTCTCGGGAAGTTTGCATTAAAATAGTATTTAAAAATTGGAATTTCTTTTCTGGGCCACATCAAGTTCAGATAAATGTAGCATAGCTGGATGAGGCACCAAAGAGTTGTACAGCTCAGGCAGCTGGCGTTAGGCAGTTCAGCAGGACCAATGTTGTCCCGCAGAGTCTTGGGCTGTTTCCTGAGTGTGCTGGTAGTTACACAAGGCCAGTCAATGTTCCTGGGAGCAATTACTGACTTTTTAAGGGCAACATCACTGAAGCTCTTGCACAAGATGGGGAGAATGAGGGAAGGAGAACACAAAGGTCTCCAGCTCTCATGAACTGACTGCAAAGAAAAGCTTAAAAAAAAAAAAAAAAAAAAAGACTATTTATTAGCAGTTACCAAGGAAGGATAGACAGCACTGACAATATGTGAGGGGAATGTTCCCTTTTGAGGATTATACTTGATTCAGAAAAGCAGAAGCTGAGCACAGCTGAGCTGGATGGGTAGAGTGATGCTGCCTTTGTAGCTATCTGTTCAAGGCAAGCAGTGATATGAGTTTTGTGGCCTCAGACACAAGGCTACCACTAAATGTTAGCATCATTTGTTATTCTCAGGCCTGGCAGAGCAGAAAAGAAGGTCAGGATGAGGACGATGATCTGCTGTCAGTGCAGCAAGGCTGGAGCAGAATAGCTGCGGGGCTCCACCATGTTAGGATTGAGTTGCACTGGCAGAGCCCTGTGAAAACCAAGGACACCCGTAGCAGTGGGTGCTGCAGGCCAGCACTACAGCTCTGTGGGGAAGTCTTCTTTACGTACGTGGTTTCCCACTGTATATATAGATACTTTATTTCTCCTGTAATTGTAAAAAACTACACTGACACACCACCCCCACACACCCCCTTCCATTCAGAAAAGACTCGGTGTGAATGAACAGGTCTTGCTGGGGGCATGTTAGAAGTATCCTGCTTGGCTTTTAGACACGCTACAGGAAACAAGATCCGAATTTCAGCTCATGTAGTTATTTCAGGCAGAAGCGGTGTAAACTCCTTACTATTCTAAATGAAAATACAGAAGAATTCTCATGCATGGCTTTATCTAGAAATTTAATCCCAACTATTTTCTGTATCAGACCAACCATGGAACTCTCTGTGTCTATCTTTAGCATCGGATAAGGGCCAGTTCGCCTGCTCTTTTCCTTGCTTTTCGCTTTTCTCTTTTAAGGCAAACGGTGACAGATCCTGAATATGCTTTACTTAAAACTAGAGGGACAAAAAAAACTTGTGGCACCTGAAGGGCACAGTCCAGCCAGCCACAGAGGGGGAAATGGGTTGATACCTGGTTTTGTCATGTCATTACTTGGGGAATTTTATCTCTCGTATTTACCTCAGTCATGCAATTTTGGTGTTAGCGTGTCCTGATTTTGTAGAGCGATATAGCAACACATATATCCCTGCAGGCTGCTGTTGTGTTCCCGAGCATATTAGCCACTGTTTTAATATCTCTTTCAGGATAAAGGATAATACCATCAAACCACATAACTTTCTATGATAAAAACAGTAACCTTATCAAGCTGAGATTTTTGTGATCTGCAGATGTGAGTTTGGAGGCCACAGAAGGGGCTGAGGGGTTCTTGGCTCGTTGTCTGTGGGTTCAGAAATGACCTATGTTGTTTTCTGGCAGCAGAGAGGGAGAAAACATTTGCATGTTTCCTTGCAAAGAACTCGCAGTACAGACCAGAGCCAGCCCAAGAAGCAGCAATGGCCAAAAAAGAAAGAAACCAGACAAATAAAAATGCATGATTGGCTAATATAAACAGCATGTCAAGAGGGAAGCAACTTTGAGTGCTCATTTTCCAGCTAGAGCCAGTACCTCTTCTTTTCCTCTACTCTCTTCAAAGCAGTTTTTCCCTGCAGTCCTCTTCCAGTATCAGTGACCATGAAGAAGCTGCAAACAGAGGTCCCTTCGTCAGCTGCCACACCGTGTGTCCTTCATGGTGAAGCCTCTCAGGGTTTCTTTCTCTAGGGCAATGGAAAATCTCTGTGTTTAGAAAGGGAATGTTTCAACCAGCTCTGCAAGGAAATTAAATGTACATGTGAATCTGCAAGTAATGAGTGCCTTTGCTTGCCTTGGCCATGAGGTGCCTGGCAAGCCTTAGCGGAGGGATGCACAGGATGTGAAGCACTGCAAGAACTTTCTCTACATATAGTATGACAAGTGTCAGTGTCATATGGAAAGTTAAGTTTATTTGCCCTAATAGACACATGGGGTTTGATTTCTTGCCCGGGGCAACAGCCACTGTTACTTCACCCTGAAGAATCAAACACAGACCTTGTCGCTCCCTAGTTAACTGTGGTCTGCTCATCAGTTTAGCAGAAGTGCAATCTGTTCCTGCCCTGAAATTTGTCACCATTTTATCTGTAGCATAGACACTTATTCTGTCACGACTTACAGAAATTGTATTATGGCAGCAGAATCTACAGGAATTTAGATGTCTTTGAAGAAGAGACTTGGTCTCTCTTCATTTTAGTCCTGTCCAAGCCTGAAATTGCAGAAGTAGGCCGGGTCATAGGAATCTGGATCCATTCCCTTTCCTGAATCCCTCTAACATAAGAATTTAGACATTCAGAGTCACTTTATCTCTGTTTGTTATTAGTCACAAGGTTATCCAGTACTTAAAACACCCCCAACCCAATCACCGCTTCCTGCTCCAGGGAATACCATTAACTAGTTGCACGGCATGAGTAAGCAGGCCTGGCTCTTATCAAAGTAATTTGCACAGAAAGTATTAAAAACACAGCTTCTCAGTTGTTTGTGTGGATGTTACACTGACTGAGAGTGGAAAACACTCAGCACTTCCAACAGCTCCCTCTGCCTGCAATGGGACAGGTCCTGTCGGTCTGCCCAGAGTTTCACAGAAAATGCACCGTGCTGTTTAATCAGTTACAAAATTGACACTTGGGGGGAAAAAAAAATCAGTCCCAGAAAATCTAGGTGCTTAATAACCAAACTCTTCTTTTCTTCTGCAGTTTTCATTGTCCAGCTCTGCTTTACAAAAGGCTTTTGAAGACTGTCCTACTGCCCTCTGTGAGTTTTACACTAAAGTACCTTAAATAACCCTTTGGGCATGCGTTGGGAGCATGAGTCCCTCAGAAACTTCTCTTCTCTCATGTCCATGTGCTGAAAGCTGCTTATTAAAATGATGTCTTAATTTAACAAGGCCAACTGTATCCCTGCTGTGCCTGCCAACGCAATAAGAAGCCTAAGAGAAGGCGTCTGTAATGGTTGTTGGGGCTTGCTTGCTCCAAAAGCCAGTGAGATATAAACTCGTCTCCAAAGAAACAGAGAGATATGGAAGAATTAGCAATGACTTAGGAAGATCCTGGTACATATGAGATCCTGCCTTAGTTTTGATTTAGGTGCTTTATTTCAGCCATCATTTTGTGGTTTTTCAGGGGCAGGGCTGAGGGTTTTTGCAGGAATGTTGAGTGGATAATCAATATTACTAATAAGATTTATACATCAAAAACTTTTTGTGAAGCAGAAAGGGTGTTTTCCAGCACTTCTCTACAATGGGCAGTTTTTAAAGAATGTAAAAATAAATGCTGCTTGATGGCTTCAGCTGCTCAGTGCCCCTTGGCAATCTGGGGAATGAGACGCAGAACAGACAGTGCCTGGGGGTGGTCTTCTGCACCACCTCTGGCCAGGGTGTCAGCTCAGATCCAGAGAAACTAACAGAACTAAGAGAGTTTCAGTTTGTTGTGGTTTGTCCAATAACACAGCAAAGTCTCATATTTATTTCTACTATCTACCAAACTAGAGAGATGTAAGAATGTTTTTGTCTCAACAGTCTATTTGGATTTTAATTTCTAAGCTGCAATTATTGCAAAGAATTTTTACCAGTGTGATGTCTTAGGAACTAGACCTGAGTCTGCTCAACTCATCTGACTCCAGTATGGAAACAGGTATCAGATGGTTGTGGTTTCAGTCACGGTGCTGCTGGGCTTTACGTAAAGTGCTGCCAGCAGCCACTACGCATCCCAGGGAAGTAACCTTCCTCTGATCTACAGCATTGTTAGGGTCAAACCAGCATCCTTTTCCATGTCAGAGGCTGTTGAAAAGAGTTGTGTTTACTCAACGGCAGCAGAAACTTCCTTTTATACCGAACCGTGGAAAGCCGTGTACTGGAAAAACAGGCCTGCAGGCAACTGACCCTCCGGTTAAATCTCTCGCTGATGCATTCCCGGCCTGCCAAGGTCTCTCTGCTTGCATGTGCTCCTTCCCACCCGTGGGTTTCCACAAAAACCCGAAGTAGGTTGCAGACCCAGCGCGGCCCGCGCCAGCCGGAGGGAGGTAGCCGGGGCTGGAGCACCCTCTGCAGGGACCTTCCTCCCATCACCGCGCCGGCCGCCGAGCTGCCTGCCCGGGCAGGAGGCCTGCCAGAAACACCTCCATCGCACTGCCTCTCCTCCCGCAGGGTCCAGATGGGTGTGATCCAAGAGGCCAGAGAGGTTTTGCTTTGCAAAGCTTCAGCTCGGGGTGTGTCAGCGGTGGGAACTGCTAAATGCCCTCTCTGCTGGGAGGGGATGCGAATGACTTTCTCTGGGAGAGGGGTAGAGAGCAGAATGATTGTGGAGATGCTAACCCAAACTGCTGCTCGTTATTAGCCATCCTCTTTGCAGCATGAAGGCCTCTCTGATTTTAAGGCTTTTTTTAATTACTAAAAAAAAAAAAAAAAAGCTGCTGTAGTTACAACAAAAGAATTTATTGTTACCATCTGACATTGAACTGAGTTGCAAGGCCTCAATTTGCTTTTGTGAAAGTTTTCCCTACCAAAACCACTGTGATGGTTGTCACATTTCCCAGCTGTAGGCCTGATATTCAATGGGCCCCTGCCTCTCAGCTTGAAAACGTGCTGTAAATAAACAGAAATTTTGGCTTCCAGGGCTTTCATTTCATTGCCGTCTGTGACCATGCCATTGAGCTAGACTCCAAATTTAATGAAAATTTATTTGGAATATCATTGCTTATGGGCACCGGCAGGAAAGCACAGTCCCCTGCTCTGATGGCCTGCAATGTGTAGGGCAAACACTCTTGTCCAAGATCTAGCTGATCATCAACTAGTTGCATCAATGACTTGGAGACCCATAATAAACTAAACTTAGCAAAATAGCGAAGCTTAACACCATTTTTAAAGGGGGTGTTTTCAGGATCACATGTCGTGGCTTGCTAGAAGAGGAGTTGTGGTATGCAGTTTGTTCCGGGAAGGAATACCCTGTCATCTGCTGAGACGAAACCGGGGCATGAAATCCTCTGAGAATAAGGAAGGTACTCTACGACAGCATTCGGTTTGCATTCCTGAGCCTGCTGCATGAAAAGGAAAGGTAGAGAGGGGTTTTTGTCAAACGAGTGTTAAAAGAATTAGCCTGTCTTAGTTACATCAAATTAAGTGGCACCTGCACTTTTGTCACTAAAATAGGTGCACAAACCAGTTCAGAAAATAAAAGTCCTTCTTCTTGGTTTTGCGGTTCTCAGGGGCTTTCACTATGCACATTTCAACACCATCACATCTTGCACTTTGGGAACACAGCCCCTGTTAGTTCTCTTTTCCATCCGAACTGGAAAACCAGTTCAAAGAGCTGGCAGCTCAAACAATTATCTCAGCAATATAACAGCACCTTGATATGTTTGTTCTCAATGCCACGTGTGCCTGACACGATTGCAAGAGAAGCTCTTAATTTCATTTAAAAAATCAAATTTCCACTTCACACGGCATAAAAAGGTGGAAACAACTGAACCATGAAGATATTGTTCAAGATTTATTGTTTTATATTGTGAACCTAGGCTCCATCCCTTTTAACGCTTGCGTTTTGAAATGGTGGCTCTTTCTGAAGGCAGGGCATATGTTGAGTTACTTTTGAGAATGTTCTGCTGCTGCCTGGCTAAGTTATGGCCCTCAGGTATAACAGGCTGCAGGCAGGCTCTCGGGCTTCTTTGAAAAGCTTTTTAAAAAGAATGTTCCATGCTGCCTCTAATCTATTTATATTTACTATTAAACTTCTATCATCAGTGGCTCTATTCAATGTTGCCCTGGTCTTCATGTACTCCCGTATACAGTCAATGTAAATGTCCTTATATAATTAAGACTGTATTTGTAGAACAGAGTGCCATTGAAAAACCCTACGAAAGTAAAAGCACATCTTTCTTATGGGGGTGTGGAAGTACAAACTCTAGTTAAGCAGACTGCTGGAAAAAATCCAAACTACTATCTGATCAGAAGTTATTAGGAAAGGTAGTATTACTTTTAAAGCTAAGTCTTGGATCCCCCCCCGCCCCGAGACAGTATTCAAAGTATGTAACAAAATATAATGAAGATCAGGATTTTTATTTCCATTTCACAGACTGAGAAATAGAATCATTGAGGCTGTGAATGATTTATTAAAATCCAGAGGGAAGTTAATGAGTTGGATAGCAAACCCACAGTGCTGCAAAGCAGCTATCTTTCAATCTAAAAGGAAAAATCACGAACCCAGTATGTGCTTCACAACCTGTACCCTAGCTGTGAGAACTGTGATACAGGATATGGACACACTGTGTTTCATTCTGTTTTTCTCATAAATTACTGTCTTTATGTTCATACTCGCTGCCTTAGGGCTCACTTCTTATCCTGCCAGGCTCAGGTCTGGACTGAAATTTCCAAACCGATGGGCCACGGTGCAACACGCTTTGTCCTGCAGCATGGCTTGAGGCCATCTGCATGGCCAGACAGCTCTGTGAAGACTCGAGTTCTGCAATTACAGATCCCTGTAGGGAGTCTGACCTGGTGGCGTAGAGGGAAAGTACGAAATCCTGCGTTGGCACTCTGCAGTCCTCCACCCCATTCAGGGGTGTAAGAGAGGACGGGGGGTACTCAAAACGATTTGAGCCACGCAACTAACGGATGGGGGGTGGTCAATAGAGGAGTGAACTGGTCCCTCCATCCCCGTTGCTTGCTAAACTCTCTGGGTGTAGACAAGAAGACAGCCCACCTGGACGTGCAAGCCCTCCGCTGGTGCCCAGGGACTGCAGGCAGCGACCTGTCCCCAAGCCCTGCCCGAGTGACCGGGGGGCACCGGGGGCAGCCGCAGACACCGGCTGGCGCTGGGCACCCCGCACGCCACGCAGCTCCCGCCAGGCCGGGCCCGCGCCCCACCGCAGACCCGCCGCCACCCGGGCCCGGGGGCAGCTCGGCGGGAGCGGGGTCGGCCTCCTCGCTGGCGGCTGCCGCGGCGGGGAGGGGCGCTGCCCCGCCAGCGCAGCTCCCGCGGGCTCCCGCCGCGCCCTGGGCCGCAACCCGGGCAGTGACTGGGGCCGAGGCCGTGCCGAGCCGTGCCTGGCAGCGCCGGGCGCGGTGCGGGACAGCGGCGCGGCCGTACCGTGGTACGGAGCGGCACGGCGCGGTGCCGCCTGCCGGGGGCGGGGCGGCGGCGGCGGAGGAGGAGGGGCCCCGCGGCGCCCGGCGCGGCCCCGGGAGCGCGGCGGGCGCCTGGCACGGACCAACTTTATCCCGGAATAAGGCCGCACGCATGTGCGTCACCCCGGATGTGAACATGCCGGCCCGGCTGCCCGCCAGCTCGCTCCGCCCGGCGCGAGCGGATGGGCTGAGGCGAGCCGAGCCGAGCCGAGCCGTGCCGAGCCCCGCCGGCGGCCGGAGAGCCCGCTAGGGCCGGGGGAGGCAGGGCCGCCCGGGCGCCCTCCAGGGCCAAGGTGCGAGAGCCCCCTCCCGGCGGGGGGCCCGGCCCCCCGGGCGGGGGCGGGCCGGGGGCCGGGGCCGGGGCAGGTGCGCGGGGCCGGGCCGGGCCGAGCGGCGGGCGGGACCCCCGGCGCAGCCCGCCCCGGGCGCCCCCGCGGTGCCCCTTCCCGCCGCTGGCCCGGCGCGGCTCGGCCCGGGGGGGCCGGGCAGCGCGGGGTCCGAGCCCCCGGCCCGCCGGCACCCCGCCACGGCCCGCCCCGCCGCCCCGCGGCCGGGGCCCGGCAGCGATGGATTTTCGGGGGAAGAAGTACGAGCGCGGCAGTAACTGGTCGGACCCCGAGGTGGTGGAGCTGCTGCAGCTCTGGGCCGACGAGTCGGTGCAGATGGAGCTGGAGAGCTGCCTGCGCAACCAGCACGTCTTCAACCGCATCGCCGAGGTGCTGCGGGAGAAGGGCATCCACCGGACGGGCGACCAGTGCCGGGAGAAGATCAAGAAGATGAAGCTGGAGTACCGGCGGATCAAGGACAACAGCAAGGCCCCGCGGGGCGGCCGGACCTGGAAGTTCTACGAGGTGATGGACCGGGTGCTGACCAGCCGGCCCGCGCTGGCCTACGGCTCCCTGAGCGGCAGCATGATGGCTCAGCAGGTGCTGCAGGGCAGCATGGTGGAGAGCTACCATCACCAGTTCGCCTCCTCGGCCCTGCCCTTTGGACACTCCCAGCACCCTGAACTGATGGAAATCAAATGTGAGGAGGTGAACTCTGATGAACACTGCTTGACCCCAGAGCCCCCACCATCCATGTCTTACCAGCAGGGCTCCCCTGAAGAACATGAGATGGAGAGAGCCTTCTTGGAGAGGGCCCAGAACGACTCTCCCATCTCCAGGGTGGAGATTCCCATTGAAACCAGTGTTTCACCTTCAGGTAGGGATAGCCTTTTACATTCCAGCATAAGGTTTCTGCCTGGTTTCCCAGAAAGAGATATTTTTTTTCTGGTGCAGAGATAGACACCTGGTTTTTGCGCTGACGTTTGGATCCTTATTTTTCCACATCCCAAAAAGCTTTAAAGTACAAGGCTGGTATCTGCATTCATAGTCTTCTGGCCATTCCCGAAAAGTATCTTGCAGCAGGTAAATAAAATCTAAAATTACTGCGCTAGGCTAAATATTGTGTGTGAAATCCAAAGGGCTGGCATGTCTGCCGTAAGCCGGGCTAGGCATTTGTGCTAGATTTCTGCATATAATGCTGACAGTACGTATCTTGTTAAAAAAAAAAGAATTGCATGCTTTTTGGTATCATTTGAACATCACCAGGGCTGTCTGCAGTCCTCATGCTGAATTGTATCAGGAGACCCTCTTCTGCCATGGCTACACTATAAACCTGCAGGTGAAACTTTCCTTGCGTTCTTTTAAAATATTTTCCGGATCTAATCTTTTAGGACACTCAACAATGAAGAATACTTGGGAATAATCATTGCCTGGCTTTCTAAGCTATTCATCAGGACTTGGAAAGAAGATGTTTTTGAAGGTCACTGGCAGAAACAGCGTATTTGTTTACAGGAGATGAGACTCCTGCCCTTGAAAGTGCAGTTGGCCATTGCTTGGCTGCCAAGAAGGGAACAGTCTGGAAATCCTGGGGATTTCAAACCAGTCTAGGACAGGCTGATGGAAGAGCATGGCATGATGGGGAAGAAAAGAGACAATAACCAGTGTGAGGTTAATGTCTGAGATCAGGAAGAAATGCTGCGTCCTCTTCGCCGTGGCGGTTGCGTAGTTAGTCTGGTGGAAGGAAGTGACGATCATTCAGGTTAATTCAGAGGCCAAGTATGGGGCTGGGGCTGGCAGCGTAATGGGGTGCCCAGCGTGTGAAGTTAAAAACAAACTTCAAAAAACTTGCAAACTTCAAGATGTACCTGGCAGGTTTTACTTTGGTTTTCCTGTAAAAACCTACAGTAGATTGAAGGGTGTTTCCTAGGAAGGGCAGGGGAAGGCAGCAAAGCATGTCCACGCCACTTTACTTGCTGCACATTTAATTTTTCTTCCTTGCTTTTACATATTCACAGGTTTCAGTGAGCCCAACATGGCAAACTCATCACGGATCCAGAACGTGGTTCCCCGGCCTGGCTTCTCCGCCTTGCATCGGCTGAGAAAAAAGCGGAAAGGCCAGCGCATGAAGGACCCGCTCGATGATCTCTTGCTGAAGACCCTGACATCTCAGCGGGCCATGGAAGAGCGCTTTTTGCAGATGGAAGAACGCCGATTTCAGCGAGATTTGGACGTGGAGGAGCGTCGGATGCAACTGGAGCAGCGCCGCTTTGAACTGGAGCGGGAGCATGAGTTTCGCATGTTCAACGTCTTTGCTCAGATGCTCAGCATCCTAAAGCAGAGCCATAGTGGCTCCTCCTCCTCTGTTGCGATGCCTCGGGGCTTGGACTTCAGCCAGGCGCTGTCCGAAATTGCGGGAATGGGAGGAGGAGGGAGTGACCCGCAAGAGACAAGGGCTCGGCCGCTTACCGAGAGGAGGTTTGACATGCATGGCTTCTGTAACCCCAGCAACTTCCAGAGAAGCCCCTACCTCTCTGCTCGTGGCAACGTTGCCAACATTTTTCGTGGCTCCACTGAGGAAGGGTACAAAGCTTATCATGCTGACAAGTACGATGAAGATAAGAACCCCAATGTGAGTGAGAAGCTCAAAGTGTTTTCCTGGCTTTCTTGCTAGGAAAAAAACTTTCTTAGAGGTTTGCTGGCAGATATGCTAAAAGTGTGGGGTTTTTTTTGATCTCGCTAATACATGATGGGTCAAGCTGTTTGTTTGAGGAAGAGAAATAAAAAGTAGCTTTGCAGATCATCTGTATATCAAAGATGAACGCTGTGTTCAGCTCAGGTTTGCATGCTCTGATTTCCCTGTCAGGGAAATAGTAGCAGTAGTAGACCTTGAAAGATGTAAGAAATCTGCAGGAGCAAACACAGCTCCTGTTCCTCCTTTCACCTCATCACCTCTGGTGCCCACTGAAGACCATCTCTGATTATATCTGATTATTGCAGGTGATGGATGCAGGAGATACAACTAAGTAGTAGACTTTTTAAAGTTACTTATAACTAGCACTCAGCACTTTTTTCTCCTGTTTACGCTCGGCTGCTGAGTTGTAAGTAGCTCATCACACCCCCCCTTGTGGCACACAGGCTGGGTGTTAATACTGCATGGCAAATTATTACTGTGTAACAAGTATGGTAAATATAAACAATGATTTATATGTGGATTACTTTTAAATTGATCCCGCATTCAGATACTGAACGACTTGAAACTTGAAAAATGTTTTATTATTAGCCCTGGCTTTAGTCACACTGTGTTGCGAGGTGAAAACTAGATGTTTTAAGACAGAAAAACACAGTGAAGTTTTTGATACAAGATGCATTATGAGGCACAAACTGCCTCTTCTGCCAACGGTTGTCTATGTAGGAGGCAGCTTTTTAAACAAATACCTAAAATTGGACTTGTACTTTAGTAACATAAATGTACAGTTACTTAGGTTTCCTTTTGTATTTTTAAAAATTTATTTACCCAACCTCTTCCAATAATGAAAATTTGCTAG
Organism: Theristicus caerulescens; assembly: GCA_020745775.1. Taxonomy (NCBI): domain Eukaryota; kingdom Metazoa; phylum Chordata; class Aves; order Pelecaniformes; family Threskiornithidae; genus Theristicus; species Theristicus caerulescens. The sequence goes on from CM036564.1 coordinate 25,710,251, forward strand.
TAGGTTTGAACTCTTCAAGATCTAATGTAGTGCTAAATAAGCAGGGCCAAATCCTGAACCTGGAACTGTATGGTCATCTCTCCAGAGGGGAAAATCTAGTGTTTTAACCACTTTTCATGACTACCTGTTTATGTGGTTTCTGAGCAAATCAGTAGAGTGGAATGATAATGACTGATAAACAAATGCTTTTAGATAAAGAAATGTATCCAAAACCTTGTCTAAAACTGCTGCAAAAGGGTAAACTTCAGTTTTCTCAGAATTGTTTTTGGGTTTCTTTTATAGTTAGATATATACCAGTGAGTGAATTCAAGATTAAGTTAAACATATTCTGTAAAGAAGTATAAACTCTTAGTAAATATTCATTTACAGACAGTTTATTGACTAAGAAGCTGAGTGCCTGGGATATATATGTAAACACACACACACAGATACGTGTCTCGAGTTATGGTGGTTTATGTGAACTGTGTTTTGACTTTTCCTCAGTAAGCTTTTTGGAGGCAATTTAGTGAAGTGATAGCTAAGATGATGTATGCATATGTTTTTTCTGTCTATAAACAAATTATTTCTTTTTCTAGGGTATAATAAACTTTGGCACCAGTGAGAATAAACTCTGCTTTGACCTGATGTCTAAGCGGGTAAGTCCTGTTCCAAAAAGAAATACTGAATTTGCTGTGTAGTTCCTCCTCAGTGCTTGCACTTTCCTGGAGTTATTGCTGTTGCTCAGGTTTCTCTGGTAAAGTTTTTTGTCGTGAATTTTTTATTTGTTGGAAGTCACTTTTGAATCCAACTATTTGTGCATTTATTTATGGTTTTTTTCCAGAAGGATAGGAACAGGGGTGTTTTTCTGTTCCTCTTCATGATGGGTGTGCCTTTGGGGATGTACTTGTCTCAGAAAACTAAATGAAAATAAGATGCATTTTGTTTTCTCCTGCTGACAGTAGTTGATTTAATACGGAGGTTTTGAAATTAGTTTTGAACTCTGTTTAATCTCAAGGATCTTCACATCTGTCCATTATAAAGTCACATGATTTGGACACCCAGTTCTGAACTTACACGAAAGGTGTGAGGGTGGCAGCTCTTGAAATCTCTCAGAATCAGACTGGGTCAGCTGCTACCTGCTCACTTTGTTCAGTTGCACCAGGGAGAGGCATGAAACACACGGCACAACTCAAAAAGTAGAAAAAGTCAAAAGAAAACAACAGAACCATGCTGTAGAGGAGTGTTTCTTGATTTCCATTAAAATCACTGCCCAGGTGCAGCCTGTGAGGCGGGCAGGGGGCAGTTTCTGCTACCTGAAGTTGTCTGTGGGGAGGGAAGGTGGCTCAGGGTCGGACAGTCGGCCTCTGCGGTTTGAAGTTCATGGTTGCTCCCATTCCACCAATTCCCACCCTCAAAATGTTCCTTGTTTTATTTCTGCCTGCCACTCCACTGACTCGGGGGGACGCTACCCCACCACTCCGCCTTCCAGCTAGAAGAACAGGTAAGGCAGAGCTGCTGCCTGCACGAAAAAGGTGCCTTCTAGGCTGTGTAGGTGGTACCTTCCTTCCTTCACTGTCCTTTCCCCTTAAAACTAACACCAAGCCTGCAGTAAGTAGTGCAGAGGGAGACGGTAGTCAGCTGCATCTTAATTAGCCGTATTATGAAAATGAATTAAGACTTCATCGGCTACAGTGAGATGAGCCATCATGCTTGTGGCAACAGCTGAACAAAGATATCGTTGCCAGCTTCTCAGTCATCGCAGCCTGGAGTTACAGTATGGATTCACTGAATGCAGCACCAGCTGGGACTGTAGGCAAATAATTTGCTGCTATTTGGGACAATAAATACTTACTGTTTCCACTGAATAAAGCAATGTATTAGATTACTGTCTTCAGCTTTTGACCCTTAAATTAGAGAATATTTTGTGGCGTGAGATCTCTGATGGTCTTCCTTTCAGCTGGCCCATCTAGTTTCCTTAGCCCTTAATGCATTATCTTTAAGGGTTCTCCTCTTTATTATTGCATAGTCGTTTTTGGCCAAGTCTGCTGATATGTTTTATGTTGCATTCTCTAGATAAGTTTAGGAGAGAGATCTAAGGAGGCACAGTTCTGTGCTACGTAGGCTTCAAGAACATCTACAGCTGAATAAAGGAACTTTAATCCTATAATATCAGGTTGTAATTCTGCATGGGGTAAGGACAGTGTCTTTAAACTCCAGAGCTTGGCACCAGTTATTAAAACACCGATACAGAATGTTGTGGTTTTGTTATTATGTGAGAAACTTTCACACTGCATGTTGAATTTCCCTCCTCCCTTGCACTATCACCTACTTGTCGTGTCGCCCCACCCTCACCTTTTTAAATATTAACTCTCAGATTTGGTTGCCATTAAATATTTGGAAGGTACTTTGTACATAATATTTGTTTATTCCCTTTTTGTTTATGTAAAATGTCCTCTTCACTCTGCCCATATCACCGCTGTGCTTTCCCTTGCAACTTCATAGAACTGGATTATGTGAAACCCTGATGTTTACAACCTTGAAAATATTTAGATAAAACCAGTGTGCATACTTTGTCTAAATATAAACAATAAAAAGGGCTCCACAGTTCAGGTGAATCTGTCTTTGAGATCAGAATGAACTCCTAATAAGGAACAAAGTGCCTGCCCCAGGGAGGAATTATCAAGAAGATAATTTCATTTTTCTCCTGTCTTTTGAAAGCTCACATTACACTTTAACACTTATCAAAACTTATCAGAATTATAGATATGAAGGAGCTGCAGTAACTTGGAACTGAAAGCTAGAATTCATTAAAAATCAATATATTGAAAGTTTATTAAAGAAAATACGTATCTGACTGTGATTCAAAATCCTTTCTATCTCTTTCTGACAGTCTAGACCTGAGTTTTCACAATTGGGACTTACTTTCCAGCTGAAAGCTGTTGTCCTCAGAGCTTGGGTGAAACACTCTTTGGGACTCTTTGGGTTGCTTCATTTGCTGAGAAAGTCTTCTGCAGGCATCTTGGTTATGGGCATTGTGTGTATTGCCTGTTCTATGTCCTTTTTGTAGATCTCTCTGCAGCAAAGTTTTGGCTGCAATAATTTAGCAGAAGGCCATACTTCACGTAACCTGAAGTTATCACTGATCAGTTTGCTGGTCCTTACTTCTCCAAGCTGCATTAATTTTGATGATCAGTGGCTTCCTCAGTCCAGTTTTACAACTGTTGAAGTTGCACCTGTGTGTGTGTGTCTATGTAGGTATGTGCCTGTACACGGATCCCATCTGTCTCCATGTTTCCAATATCAGTGGTTGTGCTTTTAATGGTTCTTCTCATTGCTCCCAGCTGACGCAGACCGATATGAATCTGATGGAGCCTCCACTGCTTCAATATCCCGACTGGAAGGGGCATATGTTGTAAGTCTTCTCTTTTCTGTAACACATCTCTTTTTGAGTACTTGTCTGATAAGCAGAGTGGATGAATACAAACCGCTTCTGCTACATTCACTATTTAAAACTTTTCTAGGTCATTTAATCATCTTTTTCTTTGCAAAACTGTAAATTAGCTGCTCTACCAGCTCATCCAGTTAAAAATCTTTTTATGTGAGAGAAGATGCAAATTTTCTAAAGCAAACACAGTTTTAAAAGCACTGTATACTTTAACAAATTAGCTAAATCCAAACAGTTCTTTGAAACATAGTGAACACTTGGGGACTTTAGTCCTTCTCTTCTGTGCCTCTATTAAAGCTCATCAGAAATGTATGCACCATTATAGACATTATCTGTGACACCTTTGCCATGTGTAAAAGTCATGTCTGTGGCATGGGCCTGAGCTATCTTGTTTTCTAGCTATTTTCACCAGACTTTACTGTGCCCTGGCATTATTTTCCTGAGATGTGGACCTGGGGAAGCCCAGCCTTTTGGAGAATAAGCTGAATCAATATTTGCTTTTGTGTCTTTCTCAGTTTACGGGAGGAAGTGGCTCGATTTTTGACCTATTACTGCAAGGCCCCTGCACCTCTTAAGGCAGAAAATGTGGGTAACCCACTTTCCATTGGTGTTTCTTCTAATGTATTGCCAGTTGTTGTCAAACAGTTTCATCTTTTTTTTTCAAACAAATGATTTGGTAAGATGACAGCCTTTTATCATGTAAATGAGATTGATTCATAGCCATTTCAGTAGCTTTTGATGCACGCTTCAGCCAAAACACTTCAGGTCTACTGTATATTTGCCTTATGCTTTACTTTTGTGTGCCAGCTCCTCATGCCAGTGCTCTCAGTAGGGCTTTATGTTTTCACCTTCTTATTCAGCTCTGGGACCTACTGTGCCTGTACCCCTCAGCCTTGACAAAGAGTGCCCATTGTTTCAGTCGAGTTTAATTTCGTCCCCTTCTGCTGTTACACCTCAGGACAAAAATCTGTAATTGAGCCAAGAGCAGTTGTAGCCTGTAAAAACAGACCTTTTCAAACTTTGCGGCAGTGTTGTAAGGAAGGCGTCAAGACCGCAGTCTCTGCAGGACTTACTGACCTGGGAGAGATGCAGGCTGGGCGCGGGTGCCTGTGGAGCTCAGGGACTCCTGCCTCTGCTGAGTGCTGAAAGCAGCAGGAGCTGGCGCAGCTGTTGCTTTGCTGGCTGCAGTAATTCAGCAGAAGCCCATACTTCACGTGAAGTGAAATTACCACTGATCAGTTTGCTGATCCCTGCTTCTCCAAGGCAGCAGATTCTGCCTGACACTTGGGGTGAAACTCATGGGACCTGTGAGCATCTGTCTTCTAGAAGCAGGAGTCAAACCTGCTCCTGTACGAGACAGTGGTTTCCACTTTTGCACAAATTTGGCAGGAGGTCAGAGCTGCTGTTACCACAAAGAGACTGTAACACATATTAGCTGATGGAAAGTAGTTTGTTTTTCTAGCAGTTCAGAACTGCTCCCCAATTTTTTCCCTACTTAAAGCCTACTCTTTTTCTAAATTGCTTATTAGAATCAAGAACGGCACTGGGACAAAGTGTCTCTGAAGCAAAGAACAGGAATAAAGTAATTTCTGGTAGAAGTGGGATTTCAGCAGGAAAATTCTGGGAACATCTGTGCTAGAGAATTGAGGAGAAAATATATTTCAGTAATATGTTCAGACATTATTATTTTATAGCGTTGCCTTTCTATGGACAGATTTATCACTAGCCTCTCTCTTTCTTCTGTAGGTGATTGTTTTAAATGGTTGTGGCTCTTTATTTTCTGCATTAGCTACAGTCCTTTGTGATCCAGGGGGTAAGTGGATGGTTGGGAGATGTTTTTAATGTTTATTTTTGCTGGGAAATAATGTGTTACTCTGTTTAAATATTGTTTGACAGAAGTGAAGTAGTGGAATTGGCATTGACCTGCTGCAGAGTTCTTGTTTCTTGCAAGATTGTGCTGTGAAATTCATCATCTCCATGGTCTGCAGATGTCATGTACTCACACTTGGTGTCTTGCTCTGTCTGCCTTCACTGCTTTTGTGGTGTCCTGTTTTAGTTTGTTAGAATAAATGTGGGCTATACTTATGTTTACCTGGGTTCTCGCAAAAGATTAAAGAATTAATGTAAAAATAAAGTGGAGGAGAAGGCAGTAACATTACAGTGTTTCCAGACGGCACAGCTGTAAAAAAGCTTTCATGTTTAGCTGAAGTACATTAGAAGAGAGAGAAAGACTGTGACCTGTTGATAACCAATGTTGTTTTCTCGGTTCCAGAAGCTGTTCTGATTGCTACTCCCTTTTACGGTGGTATTACCCAGAGTGTCTTCCTCTATGGTAATGTCAAGCTGGTGTATGCCTATTTAGATAGCAAGGTAAGATCTGAGGGAAGGGAATACCAACCTCTGTAGTTAAAAAATAATTGATACTGGAAAGTGCTGAGCTTTGGGAACCTCTAAAAGCAGTCCTCAGAACAAGGATAGGCTGCAGCCCATGGATATTTTTCCAATTTATTGCTGGGAAACTGGGCACATAATTTGCAAGAAAGTTGTTCGAGATCATAAATCTGGATTCCAGTCTTGTCCTTTTTTTGTCTCTTATTCCCAATAATGGCTCTTAGGAGGAAAAAAATGGCCATTTTGAGCCTTGGAGACAGAAGTATGTGCTGTCTACTAAAGATGGTCCCAGGGGTGGAAGAGCAGATGGAGATCCTGCATTGTTTTAGTTATTCAAGGATAACCAGACAATTCTCTATGTGTGGCCAGCCTATGATGAACATTTCTTTGATTTTATTTATTTATTTATTCTCTCTGTAGTATAAAAGGATAAGAAGATGGTTGCTAGGTTGTTATTGTTGGGTTGTTATTTTCTTTTGGGGAACATTTCTCAGGGGATTGGCTCAGGGCAGACTCTATTGAAATAACTTGGCCTTTTTTATCATTGTGATGTCTTTCAGATTACTGGAACAAGCACTCGGCCTTTTCAGCTTACAGTGGAAAAACTGGAAAAAGCCTTGCAGGATGCCCGGGCAGAGGTGAGTTTAGCTGAGCTTCACATTACCAATTAAGTCTACAATATGTTTGAGACCGCACATCCCAGAAGTGACCTGAAGATCAAAACATTTTCAAAACCTAGCACCTGGCTTTCCAGTTGTCCTTGTAGACGACCTGACATTAGGCTGCTTGCAAACTCAGGGGCAGTCTTAGGGGGAATCCCCCGGTGTCGTATCTGTCCAATTTTGGTCACAGCAGAAAGGATAAACCAGGAGTACCAGACCATTCACAAAGCACTGGAACCCATTCATATCACAAAAAATAGTACTTGGGCATGCACTAAAAAGTAGGGACTACCCAGGGTTTCCCCTTCAGGAAGGCCAGCTGAGTTACCCCAAAACTGACTGCTCTACACAGTAGTGCAGATGAATCGACTAAGAACACCAAGAGTTTTTGCAGGAGTGAGAGAGGTGCAAATGTAAAGGATAAATGCAGATGAGTTTCACCTTTCTGAAGAGTTAGCCTGTAAGTTTTGACTTTGTCCTAAACCCTATGTATGTTTAGCTGCATCTTTAGATCATTACTGGCTCTGACATCTCCAGCCAAGTGTGCTCTAAATGAGAACAGTTTACATCCACATAGCTCAAATTCCGATCTTTCTTGCCTCATTCATGGGCAATCTTCAGTAATTTGTTACTTCCCAATTACTGATACAGCTAAGAGAAAGTTCTCTTCCATGTTGAGAACGTGCGAGAGCATCTTTCTCGGTTGACCAGATGGCAACGGTTGTGGCAGACTCCCTCTTTTCAAAATCATATATTTATTCTATAATCTTTTCCTCAGCTCACTTTGCAAGTGATATAATTGTAAAAAAAATTCTTAATTTGTGGCTAAAAGTTTTCTCATACAAATCTAACCTTTGAGGTGAAAAGTCATGGTGGAAGCTTAAGGGGAATCTTCCGTCACACTCGCTGCTCAAGTAGAGGGACTGAAATTTATCCCATGATGGGCAGTCTCTTAATACTGTGTTATTTGTGTTCTGCAGGGTGTCACTGTAAGGGCCTTAATTCTTCTGAATCCCCAAAATCCCCTCGGGGACATCTACTCCTTGTCAGAGCTACGGGATTACCTGGAATTTGCTAAAAGGTATGCCAGTTTGGAAGGCTGAGGCATCCTGAGTCAGATACGGCTTCCAGAATCCGGTGGACTACTCCCTGTCCCTGAATTTATCTGTGAATATCTTTTAAGTCAGGCAAACAGTCTGTTCTTCACACACAGTGGTGGCCTTAGGAGAGGAGAGGGGAGTGCTGGGGACAGGGGAATGTGGACCCTGCAGTCATCTGGTGTGGCAACGCAACTTGCATCAAGGAATGCAAGTTTTATTTGTTGGTAGTCCTAGCAAACACTATAGTGCTGTGCTTCTCTGGTAGGAAGCTGAGTTCCTTTCCTCTCAGTTTCTCTGTATGTTCAAAGACAAAGGAATATATGAATATGGGTTCCCAGCTTCATCATGGATCACAGATACTCTCTGAGATTCAGAATCCATGAGATTCTGAGTGTATGATGATACCACTTATGCTAGACGGGTAATACATACAGGAATTAATATTCACTAGTGCATTGGAAATGACTGAATTTTTATCTCGTTTTGTGGTTGCAGTGGGTGACAGTCAGGTGGATATATCTCAAACCACTTCAATGTACACATAATAGACCACCTCATTTGTGAAAAAAATGCTTCTGCAAAATTTGGTGTCCCTCTTCTTTGTATAAAGTCTTTGCAGGCCTGAATTTATCTCTGCTTCTAAACCAGAAGCTGCCTTCTTTTGTAATCTCCATTTTGTCCTTTTGCAGACACGAATTGCATGTGATAGTAGATGAGATCTACATGCTGTCAGTTTTTGATGAATCAGCCACGTTTCACAGTGTCCTAGGCATGGACAGGTAAAATCAGCTCCTACTTCCCTGGCCATCTTCCAGTGACAGTTCAACATGATGCCTTGCTGAGAACTTGTGACTGGAAGTTAAGTCATGAGCTAGCAAATTCTGAATCTGCCTTATGCTGATTTCTTTTTTTGTAATTTCTGAATGGCAAATGCATTTTGTCAAGTGCAATCGAGCAAGTAAAAAATGGTAGTTAGTTTTCTGTTGTGGTAAACTTTTCAGTGTGTGCTTTGGTATTTGCTTGTGACAGTCCCCAAAACTAGAAACAGATGTTTCATTTGCTGAGTGAGGCTTTTCTTCCTACCTAAACATTGTTACCTCTTTCCCACGTTTCTGTTGATGCCTCTAAAGACTTTCTGTTGCTGTTTACTTTTTTTTTTTTCCATACAATAGCCACGGATCACAGTGTTATTACAGACTGGAGAACGAGTTTTATTAGGTATCGATTTAATGAGATGAAAAACTTTTCAAATCTCACCTTTTAAAAATATGGTGTGTTTTTTTGTTTTGTTTTTTTAAATTTCTAGTTTTCACCGGTGATGCTGTCTTTCTTTTTGTGCTCAGTTGCAAGGAAATAAAATACACTTGGTTAAGTGTTAGCTCAGTGTTTCTGGGCTTGGATATACAACATTGCAAAAGAAGAACTTTTATCTCCTTCTGGAAAATACTGGGGTTTGAAAGAAAGAAAATTACTTTTAATTCTTCGCAAATACATTGGCACAGGCCTGATTTCTAGCATTATATGTACAAACTTGATATGTGCAGGAAATCTGCTCATAAAATATAGCACTTGCAAGTATCCGTATCTCTGAAATATTTAAAAATTGTGTCTAAAACTAGTTCCAGGGAGTTCCTAGCTTCTAAAGTTAGGTCGGACTTGAATTTTCCCTATTTGACTGATGTTCCGTGCTGCACTGTCTGTCACTGTGTAATGCTGCCTCTCTGTTTCTGCAATGCTGCACTGGTGATCCAAAAGCTTCAGCACCTATGACACTAACTGCCCATCTGCATCCTTCTACATACAGATTGCCTGATCCACAGCGGACTCATGTGATGTGGGGAATAAGCAAGGTGAGTGCTGGTTGCCATCGTGCCGTGGCTTCCTGGCTGGTAGGGTTGGCCTGGTGTCCTCAGGTTCCTTATGCTGGAAAGAACAGGCAGTAGTAGTAGGATCCCGGTCTTCCTGTGTAATAGTCTCCCTGTGTCTTCTGCAGGATTTTGCTGTCTCTGGGATTCGTTTTGGTACTTTATATACAGAGAACCAAGATGTTGCTAATGCAGTGGCTTCTTTGTGTTATTTCCATGGGGTTTGTGGACCTGTCCAGCACAAGGTTGCACAGCTGCTTAGAGACAGAGGTGAGTCAGTAGCTCCATGTATGATCCTCTGCTGTTCTGTGTGTCTTGGTACCTGGGGGATCCCCTCCCCTTACTTTCCCAAGTGGTCTCCCATTTGTACAGCTTAATTGACAGTCCTCTGTAATCCTGAAGCTGCCCAGTTCTACAGAAGAGGACCATTTCTGCAGAGCTCCTTATCAGCAGAATTAGAGGAGCAGCTTTGAAGAAGTGTGATAGCTATTTGTATAGAAATAGCCAGTGTCATGTAGAACCAGCTGAGCAGAAACAAAGAATACAGGCTTGTGGGATGAGGGAAATGGAACTGGATTTCTGTCTTTGCCCTGGATGGAGTGCTAACAGTCCACAACAACTAAGAGCTATGAATGTAGGGAAACTTCCTCAGGAAGGCCAAGAAGATATTCTTCTGCCCAGACATGAAACTGCTAAATAGTTCTTGTCCCTCTTTTTTGCAGGAAGAGGGGAAAAAAAAAAAGGAGGTGAAGGGTGAAATGGAAAAAGGCACTGTGAGTGTTTTGGAAACTTGAACAGATCTGACTTCTTTCTCAGTTTGTGATTATTTTCTTTATCTTCTCCTTCCGGTCAGACTGGATCAACCAGGTGTACCTGAGGGCCAACCATGCCCGCCTAAAAGCTGCCCATACGTATGTGACAGACGAGCTGAAGACACTTGGGGTTCCTTTTCTCAACCGCAATGCAGGCTTCTTTGTCTGGATTGATTTCCGAAAGGTTGGTAGTCTTAGGGCGGGAGGCTTCTCCTGGGATGAGGGCAGGCACGTGGTGTGACTGTGTCTAGAGGAAAGTTCGATACTGTGACAAGCATTTTGTTTTAACAAATCTGTTGTCTGATGAGCAGAGGGAAGGGCTGCCTGGTATTTCATCCGTTCTTTTCCTTTCGTCTGTCTGTGCATTTCCCTCCTTGCAGGAATCTTACTGCTCTCAAGCCACTTTCCTCCCCATTTCTTCCTTTATAACACAACTGCTGTACTTCAGAGGTAAAAGGTGTCTCCCCTGGCCTTTGCAGACCTCATGGGAATCACAAATTCATGAGGATCTCAGTGATTTATCCTATATGTTACTAACCTCTGGCTCTCTGCTGACTCTCCTAGTACCTTAGGACAGGCACATTTGAGGAGGAGATGCTGCTCTGGAGGCGTTTTCTGGATAACAAAGTCCTCCTGTCCTGCGGTAAAGCCTTTGAATGCAGTGAACCTGGATGGTTTCGCATCATCTTTGCTGACAAGACCCACCGGCTACAGTTAGGTAAGTCACATTTTCTTCTTTTTCCTTCCACGAGAATTTCTGCAGCACTGTTTCCTCCTCAATCCTAAACTTATCCTGTTATTATTATCCTCTTGTCTTCTCTGTTTTTCCTCCCTTTCCTTCCATCCTCCAAATTTTTCTGCATCTGATGGATTTAGGGACACTTGTGGCTTAAACTAATCCACTAGTGTTTCTCCTCCTTGTACCACTGCAGGTATGCAACGGATCCGCAAGGTTTTGGAAGAGCGGGAGCAGGAGATACAGGCTGAGGAGAAGGAGCAGCCTTGTCAGTCAGATCAGGATGGCAAAGCAGATAGCACAGATGAAGTCATTTTTGTGTCCCGCCACCAGGAGCCTACCTGTGCCGGTAGCTCCAACCTTGGTGACCTCATTGGCCTCCTGCAGCAACAGATGCGTTCATCCGACTGGCTACAGAAAAATACAGCCGAGCAGTTTGCACAGGAAAAGCCAGAGATCTACGATGTGTTCAGCAAACTGGTGGGGAAGCAGTAGGGGTCAGTGTGCCTTCAGGGGGTTTCCTGAGCAGTGACTGACCCTGGGCCCCTAACAGCTCAGCAGTGACTTCCAGCAAATAATATATTTTCTGTATAGCAAGAAAATCACTTTGTAAAACCCTTCCTCTCCCCACTGTTTGAGATCTCTAATTTGTATTATATAGGTGCATTCCTTGGATTGGGGTGAGGGTAGGGAATGGTGGGGGTCTTGTTCGCCTGCTGCCCCCTGTCCTGCGGCATCATTGTATTTTGTATTTCATTTCTAATGAATATGCTCTTAACTCTCTTATAAGCTCCTGTGGTGTCATTTTTTATGTTTCTCATTTCACGCTTTCCAGGAAGACAGAGACTTGAGATTGTTAAAATGTGTAAAGTTTCCCGTTTCCTGAATGATGATCAGATGTAACTAACTGTTTCGGGGCCAGAAGATGACTGCTTTTGCAAAGAGGTGGTTTTGGGAGATAGAACTCAGTGTCAGCCCTAACAGCCTCAGCTAAGGGTAAATAAGCATGTGTATGGGTTCATCTGCATGGGTGAGGCTCTTAGGACCGTGGTCATCTAGTCTGAGTTCTGTAAAGCTTTTAATTTTGAGTTGGTTTCTAGTCTAACCTCAGATCAGACAGTATCCAACACCCTCAGTTGGTGAAATGCCCGGTTTTGTTTCTATCCTTTTTTGTATTCATATAAATAAACAGCATCCATTGGCCTCTTGGCACAGTGTCCACAAAAGAGCTAAGAACAGAGAAGCGATTGAAAGTAGATGTTCTTTCTGCAGCCTTCCTGTTCCTGGAAGTCCATCCCTTCTGGTTAGCAGTGAGGTATATTGGCAGGGCAATGCAGAGAATGCTTCTGCCACCGTGCTAGTTGTACCTACTTTAAGCCCACAGGCTTCCAAGGTGGCACCTTCCCCCATTACCAGGATAATTAAGGCAGTTTTTTAGCTACGTTTTTCAATTTGCAGGGTAATTTTTTGACTAAACAGTATTCTTCAGTCTCCTCTCCTTCCTCTCTTTTCCATTTTAAAAGACACTGTGTCCTGTATGATGGTGATAAATTATTTCAGTTGGAAAGTTTCTTTCACGATACAAAGCTCTTTAATTTCTGGTACTATAAAATTTTAGGTATTTTATAGGAATGTGAGCTGTTATTTCTGCATACATATTAATCCAGAGTTCAAGGAAATTGCCCATGAAAACTGAATGCAAGTGCGCCTTTCTCCTCCTGTAATTTGTTCTAACAGTAACCAAGTTTCATCCTGGTGGCATTATGGAATCTGTTTATATAATGAGTTAGAGAGGTGAAAGATCAAATTTAGGCTAAATTCTGTGCAATCAAAGCAGTTGGAATTTGCTGATCACAAGTGAAGAACCGTCTTCCACTCTTCTGATCAAGCTTCCAATATGACATTGGAAAGGCAGGAAAAAAAATCCTTGGTCCCATGAAATACATGCATCTTGCTTAGATTTCTTCTCTGTAGATCATTTAGGAGAAGGGCAGTATTGACAGTTAGCTGGAAATTCAGATTATTCTTTGGTTCAATCTTCAAGTAAAACAGCTTTCATTTTACAGTTACTTTGTGAGGTGGGATGCCAGTGATTGATGGCTCACAGTGGTACCATTGTGGCTCTGTTGGTTTCGTTCTTGGGCGTCGTAGATTTGGGAGGATGGGCATGTCACAATGAGTGACAAAAGCATATGTCTATATCATAAACCAAATTACCAAGGCATAGGTATCAAATAATTAATACAACTGTGTTTTGGTGAGGTGACGGTGGAGAATGGCCTGGACAGTGAGAAGGAGAGTCTGACCAGTGGCTGGGGAGAAGACAGTGCGGGGGGGGGGGGGCACTGTTAGAAGTAACCGGTCCCTCTCTCAGGTGCCAGCAATGAGGCAAGGCTGGTGAGGTGATTGGCAAGACGAGTTTAAGGGGTAGTTATAAGCATCATATTTGCATTTGTCCATGTACAATATTTTTAAGTACATTCTTTGATTATTATAATTTATTTTCCATTTGCTCTTGGGTGTCCATAAAGAAAGCTATAGCAGAAGACAGGTCTCCTTAATGGAATGGGAGGTGAGATGTACAGCCAAAACACAAATGGACTTACCACTTTGCTCCCTCTTATTTTTGTATCCCAAGGAGGGTCTGAACAACAAAAATTCAGGGAGAAAGCTCTTTGAAATGAAGAACCGGGTAAGACTGTATAGGCATTAGTTGAAGTGGTATTTCAGGGGATTCCTGTAACAAACTCAACCCATTAATTACTCCTAATTTTATTTTCTTCTGGTGTTCTGGCCACTCCTATAGTTGGAGTATGTTAATATACAATAGTAACAATTAATATAATACGTTTTTCACCTGTAGATGTTTACGGCTCCGAAAGTGGGTTTATTGTACTGTCTCTGTGTAGAAGCAGCTAGTAAAGCACACCTCTGTAGGAAAGAGGGTGTAATACACTTTCAAAATCCTCACAGCTAATATAATATGGCCCACAGTCACTTCCATCTGAGCTTGCTGTAACTCAAAATAACAGGACAGACACACACTTTGTTGCCTGGAATATTTTCCGTGGTTTTTTCAGGTTTAACACCTGCCTGAGGAGCTCTCTGCTGAGGAATGTTAGCTTGGTCGCAGAAACTCAAAATATAACTGGAAATGAGTCTAGAGGGAAATGTGATGTTTTGAGTCTGCTGTTGGAATAAGCAACATTTGTTTTGACTGTACAAACCCCATAAATTTCGAAAATGGCCTTTACTGGTTGAAAAGAATTGGTAAACATTTAGAAAGTCCTGTGGATATGTATATAGAAGTTAAATCAACTCTTATTTGCTGTAAGAATACCCTGACAGAAAAAACCACAGGCTCTGCCTGTACAAATTGTTTGTTCCTTCTGCTACCTCCATGTTAGATGTTCTCTCTGCTCACTATTTCTCATTGTTATTATTAATGGCCTTTTTTCAATGTGTGGCAAATCTCTACAGAAAAAAAAATTGATAGAGAAATGATTAAGGACTGTCCCCCTGACATTTCTTTCTTTTACCCGTTTATCAAGCAATAGGCAAACAGAGCAGTACCTGAAATGACAAAAGCCAGTCAGATCTATATTTTTAAAAATTTCTGCATTTCATCTAAAATAAGAAATGCCATCAAGATGAGTATAACACTCTGCCTTCATTGCTTGTGTCCATTGTCATTAGCCAAGATGATAAAATCCACTTTGCATACAATTTTTGTGTTCAGGTTATCATTCATTTGAGCACAGAGAGGATTCTAGATTGTTTCACAGTCCTTGCCATGTTCCAGTCTCTCTCTCTTTTTTTTTTTTCCCCTTCTCTCATACTTCAGAGAAATGTTCAGCACTTTTAGGTTAGAGGTGGGAATCTCCTGTACAGCACTGCTCTCCGTCATAGGAACTTCCCTAACGTACATGTGTCCATGTTTGTGGGAATCTCCAAATTATTAACCTGTGTTACGCTGCTGTTAAGCAAACAGCATAGGTGGGGCCCATTCTAGATAAATGCTTATGAAGGATCATGCGTGCTTTAAGGAGCAAATCTGTGAAGATGAGTTTTCCTTTACAGAAATTGAATAGATCCCAAGCAAAATATCCGTCAGGGAAAATATTCACTAATAACTTAATAGTTCTCTACCTTAACTGAAGAAGGGCAGCTGCTCAAATGTACTGTATGATAGATTTTTTCCTAAATAAATGCTAATACCTTAATTGTTGTCTTTCTCTATTAGAATGCATGCAACAGAGCGTACAGCTGGGCTGACTGCTGTGTCCTCCCCCCCATCCCCATAACCACCCAGTCTCTTAAAACCTGCCTTGGGGTCAAATTATCATTTATGTTGACGATTTCTCTGCAGTCCTCCTCCAGTTACTTGGTTACAGAATCCCTCTCTTGCTCTTGTGCTGCTGGCAGAGCGGTGATTTCATTTCATCAGAGAGATGGTGGCACACAAGGGCTGGATAAAAAAACCTTCTCATGGAGGAAGCCACATGAATCACACACCCCGAAAATTTCTGCATCTAAAATATCAGGCATGCAAAAGAGTAAAGCTGCTTTTGAACTTTTAATTGCATGTGCAGCTATTTTTGTAAGATTGGCTGACCTAACAGGGGATTGTTTTGGTTCTTTCTGAAGCAATGCAGACCGCATCATGAAGAACAGGGCAAGGTAACCTACAAGGATATATACACAAAAAGATGTGTATTCCATCTGAGAAAATCAGAGTGGCAAGATACACTTGTTCTTCATTCCAATTAATGCTTTATTTATTACCAACTTACATAAAACACTGGCAACTGACCGATGACAAGATCCAAGATTATCTGCAGCTGACAAATGTACTAAAGAGTCTGAGATGGTTATAAATACTCTACTTTTTGTCCTCAGTTTGCTGGGATTGGTTATTTTTAGCAAATAGCCAGTCGACCTTATCAAAATGAAGAATCAAAAATAGTCTGGAAAAACACTGCAAGGAAAGGCTATTTTTAGCTCTCTGTCTATTCCCTGCTGCTATCCAGCAAGGTCTGATGGCACAGCTCATGCACAAGCGCTTAGTTATTCTAGGCGAACGCTTGTCGTGACCTGCTCTTTCCCTGAATACCTCACTGCAGAAAGTATTCAATTGATTAAAGATTAATGCATCTGCAAACCGTGACAGCTGAAAGCTTTAGGGAGGGGGGAACGTACACTGACAGAGTGTTTCTATCTGCATGTTTCTACCACGTTATAGTTTCTTTGAAGGGAACACTTGCCTAACCGAATCTCCTCATGTCTCACATCCTTCAGTGGGAGCTATAGCAGCAGACCTCCAACGTATGTTTATGTTTCTTTTTTCCTTTCAATTCAGGAAGGCAGTAGAGGACATAGAGCTACAGCCATCAGGCAGATCACTGTATTGACCAGCACCATCGGTGACAAACCGGCAGCACTGGAGGTGTACGATGGACTGACTCAAGAGATAAAACCAATTGGCTGCTAGATACAGTTTATTGATCAGACTAATTACAAACTCAACTGATATAAATGAGGGTATCATTTGGTTGTAAGACATAAGCCAAAAAAGTAAACCAAGGCAATGACCTGGCTGTTACAATATCCTGCTTTCTCTTATACTAGAAACTCTTTCATTTAGTCCAGGACCTTATATATTGGTAGTAGCCATAAACAAAATTTTCAGAAGAAAAAAAGGAGCTACGATTTTTTAGTTATGCTATGCCATAGGTTGAAAATAAGGCGGAAAAGATGTCCCCAAGCCATTAGCTTTCCCCTTCATATTTGCCTTTTAAAATAATCTCCTTTTATTATAAAGGTGTTTTCAGAATGTGGTGCTTCCAGCACTGACTGCATAAGGTGCACCATAATCTCACATGCAGCTGCTTTACATGTGTGGAGACGCAGTAGCAGGCGGCTCTCTGAGCATTTCTTTCTCTTCTGTACACTGATCAACCCAGCAGATAATACATGACGCTGTATGCGACAGCAGGCAAATCTATGATGTGATGGTAAAGCTCTTAAAAACAAATTCCCAGACAACCCCCGAAGAGTCATGTAAGGCAGGACATAAAAGGGCAAAGCAAAGAGAGGTAAAATATCTGATTTCTCTTGTGCATTTATAAAAATTGATAGCCCATTATCCAGATGCAGATGAATATTTTGACAAGCTATAAATGGCAACCTGGAGTCTAAAAATAGATGCTGTGCTGCAGACTTGTCTGGCTTAGCTACACCACTAGAATATAAACAGGGTCCCTGATGTGGTTTCAGGGAAATCTCTATCAAAACAGACTACATCCTCCATTTTTCTTGCTATTTTGAAATAAAATAGCTGATGCTGCTTGCATTTCTTTAATTCTAGCTTTTAATAAAATTGCACTGTTTTCAAATTTTCCTACAGGGATGACATGATCATCAAGCCTCCGTGAATATTTCAGCCGCAATCGATTTGATGCACTTTCTTCTCTCTGGCAGAGCAGGGAGGCAGAGGAAGCGCCTGTGGGCACCGCATGGGCTGGCGCACGCTGTGCTCGGTGGTCCCCAGCCCCCCCCCAGCCGCATGTGGACCAGCCAGTGTCCCTGTCACGCGACAGGGCTGTGGACACCCCCCCTCCCCCCCGGCTCAGTCACATCCAGGCACGGCTCACGCTGATGAGTCCCACAGCTGCAGAGATCCAGCACTCGTCCCAGCAGTCCCAGCACAGGAATGGTGCCCCTTCCAATTCACAAAATTGGACATGGTCCATTCACCCTCCAGAAGGAGAGTTCCTACCTCTGATTTACGAATGGGGCAGCTCACAGCAATTTCAAGCTGATGGGTTAAAACCAGAAACATTATGTGCTCTAACAAACCCCAGTAACTTGTACTAGGGAGGAGGAAAAAGCCAGTACCAGTGCTCAGAAAGGATCCTTTAAGATCTACGAGTCCTTTCTGTTGTTGGCTTTGAATGTCATGGACAGGATGAAGAAGGCAGCAGTGAGTCTGAGGAGAATGCTGCATCACCTGCTATGCAACGTGTGTGAGAAGAGGTTGAGAGAAAGACAAGAAAGCACTGCAGTGACAGGGTTTCTCCTTTCTTGTGGGAGTACCGAGCTGCCTCTGTGCGTGCGTGTGGACAGCTTTGCAGAAAGTGGTTTTCCCAAGGGCAGGCGAAGCAAAAGAGAACTAACCCATTGCTGACAGTCAAGACTGCTTAAGGACACTGTACTGAGGCGGGGGGAGGAGAGAGAGGGACTCAGTTTAGAGGTTTAGAGCAGGGACAGGTACAACCCCCCCATCCTTTCACAAACACACATTATAGGATAGTACACCATCACCTCACCATTGTACATAAGATACAAATATATAAAAATGGATACAAGAAAAATTGAAGAGGGGAATAATACATTTCAGGCCAGCAAAAGCTGACACTGTGAGATACACATGGTAAGAGTCTTTTAAACAACCAAGGATTACAGGACAGGACCAGAGCTGGCCTGCCTTGTGTCCCAGGCAGCAGAGAGCAGGTAGCAGACTGGAGATGCTTCTGGCCCAGAAATCAGGCGACTGAAGGGGCTGCAACAGGAGAAGTTAGCATGGCAGGACATTGCTGAGCTCTGGTAGCTCCATGGCTGTTGCAGTGTTCCCTGGAGGCCTGTGGCTTTACAAAATGGAGGACTTGCTCCTCAAACAGCCCATATCTGTCCTCAGATTGGCAGGAAAGGAGAGCCAGTAAACAGGTGAGAATTGTTGTGGGAGACGTAACGTTACCCTTGTTTCCACCTCAGTGGGACATAGTCAGGGTCTGCTGGTATCAGCCCAGAGGGCAGAGAAAGGTAAGGAACATGGGTGCTGCGTGCAGGGACACTACACTGCCGCTGCTGAAACGTCTCCACTGCACCGTTGCACTGTGCGTGGTTCAGCTGCACCATCTTGCCTGCCCTTTTTTTTTTTTTATTTTTTGCAAAGGATCTGTTTGCCTACAGACCAAGTCAGCTCCCGTTTTTGGGAATGAAACCAGTGTCTGTGATTCGTGCACAGCTGGAGTTCAGTGCAACAGATTTGTCCTGCTCTGTCTTCTGTCAGGAGAGGGGGTCGTTCAAGTTACTTTTGGGAAGGGTTTGGGAAAGGTGTGGGTTTGTTTTTTTCCTCACTTGAGCAGTGTGATACAGGACCCAAGAGTCCTCGGTCAATGAGGAAGCCCGAAATAGTTCTGGAAGACGCGCACAGAGCTGGAAGAACGTGAGCCAGGAACGCAAAGGTGTGGCGGGGCAGGGCAGCGGCGGGGCAGGGCAGCGGCGGCCCCTCGGCGGGAACTCCGCGCAGCCCGCTGGACGCTCACGCCGCCCCAGCACCCCTGCTCACCGGAGGGGGGTCCCTCCAGCGGGGAGAGCCCCTCCCGAGCCCTGCCGCCGGGCTCCGGCCACCGGGACGGGGCGGAACCCGCCCCCGCCTTGGGAAGGAAGTCACCCACAGTCAAGAAAACCCCCCAAAACGTAAGGCGGGCGTCGGCGGGGGCCGGGGCCCGGACGCCGGGGCGGGGCCGCGCACGGGCGCGGGGGCTGTCGAGGCAGGAACGAGAGGCAGGGGAGGAGGAGCGGGCACGGCCTGCGCCTGGAAATGTCTGCGGCGTGGCAGCGCTGGTTCCCGCCCCCTCGGAAGAGGCTCCCCTCGCAGGGGGGTTCAGCAGGGTGCCGACCCCCCGCCGGCGGCGGCCGCGCAGCACCGCAGCCCCCGGGCCGTGACCGCCCCCGCCGCCCCGCCCTCCCGCCGCGCGGGGGCGCCCTTCGCGGTGCGCGGCCGGATCGCGCCGCTCTTCGGCCGTGGCTTGTGCCGCGCGCGTGCGCACGGCGCCCCTGCCAGGCCGGGAGGCGGCGGGCACCGGGCACTGGCACCGGCGGCGGCCGCCGGGCGAGCCCCGCTCCGTGGGGCCGCCAGCGAGCTGGCGGCGCGGGCAGTGGGGCCCGAGCGACTGCGGGCGGAGGTGAGTCTGTGCGGCGGGGGGCGCGGCCCGCCCTGCCCCGGCGCCGGGCGGGGAGACCGGGCCGGGCTGTCGCGGGTGTCGCCGGCAGCCCCGGCCGTGCCGCCGCTCCGGCGGGCCGTGTCTCCGGCCCCTTGCCCGCGGCCGCTCCGTCCGCTGGGCTGCCGCGGGTGGGCCAGGAAAGCAGGAGGCGGGGGAGCCCGGCTCCCGCCGGCGGCGTGCGGGCAGCGCGGCGGCCGGCCGGCCTGGGCCCTCCGGGCTGCGGCGCCCCTCGAAGGCGGCTGCTGCCGCCGCGTCTGGTACGTCCCGTAATGTTTTTGCCACCTCTCTGGCTGCGGTGTCGTATTCCTGTTACTAAACGATTCCATGGGTGGAGAGTTACATTTCGTTGAGGTTTTCCCCCACCCCAGGCTTAGGTCCGGACAGCTTGGCTGAGTGACTCAAATGCGTTCTGCCGGGGTGTGATCTCTGTCATAACGCGATGGTTCTGGCCCTGTATCAGGCAGGAGGAATAACGTGGTTGACAGTCAGAAGCGTATGGGAAGTTTTGAGTTATAAAACTGATAGTAATGTAGCGTCCTGGCATCTGTCCTGATAACAGCGTAGAATCATAGAATCGTTAAGGTTGGAAAAGACCCTTAAGATCATCGAGTATTGTCTTGTACAGCAGGCTTTACAAGCTGTCTCCGGAATCAGAATGGGAACATAAATCGATGAGAGCAACTGTTAAAAGTGGAATATTTATTAGCGTCTGAGCTTATTTTTGTGCTGCTGTAAGTGCAGTCACTTCATGCGTTAGCCACCCCATCCTGACAGTCTTTTGTTAAGAACTGCCAAATAAACATAACCCAATTTGTTATAAAGACCATTTAATGCCTTATTGATACTTCTTTTATTCATACTTGTTGTCTACTGTACAGTTGACTGTCAGACTTTCTTGCTCACAAAGCAAGAAAACATCCCATTTGTCCAAAAGGAAAACACATAATTATACCATCCACAATCTTCTTCAGGAAAAACATGCTTACTACATTTAAAAACCTCCCACTGTGGAGAGCTCAGGTTGGATTTATTTATTATGGAAGCTTCAGCTGAAAACCTAAACAGATTTTTGTACGCAACAAGTAGCTGATTTTTCAGTCTATAGTTAATATAAATTGCTTCTTGCTGGAACCACAATTCTGTGTGTAAAAACTTGTAAGAAACATCAAAGATGACAGTAGTGTGTGACTCTGTTTGTGATACTTTATATTACATCATGTTTTTCACTACAAGTGTTATTCAGAATGAACTATTATTTAAATGCTTTTCTTAATGTGGCTGCAGTGGCAGCTCATAGAACACTTTTTTGCCCCAAAAGGCATATTGACAAGATGACAAATTAATTCCTTTTTCTTGCCAGAAGTAGTTTAGCATCATTCTAGTTGGATATGGTGGGGCTTCTGTAAAATTCAGTTTGAAAGCACCTTTACATTAGAAGCAGTATCATTATCCTAAGTTCTGTGTGATGCCCCATTATTAGCCCTTTGCAGGGTATCCAGGTTGTTTCTCTTCACTTGTAGATGAGCGTTTTATTTTTTTATTAGTATTCACTATGAATACACTTTGACATAGATGGAGTGGCACCTATGAGGACTCACTGCTTCTGTGGTGTCTGAGATTTCCTCCCCTTGCTGCCCAAGCTGTGTCCTTTTCTGACTTGTGGTTGTTAACTGGCCAACATCATTCCATTACAACTAGGCCCAGCAGATCTGCCTCATGTTGTCCTTGCCAAGTGGCAGTCTCAGTTGCCATCTTATGTTTTGGTGGAACATGTGAGCACCTGAAGAAATTTTACTGTAATTGGCCAAGGCAAAGACCCTGTCTTGAAGGGGTTAACTGGATGTTTTTCTGCATTGTGATAACTATGTATCTCTTCCAGAGTTCATCCTAAAACGTCTCTCTTTCTACTTTGCAGAGACAAGAGATAATTGATTCCATTATGTGTGCATCAGCCAAATACAACACCCGGGGTCCAGCCCTCATCCCAAGGATGAAAACCAAGCATCGCATCTACTACATCACTCTCTTTTCCATAGTTCTGCTTGGCCTAATTGCCACAGGAATGTTCCAGTTCTGGCCTCACTCCATTGAGTCATCCAGCGACTGGACTGTTGAAAAACGCAGTGTCCATGATGTGCCTGTGGTCAAGCTTCCTGCTGATAGCCCCATTCCTGAGCGGGGAGACCTCAGCTGCAGGATGCATACTTGCTTCGATGTCTATCGATGTGGCTTTAATCCCAAAAACAAAATCAAGGTATACATCTACTCACTGAAAAAGTATGTGGATGAATATGGGACATCGGTGAGCAACACCATTTCCAGGGAATACAATGAGCTGCTAACTGCCATCTCTGACAGTGAATTCTACACTGACGATGTCAACCGGGCCTGCATTTTTGTGCCATCCATAGATGTCCTCAATCAGAACGCGCTCCGTATTAAGGAGACAGCTCAGGCTTTGGCACAGTTATCCAGGTACTTACTGAAACTTCAGTGTGTGAATTTAAAGAACACAAAGTGGAAAAAACTAAGGTTAATGCAGGAGGGGAGGATGCAGTGAGTCACTGCCAGAGTTAGGCTCTGACGGAACTTATCATCTGTATGTAGAGAACACCTTTCTAATTGTTGTCTGTTTCTTCTTTTGCCTTAGGTGGGATCGAGGCACAAATCACTTGCTCTTCAATATGCTGCCTGGAGGGCCACCAGATTATAACACCGCCCTAGATGTTCCTAGAGATAGGTATGCGTTTTGCTGTGTTGGAATGCACAGGTCTGGGTTTAAATGCCATTGAAGAAGCAACAAGCTCAGAAGTGCAGCTGATAGCAAAGGACGTGCTCCTTAACTTTTACAAAGCTGGAATATGATTTCCTTTCTTCTCCAAAAAAGGAAGTAGAGAAGTCCCTGTCTTCTATAGGACAAGTGTTTGCTCCTGAAATCTGACAGTTTAGCCCCATCCTTAGTTTTATACAGGATGTGGCTGACAGCATTTGCTCTTAGCTGTTGGTCTTGCTGTAAGGATGGAGAATCTTGAGGTTAGACCTGTATCTTGTGTGTTACTGAACGTGAATGCTTTACAGAATGTCCCTTGATGCAAATTAGAAGTTCAAAAATGATTGTAGGTGCAACTTTCTGATAGAAGTCGGGTGCTTCAAGGGCATTTTAAAGCAGCTGCTCTACTTGACAAAACTATGGTCAATTTCAGTAGTTTTTGTTATCTTAACAATTACACTATATTAGTAATTGGACAAATGCTCTTAGTTATTCTCTGGCAAGTGCATTTTGAAAATATTTGCCAGAAACTTACAAGGTGTGAATCCTGAGCTCAATTTTCACTTGCAGAATGGTTTACTTTTGGAAGAGGAAAGGAGGTTGTAAGGCAAAGAAAATCAGAATGAGTAAGACAAACCTATTTAGTTTAGATATTGTTACTGAATGTGTTTCTACTAGATTAGACTGTATGAGCTTGGTTCTGCTGAGTTAGGTCCCGTGTAACCAGTCCCTCTCTAGAAGGTCAAGGTTAACTTTCTTCTGCCAAATGTCAGCAAAATCTTGCCTGAGATGTGGGATCTTTGCTAAGATGACTGTGTATGGAATATATCATGATTCCTTTGCACCAAAGATGATTTAAAACAGCCAGAACAGAACATGTTTTTTCTGAATATGTTCAAAGAGTAAGTTTACTCTTTATAGCACTGATGTGAAGTAAGGCTTTAGTTTTTTACTTTTCTGTATGAGATACTGTCCTGGTTTCGGCTGGGATGGAGTTGGTTTTCTTCCTGGTAGCCGGTATGGGGCTGTGTTTTGGGTTTAGGTTGAGAACAATGTCAATGATACACTGCTAAGTGTATCTAAGTGGTGCTCACACTGGTCAAGGACCTTTCAGCTTCCCATGCTCTGCCAGGGGCAGGGGAGGCTGGGAGGGGGCACAGCCGGGGCAGCTGACTCAGACTGGGCGGGGGCTATTCCATACCACGTGACGTCATGCTCAGTATATAAGCAGGGGAGTTGGCCGGGGAGGGGTTCGGTCGCTGCTTGGGGGACGTGCTGGGCATCAGTCGGCGGGTGGTGAGCAATTGTACAGTGTACCGCTTGCTTTGTATTACTACTGTTCTATTTTTTATTTTACTTTAGTTATTAAACTGTTTTTATCTCAACCCACGAGTTTTCCCGTTTTGCCCTTCCGATCCTCTTCCCCATCCCACCGGTGGGGGGGTGAGCGAGCGGCTGCGTGGTGCTTAGTTGCTGGCTGGGGTTAAACCACGACAGATATGTTACATGCATGTGGGTTAGCCTGAAGAGGGCAGTCAAGCATCATTCTTACGTAACCAAACCTGTTAATCCATTAGTAAATACTTGTATTTGTTATCTTAAGATTTATATGTCTTAAGGGGAATTTTCATTTGACAATGCTCTGTTTAATTGAATGGAGTGTTCTGGGACTGTGTGTTTGTGGATGCATGTGTATATCAACATAGATTTATTAATTGAATGCAGTAGATTTCTTACACTGCAGAACTACAACTTTTTTTTTGTCAAATGTACATTTATATTTGGCCTTATGTCTCTTGGCTGAGTATGCAGGAAATGTATTATTTTGGCAGGTGTTTGTTCTAAGTGTTGGTCATGCTAACCTGGAAAGCCGAGTAATTTCAGTTAAAAAATCATATCTTTTTTGGCATACAGCTGTTGTCATAGCTTGCCAAACTGACTCACCCTGCAGCTGTACGATCACTAGCTGTAAGAGAGGCAATAACAGTGCTTGGGACGGAGAAAAGGTGGAAACTCCTTTTTGTAGGCAGCCAACAGTTAGACTGTATTCAGTGTAGTATAGAACTTGTACTACAGGTCACAGGTGTGAAGGCAAGGGATCTGTGAAAAAAGTTAGTAGTGTGGACCTTGTCCTGGAAAGGCCTGAGTGGTTCAGTACGAGGTTACAGTATGATTTGGAGACCTGGAGATCTTAGTTAATGTCTTAACAGAACAAGCGACCTGGGTGTGTTTTCTTAATTTGAAAATGTCCACACATGTTAGGGAATGGGTAGTTAAGAAGTGTGAAGGACAGTTGTTTGTAGCATCAAAGGGTGAGAGGCTGCAGGCCAAAATAAAGGTATGTTGGCAGAGTTCAATTGGTTTTGAATGACTGGTCTGAACTGTACCAGTACAGACTGCTCCAGAAAGCGTGGATTTGTGGGATTTTGTGGATCGCTTGTGAAGTACACAGGTAATATTTGTGAAGTTTGCACAGGGAGCGTGGCCTGCCTTCTCTATTCGGCGCATATCAGAGATTATATGTTGTTGAATGGTAGTGGGTCATGAGGTTTGGTAGAGTTGTGTTCTGTTGATTTGCTGCAGAATATTAATCCAGGTACAATAAGACCTTGTATACAAAGGGGAATTCAGTTATATGATATTTTTACATCTGGAAAAGTCTTTAGCTAAGTTACCTCACTGAGGATTTGTTTGTTTATTAAATCTTTAGATCCAATTTCCAAAGACAGTGTAAAAGTGCTTTATTCCATAATTTCAAAGATGGAAGTCTGCCTTGTGGGCATGGAGGCTATGTTGCTGGTATTAGCTGCCGTAACATATGTAATCTCCTGCCATAAAACTTAAAAAATAATTTCTTTATTATTTGTTAATAAGTGCTATTGAATTTGGTACAATAATGAGGATGAAAGGGTTTCTTTTGCAAAGCTACTCTGTAGCTGTAGAATTGAACATATGAACCAAGATACTTTTTTGTTCTGCTTCAGTTGATGAATTGGGTTTCAGTGAGTTGTGAAGTTTGGCAGAAAGCTGATGATTGTGGCAGCTGGGCAGAAACATTTAAAGTACAGACCAGTTGGGGCATTTCCTGGAAAGAAAGAAGGATCAATATCTGAAAAGTGGTGAAAAGTTGCTCAGGAACCGGCTCATTCCTCGCTGATCAGTGCAATTTAAAGATTCTTTGTCTTGAGTGCATTAGGAGTTAATATCTCTACTCCCTTACTGCACCCTACAATGAAAATCTGAGTGGGGTTATTTAACTGGTTTTGGTTTCCTGTGGGTTTATTTAGGTAAAAGTCTGCATGACACACACCTGCTTTCTCAAGGCTGATGAGGTGCTGTCATGTTTTCACCGGATCCAATTAAAACAATCTGGTTGTAGTTTCCCAATTAGGGGGGGTGGTTAAAAAAAGAGGAGGGGGATATGAAGTGCAAGAACAGCAACACCCAAACCAATTTTTTCTCTGTGCTTGTAACTAAGTTAATATGGATAAGACACGGAACGTGCAGCTTCAGGGGTGAGACCTAGTCATAGCAGCATTGTATGCGTCACCAAAGGTGGGGGGGAGGGGGACATTGGAAAGGAATCCAAAATAATCACTTGATTTGGAACATAAATTCTCACTCAGCATGTACTTGATTTATCATCCTGTTCTCGAGTTGATTTCTGCTCCTACCATAGTTTGTGTTCTGAGTGAAGAGTAATAAAGGGCAAGGTGTTTTGATTTTGTAATTGTCATCAAGCTGAAATGCATCTCTAATCCAGAGCCTGGAATTTTTAAAGAGCTTCTTAAATGACACTTAGGACTGCTTGCTTGACTACTTGGGTGAAGTCACGTTTATGGCAAAGTGTGATCGTAGTGTTTGAACACTGAACAACTGTGCTGCAGGTCAGAGCAGGAGGTGAAATATCCTGTGGGACATCTGATGGGGGGGTTAGAACAGGCAGAACATACAGACACATCTGGGGTGTCATGTTCTGATGGGAAAAAATGATAGGTCTTGGATGATAATTAGGTATAATGATAATCTGTTGTATAACAGCTGTGGAAAAACTGTTTCTCCAAACAGCATGTTAAGGATTTCATTCAGTGATACCTGAAAACAAGAATATCAGCTAATGGACTGTCAGTGCCTCTTCCAGTCTCACCTTGACTTTTGGTTCTGATGTGTCTGTTCTGATTACTGATGAGACATGTGCCTGTCTGAACGATGACAGTATGCAAGCTTCCTGTAATAAGGCTTTTGGCTGTAATCATAGCTGCTACAATGAGTACAGATCCTCAAGATCCTTTTTGTAGTGCCTAGTGTAGCAGTGTATTTGTGTTCTGCTTCTTTGCACAGAGAAAGAGAGAAGCTGGAATTGGAGAAATATTTTTCTCCAAACTACTTTGGATGGTACCTTAAGCACACCCAGTATCCCTGGGGCAATTTAAAGTATAGCACACCCTGCTGTTTGGTGACAAAGGACTGAAAGTCTGATCAGCTGTTTGAGAAGTCTCAATAAAGAAGCTGAATCTGAGCTTCTTTTGGAAATAGGATGATGTGTTCATGGTGCCACCCGGTCACTAGAGATGAAATGGCAGCTGAAAAGGTGATGTACTCTACTAGCATATTTCAAAGAAGCCTGATTTGGGGTAGGAGATAGTAACAAGCCTGGGGTTTTTTTTTGGCACTGTGAATGATGCATTGCCTTCTTCTGTACACATTGTTCTTTTTTGTTTCTTAAAGCTCCTCTGTGTGGCAAAAGGTTGTCCCATCTAGGAAAAGCCACAGACAGTCAGAGTCATCCTGCTGGGAGGTTGAATTACATCTTAATTTATCAATCTTTGATGATTCCCATGCTCTGTAGCACATAGTGTCCCAAGCAGCCTCTACTGTTGAAAGTTAGCTTCGGAACATACAGAGTTCTTGTTGTCATGTTTTCTGTTTATAGCATTTTTTGTGTAATATAAAAATGAAATAAATTTCACTAGTTTATATGATGACTTTGAAAATACAGTTGCAAATAACTCCATTTTATTTTCCAGCCTGAGAAGTCCAGAGTCACTGTAAGCTACCAAAATACTATGTTATTGTACCTGGACTTGTATCTGAAATATAGCTTGTCTCTAACACTTCAAGAGCTGCGCTCTACCCTATTTTAGTGCAGGCATCAAGGAATATGTTAACTAGTATAAATAATTAAGAATGTATTTCTTTAAATTAAAATTGACTTAGGACATGTAAGCTTGCAAAAATGCAAAGTTATCATAATGACTGCGATAGATTAAATTTCCCTATATTAATGCGAAAATGGTCCATTCCTCAGTGATCATATGCAATCATAAGCATTCTGTTGATGACTAGATCCAATCTGGCAGTAAACCCCGTTCACAAAAACTAAAGTGAACCAAAAACTGCATAAAAAATGCCACCGACAAAATCTGAGGGAAAAACTTATCTCAGAGCATGCCTCTTCTTGATGTTCTGGTCATGACAATCAGTAAATTGCGCTCCGAGTTTGAATGGAATACATACTCTGTTTCAAGTTGCTTTCTTGTATTTTTCAGAGCTCTGCTGGCTGGTGGAGGCTTCTCCACATGGACTTACCGGCAAGGCTACGATGTCAGTATTCCTGTTTACAGCCCGTTGTCGGCAGAAGTGGATCTGCCAGAAAGAGGACCGGGGTAAAGCAATTCCCAAGAATTGGGGAAAGTATATTCAATATCATGTTTAATATTGATGCTGATAAAATATAAATATAGCTACTAACTTGTTGGTGGACTTGGGCTATTTTGTAAGAATTGCTTTTAATTGCTCTTGCTATTAAAATATATGATGGTTCCAATGCTAATGGCCTTTGCTCTTCTGCCAGTGTGTGGTTTAGCTATGAACTGAGGACTTTTTTGGAGTGATTCTGTTTTTCCCACTCCAGAAACTGAACTGTAAAATATGATAGCATGACAGTGCTGATGATAGTAGAATGAGATTAAATATTTCCAGTGAGCTGACAAGATATTTAGGATATAAATAAAAGAATTGTTAATATGTTTGGTTTCTTTAAAGTGTAAGTAAAGCAGGGCAGTAATTCAAAGCAATATAGATTCCCTAATAAATGATCGCTTCAGACAATTGATTTTAGGATACTTAAAAGCAAAGTAATGGCAGAAGATCACTATTGCAGTGATAAAAGAAGCACGCTATACCTCCATTGTGACTTTAAAGAGATAGAAGGGATCACGGGGATCAACACAAGTGCCTCAGGTAGTATCAGCCAGTGCAAACTTTGAATGAGTAACAGGAGAACAGGAGTGAGGATGTCATCTTTACCTCTGTATGTCTTACGGATACATTCTTCGGAAATCAATTTAGGTGTGTTTGTGGGTCTGAAGTCCTTTCAAAATGGCATTGAGAGTTTGGAACAGGAGAAGCCTGTAAATACAGCTCTGAAGGGAAGAAGTTCTTGCACAATGAATCTTAACGAGGTTAGTGTGGTTAGCTCATGGGAAAAAAAAGAATGAGAGCTGATTTGATTATGGGAATAGTTACATCCAGAGCTCAGAATACTGATTTAATTTTTTTCTTTTTTTAAAGTAACGGACTAAGACAAACACAAACAGCCCCCCTGACCTTGTAGTTGGAAGTAAAGCAAGACAAATGGGAAATAAAGCACTAATTTTAACAGGGAATGTAATTAGCCATTAAAATGAGCTACCCTGGAAAGTGGTGGTTTCTCTAATCCATTCATGTCTTCAGAACAAGAGTAGGTAGAAGTCTGGAAGACATGTTTTAATTGATTATGGAAGACTGCTCTTTTAATATTTCATAAGCCTCTTAATTACACAGCTGAAAATGTTTCACTGTGACGAGGTCTTACCTCTGTTATGGTTTAAAAGATGTGCAGACTGAGGGAATGAGGGTAAATGACGTGTCCACTGATTGTGAAGATCAAGTTTAGAAATGTAGAAACTTTAGGTCCTTTTTTTCTGACAGCGTCCTGTAGAAAATATGAATTATTGAAGTTGAAAACTGTGATTGAAAGGGTGCTGCCATTATTGGACACAAAAAGTTACTGTACTTCGGCTTCAATTGTCTTCTCTGGTAAGGGCAATGCTCTCGCTGTTGCTCTGGGCTGCTCCGAGTAAGATACTGCAGCCAATTACAGGACAAACTTGCGCAGCAGTGGTTTGCTTTGCTCACACCCTTTATGTTCCTGCTTGTGATGCTCCTGCACCAGGCCAGTGTAGGGGATCTGGTTGCATCCCAATTGATTCTTCATAGATCTCAAGTATTATTATAGTCGGACACAGAGTGAAAGCATGCTTTGTATTTCTGTCTGTGATGATAGGCTTCAGCATGTATAGAACCAATTGTAAAGAGATGCAGTCATATTGTTCATGTCTATGTAGTCAGCTAAATGCTGTGTCTGCTTTTAGGTCGGATAAGAGAAACTGTTATGTGGGAGCCAATGCAATGTATGAGTCTGTGTTAAGTGAAGGTGTTGGAGCTTCCATGTTCTCAAAGATTTTTTTTTTTTTTTTGTGAGGAAGAGACTGTGGTCTCCGGAGTACCATCTAGTGGCCAGTTAGCATTGCCAATTGAAACGCATTCACAGGTTCGATTGCTTTATGCAGGAGGAGTGTGACAAGGGAACGATGCTCAGAATTCAGGCTTGCTTGGGATAAATTATTACATTCCGCTGCACTAGTGTGTTATTTCCTGGGAGCTGGGACATATTTTCTTCTGTAGCAAGATTTGATAGCTAGATTTTGAGTGTCATAGGATGATGGCAGTTTCAAGGCAAAATTTGGTTTTAAACATATACACAAACAAACCTGCATAATTTTTAGCTGGTTGTAGGCATTTATTATCACTCATTTGCAGCAGTATTTCTTTTTTTTTAAGGCAAATCATTTTTTATTCTGCTTGCAGAGCTGAACTGAGGGGTTTTGATTTACTTGCCTTTTTAGCTGGATTGTTTAAAATATTTTAAATCCACCTCTGCTAGAAATATATATTCTGTAGAGCTGCTGGTAGCAAGTTAGTAGCAGCTGGAAGCTTGGGAAAAAGAATGTTTCAAAAAAATTCTATGCGAGTCTCATCTGTTAATTGGAGCAACTAAAGTGACCAGCATGAAAATGAGTAGAAGAGATGAGAAGAGCAGCAGGAGAGGTCTGACTTTATAAAGTGTGTGTTTGTATGTGTTTTCAGAGCTGTAAATTAAAGATAGCATCACGTGGAGTAGAACTGGAATCTGAAGTGCACCTCGTGTTTCCTGTGTTCTTTTAGCAGTGTGAGGGCAGACACTTGCTGTGTGTTCCTTTCAGTGGGGAGTGGTGGAGCAGTCTGACTTAGCTGACCCGTTTAAAAAGCAAACCAAAGCAGATGAGAATGAGTATAACAATTATATGACGTGCTATTTTCAAACATTAACATAACTTTTTAAAGCAGCGAGCACCTAACTTGAAACTGTATTCCTGTGTGTTTTACCTCCGATGTTAATCAGTGTCTTGAAACACTTCAGTATTAAGGCACATTTTAAATATTCATGGTTTTGGAACATGGTAGGAGTTGAGAGTGAATGGGATAATGGGCCTTCAACTTTGTCCTGGAAATGTTGCCTTTATGTTGCCCAAAAGGGACAGAACAGAATCACAGTTAATGAGATGAGCATGTCCTCTTGCTGCTGTCACCATATCAAGACTAAATAAACATAGAAGTCAGTTCAGCATCTTTTTTCAATTAAAAGTGATGAGAAAAATATATGGGAGGAGGAACTAGCAGCAGCATTCAGTGTCCTATCTACTTTGTTATAGTACACAACCAGCAAACAAAAGAACAAATAATCCTGGCATCAGTAGCAAGCTGTTTTAATATGTAGCTAAATAATGTTTATTTCAGTTTATAATAAAGGTTATAATGCAAGTGCCTATTCTACTGTAACAAGCACTCTTTCCAAGTACAAATTTATTCAAAGTTGTAAATAATGCTGAGCCACTTACTATCCAAGATTTAATTATATTGCATCATTACCCTTTCCAGCCTTGTCTGACAATATGGTCTTGGCAACGTGTCCACAGTTAGTTAATCTTGCTCTGCTTTTCCAGGATGGAAGGAAATGTGTTCTAGAGCTACTTGGAAGTAAACTCACAGTGCTGTCAGGTAACCTTGCTGTGGTTTTTCAGTCCTCGCAGGTATTTCATTCTATCATCTCAAATGGCTCTGCACCCAGAGTACCGGTCTGAGTTGGAAGCTCTTCAAGCTGAGAATGGGGAATCAGTGTTGATACTAGACAAATGTACAAATCTGTCAGATGGGGTGCCTGCTGTTCGCAAACGCTGTCACAAGAATCAAGTCTTCGATTATCCTCAAGTGCTTCAGGTAAGGCTGTCTCTCCTGCAAACTTCTTTTCCCCTTGGTGACTGTCTTAAGTGTCGAGCTGTTCCTGTTTAGCACTGGTAGGGTAGTTCCTTGTGTTTAGTTAACTTGCTGGCTATGTTTTGAAACTGCATAATTCGTTATGTTAGCTTGGATATTACAGCCTAACTTTATTCTTATTTTTAAGAGGGCCAATAACTATGTACTCAAACTGATACGTGGACTGCTGCAATTTGAAAGCACTGCTTATGTATAAAAACTTCATAACATTGGTCATAGTGGTCTTCTAGTAATGTCGTGTAAACTTAAAAAATGATACACGGATACTGCCAAATCCAGCAGCAGTGGGAGGAGAAACTTCTGGAGGCCAGACAAAATTGCTCACTTGAAAACTGGGGACAAACATTGGGATCTACACCCTCCAGAATAACTGGCAAAATGACCTTCAGCAGGCATGGATTTGGAATTGATTTCTGATATGTGACAGTCCAGGCCTTGCTAGATGAAGCTTGGAACAGAGGATGGCTTTGTCAATTGGAGGGAAGATTAAAATGAACTTTAAAGAGCTTATGCATGGATTTATTTGGGGGCAAAAGAGAGTGCTATATTTAAGGAGAGTTGGTCAGATTATATTTTTCGTATGCAGCTTAAGTAGTTAAACCCTACAAAATTATCTGCATAGATACGACAGACTGAGCTAGAAGACTTGTCAGCATGCAGCTATGAAAACATCTAGGTGAAATGTGTCTCATGGCCTTGGCCCAACTTCCAGAGGCCTTTTGATGTATCAGTGAAGATAAAACTAGATAGCGTTCTCAGACCCCTGTGTCTCTTGGCAGTTCACTAACAGAGAGGTGCTTTGGCATGCAGTGTGGTGAAGTGAGTTATGCCATAGGCCACGGTGCTCTGTCTGTGGCCACCAGCACATAATCTGTCTTTGAACTTCAGCAAATGATGATAAAATAACAAACAAGCTGAGGAAAGACAAAGTTTCCACCCCTTCTGTTATGTTCTGTAGGAAATATGTTTAAAATTCCTTGTGGAGGAGGGGGAGAGGAAGGAGAGGGTCACCCTGAGTCCTAAACTTTCAGCCAAAAGGGGAAAAAAAAATTTGTTTGCTTTCTTTAAATACAGACTGGATTGCTCAAGGATAGCAAGTCAGGGAATCTATATCTATATCTTGCTATATATGATTTTATAACTCAGAAGAGAACTGGCACATGCCGAGATTGTTAAAATACTTTCCTTTGCAGAGCCCTGCATCTCCCTTTGGAATGTCTGGCTGATAACAGTGGTGATGCGAGGAGATGTATTTATAGTAACCTTTGTCTAGACAGGAAAAATGGTTATCTGGGCAGATGAGCATGTGTGTCCACATCTGGGCTTCTTGTTTTTTCTCTCCCAGACCTTACTAGAGTCTCTTCCACCTGCTGCTGTGTGATCTAGTGAGTCAATGGTTAAAGCGTGTGCTCATTCTCTCCACTCCTTCCATTCCCCGTACCCTTCTTTTCCTTCTCCTCCTGTCTGAGAGAGGGGGAAGGGGAACTGCCATCACAGTTCATCCTTTCCAGCACTGCCTGTACAGACTTCCTACCAGACAGGCTCTTGAGCTTCTGGGTTGCTAATGCTTCCTGTTCGCAGTCTTCTCTTGGATGAGGCTTTCAAGGCTTTCAGTACTCTGGGTATGAACACAGGTCTTACGATTGCACTAGGAAACAAGTGAAGAGCCAGCAAACCCCCTTGTATTTCCTAGTTCCATTTTGATGTTTTGCTGCCCTGCTGAGCCTCCTGGCTTCTTTTGCTCAGGTCACAGAACGCAAGCTGGAAAGATGTTTTCTTATCTGTGGGAGCCCCTGTATCAACTTTATAATTTTTCTTTCTTAGACTTAGAGATAATACTGACTTGGGCTTTTTCCTTGTTTGTGTAGCTGAACTCTATAAGCATTTATTTTGCAGTTTTGAATCTGTAGCAAGATTCCCCAGTGGCAGAGAGAACTAAAGTCCCTATTTACAGGGTGAGTGCAGCATAGTCAACAAGTCTTCTCTGCTGCAGTTTAAACTCATGGTTTTTTTGTCTGGTGTGTTGTGGACATGAATAAGTGGATTATATCCTTCCTTTTTGCAACAACTTTTTAATATCTTTGAAGCTCCCTTTGGCCATCTTCCTCCTGCCCTTACCCCTTCAGAATAAGTAGTATTGATACAGTCAATCTTTCCTTGTAGATCACACTTTCAAGGTAAGTAATCATCCTTTTTTTTACCCCTGGAAGTGCATTGCCCAAGACTGAACACACTGTTCTGTCTGAGGTCTTTTATCACTGAGAAGAGTGAGTGATTCCTTCAGGTCTCTTAAGTTGTACTTTTTGCATTCTAATACAACCTGTGGGTGGAGTGGTTTGTTTTTTTCAATAGCCCAACATTGCTGACACATGAATACCCTTTCTTTTCCTGTCCTTTTGTAGGAAATGTCCTCTTCTGCAAAGTGCAAAACCTAGCCAGTTACTTCATGCTTTATATTTGTGCAGTTGGTTATTTTTATCTAAGTGTTGGACCCTATATGTATCAGTATTTTTTTAGTCAATTTATCCATATAATGTCAAACTTTAATTCCCTTATCCATTATGCTTGCTGATCCTGCAAAATCATGGATATTGTCTAGGAAGTATGGTCTTAATTCTGCTATTTGGTTAACTAAGGGACACATTGAATACTGTTGCACCTAGGAAAGATTATTTGGTCCATCACTGTTTCACCTGTGAGCCACTGCTAACTGCTTTATGATTAGAGTTCTGTAACTATAAAGCCTATGAGGGCTTTATCTAGCCCATGATTTCTTAGTCTGCCTATGAAAATGCTATCAAAGATGTCAAATGCCTTTTAAAGTTGAGATATGAAATATATTACTTCTCTGCTATCCATAGAGCTGAATTGCCCTATAATGCAAGAAAATAAGGTTGGCTTCATACAATTTGTACTCAATAAGTTCATGCTGATTGTTGCTCATCTTGTGATGCCAAACTTTCAAAATGTTTACCTTATTTTTTTCCCTTGAATTTTCTCAATTAGAATTCTGAAGTTTGGCAATTAAAATAAAGCATAGAATAATCCCATTAGCTGATTTCTCATCTCTCCACTTATGATATTTTTGAGCCTCTGGAAAATAAAGTTGTGTAATTATTTCAAATTAGCTAATAATTCAGAATACATGGTGCACGGAGCAAGCCTGTTTTCCTTGACTTGTTTACAAGGGGGAGGGCAGGAAAGCATAATGCATATATACATACATACACACACACACAATACAAATCTTAACATTTCATTTTTATCCTCATCTGTGTGTTGGATACCATTTGTTGACAGGAGTCTACGTTCTGCGTCGTTCTACGTGGAGCCCGCCTGGGACAGGCTGTGCTAAGCGATGTTCTTCAAGCTGGCTGTGTCCCAGTCATCATTGCTGACTCCTACATTTTACCTTTCTCTGAGGTTCTGGACTGGAAGAGGTCTGTACCCTCACTATTGTACATCGAACCGCTGCATAAGAGACTTCATTACATTCAGTCATTTGAATGAAATCTGTGTGATAAGTCAAGTGTACTGGGGGTTACAGGGAATAGAATACAGAGTACGATACATGCAGTCTTTGCCCATGATATATTATGCATCAAAAATAGGAGAGGAAAACAAACAAGGCAGATATGACAGAGCATTTGGTTGTCCTCTAGGTGATCGTATTTTTTCTAAAACAGACTTGCTGTATTATCTTGTACTTGAATTCAGTGAGGACTGGTCTGCATTCAGGCTCTTTTAAGGAAAGTATATGCTAAAAATTGCATCATGTAAATGCTACATTCTCTTTATCATACCATGATTCCTAAGTTCATCTGAGACTGAAAGGTGTAATTATTTTGTAGCTGAGTACACTGTGTTAAGAGCTTAGATTATTTTTCCTTGCATGCACTGTGCCCAGTTACGTGATCTTAGGATAATACGTACAAAAATTACTAGTTTGTATACATAGCACTGTATATGCTGTTACTGTTTGGTCACTCAAAAAATCTCAGCCGACAGCAAGTCAGTGGCAATCTGGAGATGAGAATTTAGGATTTCTGGGTCTCTGTCCCTTCCGTATGTATTAGATTGTCTGTACAGATCAGGCCACAGACTTTTGTGGCATTATCTGTGGGCAGACTGGCTGGTGTTGTGAAGGAACTGCTACAGAGTAACTAATTACATTGAGAGAAGACTGCTTCTTTCTGCTAATATCTTCTGAATGTGTCTTATTAGAATAGGACAATATTCTGGGTTGGAAAAGCTGTCAGCGTCTTCTAATGTAGAACTTCTTTCTTCTTGTCTTATCGTTTGTTTCCTGTTTTTTGCTTTATAGAGCCTCTGTTGTCATCCCTGAAGAAAAGATGCCTGAAATGTACAGTATTCTGCAAAGTGTCCCCCAGCGACAGATTGAAGAGATGCAAAGACAGGTAAAATAATGTACTGTGTTTAAATTATTTTCCTTTATTTACAGTTGGAGTGTAGGTTCATACACCTGCCTTACTATGAAATCTGTTGGAACACAGAAGCATCCATTGTACTCTCATGTTAATATTTTGATTATTTGACCCTCTTTCTTTATGCTAAACATATGCATTCACCATTACTTTTCAATATTGTGTCTCTACTCACCACTAGTGCAGCTAAATGTGTGAACAACAGCTGTTGATCAGTACTACATTACCCATCAGGTCAGGAAGTTAAGAATATTGCATATGATTGCGATTGCAGAAGAACACTTCAGTAGGCAGACTTCAGTTACTCAGAGTGGATTTTCTCCAACCTACTATGTTAATGTACATGCTGTTGTGAAATGTATTATAGGATCTTTGGCATCCACAGTGATCAATGCCTCCCCATCCTGGGTTGCAGCTGATCTTCTGAAATGTGAAATTGAGGTTTTGACTATCTGCTTTTCACATAAAGATCATGCAGTATTTGCCATGAGTGGAGACTGCCCTGCCAGTTCCTACCAATGTAGTCAAACTCCACTTTCATTAATTTCACTTTTTCTGTCCCCTCTGCTTTCTTAATGCACCCTGGGATGGAAGCTTTCTCTGAATGCAGGCGTACTGCCTACTCATATATTACCATATTTCTGATGAAATCACAGTGTATATTTGTTTCTTTTTTCTACATGGTATTTAAATTGTATTAAAGAAGTTGTTCAAGAGTTTGTCTTTATCTCAAGAGAAGCGTTGGTTTGTACATAAATTTTAATTGCTCAAAATGTGAGGGAAACACTAAGTCCAACATGTTTTAAATATTTTAACTAAATTGACCATTCCTCTGAGAGGGAAATTTTACTTATTTGGTGACTGGAAGAGCTGAGATCATGAACTGTCCAAAGTAGTGAATGAAGTCTGTATCAGCTGGGTATATAGTCGAAAGGAAATGTCTTCTAGTTTACTCCAGTTGATGCCGATTCCTGTTTATTAGCTTTGCTGTTATGTACACTATTATCATCAGTTGCTTTAATTCTAGAGCTCACACATAAAGTGCAAGCTCAACAGATGAGGACTGTTAGCCGTGTGAGGATTTTCACAGTGTGAAGAGTTTTGTTGTCAGATTAGGGGATTCAACCATGTTGTCTTTTGGTGGTTGGAATATATAGGTTACGTTTTTGGGCCAGTGAAGAAGTAAGATGTTAACGTCTATTGTAAACTTGTATCTAGGATCTTTCATCCTTGTCACCGTATTGTACCTGAGCATATATTGTTATAAGGTAGGGAGATACTGTTGTTATTGTTTTTCCTGATGAGGAACTGAGGCATAGAGAAAGTGAGAGCCAGGTATGTAGGGAAAAAATAAACTATCTGATCTCAGGTGACTTTTAAAGACGCATGGGATTTCTGTAGTCGAATTTCTGCAAGAATTGTGAAGACATGTTTCTGAAATTCCCTTGCCCAACCTTAGTGACAAGCCATCTTTTGTGTGGTCCTTGTAAAAAAAGTGACCCAAGGCATGGTTTTTCAGGGTGTAGCCTACAACGCTCTAGTTATTTCTACCTAGACAGTGCTAAAAGCTGCACAGCGTATATCAATTCTGAATATGTGTGGGGAAAATAGACTCTCAAATTTAGTGGTAAATATCTTTTCACACCTGAATTCTGTTGCCAGCTTCACTTCATTCGCTGTACAGAGAGTCTGCAAATATCACAGCAGCCATCAGGGGTCTCCTTTCTCTTTAGTCCCTTCACACGAATGAGCCGTTATGGTGTGGCCCACGAGCAGCACCAAGTTGTCACTAGGGATGGCAGGTGAAAAAGTAGCTTTGCTGTTACAGCTCCTGGAAACATGATTCTGCTTTATTTTCTTTTTTTCTCTGACCTGAACTTAGAGATGTTAACACTAGGGAGTTCTGTCTAATAAAGCTTTAAAACTGTCATTAATATTCTGTTAAAGTGTACATTCATTTTCTTGTTGTCCATTTTACTAATATCATAAAATAATCATTTCAAGATAGTGTTCTCCTTCTACAGAAAATGTACTTGACATTATGGACAGCTTAAACAGTAGTTTTAAAGTATGAAATCAGGAAACAACACTAGTTAAAAAAAAAAAACCCACAACAAAAAATCCAAAACAAACAAAAAACCCACCAAAAAAACCTCCCCAAAAAATCAAACTAAAACCAACCAACAAATAAACCCCCCCTAAACATTCACAATGAAACAAACCAACAACACCCCCCTTAATTCAGATGATCTATATTATCTATGTTATCTGTAACTCCATAAAATTAAGTTAAATTAGAAGATATTTTAATACCCAGAATGCAGTTCCAGTCTGTGTCTGGAGTGAATTTTGTTGGATTATAAATGGTTTGCAGTAGTCATTGGGTCCAAAGCATCGCTGAACATATTGGAAACTGTGATTCTACTGACTGAAGGTGGGAAGTATGTTTTTCTAATGCTTCCTCTCCCATCTTGATGCTTTTGTTGAGGATATAGTTGTGTGTTTTGGTATTAAGAGTATCAGGATGAAATCACAAAGTCTGGTCTGTCTTTCTCTTGTCTTTGTGAATTTATTTCTGTCTGCATATTGAGGATACTTAAACATGTTATCCTTACATTTCATGTCCTGTCAGCCTTATTTACAAGGTAAAGTCCCAGTGTAAGCATCTGTGAAATTCCCTTGCTGATACGTGGTTCTATGTTCTAGCTATCTGATATGGTGAAAAAGTACTTAGTGACTGATATTGTGTGGACTACCAGTAACCTGATTGCTTTTCCTCATTCATAAATAGGTGTGCTACAAATTTTTGTTTCCTTCCTCCTCATCAGTCTCGCAGTAGGGAGCAGTTGCACACTTTACTTGCTATCTCTCGATTTAAATGGTTTGGGAAAGTATCTTAGGACTTTTTGGCTAGACAAAATGTCTTTCCAGTTTTTTTCAGTGACAGCGACAATGTACAGGAATTAATGAGTGAAGATTCACAAAATAAGGCTAAAGTGATGATAAGAGAAGAGAGAATTTGAAGCTGGAATGAACCTTTTGAGGAGGCTGGTGCTAAGGGTAGTTCAGAAGCAAAGTGATTTTGTCATAAGTGCTCCATTTTGTTTCTCAGGCAAGGAATTACTAAAATGAAACTCAACTAATACCCATTTATAGAATGAATCTGCAAATGAACTGGAGTGATTTATACATGTTTTCAGATGTGATCTATAGCAGTTGTTTATTCTGCTTAGCCATGGAAGGGCAACAAAAGCTTCAAAATATTCTGGTTTTGCAAGTAACTCATATTTCTCAGTAATATTTACACCGCTTGCTTTTGCTGCTTCAACTTCAAGGGCTAATAACACTTGATATACAATGTTTTGATGCTTGTTTTTTATCAAGTGGAAGAGGACTGACTGAAGCTGGTCTTGTGGTATGTTTGGTTTTTTCCAGTCTGTTCTAGTTTTCACTGAGCATTGCTCTTATCGAGATGGAAACAAAGATAGTTAGATCACAATGATCATGTTCTTTCTTGGTTTTACATTGTGAAACACTCGGAGTTTGATATGACAGTTACAAAAAGATTGGTCAACAACAGATTTAAAATGAGGAAAAAGTGATCTTGCAAAGAGCTTTTATTGAAATTGGTATGAAAATTGTTTTGCAACGTCTTACTGTTTCCTTTGCAGTTAGGATGTGTTTAGGTTTTATTTCAAAAACTGGTTTTGTTGCACATAAAATTCCACCGGGGAGACAATACGTTTTTGATAGATTTCTGAAACATGCTTTGCCAGTACCTGCCAATTAATGTACTTTTTCAGTAAATTAAGAAAGCAGTTGACATATTCTGACATGAATATGGTGGAGATCGTTTTCTTTTTAGACAAACAGAACAAATCCTTGCTCTAAATTTGTCCTGGTTTTTAATAGGATGAAGCCTGTATTCATCATACCTGTCAGACTTTCTGGGTCTGATAACCTTTGTGGGATTGGAGCCTTGCTGTGCGACTACTTCCGTTTCAGTGGTTGTCTTGATTATGGCATACTTGTTATCCTTAGTTGGAAAACCTCATAATGAAAACAAATTTTATTCTAAATGTTAGCTTGCCAGTTTTCTTTGTTGATTAGGTACTCTCTTTGCAGTATTTTATTGCAGTTGATTCTCTGGAGATCATACATCAAGGTTAAAATATATATAGATACACACACATATATATGTATATATAATTTTTTTTTTAAGTTGAAATAGATTGTCTGCTTTTAATGAGTAAAATTTTCTCTATGCTTAATTTTTGCTTTGTTTCTGGAAGTACTTCTAGCCATACGTCTGCTGGAGAAGAGAGGAAGGGTCTTAAAGAGAAGCCATTACATTTAAAATATATAAGAACCTGTATTTGAACATATTTTCTTATAGTTGGTACACTGATCATGAGCATCACACGATACTGTCATGAAGAGGATGAAATACAGGTGCTTTAGCTTTGGAATCATCATCTGCTAGGATCTATGGCTGGTATGACCTGGGCTGTGATTTCCTATAATACAAGTTTATTTTGCTCAGTTATTTTGTCAGACAGTACATGGTATAAACCAGGAAAGAGGTTTATTGGTTTGAGCAGAGCTGGAGTGTGGGAAATCAGAATTAATTTCTACTGTCCTCCATTATACCTGATTGTGCTGAGGTCTCTGGAGATTAGCCATATTAACTTATGGTTTTATTGTTCAAACTTGCAGAACATTTTCCCCTCAACAATTCCTGGTTCAGTTTCCTGTCTTTCCTCACAAAAGGGAATAGTTTCTGTGCTCATAGCCTAGTCTACACTGTTGTGAAAAATTGTTACATATTTTCAATACTACATGTACAGCCTATGTCCATGAGAACTGGAGACTAGCATATGATAGCTATTATAAACTCCAACATATTGACCATCAAAAAGAGCCTCTGCTAGTTGAGCTGCTAAAATTAATAGCAGTCTGGATGAAACTTATGCATCTCTGGGATTGCTGTCTTGTCTGTTTTCTACAGTAATGTTGTCATTCTCATTTTCTTTGAAGCTTCCTTGAACCATCCCCCTCTCACAAATAGTTCCATATGGAGTCTGAAACACTGGCAGAAGTGCCCAGAGGCAAGTCGATAAGCAGCTCAGCTGCACAGCTACTGATCCAGCAGACTCTATGCTGCATCCTTATGCTTTCATTTTCTCTGCATCACAAACCAGCACCCAGGTAATAGCAAAGTTCTAGAAGTGGAGGGGCAAGAAAGAGAAGTAAATGTAATAGACCTACATAATAGAGAGTGAAATTTCAGATTTTGTCTTGCTTCTGAAGAAGAGTGAAATAGGCGAAGGAAAAAAGCAAAACAAAACTTTGCTGGTATCTGCTTATCCCATGCTTTGTACAGTTTCCCTCTCAACAGAGTTTTTCTAATGTTTTGCTTTGAAAGCCTGTTAATCTCTAGAAACATATTTCACCGCTGTGGTTGATACATAAATGTCTTTAACTTGTATGAAAGTTTTCCTCAACTTGTATCTGAGCCTCTGTGCCTTTTTTTGTGAGATGAATCTGGCTATCTGAATATACACACATTTTGTAAACATTTTTCCTCACTAAATATCAACATACTTGGAAGTCTTTTAACACAGATAGGCTCATTAAGGCATAGAATCAGAATATGAAAGTACTATGCAATGGGAATAGAAGAGTTACTCCTCTGTTTATTTAGGCATTCTTTCTCACTGAACGGATTTTAGGTAAGGAGTTTATTTTCAAAAGAAGGCTTTGTGTGCCTGTTCCTTTTTGACTTTCTAACGCTCCTCACGTCCCCAAAATAAAACTTTTGAATTAATATCTAGTCTGGAAGACTGGGTGACTTTGTGCGCTCTAATGGTACAAGAATGAAGAGCTAGTGTTCTTGAGTGCAGGAATTCTTTTCGTCCTGGTTTCCTAGGGAAACAAGGGTATGATCACATACAATGTACATGCTGATTTCTCTTCTGATTTTTGTTACTGCCAAATTTCAACCAAACTTAGAGTGGTGGAGATGTTGGAGATAAGAAATACCATAACATTAGGTAGCTGTGTAGAAGGTAAGCACCCCAGAACAGCACGGCTTTTTAAGGGAAAATTTGCAGGTCAAGCTAACAGTAATAGAAAAACCCCTTGCATTTACCCCTCATGAATGATTCTGCTTTGGGAAAGGTTTGATTTGGGACTGGCAAATCTTAGGCCAAAGAAATTCAGGTACAACATGACCAAATGATAAAAGTGACAAATGAAATTCAGTATACGAAGAAAGGGGTATATATACAATTTAAAACAGCCCTCTCATAGGCAGTGATGGCCTCTTAGCTAGCTGCAATCACTTGGAAAAGAGTTCTTAGAACTGTAGTAACTAGTTATGTGAAAATATAAATTCCATGGTCAGTTATGGTCAAAAAAAGTAATACAAAGAATTTTTAGAGAAGAGGTAGAGAAAAAAATACTATGCCACTGCATAAATCTGTTGTATGTCTGCACCCCTGAATACAGTCCATAGTTACGGTTCTCCCATCTTGAAAAGGATGTAATAGAACAAGGGTGATCAAAAGTTTCACTAGAAGAGTGATTAAATAGCCTACCACTCTTCATCTTGAAAATCAATGATAGGGGATAAGATGAGAAGCAAGCATATAATACAAACTATAAAAGAAGGTCATGGAGAAAGTGAATGGATAGGACTGTACATTGTTTGCTACAATTTCATTTGATGTTTCCTAGGACTTGTATTATTAGGAATCTGGTCTAAAGAAACAGAAAAGAGATGATCTTTTCCCAGAACTAATAGGTAGTCTGTGGGACTCACTGTTTCAGCATTTTGTGTGAGTGAAGGGCCTTTATTGGCATAAAGGGTGAATGAAGATATCCAGAGAAGGAAAATCTGTCAGAGATGAATGCAAAGATATACCCTCTGGCTTAGAAGTTCCTGAGTTGCAGACTTCTGGAAGCTGGAGAATACTTTGGGGAAGTGGTGGCTTATGCTTGCTGTGTTTGGGGGGGGGGGCGGCTCCTAAGGTACCTGCTGTGGGCCATTGTCGGAGACGGAATACAGGAGCAGAAGGCCATTTGGTCAGACCTGGTTTAGTTGCGGTGATGCATCTTCAGGACTCAGGCTTGCAGGAGACCTTGATATTATAATGCCTTGTGGAATAACCTTGTCAGATCATCAGTGGGTTTTTATATGCATCTTAACTTCACTGGCTGCCAAACACTTCAGTGAAAGAATATTGACTGTGATCTATAGTTTTCTCCTTTATATGAATGGATAATTCACTTTCCTGAAGCCCCACAAGATACTCTTTCAAGTAGTGGCCATGCAGCATTCTTGATTTTTATTAATTAAAGTTTTAATAATCACAACCTCTTGTCTTTTCATCCCATGTAGACAATTAAAAGCTAAAAAGGGATGTAAATTCGGTTTAAAAAATGCAGATAGAAAACAATGTTTGCAATGTTTGTTCCCACAGTCGGAATACCTGGACAAGCTA
The DNA here is from genome assembly GCA_020745775.1 of Theristicus caerulescens. Classification (NCBI taxonomy): domain Eukaryota; kingdom Metazoa; phylum Chordata; class Aves; order Pelecaniformes; family Threskiornithidae; genus Theristicus; species Theristicus caerulescens. The sequence goes on from CM036564.1 coordinate 25,754,386, forward strand.
TTGCGGTTTTTCTGGTGCACGTCCCATGTGCCTCAGCCCTGACCTGAAGAAAAGTTCAGACTGCGGGTCAAACAGAGCTGAAGACACATGCATAAATCAATGACTTGTTTTAGTGCCACGTTAAAACAACATGAGTGGCTGGCTTTTCTGACCCCTCCTCCCTTTCATTTAATGTGCTTCTTTGGCTCTTCTTTAAAGAGGGCTCTGTAGAGTAATTTCAACTCTTATCAGCTTGCTGACAGCTATATGAGCCTTTCTGCTGGCTCCAGGCAATCACTGCCGGCGTGTGAAACATCCCATTCTTACAGTGAAACGGTCCTGGATAGAGTTAAAGCAAATGGGTGGTGGAGTTTTCCTGTGGGTGGTGCAGCTCACATAAAAGAGATGGGATTTAGTTCTTGTTAGCCAATTAAACAGAACTTCATTTCAATATCTGGACACTGGAAGCTCTTTGAGCGTAGTTAGATTTTTACAAGTCCTTTTAATAGAAATATTCAACTTCCAGCTGCAGTTTTTTCCCTGACAGGGGACAGCTTCTGTCTCAGGGTTCTTTAGACTCATCATTATCAAATTTAAACGAACTTTCATCTGTCTGCCATTTGTAGCATTTTAAGGAGTGCGATTGGAGAGGCTAACCCTGCTTTAATCCTCCCAGAGTGCTTCAGTGGAGCTCCGGGTCCTCCATAAATGTCAGGCCTGGACAATTTGCCATCTTATCAGATGCAGTGAAGGTAGTTCCAGCCCTCTCACCCCTCCCCCAGAGGGAAGATTTGTTGCTGCAAACAGCAAAGGAAAGAGAAAACTTTTTCCTGGCTTACTGCCAGGATCACCAGGGGAGTTGTAGAATCCTTGGCATTTGTATATGAGACTTTCATTGCTTCCCCCCGCCACCCCCCCCTTCATTTGTTGCAGAGTATCCTTGTCCTAGATTTTTTTTCCTGTTGTCTGTCCTGCCCTGTTGCTTTCCAGAATGAAAACTGTTTTCATGCTTGTTGTATTACAGAGTGGTCTTCGTGGCATCTCTGAGAAAGAGCTCAGAAATTTGAAAGCAATCGACACCTCAATGAATAATTTTTATAGGATGCAGTTGTGCTGCCTTTGTATCTAGGCTTGCAGCCTCTAAACAACAAAAGGTTAAACTTCAACTGTAAGAGGGAAATTATGCTATTTTAAAACAATATTTTTTTTTTTGTTTTTCAAGATTAGATTTTAAGAGACTGTATTTTGAGACTCTCTCTGTTGTTGCGAAATGGACTTTTGGTACTTACCCTTTGCAGATTGCTATGCACAGCTTGGATAGACTACAGATAAACCCAGATGATCCAAAAATTGAAAAAAGGCACGTACTCCTTTTAGAAAGAATATTTGAAAATACTCTGTCATGCACATGAAGCAGTTAGCTGCAGATAAATGGATGATTAAGCATCTCTCCTGGTGTTCCACTCATTCTTTGTTACTCTGTGCTCTCCCTCTGCTGCTCCTTAATCTGTACCACATCACATTTCTTCATCATCAAATTCACTTGCTCCACTTACCCCTTCATTATTGAAAGTGTTACAACTTTAGCATTTACCTATATAGTATAAATACACTGCATTGCTGCAGTAATGTGCATGTAAGTATATTAAATAGGAGTAGTAAATACACCTTGGTCTTATATCCATTTTACTGATGAGTGGATAGAGGCATAAATAACTTGTACAAGGTCAAATCATAATATTAGTAATGGAATTTAGAAGTCCTGGTCCTGTTTTAATGACTAAATCAAATGTATCTTACAACACAGTAGGAACGTTTGTCTTTTAGTTACCAAGCTTTTACATGTTCTGTAGAAACAATCTGTTGCTAGATAATCTTTAGGTGGCTTCTCATTTAATCTTTGTAAATTGTGCAGATATATCTAACAGTTTCTTAGATGCCCGTATATAGGAAAATTATGTATCTTTGTTACGAATGGAAAAGTGGGCTGTGCTAGGAATATACTATAATGCCCTTTGGCTTGCAAATGGTGTAACTTGTATCTGGGGGTTGGCTCCTTCCTTTCCCCTCTGCTCCTCTTTTTTTTTGTCCTTTTCAATTAGCTGACAATTTTGAATGCTCTTTAGAAATGAAATTGCATTAGTTGTCTTTGAATACATATTCAATCCCAGTGGCTTAAATCTGTACAGATGCTCTGGAGAGGAGGATTATAGAGGGCGTGCATATTCCAGGATACTGATAGCGGAGTAGGGAATCATGGATAGAAGTTGTTAGATTACAGTTAAGCTTAAGAAATACAGTTTCCTGCAACCGGACTCAGCTGGTAATGGAATTCTGGTCCCAGGGGGTCCACAGAATACTTCATCTTGGCTCCCCCACACAGCACAGTCTACTGTAAAATGCTTCCCAACACTGTAGCAAACAAGAGCAAAAAATACCAATGGTGCCTGTTGAGGCATTGGGGAAAAACTTTCCTGATGCTGAATCTGGTGATTAGGTTAAACCTGAGCATGAATGCAACACCCATTAACCAACTGTCTGAAATGCTTCAGTAAACTAGCAGTGCCAAGCCCAGGCTCTGCACTCTTTTTCTCACCACTTGTTTCGTTTCTGATCTGTTGCTGCCTGTGTTTAGTAGCCAGTGCTTCAGGGAATCTCCTGAGACGTGAGTCCCGTCTATTGCAGAGGCCATGTTGTATATGTATCGAGGGGAGAGGGGAAATGACTCCTTCCTCACGTTTTTAATTGTTCAGGTGAAGCAAAAGATTAATAGAGAATAAATATGCAAACGCTGGCCAGTGGTGTACTTTCCGTCTTTTTTGGGGTAGCAAGGACTTCTGTAATAAGCTTTAATGTTTATCTTTGAGATTACTTCTCTTTTTTACAAAATTTGGCTTCACGCAGTAAAGAATATTCCTCTTTAGCATGCTATTTCAGGTGTTTGCCAAGTAGACATAAATAACTCTTGTTGATGTCTATCAATTATTTTGTCCATGTAAAATTATTTTCAATCCTGTTCCTTTGCAGTGTGACCACCACATAGTATTATCACAACCAGCTATTATTAATCACCGTATCTTTTTCATCAGACAGCCATACAGCCATGCACAGTTTGAGTCATGAAGGATGAGGTATTTTTACATAGCTTGAGCTACAATCAGTTATTTTTAAGGTGTGGAGGAAAAATCAGCACCATGTCCTAAACTGAATTTTTCCTGCAGATATGGAAAAAACCCCATGACTGCCAGTTCTTCCGCTTGTATCCTTATCGAAGTCAGTAAGATATATCTGTATTCAAGCAATGCTGGCAGTAATGTCTGTGGTTAGTTGTCCAATGTTGAGAACTGGAGGGGGGAGGGGGGGTAGTATGTGTATGTTTATGCTTATGTAAAATAGAACTCTATAGCTTACAGGAAACTGAGCAAAACATGTCTTCATCAAAAGGGCAAGTTCTTCCTGGTATAGAGCTTAAGCTCTGAAATTGAGGTATGTGCTGTTTTTTGACCGCTATAATGTGGTGGTAACCCTACCTAGATTTTTTTTTCCTTGCTTCAAAAAGCTGTCCTTTCATGTGTGTGATTGGCACTGGGCTTGCTTTGTGTTTAGCTTCTCTAATCAAGGGAATTTAAGCTTCTATTCTCCCAGCATTAGTACAGCAGTCATGGGAAATCTCAAACAAGACAGATCTTGTTGCAGCAGTTGACACAAATAAAAGCAGTTGTGCTTTTATTTATTTATTTTTGATGCTGGATGCTGATTAAAAGTTTCCAAGCATCCTTTAGCCATGTTATAAAGCCAACCAGCAGAGAGCAGGGCAGCTGCTGAGGAGGGAAGATGCTGGTGGACATAGGACAAGATCACAGTGGGAAGCATCAGTGTGTGTAACTCAGAAAGCTGGGAAAGGTGTAAACAGATCCCCAATTTATCTGTAGAGTGGGCTCTCCAAACACTGTTTTATTGGCCAGTGGCTCCTGCTTTACTAACCTCTAACCTCTGCAATGCTCAGAGGTGCTGCCCACCAGCCAGCCTTGTCTTTGAACCCCCCTTGGCTCCTGCCACCTCAAAGGCTTGCAGTCAGATTCCTGTGTTTTGCTTGGGACCTCACCTCTCATCAGGGTGCCTGCAGCAGGGAAAACCGATCTACCCTGAGAACATAGACATATTTGAAGGCAATACCCCTGGGACTAGAAACCTATTGCTTTCAGTTTCAGGAGCTGTCCATCATTTGTCAAAAATGTGGCTAAAACTTGTGGTCATATAGTAGTTGAATGTTCCCTGCAATTACATACACATATTTGTTTTCTATTATTTTCTGGACTGCTGTTGAATCAATGATAGCATAAGTGTAGGTAGGTCTGGTTTCATGTGGTTAATGGGGATTGTGCAAAGGACAAACTTGTCATAAAAAGGATGATACAGAACCAAGTAATTTTGACTGCTTCTCAGGTTAGGTGTGCCTGCCCCTTCACAGTAACAGCCTGGTGAAATTGGAGTAATTAGGGAGCCCTACAAACTCCTGGAAACTGGAGGGAAAGAGAGTGGGCTATTTTTTGTGTCTTTACATCATTATCAATGATGATTATGTAGATATGACTGGAAGCCAGAGTAGGGTCTATATTACTCTCTTACAGCTGTGTTATTTCTGTGGTGTCAACGTGTGTCATTTGCCTGTAAATAGGAAGACAGAATTGAAAGCTCTTTGGGAGCAAAGGGAATTCAGTAAATGGTAGCCATTTTTACATTATATGGTTTTAAAGCTCTAAGTGCTTTATGAAACTTTGCTTTTTTTTCTCATTCTGCTCCTTTCTTTGCTGGCTCTGTCTCCGTGCTTTGCGACAGCATTCCCAGCCACAACTGAGAACGGGGTGGTTCCTTGGTGCTCATAGTGCTGATACCTATTTGTTGGCTCCATAACTGAAATGTATTTTGGCAGTGGATTTGTAGGGTGCCAGGGCAGTAAGCCACATTTCCTGGCTGGTGCAATGTTGCCTTCTGCAACAGAGTTGTGAAGTTGACATACTCATTAATCAAAGAAGCAAGTTTGAGGTGCAGAAATATATGGAGGGAGGGGAGAATGCCAGTGCTAAGTGGTATTTTTATCTATTCAAGTCTCATGTTCTTGTTATTTTTAAAACTAAGTTACTATCACTAGGACGAGAAATAGTGGAAATCTGTGTTTTAGGGGTCAAGATAATGCAGGATTTCAAAACCATATAAAACGTTACCATTTCATGAGTGAGAATGAGAACTGTTCTGTTAAAAATAGTTTCTTCTGTGTTATATATCTGAGCCAGATTTTAAGCAGAACAAGGTTCTTGTTCATAACAGAAGATGAAAACCTTAAAAAAAAAAAAAAAGAAAACAAAAAAACCCACTCCAAACCAAACAAAAAGCCAAAACCCCCACAAAATACCTGAAAGAATGGAAGCAAGACTCAAAATGTTAACTTTAACAGATATATTTCAAAGAACCATTCTCATACATGCATACTATGTGCTGTCGTAGGTATGGATTACTATAATTGATATCAGTGATTCTTTTCAAAGCACCGAAGAGGAGAATCTGAGGAAGACTGCAGTGCAAGATGCTTAAGATTAATATCTGAGCTTGCACTAGCATTTTCCTTTACCCTTAGCTCTTATGAGTCAGCATTTGTCAAGTAGTTTACAGCAATAAAGCTGAGAACCAGTAGAAGTGAGTTACTCCCAAGCGGCTGGTATCTGAAGAGTAAGACTAGCATTTTGAACTCTGACCTCTGTCCCCTTATGAATCAGCAGCTTCAAAAAGCAAAAGGAAAAAAAAAAAGAAATTTGGATAGTGGAAAGATTTAGTCTTCACCGTCCATTGTATCTGAAGTAGGCAAATATGCTTGCTTCATGGCTGAAATTACTACAGTGGAGAATATTGAGCCAGGTGATTAAATCCACCTACTGCCTTACTTTTGAAGAGATATTTTTTGAGACTGAATTACAATAAAAAACAGCACTACAAAATGCATATCTAGAATCTCTTTCTTAAAATGTAGGACCATAATGATACAAATTATTGTTTTGCTTGCTCATCCTGCAGAGGTGTCTTGTAATTAAGGAATATTTCTCTATAGGCCGCTCATATAAGTTGTATAAGTTAAATACATGAATATTTTCAGGGCTTTATTTGGGAATCATGCATAGCTCAGAAAGAAGAGTTGGAAGATGGAATGAAAATTCAGAAACAATATTAAAAGGGCCCTCAGATTGTTTTTGAAGATAGGGCTTTAAGCAAAAGAAGGATCATGGCCCACAGCTGGTCACTTACTCTGTCCTCTCATGCCCCCTTAATAAGAGGAGAATGGATAGTTCAGGAGGCATTTTAAGGTACCAGAGCTCTAAATTGCTCTCTGAATGGCCCTATTTTTTTTCTCCCACTAATTACAGAGAGAAGGTTGAGCTAGCCAGCTTTAGGTGTGTTGAACTTGATTGTGTGATATTGCTAAGGGTCATAAACCAAATAAGCACTTTTTTTTTAAACCAAATTCTTACCGCTTCCTAGAAACAACAAATCACTAATTCTTAATAGTATAAAGTCTTCTGATGGTTTCTTGTAAGCCTGTGTAAAGAAACAAAGATGGTACTGGTTTTAGGTGACCCAGCTAGTATCATCTTTGCTGAAGAATTGCGTACTAAAAGTGATATATGTGGTCAGCAAGGAAGTTGTTGGAACAGGGAACCAGCTGTAGAAACAGCTGGGTTTCTTTCTTAGGGTTACGTGGTCCAGAAAGAGGGGGCAGATTACAATTCATAGGCAGAAAAATGTGGGAATTTGGGGTTATAGGGTCTTCAGTCTGAACCCAAAATTTGTCTTGGGAAACATTTTATAAAATCCTTGCTCCTCCAAAAGAGGAACTTATGCTCTCTCTTCAGTTCCATTTTACCTTGGGGGGGGGGGGGGGGGGGGGGGGGGGGGGGGAGTAGGGGGCTTGAGAGCTCAAGCTTCCTATCTGATTATTATATATCATCAGCTATCCTCCTACTCATCTTTGGTATGTGGCAAATACATAATAATTCAGTTTATCTTGAACCTCAGTAGCCTATCTAATCCTGCTGCACAATGGAAAGAGGTTATGGGGAGGGTTGCCTGTGACCAATTATAGTAGCTTGCTTGATGGGCAATAACTTATTAGGTCTCAGTAACTTAAAAACATTTGGTTATATTACAGTATCACATGTAATTTAAGAGCCTGAATGTCTTAATGGACAAACTTCCATGCCCAGAGCTGTTAGATGCACAGCAGAGCTGTGCGTATTACTTGTAATATCTTTTGTATCTCTGCTGAAGGTACCCATTTTAGCAAAGGGTTGCCACAGTGAGCTACTTTGGTGGCATCGGTTAGCTAAATATTAGTTTTATTAGTTTAAGGTTTCTTTTTACAAATAATAAGAGAGGATAAAGTTAAATTTTTTTCTGTTCTTCTACCCACCCCAAAATTTGAAAGGTCTAGAATGGTTGAGTCTCACCTCATCTCTGTGAGGTGAATATTACACATACTGCTGAGAGGCTGAAGAAGCAAGAAATCCAATGAATGTCAAGCATTTATCTGTAAATAAGTAACCAAACCAGGATTAGAAGTAAGATCACCAAGCTTCCAGGCCAGTGCTGCTGCAGCAGCTAGGCCACATGCTTTTCTTCAGCCAGACTTCCCTCACCCAGCTGGTCAGGGAGTAAAAACCAGGAACACCAAGAGCCATTGAGAAGGGAAAGCATTTAAGTAGAGTCACCCCAGCCAGTGTGAAAATGGTTATGTTTCAAGGCCTCGTAAACCTTTTCAAGGCATTTTGGAAACACTGAACTCCTGCAGTGGGGCAAAATCTTACAGCATCATGGCGCCTGACCTAAAAGCTGAGAAAAGTGGTGGTTTATGGGCAGTTAACTTTTACTACTCTTTTGCGAATCTTGTTTTTTCCCCTTCTGCTAACTTTACCAACTTCTACCAAATCATGGGCTGTGAAAAGACAGGAGGCTAGAAAGTTCCTTTCATGGACTGTTTTCCCCTTGATCTAAATGTTACAGAAAGTGTTCTTTTCCTTGCCTCATGCCCAGTGTTTTTCTTTTCACAAACTAATCAAAAGATTTACATTGATCTGTCTTGCACTCTACACCGGAGCACCATTAGTGGCATTAACACTAGAACTTATAAACATTATATGAATGGACTTTGTAACCTGATGCTATGCTGGCTTGTAAAGAGCTTATAAAGAGATGCTAGGCCCCCAAGTGTGTTTATTTCTAAGGAAAATAATACCTTACCTAAATAAATGTTACTTTCTGTGAGTAGGCTACCCTGTTGCTGTGTGCTGCTGCCTGTTGTTGTCTCCTATGAAAATAACTGCAAATGCTTCCATCCCAAGCTTTTGCCTGTACCAGTACGTGCTGAATATTGTCAGCTTAGTTTCTTTGTAGTCTGCCTGAACAAAATCCTGGAACTGAAAACAAGTGGAATTGAACTTTTGGGTTGGATGCTTGCTTACTTGGTTGAAGGAATGCAAAATTTTCCATGTCATCTACAGTTTCAAGGAAGAAAACTATACAAAGTTTCTAAACAACTTCTTCTGTCTTACAGAGATTGCTAGTGTTCCTCAAAGTGTGCATGTGTATTTGTAGAGATAAATTAATACCTCTACATTATATTAAGCAATTTTAGCCTTTACAGAAAGTAGCAGGTTTTCATGGCTTATCTAATGAGAATGCAGCAGTTGAAACTGTGGTGTGGAGGAAGAAAGAGCTACCTACTAGCACGCCCATGTTTGTGACCTTGGTCTGCAGAGCTCACCTCTGGGAGAGAGGGAGAGTTTGATCTCAAATTCCTTCAGTCTTTGGCTTTCATGGTGAGGCTGTCTTGGATTTGTAAGATTTTCTGCAGAAATTGAATTTGGGCAAATTAATTTGATGGGGAATCTATTGTATTATAAGAGATTCCAGTCACTTCCAACCCACTGGGCAACCCAATAATATCATGTATTTCTCATTCTCAGTCAAGTCATTCAGCACTCTACATTTGACTCTTCCATACATTGGTAAAACTGTTATAGAAAGCAATGCTTTTCTGTCTTTCATCTTGGATCTATCCTAGATTTTCTATTTATGTAGAAATTTAGAAGGAGAAGAGAAGCTGTGTTTCTTAAAAACCTGCTTGCAATTCCTGGTAAGCCATACACCCAGAACAAGATCTCATAGGTTAACATACATTCATCTGTGTCATTTTGACAGTTGTACAAAGTACACATTTGATCTCTATTTACAGTTTAGATTGCCCGTGTCCTAAGTGATATTTAGGTGTATACAAAGTTAGCATTCTCTACAAGTCTGTGGTCCACGTAGTGTGTTTCTTTAGAAAATTCTGAAACCTCGTCAAGCTGACTACTAGGGTGCTAGAAGTTAATTTCAGTTCAAGTTGAAAGGAGTGGTACCTTGACCATATCATAGTTGTAGACTGTGTATAATCAATGCTTTGTGGAAGACAAGATCTGTAATTATGGATCATTTATTTAAAGATCCTGAAAGGCTTGCCAGTAGCTCTAATTAGTATGTTACAATTGCAATACCTTACAAACATTACCCAGTGTATTAAAGCTACTCTTGAGTATATAACCATTAGTCTTCTGAATTCATAAATATGGAAAACAGAAATGGACAGCTCGGAAAAGCTATGTAAGAATGCTAAGAAAGTTGGCATAGGAGTCAGGAACAGATATCTCTCTCTCTTTTTTAAAAAATTGTTGTTGTTTCTCACTCCTGTATCCCAAATATGTTCGTGGGATTTTTATCCCTCCTAGGTACTTGTTACATTCCAACATAATCTTTTCAATGACACCAAGGAGAGCAGAAAATACATTTCAAATGGAATCGACATACATCTTCCCAATAGAAAACTTTCCCAAAATGTTTAGTAACTTAGCATGCTGAGCAGCAGACACTGGCAAGCCATGTTAATCAGTTCTGCTTTATAAAAGCAAACAAGGTGGGGAGGAAGTAATGAGACCCTGAAACATCTGTTTGGAGACTTCCAATCCCCTTAGAAGGTTTTGAGTTCTGTCTTAAAGAAACACAACTCTGAAAAATTACAACCAACTGTGGGAACATTTTCTAGCTCTTTACAAAAAATTAATTACATAAATATTAGTCTATAAAAAGTAAATTCCCTCTGCCCTCTTCTCCAGTTTTGCTTCTGGTATAAAGGTGTAATCTTGCCTTACATTGCAAACATTCTTTAGGCAAAGACAAGCTAGATCAGATCCATCCTAGTTTTGCCAAAGGAGGAAAAACAGCTTTGATTGTTATGAAGCTAGATAATCATAGATAATACAGTGTTAATAAACAATCTTAGAGTTAGAACAGTATAGGAATGCTGCCATTTAGTAACAATGAAATACACACTCCTCTGTCTATTTCACACAATTAATAGCTACTTAATTTCTTTATAAAGTTATATGTTAAAAGGCTACATAAAATAATTTCTCCTTCCTACTTAGTGCTACTCACAGCAGTGGTTCTAAACTGTTATCTAATGTGAAAATAAAATTTGAAATCTGTGTTCTTACTCTTGTTTATTTAGGATACTTTAATAGAGAGGTTGACTGTTCTGGTCAATTTTAATTCTTAATCTACTTCTGGTTTTCTTTTTAAATCAGTTGCTGCTGAGTTCTGGATAATACATTTTTCTTAAGAAATGGGGCATAGGGAAAGGAAGTCTTTGCTTAGTATGTGGTGTTTGTCTTTTTGGTATTTTAGGAAGGCAGACATTATTTATCCTTACTGATTTATATAATTCTTCTGCTTTTTACAGTTGGATGTAATATTCATTTTTGTTCTATGTTCTTGGTAATCGGCCTGTTACCCAGCTGTTAAGTTCTACCAGGGAGAGAAATAAGGAGAGGGAAGTGATTCCATTCTGGAGTGAAATTGCCTTGCACTCTCTCTGGATGACAAGCTCTAGAGAAGTGTAATTTTTGGACATATTCATCAGTCTCCTTAATAAAATTTTGAAATAGTCTGAAGTAGTAAGTTATCGTTGTTAATGTTTTCTTACAATAACAGTAGTGCTCCAGAGAGCACTTGTCTCTTTCCTAGTTTGCTTTTTAAATTGTAACATGGATTTTTTAAATCTTAAATATTTAACAGAACTATTCTGAAGAACCTGTTTTACAAACTACCCACAGAGCGGTGTTTTAGGGCCAGCATTTCGGCAACAGGACTTTAGTTCTGAATCCCATTGCTTACACTCAGAGTAAAGTACAGGGTAGCATATGCATGAATATGTGCAAGTTTGCTTGTGAATTTGCATGTTCCCTACTTGTCATCCTTCCTGTACACTGTTACTTAGCCTAGGAATGCTCCAGCATAAAGTGTACATGCAATAATCGCTCTTTGTCTTCTATTAAAAAGTAATGACCTGCAGTGAGACACACTAGCAACTTGTTAACAACAGCTAAACGAGAGTTATTTTTGGTTCGTCTTAAAGTCTGTACCTCCAAACGTTTGGTATTCCTTCAGTAACTTAATAGTCTAAATGATAATATTTAATATTCTCATAGCACGTGATTAAAACCAGCCTGTCTGTAGGGCCTTTTCGCCATTTAAAGGAATCCATAGCAAGAGTAAAATAGCACTTGCCCAAATTCGTATGTTGTCTTCAGTTGTATTCTGGCTCTGAAAGCTTCTTAAGCTTCCAATTATCGAAAAAATGTCTTTTGTTTTAATTGTTCTACAAGCTAGGTGCAAACGCATACTCTTATAGTTGATACTGAACCATACACAGGGACACTGCAAATTCAGTTACCTTCTGGGCACTTCAAGGTGCTGGAGTTCCCTGAAGAAAATTTAGGTTGAAAAAATTCACATCTCTTGGGCCAAAATGCTTGAACTACATTTATTGGCAAAGCGTGTTTCCTTCTGGGTTGAATGGGGTCCTACAGGATCATTTGATGGTTCTAGGCATTTAAAAAGTATGTTTATGTCTCTAACAGGGAATCGAATAAGTCAACATTTTCATTTCCAAACCCCTGCTTTTCTTCCAGCATTTCTGTCTTACATGGAAAATGAGACAAGATTAAAACTTGCCATACAGGACTTTAGCTTGAAAACAACTCATCTGTGAAATTCAGTGCATCTGTGTATAAGAAAATCACATGCTTTATTTCAGCAGTTTTACACTGCCTGTGTTGTAAATTAGCCTAGATTAACGATTGTAACAAATTGGCATATGCATGTACTTTCATGTAAAAATCTTAATATTTACTTCTATAAATAATGTTTGGTTTTTGGAAGACTTGGGAAGGTATTAGTTTGGTAGGGTTCCTGAGTACTGAGATTCTCTAGCTGATCAGCTGTCTCTAATATTGATGTTAAAAGGTGACTTGTAAGTTCCACCTTTTAGGCTGCTTGCTTTTATTTGGCTATTTAGCTGCACTGTGAATTCCTTTGCCTTGGAAAAACTGAGTATAACAGCAATTTCTTCTCTTCTATGGTCAAACTGCTTTTGACATTTTTCAAGAGGAAAACATATGATAAAAGTGTGAAAGTAACCGATTCCTTTAAGCATTCTCATTTCTATTTAATCACTTGCAAAGTAATGCTGCTGCTTCTTTTTATTGGCTGTAAATCCTGTTTTTTTTGGGGGTGGGGTTGAGTTTGAAGCCTTCAGGCTCTATGGAAATATCCTAGCTACAAAAAACATGCCTCCTAATTTAATTTCCACCTGACTTGTAGACTGCATGGAACAGATTGTGCATGGCAAGCCAAAAGTGATTATTAAGCACTGGATCTGTGCAGTGTAAAAGTGAACTTTATTCTCTTTACAGGCAAGGTGGTTCTGGGAAGCATATTTTCAATCAATGAAAGCAATTGCTCTTGCTACTCTTCAGATTATCAATGATAGAATTTATCCATATGCTGCCATTTCTTATGAAGAATGGAATGATCCCCCAGCTGTGGTAAGTAAATTCGTTTGATTTACTCATAAAACAAATTGTGGGTTTGTTTTTTTTCCTCATAAAAAAGGTATGTGCTATGAAACTTGGTAATAATTCTGTGTATGTGTGTTTGTGTGTGCATGTGTTGTGTTGGTAACTTGCACAGATGACGCTAATATATTTTATGACAACTGACAAAATAACTAGCAGTTCATTTTATGTCCTGGCAGTGAAATGTGAACTTTTAACTTTTGCTGTTGCGCACACTAAATTGCTTGCTTGTTTATATATTTATTTATTTTTCATGCATGCATGCATACACACTTCTTTATTTCTGTTGAATTTATTGTGAGTTTAGAGCTCTTAAAAATTAAGAACTGCAGTAGAAATAGTAGGTGGAAATACTGAAGATCTTAAACAATCTGCAAGGCTCTTTCATGTAATTCTGATGAAATAGCTAATTATTCCTATGCCTACAATTCTCTCCATGTTATTTCTACATAATTTCTCTTATACAAAAACTGATGATCAAAATTTTGCTGTGTCTTTTTTTTTTTTTTTTTTCCCCCTTAAGAAACCACCTCTGTTAAGAAGAAACACTGGAGTATTAATTAACCTTCTGCACCAAGCAGCTGGTTCTGATTTTTTACTATATAGAAGCCTGCGGATGATTTTCACTCATAATCAGTTAATTTTCTCTGTGTCAAAATATAAAAAAATAGTTTTATTTTACTAATAAAATCAAACTTGTTAACTGTCTCACTTTATGATGGTTTAGAGAGAGTTTCTCTGAAAGCTGGGTAGGAGTGCTCAAGAGGAGAGTGTGTTTTACTTTAAACTCTTCAGGCTGATAGAGTGTGAACAGTTGCTGACAGAGTTAGAAGCTCATTGCTGAGTTTCAGATGATTTTCCATTGCCTAGCCAAAGGCCTTAGTAATCTACAGTTGTCACTGCCTAGAGAGCAAACGTGGCACTTGTCAGTATTTAAGGAAGAAATTAAGCTGCACAAGAAGTAAGTAGGTACTCCGCAAGAAGGGGATCAGAACATCTTAACACCTTCAGATTATGCTAGCAAAACAAGCACCTTGAAACACCTCGTAAAATTAAGACAATGACTTTAGGATTACTCAGCCTTCAAAGGGGACACACAAACATCTTCTGGGTTCTCTCCTATACTGGAAACCTATCCATTTCCAGGGAAGCTAATCTTGCTCTGAGCAACAAGCAGGCTCCTTTTTTTTTTTTTTTTTTTTTTTTTTTAATATATACTTGGAAAAAAAAATTTATGTTAGTCATTCAGCCTAGAGGTTCTTAAGCAGAAGGTTTATGACTACAGACATGGCAACATACAGAACTCTGAAACTGTGGAAGAGCACGTAACAGCAATACCGTGCTAGGGCAGTACAAGGAGTAGTCAGGAATATTGTATCAATGTGCAATTGCAAAGAAAAGTTAGAAGGCTGACTGCAGTTAGGCTGGAATTTGTCCAGGACATTGGAGTTAACACCTCGTATCGTGCCTCTCATTCCATGAATGGTCAGTTCCTTGGTGGTTTTATGTCTCAGTTGAAAGAATTTGATGTTTATCCTGGTCTATGAAAATTGCTTAATATGTGCATGAATTCATTTCTTGCTTCAATATAAAACAGAAACATCATTAAAAGTTCCTTTATGGGCTGTGTAAGCTCCATGTTAGCCAGCAACACAGAGTGCTTGTGACCCTTTCTTAGAGGGTCAGTTAAAGAAAACAGAATTCAGATCAGGAATTGTTCAAGAGCAGTTAAATTTGTAGAACAGCAGTACACAATCCTGTGATATCTTTAGCTGGGGATTTTGATAGCTACTCTGAGCATGTATGAGAATTTCCTTCCATGGGGCTCTCTTCTTTTTTTCTTTCTTTTTTTTTAAGCCAGCTAATACTGTTTGGTTTTGACCCTTGCTCTTTCATTCGAAGCAAATAACTGAAGCCTTCTCCAATTTATCTTTGAAATTTTTTTTTTGGTGAATATATTTTATCTCTTTGAGGTGAGAGCATATTACAGTTGCGGTCTATAGGGAGCATATTTTTCAGGACTCAGCTAATTTCTAGCTTCAGACAATTTAGAAGGTGATGATATATACAGTATCTGCTAGTAAATTTAATAAGTCAATAAATTTAATAATAGTTATTTTATTTTTTTTTAAATAATTGTGCTAGTCGGAATTCCACAGTTGGTGTCTGCTTGTCAGGGGAATAATGACCCACTTGAGCCTGGGTATGTTTCTCATCTAAGTTGGTGCCTCATGTCCACTCATAACACTGTTACAATTTCGAGTAAGCCTGGATGAAACATTAGAGTTGGAAAACAGGTACATCTGTACATTTGAGGTAGCAGAAGATGGAAACTGTATGCTCTAACTCTGATAAGAAGACAAAATAACTAAAGATGACTTGAATGCGTTCCTCATTTACCAGAAAATTGTCATATTCTTCTCTAAATAAACTCCAAGACTGAAGCATTTAAAGCAAATTATTTCAGGTTGGCCCCAGGGCCAGGATATAGGTAACTTAAAATGAAGCACCTGCGAGTTAACATTAATACCACAGTGAAATGTGCAAGTAACTGGGTGTCACAAATTCTGATGTTACTGGCCAGAGCGAGCTGTACCTCCAGAACTTGCCATGTGTATTCTGCCTTCAAACTTAGCTGGCTCAGCACCCAGTTCTTCTAGCTCTGCTTGTTGTTCCTTGTGACGTGGTCAGTAGGGATTAAATGCAGTGCTCTTCTATATGGTCTTGTTCCTGTTACGCGGTTTAGATAGGACTGTGGAGTTGCAGAAAGAGTATGTAGAAGCTATAGGCAGGTTAACAGAAGTTGCAGAGCTTCAATCACCATTTTAAGGCAAGGGGCTTAATGCAATTAGCCAGCAATTTCATTAATCAGTACAAGGCTGTTAATAGAGCTCAGATCCCTGTGCTCTGAATAGTGAGATTTTGAAAATGAGAGCATGGATTTGCCTATGGTATATTTATACAGAAAAAGCCAGCTTTAATGGGTTTATGAGCTTACTTGCTAGGACAAATACACCTTTCTAACAGAAAGAAGAGCTTGCTGTCTGTGCAAATCATCATGCAGAGGAGAATCCTTAGCTAGAGAGAATCCTTCACCATGGTTGCTTACCTGCCTGTCACCTTGGTTTAAGGTTTCTTTTTCTTTGTGTGCTTATAGGGGTTAATTTTTAGTATGTCACTAGAAGCCTGAGAAGTAACAGAAAAATAGAGCTTGCTAAGATGTCCTGGTTGTTAATTGTTTTGCTGCTCAACTCTTACAACTGCTTCAAGTGTAAAATAAAGCAGTAAAAATATTATTTCTACTTTGACAATTAGGGTAGCTCATAACTCTCCACGGTGCACATTTTACTCTGCATTTTGTTGAGGTATTGCAGCCTCATGAGTTTACATCCAGTTCTAAGATTCATAGTCTAATTTCAGTCTATTTCCTATGATTTCATGTAGTACTGCCTTTTATTATTTTGATTATAGTACAGTAGAATTGAATCTATTTTGAGTTAGCAAACCTTTAAGAGACTAAAGCCTGTAAGTATGCTAGATAAAAGATTTTTAGGAGCCTTAAATATTCGATTAAGTTGGTAACATCTATGAAGAGAAAGCTTCATCTTTCACAAAAGGCTGCCTCAAGTTTGATGTCACTTGCAAAATAGGACCATCAGGGACTTACGGCTATTTTCTGAAGATTTTCACTTTGCTTTATTTTGAATTCTGATACTTCAGATGAGGCATTAGGACATATCTGCAAACATAATAATGATTATTCTCTTTTCAGCAAAATTACATTGATGTTTCTCTCTGAGGGGATGGCTATTATCTTGGACAGTCAGCATGAAGGTGATATTCACACATTTAAAATCAGTGAGGCATGCTCATGGCTAGATCTGCATATAGATAAGCTTTATTCCTGTTCCCCAGATATGCCTCAAGTCTCAACACAAAGAAGCACCTTGTGTGGAGTCTGTAGTTTCCCAAACATTTTAAACCACTATAAGCAGGTACTGTTGCCAAAAGCAGCAGTCCTGCACTCTTCTGCAGTTGGATGACGATTTCTCTCTCTGTGTGCTACCTTCTTTTTGAATTTTCTAATTCACTTATGAATTAACTGAAATAGTTTTCCTCATGTAAAACTTACCCAGCAAAAGTAAAAAAAAAAAAAAAGGGGGGGTGGGGGGGGAGCAAGGGAGGGACCGGGTGGCTGGAAGGCTGCTTTTTTTGGCCGTTAGTTTGGCTTATATTGGCTCAAAATATTAGTGAGGCTGTTGCCTGAGTGTCTTCCCCACAGTGTGGATGCAGCAGCAGTGCAGGAGGGTGTTTTTCCAGCAGGAGGGACTATAAGGTACACAGAAGATAAATGCATATGCAGTTAATTCCATTCTTAGTACATTACATTGAGGAAGTGATCCAAGAGTTTTATGTGTTTGTATAGGTTGACTGAAGACTGTTGGCCTTTTCTAAAGAAAAAAAAAATAAATTATGAAGTGGCTTATTTTCCTACCCGTCCACTATCTTGTTGAGGCAGTGGAAGACCAGTAGCATATAACACGGTTATATGTTATGGAATAGTACTTTCAGTAAAAATGCACTGCAAGAAGCTGATACTAAAACATCCAGGGAGCTGACTAGGGGGAACCAGTCAGCCCCATGCATCACAACAACAACTAGTAAGAAAAAAAGAAGGGTAATTGTCATAGGAGACTCCCTTCTGAGGGGAACAGAGGGCCCGATATGCCGACCAGACTCATCCCATAGGGAAGTCTGCTGCCTCCCTGGGGCGAGGATAAGAAACATTACTAGGAAGCTCCCTAAGCTGGTCAAATCATCTGATTATTATCCGTTATTGGTTGTACAGGTTGGCAGTG
Source organism: Theristicus caerulescens (assembly GCA_020745775.1). NCBI lineage: Eukaryota > Metazoa > Chordata > Aves > Pelecaniformes > Threskiornithidae > Theristicus > Theristicus caerulescens. Next base: position 25,772,222 of record CM036564.1, read on the forward strand.
ACGAGGTAGACGATAGAGGTGTAAAGTCAATCAAAAGAGATTTTAGAGAACTGGGGCCATTACTTGAAGGATCAGGAGCACAGGTGGTGTTCTCCTCCATCCCGTCAGTAGCGGGGAAACATATGGAAAGGAACAGGAAGACCCACCTCATCAACACATGGCTTAGAGGCTGGTGCCAGAGGTGGAACTTTGGGTTTTTCAACCATGGGGAAGTTTACATGGCACCAGGCCTACTGGAGGCAGATGGGGTTCACCTGTCGCCAAAGGGGAAAAGGATTCTGGCTCAGGAGTTAGCAGGCCTCATTGACAGAGCTTTAAACTAGACTCGAAGGGGGAAGGGGATAAAACCAGTTCTGCTAGGGACGAGCCCAGGGGTGGCACGCCTGTGTTGGAGAAGAGATCGATAGCCCAACTCAAGTGCATTTACACCAATGCACGCAGCTTGGGCAATGAGCAGGAGGAGCTGGAGGCCATTGCGCGGCAGGGAAACTATGACGTGGTTGCCATTACGGAAACATGGTGGGACGACTCGCACAACTGGAGTGCTGCAATGGATGGCTACAAGCTCTTTAGACGGGACAGGCAAGGAAGGCGAGGCGGCGGGGTAGCCTTGTACGTCAGAGAGTGTTTTGACTGTCTTGAGCTCAACAAAAGTAACGACGAGGTTGAGTGCTTATGGGTAAAGATCAGGGGAAAGGCCAACAAGGGAGATATCCTGGTGGGAGTCTGTTATAGACCACCCAACCAGGATGAGGAAGCAGATGAAGTTTTTTACAAGCGGCTGGCTGAAGTCTCAGAGTCTCTAACCCTTGTTCATATGGGAGACTTCAACTTACCAGATATCTGCTGGAAATACAACACGGCAGAGAGAAAGCAGTCTAGGAGGTTCCTGGAGTGCGTGGAGGATAACTTCCTGATGCAGCTGGTAAGCGAGCCAACCAGGGGAGGTGCCCCGCTGGACCTGCTGTTCATGAACAGAGAAGGCCTAGTGGGTGATGTGGTGGTCGGAGGCTGTCTTGGGCACAGCGACCATGAAATGGTAGAGTTTTCGATTTTTGGAGAAGTAAGGAGGGGGGCCAGCAAAACCACAACCCTAAACTTCAGAAGGGCAGACTTTGGCCTGTTTAGGAGTTTGGTTAACAGAGTCCCTTGGGAGGCGGTCCTGAAGGGCAAGGGAGCCCAGGAAGGCTGGATGTTATTCAAGAGGGAAGTCTTAAAGGCACAGGAGCAGGCTGTCCCCATGTGCCGCAAGTCGAGCAGGCGGGGGAGAAGACCGGCCTGGCTGAACAGAGAGCTCTGTCTGGAGCTCAGGAAGAAAAGGAGAACCTACCACCTTTGGAAGAAGGGGCAGGTGACTCAGGGGGACTACAAGGATGTGGTGAGGATATGCAGATTAGAAAGGCGAAGGCCCAGCTAGAACTTAAACTGGCCACTGCTGTCAAGGACAACAAAAAATGTTTCTACAAGTATATCAGCGACAAAAGGAGGGCTAAGGAGAATCTCCCTCCTTTGTTGGATGAGGAGGGAATCTTGGCCACGAAGGATGAGGAGAAGGCTGAGGTACTTAATGCCTTCTTTGCCTCAGTCTTTAATAGTCGGACTGATCATCCTCAAGGTTTTCATGCCCCTGAGCTGGGAGATGGAGATAGGACTCAGAATGTAGTCCCAGCTGTCGAAGAGGTGGCAGTCGCTGACCTGCTCCTCCACCTGGATGCCCACAAGTCTATGGGGCCAGACAGGATCCACCCGAGGATACTGAGGGAGCTGGCGGAGGAGCTTGCCAAGCCACTCTCCATCATTTATCAGCAGTCCTGGTCAACCGGGGAGGTCCCAGATGACTGGAAGCTAGCAAATGTGACACGCATCTACAAGAAGGGTCGGAAGGAGGATCTGGGGAACTACAGGCCTGTCAGCCTGACCTCGGTGCCGGGGAAGGTCATGGAACAGATCATCCTGAGTGCCATTATGCGGCATGTGCGGGACAACCAGGGGATCAGGCTCAGCCAGCATGGGTTTATGAAAGGCAGGTCCTGCTTCACTAACCTGGTCTCCTTCTATGACAAGGTGACCCGCTTAGTGGATGAGGGGAAAGCTGTGGATGTTGTCTACTTGGACTTCAGTAAGGCCTTTGACACCGTCTCCCACAGCATTCTCCTGCAGAAGCTGGCTGCTCACGGCTTGGACAAGTGCACTCTGCACTGGGTTAAAAACTGGCTGGACGGCCGAGCCCAGAGAGTGGTGGTGAATGGAGCCAAATCCAGTTGGTGACTGGTCACGAGTGGTGTTCCCCAGGGCTCAGTGTTGGGACCGGTCCTGTTCAATATCTTTATTGATGATCTGGATGAGGGGATTGAGTGCACCCTCAGTAAGTTTGCAGGTGACACCAAGTTAGGTGGGAGTGTCGATCTGCTGGAGGGCAGGAAGGCCCTGCAGAGGGACCTGGACAGGCTGGATTGTTGGGCTGGGGCCAACTGTATGAGGTTCAACAAGGCCAAGTGCCGGGTCCTGCACTTCGGTCACAACAACCCCAGGCAACGCTACAGGCTTGGGGAGGAGTGGCTGGAAAGCAGCCTGGCTGAAAAGGACCTGGGGGTGATGGTTGACAGCCGCCTAAATATGAGCCAGCAGTGTGCCCAAGTGGCCAAGAGGGCCAATGGCATCCTGGCTTGTATCAGGAATAGCATAGCCAGCAGGACCAGGGAGGTGATAGCGCCCCTGTATTCAGCACTGGTGAGGCCGCACCTCGAGTACTGTGTCCAGTTTTGGGCCCCTCAATTCAAGAAGGACATCGAGGTGCTGGAGCGTGTCCAGAGAAGGGCAACAAAGTTGGTGAAGGGTCTAGAGAACAAGTTTTACAAGGAGCGGCTGAGGGAGCTGGGGTTGTTTAGTTTGGAGAAGAGGAGGCTGAGGGGAGACCTTATTGCCCTCTACAACTACCTGAAAGGAGGCTGTAGAGAGGTGGGGGTTGGTCTCTTCTCCCAAGTAACAAGCGATAGGACGAGAGGAAATGGCCTCAAGCTGCGCCAGGGTAAGTTTAGGTTGGATATTAGGAAAAACTTCTTTACTGAAAGAGTAGTCAGGCATTGGAACAGGTTGCCTAGGGAAGTGGTTGAGTCCCCATCCCTGGAGGTATTTAAAAGATGGGTAGATGCAGTACTTGAGGACATGGTTTAGTGGTGGACTTGGCAGTGCTAGGTTAACGGTTGGACCTGATGATCCTAAGGGTCTTTTCCAACCTTAACAATTCTATGATTCTAAGACTCCTTTTAATGAAGAGGGGCATATGATGTTTTCAGGGCCTGAGATTCATTCCTGGACCACTTGAGTCCTTTATGTCTCAGTCTTTTGCTGCAAGCATGGGAGTTTAATGCCTTTTGTATTTCTTGGCCCAGCCATTATCCATTAGGCAGGAGCAATCACTTATGTTCAAGCAAGCCAGAAAATGACTGCTTCTACAGCGTGCCCTCTGATGGTTACTGGTTTGGGCTGGATTAGCGCTAATGACCTGGGTTTGAGATATGATCTGTTATCTTCAATTGAGTACTTTGTTATGCTCTAATAGAGGTAAATTACTTTCTCACTTGTGCTTCTTTGTAGATTATTCAAATTCTCCTCTTTCTTTGCCTCATACCTTGCTAACATATATGGGTTTATGAAAAATGAGTAAGATATGTTTTTTCCAGATTTCTTTAGTTGCTTTTGTTGAAATTCCTTCAAGCCTGTTTATAATGTAGACCTATAAAACATTAGAGGTTTTTTTTTGTCAGGGGCTGCTTTTGAGCTTTGACCTTGGATGATACAGACCATAGTTTAGTAATCACTTGAGAATATCACCATGCCGAACAATAAACATACCAGATTTCATTTCTCCCAGTGTGGCAGAAAACAGCACCATCATTTGGTTTAAACTAAAATAGCCAAATTAACTTAGTGCAAAAAAATCCATTCATTTAGCAAAGGCTAAGTAGGATGTTCATTTACAGAACACTTGGTGGGCTTCTGCCAATTACCAGGCAGTTGACACTTGTTAAACAATTAAACTGTTTCTAAGCTCTTTGACTAGTTACAGCCCTCAGCCTCCAGATAATGCCACTGTTATAACTGCACTTCCATCCTAGTACCCTTCCTCATCTTCAAAGCATTAAGCAAATACTAACTTACGCTTTTTTTATTTACCTGTAAATGAGAACAAGCTAGCGCATTTCTGGGCAATGCACATCTGGTATTTTTTTCCATTGAACAATATTAGTTTCTGTTCCTGCTGTATTTCCAGCTACCTTGTGTGATGGTTTGAATCACTGGGTGAAATTTTGCTTTATTTACCATGTTAGAAGATAGATATTCTTTCTTATACTAAATAAGTTTCAGTTTATTGGTATATTTTTCCAGTGTTGATATTATGGACAAGTTGAGTATACCACCTGTATTCAGCTATAAATATTTATATTTTTGTGTGAGTGAAACATTATTTAACAGTTGGTTATTTAATTTACCTGCCCAGAGATTAGGATTCTTCTCTTACACAGTGACAGATAACCTCCAGTTATCCTGTGTTGTGTGGCTAGTATCTAGTGTGTAGGTTTATTTCCATAGTAAATCATATCCTTTGAGGCATAAACAACAATTGTTTTTTATTTGGTTGATAGAATCAAAAACTAGATTTCATATATTTCACTTAAGCGACATTTTAGTTCTTAAGACTATACCTAACCACTTAATGCTGTTGGGTTTTATTTTCTCTAAGAGATTTTTGCTTTGTCTTTAGCTTAGTAGTAGACACCTGAACATACAAGTGAGAGACGTTTTTAATCTTAGCAAAGCTGGTTTTGAGATGCATCCAAAGAAACTTTACATTTTTGCTGGCGAAAGGTGAGGGTCTCATTATTGTTGTTCTTATGTTGTTTGTTGCACTGCCTGGTGCCTCCTGTGGTTTCATAACTGTGTGGCTTTATTTTATGTAATGGGAGTCATTAACTTGAATAAAAAAAAAGGGGGGACTTTGTTGCTTTGGATTCCACAAGTCATCTTTTCAGTAGCCCCTGTCTTTTCTGGCTTTGGGAGCATGAAAAGTATATTAAGCTCCATTTTCCCAATTCAGATTATGTCATACCCTGTTTTTTTTGGGGTCAGGAGCTGCTACATTGACTTACAATGGGGCGGGGGGGGGAACCCACAGAAAAACACGAATCCTTTTCCTGTTTCTCTTTCCAATTGTTTGAATATTCTTATTAAGGTTATAATGTTATAATATTCTTATTATTCTTATTCTAACAAAAGAATGGCAATAAAATTGATGGAAGGATTCCAAGAAGCATAAGTATTATGGCAACTGTAAATATGAACTTAGTTCTTGATAATTCTCCTCTTCTCACTGCAAATCTATTCCTTTGACACATTATTGAAATTAAGGAGTTGAAGAGAGGAGCCTGAAGCTGAGGTTTTCTATCAAAGAACATGTTCAGCCAGTAGATTCTGTCAGAAGGGCTCAGACAGCTGATTAGATTTAAGCGACTAAACAAAAAAAAGATGCTGAATAACTTAGTGTTACAGTTACGTGATGTATTTTGGCAATCAAAATTCATTATTCATGACAGTATTGGATTACATCACTCAAGAAGGAATAGGTAGAAACTCCTGTGTGTCTTGTGGCTAAAATGTTTTTGAGGAGGGTTTATAATCTTCATCAAAATATGAGATGGTGGCCACTGCAACTTGGCTTGTGATTCTGCAGAGTGTAAGCACTGTGGTTGTCTCTGGAGAAGCAAAGAGGGTTAATTCCTTTGGTTTTGCCCTATGACCACTTGAGGATGGGAAGCATGATGAAATACTTTCTCAAAGTATTCAATAGAAACTTATCGTGAATAATTGGAGCAAAATAGAATAAATCAAGGCTTTTTTTGGTCTGGTAATTCATAATTGAAACCACATTGGGGTTTGATATTCAGAATAACCCAGCTGAAAAAGCCTTACACACAGAGGCAGGGGATATATATCGCTGCTTTGCTTAGATGTGTAGGAGAACTGCTTAGCTACTGTTTAAGTTCAGCACACTCTTGTCCTTACATCTGTGCTTAGAAAAGTCAGTGAGTTGTTGTTGTTCAAACTGTGTCGTTTCACTAACGTGGTGGTTACAACAAGCACTGAGTCTAGTTGTTGAAAATAAAATACACAGGGAGGAAAGCCCACTGTCTTGTTCATGGGAGCAGTGAAATTTTATTCTTCTAAAGTGCTGTTGCCGGGTTTTCCTACTAAATGATAGCTGGGAAGTTCTTGACTCTCTTCTATAATATGGGACATCTTACACAGCCTTGTTTTCCTAGAGGCGATTCTGACATGCAGTTTGTAATGTGTCTTCTGTGTTTTTCTTCAAGTCTCTTTCAGTTGTACTCAGTGTACACCCAAATAAGAAGTTTTGGGGTAGGACCCTGTCTTAGTTATGTCTGGTGTTTTGCCAATACCTTTGAGGCTCTGTAGCATTTATAATGATTGGCCAGTTCTCAGTCCAGGTGTGTTCATTGATGTCCTGAAGCTCCTATCTATCTCACTTCTGTATCCTGCTAAGAACGGTCTGTTTAAAACTTCTCTGCTAACTTGAACCTGAAGAGACCACATTGAGTCCAACCTTAAGCATCCCACATAATGAGAATTCAACTCCGTTGATACTTTGTCCTTAATGTATTAAATTTTCCTAAAATAGAAGCAAGTAGTTTTTAATAACCAAAAGGGAGAGCAATATTTGATATATCTATAGTAAAGGGAGGTGCCTTATTTCTAAGGCATTATTACACATGCACGCTTGTGGAAAGCATGCACAGGACAGCTGCAGCACTCTGAATCCTTCCCTGTGTACATACCCATTCCTGAATTCTCCTCTCTCCCCAGCTTCAGGCTAATCCCTAAGTTCTCACTGTCATTCAGGTCCCACTACTTTGTTTTTTCTTGTGAACTGCAAAGAGCTGTCAGACAACTGAGACTGCGAGACTTAAGTGACATGAGATTACTCTTAGGAAACTGTCACTTGAACTTGATCCTTTTTGCCCATAAAAATGATTCACAGCAAACCACCTATTAATCTTAGATTAATTATACCGGTTCCTCAAATGATATTAGCTGGGAGGGCAAGAGTGAAGGGTTGTCTTACCCATAGCTGAGTGTCAGCACTTTGTCAAAGAAAGGTGATGGATGATTAATCCACTGTTGCTGTTTGCTCTTCTCTCTGAGAGTGAAAGTTCCTGTGAATTTCTGTCAAGAATGTTAATAAAGATGGGACTGGAGCAAATGTTCCTTCACCACTTGGTTTCTTGAGCAGTGACTGGGAGAACCCATCCCTATGTCGTTATCCATTTCATGCTTTGCTGCCATAATGGAGATTTAATTAGGTTGCTGCTGAATTAATTGCCTGTATGGTTTGCTTTTCCCAAGCAGAAATCTGGAAGACTTTAGCTAATTATGGAGGCTTGAATTTGCCCGATTTCCTGCAGAAAGTGGGGTCAATAGGTCTCAGACTGTAGACACACTCTTCAGGCAGGCAGCAGGGGGTTGGCTTTTAATGGCACTTGAGAGATGCTTAATTGCCTTTTTGAAATGTTTTTCTCAAATGAGAGGCTTGGTTCTTCCATCCATTAGTGAGTGTCTACAGGCTTTTCCCTCCCTCCATCATCCTTTAGTAGATGCATGAGCAAAAACACCTCAAAAGTTGCCTTATTTTTCCTAAGTTATAACCAGCAGAGGAGAACTTTCATGCCTTTCTGAAAGTAGTAAAAGTTGGAATTTAAGTCATGTACCTAAAACTTAGGTTTTTAAGAGAAGGCATGGTAATTTTTTAGGCATGTATGCATGTGCTCGCACATGTACGTCTGTATTTTTTTTCTGTAAGTACCTAAAATAGTCTTAGATGATAGAAAAGGAATAATCCTTTTCCAAGGATATTATAGCAAGTAATTTGTTAGGAAATGCTGTGGCCAGAGAGGAAAGGTTGCTAGATAAACTTCAAGTGGGAGCCACTAATTTAGGTGGTAATACTCACCTGTAAGTAATAAATACGGCATTGTCCGTAGATTACTACTTATTTCTTCTTGTAGGGCAGAAATGTAAGATTTTCTTGGCACTCTACTGAGTATGATGTTAAACCTCTGCTTCAAGTATTAATGAAAAGAGGTTTCTGAAAGTTGTTTTAAGAAGCTGCTTGACATTACAAGGGTCATTTGGGTAATAGCAGTCTTGGGGTGGGGGTTGTGTGGAAACGAGTCTGTAAAGCTTTAATGAGATGGATTATGCTCTGGTAACATTTAGATTGTGATTTGCTGTAGGAATTATTGAAGCTGGAGCAAAATCAGAGGGCTGTCCCCATCTACCACAAGTCGTCTTGTAAAATTAGCAAAAGTATGTATAAAAGCTTTAGTTTTAGAAAATGCAATAATCTGAAAGTAGATTTGTTCCTGCACGTATCAGTTGCTAAAGTAATGGATATATATTTTTCTGAATTACTGAGTGTAGTCCTCTGCTATCACAGGTAGCCGTGTCCCTTTCATGAACTGAAGTTCCATATTATGCTGTTACTATTTCTGCATTATCCTATTACTCCTGTTGGGTAAAAACTAGAACTTCATGCTTTCCATTAGGAACCTCACAAACAGTTTATGTTGAATGCTAACTTGTACCAGACTTGATAAAGTATGTGTAGCTGAACACTAGTCCGTCTTTCCACTATTTCAGGGAGTCTACTAAAGGGTATTACTCCTACTGACAGATCCCTGCCTGGAACATACCCTCAGGCCATCCTAGGTAAAACAGTGTGCCAATGCTGTGCTTAACTTTAAGTGTCTCTCTTTCACCTCACATATTTATACCTCCTTCAGTGTTGATGTGTTCATAGAAGGAAATCATATTCACATCATATTTTTTTCTCCTTTGCCAAGATGGTCAAAATGTTACGGTCTCTTTTAGTAAATAGGCTCTCTATTCTCCTTGTCCTTGAAGTTATTCTAATTAGAGGTGTCTAACCACTAAACATGAGGAGGGTGATTGTTGGGTGTATAAAGTAACCCAAAGACTAAATAAGGAAATGGAAAATTGCAAAGTTTATTTCCTGCAAATATGAGCTGATAACTTTGAGTCTGTAAAACTTGCTTTCCTCCTGATACAAGCAGGCTTATGGTATGAGTTTAGGTGGAGATTCTTGCAGTACTTCTGTAAACTGCTGGCAGTTACTAACCTCTTATGAGTGTTCTTAGTTTTTACAGGCTAGGATTCAAGACTTCCCTGCAAAACAGCATAATTCAGTTTCTGCTTTCCCAACTCCCCTTTTCACCTTGTCCCAAAACGTCTTGTTTTTCCCTTTGCTTCTCTGTCTTACCCCTGCTTGGAACATCAGCTGGAAGGGAGAAGTTGAGACTGAAATGCCAGTGCTTTCATTTCTGTGGAATGGTCCCTTCGCTGTTTCCTCCCCTGCGTTGTTGGCTCCAAAGGAGGTTGGCACATTCAGTGAGAATTTAGTTGTCTGTCTTGTCTTCTGCCAGCTGAGCTGGCTTCCTTATGCTGGCAGTGTATTGAAGCAAGACCTTTAAAGTCTTAAAAGGGATGCCCTCATTAAAGTTCACGAGGAGTAGATAACTCTCTGAAATTCACCTTTGCATCTCATGCCTCTTTTTTTTTTTTTTTTAAATGCAACAGGTGTGTTTTTCACGATTGAACAAACACAGTTTTGTGGAAGGTAGTACATTATTCCTCTTAGTGCCTGCTTTTGCCTTTTTTGCTTGCGTACACATTTTATGCCAGGTTTATATTTTTGCTGCTTCAGTTTTGTTGTTATTAACTCTTTTTTGCTTCTGAAATTGTAGTGCTGATTAAGTTTCTCTTCATTTATTGAGTCCTGACTATAAATATAAATGTCTTCAAATAGTGATTAATAAATGAGAATTGAGTCATGCTAGCTGGATTCAAAATTCACCTTGGTTTTCCTTCTTCACAAATCTATCTGCCTCTTCCACTTTATTTTTTACCTAAAACCCCTCTTGTTTGCAACGTTCAGCTAAGCAAAAATGAAAATCGAATTAAGAAAGAGATTGGAATAAAGGTTTTGAGAAATTACTGAAGTCCACTGTTGCCAGAACTAGAAAGTCAGCCTGCCTCATCTGAGCAAATTCCAAATCTGATGGTTAGGTCCTGCCTATGTGAATTACTCCCTACTGTAATAATTACTCCCGACTGTGATAAGTCACTTTAATCGAATTGTTTTCCTGTTTTCTTGTTTTCTTTCACAGAAATGGAGCAGCGTGAGCAACCCACTCTTCCTTCCACTGATCCCACCTCAGTCCCAAGGTTTCACAGCCATAGTTCTGACCTATGACCGGGTGGAGAGCCTTTTCCGAGTCATCACAGAGGTGTCCAAAGTGCCTAGTCTATCCAAATTGTTAGTTGTCTGGAACAACCAGAATAAGAATCCACCAGAAGGTAAGACCCCATGGTAGGTGTGGTGGAGGAGAGTGAAACTGAGGGTAGCGTGCCTACTTGCGCCTGTTACAGAATGACCTCTCCACTGTGTCATTAATATGTCTTTGAAAAGTATTTCATGGTTGCTTTCAAAATAATAAATTTGGATTTTTTTTGTGGCAATATTTTTGAAAGTGAAATGAGAAAAGCCAAAGTAGATTAAAAGAAAAAAAGCATACCAGTGGTTGTGCTGCTAAATTCTGAATCAAAGGTAACAGATGCAATAGTTACAGAAACATTTCTGTCCTTAACTTTTTTGGGGGGAGTGGTAAGGAGAGACCCATCTTTGATTTGTCAATGCTTGGTTTTATTTCTCTGTAGCTACTCTCTAATTGCAGTGAATACTACTTCTGCTAGACTGCTTTCTAGGGCAAATGTAGTTCAAAGCAGCAAAGTACTTTAAATGCTTGGAGCTATAAAATAAGTTAATATTTTGACTGATGAAATGAAAATTTGGGATATTTTGGGTGTCTGAAAAGAAGTTCCCACACCACCAGAATATCTTGTGAAAATGCTACAGCTTGCCCAGTAAGGCAAGACATATGTGCCTTTTTTTAAATGTTTCTAACACATATGATACTGTGTTGCTCTTTATAGTCTTTATGAGTGAGTCTGGTGAAGTCTGCCTGATACTTTAATTTTTTTTTAATTCATGGTTATTGTAAAATGAGGGGCACATTCACAGACCTTTTCCCAAATGATTTAAAAGTGTAGAATTTTGGAAGAAGATTTGGTTTCAAAAGTATATTAATGACTCCAGTGTGAACTCAGTGCTGTAAATATCTGATTTAATTTGTTTAATTTTCAGTAGCTGAGGTGTGCTTTGCTGGCATGGGTATCTGCTGGCCTGGCATGCTGCTGTACTGTATCCCCTTGTGCCAGGACCTCAGTCTCAGGCTGCCCAGTACTCACAGCTCGCTGCGTACATTTTCAAACCCAAGATCCTAATCCTGTGTTTCTCTGTCTCCTTCCATGTAACACCACTGCACATGCCGTGGCTGCTCTGTCTCCCACCAGCTCCCTTTTTTCCCAGCCCTGGGCTGTCTGCTTCACGAGACCATGCTGCTCTTACTCTTCTCCCAGGTCCTTAGCTGGAAGCAAAGGTCCTGACATTGGTGAATTCCTCTATGAAATCACCATGGAGTAAATGGGAGAGCCACGAGGCATTGCCCCATGTAAAGGAAGATAGCTAAGCTTAGCCTGTGGTAATCCTCTCCAGTGCCAGCCAGCCACTCCAACGCTGCTCATTTTATTTCCATGCTTATTGCTTCTTAGGATGAGCTTCTTCCAAGTTCCAAACGCTAATACTAAAATCCTGAGCATTGTCCTGGGCAATTAAAGCCTCCTCTTCTCATTCTTGATTAAATACTGTAGACATAGTAGCTGTAAATGAATTTGTTTCCCATATGCTGTACATATGAATCTGAAAATGTGGTGATTTTGTGGGAGAAGAAATGTTGCCTTCTAGGAATACGTGTTCAAAAAAATGCTATATTTGATAGTACAGAACCTTGTGGATTCTTCCGTCTTCCGTAGTGAATGAAGCGTGTTGTTATGACTCCTTGCTTTGTAATTCTTTTCAGAGGCTTCAGCTGCTGCTGTTTTCCACTCTTCAAAGTTAGCTATTCTGCATCATGGCAAAATACAATGTAAAAATTAATCCCTGACCACTTGTCTCAATTTACTATCTTCTAACAGCTTCTCAGAGCCCAGCTATTGCTACCATTCACTTGGCTCATTTACCATTTTGGCAACTTGCTCCAGTTTAAAGCAGAATAGCTTTATTGTTTGCTTTAAAAAGTGTTCTGTAATACTGCTGTGCTAAACACCTCAAGTTTAGGGGTTTATTAAATGTTTTGCAGTCCTTTAGAGTGAGAATTGTTGCGTATAAATTGATGATAACTGGAATTTTTGCAGTAAGAAGTTTTTTTCTAAAAGCAAAGATGCTTAGTGTTGCATTCAGTTATGTGTGCACTGAATGCAGGTGGATTTAACCCAAATGGATTGTTTCCACATTTCCCTTGAGTGAGTCTGAGATACAGGAGAGTCAAAGCAAATAAATCATTATAACAATGGTTTCTGTTAAATCATTCTATTAATCTTGCATTTAGAAATTCTTAAAGTGTTTAATTTTTTTATGCCTTGATTACCACTAAGTCATAAACTAGTTTTAAAAAAAAAAAAAAAAAGCCTTTGCCTGTAGAGCTTAAAATTGTGGATTTGAGAGCACAGTTGAAAGTGTAGGCAGTTCTGCCCTTACATTAGCCTAAGCATTGCATTGAAGCAAATAACTATTTGTTTCTAGTGTCCCTTGTCCCTTTATTGCTGTTATAACCATTGTAATCTCTTGGCCTATGGCTAGAGAGAAGTCAGTTTGATTAAATTAACTTGTTTTATTCCAGATCCATGCAGGGCATTCCACTTGGCTCTTTGGCCAGTCTCTCATTCAGTCGGTCTATTAGTGATCCTAATCCTTGGACTTCAAAGCTTCTGCTGTTTATAGCCTGTTAAAGCCAGGAATTTTCTGATGGATTAGAGCAAGGAATGAGTTTGAAGTTTGTAATGTGCACCACTGTCACTGATAAAGTCTGGTTTATTACCCTACAGTAGTATCTGCACTTTTATGGCTATTCGCTTTTAATTGGTTATAGTAAAGCTGAGGCACTTAACCTCCTAGAGCATCAAGTGCTGTATTTCCTGGCCCTTTCCATGTAAGGGACACGTTTTGGTACAGAAGCAAATCTTGGCTTTTGTCGTTGCAACCCTCTGTGTGTTTGTTTTGCTTTGCATGTGTAAGTGGGAGGGCTGGGTGAAGGACATCAAGTTGTCTTTAGTGATTATGTGTGGTAAATTGAGAATTGGATTTAGGTCTCCTGAGATGTAGCTGGCATTGTGCCACACAAATACAACATGTGGCTTCTCCTTTCTTTCCTGTCAAGACCAGAAAAATACTATAATTGAAAATGTCATTGTTATTGAAGCAGTATGTATTGGAAATAGAGGGAATCTGTCCCTAGGATGGAACGTTTTGAAGTACATGTAAATTCTAAAATTAATGTTGGTTTTTGGTTTTGGGTTGTTTTTGGGTTTTTGTTTTTTTTAATGAATGCTTATGTACATGTAATAATGCCTTTATGTAATGAAACCCGGCAAACTCAGGACTTAACAGGAAAACAGAATAAAAATGAAATATTCTGTTTTAAATATTGTATAAAATTTAAGGTGCTGCACCCCTCAACAAATGCAGCATTCCATAAGATAAAAATCCTCTTTTGCTTGTCCTCAGCATTTTGTAACATTTGAGTGAAAAGGTATATCTGTCAGCATGACCTGAAAATGAACTAATGGTGATTTTTGTCAGGCAAATGATGAGACTGAATTGTGGTTGCTCTGCCATTAGTACTGCTGAGCATCCCTCAGTGCAGGTGAGAGGCTGGAGCTGACCTCAGCTGCTGCGCTGTGGAATGGTAACAGGTGTGGAGAGTGTGCAAGGTGTATGGAAAACAAACTCCTGGGAAATCTAGGCCTGTCGAGGCAGATGCAGCTATGATATGACTGACAATTTTTTTGTCCCATTGGCTGGTAATAAACAGCTAAGAGGGCAACTGATTAAATGATCACCTGACTGGAAAGTTTTCACCCAAATAATGTACAAAAGCATGAAGTTGGAGAAAAAGTAGCTACATGTATATGGGCTAGAAATCTAGCAAATAAAAGACTTTTTTTCTCTTTGTCCTATGAGTTTGCAAGGACCACTCTTGTAACTTAAAATGTTTGAGAGCTACTTGTGCAAGTCTGAGCTCATCACTCTGCATTTCCTTTAGAATCAGTGAAAAGAACCAAGCACCTCCATCTATCCTGCATTAAGTGTTTATTTTAGGGTGAATCTTCCCTTCAGAAGTACCCTTTTTTTCTCCACTGAGCATGAAGGAAACACAAGATGACTATACAAGTTTAAATGACTGATCTTTAGTCATCTAACTGTCTGCTCTGAGTTCCTACTTGTTTTGCCATACTGGTACCTGAACACAGTGAAGGACACATAGTCTATCTCATAAGGTTCTTGAGAAATAAAAAATTAATGAGCGCTAAAAAAACCCAGTGTTTCAATTATTTTTCTTGGGCAGGTAGTTCTTACAGCTGGGGCACTGACCAGACACAAGTTCTACCTGCTGAATGGGAGCAACTTATTCCTCACTGTGCCACAGTTTCCATGACTGTAAAATTAATACAACAATATTGTCTTAGATAAAATGCTTTGAGACCTATAGTTTAAAACTGCTATGTAAGTAGCATTATTCATGGCATTATTATTAGGTAGATGCCACGATTTCTAATTAGAAAGTTAATGTCTACTTTGAAAAAGTAAAATATAAATATATTAAAATATAAATAATAAAGGAAACTGCTTTTTATAGGTTTAATTTAATCTGAGTACCTTCAAAACATTTACAAATATGTGTGTATCCTGGCTATATAACCAGTAGATTAACTGGTTATTCCCGTTTTACAGCTTTAGAAACTGAGGTACAGAGAGGTGAAGCCTTCACCATAGGAACACTGTGCTTTGGGTGGAACTGGAAACCAAGGTCTAATCTTTTGTTTTGAACTCAAAATATGAGCAGTGTCTTAGGGAAAAAAAACCACAACTGTAACAGACGAATCTATGAGCACCACAGATGCCTTGTGCAAACATTCTGAAGTTTTCAGAGTGCTTATGATGATAAAAATGTCATATCTTGTATGTGAAATAGAAAAGAGAGAACATCATATATGATGATGATTTTAATCTGGAACCTTAAAGCTTTATAGAATCATCTTGCCGATCTTAAGTGCTCTCTGGATTTAGGGGATGTGATCTCTGCTCTGTGTCTTTGGCTGAGTTTTGCATATATTCTCAGCCATACAGGGTATACAAGAAGCCTGTCAACCCAGCAGTAATGTCAGCAAGCCCACGACTGCATGTATAATATTAATAAAAAGATTAAAAGCTTTGAAATATTATAGGAAAAAAAACGATTCTTTTTCCTCACTCACTCTGCATCCATTAAAATCAACATTGTGGTCCAAGTGTCTGCTGCTGGGAATATTTGTGTAGACAGGATGTTTTTTCTTTTTCTCCATCAACCAAATACTGTTCCCCTTTCATTTGTATTTGTCTAAATTGCTGGTTCTGAAATTCAAGAAAATAGTTTGTAATAGAAATTTCGACTGACATTTTATCACATTTGTTTCAGACAATTGAAGAAACCATTTTGTCTACCCCGTAAGTGGTATAAAAATGTATAAATGCATTACTGTTAGTAAATACGCAACAAGCTACAAATCATGTGTGGTAGCTTGACTCCTTTCTAGGTTCAGTTTTATAAAAAGGAGAAGTGTATTTTAAAGAACGTGTACTTTCTTTGTAGTTGTATTGGTAGTGATTCCTGCAGCTAAGTTGCTGATAATCGTGGAATAAGATACAGACTATAAGGCTTATGGGTATTACTGCAATAATCATCTTTGTATTTCAATTTGATGCTATTAATGGACAACATTGATATAAAACACTGGGGATAAGGAACCTGAGAATCCTATGGATAACTGTATCTCAAGAAAGTGTTAACTTTAAAAACATAATTAAAAAATCTTCAGTGGCAGGTTTTTTTGCATACTGTGCCTTTAATAGTCAGCACTGGTAGGAATGTTTTTTTGAACTTCTCCTTAGGTTTTGAATTAATTTGGCTTCTTGACGATGGACTTAATGCCATTTTCCTTGATTAGCTAGAGAACTAATTTATGATGGTTTTAGTCTTCCATGAACCATCTTATGAACATTTTGCAATGTTACTTCCCAAAGAAGTCTAGAAATTTAACTTAATAAACCATCTTAACAAAACCGGGCTCTAAATAATGTCCTAGAAACCAACATGCTGTTTTGTTATATATAAAGAGGAATTCTGTGCATTACTGTAGACCAATAGAAACATTGTAATGTAAGTAGAAAGCACCTGTTTTGAACAGATAGTTCTAAGTTGAAGTAGCTGGAATGCCTGGACAGACTTTTTCAATCAGCCGTTATTGAAGGAATTCTGGTAATAAATAGATGTAACATGTTTGATGATGTTGTTTCTGACAGTTTTTTGGAACTTCAGATCCCAGCGAAGTTCTGCCATTCAGTCTTTGAGACTGAAAAGGTTACTTGTTAGGCTTCCATCATCCACGTTCGATTAGTTGAATTCATACAGACTACTGTAGACCAATTAGAATGAGCATCGAATAAAGGATTTTATAAAAGATCAGGTATGAGAATTGAGTGCTGTGTATGGGATTCTTGCAACTGCAGGTACGTACAGAGGAGCATGTTTAGAGATGTTTTCTGCGAGTTTTTTATTGATCTTAGTCTACCTTGCATAACTTCTGGAAAGGTTTTTCCTTTTTACAGTTCCAAGTGGGCTCCATAGAAGTTGTGGGAAGTCTGAGCTTAATATGAATTAATACTCTGGAGCCAGGTTATCAGCAGTCATGAGATATTCCTAGCTGTTGTTACTGAGGAAGTAAAACAGGAAAAGCGTATTTGTTTGAGCGTCTTTGTATGAGTCATCAAAATGCCATTATTTTAGTCAATAAGTGGATCTTTTTTTAATTTTAATTTGTCATATTGCTCTTAATACTGGCAAGCATTCAGTTCTTGCCATTGAGACTCCACGCTGTATTTCCAGCTCCTCCTTGTTATCCTTACCTGCTGATTCCAATTGCAAATGTAACAAACCATCTGCATTCAAGTATCACTTGCTATTTTTGAACTTGATACTACTTAAAATGGCTGTCCCAAGAATATTGGTTAGCTCTGTACAGCAGCTGTATGGATTCTCACTTTGCCTAGGTTGAATGTTGAAACTGGAAGTGGATGATTAATAGAGCAAGTAATTTCCTATATAAATACACTTCTGTCTACTGACTAGATAGATGATGATAATGCATCTGCTGCTAAAGGACCCCTTCAGATGCTACTAACTTCCCAGGTTCTCAGAAGCAAGGATACAGAAAATGATGCTATTTAACGATGTGACGGTGCCATTTCTCTTTGAAAAGGGGTAATACACTCCATAGAAATATTACTCTCTATTTTTAATGATACCTCTTTTATGTACGATGTAACAGTTCATTTACAGCTGAGAAGCAGGCCTGGATTTCAGACTAAATTCATTTTTATGTATAAGCATTTTGCAAGCTTATGTTACAAACATCTGATAGCAAGCCTAGGGAGGCGTGGAAAGTGAAAGGTTTTTTCGGAGTGAGAAGGTATTCCTTCAGGTTATAATGAAGTTGCCTCTCTCATGATTGTCCTCCCTTCTCTTCCTTATATCTTTCATGTAATTCACTGGGAGTTGCGGCTGAGAAATGGATATTTAGAGGATGGGCTTTTTGCTGCTCTTCTGTATATGAGTGTTTTAAATGGGAATGTAATTTTGGCACTTTTGATCCTGCAATTTGTGGAAATCATGTTGAAATCATGCTTGAAAAATTTGCTGTGAGATGTGGACTTGCAGGACTTAATGGTGGGATTGTGGGCTGGCCAGAAATACAGCCATGTATGTGGTTGTTAGGGACTGTAAGCCCATTAAAAGTGGAAGCTGCATTTGGAACAGTTGGGAAACTGCTGGTTTTGTGTTTTGAAGACCACATGCTGTTTTCTGTGGGCAGTGCCCGCAATCAGCGCATCAGTAGTCCTAAACAGCACAAAGTGCCAAGAATGCCCTGAACCTTGTTGCCAAAGAGCAAGTGTAAGTGTTATTCAAACACTCTTCTCTCGTAGTTATTTCAGTACAATGTGCAGTAGGAGGTGCCTGTCATTCTCTTCAGACTCCATATATACATAGATTTTTATACACTCCAGAGTGCTTTATTTTCGTGTTTTACCTCTGTCTTCTGCTGCATCACAGAAAGTCCTCACTGATTTTAAAAGAAGTAAGAATAAATCCTAGTCCAAACATGCATTGTTACTTTTGTATGCTTAAAGGTTCTCATGCCGTCTTGTAAGACTTCATCTGCCTTCTTGTCACGGGCTTCTTTTATCTTTGTCATACTCTGTTAAATGATGCAGTGCCCTCTTACTGTAAGATTAAAGCATGTGCTTTTACCTTGGTTATAATAAAGTCTACTAAACTAAGAATTTCCCCTGTATATGTTTTGCTAGTCCTGAGGTTTCTCATAACTTTCCAAGCAGTATCTGAAAATTTAGAGCATGGTATTATAGAAGTGACAGACCCTGTCTCTGACTTCTCTTTAAGCCACATTCCTCCTATGTGTAAAAAAGAAAAGTACAAATACTCTTCTTTCATGGTCTTTTAAAATAAATATAGACAGTTTTAACCTTCCTGATGGATTCTAAAACTTTGACTTCTGAAGTAGCTGTTGTCTTTCTTCATTGACTATATGTTTCTTTTGGAGTTCCTGCAGCAGGGCTAATTTTGAATATTTGGATCTCTGAGTGGAGCCTGCTGTTCTTTGTGATAGTCATTTTTTTCCCAGGCTGCCAAAGGGGGCTACTCAGGTGTCATTGTGTCCTTGTGTCCTGACATCTCCCGTGCACTTCCATCTCTCTAAGTACAGCAGCTTTCGGTGTCAGATCAGCCTCTGCGCAGCAAGTAGTCTTATGCTTTCTTTCATTTTGCTTGCTGCAGAGTAACTGGTACCCTAATGTCTTATTCAAAGTTTCTCCAAAATGGTAATATTTTCCGTTCATTAATTTAAGTCCAAATTCAGAAACTTTGTATTATGTTTCTCAAAGCACAAATATTTCGCAGTAGCTTACCTCTTTTTGAGCATTGCTTATTTTGAGAGACTTTCCAAGTAAATCATGTGGATTTAACAGGATTTACTGATATCTGAGATGCATGCTGATTATAATGAGATTACACCTTCATTTTTCATACACTTTTCATTACTTTTTCTTTTGTTACCGTATTTTTATGCAAGTGGCATGTCTGTTATTAAGCTATCAAACAGTTGATTTTCCAAAGAGCTTGAAGTTTAAAGCATCCATGCTTGCTTGCTTGCTTGCTTTTCTGAATTATTATTTTTCAATCCTAGTGACTTTTCAGTTTCAATTTTTGTTTCAGTGTATCCCTGCACTGAAATAAGATCTTTGTTGTAATTTGATTGTCTTTTTTTTGTGTGTGTAGCAGACATTAAAGGAAGAAAAGCCTGAATAAAAGAGTACTTAACATGTATAAAATATAAACTTTGTTGATACAAATTTACAAATGCATACCTACCTATGGCAATTCTGATTGCTACTGAAACACTTGTGACAGTGGAGTCATTTGGGGATCTAGCAGGCTGCTTAAAACTATTTGATACAGATATTGGGATTATAATTGGATAATTACAGGCAATTACAGACAATCTTTATGAGGCCATGATATGTGTCTTTGTGAAGGTACCTGTAACTGTCTTATAAATATGGATGCTTGCATGTTGTATGGTAAACCAGTAAGAAAGCAGTGAGTTGACTTAAGAGTACTAATATGCGATAAGCAGTTCCAGTCGTTCAGTGTTACTGCCTCCTGAGGTTAGGATGACTAGTAAGATGAAAATGTGGGAATTTCAGTGGTGTCCTACTGGAATCATTGTTTCAGATTATGGTTCAGGCAAGGGATTTCAAAGACCTTACAATGCTGAGACTAAAATGAGCTCATTGGAATCCGTGGCTCTTGAATGTTTTTGTTGTGGCCCCAAGGCACTTGCTGTATCTCCCCAGCTGCTGGCAGACTGTGACTTCCATTGAAGCCCATCAGTAGTGTGGTCAAATCCCTCCAACTGGCTGCTAATCAATATTATAAGCCACTGAAGTGTGCATTGTTGTTTGGGGTGGTGCCTCTTGCCTTCTACTAGAAGGAAAAGAGGTGAGTAAAACTGGACAAGAACCTGCATACATGTCAAATACAGACCATGGTCTACAAGACCACCCAGATCAAGGTAGATTCTACAGTCACTTTTTCAATCTCACAGGAAAAACCTCAGGGTAGGAAACAAACTACAGAGTGATATTTACTGTCAAAATTTGTATTTCTTCTCCTTTCTTTTGGCCATCCATGCATGCCAATCCTTCTTTCTAAATTATAGCTCCAAGGAAAACTGACTTTTGAAGACTCTTGGTGTGGTTTGGAAAGACAGCTTTGTTTTCCCAGTGAAGTAGTGTTTGGACTGTGGTGTCTTTATGCAGTGTGCAGCTCTGTGTTTTATTTAAGAGTGTTGTGTGAGCTGTTAAATCTGGGAGGCCCACTGGCAATGAGGATGTGGATGCTCGTTCCTGGGAGCAAGTTTTACTTGTAGGCGTTCACAGAGTTTGAGGCAGAAGGGTTGGTAAGATCATGTGGGTTGACCTGTAAGTCACGAATCACCACATCACCTTTCTTTTCAAGCTAGTGACTTCTCTCTAACTTGAGCGCATCTTCTATAATAATACCCAGTCTGTTCAAAGACAAGATGTACAGAATCAGCTGTTGTCCTCGTTAACTTCCTCCGGAGGTTAACCACTGTTACTGTTAAAAATGTCTGCCTTATTTATACTTTGAATTTGCCTAGCTTCAGATTCCAGTCACTGTTTTTTGTTATGTCTTTCTCTAGTTGGTTGAAGATATGTGGCATTTTTCTTCCTGTATAGATACTTGTACATGTTAATCAAATCCACTTTTTGTTCCTTCTTTTAATAAGCTAAACAGATTGATCTCCAAGTTCCACTGTAAGGCATTTTCTCCTGCCCTCAAATAATTTATGTGGTTCTTTCCTGCACCATTTCCAGTGTTTTAAATGCTCTGAAAAATACACCAGAATCAAACAGTATTTTAGCATCTATCTGACTATGTCTGCATACAGGGAAAATAGCCCTCCATTCCCCTAGCCCCATTTCTTACTACTTACCCACCTACATACACAAGAATTACACTAATTCATTTTGCCCCAGCAGCATGCTGAGAACTGAGGTCCACTCTGACCCCTTAATCCTTTTCAGCAGCTGTTTTTAGGGGAAAAGTTACTTTGGTCCTAGTGTTCAACTGTGTGTCAAGTTGTGTCAGTCTGTTTTTTGTTGAAATGCACCTAGTTTACTAAGCAGTCCAGAGTGCTCTGTATGACCTTATTGTCCTCACTGTTTTTCATGTCTCCAGGCTTTGTGTCACTTGCAAATTGCACTGGCAATTTATATGTATTTCAGATCACTGATGAAAATTTCAGTGGCTTCAGGTCCAGTGTCAGTTCTTATAGACTCCACTTACCACAGAATCACAGAATGGCTGAGCTTGGAAGAGACCCCTGGAGATCATCCTGTCCAACCCCCTTGCTCAAGCAGGGTCACCTAGAGCAGGTTGCACAGGACTGTCTCCAGATAGCTTTTGAATATCTCCAAGGATGGAGACTCTGCCACCTCCCTGGGCAACCTGTGCCAGTGCTCCGTCACCCTCACAGTGAAAAAGTGTTTCCTCATGTTCAGAGGGAACCTCCTGTGTTTCAGTTTGTGCCCATTGCATCTGGTCCTGCCACTGGCCACCAGTGAAGAGAGCCTGGCTCTGTCTTCTTCACACCTTCCTTTCAGGTATTTGTACATGTTGATGAGACCCTCCCTGAGCCTTGTCTTCTCCAGGCTGAACAGTCCCATCTCTCTTCACCTTTCCTTATAGGAGAGATGCTCCAGTCCCTTCATCATCTTCGTGGCTTTGCTGGACACTTTCCAGTATGTCCATGCCTCTCTTGTACTGAGGAGCCCAGCACTGGACACAGTACTCCAGGTGTGCCCTCACCAGTGCTGAGTAGAGGGGAAGGATCACCTCCCTCGAGGTGTATCCTTATACACATTTTCATTTGACACAGAACAACTTATAAATTCTCTGAGCAGTCACTTTGTAGTTGATTTAAAGTATTTTCACTTATTTTTCTTATCATATACCGTTGCCATCCCCTTCATTTCACCAGTGTAAGAAACTCAAGTATTCATCTATCAACTGTTCACAAGTTACTTAGACTTATCTTACAATGCTCTCTTTTGCCTCAAATTTTCATTAAAATGTATGTTTATTGCGAAAGCTGGAAGAAACCAACAAATTACATTTGTACTTGTTTAGCTGTTTGTTTAGCTATTAATTAAGCTACTTTTTGATTAATTGGTGCTTTCAGGATGCATCATACTGTAATAATGACTATTGTTAAGCTTTGTGCTAGAAAATGTGTATGGTTAAATATGTGCATTTAGAATTAATGTTTAATATTTGGTCCTGAGTTCTGTTTCTTTTAGCATGGTGCTCTGTACATATGCCTGCAGTTATACTTTTGTAGGAATAGAATAGGATTTTCAAAATTTTTTAATATATGCAAAAGCCTGCAGAAACTGTTAATGTGACACTTAAGGTGCTACATTTTAAGCACATAGCAAGAAATGGAAATCTAATCTCATTGTAGAGTGAATTGGATCCAGTTTTGTATCTACAGGTTTTTTGTTGCTTGTTAAAGCATCATTTGACTTGTGAATTTTCATGATTATGTACTCCAGTGCTCTGTTCTACTTGTAAGGATGCTGTAGGGCACAAGTAGAATCCTTTTGCATTTATCTAGCTTAATTTATCACTTTCACTTGGGACTTGGAAGATTAAAGAAATTACTCATACACAGAAGCTACTCCTTAACTGTCAATAGTGATTAACATTTTAGATGTATCCAGATTTTTAATTGATATAATAAAATTTATTTTTCTCAGCACTTGATAGAACTAACATTCTTTTTCAAATTCTTTATGACCCTAGACTTGCAGTCAGTGATTGTATACTGCTGCTTCAAATTCTTTTAAATAGTCGCAGTTGAATAGAATATCTTTTCTTGCTGTGTGTCCTAAACCAATACATAGTATCGCTGACTCTTGTTATGTGGTTATTGCAGACTGTTGTTTTGGGCAAGCTATCCCCCATATAGCTGTCTGTGAAGCTCTCTGTAGAGAGCAAAAGAGGGAAATGTAGCTGAACTTCTGTCTCTTGCCTTCTTCATATGCTTACATGTTTGCCTAACTGAAAGTTGGGTGTAAATTGGCCATTAAGAAGCTTTTGTTTAAGATGGGAAGAAAAAGAAAGTAAAGAGAAGCTAAGACAGATGTGCAGACTTGTTCAGAAGTGAAGTATAATATTGAATTCCATTTCTTTTAATTTTTCTTTGTAGATTCCCTCTGGCCAAAGATTCGTGTTCCCCTGAAAGTTGTGAGGACTGCAGAAAACAAACTTAGTAACCGCTTCTTCCCCTATGATGAGATTGAAACAGAAGCAGTGCTGGCTATTGATGATGATATCATTATGCTAACCTCAGATGAACTCCAGTTTGGCTATGAGGTAAGAGAATGGGTTTTCTCCTGTCTCTTAGGCTGCCCACAACATTGCATGTGTATATAAAGTGGAGGAATCACTGCACAGTCTTCTGATTCAGATTGTTGTATCTCTCTTTACCATAACAGTTCAATGCTGACTGAAATATTTTTACAGATAGTCATTACTTTCTGTTAGCTGGCAGTTTTTCCCATAAAATTTTCGGTAACTGGCACAGTAATGCCAAGAGACTCCAGAAAATGTTGTGTAATTGGTGTAATGGAAGCAGTCTGGAGACTGTGAATTACATTCTTCTTAACAGTTTCAAACAGTTTTCAGACAAATCAGAAGTGCTATCCAAGTTAATGTGTCTTGATGGACAAGACAAGTTTCAGAGATTAAGTACTGGGAATAGAGGAAGCCTCTTGAGGACATGCCAAAGTAAGGTGGAGTGCAATGAAAAGAGGAACTGAAGAATGTCAAGGAGGGGACGCATGTACCATATGCTTGAAATGGCAAAGCTTCAACAGCTGCTGTTGTAATGAGGGTATCAACAAAAAGAAAGTTTGTCAAAATTGGTTACCCATGGCAGCACAAAGAGGTGAAAGTCTCCATAGGCATTTGAGTTGCTTGTTAGAATGGGCACTTACTTGAAGCAACACTGTTGTCTTGCTTCCAAAACTTTGGTTTGAATGAGTTAATTTTTGTCTTCCATTTGTATTTGAGTATATGACACAGTCCATAATCTGACATTATTGTTATATGTGTGTATTTAAGACAAACATGTTATATTTGTAAATAAATCAGAAACATTAGAAAATGTAATATATTTTAAGAAAGGTTTGAATCATTTAGTCACACCTGTACCTGCAGTATCAAGAGCAAACCAACACTGGGCTTCATACATGAGAGCTAGAACATGAAACTACTACCTAAATTGAGTGAAATAATCAAAACCACTTTTCTAAAGGTTAGAAAGCAAACTAAATGTCATAGTTGTCTCATTTTTAACAATCTTAAGTGTAGCTGTTAGCACAAGAAGATATTTTTTAAGAGATGTTGGAAGTATTTCTTTAATGTGAATACATATGTGGTAAAATACGGCTCTTTCTCCCTCTCAAGTGAAAGAGACTGTTAGCAAGTAATGAGCTTTTGGATTCAAGAAATGACTTGTGGTAATGTAGGTATGCTGATGTAATAACAAAGATGTTAAGTAGTGGAGACAGAGGTTTAATCTATCATGTGTGTCTCCAGAAAGGAAATACTTCCATTGCCAGGTTAAGAGTAACGGGTTAGTACATGAAGTGTGAAAGATGGAATGAAAAGAAGACAACTGAAGGAAGGGGTTTTTTGGCCACGTATGCCTTCTCTATGCTCTGTTGTCTACATTGAATGTTTTAAGCACTGCACTGCAACAGCAGAGGAATCAAGTGTTGGCAGTTCTGCAAGCTGACTTATTTTTGTCTCCGTTGGTGCTATAACTACTAGTTTTGAGGGTGAACTGATGGGATGAAAGACAGTAAACCCATAACATACATGCTGTGTAAATCCTGGCTCCATTTGCAGTTTGATTTTCATTTTCATCGAGCTGTCTCAAAGTAAATAAAAATAAGTTTTATAAAAACCTAAGTGACTGTGTAAGTAGTTCCAAATGAATCTCTGCTACTGGCAAAGCCAGCTTGGAGGGCTTTGAAGCAGAGATTCAGACTGCAGCTGAGTTTCAGCTGCGTCAGCCAGAAGTTGTGAGAAGTAGAGCTGTGGCGCTCATGTGTCTGAAGCGTTAATTTAAACATCCTCAATGGAGAATATCTGTAACTTCACATATATTGAGTCTGGTCTCTTAGGCAGGAAAGGGTTATCCTCAAGAAGAAAAAAAAAAAGAGGCAAAGAAAAGCTGATGTGAATTCCCTTGTAGTCAGTGTGATTAGGTGGCAATTGGGACTTAGATCTCTTCATCCCCAGGTCTAGCTGTTGGACTGTGCTGGCTAATTTATTGGCCTTCTGTGGACCATATGCATTGGTTGCAGGATCTATCTGAGTAACGGTCCTTATATTCAGTGTGTGAATGTAACTGTTTGGGCATGAGATTGTTTAGTCTGGCAGACTAAAAACTACTGCTTTTGCAGTTTTTTACATTTTATTATAAATCCTATTCCTTTTTGATTCTAGGAATTCAGCTTCTATGCAGCCACATTGATGGAAAATTAAAATACCTTATTGAGCAGATAGTTGAGACAAACCCATGGCTAGTTTGAATCCTTATATTTTGAGATTGCTATTTTTTTTCCCCTGTAAAATAAATGAATAGAAATGTCTTTGAATACAGAAGCACAGCAGATTATTTTATAAATTCACAATTTTCCTCATATAGAGGTTGGGTGATACAGTTGCTACTCTCTGGCACAGAAATCAGGGGCTGAAGATTGATCTTTCCTGTCCCTGAGTGTCTGTGACTTGCTTGACAGGCCTGAGCTGGCTCCCAGATGTTTAAATTGTCCTCAGCCTGTGATAATTTATTTATCTGTTTATGTGTGTTACCAGAAAAGTATCTCTCAAGCTCTTGACTCGTTTGCAGGGGTATCCGGAGGGAACAGTAGCCGTGTATAATGTTACTAGAAAGTTGCTTTTAAAAGTATGTCTGCTTCTGCTTTGGTCATAAGAAGGGCTGGAAACATGACATTCAGTAATTTTCTTTTTTCCTCCTGACATCCTTGAGACTTTACATTTAAACATGTGGCAAAACCCCCTCTGTCACAGACTTGTCTGAATGTATAGAGCAAGCCTAAAAAATACAGAAAACTTTGATCTCTGTACACTTTCAGTGATAAAAAATAATAGTAACACTCAAAGTGTCAGACATTTTTTACTTGTTAAAAGTGAACTATTATGGTACAGTGATTTATGACATTGCGTAAATCTATTGGAGCAAGCAGAAAAATAGTCCCTGTGTGCTGCTGTATTAAGGTAGCAGAAGAATACTCATGACATTCTGACTTTGAAAAAAGTATTTCTCTTAAGTTACATGATGAAATCACAGGCATGACTTGGGGCACTGGAAAAAAAACTGTTAGGGCTAGACAACCTTTTCCCTACTTACCGATCTTTGTTGTTCACAGAGGGAGTATTGGAGAGACCCAAGAAAAGGAGCAAGCATTTAGATTATCATAATCTTAAAAATTAAAGCAGAACCATTGGCTGCTCCTGAAGTGTTTGGTGTTTGAATGTGGGATTGAAAGCACGCGTTGTAGTGTTCCCACCTCTGCATCTCAGCTGGCCTCAGGACAGATGGCCTAGCATTTCTATCACCCTGAAAAGTGGGGATAATGGTTTCCAAGTATGAAGTTCATGAAGATTTCTTATTAGGTACTTATGCAGCACTTTGTCCTTACAAAGGTAAAATATTTTTATTACAGCAATAACAGAAATAATCTAAATTGGGATTATTGCTCTGAGTGCGTGTTTTCTGTTCATACAAAATATTGTTTGTTGCATTGCTAAGTTTGTGGTTTTTCTGTTGGAAGCTTTTTGCCTACTGCTAGTAGATAGTCTTATTCTGTCTCAGAGCTGTTTTTCAGTGCTTCATGTCTCTGGCATTCTTTAAAAAAAATCAACTCTCTGATGAATTGCATATTTCACTAGGCTAAAATCATCATAAAGTTTGAATGCCTTCTTTAGAAGAATTCTTCCATCCCATTTTGACTGTTAAAAATGTATTTTTCAGCATTCCTTTATAGAAGGAATAATAAAATAATAATAAAACTCTACTTACCAAAAGACTTCTCCATGGTAACTGCTGGCCACATTCAAAGCTATTCTTCAAATTGAAGTTATTTTACAAATTGTGTGTGTGTGTGAAGCGTCACTTATCTTTTAACGGACTTTGTGTTTACCTTTTGCTTTGGATTTTTTTATAATAGCACAAGCCATCTCTTTGAGGACCAGGGGAGAATTAAGAGTGGATGAGGCTCTGGGAGGAGAGAGGAATAGTGATTGATTGGGTTTTCTTTCATTTGTGGAGCATAGTCAGTGTTTCATTCTTGCAACATTGCCATGGTAGCTTTGGAAATGCTAATTATTTTTCTGTTTATTAAATTTAAAATTTTCTATTTATAATTAGCCAGTTCCTGAAGTTGCATGTGACTTAATGTAGTCTAATAAATTTAATGCATCAATGTTGGAGTATATTCTGGAGAAGGAAGTGCTTCTCTGTCCTCTGGCTATATGGCGAATGAGCTGTGGCAGCTGTTCTGGTGGCACAGCGGAACAGCACAGAAGAGCTGAGGCTAGGAGGCCGAGAGTGCTCTGGAGAGGTGAGACTGGAGGGTGTTTTAGCTAGGCTGTTCATGTCACCTGGGGAGCTCGACGTGGAAACAAAATTACTATCGTTTTCTCTTGGTGTCTCTTACAAGATTTTATTAAAACTACCAAGCCAGAACTTCTGTTTGACTTTTCATCTGGGAGATGCTTCGTCCAAAAATATTTATCTTCAGAGTTGTCTAGCAGAGTCATTGGAATAGCGTTGTCCGCAAAGAAGCATACCTCCTCTTCACTTGGCAATATGTTTTTCCTTGGATGTGTCCCTTACCAGTATTAAATCAGGCTATCCTTCTTTAGTCTGAGAAAGCTAATGAGATCACTGGCTAAAATGGAATGTATTCCTAACAGACTAATAAATTATAGGCAACCATCAAACAAGAAAATGGACGGTAGTACAAAATAGAGAGTAGTATAAGAATCATTACCACTATTTTTATTCTGAAAGCTTCCTTATAAGCAGTAACTGTATATATTAATTTTGGCACAAAACATATGTATGGATTTGGGCAATGAGCTGGATGCAGCTATTTGGAGCCTTTCCAGGAATTACCATTGAATGAGCTAGTGATGAACATTATGAAAAAGCCAAGCTTTTCCACTGATAGCATTACTTTTAAAAGGAATCTTTGTTTAAAGCAACCAAGTTATTTTTTAGATGCATCAAACTGACAATTTTCAGGGGCCAGAGTCAGGGTAGTGTTGAGCTTTACAGTGATACAAAGAAATCTGTATAAGTAACATCCATTATAGTTGGCTTTTATTTTATGTCTTTTGGGCTCTTGAAGATGACACTGAGGGCAAAAACTGGAAGGGATATGAATCTGCAGTTCTGTGTTGCAAAGGCACTGAAGTCCCTTGGGAAGCAGTAGCTGAGTTTAATCTTTCTTTCAGCTGCCTTTAATGCACATGCCATTCCCTCTACAAGAATTCTTAGCCCCGTACGGTGCAGATATGTAGTGTTCTGTCAAATCCTTTGTTGAGCCTCAGTAGCTTATGTGGTGGTGCCTTCCAACAGCTGGGAGATGGGCATTTTAATAGTCGGGTTTAAAAAAAATACTAAAATTAAATCATTAATTTTTTGAGTTCTGGAGAGTGAGGAATAAAATTTTGGAAGAGGGAGTGGCCATACCTTTGTGGTTTTTGTTCCTTATTAATGTTTTTGACATCATGTCAAAATAGGTATCTCAAGCCCTCACTGGCTTGCCTGCTGAAAATCTGTATTTTTTTTATTACCTGATGGCACCAACTTGTAACAACATCCTATGAATTCTCTTCCTTGAGTTCCAAATCATCTCTGCTTTCAAGAGCCTTCTGTTAGAGTGTTGTCCTGTCTAAATACTATCCCAGTACTTGTGCCCTAGAACTGTCTAGAAAGATTGATTTCTGGATAAAGTACAAGTCGGGGAGTCAGAAGATCTGGTTCCCATTCTTGTTTTCTGTATGATTTTTGGCAGGTTTCCTCATCCGTACGTTTGAAATAATAACTGCTCTCATCATGGGATTCTGAGGTTATATTAACTGACAGCAGTAAAATGTGTTGAGATGTATAGATGAAAAGGCATATAGTAATGCAGAATCACAGAAATGTAGATACAGAAGCAGTAACTTAAAGCTGATTGTTTTATCATATTTACTTCGACAAAATACTTGCATAGAGTCCTTATAGTCCAGGCCTCCTGACTGAAACATACTGGCACATAAAAAGTGCCTAAAGGGAACTGCTGACGAGGTGAGGTTTGCAGGATGGTGGAATTCCAGATAGCTCTTTCTTTACTCTGCAGGGTTCCTCCTGCAACTGTAGGCTTCCCTTGCCTTTTGTACAGAGGAAAGAGGTTTGCTAGTGAAGTGACCATTGGGGATTTATGAGATATTTTGTTGTTGATCTTGCATACACAACAAAATTTGGGTATGTGTTTATTTATACACTACCAACCTGAAACAAAAAACTCTTGTGACCTAACGTTGTGTGTCAGAGAGTCAAGACTCATATTCTTCCAACAAACCTAGCAGTTATTTGGATTAAAGGACAAATTTTGAGTAATTTGTCTGCAAATAATGCAGATAAATACTAACTTCATTATTGATCAGCAAAAAGACAAACTGTATTTAGCAAGCAAATAGCGTTCAGACCCTTCTAAATAATTCTAATTGTCTCTCCCTTTTTTCCTAACGCAAAAGTTGTCCATTATTTAATGTGGCCAGCAGTGTGGAGAACTGGGGTTGTGTTAATGATGCCCTTCTTGTTCTTGTCTACTGTGTTTGATCCTGTAGTCAGCTACAAAATAATGTATGGAGTGACAAGGATGGTATCTTGATTGCATCCAGCTGTCTGGAACAAGTCAAGGGCAAAGAGGCCTTCCATGTAGCAGTAGATCCATCCAAGCACCCACTAAAGAATATCAGAAATATTAAAATATAAGCCTGTTTTAAGCCTGTTCCTATCAAAGGAAGCAGGTTGGTTAGATCCAAAGCCAGCTGTGAAAGTAGTGAGGTTGTAGCCATATCTACTGAAGTTAACATCAAAAGTTCCATTTTAATCATGCTTGGTTTTAGTTAGTGTAAAAATCTTTTTGAATAGTCAGATGTATTTCTCTACAACAAGGAAGTTAGTATTGCTTTAGCAGCCTTTTGCTCTGGGGGCATGGCTTCCCTGAGTTGTAGGGTCCTTCCAAAGCAAGCTTGGGCTTTTTCATACTTCTTCCAGGCAGCTTCCTATTCCAAGAACTGGGACTTAGAAGAATTAAAGTGGTCTTTGCACCACTGTAACTCTACCCTCCCAAAGAAGATACGTTGCATCCACACATTTGCATTTGCTTGCTGTGCAGGCCTGGTTAGCAGTGTGTCACGTCTTTTCCCCTTCAGGTTTGGCGTGAGTTCCCTGACAGGTTGGTGGGATATCCAGGCCGCCTGCATCTTTGGGACCATGAGATGAACAAATGGAAATATGAATCAGAATGGACCAATGAAGTCTCAATGGTGCTTACTGGCGCAGCGTTTTATCACAAGGTAATAATGTACAGCTTGTAGTATACTAATGTAAAACATGAACCTTTTTTGAAGAGCTGTATGTGTTTCTGTCATTGTTCTGTAAGTGTTTTGTGGTGCCATGATTGTTTTCTACAACGATCAGAGAACCAGTTGCAAACTTTCCCTAAGCCTCTTTCAGTTGCTCTGAAAACAACTGTTTTGTCTCTGCCTGTAATATAAAGCCGTTACCTTCATGAACTTACAGAGGAACTCTTGCCAGTTCGCAAGACCTGTAACTACATAGCAAATTTTGCAGTGAATGTAGCTTTGTAGCTAGCAGTTTAAGAAAAGAAAACCTATCGTAAAGAAATTTGTGTGCTGGTCAGGAAAGGAGTAATTATGCAATTAAGCACCCAAAAATTATTTTCTATCTGCTAAAGTAGTCCTTGGCTGAAGGCAGTATCATGGTTTGCCCATAATCCATCCTTCGCTGCCTGCTGTGCAGTGACTGAAATATTTAGATTCTTATAGTTACTGCATCTGTATTAAAATTATCTTCTCTCTCTCTGTCTCCCCCTCTATCCTGCAGTATTTCAACTATCTTTACACCTACAAAATGCCTGGAGACATCAAGAATTGGGTGGATGCTCATATGAATTGTGAAGATATTGCCATGAATTTTCTAGTGGCAAATGTCACTGGCAAATCAGTCATTAAGGTGGGACTTTTCTGCAGTTTAGCTTTACAAAGTTTAAAAACATGATGTACATACTCATAAATTTATTTAGTAGGCTTCAATGCATTACTTAACCTTCCTTTTTCTCTCATTTACCCCTGGTATGGTGTCTTGTTCTCCTTCCGTGGTAGAAAAGCCCTTTTAGTAAAACTTTTATGCTAACCAGGAACAGAGAATTGTTTTTTACCAGTTGTTTCTGGTGGTTATTTTAGCTATCTAGATGAGGTACGAAAAAGGTAATTTAAATGATAGCTATATATATGTATGTGTATATATACATGCATATATTTTAACTATTTGAGATTACTAGAGGAAAGAAATTGCCAACTGTCCACAGCTCGGTCTGTCATGGCCTGGCAACAGCTGATTTATAGGAATGTTAATTGCAAGAATGTTAATTGCAAGATCAGCTTTAAATGAACTTTTTATCCCTGAATTAATTTCCTGACATGTTTCGACACGTTTTCAGGTCTGGACATTCGCTCTGTACATTCATTTCAAAGTGTGTCAACTTGGAATGAGATTTAGAGGCCACCAGGCGTTACTTCAATTAGCAGGGTCCATTTTCCCATCTGCCCATCATCATTTACTGGGACTGGTGGCTGCATTTCCTAGAAAAGTCTTTAGAAGATAAAGTGTGTGTTTTTGATGAAAAAGTTTTTGAGCCGTATGAGGGCACAGCAGAGTAATTTGGCACCTCTGTGCGATTCGAAGAGTCTTGCAGAGTTTGCCAGTCAGCTATTAACTGGAGTGAGCAAAAGAGCGTCTGTTGAATTAACGTTACGGTGAAGTATGGGAAGCTATATTTCATCGCTGTTATGGCTGCAAGAACAAATGGTGTTTATACAGGGACCTTGGCAGTGAGAAAACAGTCATTAAACAGGAATTAAGGAGCTTGTCATCGCCACTTCTTTTCAGTTACAGAAGGAAAAACCCCTCCAAGCCGTTTTTATTGGGCCCCTGTGAATTTTGCAGTCAGCCGGGCCAGATGGAGCTGAATGTAGGAATGGAGTGCCTTTTTTTTTTTTTTTTTAACCCCCCCCTTTTTGAGACAGCTCAGCTTACACTGCAAGCATGTTCAGAGGTATTGCGCTGCTCTCTGTGCAAGGAGATTAATGTCCCTTCTGTTGATATTTGATGATATCTGGCGTGCCTTTCTGCAGGTGACCCCACGAAAGAAGTTCAAATGTCCAGAATGCACGGCAATTGATGGGTTATCACTGGACCAGACACACATGGTGGAAAGGTGAGTGACCACCCTTTATTCCTCTGATTGCCTTGTTCTGATCGCTAGAATCTTATCCTGTGTCTCATTAAATTAGGATCAAAAATGCTCACTGATTGTATTTCTGTAAATTACTAATTTTGAAAGAATGTCACATGGGTTTGATCAGCATAAGTCATTCCTACAATGGATGATGTGACGCTGAAAAGTGGACTACTACAAGAAAGGACTTTAGAAGGGCACAATTTTTAGCAGCTTTGCTGTAAAGCGTATAGGACACATATGAAATGCAGGTTGTTGGCAGTACTTTCAGTAATACCACATTTCTGTTTCACCGTGGAACATCAACTGTAATGAGTATGAGATGTTTTTTTTTTTTTAAACCAGACAGTTGCTAGCTTACCAAGGAGTAACAAGGATATAAATTATTAATAATGTTATTTGAATTGATGTTTGTACATTATCTTTCCTCCAAAGATTGTGAAGCACATTGCTTCCACTAATGAAGGGCATTTGCCTGCACAATTGCATGTCACATTTTTTAACAATGGCATCATTATTATATTTTTGTGAGAATTTAATTTTGAAATGAAGTATGTATTTGGAAAGTCAGTGAATGTTTAGAGTGAAATACTGAAAGTTGCTAAGTCTAAGAGTTGCATTCCCTGCTTTACAGTAAAATGGCTTCCCCACCTTGACCAAGACCCTGAACTTTCCTCTGCCTTGGCTTCTGAATGTGTAATATAAGGGAAAGTTTCTTCACTTTTACAAAGTTCTTCAACACCCATGTTTGAAAAGGGCTATCTGACAACAAACGTACATACTAGTTATTAGGTGCAATTAACCTGAGATCTAGGACTGACAAAAGCATTTCACCTTAGGCTTCTTGGGCTGTTGCATCTCTCCTGCAAAGTTTGGGAAAAATAATTGGCAGCCATAGAATTGGTGGAGTAGGTAAGCAGGGGTAGTGCTGGAAGAGGCCACCAGAAGAGGTGAGAAAATCTGACCTGCATTTAAAACAGGCCATTTCAGTTTTGGACTGAGACATGTAACATGGTTTTCATCTTAACAGCAAGCTTTTTTTCTGTCCTTCTCTGCAGTACTCAGCAAATTTAAAGTGTTGTATCCGTTTACTGGCCTTAAGCAATGTAAATTGATATTTATGTATTGTAATATATGCAGTGAACCAATGCAAAACTGGTTAGTAGGTTGGGGGCTTATTTACAGGAAGAGTGCATACATATGTCTGATGTGTAAACACACATTACACAACACAGACAAACACACATATAGTTTGGCTGATTGATTATTAACCAAGCATCATCCCAGTCATTGAAGAGCATAACCACCAAGGTTAGTGACAAAGTATTTATACTGGATGTATAATAAGGCTGGATTAAAAAAAGGAGTATGTAAGTCAGAAGTAAAACGTACCCCATGAAGATGGTAAAAATTACTCTGCAGAAAACGTCTTAAGGAAGGGGCTGGAAGTTTTGTAGATCTTAAATGTTAGCTGAAGGGGAAGCACAAGAGGTTGTCCTGTGTATAGCAATTCTGCACTGGCTTACAGGATGGACTACCTGAAGCCAGTTGAGCTTTCCTGTGATCACACTAGTAGCATTACAACAGCACATAGGAATTTTGGTCATGAACTAAGTTTTCATTAAGGTAAACACTATAAAAACAGAAGATGAAAAAGTGCTTTTTGCTCCAGAGTGCATTATGATGCAGGGTAAAGGTCATGTTTCCATGTCTATAGCAATTCTTGTATCCTAAGAGTAAAGTATCATTGACAGTTTATTGAGAACATGTTTAAACTGTTGCTTTGCTTCTCTGTAGTTTCCAAGTGTGGAGATAACTGGGTTGTGGAAAATGTTAGATTGACTGCAAATCCACATACTTTTATTTGCCCAGCAAAAGGAGTACATGCTGAGATAGAGTCTGGGTACAGGAGAAAATCTGGGGGGATATGCAGTTTGGGTGTTTTCAGGCTTCATTTTGAAAATGCATGCTACACCTAATACCTTCTCGCCCTGCGTTGTTATTATCTACCTTCAGTATAAGGAAGTTATTTGAAAATCTGAAAGGGTTTCTTTTTTGGAATCTTCTAAGCTAGCTACTCATTTTAAGTAGATAATAAATGATAGAAACTC
This sequence comes from Theristicus caerulescens, assembly GCA_020745775.1. Taxonomy (NCBI): domain Eukaryota; kingdom Metazoa; phylum Chordata; class Aves; order Pelecaniformes; family Threskiornithidae; genus Theristicus; species Theristicus caerulescens. Next base: position 25,807,439 of record CM036564.1, read on the forward strand.
CTGGAGCAAATTTTCCTAACTTAGCAGTGAGTAAGGCTCTTACGGTTCACGCACACATGCACACGTGTGCACGCTATTTTCAGGGTCAGGAGAGAAGATGAATGGAAAAAGTTCACGCATCAGGGAATCCTTGTCATATTATAAAAGAATAACTTTGTATAGATAACTTTACAGTGTTGGGTACCGAGAACAATACCCGGGGTATCAGGCAAAGAGCCATTATCAGCTTCACTTGCAGTTTCCCAAAGTGCCTGACTCCTTGGTTTTTAGCATTCAGAAATGGCAAGCAGGTAGTCCAAGCTAATTACTTGCCTGGATATCCAGGGATCAACCTACCGTTAGTGAAACAAGCAGTTTATCAGGGTTGTTATGGGCATGCACAACATTTAGTGTTAGGTTTCTGGTTCAGAAATAGCAGGGAGACGCCCAGCAACTGCCCGATGATTGTTTTGTGAGTGCAAAAGGTTTGAAAATTCAGTTGTGGAGATCTGTCCAGGAGAGACATGTAACTAGCCGGTTCTGTTGGGCCTTTTGACACTCTCAGCAGAGACAAAGGAAAGATGGTACAGTTGAACTCTGTCTCTTATTAAGAGATTTTTTTTTTACCAATACTGAAGGATATTTACAGTGAATCATGGGAAAGCCGACACTGCTATTCTTCCTGCTGTGTAATTTCTCTGAGATAAATAAAAAACTTCAGTCCCCAGGGTTATCGAGCTCCATCATTAAAATATATTAAGTAAAGAAAGCTTTGAACCAAGAATCCCTTTCTTGCCCTAGGTTAGCCTTTACATCAGGTAACAGAAGAAACTGTAGGAAGATCTCATAATCCCCGTATTTACAGGTGCTGTTTAAGTAGCAAAAAGTTTTCTGCCTTTAGCATCTTTGCATCAGGCTCCCAAAAACGGAGAGCTCTTTAAAATGCAGCCTAGAGGGCAACTGCCCATACAGTAACTATAAAAAAGGGCTGAGCTGCTTCTGCAGCAACATTAACAGCAGTGTCTTATTTAGGACATGTAAGTGTTTGTTAGACTCAAAATAGGAAGCCATTCCCTTAAGAGGCAAACCAGGTAATAGTTAGCCAAAGGTTGCAGGTGCAGATTTAACTTGCCAAAAAATATTTGGGTTATAAGGGAGAGGGAACTGATTAAGAGAGAGCTTAACGGACACGAAGTTCACCCAGTCTGCCAGGGGCAACAGGGCTCTCAGTTTCTGAGTTCACACAGTCTTAATTAACGGACACGAAGTTCACCCAGTCTGCCAGGGGCAACAGGGCTCTCAGTTTCTGAGTTCACACAGTCTTAATTCCTTGTTGAGCACAACTGCATGTTGTCGGCAGAGCAAGGGAGAAAAAAAAAGAACAAATCTTGGAAGCAAACATGCCTCTGTTAGTACAAATTTGCAAAACTATTGACACAGCCAAGAAAAACACCTTCCCTAGATATTAAGATGACGTTTTACATTCTCTTGGCTACCTAGCTTTGAATGTTTAATGTTCTAGATATCGTTTCTGGTTTATATTGTCCAAAAGTGGCAACGGCTTTGGAATTCAAGTGATTTAGTTCAGTGCAGGAGATGAAATTTTTGGAAAGAGGCGACTTTCCTTCAAACACATTTTGTGGCTTGCATATGACATTTCTTTCATCTAAAAAGCCTGTTTCTGATCTTTGAATTTGATTAACTTCTTTGATTCAGCCTGAATGATTAGAACATACTGATTTTTCCATTTTTCATTTTTTCATTTCTTTAACAATGAAGTGGTTTCTTGGTGGTTAACGATATTGTACTGGTATGCTTGAATGGTCTTGCCACCAGAATAAGTTTGGCCGTAGAAGGATTCCATCTTGATATTTTCTCATAAGACCTCATCTTTGATTTGGGAGTGTAACCTCTGGAGGGAAGAGGTCAATTTTGTCTCCACTATCCGTTTAGTTTTGCCTTTTGCTCTGAGGGTGCCACTGAGTTCGGTTGTGACAAGGGCTGATCTGATGTGGACACCTGCCTACCAGGCAGCAGGCTGAGATAACTAATTCATTTCACACCAGCCACCAAGCAGCTGTTACATTACAATGTCTTTCAGTCATTACTGGCAGAGGCAGGATTTGAACCAGTAGACCAGAAGTATTCTTGTATTCCAGAAACCAGTGAGGGTCAGCAGCTGTGCAAACTTCTCACATGCACATCTCCCAGGGCATCTGCCTCTTTGCCTGTGAAGTTTGGGCTTTTCCTGCCACGGGACTTCTCCAATATATGCAACGTGGATTACAGTTAGCCACATTTCTCAGAAGTAACAGATGATTTGGAAGTCTGAGCTTATCTGAAAATTAGATGTCTTTAAAGTATCTCATGTTGGGCATCTTGTGGAGGCAACAGAAACTGCTTAATGTTCCTGGAGAAAACACTCGGTTCCTGTTCTCTGTGTTACTGTAACCTTTCCGTGCCCAGGGCCCAAAGCTCACCCTCCCAATGGTTCACCTTGTTATTGTAGACGTTGAGCAACCACTTGGGTCTCTTTGCTTCAGTCCTGACTGATGGCTTCTTTGCTGTTTCAGATCTATGCTGCCCTGGAGCAAATTGTGCTTGCGCCAGGTCTAGAGGTTGCTTCCCACTGCACACACTTTCCTCTTACACTCTGAATTCCTTTTCATTTGTTTCCTAGTCCAAAGATTTGAATCTGGAAGTAGGAAGAAGTATGAGGAGATGAGAAAGTAGCAGAAAGTGAAATATCTGCATTTACCTGTATAAATAATTTGTATCAGTCCTATGAAGTAGTTTTCTGACACTATTCTCAGGCTGGAAAACGGCCTGAAATATGACCATTATAGCTTGAAACAGCTATATAGAGATGTAGCACTTAAACAACCTGGGCTTTGTGTTTTCCAGTCATTTACTCTAGTTAAGGAGGGAGCCATGAGATGGCTCAGAGGCTGAGGAATTAATTTTGAAAACCGGCCTCGCTGTCCCATCTACTTCAAAAGAGTGTTTGGGGCAGTGTTGAGCAGTCCCCATCACAAAACTGTCACACTCAGTTGGTGTGATTGACCGGGTCTGTTGAGGAAAATTATCCTGGAGCCATAGTGACCCCCTAATGCTTCGAAGGGGTCGGGAGAGGGTGCAGTGGGTTGGAGAGCGAGAGACCTGCTCTGGGACTGCCTGCAGCATGTCAGCCTCTGTAGCTGAGTCAAAGTACTCATTTCTTTTTTGTTTTCCCTTTTGAATGGCAAAAGAAACATGAGTTGTTTTCTTGTCGCTGTCTCTGTTATGTGTTGGGGACTGTTGTCACAGTTCTTGGTGTCTGAAGTTCTTAAAAGCTGTTTTATAAAGTACACAGGTAATGCTAGCTGAGCGCTGGCTGAGGTGAGATGAGCCAAGGTTTCCCGGCCTTGCTTCCACAGGTACCGTGCCTTTCAGTGAAAGAGTTAAAGGAGCAATGTACGGTTAAACATCTGTTTGCTTGTTTTCTGAAGCACATGGCTGTTCCCTTCTGTAGCATTACTGACACCTGAGATTATTAAAACTGAAAGTCATCAATGGTCCGATCTTTTTTGTGCTAATGTGATGCCTTACTGTTCAACCTCTATTTAGACAAGGAAAATAAACTAGTTGGTTTCATTTTATAGGTGTTTTTCAGCTTCGCTTTTAAGTTACAGTACAATCAGCACTGCCTATACACTGAGGCATGTTTATTTTTGTGGGAAAAGATAGAGCTTCTGAAGAAGCCTGAAAAAAACAGGCTTTTTTTTTTTTTTTAGAACTCCATTTTCACAAAGGCTTGGTTTTTGCAAAACCTTCGTTATGAACCAAATTGACCCAACAGTGGCCCTTTAAGAGACATGTTGGCAGTTAATCTGTTCTGGTTTACAGCATGTACATTGCTTTAAGAATGACTGGAATTCTAGGGGGAGGGAGAAGGGAAGCTTTGACCTCCATGTGCACATGTGCTGCTGCCAGCATCCCCTTGCTCTCGTCTCTCTGATTAAATGGATAAATCAAAGAACACTGACTTTTTTCAGTTCTTTCTGCAGAGAGGCTCTCCTTTTATTTACTAGTAGCAAGCATGGCTGAAGTACTTCCAAGCACAAGAGGGATGGTTTCTACCAGTTATGTTGGTGTGGGAGCTGGTAGCCAGCCCAGTTGTTGGAGTTCTTAATTACACTGCTTTCCCTTTCACCAGATCTGAATGCATCAATAAGTTTGCCTCTGTCTTTGGGACGATGCCTCTGAAAGTGGTGGAGCACCGTGCTGACCCTGTCCTGTACAAAGATGACTTTCCTGAGAAACTGAAGAGCTTTCCCAATATCGGCAGCTTGTAAAGGCAGGTGTGAGACAAACCTGAGTGATGAAAATGACAGCCGAAACGGTGCTATGAGGAATACAGGGCCCTGAAGAATAAAATTGTTAGAGAGTGGGTTACATCTGAGGGAGGTGGGAATTAATATTGTATTCTAGTATGTTGTCTTCCCTTTACATTGCGCAAAGATGTAATGGAAAGCTGAACAACTGCTTCTCTGTTGCTCACAGAGGATTGAATCTATTCATGGGGCCTCCCAGAAATGTCAAACACACACTTTTCTCCAAAGGAGGCTGTGCACCTGGAAGAATAAAACAGAATCTCACTCTCTGTGGTCTGACTGGCATGACTGACGACTTCTATCAAACGTGCTGCACTTCTCTGGTTTGTAAGCATCCATCCATTCAAAGCAATTGTCTGCAATGTATAGCTGCTCTTTTGGGAGGAGCTTATTGCCTGTGCGGTTGGTGGGCCTCTGTCTTTTGAGCTTAATTGTTGGCCTAACTAACTGCGTAACAAACTTTTTTTTTTTTCTGCCTAGTAAGTCAATTGTTCATTTTTTTACATCATCAGCAACAAAAATCTGTGTGTTGTCACATGGTTTAAAGGGCAAAGGATTTTGTTTTACTTAAATTATTTTGATGTGAATTGAGACACACAGCAGTTGGGAGGATGGTCGTCTTCGAAGCAGAGACCTGCAGGACAGAACTCCGATTGCTGCACTTCTTCCTGCGTAAATCTCAGGTTTTCTGCTGTGCCCGTGCAAGAGACTGTGACTCTGTGTCAAAATTAGTTGTATTGTACAAAAAAAATGTACCTTTCAGTCTATTTTATTTTTGCTTTTCATTATCAAAACAGAGCAATCAGGTTACAGTTTTACATTGTAGCCATACGTTGGAACAACAGCTATGAAGTAAGGTTTTCACATCTGAATCCTCTTCAGCAAGCAGCATGTTGTAGTACTGTTTTGTAAAACACGTCAGTTTACAGAAATTCCCAGTTACAGCTTCAGTGCGCAGGGATATGTGTACATGCAAGACGCTATTAACGCACACTTAAAAACTCCTATAAATTACCATTGTTGGAAAAACTGCTGGGTCTTTGCTTGTAATTCAACTAAGGAACCCATTGCCGCAGGCTGCCACTGAAATGTACAGCTTAGGAAGGCCTTTGGAGAAGCTTTACACTTGGAATTGTTTCCCAATACTGAAATTAAACTGAATTAGAAAATCAAATGCAGCAAAATTAGAAACAAAATTGCCCAGACTATTACCTCTTGCCCTTTGTATTAAAGATGATCCCTAGTTAGGCTGAGAAAGGAATCTCTGTTCCAGCTCCACTGATAAAATGTTTGTTACCAGATTTGGTAATTGACTGATATCGCTGTGGGTGATTTGACTGTCTTTTGAAACCTCCATTGCTGCCAGTTACAGAGACATCCTACTGGATGGGCTGTTTTTCTGTTACACTGCGAGCAACCTTATTCCTCAGATTTTGCCAAACCCCAAACAATAGGACAAGTGTTAGGCATCACGGTTCACCCCCTTCTCCTAAGCTGGATAGGCAGCAGTGACAGAAACCAAATGAAAGTCAGGCTAGAAACAGGAAACATCTGCTCCTATTTGTCTCACCCCCACTAAGACTTATCTTATTGCCCAACGCAGTGGATGTGCTGTGAATGAAAATCATATTGGAACAATAGCTCTGAGGGGATGCTTCACTTCATAACTCCCCTGGGATGTGCCTGTAAACTGTATCATCCGATTCTCTGGGAACGTTTAATTACTAGTAAATGTTTTTTGCTGCAGTCTTTGTTTCATTCCTGAGTTGCTGTGGGAGGGGGGTATTGGGAAGCTAGAAGGATAGCTGTTGCAGTGACAACAACTGCTGTCTGCACGGTGGGTATCACAAGATAGAGGAAGGTTTGCTGCTCACTGTTTTTCTCCTTTGCAACCTCTCAGGTTCATTCACATGAGCTTTCTTTCTGAATCTTCCGATTGATTTATGTCCTGGTGCTTGAGCATCAGGAAATACCAGCATATTTCCCTTGAAAAGTTTGCTTTAGAAGGGTAGCTGTGACAGTGTAGTAGTCGCTTCAGGTTTGGCGGTTCTTTTGGGGCTGATCTCAGCTTGGCAGGCCTTAGCAGTATAATTCAGTGTGTAACGTCTTCCTTGCACAGAGTTGTGAAGCTGCTGTGATTTCTTGGTTCTTTCTCAGTAAGCCAGGATTTTTGCACAGAGTCTTAAAAGAGACGGAAGATTTCAAATAGTTAGTGGAATATTTTTAGGTGCAGACAGCCTAACCAGCCCTCCTAAACCGATCTGTAGTCTCAGGTCAGTAAAAGACAACAGGTCCTTGTGCCTGCATCCCAAAGTATCTGAGTGGATTCACCTTCCACAAAATGCCCAGTGACCCATCTCACTTGTGTTTTGTCCTTTGGCGTTCTACAGTTGCTTTTATAGAGCCATCTCATTTAGATGGTAATTTGTCACTGTTTTGTGCCATGGAGAAAATTGGGCAATTGACTGTAAAAAAAAAATTGTAAAATGGCCTACTTCCCCTCTGTGTTTATAGTTGTGATATTCTTGATGCAAAATCTGTAAAGGTAAGATGTACCTGTATGTCTGATTTGGAATGGGTTTGTTGTCAATCTTTAAATTAAGATCATTGTTAACTTTTAATTGTATATATGTTATCAAAAAAAGATTAATATTCATATATTAAAAAGCAAATCCAAGGAGTGTTTGTTGTATTTCACTTCTGGAGCGGCACAAGGAAACATGGATGCATTTAGAAGGGAGAATTGCAGTGACAGGCTGTTTTGCTACATAAATCTGTGTTAAACTTGAATATCCACAGTGTACTTTAGAAAGATCTGTCAGTGTTTTGTCTTTCCCATAACTGGAGTTGGATGGTTGTCTTTGAAGTAGAAGTTTGCTCTGCGCGAATTCATCCCAGTCACCTTTTTGGAGAGAGTAGTTGTTACTCTAATTTTCTGCCAAGATTTGACAGTAGCATTTGTCTTGGAGAAATAGGGAACAGATCCTTTCTCTTTTTGTGCAGAGAGACGGCAAATGTTGAAGAATTGTGCTTTTGAGAAAACAGCTTTGGCTGAGTCATTGAGGTGGTGGAAATCAGCGTGGTGACGGCTCTTTGATTCCAGAAGCGCTGCAGCGGGGTCCGTGCGGAGCACGCTGCGAAAGGGCAGCCTGTGTGCATGGTGCACCTTGCTGCCTGTGCATAGCAAGGGGTGTGATGTGCCGCAGTCCTTGCCCTGCCGGTCATCATGAGTCTTAAGGATACATTTTTAGCATCACCAACTCTCCCTACAATGCGTTGCCTCTTTCCTTCCTCACAGCTCCACTATCTCATTCCAGGACATGCCAATTCAAGCCCTAATGTTCTGAATTACTCTCTCCTGCCATCTCCAGCTCCTGCTCTTGAACCTCCTGCCACCCATCATTCTTCTGCTGGTGTGGTTCAAATATGCTTTACTGCAGCAACTAGTTTATCCCTGTCAATTATCAGTTCACAGGCCTTTTAAACTCAAGGGCCTTGGAGATACGGATATCAAAATAATTGTGAGGTGGGATTTAAGAGATGCACAGCACTTCTGACTCGTTTTGTTTTTAGGTTGTATTGGTGAGTGTTGAGCACTCTGGAAAAACACTATACTGAGAGACATGAAAATGGTTTTAGGTGAGCAATTTTAGTGTTAAAAATACCTTCAAGATTTGGCAAGAATGCCCTCCGTAGTCAACGTCTGGTACCCTGGGTACATCTCACAGGTAGAGCACCTTTTGATCAGGAAAGATCTCAAAATGCTTAATTACTACTACATAAACCTTCTGTCCAGCCCTTTTACATGGAAGCTGCTGTTGTAACAGGACCGCAGCACAACACAGGAAAGAAAGACTAAAATTGACAGTGCTGATGAGAAAATGGATTTTAAATGCCCTAGCCAGAGATCAGACTGAGTATGAATTTTTTTCATCATTCTTCTTAAAGACTTGCATGTTTAAATTTTACTAGGACTGCTGCAAAGCATCTTCTCTTGTAGTTTACATTTTAGTTTACGGGTAGTTCTTGCAATCATGGATAGTCTCCTCCATGTACTTAAAGCAAGAAAAAAACCCAATCTGCAGAGTTGTGTTAGATGAAATATAGGCTAGAAAGTGAGTTGGTCCAATTGCTAACTTCGGTCCGGTCCTGAAGAGTTGGGAAGAGCAGAGCAAATACTAGGCAATTATTCCACCTATATTGTATTTTCTTTTTAATTTTTAGGCTGAAAGAAATAATTTCTGTCAAAAATTGCCAGAAAACTGTGAACACAGTATTCTTTGCATCTTTCTGTAGGATCTGAGAGTTATCCCATAAGCAGGTAATGACTTCAGGCCTCTTGCTAACATGGATATGTAGAGAGATGGCATTTGCTTAGCAGAGAAATCGGCTAGAACACTTTTGCTTTACTGTGGAGTCACGGATCCTTAACTTGTATCTCATGCTGTTGGGAGTGCATGTAGGACTCCGTAAGATCTTTCTATGATGTTTGCCACTGCTGTATCTTAAGCACAATAAATTAAGCTTCGCAGTCCTCCTGCTTTAGTAAGATCAGCCTCTTACCTGTTACTGCAGATAAACAACTGGAGAGAAGCTATGATATACCCAAGGCCTTAGGAGTTGTGTGGGTAAAACCGGGATTGAACACCAGTAGCCCAAGCCTGTGTTTTAGCAAAAACGGCCACACTTTATCTGAACTGTTGTTTGGTTGGAGCTTTGGGTAGCTCAATACCAAGGTAGAGGACCGTTAGCCTTGACTTTCAGTGTCAGCATGCTTCAGCCTGCCCTGGCTTGAAGCCATTTAAAGACATTCCTGGTGCGTTCTGTGTAATTTCAGCCTGATGGAAATGGCTGTAAGGCAGTCCCACCTCTGCTGATCTTCAGGATTCCCCTGTCTGCAGCTTCTTGTGGTTGCTTTGAAAGCGAGTTATGTTTCCCATTAAAGGATAACAGCAACAACTGAGGCAATTAAGTGGAGTGCCATGGAGCTAGCAGCACACAGGGAGTTTTCCGACTGAAAACAGTGCAGCTCAAAGGTTCTCCCTGCAAGGCTGCCTGTTTGCTGTCTTCATTTGTCTGGAAAAGGATCCAGTAATTCTTCGTCAAATTTCCTTTGCTTATTCTAAATGCCTGTTTACTTCCATAAATAGGAAGTGCTCCCACTCCAGACAAGCCTGACAACTCTGCAGTAACTGCGGACTGAGATCAATGCAACTTGATCATGGTTTCATTTGGTCTATGAACTTGAATCAGTGCTCAGTACCAGACTGTATGCAGGGGGAAAGACAACAGATAAGATGGGCAAGGGGAGAACCAACTGTCTATAAACAGAAATAATCCATGTTGTGACTATTTCTACAGAGTCATAAGAAAAAGAAAATATCAGTTTAATTACTAAGTCAAATCTATTGGATTTTTCCTAAATTTTAGTTGGCGGGGGACTGGAAAAAGGTGAAAGCTGGACCATTTGACCAACAAAGGTGTGAAGAACTTGGGATACACAGACCTGCGTGAGGTTTTCCATGTGGGATTATAAGATGTGGTTGCTGTTGCACCCTCTATTTTTAAGGATGAAGCTTAGCTCTTCTGCCCCCCACCCCCATTCCGTGCAGGATTGGGAACCTGTAAAACTAAAAGCCAAAGCCTGGGACCGACTGAAAAGCACCACTTACAGATATCCACCTTCCCAGCGTGAACATCTCATGCTCGTCCAGTAGATAAGCCCATGTTCCCTTGGAAAGATAGCCGAGGTTTTCAGACCAAAGGCTCGACGTTCCCTTCTGCGTGTCTGTGTACTGAAGAAAAACAGTTTCTCACCTGATGGTCTGGCCATTTAAAAACTTACAGGCCCTTCTTTTGTGAAACCTTTCTTTCAAAGGGAGGGCCAGGTCTCAGCTGTGTGCTTGGCGCAGTTAGCGCTGGGTGCCTTCAGCCAAAGACTGATGGGAACAATAGCCCCTTTGCCACACTTCATGCAGACGAGAAGGTTCGAAGCAGAAAGGACCGTAAAATGAGATCCAGGAATCCAGCAAGGCTGCAGCGAAGGAGCAGATAGCTAACTCGGAGCATCTGTCTTTGCCCTGTGAGTAAGTTACGAACTGAAAAGCAAGAGAAAGTGGAAGATCCTTTCACAAATAATAAACACTTGTTTGTCTCAGATTAAATGCAACACCTTTACATGTGGGCTCCAGCTGGCCCTAAGTAGATGCACCTTGCATGGCTGTTACCTTCCTTGCCAATGAGAAGATTATTGTACATCCATCTGCTTAAAGGTTAATAACCTGCTTTTAAGAAGAGGAAGAAAAAAGGCAAATCTGTTTAGTTTACAGGAAGAAAAAATTGTTTTTCATTAAAACTGCCCGAACTTTGCCCTGCCTCAGAGTTGTATTCTCCAGCAGAGAAGGAACGCATTAACCTAGGTGCTGTAGCCACATCTCCTAGAGAGAAATTTTTCCATGTGTTTTAAACAACTCCTGTAATGCCAGTAGGGAAGTGCCGCTTCAAGAAAAGAATGTGCGTTTCTGATCTGGGTCCTGCCACTATCTAGAGTTTATAGAGAGACTTTTTAGCTCTTTGGCAACGTTCAGGCCAGGAGCAATTTCTGATTTAAACCCATACAACTAGGATGTTATTGAAAGTAGCTTTAGGCTCTCAACAGCCTGAGCTTTGCCAACATCTGGAGAATCTGGCTTTGAGTGCTTGGGGAGGGAAGGAATTTTTCTCCTACAAGTGAGAGGAATGGATAAGCTTGCAACAGCACCTGCATTATCTGTTTCTTTGCAAGATGAAAAACAGCCATGCTCCATCTGAACCGGGCTGATGCTCCCAGCCAACTGATGGAAAGGCCAGAGGGCCTCTGCGGGTCTCAGTGGGTTGTTGACAGCTGCTGGGCACCTCCTCAGCTCTGCCTGAACACAAAGGGCACTTTCTGGTTCACCTAGCGTCTAGGTGCAGGGGCTTGGGCTCTTACTGGTGCTGGTGGTTCTGTGGAGGGAAAGGCAGTCTCATGGAGCAAAGCAGCAGAAAGGGCCCTCCCAGAACCCGCTTTTCCCCACGTTGGGATAGGGAGAGAGCCGTGCCCTGGGAACCCGTGGGACTGAGGCTCTCCCCTCGGTGCGGGGAGAAGCGAAGCCCAGAGGGCTCGGTCTGCCCCGTGGCTCGGTGAGCAGTGCCTGGCTGCCGGCAGGTGCCTCTGGGGAACCTGGCAGAGCAACGTCAGAGAAGAGGGTGGGGGAGGCTTGGAGACCTCTGCCAAAGAGGAGCTGGGAGGGGAGGGAGTGTGACTGGGCCAGCGGGAACAAGGGAGAAGGGAGCGCTTTCCAGGGGGAAGGTCCCCCTGCTGCCAGCCCTGGGAATCTTCTCTTTGGGCTCCAGGAGAGCTTGCGCCGCGATGCCTCGAGCGTGGCTGTGCTGCGTAAAAGCGGTGGTGCTGTAGCACAGGGAGCTGGGTGGCTGAGGCTCCCCAGCTCCTCGGCATCTTGTTGCCAAGTCACTTCTCCCTGTGTCAGCCATGATGGGTTACCTGCTGCCTTGTAACAGACTGCTTGGGAAGGGCTGGGAGACCCGCAGGAGCCCTGCAGGGCTTAAGCTCTGCCACAAGCAGCAGCTCCTGAGCAGTATGCAAGGGAGACCATCCTCCTCTCTTCCCTGTGGCCATGGTGCCCTCTGGCCTGGCTAGCGGCGATGCTCTCGGAGCGGCCCTGCTTAGCCGGGAGCTGGCTGGCAGGACGTTCCTGCGCCTGGCTGCTGGCTGTTAACCATCCCTTTGTACGGGGAGAGGCAGCGGGCCCGTGAGCTGCCACCTGTTGTTAATCTACCCCCGGCTAATCCATTCTGCACTGTGTCAGCAGTTCAAAAGGGCACTGTTAGTATTTTTTGCCAACTTCAATTAACGTGAGATTTTGGAGGCCCCTCTGATCACATTTCATCTGTCATGAGTCAGGAACAAACCAGGCAGATTGCAGTTGAGAGGAGAGAAGAGAAGGAGTTTATTGCAAACCAAAACAACAACAACAGTGTTTGTGCCTCCTCGGCTGGGGTGGCTGGGAAGCAGGGTGCTTCCCAGCGATGCCACTCCTTTCAAAAACTGGAAAAATAAAAACTGGTGCCCAGAAATGCCAGTCCCTACCACCTCCCAAAAAAAAAAAAAGAAAACAAAAAAGCTGCAAGTGCAATAACTTACTTCAAAAAAAAAAAAAGGTAAAAAGAACCAAGCTGCAAGAGTGTTTGTTCTTTTTTAATATTCCACTGTAATGAACTGGTAATACATGGCTGCATAGGCAATAACATTGCATGGCACGAACCTCACATGGCAACATTTTTAATGATTCTTTTTTTCCTGAACTTTTTTTAAACTTTTTTTTTTTTTTAATATGTTCTACCCCAGGCTGTTAAGCTAAAGAGAAAAAAAAAAGTTTGCGTTTATACAAGGTTACAATATTTTACAACAAAAACTCAATAATATTGATTGAGGTTTGTTTTCTTTCTTTCTCCCAGTCTCTCTTTCAAACACTGCACACCTAAACCGATATATTATTATACATTGAAAACTGTCCTTCAAAATCAGTAGTATAAAAGTCCTAGCTCTACCTACCTACCTAGCTATGCGGGGGGGAGTGGGGAACCGTGTTACCAGCAAAGAGTTAAGGGGGTGCAAGGCCGCTCCGTCGCCTCCTCCCAGCTCCCTTTGGGAAGCTGTAAAGGGCTGAATGACTTTCCATCCGATTCTGCCCCCCTTCCCATTTGGGTTTAATTTCTCCTTCAGTCTGTTTGCTTTTTGCTGTGTCAGTCAGAGCAGCAAAATAAACACGGGGCTCTGCCTCTGCTTGATTATTTTTCAAACCTTTTCCAGGAAACTACCTTTTTGCCTTTGTTTGGAGAGTGTTTTACAATGTGCTGCCTGGTCTGGGTGTCCTCTGGGAAACAGAAATGTGCCTCCCTGCCCCGAAACACCTCCGCTGCCAGAGAGCCCCAGCCAGTGGCCCTACTCGGGCGGCGCGCCGGGTACACCCAGCCGGCTTGGCGCTGCGTCCCCACAGCTGATGGGGCAGGCAAAGCCACCCGTGCTGCAGCTCCGCGACCTGACGTGTGACGTGCCGTCCCTCTGCATGGCCTTCCCCTAACACCCTGCCCGTGCCCACGGCTCGGGCCAGGTGTGCTCCGGCAGGGATGTAATGCCCCGGCAGGGATGTGCGCTCGCTCACACGCTGCCGTGGGCTCTAGACGAGAGGGAAGCTGGTTCTCCTTCACCTTGCTGCCTTGGTCCTCTTTCCTGTGCTCTCTTCCCAGGTAGGCACTAGGGGGGCGAGACCTGAACTGAGTAGCATGCTCAAGAGGAGGCAGCCAGAGCCCGGCCGCTGGCTGCAGAGCCTGCTAGGAGCGCGGGCGGGCGGCAGTGCTGGTGGTGGGCGATGCGCCCGGGGGCTGGCCTGGCCCCCGCCTCGCTCCTCTCTTCGTCAGCTTGTTCAGGCACAGCAGCTCTTAGAGCTTGGACACCGTAGGGCCCAGCAAACCCCAAGCTTGGTTCACCACTGGTTTGCAGTTGCTACCGAAGCACTAACTACTGCTCGTAGGCAAGAAGCGCCTCCGAGTACTTGGCAGCCAGTGGCACCCGACCGCCTGTAAGCCAGTGCTGGGAACCCGTGCTGCTCTCACCATTTGCCTCCTCCTAGTCTCAAAGCTCTGGGACATCTCGGTGTTTCTAACCATGGGCAACGTAAGGCAGCCCCCTTGCAGGGTACCTGCTGCACAGCCAGGGCCAGGACTGCTCGGGAGGAACGTTTTGCTATTGCGGGGAGGCGGGCGAGGGCAGCTGAGAGAGCCCGGCTAGCCAGGTGCTGCCTCCACGGAGGATGCCACCACAGGCACTAGCATGGCGGGTGTTGGGGCAGCCAGGGCCTGTGAGACATTTTGGTGGTGGCTGGGGACGAAGTTTGCAGCTTCGAAGGCAAGTGCAAGCCAGGGAATTGCAACTCAACGTATGGACAGGAGTAAAATACTAAATAAGAAATAAATAGAGAAGAAAGTCATAAATAGAGTTGAAAGGTATTAAAATAATAATAATTAAAAAAGGCATCATCGTGGTAATTTGAAATTGCAAAAACATCACTGACCCTGTGACCCTTAAGAAATGCAGTAGCTGCAGGTTGTCTAGATTAAGATACATATATATATAAAAAAGTATATATATATTTATACAGTTTTTCTTGTTAATTTAACAGCTAGTTTAAAAAAAAATTAATTAAAAAAATGTGTGTAAATACAGATGCAGGTAACTTAAAAACTGCCTGAATAGCTGCATCCGGAGGCTTTTGCGGGGAGCACCTTCCAGCGTGCCCCAGGGGTGTGAGCGCGAGGGGCAGCGCTGGTGTGGCAGCAGTGCCCGGAGAAGTGAGGCAGAGCCTGGCGAGCGCCGGGGCCGCCCGTGGCGGGCAGTGGGAAGGAAGCCCTGCAGCAGGGGACTCCAGGGAACAACATCCCCCCTTGCCTAGCGATGCTTCCAGGCAGGCTCACAGGGCTGGGCATGCACAGTGGCATTTAAAATAGATTGAGTGACTCCAACATGTGCTTTGCACGTGGATTTTAAGGTGCGAGAAAGCAGGGGCCAAGCCTCTGTAAATACCAAGTCTGCTGCCAGGAGACTCTCCTCTCTCTCTAACAAGACAAGGGATGCAGCACTTAATCCTCTGGGCTGTTAAACAGCTCGGGTGAAATCCTGGGCCCATGGATGTCTGTGAGGAAAAACTACCCTTTAATTTCAGTAGGGAATGCAGCTAAGCCCTTGAATGGCTACGGCCCTCCTGCCTTTGGTGCCTGCAGGCCATGCAGGACCTGTCCCCATGTGCCCTCCTGCCCCACCGCCCACTCCTCAGCTCTGCCTAGTGCCAATTTGCCTTGTCAGTAACGTTACGGGGCTGTTCGGGCAGTGGCCCTTCACAGGACTGCCTGCTGACCATGGGAAGCATCACGTTCCCCGGTGTACCTGGGGAAACACTCTCTGCACCACGCTCAGCTGCCTGCACAAAATTGGCTGGAGAAACCGCCTCCTACCACCGGTCCGTGGGTGGCCCAGGACCCTCAGTGGCTTCTGGGGCAGCCGGTGGGGGTGAGGTACACCTCCAACTGGTCAGCGCGATCCTGTCTGGTTCAGTGATCAGCATCGCTCTTAGCACGGAAGCCATCATGCCTGATGGCTCAGCTGAATGTTTAGGCTGGGACATCAGTCCTGGCTGCTTGTAATGGGAGAGCCCCTGGTCATACACATGGTGTGGTTAAATGCGTGCTGGTTCCCTGTGAGTGCCAAGGAAGGCATCTCTTAGCATTTCTGAGGAGAGAAAAGAGATAGTACTACTGGTCTTTTCTTATTCCAATAAATATATATTACATTTGATCTAGCAATGGTGTATCATTTCTGTAGTCTATGCCTGTCTAGGCACTATAGAAATACTTGTATACCTTGTTAACCTGAAACCTGACATTTGGTTGTAGCTTATTTGGAGCCTTTTCCAAGACCACTAAATATTCCCAGACCTTGAACTACAAGATCCCCTAACACTGAGCATGAGGAGGGAGGGCAGAGTGACACACAAATTTTTATGGGAGTAAAATCCTGTAGTTCCCTTGCAAATCTCAGAGACGGCTGCCCCAGCTCTAGCTGAGCCTGCATAGTCATGCTGTGTGGGTGATAGTGCTCAGATGACCTTCAGCTTCTCCTTGGTGGTAATTCAGTGGGGTAAAAGGATGTTCCAAAACTATTCCTAGCACTACAAGGTCGTTGAAAAGCTTGGAAAAGATTTAGCCTTGTGAAGGAGATCTTACTTAACAGCACTGTGCAGGTAAGAGCGCTGGGAGGGAAAACCGGAGGACACATATTGGTTCAGACAAACCAGGCAAGTTCTGATGTCTCCTGCTTCCTCTGTCAGGTGAAGAGGATCTGAGGTGGCTGGAGATGAGGCAGCATCACCTCATCCAGCCTGCTCCCTGCACCGTCCCCCATGCGAAGATGCCCGCAGCGGCTGTGTGCAGGAGGGCCTGGTCAAGGGCTGCAGGGAGCAGCTCTCATTGCACATATCTGACCCTAGGACAAGGTGTATGAGGAATTCAATGGCCTCACGCAACAATGGCTGTGTACTAGCACTTGAGCTATTTCTCAGAGCAGTCTTTTTGGGGACCTGTGGATTGACACAGCAACTGTATTCCCCTCCCATAGCTGCTGTCTCTAAATGGAGGATAGCAATTCCTGACCCAGTGAAAGCCAGAGGAAACATTTTGCTGCCCCACCATGCACATGAGCCTCAACATTGACCACGACCATGGCAAAGCAGACCCCAGGCACTCCCTGGGGCAGCCAGCCGTGCTGGGAAGCTATCGCTGCTGGGGTGCACCTCCAGCCAGGTGACCAGAGAGCTTGCAAAGACTCCTGGCGTGGTGGCACTGTGCCAAGTTGGGGAGAGAGTCATCCCCTTCACAGGCCTCTATGGCTCTGTGCTTCACCTCAGACTGCAAGATGGAGAGGAAGCAGGGTAGAAGGAGATGGGATAATGCTGCCTTCTTTCTGTCCTTGGGTATCTTCCCAGCCCTGTTCACCATTCAGCTGTGGGAAGTCATGGCTCCTGCTAAGAGGACGGGAGCAGCCCGAGAGGTGTCTCTTTGCTGGTGCCAGAGTCCCCATCCAGTCCCCTGCCCAGGGCAGAACAGATCTGATCAACACTGTCAACAAATTAGGAGGGGAAGTTGTGTGTGTGTGTGGTGGGGGTGACAAGAGAGGAGAAGCTGCTGAAATGCCAGCAGACTCTTGCTCTTTGGAAAGGCAGATCTGGTGTCAGAAAAAGGAGCAGGGAGAAAAAATGCCCAGGTTATCGGGGAGGTGGTAGTGAGAGGGGACACATCCCAACCCAGATCTCACTGGAAGAGGTGCTGCTCCACAGCCTCCCTCTCCCCGCCTGATCCCAGGAAGCCAGGAGCTGCCACATTCATGCTGGAAACACTCCACTTACGTTAGCATATGTACTTTATATACCTAGGGTAGCTAAAAGTGCTGCATTCAGATCCCCGAGGAGGCAACTGCTGTCTGGAGTCCAAGCGGATGGATTTATTCGGCTGTCCCCATGTGCTCTCTCCGTATCTCGCGGGCACTGGGCTGCAGCCCTGTCATGTCGCCCAGGAGATAGCGGCGCTGTGCTCCTTTGCTTTCATCCTCAGGGCAGCGATGCTGGAGGTCTTGCGGTCTGGCTCGCTGTTCAGCTCGTAGCCGTTGAGGCCAGGGCTCATTCCGGCCGTGCCGAAGAGGCCGCCCATGTGAGTCTGTCCCACGTGGCTGCCGGGGCCGGAGACGCCGAGGAACTCGGAGACGCCGCCAGCCGCATGGGGGTGAGCATGGGGGGACATGCAGGAGGGCACTGTCTCGCAGGGAACGACGCAGGCGGGCACAGGGGAGGCGGCGCCATTGTTGCCGATCCAGGAAGGGTTCTGGATCTGGGGGTGGGAAAAGAGGCGTCAGGGCTGCTCCGTGCAGGACGCGGCCAGCAGCAGGCCTGAGGGGAGAGAGTGTCCAGCCCCAGCCCGGTACGCTGGTCCTCGCCAGCAGCGGCATCAGTAGCCCCCCACAGAGCCAATGGGTCCCCTCCAACATCCACATGCCAGCCCTGGCAGGGGCAGGGAGTGCTGGAGACTAACTCCCAGGGGAGCAGGACTGTGCTCCTGCTCTGCTGTGGTGTCTCTCTGTTTGTCCATCCCTGTCCCTGCCAGCTATTTCTCTGTTTTTTTTTCACTGTGAGCACTTTCTGGAGCTCTCAGCACAGGAAACCTGGTGTCATCCACAGTGTTTCTGCAGGCCTACCCGCTATAGAGGGAACAGGCAGAAAGGGATGCTGCGAGACCACCAGTCCACCCTCCCGCCCCAGCTCAGGGCAGCTTTGCCTAGGCAGGAGCCTTTTTGCACCAGATGGACTTGCCTGTCGGAGCTGAGCTGCCCGCAGCCCCCAGCACAGGCAGTTTCCCTGCCCCTCTCCCCAGCGGTGCTCGTTGCCCATCGAGGAAGCATTGTCTGCCCTGCTGCACAGCAGAGCCCTACGGGGCCGCTTTGCATGGCCACCTGGGCTCCTGCAGCGTCATTCATTAAATGATATTGCAGAAGAAGAGAGGGGGGCTCAGTATTTGCCAGCAGGAGCAGGTCTGCTGTGGCGGGGGGGGGCAGGCATGCAGGATGAAAGCAGCTGGCTGGAGCAAGAGAGCAAAGGGCCCTTCATCCCCCCACCCCGCTGCACCGCTCGCCCTTGGGCCCTCTCTGATCTCTTACCTCCTGCAAATTGCTTTTCATTTTTTTGATCTCTAGGGCTGGGAGAGGAGGGCAGTATGGAGGGAGGGAGCAGTATAAGTTACAAAGAAGGGAGTGCTGAAAAGGCTGCTGAGAGCGTCCTCTGCTTGAAAAGCTGCTTTGGCATCTCTCAGCTGTTTCATAAGGGCTTCTTGTTCAGTTCGAGGGACATGCCAAGCAAGAGAGAGGTCAAACGCTCTTGGCTTGGCTGTGGGGGAGCTTTGGTGCGGCGCAGGCTGGGGAGGTAGCTGACAGCCGGGGCGTCGGGGGGGGGGAGAACTCCCAGCAGATCTGTGAGGACAAGTCGGGTTCAGACCATCACGCCTGCAAAACTGCACCCTCAAGCAAATTCCGGGTGGCGGGAAGAGGAGTCGGCGGGATGGAGGGAGTGCTTTGTGGGGGCACAGCCTAGCCCTCGAGCTAACAAACACCCGTCTGCCCTGGCAGCATCTAAAGGCAGTGCTGTGAAATGGGGGCTGGCCCACTGCTTAGGAGGCTACTGCGGTGACAGGTTTCCCAGGATGGGAGGTTAAGGAGAGAGGGAGCTGTGTCACCTGCCTCCTGGGCTAGGGCAGGAACGGTCTTGACAGTCCCCGGGAGCAGCCCCAGATACCCCAACAAGGCTGCTCCCACCCTTCCTTTGGAGCACAAACCCACAAGACCCTTGGGAAGCATCCCCAGACGTTACCAAGTGCACTGCGGCTACCGCAGCCCATCGCTGGGAGATGGCTGTGGGAATTTGCCAGGGGAAAAATGCTTTTGTCCAACCTCCTAAAGAAGGGGCATGGAAACCTAGGCATGGCAACAGGAAGCCTTCCTGGGAACTGCTGGTTTTAAGGCCTGAAATAGCCTTCAGGACCTTTTCCAAGTTAGTGGGAAGTTAGTGGGCAGCAGCACATGTGATGGAAGGACAGTATAATAGGATGTGCTGAGCAGGGTGACCTGTGCCCAAAGGGTAGCTGCACTATGCCACACAGGACTGGGCTTGGTGCCTGCTTTAGAGATGGCTGCACTGGGCCAGGGCATGAGGGAGCTGGGCAGGACACCCAGCTAAATAATTCCTGGCCCTTCAGTGTTTGGTAATATAACCCCAGCCCCAGCGCTCTTGCAGCCTTGCCTGAGGGCAGGTGGATGAACCCAAGAAGCAAAGCATCGGGGGGACTGGGAGCAGAGGCGGTGTGCCCAGCAGGCATGGGGACGGATGGACCAGGGTGGGGGGGTGTGCTCACCTGGGCGTAGTTCTCAGCACGGGTGAGCAGGGGCAGCTCGTAGGCAGTGGAGAAGTGGGTCCGGACCTGCTGCATCTGGCCGAACCGCTCCCGCTTGCGCCATTTTGCTCGCCGGTTCTGAAACCACACCTGGGGAAGAGGGTGACAGGGGCTGTGAACAGGGGGGCCGGCGGTGGCTGGGAGCCTGGCAGCCCCAAGGAGCCCACTGGCACGCAGGGCTTTGCCGGGCGGGTCGGTGTGCGTGGCGTGAGGACAGAGCGCTGCTCCGTGCACAAGCCCCTGCGGGAGCGGCAGTCCTGCCCTGCATCCCCAGGGAGGCTGGGGCCAGCCTGCGCTCCCAGACTGGGAGCACCCCGGGAAAAAGGCAATGCCCAGCTTTTGGTGTCCTGCCTGTCTGGGGACATTCACAGCTCTTGCCTCCTGCAGCCTGGTTTGCCCTGGAATAACCCATCTTCCTCACACCCCTAAATCGGCGTTACCCAGGCACTGCCCACAGCTCGCATGCTGTCAGCCAGTCTCAGATGAGAAGAGCCAATACATCCGAGTGTGCTGCTACCAGGCTGAAAACAGCAGCGCTGGGGCTTTCCCCAGGCCTAGTCCTGGCTGTGATGGTGCCTTTGGCTGAGAGCTTGCATTTCTCACTGAACTCTCAGTCTTATTTTTCTTAACTGTTAAAAAAAAATAAAATGCATAACACCCCTTCTCTTCTTAGCTGCAGGAAAGGACAAGTGTGCTCTACAGAGTTACACGTCCTTTGCTTTACACCAAGTTTTCTTTGCAGGGTTTGCAGCTCTCTGCTTCACAGTGCTGCTCAGATCCCTTCAAGGCAGAGGAAAGACCAAAACAGTGTTTCTGCTCTTATTTTTACTGGCTTGACATCAGTGTGGATTATTGCACTATTGTCAGCACCATTGCTCCTGATTTGCATCAGCATAAGAGAGATCAGAGCCTGGCCCAGTGTCTTCAAAGCCTCTTGAGGCTTGTGAGTCAGGGAAACACATCAATCAAGAGCCGCTTTGAAGGCACTGAGAGATGCAGGCGATCACCAGGGGCTGGGTTGCACAGGTCACGCCAGTGCATGAAAAGAGCAGTCCAAGAGCCGCTCGGTTCTGCTTCGAGTTTTACACGGTGACGCGCGGAGGGGGGGCACCGCTGACGAACAGCTTGGCCCTGCCTGCGCCCAGCCGCGGGGCACCTCCACCGCTTCGCAGGCAGCTGGGGAAACCAGACGCCGGTTTCGGTTTCACCAGCTCACGTCTTTGGAGGACAGTGGGGTGAGCTGGGCGCTCGGCACAAGGGAGGGCGGCAGGCCGGCTTTCGGGGGGCAGGAGAGTGGTGGCATTTGCAGCCTGCGTCAGCACAGCTAGAGGCTGCTACAGGGAGAGACAGGCCTGAGGGTCTGTAGTTTTTGGTCTGAGCTGACCTTCTTACTTGTGCTGGAAGAGTCATTTCAGGCTCTCCTGCTTCAGTTTCCCTCTCCCCACCATGCAGGCAGCCTCACGCTGGTCTCTCGCAGCTCCCGGCCATGGCCAGCCCCACGGCACGCGTGAGCAGCTGAGGGTTTGGCCATGCGCTCTGGTCTGCTTGGTGCGGGGAGCCGATGGTGCAGCGCCCGGGCATTTCCTCCCCATGTGGGCTGCCGATGGTGTAGGACATAGTACCCTGCACCGCTGCCACGGCAATGCCACTGGTGTGGGCCACCCATAAGCCAGCCAGACTAACCATACCCAAAGCAGCAACCTGATATTAACCCCCCCACCGCAATTCAAAAACCCTATGAAGATTTTCAGCGCGTGCAAAAAGCACCAGCAAGAAAGGTCCTAGCGTTATCCCAGCTGAGCACACGCTTCACATGAAGAGCGTCCTACTGGAGCAGGTCCGATGCCCGAGGCATCTGTCTGCTTTTCTTCTACCTCTTCTTGGCACAGCCGCTCCAGCCCAGCTGCAGGCCAGTCCCAGGGCTGGCCCAGATCATGCCGCTTTGATCTGCAGATTCAAAGTTAGCAGTGGTGACCCGGTTCCTCCTCGGGCAGAGGAGGCCCCGCTGTGCACAGAGGGGTGGAGAGCAGGTAGGGAGCAGAGCGCTGGCTGTGCGCGAGGCTGGGGCAAACATATGCCAGGCATATGCGGCCATTCCCCTGCCTGGCGAAGGCACTGGCTGCCTGCCCGCTAGCCTGGCCGCACACCTGCACTGCCGTGCAGGGGAGCCCGCCTGAGCATCCTGCCCGCAGCAGCCGAGCGCAGGCTCCTGTGGCAGTACCCGGCTCTGCAGCGCAACCTCCGAAGCTGTCAGCACAGGGTTTGTGTGCTCACCTTCCCCGGGCCTGCCAGAGCCACAGGGAGGTTCCCCGGGGCCAGCCGAGGCGGAGCAGGGTCTCCGGCACAGGCTTTTCCTTTGCTGCTCCTCATTCACACGTTGAATTGAACTGGCGCTGGCAGAGCAAAATGGTTTAAACTGGCAGTTCCCAAATTGCAACCCCCACGTGGCTGGTGAGCTGGGAAGCTGTGGCAAACCATCGCGCTAGGCTGAAAGGAAGAGTGTCTTCAGTCCAAGTGCTGGTGCCGGGGGCACTGGAGATGCTCCAAGGGCTGACAGTGAGCTACTGCTCCGAAATGCTTGCAACAAGGTTTGGACCACTTTTTAAAGTTCTCCCTTCTCCTCTGGTCCAAGTCCTTTTAGGCTGCTTGGTATCTTGTAGTCGGGGTTCTCCAGGCCTCTGCAGTGCTCCAGGGAAAACAGGGCAGGCAGGGCAATGTGTAATGTGAAAAACAACTAATCCTAAGTATTTCCTGGCTTCCTCAATCTTAGAAGACACCTGCTTTTACACAGCAAATCTAAAAACCAACAGAAGTCCATTTTCCTTTCATTGCCTGTCACCTTTAGTCACGAGAGGCTGCTATGGGACGGGGATGTGACAGTGGAGGTTGCAGCAGTCGGTGCAGCCTGTCCTCTGGGGTCAGGATGGGGTACGTTGTGCAGGGATAAGCAGCCATTGCAGGCTGCATCTCAGTGTTAACAATTAGAGCGGGAGTGTAGGGTAATGTCATGTATCTGACTCCTGCAGACAATGCTTTGATAAGCCCTGATGTACCAAATCAGCCCTATAAAAATCTACAGAACAGAGAATGTTTCATGTCTCCATAAACATTCAGCCATATGCTGGTACCTAAATCCATATGCATACACAGCTGACATGCTGTGGGGGGTGAAGAGGCCAGGAATGGCCTGAGACAAAGAAAGCAGGAGGCTCCTGCTCGCTGTCTTGCTGCCGCTACCCTGGCACCCAGCCGGCGCTGCTGGTCTGCCCCTGCTACCAAGCCCCGCATGCCCCACACAGGGTGCAGGTGGATGGGCTGAGCCAGGACCTCACCCAGGCCCCTCTGGCCATGGCTGGATGGCTGGGGACTGCATCACTGCATTCATCTTTCCTCCAAGTAAAAGAAAAAGGTGATTTCCCCTCTCTCCTACCCGCCCCAGCGCAGCGATGAAGGGTGAGGCTGGCCTCTGCACATGCGATGGTGGGCTGGTGGCAGCCACGGGGCCGGATCCAGCCTGGTGCCCCACGCCCTGTGCTCCAGCCCCCCTTGCTGCACTGCTGCCCAGCAGCGGGCGAGAGCTGCCTGCCACGTTCAGGCCTCGTGTGCTCCCGCTCTCCCCTGGCAGCCTCGCAGCATCCGTTCTGCCTGTCCCTGTCCCCACCAGCCCCGCTGCCCTCCTCCCTCTGCTCAGCCTCCATCTATCTATCTGTCTGTCTGTCTGTCTCCAGGACCCCATCCCTCTGCTACAGGCCAGGCCTTCTCCCCTCTTCCCAGAGACGGCCACCAGCCCTTTGCTTTCCAGCCTGCAAGAACAGAGCCAGAATTCATCCTTCAGCGCTGAAACTGGACACCATTTTATCAGTGGCCTGGAATGGGAAATTGGAGCCTGGGATGAGAGAATTGAATAACTTGAGCTTGTTTTCATTTCATGTTTAATTTCCTGCAGGCTTAGCTCAGTCTTTCCGCTCCTTCCACCAGCCTCCCAGGGTTTTATGGGGGAAAAGGGATCAAGATATATTACTTCTTGCTTTGCTTTGCTTCTTTTCTTTTTTTTTCCAAGGCGGTGATTTTGCTACAGCGGAGTTTGACATTTCCCTCTCACTTTCATGCCCCTGCCGCATCACAGGGTCACCGCCGAAAACGTTTCATTAACGGTCCCAGCAATCATAAGGCTGGCTCTGAGGGGGGCTGGCGGAGGGGTTATATTCCCTGGCTGCAAAGCCTCCTTCCAGCCCCATCTCTTTGTCCTCTGCCACAGGGCAGGCCAGTAGGCAGAGATATTCACAGCCCAAGAGAGATGAGCAGCCAGGGCCAGGCTGGCGTGGGCTTGGGGATGTGTATGTGTGTCTCTGCATGCAAGGGGAAGGAGCCATGTGTGAATACACACGTGTCTACCATGTATCTCTAGTGCTACTGCCTCAGACATCTGCTGCAGCCCTGGATGGGCTGGAGGAAACTCAGGCAGTTGCTGGTACCAAGCAGGAGCTCCTCCTGGGGCTCTGCAGCCCCAAACATGGAAGAGGAGGAGAAAGGAATGGGATATGCATGCTGTGTAGGACCTACATGAGAACAGCACCCGCCGCACACCCTTACAGGTTTGTTTCTGAGCCCTGGCAGCCTCTTCCTGGCTGGGTGGCTCTGCCTCTGCACAGGGCTTATGCACGGCTCCCGCTTCGGAAAACAGGGACGTGCAGTAGCTTAACAGTACTTGGCAACAAGGGGCCAGGTTATGAGGGGCAGGGAGGGAAAACATTGCATTGCATTGCAGGGGGAATTAGGTTTGACATTGTCAGACACCAGCACTGGTGGCTGGAAACCAAGGCAAGCAGAGAAATGGAGCAGGAGAGGGGGCAGGCTGCGGGATGCCACCGCTCTGCAGACAGCATGGCCCACCCCGTGCCTGCCGCTGGCATGAGCTCTTCTCCAGGCACCGAGATCTCCAGCAGCTATTTCACTAATGAAGCGTGAGTTTGGGAAAGGGATGGAAAAAAACAGAGCTGCCACTTGCCTGTCTGGACTCCGCATCGGCTCCTGGCTGCAGCGGGGCGGCTGGTTGCACTCCCCAGGGAGCCAAGCCTGGCCAGAGGGGACAACCTCCAGCCAAAAGCTGGCTCAGCTGTGGGAGGGAGCATCACACCTCAAACCTGCTGGGTGCCTCGCCTTCCTGCCGCTTTGCTTTGCTTAGTTCAGCCTTGCAGGCAGCTGAAGCTGGCCTCCATGAAATTATCCCAGCACACTCGCCATCCCTTAGAGGACCGTACATTCCTTGGAAGAGGGACTGTTGAGCCCCTCAGCTCATGGAGCTGCAATAGGTGTGTGCCCAGACACCCCACAGCAGCCAGAGCCCCTGCCAGCTTGGCAGAGGGCAACAGAGTACGTAGTGGCTATTTGGCTTGCAGGAAGAAAGAAGTAAGGGGCTCGTGGCTTATTTGTAATTTCTGCCCTCTGCCTTGGCCCTGGTTGTGCCCTTGGTCCCTGCAGCAGGTGTTTGCTTCGCCATTGGTCTCCTGGGCTGCTGCCCCATGCCCGCTCTTCGGCTGTGAGCTGATGGCCCTCAGAGCTGTAGTGCTGGCATGGGGAGACCCCACAGAGCAGAGCTGCCCAGGGGGGTGGGAGGCCAAAGCCAAGCTTAAACAAGCTATAACACAACCCAGAGCTGGAGACAGGCACTAGGGTGATTCACTAAGGCCCCAGCCCCGAAAGCCTCCCTCATGGGAAGCGCAGCCCTGTGCCATCAGCAGAAGATCCCTGTGCCACCCCAGGCTACATCCCCATGCTTCCTGGGGGCTGCCACCGCCGTGCCAAGGTTGAGCAGCTCGCTAGCTGGCAGCCCCCGTCCCTTGGGAACCATGTGAAATACCCAGCAGCTGGGGTGCCCTGAGCCTGCCCAGCCAGCACCCACAGCGCTCGGCACGAGCCTGCTGGTTCTCGCTCTCCAGTAATGGGGAGTCTGCATTTCTACTGACGGCACGGCAGCCGTTCATCACAAGGTGGTGGCCGGGTGCCAGCCTGCAGCCCAAGGGACGGAGTCCTTCCCAGCGGGGCTGGGGGAATGAGTGAAATGCAAGTGCTTACCCCTTTCACCCTGGGGTAAGTGCTCGAGCGGCCAGGCCACTTAGATAAGTCCTTCAGCCGCTCCGTTACACGAGCCCTGTCATCACCATCCCAAGCGAGAGGTGTGAGCTGGCGGTCGCAAGAGGCAGCCCTCAGCTGCCCGTGGTGGCAGGCTGCTGGGGCGCTTATCTCAGGGCAGGGTGAAACCCCCAGGCTGTGCCCTCCCTCTGCCATATTTTCTCCTGGCTGCCTGGGGACTCGCTTCTACCCTCGGCCGCAGTGTTATCCAGTGGTAAAGTGAGGAAAAAACCCTGAGATCGTGGGTCATACGTAATGAACTTGTGGATTGCATCTGTCTCGCCTGACCTGGCTCTGTTAGCCAGCCCTGCGCGCTGGCTGGGACGTGCTAGCTGCACGCCATGGCTCAGAGGCGAGCAGGAGGAGCTCACCACCCTCCAGCACCTCATTCTCATTCCTGAGCGCAAGGAATTTCATGCACTGTGCAGTTGGTAACCTGATGCTGCGCCTGGCCTCCCAGGAGACCCCATCAGCACCTGTGATGTGTCCCTGGGAAATCAAGGGCTGCGTCCAGCAGCAGAAGAGCTGACGTTTGTAGCGCTGCCTTCCTCTGCCCATCCCGCAGTGCTCAGCACGCTATGGGAGGGACCAACAGGAATCGCGCTGCTTTCTACTGAAATGCAGCCGTGTCCGGCCTGAAGAGAAACAGCTGTCGGGAAGAAGAGCACCCAGCCCTGCAAACCAATTTAGGTAAGCAGAGAAGAAAAATCCTGCAGCTAGTTGAAACTGGAAGTAAATGTACAGAGAAAAATGGACTTATGCAAGGATGCTGGCCTGTTTCGACTGTTTGGAACAACTGCTTGTAAAGGTTAGAGCAGAGGGCAAGCTGGGCTGCCTGGGACCTGGGAGTCTTCCTGGTATAAGAGGATAATCAGATGCCTCCACACGCCAGCTATTCTTGATGCTAATGCAGGTTCTAGGGGTGGTGAGCTGATAAATGCCTGCAGACGGAAGTCACAGGATTAGCTAGACTGGAGAATGAGAACCTAAGCTTCAGCGGGACTTTGATGGCCATCAAGGCATGAGCTGTGGATGTCCGCTCCAAGTGACAGTGTTCCTTTTTGCAAATGCTTCTGAGCTCTGCCAGGCCTTCGGTGTAACCTTGACTCAGAGGAAAGAGCAGCATTCAGAGAATCATTCACTCCTTCCATGTGGAGTTTGGCTCTGCCGGACCGCCAGGTTAGTTCAGGGGAGCTAGTTCATGGGAGCTGGCACCTGTGTGGGTGGAGGCAGTGAGACTGCAGCATGGCTGTTTTGACTCTCCTGCTCCTCTCAAGATGATGGGAGCACCTTTTTGCTCCAAATCACCAGGCTTTGTGCAGTCTCAGTGCCTGCTTAGCCAAGCAGGCAGCAAGAGCTGCCTCTCCTGTATCACCTCATGCTCTCTGGTACTGAATGTCCTGGTCACCTCTGCATCCCCAAAAGAGCCCATACTGTGGGAAAGCTTGCTGCCACTCAGACTAATGAACCTGTGTCCCCTGCTGAGTCTCATAAAGAAAGTAGTTGTTGTAAAGCTTTGTTTAGGGTGATGGTGAGGCTTACCTGCCTGCTGCCCCTGTAGCTCAAGGGCAAGAGGCCTCTCTGTGAACACTGCAGCTCAGGACACTAGCCCAAATAAAGGAGCTGACACTCGTGTCAGACATGGACGTACCTCCCTGTCCTGTCCCTGTGCCTCAGCGCACTGGAGAGGTGTGTCAGCCTGCGGCACGGGCTCTGGGTAGGGCTCGGCTGCCTGCAGGCTGTGGTGGGGCTGCAGGTGACCTCAGGCACAGCAAGTGACAACAAACCTGCAGGACTCATGTTTTCATTCCCCAGAGAGCAGAGGCTTGTTTGCAGCTCTCCCACCCCTTGCCCAGCCCCATTACCTGTACGCGAGCCTCGGTGAGGTCTGTCCTCATGGCTAGCTGCTCCCTGGCATAGACGTCTGGGTAGTGGGTCTTCTGGAAGACCTTCTCCAGCTCCTCCAGCTGGTAACTAGTGAAGGTGGTGCGGTTCCTCCGCTTTTTGCCCTTGTTGCTCTCCGAGTCAGCCTTGTCCATGGGGCTGGGGAGGTCTGTGCTGGCCCTGTCCTGGGGCACTTTTACCCCGGCCTCCTTCACACTGAGGTAGCTGCTGTCCATTCCCGAAGGGTCGGAGCTCGGCTGCAAGTCAGCCTCTCCCAAACTGCTCTCCTTACCTATTGGGGTGGGAGGGCATGGAGGGAAGAGGAGGGCAAGGGGAGGGGGGGAGAGAGAGAGAGAAGGAAACAGATATAAATCTTTCAACCAATTAATTGGTTCAACCAACTAAAGCTATCCATGGCAGTTGGGCAGCAGTCTCTAAACGCAGGCAGAGAGGCTGACGCCACCCCAGGCAGAGACAGAAGGTGAGGCAGAGGGCACAGAAAAGCTGCCGGCCTCGGCCTCAGAGGGTGCTGGAGTGCAGCTCAGGGGCAGCGTGGGTGCCTGGCCAGGCTGTATTGAAGGGAGGAGGTGGCTGTTATGCCGGGGGGCTGAACACAGCCCACAGATGCCAGCACAGCTGGGGAAGGGGAGGTTGGGGAGAGGTCTGACAGCTCCTCCTCGTCCCCTTCCACAAGCCCGGCATGCTTATGTGCACACACCCCAGCGAGACCCTCCTTCACCCTCACACTGCCCACAGTGGGACTGAACCCCACAGAGCACTACATTCCTTGGTCTTGGCCACAGGAGAGGTCTCTGAGGACAGAGTGACCCAAACCAAGGCCTCAGAGGATGGTCCCAAGTCACCAGCCCATCCGTGCTCCCCTACCAAATAACACACGGTAGAAAACCAGGGGCACACAGCAGCCATCCATGGTACCCAGTGGGACCTGTTTTCTACTCGTGCATCCCCAGGCAATGGTGGTGTGTCAGCAGAGGTGTTCCTGACTGACAGCCACCCCACAGCCTTCGGCGAGGACTTGCATTGCTTTTGGCAAAGAGCCTATGAACACCACTTAGTGTCACAGAAGAGGCTGGTGTGAGACACCTACAGAAACACCCTAGCCTGTGTGCAGGGCAGCGAGAAATGAGAGGAGTCTGACAGCAGTCTGGGAGGCTGTTCCTGCCTGACTGCCCTGAGCAATTAATAATTAACAGGCCATGACATACGAGAGCAGTATGGTGAAGCAGGAGGTGGACGTTTCAACCACTGCAGTGAGCTGGTTCCTGTCTAAGGCTTAGCAGGTACAAGTGAAACCAGGTGTACGTGCCCTCAGGCACAGGCAAAGGGTGCTGTGATAGGGCATCGTCTCCTGCCCACCTCCTGCCTCCAGCAACCGTGGTGTCCCCTTCATTAGCAAGACCACTGCCATGCCAGCAGGATCCTGGTGGGGACGCAGTGGCACGTAGCGCCTCTGATGACAAGTGGCCGTGGCTCTCCCTTGCCTGCTGCCACTGCTCTGTGCAGCGGGCTGTCCCCAGACCAGAAAAAGAGGGATTTGTGTAAATGGCTGGCCTGCCTGGCATGTGCTGCACAGCCCAGTGTCACACCTGCCCACGTTTCTGGCTGGGATCTTTGGACAAAAAACATGGTAGCCCTACTGCAGGGCTTAACCTTGAGCTGCTGCACTCAGCTCCTAGAGGTCCAAGAAGGAAAGGGTGCAGCTGTACTTCCTATCCGTGCTCTCCTTACCAAACCAAGATCATGCCAACTGGCTAATCTTTTTTTTTAAATTTCACATTAGCCTATTTTTAAATGTTCTCAGTCCTGGATCAGTCTTTCTGGGAAACAGCTCCACCATCTAGTGATGTCCCCACTGGGAGATTTCCCTCAGCAGTGTCATAGCCAGGGTCATTAATGCCAGCTCAGGCATCTTAGCCCATGTCTTTGGAAATCCCCATTTTTTTCCAGCATTCATCCCTCGTTACAACATCCTACCACCACTGTATATTTACAGTTTAGCCCTTCTGTGAACAGCTCTGTCATGGCTTCACAGCCAAAAGCCTGCGAGCGGGCTTGTGAGAAGCTATACGTATCCTTGCCCTTTTCTTACTCTCACAGCTGAAAAAGTGCCTTGAGGTGACTGGGATGAAAACAGGAGGATGAAATGTAGCTGTCACCCTCTGGCACAAGGGCAAAGAAGGCCCAGGTTTAAGCTTGGGAAGATGAAATATGAAAGGGATTTGAGGAAAGAATTGCCCGGTTAGTACAGACGAGTCGAGGGCAGGACTGGGATGAAGGCACTGGAGACATGGGAGCCATCTGCCACTACCACCCTACTGTATTTTCAGATTTATTGCTTTCTCTAATGCTGTTCCCTCAGGGTTTTGAGGAGCTCCATGTAAAGCTCGGCAAAGCTGAAAATTGTCGATCTCAACTCTTCACTTTGATCTTTAGGAACATTTTGTCAAGATTTACACTCCCTGGGCGCCGGGGCCAGTGTCCAGGCCAGTGACTGCCACCCTGCCTCCTCTTTGCACCTGCACTCTCCAACAGCCTGAGCTGCTCTGCCGCTCCTCAGGGGTGCAGGTGGACAGGCCCATCCAAAATGCGCTTGGGCAGTGCCCTGCCCCACAGCCTGGGTAAAAGGTATGCTCTGGCCATGATATTTATTCTTTTCAAAACTAATGATAATAAAACAGTTCCAGAAAGTCTGCAGCAATTGACTACCACCTATGAGAGTCAGTAGAGATGAAGGAATAAATAAATAGGAGCATTCCAGGAAATTTTTCCTCCTTTCTTTCTTTTTTCACTATTTATGATGTCAGGAATCTCAGTACATTTTCCCCTGTGCCTTTATGCTGGCAGCCTCCCTAACTCCCAGGTGCCTTGCGACTCCAGCAGCAGCAAATGCAAGACCTCAGGCTTTTCCTCAGGAACTCTTCTACTGTTTCTTATCTGCATAAGCAGCTCAGCTAGCTGGGGAAGAGTCTGCACAAACACACACAGAGACACACACAGAGAGACAGACACACACACACGGAGGAAAGCTCTGGGTCTGATGATGTAATTTCATTGACTACATAGCTCAAACTGCAACTGGGAGCTGGTCCCAGGGCTTTCAGCAGCGATAGTTATCTCTGCCGCAAGCCATCAGCCCCGAGGAGCAAGCAACTGTCCCCGCTGTGCAGGTGGCGGGTGTCCCCATGCCTGCCCGCCGCCAGCCCAGACCTCTCCTTGCTGGCTTGGCCACACTGCTCTCATGCTCTGGAGCTGCAGTAGACACGGGCTCCTTTACTTCCAGCCCCTGTGGGCACTGGCAGGGATGTGCTGTCTCTGTGAGAGGGGCGGCAAGAGTGGGATGGAGGGCAGGAGGCAGGGAGCACAGGCGGCGGCATAGGGAGGGGATGGCAACCCTCAGCTGAGCATCCAGGGGAGTAACTCTCCTTCCCTCAGAACTGGCTCCCTGACTTCAAAACAGTCATGCGAACTGCTGAAGTGAAACAAATTGCATACATCTGCATATGGATATGCCCAGACTTCCTGTAACTGGAGATGGCCTCAAAGTTTCAGTGCAAAGTTTGGGGTGTCTGTTTCTAATCAAACCTAGAGAGACCTTGAGTTACATATTGTGAAGATCTCCATGACAAGGAGGTAATGTGAGTATCATTGCACCCTTACAAGCCCAACAGCTTGGTGCCTTCTTCACTGCTTACAACTCTGTCCTTGCCCTCCTAGCAGTGGAAGGAGGATATTTTCTGGCTTCCCACGCTGATACCCTGCTCTCCCAGTGCCTTGACTGCCTGCTAGACCATCGGCACTTCCGAGACCTTCCCTGAGTCACCCTGTAGCAGTTACCAAAGAGCAGGGACAGCCCAGGACAGCTGGGTGTGTGGGCCCCCACCATCACACTGCTCCTTTTCGGGCAGGAGAGGTGCCTGCATCCCCAGTTCACCTGGAGGGGAAATACCTTTCTGATCTCACTGTGTCTGCCCTGGGAACCCTAGGGAGGAGGAATGGGGTGCTAGAAACACAGACCACGCTGCATGCATGGCCATGTGGTGAGCCCCCAAGATGTCCAGGCAGCACACTGCTCTGCCGACACCCTTGCTAGAGGGAACGGGCACTTTAACCGTGCCGTCACAACATTCAGATTCACAACTCCTATCTGTTTTTTCCTGAAGTGTGCTATTTTGGGAGGGTGATGAAGGAAAATCTTCTATGTGTACAGTCTTAACCATTAATTTTAATCTAGTGCAATGTCAGCTTGATGCATCCACATGGCAAGGGAGAATGGGATGTTTCAAATACACAACTTTGGGCTCAGCTTGAAATGATAGGTCTCCTTCACACAGCACATACATGACAAGCTGTGACTCCCTCACATAGATCCTGTGACTACAGACCCACAGCCTAAGAGGCTGGAAGACAGCTACACAGCCAGCAAAAACCACGGTCGCAGGCAGCACAGGGCTGTTTCCCCCAGGCTCCAGGCGAAGAAGCCTGT
Organism: Theristicus caerulescens; assembly: GCA_020745775.1. Classification (NCBI taxonomy): domain Eukaryota; kingdom Metazoa; phylum Chordata; class Aves; order Pelecaniformes; family Threskiornithidae; genus Theristicus; species Theristicus caerulescens. The sequence goes on from CM036564.1 coordinate 25,839,893, forward strand.
AGGGTCTTGGCGTTGCTAATGTACTGCTCTGGCAGCATCTCGTCCGAGCCATTACAGTCTCAGTGAGGAGCCCCACGCTATCCCAGCCCCAGGGGTGCTCCGAGAGTAGCCCGGGACACATGGACACTACCGGCACACAGCAGCTCACTGAGGCTGCCTGCCGGCAGCCAACCCACATCCAAAGTGCATGGCATGGGCAGCGTGTGGCTGCACCAGGTGGCCTCTCTGCTCCCACATTAAGTGGCGTAGGGGCCTTCTGCCTTCCCACCTGGGCATGGGCACAGGGGTTTTCTCCCCTATCTATCCCCGGATCCCTATGGCCTCCTAAACTGGCCATTTCATGGTGCCTCTCCCTGCCTGCATAGCCGTGGTCTGACTTTTCATAGCAACAATGCTTTTTTTAAAAAAAAAAAAAAAAAAAAAATCTCTAGAACAGATGTTTAAGAAAGCTTTTTAAATCCAGTTCTGGCTCTTAATGTCATTCTCTCAACTCTTGCTTAAATACCAGTGCTAAAATTTTGCCTAGGTAGGGTTTGGGCAGTGTATTCTACACTCCTTACCAAGGAAGATTTGCACCACAGCCCAGCCAGCACACCTCCAGGACTTGGCCAGCCATAGTAACCTTATCCAGGCCTTGTGATCTTGCCTTAACACATGCTGAAGCCATTATACTTGTTCCCAAGTTGTCTGTTGCAGCCTTCTGCCTCCTGTCTGTCACTGAAGCCTAGAAGTCAGCACAGGGCTATCATTTGAAAAATATCCACATTTTGGGTTATATAGGATAAAATGGAGCGGCTGGATTTTAGATACACAAAGGCCCAAATATTCAGGTTTATTCCTGTTCGGGGAGTGAGTTCTCTTGCAGTCTGCAGATGCAGAGAAGACTTTAAAGATGGAGAGGACCCAGAATTTTGTGACTGAATCTGGCACCACTGATTTTATTAGCAATGATCAGATACTTAATCATGCCTTCATTCCTGGGCCCAACTGAAGGGTAAAACTGGGAAGCATTCATCTCAATTGCAGGTGGTAGAAGTCTATATAAGACACAAGCCATTGGCATCGTTCTGGAAGCTGCAGTTACCTTGCTGCTAAGCAAAAACTGCTTGGAGCATCTCCATTTCAGCTCTGGATGAGGATGAACACATCTTCTGTCCAGCCTACCAGCTGTTCCCTTGAGTTTACATAAAGCGGAGCTGGTTCCTGTATGAAAGCACGTCTGTCCATTTACCCCAGCCAGGGAGCTCATTTGGTTCATCCTGCAGAACCTGAAGGAAAGCTGGATATGCTCCAGGCTCCTTTGCTCACAGCATGGCATGCACTGACTTCCCACTGTGCTGATACCACTGCATGAATGTGCTCACCTGCATGGACACCATCCATCCCTGCTGAGCCCAACCAAAGCTGCTGGGGCTGCTGCTCTGCTGCCTGCAGCCTCCTGAGGCTCTACAGTAAAGGGGGGACATAGTGAAACCCGCAGCTGTGAAATACCTGGCCACGTTGGGGAGCTAATTACGGACAGAGGAAATTCCTACAGAAAAGCCTATTCATAGAAGGATGAAAGGGGGAGAGGAGTGTTTCTTTCTTGTGCTCCTCCTGACCACACCCAGGGCCTCTCCCTTCAAGAAGAGACTTATTTTTCTGAGCAGAGCATATAGCAGGAGCAACACTAAGGCCTGTAGCAGAAAAATCTCAAAAACTCCTTCTGTTCCTGAAAGGAAGTCTGGGGACAATGCCAAAGGTGCCACACAGCACCGGTGGGTCCACAGGCTTTTGGTGGTCCTGCAGCCAGTGTATAACATAAGTCACTGGCTCTGTCTCCACTCTGCATGCCTCGGAGATGCTTCCCTGGGAGGCAAAACCACCTTAGCCGTGGCTGCACTTAGACCCTCTTGTGCCTGGCTGGTTATGTTCCCCTCGAGTAAATCACTGTGTGGGTTTGGGGACAGCCAGTTTGATAAACATTAGCTCCGGTGCTGCTGAGAAGCTAACGTCACAGCAAGCCTGGAGAACCCATGTGTGTGTGTACGCGCGTGTGTTATTTGTTTGTGGAAGTTGCCGTTCCTCTTGCTTTTTTTCTGCACTAGCTTTTTTTTTCCCCATACAAACACATCTGCTTTTGAGGGCACATATTGCTTTATTGTCTGATTAGCTGAATTCACACACCCTGTGGCTACTTGGGGAGAGCTCAGCACCATCTGTACAAATGCAACATGCACTGCTTGCTCCTCTTTTATGTTATTTAAAGGACACTAACAAAACTGGCTTTTATATAAACAAATCAATTCTGAAAACTCCACATAGAAGCTGTGGCTAGAGCAAAAAGGCACAGTTTATGCCCCAAGTCCTTCTTCATGTGATACATTCACTTGAACAGCAGGAAAGAGCTGACTAGCAAATTTTGAAGGCACAAAAATGCTTCTAGCAACCTACTGTAATTGCAGCTCACTTTCTGGCTCCCAGAATGTGATATAGGAAAAGAGAAAGAGCAAGAAAATGTACTGCCATTGCCTCCATGGGGAGAAAATGAAACTGCTCTGTTGGCTTCCTTACTACTGAGTGTGAAAGGAGATGATTGTTCATGCCAAATATTCTGAGGCTGGGGATCTTGGCTCTCTCTGAGGAACCCATGAATTTCTTAGGGACCTGGCTCTCTCCTCTCTGACACCTGAAGGTCTTCAGTGCCTTGGGGATGGGCTCTGCCGTGCCAGGGTCAGCCACAAGATGTTTTTTTGAGTGACAGTGGAGGGAGGTGACAGTGGAGCAGTGTGCAGCTCAGTGGCAGCCAGAGCCTCATTAGATCCCACATAGGCAGCCCCAGGCTTAGGGCTGAGGGCTGTCAGCTATGGGTTTTCAGCACGCCAGGCTACGTGCAAAGTCCTGCTTCAAAGTATGACAGTCAAGATGGGTCAGCTACTGCAGTTTAAAATGTCTCTTTTATTTCCCACTGTAGGCATGTTACAAACAGCCGGGAAATAGTTGTGGGTTTCTGCCATGTCCTACTTGTGTCTCCGCCTAAAACAGTGCATGTGAACCAAAAGCCACCAGTACCTCTGAACTGATATCGCACCGGTGCTTGTCTGCCAAGGAAGATGGACGAGACAGGCAAGGATCAGAAGGGGGCTTAAAAGGGCTTTCGGTTCCCCTTCAGCTCTGAATTTGATACCTTTCGGATAAGTCCTTTTGATACCTTTTGATACTCCTTCCAAAGCAATCCTGCATTGCCTTGCCAGGGCCATGGTCACCTGAGGGTCTTGGCTTTTCTCAAGTCCCTCAGAGCTAGATGTGAGCACCTAACTGCTCTGAAGACCTGGCTCAATGCTGAATAAGACAAAATATGGGAGCTCGTAAAGAAAAATAAATCAGCATCACTAATATAGGACAAAGTATTGAATGGGATCATCTCAGTTGTAAACTCATACCTACACACAGGCCAGTAGCTGTTTATTGGGAGTTAAGTGCAAAAGGGTCCACAGACCCTTGGGTAAATGAAAGGCAGAATAGGCAGCTGTTTGCTGAAGACTTTAATTCTCTACAGACAAGCACTATAGGCAGCTTGGGGTTTTGCATGCCCTGATGCACTGACCCCACGTGGGGCTTCTGTCCCACTCCCGTCTGAGCTACGTGTCACTAACTGGCCATCAGCATCTGGGGCCATATCTGCCTCATCTGCCTGTCTGCCTTATTTTAGGATCATCCAGTTCTCTCAGGCTTGTGTTTCCTTTAGAAAATCTAGATATAACAAGGTTGCTCTGCCCCTGTTTCGAAATTATGTCCAACAGAGTTACATGAGGATAGTGTTTAAGATAGCCAGGATTCAACCCCCTACCTGCTCTGAGGCCTTACAAAGTCAGACCCTGTACTTGCAGCAGGGAAAGGTAAGCGCTGGGGAGCTCTGTGGCTGATGGCAGGCAGTGCAAGTGGAAACACTGAGGGTTGTTCAGACGTGAGTGACAGATGAGAGTGATGCAGGGCTTAGGGGTAAGCTCTCACTCTGAAAGGAAGAGCATAAGCCTCCCCATCAGATGCAGATTTATGTATTCATCTTAACCTCACCCATGGCCTTTGGCCACCGACCACAAGGATCTGAAAAGATCCCTTGCCTGAGCACTGCAAGACAAAAGGGGGCTTTTCACTGCAAGTTGTCATCTCCTCCAGAGCTTTCCCCTGCAACCAGTCAGCACCTCCCTCTTCCCCACAACACGCCCTGGACATTTCCCCTACAATTTCCATCCAAGGCTGGGTGCTGGGTGAGCAGGGCATCCGCTCCATCGGGGCGAGAGGGAGACACAAGGCACGGGTGCAACCTTCCACGGTCTCAACGTGTGCTGCCTTCCACGTTAACTGCACAGCAAGCGAGGTACCACCAGCCATCGTGTATGACAGCAGATATAAATCAGCCATTGAGTTGGAGGAGAGCGGGGGACGCTCCTTCCAGCTGGTGGGGAGGGCTGGTGAGGCAAAACTGCCTGAAGGGAGCTGAGCCTTGCTCTAATGTCTGGCTATGGCACAGTTTAATTCCCAGCTGCCAGCTTGAAGAGTGATTCACCCCATCCTATATGTCTGTGCCTGCCCGGACAGTGTTCACACCGTTGGTCGGTTGGTCCGTCCGTCAGTCTGTCTCTCTCTGCATTCTTCTGTCTGTCTGCTTTGCAAAAGCAACCTCTTCACAGCAGAGGCAGCTATGCATTGCTGAAGTTCAGCTGCCTCCCAGAGGTGACTTCCAGTTGCCTGTTTTGTGCTGCTGGTAACAGCGCTGGAGCTGCAACCTGAAATAACCGGCGGAGCAGAAGGGCAGGAGGAGGGAGATTAGAGCCATTTTGTCACGAGCTGAGCAGGAGCTCAGCTGCCTCTGCATTATGGAGTCCTGTTTCAAATTAGTGACAGACGCACTTCAAAAGGCTTGCAGGCACCGGCCGGAGAGGCGTCTGAGCAGGCTCTGCCTAGCTGAAGCAGCCAGCCTGCGGCCCTAATCCAGCAAAGCGCTGCAGCATATGTGTGTCCCTGGACTACCCTTATGCTTAAAGTGAAGCATTGTGAAGCGTTGTGTACTTCAGACGGGCAGTCAGACAAGCCCCAACAAATCCGCCCAGCACAGCTCCTGTGCTGCTTCTCGTGCTTCCTGATTTGGGCCCCCAGGTGCCCCCGTGGAAGAGCTGGGGACTCCGACTCTGGATGAGATGCTGCGGCAGCCCCGTTGCTACCCAAGTACAGTGCATCTCAGGGGGATTTGGGTGCTACCATTTTTGCTTGGAAATCGGAAAGCAGGAGTGATGGGAAAGCTGAAGTAAAAACAGGAAACACCCAAAGTTGGCTGAACCTCACTGAACCACAGAAAGGGTTGAGTTTAAACATTGGGCCAAAGTTTGGGCCAGGTTCTTTAAGAAAATAGTTCTGCTGTTCTTCAGTTTTATACAGCTGATTAGTAAAGAAAGGCACGAATGAGGGAAGAAAAACATTCAGCCTTCCCCAAACCTGCCCGTTCTTGGAAGCACAGCTAAAACTTATTTCCATTCTGACAGCACATTGCAAAACTCAGGGCCAGCCAGGTCTGGGAATTGCTAATGTTCCTATGAGCACTAGGCTTTTAGAAGTATTCCAGAAAGAAATTAGGTTTCTGGCTACCAAACCCACCAATTCACAGTCACTGGGGCTAGGCGACAGGCTGGCATCAGCTTTTGCTGGCAGAGAGAAAGAGGGCAGCAAAATCACAAACTGAAGCAAGATGCAGCACAACCAAACTGGGAACTTGCTAACCAAGAGCAAAGACAAAATAACTAACAGCAAACCTGACAGGGGCAGGTTGTTTCCCCCAACCTCTACACCCCTCCTTACTCCATTACTCAGGTCGCCCCCTGCGAAAAATCTACCTGCCATGGGACCAGGAGATGAGGATGGTGCTGCAGTCCTGCGGGGTTTTCCTGCTGAGGAGATGATGCTGGTACACAGGGAGAGGGGGAAGCCTGGAGTCCCGACAGGGTCTGAGGGCCCTGGCTACCCCTGCTAGCCAGGGGCTGTTGCCCTTGGTCGCCATGAGCCCCCCATGCAGTGCAGGGGGTACATGGTAGCCTCAAGGTCTCACTGACCAGGAGAACTGTTTCGAGGTGTTGGGGGGGCATAGCTGTGCTGCATGGCCTGGCCATGAACCGCAGCGTGTCTACGCTATAGCTGGGGAGAAAGGGCAAAGAAAGAAAAATCCGTCTAAGACTGACCTGCCTGGAAACTCCAATTGCCCCTTACACAGCCTAAACAAATATTTATTTAAATTACTCAGAATGCCCCAGTCTTATATGTAACCCCAAAGAGTGTCATAAAATGTCTACAAAAAGGACTCCGTTAACCTCTGCTGCCCTGTGTTAGAAGAACATATTTCAGCTCCAGTTAAACTGAAGTTTAATAAACTCTTGGCCTCTGTAGGATCCCTCCAGCCTCTGCAGCAGCCAGTCCACCCTTGCCCTAGCCTGGCTCCGGGTTTACGTCCACTGCTGGCATTTGCTGTGAAAAGCAGCTGCCAAGGTGGGGAACCGTCTGCACTGCTCCAGCCTCTGATGGGACCCCACCATCAAATCGCGGGTGCTACGCTCTCACGCCTTGCATCTCTTTTTGCTGGGGCATGGGGAGGAGGGAAAGGTGTTCGAAACTCTCGCCCGTTTCTCCTCGGCCCCAAAATCTGACCCCCAGCTTAGTGCACTTTTATCTCTGGAGGGTTAGCTCCACATCCTTTGTATCATGGCAGAGAGAAGGTGCACGTTCCCCATGGGAGCTAAGTCTTTTGAATTATACCAACTGCTGATGCAAGCTGCTGTGCTTGGGAAAATACTGGGAAACACTGCTTGCTTCACAGTTTAAGTCCAATGCTTTCATCCAAAAAAATATATATGTGCAGTTCAATAATCTTCTCTTAATGAAGTTTTGCCAGCTTTTCAAGGGGTAAAAACTATACTACATGACTTGGCCCATTACTCTCATGAGATATTTGTGCAAGGGCCCAAGCACATGGTTTGCAAAGGAAAGGGATGAAAATGATTTACAGAAGCAGCGAGGCAAAGGTTTATTGATAATGAGGCACTAAGAGGAAATGGGATGAATGTGCCTGAGATTCCTCTGGTAAATGAATAATGGATAGTATTCTCAGCCAGCAACTTACGTTTTTCATTTTGAGTTGAGAATAGCAAGAGGCAGGGCAAATGACAGTTACTAAGAAAAAAAAATCCATTAGGTAGTGCTGAACAAGGAAAACATCCACAGAAGTGTGCTCTTACTTGTGAAAGGGGAGTCGTGAATTGCTCAAAGGGTAAACTGTGCTTGTCAAGTAATTCAGAGTGCTACACACTCCAAGGCCTGAGAAGGGGGATTTCTTTTCACTTGAGGACTACTTCACCTTGCAACAGGTTTAATTGTCACCGGGGGAAAAAAGAAAGAAGTGGGTTTGCATGAGTCGGAAGAATTTGACCTTTACTTTCTTCTCCACCTCTGTGGTTCCCTTCTCCCCCCAGACTGCCCATGCCCGCTGAGCCACACTCCCACAGTGTCCACCCATCCTGCCTGTGCTCTCCAGCCACTCGACCCTGACCACTGAAGTTACTGGGGTCTGGCCACTGCATTTGGTGGTGACCAAACCAGGCCAAGATGTGGATCCCTCACCATCACCTGCAGCACTGAATCCCTTTATAAAGCTGCTCTGGGACCAGATTTTCCTGGGGACAGAGTGGCCCAGAGAGGACATTTGCCCCTCATGCTGTTGCAGCTGCAGATGGTGCCCAGAGCGGTGTGGGTCCACCAGTGCTGATGGACTGCAGCCCCTTCTGCCAGCTGGGGGTGGCCCCTGGCTGCTTAGCCCTACGATTACACCCATGCCAGGGACCAAACACATCTATGGGACACAGGAGGATGAGCAGTGAGAGCACCGTGCAAATGGCTTTTGTGCCTGTCCTCTTATTTCTTTTCTAAAATATTTCTTGCTTCCTGGCTCTTCAGGTCATATATACTGCATCCTTACCACTGGTGAACAGTTCTCTGTTCTCTCCTCAGCATCCAGTGTGTGAAGGCAATCCTTACTTACTGCACAGCATCCACACCCTGTTCAACGGTGTCCTCTGGGTTTCCCACAGCATTCACTGAGCCGTATCAGAGGGTTGCACAGAGATGCCTGAGCCACAACGAGCCCAGTGAGACAAAGCACTGCTATTGCTCATGTTGTACAGATGGCAAACTGAGACGCAGAGCCACCAAGCACAGAGCAACTGCTCTGAGATACTAAGCCAGAGTTTTAAAAAGTACTCAGCATTGTCTAATATCTTTGCACCTTGGAGATGAAGGTCCTGTTGGCCTCAATGTGCTACTCAGATGCCCTGAATAATGCAATACCTTCATATCTTTGCCACCCAGTCCTAAGCCCCTGTTCAGTCCGACACACGACACACTCTCCAGTCTTCAGACCATGCTGTCACATCCAGATTTCTGGTCTGGACAGCCTTCTGCTGCTTCCCCAGATACAGTTTTTCTTGTGTCTGTAGTTACATCAAACAATGTGCCCCCCTGCTTTGCCTGGGTCCAAGGAAGGCTGGACCATCTACTGGGGTAAATGGCCATTGCAAGAAGAGAGAGTTCAGACCTGGCTGGAAACATGCCCAGAACATGGGAAATCTGCAGTGTATTTAGGTGTGAAAGTGAAAGCTGTCACTACTGAGTGAGTGAGAACCACAGCTCCTTAAGGCTTGTTCTTGGACAGTTTTTCAGAAGAAAGGCATGAAGCACATTTCCTACCCAAGCCCAGCTCCACTGTGAGTCTGACGTTCTTGCTCCACAGCACAGTGCAGAAGAACTTTTGAAAAAAGACATCATCAGTTTTTTCTGACATGGAGAAAACAAAAATGTGCTTAGTTTTAGCTACGTTCTTGGAAACAGCTTAATTGATTCAGATGAACTTTAAAAAAAATAGTATTATAAAAACACCCAGAGGCAAACAACTGCTGTGGGAGCTTTTAGGCCAAGTGGTTAAGTCTTGATTAAGTTAGAAGCAACTGGAGGCAGGATTTTGGTAGGAAGTGTCAGACAGTAGACACAAACAACAGTGACTCTGGTAACACATTTCCTAACAGAGAACAAAAAAATCATGAATCTTGGAAACGGTGAAGCTCCTGGAGCACCACTAATGCTCAGCAGAACTGGACGATTACGTGAAAGATGATGACCATGAAAATCAGCCTAAATTAAAAACTGTATCCACATCAGCTGAGCTCGTGCCCACTTTTGTGTTTATTTCCAGTTAACATTCCAGGATGGGATCGTGTTGACATGAGTGACTGCAAATGTCAAGTAAACATTAGCAAATATTTACAGAAACCATCTTTAGGAACTCGTGAAAAGGAGTATTTGCCCCAGAAACCTACTTCTGCCAGTGATGGTCATCCAACCAGGGAACAGAAAAGACTCTTATCTCATGTGTCCACCATGTATCTACCTTCCACTCACCAGCACAGATCACCTTTCTGCTGCCTACTTCTTGCAGCAGTTGACACACAGGCACAATCCACTGACCAAAGATTACTCACAAACGTCATTCCAGCAACAATCCTGGGTCCCAGACAGATCTCAAAAAATCATACCTTGCTCACAGACAATTTGCAGACATAACGCAAGGGGCGTTTGTTCCTCCTGCCTCATCTCCCAAATTACTCCTTTAGGGGAGCCCTTGTTCTAGGATATTTCTGATCTACACTTGGGTGTCCATGTGCCGACACAAACCTCAGCTCAGAAGAGCTCTACCTAAAGAAGACGCCATCCCCACACTAGTGCCACAACCAGAGCTTTGGTATTTAAAAGTTGCCTTTTCTAGCAAGGCGGGAAGCAATGGGAAGCCTTAACAGCATGTGGAAAGAGCGACTGCAGGCAGGATGGCCTAGGGAGGAGAACAAAATACACAATCATAAAACATGGGCTGGAACCAATACATGTCGAAAGCGCCAGTCTGAAAGGTACGTACTGTTTCAGAGTTTCCTAGCCAAGAGTAAGCAAGACCCCTTTTCACTTGCTCCATCTTCCTCCACTCTTTAGAAACAAGCCTATCTGCAAGGGTCTGGAAAGAAGGAAATTTGGGAAGAACGGATAAACACTTCAGTTTCCAATGTCTGAGGACTCCCGGCATTAGTGGCGCCACTAGGCACTGGCTGGCCTCCACTTCCCAAAGCATCCCCAGCTCTTGGGCTCAGAGCACCTGCAAGGAAAGCTGCTGGGAGCTGCAGCGGCTTGCCTTCTCCATCTCTCTCATCTCAGACTAGGCTTCCCGCATGCTGTCTTCCTGGATTTACTATCGCCTTGTACATTTGGGTCACAATTTTGCAGTCTTCATGAGAAGCAAACAAGTCTGTATGGGAATGTGTGATTTCTGCTGCAATTTGTTTTATTCATAAGGCTCTCAGGAGAAGATACACAGTCGGACATAAATAATGGGGGTCCAAACTACAAAACTCCTTCAGTGAACACAGTTACAAGGCTGTAGCTTCCAACAAGCCAGGGTTTTAGAGCCAAGGTTTTAGTGCTAGAGGAAACTGTGAAAGCTCTCCATCCCAAAGAAGGGGTCAGAGAGCCCCTGTGCTGCACCTGCCGGTACCAAGAGGCTTGCCTGGAATTAGGGACTCTCTGAGTATTTGCAGCTGATGTCCCCTGTTTTCCAAAGCAAAGATGCAGCTTCCCGAATGGGCTTAAATCACACCATTCTTCCCCATTGACACCTCCCACAGCTAATGAAGCTGAGGCTTATAAACAGGGATAGCACAACTGCTATACAATCCAATTTGCTTCAAACTGTAGTACATACTGGACTAAATAACCTTCCCATGTAAGTAACTCCTTTGTAAAATAACTCCCAGCTGAGAGGGATGGGGGGTGGGTGTGTGTAACTTTGTCAAGAACATGATCTGACATAAACAGAAAAGAAAACTTTGGTGCTCCATCACCTGTTAGTAGGTGGACTGTGGTGTTCAGATGCTACAGTAAAAAGCTCTATAGATTATTACCAGCCAGAGACAGTCTGGAAGCCAGTGTGTCATCTCTTTTTTTAACAGGTCTTGCCCCGAGGCGACAGTTCTGCCAGGAGAGCTGGGGGCTGTGGAGCAGAGCTGCCCACCTGGGGAAGGGGCGGCCTTTGTGCAGGACACAACAGTGCGAGGAGTGGGCAGGGACAGTCCTGCTGGGCTCAACCACAGTGCTACGCTGCTATCACCACCACACCGCCGGGTCCCCTGCTTACCCCTGCCCCCTGCTCTGGGCGTACCTAGCCTGCTCTGGGGTATGCTTCGAGCAGTCTTCAGTGCCTTCATCTGCTGGTTTCATCGGCTTGCCCATGCTCGCACCGCTATGTGAGTACTTCTGGCACTTCTGGGAACAGCTTCACTCACCAACACCAGGCACCCCTGCAAAACCACCCCCTGCTCAGCCTCCTGCCAGCAGAACCTAGACCCATAGACCTGCTTCACCTCAGACATAGGGGGAGGAAGAGTGTCAGAGCGACCAATTTAGCTATTTACATACTTGTATCGCGTTTTCCCGTCAGGCCATTTTCATAGAGCCAGCTCAGGCTGACTCTGCTCCCACTGGGATGCCACTGCAAGCCTTCAGCTGCTGCTCCCTTTCCTTTTAAGCCCCTGAGAAGGAGTTCTCAGCAAAGTTTTTGGTTTTAATGAAATCTGTGGGCTAAACCAGGTCATTCCCTATTTTTCCCTAGTAGGGAACTAATTTCTGTCAGACTGAACATCCACAGCTGTATTCCTGCCTTTCAGGACCTACTCAGTTCCCCTCCTCCTGGGCCAGGACCCACTGGCCTCTTACATGTTAATGCACGTATGTGGTCACTGCTACACACCATGGTTTACCTGCTTTGGGCTCCTAATCTCTCCGTCTCCATGGGATGTGGAATCAGCCAGGTTTCTACACATAAACCTACATCAGAGAACGTGCATGTTGCCTAAGGCAATACTCGCATTTGTTTTTCTCTAGAAAAACCCAAGCCATTCCACTTGATTTTTGCAGAGTCTGGATAGGCCAGACCAGAGCATACCAAATGGCCCAAATTTACGAATTTCTTGCAAGGAGTGTGCTATGTTTCCTGGCTAATGTCTGAAAAGGAGAACTGGGGTCACACTGCACTTTCTACTTCTCTGAAAGTCATTAAAATGAACAGAATAGACAAAGGGCTGGATTAGTCCTAGTCCTTTTGTCGTTCTCTTGTAAAGTATCTGCAGGGTGATTCAGTTGCCCACTCATATGTTTCTGGTGCCGTGCAAGACACACTAAGGTCTCTCAGATGCTGACATGGGGCAGGCAGATACCAAGGCCTTGAGGAGCAGCACTGGGAGACCAGGCAGTGTAAATGGGGGCATCTAGGCCAAGCGTCATTCAGTTGGCTCAATGCCTCCTCCCAGCACCAGCCAAGCTTCCCCTCTCCACCATCCATAGGACACTGTCTACCTCCTATTGCATTTACAAGCATCTGACAAACCTGCCGAAATACTTTGGCCTCAAAGCCTCTGCCTTGTTGCACGCTCTTCATGTCTAGGTCCCCAAATATGGTGAAAAATTCATCCCTTAGAAGCTTGGTTGCAAGCACAGCCTCTTGGTTCCTTTTTGGGTAAGCTTCAGGTCATTTTCTAAAGAAATCCATAGCTACCAACAAATATTGTCTGGCAGATTCCATCTCAGGCAAAGGCCCAACAACATCAACAGCAATGAACCGCAGTAAGGTCCCCAGGAGACATGGCTCAGTAGGGTTTCTCCCCATCTTTGGGGACCCACTTTTGAAATACAACCCATGCAAGAAATGCATCACATTTCCTGTAGTAATTTTCCATCATCTGTCTGCATTTTCCTCAAAACCAGTTCTCTCTTGGCTTGACTAAGGATTTTGCAACCTCAAGATGTCCAATGGTTTTGACATCATAACGAAACCTCAGAACCTCCTTTTTGAGTGTTTCGGGTATAATGAGCTCTCATGAATACTCATCACCCATTGTTTTATTTCCCCATCTCCTGTACAACATTTCATCTTTAAATTCCAAGCTTTCTCACTATGACCAGAGAGTTTTTGCCCTGCTACTCTGAAGAGAGTCTATGCTCCAAAGCAGACACAGTTGCCAATGAGGGTTTTTTTTCAGTCACACTTTGTTTTGATACCAAGAGCCTTTCTGAGGGATGCTTCTAGCTCCTTGAACTCTGCTCTTGCAAACCTACATCTACTGGATGAAGCAGGAGCATTTTCATTCCTGCAGACTGTGAAAGAAAGGAGGAAAAAAAAAGGATGCCGTCTCAACTTTTTCTTGCTGTCCTGTTGAGGGAGGTGCCTGCCCCAAAAAAGGCATTTGAACAAGGCGTTGGCAGACTAGCCTTTGGTGGCTTTGGTCTCGTGTCAGTGCTGTTCCCACCCCACAGGCACCCCCAGCTGTGTTCAGCAGAAACTGCTTCAGCTCTGAAAATGCCCAGCTGACTCCTCTGGCCACCGAGGTAGCTTTCCCTTCTCACAAGGAGCATGTGGAGCTTTTGCAATCCTGGCAAGTCCACAGCTGAGCCTCCAGCAGCAGGATCAGTGCCCTGCAAGGCCAGACAGGCTGACAGTGCCCTGCTCCCTTCCCTCGCACTGGGGAAGCACTGCCCCATCGCCCCTGGCTGAGCGTCTGCCCAGGGTGCGTTACACCTCTTTTCAACAGGTCACCTCACTCTGGGTTCAGTTTCAGATTGGCAGCCTTGAGCTCATGACAGCCTGCTTATAAAACATTATCAGTTCCTATTAAAGGCTTTACCATATGCCAGGATATCCTCAGGTATAACGGAGGGATTGGATGGCTGTCCATACAGCCATACAGTACCTGCACTGTTGGTCTCTTGAGTGAGGGCTGCCTTACACAGGTGGTGGGAGACCCACTCTACAGTTTGCTGTGGACTTGCCCTAACACAAAAGCCATTTTCACCACCAGATATCCACAGTGGAAACCAAAATGAACCTAGTAAGGCACATCCCAGATATTATCCATTAATGGTAAGGCACAAGCACCCTTTGATTAACACATTACACAGCAAAGCTGTTGCTAGCTTTTTTTTCTAACCAGGACAACAGATGAGGTCCAGGAGCTGGCTACAAGCTCAAAGAGACAGCTCAGGGGCCTGCCCGTGGAGGCAGACGCTGCAAACAGATTGCTCAAAACTCTTTCTTTCACATGAGCCATGTCTTTAAAGGAAAACACCACAGGTTGAAAGCCCTGGTGCTCATTCACCAGGTACCAACCACAGTGATGTACATGCTGAGTGTTAGTTCATCTCCCACCTTGGCTATGCTGAGCATTTTCCTGGATCCCAGCGGTCCAGTCTCCTGCAGGCATTTCTCCCCAGCAAGGACACTTTCCCCAGTCCCTGCCTTCTCTTATACCCATGGGGTGGCTCTGTTTTGGACTGTCCCATCATCTCCCTCTCTGTCTAGTTTCGATTAGCAACTGCAGTACCTGAACAAGCATCTGTGATGCCTATAAATTACACATGCGATAACCCTTCTCTTGCTGCTTGGCTTCCCCCATAGCCCTTCCTCTGAAGTGGACCGCTGCCAAATGGAGGCAAATAGGTTGTTCAACCAAGAACTCCATTTTTTGCCACCAAGGCCACGGAGAAGGGGGTTTTCAGTACAACTGGCCACAAAAGTACCCTTCCCAAAAGCAAACTAATTAAAAGCTACAAGGGAAGAGCAGGGTTCTCTGAACACCAACTTAATATCCAGCCCTGGGCACCACAAAGCCTTGCTGCAGCCTCAACTCTAACTTAAAACCAGTATCACCCAGCTTTACATGTGCAGCTTCAGGTCCCTCTGTTTCCTGAGTTGAGTTTGGGCCTTTCAGTAGATTTTTATGAGGCTCTGTCCTGGCTAGCCATATATTTATAACAACTCTCTCTGTGGATATTTCCCCTCCCCATCGGAGCCACACTTAAGCAAGCCACTGTGCTCATGTTTGATGTTGCAGCTAATCCCCCATTGCTTTCTATCCTGCATAAGTCCCTTTTTCTAAAAGCTTGAAGTGGTATGAGCTGGATGGAAATACTCTTCTCTCTAGCACAGGACCTTATACCTATATAAAGCAACCGGCTTCTCTCTCTTCCAGTACCAGCTTTCCGTCTTCTGTTCAAGGGCTGAAATGCAATATTTAAGCTCTGCCATAAATCCCACGGCTTCATATAGTGTTTCTGGCCTCCTGCACAATCTGCCTAAGTGTCTAGCAATTGGTCCATTGGCTATTTATCTTGGAAGTCCTCGTTGGCATCTGGAGATGTGAGGAACACAAAATGTCTGCAGGTCCTCTGCCAATTTAGGTGGGTCTCTTCTTCCTCTTGCCTTCTAGCATTTGGCTGTGTCCTGTCTAGCTCAGACTGATATCTGGCTCCAATCTGCTTACGAAGGTTCAGACCAAATCTTGATAAACCAGGTTATGTCTATAACACAGTGCTTGCCACAGCTGTGCTCCTGACTCCGCTCCAGGACGAGGTCTGGGCATGCACTATCCCAGGGAAGGCTGGAAAAGATCCACACAGTGCTCCAGAAGGTCTCGCAGGCTCCCAAACCAGCACTGCAGTCCAGGCTGTGGAGCATACCCCTGCCCCGGCGTTTGACCTCAGGCTCTTCTCTGTGACCAAGTGCTGCAGAGCAAGGCTCCATCTGGCTCCTCTCTCCAGCCAGCCTCGCAGTGGGAACAGACATGCGTCAGCCTCCCATGGGGTCCTTTCTTGAGTGGCACCACTGGGGCTGGGAAAACCTGATGCTGTGGGCCTCCCTGTGCTTGCCTTACAGAGCACACATGCTGGAAATGGCCAGTCCTATGGGTGACCCAAGCCCCACCTGGCAGACCCAACAGCCTGGGACCAGCTCCGCTGGTACCCTGGTGAGCCTTTGGTTTCCTTTTTGAGATGGTTTTCTATTCTTTCAGAAACCTTGCTGTGGCTCAGGCCTCCTATTAAGTTTCAGACTGAATAACATTTTCCCGTTTCCCCTGTTTTGTGAAACACCTTCTGGCCTGTGTTACACACGTTCCCCAGCACCTCGCAGAGTCGGGGTCTTGCAACTGGGCCTTTGGATCTCCCTGCACAGAGTCATTCTCTGGTTGTTTTCAACCCTTTCTGGGAAAATTCCTGATATTGCCCTCTCTCCCTGTGCACAGTTTACAACTTTGTTTTGTTTTGATTTGATTCTGGTGTGAATTCCTTTCACTTTCCACTGCTCCTGAAAAGCTTAGATGTCTGCAAGCACCTTTGTTATCTGAGTCCTCTTGCATCAAAAGAATTAATACAGTTCCCTGTTTCCCTCTTTGGAAACTGCATCCTACCCCAACACCAGTGTTATCGCTCTGGACTGAAGCAGTCAGCCAATATCCCAAGTCCTGAGGAGACAATTTCCACTACAGGGAGGAACT
Source organism: Theristicus caerulescens (assembly GCA_020745775.1). Classification (NCBI taxonomy): domain Eukaryota; kingdom Metazoa; phylum Chordata; class Aves; order Pelecaniformes; family Threskiornithidae; genus Theristicus; species Theristicus caerulescens. The sequence continues at coordinate 25,856,332 of CM036564.1, forward strand.
GATGAGACCCAAGGTATTTGTTTTATGCAGCGGTGTTTGCACACAAAGCCCTATTTCCCTAAACACAGTAGCAATCAGATAGGAGTCATTTCAAGACATTACACATTTCTTTTATTTCCCCCAGACAGAAGCCTGCCCAAAATGTTTGTTCTGTCTCTTCCTCAGGTTCCTTATTTCCCATTGATAGCATTTCTCTGATGGGCCTTGACTTTCTGTTGACTCCCCCTCTTTAGTTTCATAGTGTTTTCAGACTTTTACTGAATAAAGGCAGTTGCTACCTTCATAAGCCCACAGAGTTTTCACCCAGCCTCAGCATACAGCATGTCTACCAGTGACTAAACCAGCTTACCTTTCAGGCTTCATCACTGGCTAAAAACCCACTTGCCTGACAGCTAATGAACACAGTTCTTGCTGATAAAGAATATATTTAGAAATAATACTGATTCAACCATCTGTTTCCAGCAAGCAAATTAACTGCATTGGGATAAACCCTTAAACCGCATCTTCACAAAAAAAAATCAGATTTGAATTGGCATTTAAGTGCTGAGTTAGGCGATGCAATGGTCTTCAATCAGTGCAGATCAGGACAGACCGTAGCTCATGACATACCAGCTTGTCATGGCTAAATCCTACTGGGACCTGAAGACAGCAGCTACTAAATGTTGAATCACAGCTATTCTCAATGGAGAGATAAAGAATTTGATGCTCGTGGATTCATACTTATATAGTCCATAAAATCAGTTGCGGATCACCTTTCATAATAGTGGTGAGTCTGCCACTGCTCAACAGCCCTCCAAGATACCTCCTCTTCTTCTTCCCCTGCCGCTTCTCATTCATCTCTGTTCCCTCCTCCCTCCATCCCTCTCCCCTATTCCTCATTGACCCATATCTCTTTGATCAAAAAATGACCCTAGAAGTATTGTGGTGATGACAATTGCTCTTGCACATCATGCCTACTTATGTGACAGTCAAAATATGAAGGTGATATGCAAGTATGAATGAAAACACAACCAAGCAGAATCACCAGTATGTATAATAGCATTGATTCATTTGAACTTACACAGAAAATAAAGTGGAGGTCATTTATTTAATATATGTAAGCAGCTTTCCTCCTTTACTTATGAACTTTCATTTACAAGTTGAGGCAGCTGAGAGGCATGTAACTATGGTAAATTACTCTAAGGCTTTATTCATATGAAATGTTCCCATCCATCTCTTAGTCAATGATTCTCAAGTCACAGGGGTCCTATACTAGCTGCAATACTGCTCAAGCTTCTCCTAATCCAGAACTATTTCTCTTTTCCTTTTGAAAATGTATTTACATGAAGATATTAGACACATGCTTTCCAAGCTGATTAACGATTGAGGTGGGATTTTTTTTTTCCAAATGTGTAGGAGTAATACCTCAGAAACACATGACTTTAGGGGCAGGGATTTCTCAGCATTTTCTGAAAAGCATTGACCAACCCATATCTTGTTTTGGCCCATATAGGTTGCCCACGCTGATGAGTTGCTTTTTAGAGATGAGACCATTCATGCGGATTGACAGGTTGAGCCTATTTTATGTACTGAGAGACCTGAGCATATGAGAACACACCAGCTTCTTGCACCAAATAAGGACCTGGCTGTCAGGAAACCTAAGTTCATTCCCTTCCAAAATCAAACACAGGACCTCTACTCCATGAGTTTTCCAACTCCAGCAGTGGGCTTCTTCTCCAGCCCGCTGAGAGCCTCCTGCTGCCGGAGCCACGGCCCCGGGAGGATCCCACTGATGCCACTGAGTGGCGACAGCTTGACCTTGCACAAGCCACTCGCAGGTTCTGAGTCTCAGTTTTTCCGACTGCAAAATGGGAAGAAAAGTCTCTTACTGCCACAGGATGCATCACACTTTTTACCTGAGAATTGCTACAGCTACCCAAACGCCCTGAACAAGACTTAAGGACTCCAGGGAGCGAAGCTGGCTAAAGAGCTGGGAACCAGGGCGAGCGAACAGACAGGGCTGTGGCTGGAGATGTCCTTTAGCAGCAGACCTTGGCTCCGAGCCTCCCAGACACCACCTCCCTCTTGCAAGGGAAACTCATCATGGCTTTGAACGAAGCGCTTGGAAAAGGAATAAATCTTCAAGATCTGAGGGACTGAAGTCTGCACATTAGCTCCCCTTAAACCCTGAGTGCATTTAACTTGGGAGGTTAGAAACCACAGCCAAAGAAATCTCTTTTGATTCACAACTTGTTTTGAGCAGTCACCCATAAAGCAGCCAGTGAATCACTCCAGCCAGTTAGTCATGCAACCACACTGAATGTACACTCAAAAGGCAGCACAAAATAAACAGCCTGCAGCTCCAGATAACACACACACACAGCTCATTTGCGCTATCTGGCATCAGCATATATTGTTAATAGGACTCCTACACCAAACCCTTAGGAAAAGACGCACTCAGTAAGCATCTCCAAATCTCTCTCCCCATCAGTATTTTTCTCGTCTGCTTCGCACTGTGTTGCTTTCAAAACAATTAAGACTAGTAAAAGTTTTAAGACTCTCTCTCTCTCTTTCCGCACCCTTCTTGTCGCTGGTAACGTCCTGCTGGGGTTACAAGCGTGCGCTGCAGAAGTGTAGGGCTAAAGCGGAGTTAATCCCAATCAGCAGCGGACAAGTCGAAAATAAACAGCTCTAGTGCGAAAAGAAATCTTCCTGCAAGGAGGGAGCGGCAGGAATACAGGGGGAGGGAGGCTCCCGGTCCTTTGACACATGAGTGTTATAAACAGCTCGGGTCAGGAATCCTATAAAAGTCTCCAGCCAGATCTACCGTCCAAGTCAAGAGAAGCGCAAAACGTCTTTGGAAAGAGCCGCGAATAAATCTTCCTGCGCAGCCGGGGTAAGGAGCGTGAGCCCTACCTTCGCGTCCTGCTCCCTGAGGAAATCCCGCAGGTTTCCGCGGAGGAGATCCCGCACCTCCGAGAGTCTGTTCAAACAGAGCCTTAGCCAAACTCCTGGCGAGAGCTCCCTCCCCGCCCTGGGAGGGTGCCGGAGCCCTTGAATGGCAGATCTGGTGGCCCTATTGTGGAAAAGAGAGGGCGATTGCCAGGGCGGCGTCAGCAGCCCGCCGGGAGCCGCCGGCCGAGCCTCGCCGGGCAGCCGGCCCTGCAGCGCCCGGGAAGGGGCCGGCCCTGCCGCCCGGCTCCCCGCCGGCTCCCCTCCCCGCCGGCGCTGGCTCCGCTCGCTGCCGCTTCTCCCTGATGTCCGTCCCCCGCTTCCCCACTCGCGCCTCCCTCCCGCATACTTCTCCCCTTTATACGCTCCTGTTGCCCCCCGCGGGGATCAGGGCAGCAGCATCTCCCCACCCCCGGCCCCACGCACCTCTCCCCGCCGGGGTGCGGGGGGAGCCCCCGCACTCCCCGCCTGCCTCCCCGCCGGCGATTTTATCCGTGGGAAGGAGCCCGGGCGGGAGCCGAGGGCCCAAACCAAAGCTGAGGGGGGGAGGGAAGGGGGGACAGGACCAGGGCGGCCGCCGCAGCCCGGGATCGCCCCCCTCAAAGCCCTCTGCACCCCGCGGCCGGGCGAGGGGCGGCGCCCCCCCCCCCCAGGCCGGCGGCGGAGCGGTTCCCGCGGAGATGTGCACCGGGGCGGGTGGAGGGCCGGGGGGGCCGTAACAGTCCCAGACCCCGGGGGGGCGAGGCACGGCATCGCCCGATGTGGAGGAGCCCTGCAAGAGTCCCGGGGAGAGCCCACGGCCCCGGGTGCCCCCTCCCGCCCCGGGCTCGGGGCTGCGGCTGGAGCCGGGGGAAGGGGGCCGATGCCGCCGGTCCTCCCCGGCGCAGGGCGGGCTCCGGCAAGCCCCTGAGCACCGGCGGGGGCTCTGCGCGGCGCCGCGGGGAGCCCCGAGCGCCTGGCAGCGAGCGGTATCCCACGGGAGGCGGAGGGGGGACCGCTAGCGAGCCCGTTCCTGCCGCGCCTGCGGTTCACGTTATATTAGGGGGAGGAGGAGGAGGAGAAATGCATTAAAAGTGTCAATTTAAAAAGGCACGCAGCGAGCCTCTGATTCCTACGGCAGTTGCTTTCTGCACCTCTATTAATAACGTACTTTAGGCTGCACTTTTTATTTGCTCGCTAAATAAAAGAAATGGTCGTTATTTGCATAAGCCGGCACTTAAAGAATTTCCTCTGTTAGAGAAAGCCCGTTTCCTTTCTCCTGTCTCCTTTGAGCAAACATCCCCATCACATTTGCCTTCACTCCCCAAAGGATTTTTTTTCCAGCCCGTATTTCTAGACAGCAATATACGTGTATATTTGTGTGTGTATATGGGTATATGCATACATATGTTTCGAGACATATAACTTACTTCAGCTCCACGCAGTAGAAATAGCAAGTCAGATTACTACAGCACATAAATCATTCGAAAGCCTTTTCCCCTCCTAAGCCAAGATATATAACCTGTTCTGGGGGCTTTTATTTTTAAGGTTTCAGCTTTAATTGCCGGTGCCAGTCTGCGGAATAACCCGTGCCCCTGTTTACGGCAGGGAAAGCGGAGGAAGCCGTGCGAGGCCGCCGGCCCGTCGGCAGCGCCCAGGCAGGGGGACGAGCGGCAGGGGAGGCGGGGAGCCCCGCCGGGACCCCCCCAGGCCAGGCCGGCAGCCGCCGCTCCGAGGGGGCCGCGAGGAGCCCGGCCGGAGGCAGGGCCGCCCGGTGCCACCGGCCCTGCCAGCAGCCGAGCTGGAAGCGCTTCGGCGGCTGCTGCTCGTGTCCTCCGTATTTACGGCCGCAGCTCTCCCTGGCCTATATTTATCCGTACAATGCAGTGGAAGGGCTTAGATCTAGAAATAGAAGCCGAGAGCAATAGATGGCAGGCAGGGGCTTTTTATAACTCGAAACGACTTTTTTATTAAAGAATTAAAATAAAATTAAACAAAAAAAAGGGGGGGGGACCCTCTCCCGCCGGCTCGCGGCGTGCCCGCCGTGCCCGCCACCGGCCCAGGCCCCGCCGCGCTGCCCGCCCGCTCCGCGCTGGGCTCGCCCGGGGCTCTGCGTGCGAGGAAGGGACAGGCGGAGGCGGGAGCCGGCTGCGGGGCCGCCGTGCGGGGAGCGGCGTCCCCCGGGCAGTGCGGAGACCGGCCCGGGCGCTGGGCCCGCTGCAGCTCCGGGCGCGGGGAAAAGCCGGCCGCAGGAGCGCCCGCCGTTTTGTCGGCCTCCCTTTTTTTTTTTTTTTAAATCTTTTTTTTGGGTGGGGTTGTTATTTTTTAAATTGGGGGACTTAGGGGCACGGCGTCCCACCACCCCAGCCCCAGGTAACCGGGAACGCGGGCAGCCAGCAGTCCGCGCCGCGCTCCTTCCCCTTCTGCACGACGCGCAGGGCTGTACCGGCACCGGAGCGGCGGCGGGGGCTCGGCGGGCGCGGGAGGCAGCGGGGCAGCCGCCTGCTCCCCGAGCAAAACCCTCCTGCAGTTCTCCCCTGCATCCCGCCTGCGCGTCAGCTGGCCGCGGTTCTGCCCGCTGCGGAGAAAGAGGACGGGGCTCTCCTCCCCCGCTACCACCCACGCCGAGGGTATTTACCCGGGCTCGGTGATTTCCCGCTCCCGGTCCCTTCAGGCGGGCGCGGGGGTTCCCAGGGCACAACGCCTGCGCCCGGTGCGGCGGGCCGAGCCGCTTAGGAGAAGCGGAGAGGCGCCTACGGGTGCTGCAGTTGCTCTGCGAAACCCCGATCTGGCTATAATTAGTGAGTCTCTCTCTTCAATCAGTAACTATTATTATTATTATTATTATTATTATTATTATTATTATTATTATTATTATTGCTATTAATTATCCTCGTGGATCCATGTGTCTCTTATTACAGCCCATCGTCCCCAGCCACATCACACGGGGCTCGCAACGAGCGCGGGTCTGGGCCGGGCCGGGCCACCCGCCGCCGACGCGGGGCTCCCACCGAAGCCAACCCCGGAGCCCTGCTTGAAAATAAATCAGGGGGGACCCCGGCGGTGTTAAGGAGGGTGATAAACTCGTGTGGCTCTACCGGGGGTTGTAATGTGTCATCAGAAGCTAAGCCGGCGCCCTGGGCTTTGCAACCTACAAAAACAAGAGAGCCGGTTAGCAGGGAGAGGATGGCGGGGCAGGGCGGCCGGGAAGGCACCGGGGGCTCCCCTGGGCTCCCGCTTCGCCCGGCGGCAGCGGAGAGCGGCTCCCTCCCGGCCAGGGGCTCCCCGGCCCCGCCGTGCCCTTCCCCGTGGGCCCCGGCCAGGCCCCAGAAGGCCTCCGCAGATGCGGTGAGGGCCTGGGCGCGGCGTGGGGTCGTTCGCCGACGCGGAAGGGGCAGGGGGAGAGGGAGAAACCCCCAGCCTAAGCCCCGGCCAGAACAAGCGCGAAAGCAGCCCCTGGCCAGAGCCCTCCTGCCACTCCGCGGCCGGCGGGGAGACACCCGCGGGAGGGGGTTGTGCCCACCCGGGTGCGGGCAGGGGCCGTGCGGGCCGGGGCAAGGGGGACGGGATCGGGGACGGGATCGGGGACGGGATCGGGGATGGGATCGAGCCCGGCCCGGCCCGGCGGAGAGCGGGCAGCGCGGCCGGGCGCAGGGCAGCCGGGCTGGGCCTGCCGTTCCTGGGCACGGCTGCTCGGCGAGGGCTTAATGCCCTTTCCCCGGGAAAGTTGTCACCTGTGGCGGGGGAACCAGGTCTGGGAACCTGGATCCGGGGACTGGGAGGAGTGCGGGGACACCTTGGCTGCACGCAGGGGGTGACGGACGGCGCCTGACCGCGGCCCGGCACGCCGGGGTTTGAGCGATGGGCAGGGGGAAGGCGCCTCTGCCTCCTTTTAAATCTAGAGATGGGGGAAAGGGAAAGTAAAGAGGGCAAAGAATACCCAAAAAGACGGCGGGAGCCTAGAGGTAGAATCGCCGTCCTGATCCGGGCCGCTCCCGGCTTCCCCGCGCCCCCACTCCGCAGCCACCGCCGCCTTAGGGGCTCCCGGGAGACCCCGGCACGGCCCTGCCGTTGTCCCTGCCCGGCGGGGTCACGGTGACCCAGGGCACCGGGGATGGGACACGGCCGCCCCTGTCAGCGGCAACGCGCTGAACCCAGGCCGGGGCAGCGCCTCTTTGCCCGCACAGAGATCACCAGCAGGGAGAGGACGAGATTTCATTTCCACTTTCTCTTCTTCGAAATAATAACTGTGGGGGTTTTATTTGTTTGGCTGTTGGCTTTTTTGGTGTTTTGGGTTTGGTGGGGTTTTTTTTTGGGGGGGTGTTGTTTGGTTGGTTGGTTCCCCCCCCCCCAATCGCCTCGACAGAGCGGAAACCTCCCGACGAAGCCTTTTAAACCCACGCTCGGAACCGACATGAGCAGCGACCCCGTTGCAGGCTGTCCTGCCGAGCGCCAGCGCAAGGGAGTGTCTTAATTGCCGCTAATGACCCGCGGAGAGGATGCGAGGGGGTTATCTGCAGCCGGGCAGAAATCAATTAGGGGAGTGGCAATTAGGGGAGAAAGTGAGAGACAGGAAAGTGGGAGAGACCGTTACAGCGGGAAGTGAAGATTTCGGTGAAGTTTTTCAGAAATTCTCCCTCTGGAAGAGGGTCCCCGTGGAGAATATTCTGCGCAGCCCGGCGGTCCGCTCTTTCTTTCTCTTTCTGTTTCTCTCCCCGTTTACCGCGGATTTCCCTGCATTGCCCAAGAGCTAACGCTTTCCGGGAGCGCATCGGTCCCGCTCAGAAATGACGATTAAAATCACCGCAAAGCGGGACAGGGGGGAAACGCGGCTTCCCGCCGGCATCGCGGACTCCAGACCCGGCTGGGAATGAAGATATTCGGGGGGCCCAGCGGCCCCCCGCCCCGCACCGCGGCCGCCCCCGCTGCTGCGGGATGGGGCTGCCCGCGGGCGCGCTGCTCTCCGCGGCCCGCAGCGCTGCTCGGCGCGACGGAGCCGGGCAGGGTCTCCTTGACCCCGGGAGGACTTGTCCTGCCGGGCAGCCACCCCCCACACCCCCCCCCGCCCCCGGGAGGCCCTTTCCAGTCGCGGGCGTCTCTCTCCGGTTTCGCCCGCGGTGCTTCCCCCGCCGCACGCCAAGGACTCACCGTAACAGGAGACCTGCAGAGCTCCGTTGTGGCCGCTGCTCTCTTGCAGCTTGAGGTTGCTCTCCGGGGGGGTTTTGCAGGGGCCTCGCTGCATGTAGAGGTGCGGCGGCTGCTGCTGCGGAGGGTATTTGTTAAAGGAGGCCGGAGCCCCGGCGGAGCCGGGAGCCTGCACGCTGCCATCCAGGGACTGACATTCCTGCTGGCTGTAGCGGCTCCGGCACTTAGTGCTGCTGTCACCAAAGCCTTGTCCTTTGCTGGCCAGGAAAGTAGGGCTGAACTTGTCACTTGCTTGAAATGCCCTAAAAGGCGAGGAGCCTTCTGTGCCCTGGGAGGCTGCGTTGTAGTAGGAATCCATGGCAGCCGGATCACAATAAGAAACACAAGTATCAGCATTCATTCCTAAAATTAAAAGGCCCGAGTGTCCTTAATGCGCTTGGAGGGGCACCAGGAACCTCTCTTTCTCTCTCCCTCTCGCATACACACACACTCACAGCTGGGCCAGGGAGCTCTAAGAGGATTCAGATGTTCTTGAAAGCTGACCAGATCTCCAAACCCCCTTAAGATCTCGCACAGTAAAAGGGGTCTTTTTCTTTCCCTCCCTCTCCCTCTCTCTCTCACACACACTCACCCTCCGTCTCTCCCTCCAAACTATCTACACTCTAAAGAGGCTCTTCTCCGCACTTTCCCCCCCACACATAGGGGGAAAAGAAAAAAAAAAAAGAGAGACCTCTCCCCCAATTAATATGTAGATGATGACAGTGGAGGGGAGGGGGCCCAGGAAGGGGGGAGTGTGTATGTGTAGGGGGGGGTGTGGAAGCGGAGGGGGGTGGAGGTCATATCTTTTGTGGTAAAAAAAAAAACCAACCCCAAAAGTTTTTACGATTAAAAAAACAGAAAATCAAACAGGCGCCACGGAGGGATGGATGCGGGACCCGCGCAGGCGGAAGCACCGGGGCCGACTGAATGGTCGTGACAGGCTGGGTGCGCTCCGGCCCTCCCGCTGCTCACTGCCCCCGGCCGCGGGGACCCCCGCCTCCGCGGCCCCCTCCTCGGTATTAAAGGCAATACGGATTTCCCCCCGCAGCTATATGCCTTTAAGCCTCCCCCCCCCCCATTAACCCCTTCAGGGCCGGCAGCTCTCCCGGCGCTGCCGTGAGCCGTTTGCCTCCCCCGGCACGGCGGTGCCGCGGTCGCCCAGCACATCGCCAGGCAAGCTCTCGGCGGCGTCTCGCCGCACGTTTATGATCGTCGTTATTTATTTACCTCTAAAACCGTGCTCTCTCCAGGTGTGAAACAACTGGATCAAAAGCGGGAGGGCAGCAGGGAGGGATTTTAACGGGGTCGCCAAGCACACGAAATTGGCCCCGGCTTCTGGGACGGCCAGAGGTGAACTTGCAAAGGGACAGAGGCTGGCAGGAGCCCTTTTTGGTTTGAGGGGTCAACTGCAACCCAAAAAGGGCTTAAAAATAAATCAATGCTCACCTTCCGTCGCCCCCCCCCCGCCATTCAACCTGATTCCCCTCCTCCCCCGGTTAACTCCTGCTACCCCTTACACTTACTCTTACCCTGCCTTCCTCCCATCCCCACATCTGGTTTCTATTGCTCGCTTACCTTGAAGTTTTCAGTAATAAAGATATTACGCAAACTACATCCACAGTTCTTCAGTCAAAAAAAAAAAAAAGAAAAGAAAAAGAGAAAGAGAAAGAAAGAAAAGGGAAAAAAAGAGAAAAAGAAAGGAAAGGGAAGAAAAGAAGGCCCTTAACCCCTTCGGGAGAGCGGACTGCGGCGGAGCCGGCTGCGGGTGGGGAGCGGGGGCATCGGCGGCGGCTCTGGGCTCCCAGCGGGCTCCCCCCGGGGCCCGGCCCATGCGTCCTCCCTTCTCCCCCCGGCTGCCTCCCCCCCGTGCAGAGAAGGGGGAGACTCGTGGCTTTCATCTGTGTGTCTGTATCGGGGGGGAGCGGGATGCGGCTCGGGGGGGATCGGGGCGGCAGGGCGGGGGTGCGGCCCCCGGGGCGACGGCTCGGGGGGGGGCCCTGGCCGCCGCCGCCCCCCAGGGCTTTGCTCCAGGAGCAAGACCGGCACGCCGTTTTCATGAGCTCGGATCTGACAAGAGCAGCCCCCCCCGCCCCTCGCCCCCCCCAGATGCAGAAGGGATTTCTAGCGAGGTCGTCGTTAAAAACAGTCAGAGACGGATTCATTTACTAGATTTCAAACCATTTTGCAAGTCTCCCTCAGAGCAGCGCTGGGCTCGCTCAGCTTTCTGGTCCAAGAAAGCTTTCAGCGGATTTGCCTTCCTTGCTCTCTTTATTACCTTGCTTAATTCTTTCCTCGTCGTTTCTCTCTCCCCTCCCAAACTCCCCCACCCCACCACAGCCCCCTCTCTCTCCCTTGTCCACCACTTAATAAAAAGCAAACTAACTCAATGCATGAGAGTCTTCCTAAAAACCACTTCGGGGCGGTCAGGGGAACCGGGGCGCTGCCGGTACCCGCAGCTTGCGAGCGGCCGCTCGCAAGCTGCGGTTACCGGCAGCGCCCCGGTTCCCGCGTCCCCGGCTCCGCGGCACCGGACCGCTCATGGTGAAGAGTATTTGGGTGTGCGAGCGCGTTAAATACCGGCTTTCCAGCCAGTTACTTCTCCAGTGATTATTTTGGCGAAGGAGGAAGCAGGCTGAAAGAAATGATGTGAGGGCAGCCCTCGATGCTGTGGCGTTGATACTCAGCCTCGGGATTTCTTTTCGGCAAAGTTAAATAACATCAACAACAACAACAAAAACTAAAGGGAGAGATTACGGGATCGGGCAGGAGATGATTTTTTTCTTTTTCTTTTCCAGAAGCGCTGCGGTGCAGGGGCTCGCAGAGGCACTCCGGCTTGGCCGAGCCGAAGGAGGGCTGCCCGGGGTCTGCCTCGGCCGGAGCGCTCCGCCAGCCCCTCCGTGCATTAAACTGGAACGAAAAGTCCATTAGTTCTCAATCAGAGCTAATCCGCAGCCCCGCGGAAAGGACCGCAATAAACCCCTCTCTGTAATGGCCAATTTGTGTCCCTGGAAGCGGGAGGTTAATTCGGGAATCGTTACCGAGGGAAAGTGTGCTCGCAAATACCTGGCGATCTGGCGGGGGGGTGGGGGGGAATAACCGGGCAACCGTTTTTCTTGACGGTTTTCGTTTGTCTGGGTTGGGTTTTGCCTGAAGTCCTCTCAGCAAGTTTGACGGGGGACTCCCCCAGCCCCTGTTAGCTGGGAGCGAAGCCTTGTGCACATAAAAGCAAAGAGGGAGCCTGCAGCCGCCCTCCGGTTAAACGAGGCGATGGGGCTGCGTGTCGCGGCGCCGCCGGGGCGGCCGTGCCCGCCCGGCGGGGCTCTGCCCTCCCGGTCCCGCCGCACCTCCGCCGGGAGGGCTGCCGGCTCCGGGGCTAGGGGAGCATCCCCGCCCGCGGGGGGCGAGGATGGGCAGAGCAGGGGCAGAAAGGGACGGGCACCACTTGAAACCCGATCTCTCACCATGTTCCCTCCGAGTGCCCCCAAACCTGCTCTGTCTCTACACCAAATGCGTCCAAAAGGGAAGGGCGAAAGAGCGGCAGAAAGGTCTGCGCTCCGCGGCACCCCGTTGCCAATTCCGTGTGTCTATGGGCTTTATATCGAGACCGTTTTCAGGCACAGTCGCTGCTGGTTTTGGAAGGGGTCAATCCCGAGGGTCCCCTCCCACAGAGGGCTGCGGGGCTGGGGAGCCCAGGTGAGAGCCGGCTGCCCCCGCGTTTAGGGACGGCAGCTCCCATCGAGCAAGTGTCTGCTGGGGGAATCGCCCGGGGCTCCAGCGCCGGGCGACGCAGGTGTCCCCTCCCGGCGACACCCCCGGGAGAAGAGAGCAGCCCAGGGCCGCCCTGCCTGGCTTGTTTTGAAGGAGCCGTTTCCTTTCCACTGGGGCAGGAGCGGGCATCGCTCCCGGGTGAGCACCCGGTGCGAGGGGCAGGCGATAGCGGTTGGATCCTACATCTCGATCTCTGCAAGAAAAAAAATCTTTATTGCCCTGCGATTTAGACAGTCAGGCTTGTGTCACGTCCAGGGAAAAGGCAGAGGTGCCCGCTGGTCCCTGCACGCCGGGCGCGGCGGCGCGGGGCTGCGGGCAGTGGGGAGGCGGCGGGGACGAGCCCGGCTCTCGCAGGGGGCCCGGAGGCGGAGGCAGGAATGCGCTTCTCCGCTTTCCCAGCCACCGCCGGGAGAAGCCCGCCGTGTCCCCCCGCAAGCCTCCACCGTCCTCCCGGGGCTCCGGCCCCTCGGGATGCCGGTGGCTGCAGCCGGCGCGGCGGCGGGGAGGCTGGGGCGAGGCACGGCGGGGCTCCGGGGTGTCGGGTCCAGCACCCCAGGCCCTCCCCGCTCCATCCAGGGGGTGGGAGAGTAAATATGTCCGTTCAGGGAGCGGGCTCATTTCACTGGGGACGGGGAATGGAGAGAGGGGGGGATCTTTCACACCGTTCCCTACCGGTTTTTTGGCAGAGCCCTGCTCTTGGAAACTGCCTCCAGTTTGTTTCCCCATTGGGGTGGTTTGTGTGGTCACTTCAGAGCTGCGGGCTCCTTTTGTACCGGACCGAGATCTGAAGGAGATCTATTTATAACACCATGGCCAGGGGGGAGAGAGGGGAAAAAAAGTATTTGTGCTAATCTCCCAAACTTTGTTTTTCTTTTTCCTTTCCAGCGCGATGAAGCTTGCATCTTTATTTCGGGAGCGCAGCTTGCCTGGCGACAGTCCCGCCGGTACCTGCCGCCCTGCGCTCCGGCTCCTGCCGCCCGCCGGGCACCGCGCTGGGGCCCGAGCTGCGCCGCGGGGGGGGCTTCGCTCCCCTGCCCTCGGCGCCTTCCTCGGCGATAAACGCAAATATACTTATGTGCTATGTCGATTGTTATTACAACACGTTCTTCCTGTCACGAAGGAGCTTACAGAGAGATGGAGCTGACCCGCTCCTCTCCTTCCCGGGGAAAGCGAAGGAGGAAGCTCTGAGTCGGGCCAGGCTGGCCCCTGCCCCTCCGGGCTTGTGCGGGCGAAGCTCTTCTCCCCCCGTCCTCCGAGGTCCCCCCGCTGCCTCGTACCGCCGCTTCAGCAAGGCAGCGAAGTCCCCTCCCGGGCTCCGCTTCCCCCGGGCTCCCGCCCCGCAGCCCCGCGGCCTCTCCGCTGCGGCCCCGCAGCCGCGCTGCCCCCGGCCGCCCCCGGCCGCGCTCCGCAGCCCGGCCCGCCCTGCTGCTGCCGGGACGGGTTGCTCCGTGCGCATCCGTACGCGTGCATAGCCACCTCTGCCTATACATCTATACGTTTTCACCCAAACCGGGCACCTGCTTGGTCCCTCGGGAGCCGGGTGCGGGACAAGCCGAACCCGGGCTGCCCTCCGCGGCCGGTGCCCGGGCTGCACGGCACGGGCGGAGGGCTCCGGGCTCGGCGGCGAGCGAGGGCCCCGGTGCCCGCTCGGAGAGGAGGGGGCGAGGCGGGGGTCCTTCGGCCCGCTCCCCGCGGGGCACAGGGGCGGCGGCAGCAGGGGCCGGGGCCTGCTCCGCTCGCACGGCCCGGGGGCAGCCCCGGCCACCCAGAGCCGGTCGGGCTCGGCGCGCCGCTCCGGGCCGCAGGGGCTCGGTGCAGGCTTTCTAGCAACGCTTTTTTTTAAAATTATTTTTATTTTTTTCTTTTAATTTTGTTTTCTTTTTCAGGAAGTGCCGCGCTCGCGTCAAGCCGCGGGCGGCGGAGGGCACGTATTCCCTCGCTTCTGCAGGCAGCCTCCGCGGCCGGAGCAGGGCGGCGGGGCCCGCTCCGGTGAGGCGCGGCCGGGCGGCGGCGGAGCCCGGGATCCCCGGAGCATCCCGAACCCCCCGGTCCCGTCCTCCCAGAAAAAACACGGAACCGAAAATCACTGCGGGCCTCCGATGACGCCACTACGTGGGAGCCAATGGGAGGCGGGGCGGGGGCGGCCCCGGCGCCCCCCGCGCCCCGCCTCGGGTCCCGCCGGGCGCGGCGGAGCGGGCCCGGCCGCCACGGGTGCCCCCGCCCGGGCTGAGCCAGGCGGGGAGGCTCAGGCCGGCGGCCTCCCTCGGACCCTGGCCCGGGCTTAGGCCGTCGCGCCCGGCTGGGTCAAAGCCCCGCCGCGCACTTCGTCCCGCTTCCAAGTACCCCGAACACGACCTAGGGCGGGTGCCTGTGTTTAATATACCATCCCAGGACTGACATTTTCAGTGCCTATCTGTAAGTTCCTTCCTGCGGGGAAAAATCCACTTGCTATTCATTTCCTCGGTACTCTCCGCTTGCGTGTGACCTTGCCAGACCTCGCTCTGAAGTCAGGGGCTATTTATTTCTTGAATCAGAAGCCCCGGCGCAGGGAAGGCAGAGCGGCTCGCAGGCTCTCCGGGCGGCACGGCGGGCTAACGGCCGGGGTTGCCCCGCGGCTGCCGCCGGGGGCTCCCCGGGAGGGTGCACGGGAGAGCCCGGGGGAGCCGAGGGAGGCGGCGGGCCGGGCGGCTCGGCGGCAGCGGAGCCCGAGGGATGCGGCGCCGCGCTACGGGTACCACTCCGGCTGTCCCGGGGGCTGTGCTACGGGACCGGCAGGACCCACCGCCCCAAGCGCCAGCGCCGGGCTCCGCTCCCGGGGGCAGGACAAGGGCAGCCCCCGGCGCCGGTGACCTTTCGGAGCCGGGGCCGCGATGCTCCGCGGGGGAGGCATTTCCCCGTGGGGCGCGCCGGCCTGGGAATGTCCTCTTTGCCCTGCGCACGAAACAAAGAGGCCGGGGAGGAGGGGGCTCCGAGGCGAAGGCATCCCGTGGCATTTGGTGCACCTGTCAGCGCGGCGAGAGCGGCTCCCCCTGACCTTTACGAGCAGGGCACAACCGGGACAGCCCGCGGCGGCGGGGGGGGACAGGCTGGGGCAGGCGGGGAGGCCGAGAGAGGGGGGGGCTGCAAGGAAGCTCGCCCCCGGGCCAGGCACGCCTGGTGCTGAGAGCCGGCCCCGCCGCCCGGGGCCCGGGGCCGCCTGTGCCCCAGCCCGGCGACCCACCTCCAGCATCCCTCGGTGAAGAGCAGCTGGTGCCTGCTGCCGAGAGCGGATGAAACGCGCTCCCAGGGAAGCGTGGATATTTTTAATTACAGATATGAGGCACTCGGGGCAAGGCGAGCCCGCGGGCCGCCGCGATGGAGAGGCCGGCTCAGCCCCGTCCCCGTTACCTCCCGGCCGCTGAATTTCGTTTGTTCCTCTCCTTGCCTTACGCTCTGACAGATATTTTCACCCCGGGTCGTTTGTAAAAAATCCACTTTTCTCGTTTTAATGTCCGAGCAGCTCCCCAAAACCATCTCTAAACCAAGCAAGAACACATCTCCTCAAATAAAACAACCCCCCATCCATTGCTAAGAATAATAACAGTTATGATTTTTTTTTCTGATTATAATCACGTCCCAATTACAGAAATCACAGCAACATATTAGGCGGTCAGCGCACCGTATGCAAACTTATTTTCCGTGTGATTTGCGCCGCTATCTACTGACCCGCCACGGCTAAGGCGCTCACGGCAACGGCTGCAGCCTTCCTCGGAGCGCCTGGCCCGGGCGGGGAGCGGCCGGGCTGCGCTCCCACGCGTGCCCCGGGGCCACGGCAGTGGCTTTGCCCCCATCCCACTGCTCGGAGCGCCCGTTTCCAGGGCAGTGGCACCGGAGGAAACAACCCCCTTTTCTTCATCAAGTTCATTCGCGGAGGGGTACAGGAAGGGGGACATGGATTTTTTGGGGAGAGACCGTTCAGGCAAGCCGTGGAAAAGTCCCTTCCAGAAATGTCCAGAAAAAGGGAGAGGAGCAGGACAAGGGACATTTGCAAATAACGTGCTGGGCTTCTTCGCACGGCTTCTTCTCTGAGGACGCTCCGCAGCCTGACCGCCCCGCCGCCCCCTCCCCGCCGCGTTACCGGCGGCCGCGGGCACCCACCGCCCCGCCGCTCGGGCTGCCCGGCCCCGCCGCACCTCCCCGGCGGGCTCGACTTCCCAGCACTGTCGGGTCTCGCAGCCGCTGCGGCGGGATCTCCGAGCAGATGTGGTCGCTAGCAGGGGCTTAATGCCGCTCTTCGAGGCTCCCGGACCATAGCTGTGACATTTTCTTTTCTGTTACTCGTTTGCTTGTTTATTTTTTGAAGTTTTCCAGAAGCGCTCCTTTTCCCTATTTTTTTTTTATTTTTTTTGAGCTCCCACAAAAAATTCGATCAAGGCTGATTGTGCAGAGCTATGCCTAATTAAAGGGGAACGAGTTCACAGGGTTCACAGATTCCCTCCACAGGATGGCCCAGGGTTGCTCTTTCTTATAGAAAGCATCTAAGAAATTTTGCAAGCAATGGAGCAGGCTGAGGGGTTGCCTGGACGTACATCCCATGAGGATGCCACTTATTTATTGTAAAGTCTCACACCGAGGGAAGCACCCTCGTTTTAAGGCAGAGAAGCTGAGTCTCAAAGAAGTGATTGCCCAAACTCATACTAAGCCACAAAATCTGCTGTCTACCGGGAGCTGGGAAAGAGCCCAGGAGTCCTGCAGGTCTCTGCCGCTCTCTCCAGTGAGCAGCTCAGCAGCACCAGCCATCCTCCCAGGTGAGCGGCTCAGCCAGCCCCCGAGGTTCAGGCAGAAGTACCTGACAGACACAGGGACACAAGCGGCTGGGGTTTCCCCAGGTCCTGAGCTTCTTCAGCTTCCCCTGGAGCTAGTGAAAGCTGCAGCAGCTCAGACAGAAATAAGGGCACTGTGGTTTAGACTACCGAGTCAGAAACCCTGGTGATGTGCACCCAATCTCCAAATTGCATGGTCAACAATCTTGCTCAGCCACAGCAAGAGACCTCTGCCCAGCAGCCATCCTAAGCTTTTAGGGTTCATCCACCCATGAAACCTCCTCATCAGGACACAACTGCAGCCAGGACACAAGAGAAAGTCACTGAGAAAGTTCAAAAAGGAGAAGTGTCTGAACGACATCATTAGGAAACTCATTATCAAGGCAGGAGCAATGACTCAGTGTGACTTGTTATCTTTGGTGGCTTAAAGATCAGAAGGACAAAAAAGAGGGAGTAAACCCAACAGCAACAACAATAACAGCAATGAAACAAATGCAGAGCCTCCACAGTCATTGCAGTCTAGGACGGAGACAGCCTGTGGCTGGGCTGATGCTGGGACGGGGCGGGAGGACAGTCAGACAGACCTTCCCCAAGTGAGAAATGACAGTCCGGTCAGCTGAGCCCCAGGGCCACCTGTGTCCTCCCTGCTGCTCAGATTTATAGAGTGTAACATTTTAATAAAAAACACACACACCTCTCCACTTTGGTGCATTAAGAGATTTCTAGCAAAACACAGTAATGTTGCTATAAATTTCCCTCCCAGCACCCTCACAAGTAATAACTCAAGCCCTAGCATTTTGTATTTAATGTTTATTTTGATGGCTGCATTCCAGAAAGAAAAGGGAAAAAGAGGCAAAATCTACTCAACCACTCTCCCCATTGCTATTAGCCTGATGTTTTCAATAAAATTTAGTGCAAACTGGGAAACAAACACTTGGAAAAAGAAAGGAGGAAAACAAGCACACTTGGGCAAAATTCTCCTAGACATCTGCCAAGGCCTGGGTTCAAATCCTGGCTTAAATTACAGATGTCCTGCCATGGGTTCTCATTATGTCTTCCTCCCTTGGCATGTTTGAATAGCACCCCAGGGAGCCGTACCTGTGTACAGCAAGGTTCAGTGGTGGGATGCTCCGAAGGATTGAGACATATGGAGGCTCGAGGCTGAAATAATGAAGTGTGGAAGTTAAAGACAGAGGCTTCTTGGCCAAATAATGCAGGGCAGAATACTAGGGGTGCTGCCAGTCAGGTTTGAAGTATGTGGCAGAGCTATTTAAAGCTTTCAGAGCACCTGCTTCTCTGTGAAGCCACCAGTCCTTCAGTTGCACCAGCACTAAGCCCACACTTGCCACCAAAAAAGGATGAAACCATGCGGACAGATGGTGGTACACCCAACCAAGCCACGGGCATTTCCTAAGCAGCGTGCATGCTCCAAGAGATGACTCTCGACCCCGGTGAGAGTAGCTTAAACCCTCATGCAATGGTGAATATTTACCCAGATGCGATTTAAACTTCTGATTGCTTACCCAGAAGTAGCAACCCTTGAATTTGACTTGATTCAGATGTGGTTAACAAAAATGCGCTGAGAGCAGCAGCACTACGTAACCAGGTTGCTAACTAATGAGAGATATGTCCCAGGTTCGCAGTGAGCATGTGTGTGTGAAGCCTGCATGGGCTAAGACTGGAGCACGTGTGAAACTCATCCTCGCACATCAGACCAGAAGAAGCCAGTGGGCTTAAGGAGTAACCAGATTTAAATGTTGCAGAAGCTTTTGGGTTGCCCTTTCTGCAAGGCACACTTTGCCTTGCATTCCCTGTCCAGTAGCCTGGGCACATGCCAGTATGGCTGTGTCTCTGCCTTTGTGTGTATTAATCCAGTTGTGGCTAGATCTGGATGTTCCAGATTTCCTCCTCTTTCCAGATCACTCTAGACTCCAAGCAGATTGAGAGACTGACCGTATTGCTCCTATGATGTTTTCCTGAACCATCAGTGCCTGCACACACTCACTTAAGCCAGACTCCACTGGTCCCTTAAAGCTTGCCAGCTCAACCAGTGCTCTCCTTTCCACGTGGTTTCTTGGTCTTTGAGTACCTATGTGTGGTATTCACTTCTCCCCACTTTTCAGAAGGGAGATCAGAAAGATTCATTGCCCTGGGTCAAGGGCACTGAATTGTCATGAACCAGTTCTGCTTTGGTGGCACAGGGGTGATTTCAGTCCCTTCTTGTGGTCAGGCCAACCTCACTCTTGAGTTCACATCCAACACTGAGGTCTCTACAGAAAAAATAATTAACCTCTGCTGTGATGCTTGGCTTATGACATTAGGTTCATTGGGAAAGTCTTGTGTAATAAATTAGGCATTATGGTTATGACTTCCAGAAGTGGAGGGATCTATCATCTCATACTAATTCTTATATTTTGACATAAATGATAAATTTTTGAGTAAGTGTTCAGAGCACCTTGCTAGGAATAAGGCTTGGTTTTCCTAAAAGGTACTTTGTGCTGTCCATGATTCTCCAAAATTTCCATGCCATCTGAGTGGACTTCTGCATTGCATCTTGTCATGTCAAGCAAACAAAGGCAAAAACCCCACAAATCGCAGAGGGCCAGAATATATTACTCATGCCCATGGTGTCTTTGAGTGGGCCTGTTTTTTTCAGTGGGGTAAAACAAGCATCAAGACTTGGTCCTGAACACATTGATAAGAGTGAAGGTGTCACTGCCCATAAGGGTCAATAACGCTTTCTCATCTCCCTTTTTGAGCTAATGTGATTATTGCCATTTGAATTAATCCTAGTCACACATGTGTCACAGGAGGTATGCATAAGTTGCATGTGAACTCATGACTACTTCACTGGAAGCAATAGGTTCATGGCGATGGTGAGCTACCCACCAGCGAGCTCTCTGCTCCCAGGAATGGAAACAGCTCTTTGCTAATGATTATCAAAACTGTATTTGCAGCCAGAAGAGGGCTAGAAAACATCAGACATTCCCTTCAAGTTGTTTGCTCTATTGACTTCAGTGCTGATGAGTGGTTTCAACGAGGCTAACACTAGTTTTACACCTAGAAGCTGGTCCTTCATTTTCTTTTCACTCTTCAGTAGAAATTTAATTGAGCAGCCTACAACTCTGGAGGATGAGGCTGTTAAATATTCCAGCAAAACAGTATTAATCAAACATGTCTTTGCTGTTAACTGGAGAACATCTACTCTGTGCATAGTATTTGGGACTTTTTGACTCATTTTAAGAAACACATCAGTCTATGACCCCGTGGGTTTGAAATATGAACCTGCTGTTTCTAGAGGGGTTAAGACAGATCTTTTTACCTGTTCAGTATTTTCCCATCTTCCTTCCCAGCAGAATTCTCTACAGCAGGCTTACTGCATTGAATACCTAGGCTGGTTTTTTTTACCTCGTAGAAATTGGCATGGCCCCGATGACATCATGGTGATTTACACAAGGCATTTGACTCCTCAGTATTTGTCTCAATTCAGAAAAGGAGAAATCTAGTGATGCTTAAAATGGCTGATGTTGTTCAGAAGGAGGGCTGCCTCAGTTTGGGTTGATTGTGTTCCAATAGTGAGAATCAGAAAGACTCCCAGCTAGGCTGGATGAGAGGAGACAGTCCAGGGATGTGTCCATCTGATTTCTTTTTTTATACAACACACAGCACTGCAAAATGTTGGAAGAGGTATAGTAGTTCCTCTTCAAGGCCTCAAGCAGCATGAAGGAAATATGTTCACTAAAAACCTTAAATTGACCCAGTGGACTGATAGCCAGTTCCAAGAAACTCAGCGTTTTATTCTGTATTATTTTTTTTTTTTTACTAGGTTAATATTCTTTTTATAAGGAGAATGGGAATAACAGTTCACTCTGGATGACCGGCGTGATTTACTTCAACTGCATCAGCACTCTTCCAGCTCATATTCGAGGCAGCTCTAGGGTGATATTTCCGGGAGGGCAATGGAGTTGCGTGATGCCATTTAAACAAAACAGAAAGCTGAAATATGATTTTTTTAGATTTCTTGAGGGACTAGAAGAGATTTGTTTTAAAAACCTTCAGTTGCCTTAAATCCATAAATTTATTTTACCTTGGGACAAGCAATGAGGATGAGATCACTGAACTGCACGGATGAACAGAGACCTCACAGATACCACGGAAACAAGAGTCTGGTTACTTCCATGGTCGAGGATGAAATGAAACTCTATCTGTTGCCTTGTGTCCAGCTTTCCCACCCCAGGGACACCATTTCTGTATTACCCTGGGTGCAAGCCTGGCAGGCTGAGTCGGTGCCCTGGCTTTGGGAACTGCCCAGGAAACCTGCTGCCAGAAGCAGCAGGGAGGATTTGGTGGTGTCCTCTTAGACGCTTGGCCCTGATCTCCATTTCATACCTGCACATGACAGGCTGCTAGGCACTCTCTTGATTTGTTAACAGAAGCTGCCCTGAGTTTGCTAAGCTGATCCTTTTAGACCGTCCTCCTTTGAAATCCCTAAATAACTATAGCAGCAAAAGAAAAATGGTGCGGTTTTGACTGGGGCTGCAAGGTTGTGTCCCTGTCCTTTGAGTTGCAAATATGGTCATGGGGAACTAAATTTATCTGGAAATTAAATTAATCCACTGGAGAAAAAAACCTCCAGTAAAGCTAAATGCGGTGACGTTGCTATTCAGGTCTGCTGAGGATACACCTCTTGCGTTGTCTCCTTACAGAACCAGAGGCCAGTTCAAGGTCTTTGTACTGATTTTTAAAACTCTTGAGATATTTCTCTGGTAAGAGTACAAAGGACCACATACAGCAGTGTGGCCTCCCTATAGCAGTCGCTGCTCATGGCATTAAACCAGTGACCTGTAAAGAGATACCTGAGCTGAAGGGTGCAAGAACATGCAACGGTTCTGACAAGTGTTCAAAAACCTCATTTCTCTAGCCCATCTTTCCAGCAAAAGTACACACGCACATATGTGCAACTAGTACAGGCACGTGGACTTTAAAGTTTGTTTCTCTACCCTCTAAAAAGAAATATATGTATTTTTTGGAGCTGTCCAGGAAACATACGTCCAGGCCTGTGAGAGAAGTTGAGTTTTGGGAACTGTCTCCTTCCCTTAGTCATACGAAACTCCAGTGTTTCAGACATTTGGGTGGACATGTTGTCAAAGGGAAATCTTCTCCCTAGCCTCCTGAGACTGCATTATGTTGGCTCATACAATCTAGATAGTGACTTGTCCTAATTTCTGTGTGCCTGGGCCCTATCTGGCCTGCGCTAAAGTCAATAAAAGTTTTGCTTTTCAGCTCCTTGGCAGCAGGATTAGGCTTTCTGTTTGTATTACTTTTTTATCTGTGATTTAGTTTTTGTGCCAAGGCCTTTAACCATTGATGTCAACTGATGATAGGGAAGGCAAGAGGAGAGGGAGAGATGATTTTTTTTTACTTGAAATACTGTATGTTGAGCATTTAAGCATCTTACCAGTTGTGTACAAAACTTACAGTTCTTTATGCAAATGCCTACCTTCCCAGATTAGAATAACTTGGCAAAGTTACTCTGTACTTCACCTTTGCACAATAGCTCTTAAAGATATTTGTGCATTTTAAGTCCTTCGAATATTATGCAAATCATCTAAGAGCCAAGAGCAGGAATATGCCCATGAGCTGTTCTTCAAAAATTGGGTAAAGAATAGTCTAAAGTTAAAGTTAACTTTCTTTCTTCTCTTTCTCTCTGTGCCTCATATGGGCCATAAACCAATATCCTCTATTCTCCAGAAGCAGCAGGAGCAGTGGCTAGTAGCATAAACACGCAGATATTAAAATTTGAGCTCATTCAACCATAATTGACCAAAAAGAAAATGAAGTGAAACCAAAAAGCTTAGTTACACAGCTAGGAAACAAATAATGTCTTTCCCGAACACATAAGGGTATCTTTCTCTTTTTCTGATTAGAAATCCTCAGAACATTCGGGTTTCAAGTGGAGTTAAAAGCTTTATGATTTGTTTAGCCAATGCATGTAAACCCAAAGGCTATTTTTGACCCGGAGCGTATCCCTGGTGCCGGGAGCGTTTGCAAACAGACAGTGACACTGTCGCCTCTGTGCTGCTGCCCAGCTGGTACACGAACATCCTTTCTGTGCAGTGCTGGGAGGCAGCGGCTGGAAAAGCAGCTTGAAAATGGCAATCATGCGAGTGGGGTTTCTGCACGGCACGGGCGAAGACCAGGACGGCCCAGGGCTCTGGCAGTCACTGCAAGGCCACCGTGCCCTGGTGGGGGCAGCTGAGTTACCCCCCGCGCTGCACGGCCAAGTGCCTGAGGGTCACCTCTGGCTCCCAGTCCTTCCTCCCTCCCGAGTGGGAAAACCTCATGGCTGGTACTGGGCTGGAGCCTTAACGCAGCCCAGCTCTCCAAACCTTTGACAGACAGATGCTCTTATAAAAAAAATCAAAGGACAAACCCAATTTTCTCTAACAAAGTAATAGACTTACAGGCGCAGGAATTTCTTGTGGGTTTGGATCATTGCTGCAAAATATTACTGCGAAAGTATCCTCGCTATGTCCCTTCTCTAGCACGTACGGTTAGAGAGAACTGCTCCCAGTTGCCCAGACTGGGCTCTCAGTTACACAGAGGTAAATCTAGGGCAAATCCACAAGACTCCAAGAATAAACAATATGAAGTCTGAGACTGAAAGAGAAGATTCAGGGAGCTATAGTCAGAGTAGTATGATATCGGTCATGGATTAAAGAGTGCAATGGTTATGGTAAACAGCAGGGACAAAAGTCTTTTGCCAATACATGGCTTCACAGGAATGGGTCTTGTAAGAGGAACTGCTTGTCTTTCAAACAGGAATACAGCCTGCTTGGTAAAGTCAATTTACATTAAATCTGCCTACTCGTATTTCTTGACGATGCCTGTCTTAATACTGTCAGATTAAAAACTTGTAGTATGTGGAATTAAGATGGGACTTTTTAAAGTAAAAGCAATTAATGGATTTTAATGAAAATACTACGAGTGCGACAACAGTAGCAACGCTGCATATTTCTGGGAGCAGAGGTTGTATAATGCTTGGTAAGGCTGCTACTCAAACATTGCACCCAGTTCTGCTCTCCTCTGGCTATGCAAGTGCTGGAGGAAGTTGAAAAGATTTTTGGCAAGGCAAGCAAATAAATCTCATAGCGGGAGGCTGTGTAGAGCATGATCCAGTCATCTTATTGGAAGGAAAATGTTGGGAGATCACCGGCTACGCACACTTGCAAACAGAAATATCTACCTACATGGGGCTTTTCCGCCCTGCAAGTGAAAATGCATCATAAGATGCAATGGCTGGATGCTGGAATGAAACAAATTAATCCTTGGAGCAAGGTATCTTTTAATTGCCACCAAAGGCATCTCTGCCTGTCCCGGGGGCAGAGGGGCTTCCTGGTGCTTGGAGGCTTTAAGCTTGGGCAGCTTTTGGAAAGACACGCTTTAATCCAGCTTCTGGGAAAAACCTATTGCCTATGCAATACAGGAAGCAAACAAGATGATCACAGTCCTCTCTGGTCTGGGAGCCTGGGAATAAAACAGTGGAGGCGCTTTGCTTTTGCAATGGCATGTGGTGATACGAAAGCTCCTTGGTCATTTAAGTATTTTGGGGTCTTTATTTTATAGGCAGGGATAATGTCTAAATACACATTATTTTTTTAACACCACCACCCCCTCTTGTGCTTTGTAGAGTCCCAAGCTACAGTTGCAGAGCTGTGGTCAGGATAAAAGCCGACAGACCAACCATAAATCAGCCAGAACCGAGTTCCTTAACCTTTCATATTAACCTCTTGCATTGACTTGAGTTAGGTGCTACGCTCTGCTGCTATAAATCATCCCACAGTGAATTTATGAGCTTCAGCACAATAAAGGGGTTTTTCTTTATCCCCCCCTCACCCCTTTCTCTTAGTGCATTTTAGAAATTACGCAGGAAAGGCCTAATGACTGGGATCTGTGAATATTGCTAACTCTCCTTCCCTACCAAAGGGATCTGGCAGGAAGATGTGGGGGTTGGGAGTGGGGGGAGAGAGACTCTTAATTTCACTTACTGGTGACACGATCAGGAAAGCCTGTTCTAAAAAATCCAAGAAACCATTAGCTGCTCCTTGGAATAGGAAAAAAAAAAGCTAGTAATGAAACCCATTTGGGGGTTAAAATAGCAATCTATTCACTCAGATGCAGTCATCACTCCACTTCCCCCTCTCCCCAAAGCACTCAGTGCATAAGGATGGTGGGTTGCTTTGCCCGTGGACCCTAAGCGCTCTGCTCTGGGCACTCTGCATGCTCTCCAGGTGCAGAAATGCTTTGCTGGGCCCAGCCCTCTCTGTGCTCCTGAATCGCCTGTGCAGCAGCAGCAAGGCTGCGGCAGCATGAGGAGATCCCTTAGAAAATCACCTTCCTCTCTGCATTTGTTCAGTGAGGCTGCGACGTGTGAAATGAAAGCCAGCGGGGTCCTCTGGCCCCTGGGGTGGCAGGCGTGCCTTGCTGCTCAAGGGTGGCACCTGGGGAGAGGACCCGGCGCTGGCACCACTGAAGGAGGGCAGGCAGATGGGGATCGCTCTGCAGTTTCCTGGTGCTACCACGAGGGAAGAGATAGTTTTGCACGGACACCGAACGCCACGGATGCCTTTCAGTGTGAGTGGGAGCCTGCCAAATCCTTCCTTCCTGCCGTTGCTCTGTAATGCTCCAGTTTGATGTCTGCTGCCCTCCATCCCAGAGCTGGCTGCATTTCTGTGTTATTCAGAGGTTTGGAAGTATTTTGAGATGTTTATACAGTGATAAAGTATGTGACTCACATCTGCATCCTGCCATCTTTCAGCCTATCTATCTGCAGTATTTCCATGGTGCTGGCAACTGCAGCATCTGGCCTCTCAGGCAGCTAAGGAGTTCGGTGTCACTACCACCGAGTTTGCTCCTACCTCTAGATTGCCGATGAACATCACATCACAGGGATGCCCAAGACCTGCTTGGCCGTGCAAAACCAGGCTCTCTGACCCCATGGCCGAAGGCAACACATTGTGTCTGCTGAAACTTTTGGGGGCTTCTGCACCGCAATATTTTGATGCCTGACCTGTGAGCTGCTCTCGCACGCAGGAATACTGTTGGGGCTGGAAGGGCTGGAGGTATAGCCTCATCATTTCCAAACCAGCACCCCTGGGCCCTCTTCCCGTGGCACGAGGTGGTGAGAATTTGAGATGCCTCAGCTAACTCTGACCCAGCTACCTTGGGAGCAAAGCGTTGGCATCAGTGCAGCTCGCCACCTTCCTGACATATATGCTTTTTGGTGGTCCTGTGAAAAATGAGCAGCCTTCTATCCTAACTGTGGGACGCTGTTTCAGTAGCTCTTTCAAAGATAAAATGGCCACTTCAGTTAAACATAACTGCTGAGCTTCAGAAAGCCTTCTCTTTTTCCTAGGGGAGGTGATTTCATTCTGTTATTTGTATTTATTAGTACAGGTGGTGCTCCCTAAAGCCAGAGTGACTTTGCTGAGGTGCAGGGAGCTGGCCGGGCTCTCCTGCCTGGGGGATGGCGGGGAGCGGTGGCTGCTCCCTGGAGCTGGGGATGGTTTGGCACTCCCTATGGAGAGGGGCACTGCCGAGGGCTCTGTTCCCCAGCCCGGGAAAGCAGCACAGCTGTTCCACAGCTAACGGAGCAAATGAGGCAGCGTTAGGGAGCAAAGGAAATAACCTGCACCAAAAAAATTAAAAAGAGCAGGTTTCCTGGTTACCTGCGAGGCGGGGGCGAGGATCTGCATATTTTTGTGTGTTTGTTTTGTTTTGGTTTTTTTTTTATGATGTGCAAAGAAAACTGAAGAGAATTTGGCTGAAAGCTTTTCTCGTGCTTTCTATTTCTCCTTCTCTCACCCTTTCTCCTGTGTCCCTGGGTCTGCCCGTGAACTTGCTGCTTCCCACCTTCCCCAGGTTTCCCTGGAGTGCCCCCAGTGTGTGCCCTCTTGTCTCTCGCTGGGACGTGCAGCACGGCCAAGCTGTGCCCCGGCCCCTCAGCCCGCCTGGGCTCCTATGCCTGCGTGGGGCTTCATAAGCTTAGGTGGGCCCTGTTGAAGCCAGCGGGCAGGGGAGAGACCGCAGCTTGTGAGGGTGAAGAAATACTCCCATTCCCCTGTTATACGGCGGCCTCTGTTTATATTATCCTCCTTGGAGTGCTAAGGAGCGCCTTGCATCTAAAAAGTTGGGGTGCGCCCAGGGCAATCTGCATGTCATCCTGCCCTGGGCTGCTCCACGCTGGTGCCGTCAGCCTGCCCCGGCCGCCGTCCCCGAGGTGCGAGGGAGGGAAGCGGGCACCCATCCCGCCCTGCCGGGCTGCTGCTGGCCCGATGAGGCTGGGCTGCCCTCCGCGGCCCATGCAGCCGGGCAGCCTCCGCCTGGGTCCCCACGGACCCCAGCGTGGGGGCACCCCCGCCTCATTTCCCAGCAATGGGGGAAATGGCAACAAAAAAAAAAAAAGGAAAACAATAAAAGGCCGAACCCCGTCGGCCGGATCATTCGTGGGGATATTTCTGGTTCCCCGTTTGTTTGTCTTATAGAAAAGTTAATTGGCTCCTTTTGATCCTACAGTGAAAACCACAAAGGAAATTTTGTTAGAGTAGGAGCAAACTGCAGCCTGTGAGTTCCTCTGCTAGCTCTAGATACTCATTAAAACAATTCTGTTTGAGTCTTAATTTAAAGAAAACATTAATTTTTTTCCCCCCTCGCTTATTATTAAGAGCCCACTACGTCCCTAGGCTAAAGTGCTCGCTCCACAAATAACCTTCCCGACAGCTGCCAACTTAGTGCAGTTTATAACCTGCCTTTAGAACATATATATATATGTGTGTGCATGTGCATGTATATACAGAAAGAGCTGTGTTTATAGTGTTGTCATCTTTAAAAATTGCCAAATAGGCAATTCAAGATTATTAGAAAGCTTAATGGGCTAAAGGAAAATAATGATAAGTTTAGAGAATGATATTTTATTTTTTAAAATATGAGTTTTCCCAGTGTGCTGAAATTAAAACAATTTTTAATTCCAAGTTTGAGGCAATTAAGCTGAAGAAGTGACAAGAAAATATTTCTTTTTTGAGGTTGATTTAATTAGCAGAGCTATATTAGGAAAGCAAGTAATCCAATCTATTTATGGACAGATGTATCTCTCCATAATAATAGACAATAAAAATAAATTAAAGAGAATCACAAGGCAAAAATAGCTGATGCTTTTTCTCAAGTCTCTTCTAGTAATTTCTTGGGGGCAGCAGGCAGCAGATCTCTGTTGCTTGCATTATTTTATTTTCAAGCAAAATGATTGCCTCCTCCTTTTTATGAAATCTCTATTTTTCTGAAGATAGTCAAGGGCAAAACCAAGTCACCCAGACACCACTCCCCCCCTCCACATACACAGGTTTAAAACTGTATTGTGGAGCAGCGAAATGGGTTTAGTGAAAATATGGCTTGTGACAAATGATGACACAAACCAACCAAACAAACAAGATCTGACCCCATGCTCGGAGGAAAAAAAACCTCGTATTTAAACCAGATAAAAATCTGAAGGGACAAACTCAGAGGAAGTTTGTGTGCCGAACGCACAAGCCCCGATGGTAAAACAGTACGGCTCGAAGGCAGGGAATTAATGGAGTGGGTTCCTGAAGGATTTTCTTCTTCTTGTTGTAAAACCCAGCTATACCTGCTGCCCATCGATCTTTCTATGTACACGCGGACAGAGTGACATGTATTTGTGGCTCTTTGTCTGTACATACGCTTCTGTACAAATGTAAACTCTTATTAGAGGAGAAATACTCTGAAGACAAAAAATAAATTACTGTGCAGCAAAGCCACCACTGTGTGATTATCAGAGCAGAATATAGCAGGGAGTCATTCTGGAATGGCAACAAACGCTCTGTGTGTAATTACAACATCATGGTCAAGACATTTTGTTTTTGTTTTAAAAGGCTACATAATTATTAGCCAAAATGTGACAAGTAAGCACAGAATAAATACATAACTTATTAAAGAGAGTTTTATAGCTTTCTTATTATGTTTTTCAGTGGTAATTTTTTAGTCAACAAATGGGACATATCAGCCATTCAAAAATAAATTGCAATATTTCTCCCCCTTGTTTTAACATGCATGTGTAAGAAATATGATGCTGTCAAAATATAGTTTTAAATAATTAAAACAATAAAAGTGGAGCTAACTGTGGCATTTTTTGTAGCAGAAACAGACTCTTTAGAAAACATCCTGGAAGATGTTACACTCCTTAAAAAAATTTTTATGCTGTGTTTGGCATTTTCAGTTGCCTTTTCCCAACCATGAATATTTCTCTTTTTCAGTCAGTATAAAGATACTCACAAGCTATTATGTCAAGTGAAATAAAGACAATGAAATAATTTTGACTGGCAAAATGGGAAGGTATTGTTCCATTTTTTTAGCGAAAAAATCATAATATGAGTGCATAAATGTGAATGCTGCCTAATAAGAAACAAAGTCTACTTGACTCTTGTTCTCTTTAAAATGAGAGGCAAATAAAACCAGTTGGAGCTCTTCAGATTTATCCTCTCCAGAATACTATTCTAAACAGCGTAATTTTTCCCATTTTCCCCAGCAGAGACAAGTTTGTAGAATTATTGAGAAACAACATCTTTTTTTTTTTGTAACAGCAGAAGACACTAGGAAAATAAAAATTTCTGCAGGTTGGTGACTAAAATGAGATAATTCTTACGAGGGAGGGAGAGAGGGAATGAGAGAGTGTTGAAAAGCACAATCAGGCAGCAAAATGCAAGTGTCTCTCTTGCCAAATCCAGCTCAGCATTAAAGCAAATAAGTTACTCAGCAAAGAAAGAAAAGTTCGGACCCTACCTTTGTCAGCTGAAAAGTAATGGGGAACGTCTTCCAAAAGTGGGAATGACCTGCACTGCCTATACGGTACGCCTTACCTTAAAATCTATACATTTCTAACCAAAACAGCTTGGAGCAATTCACATAAAACAGACCCAAATGTTGCCCATTCCATGTAAAAGATCAGGTTTCTGTCTCAGCTCAGCCTGTGATATCAGACTTGGGCTTTTTTTTTTTTTTTAAATATGTATTCTTATGTTTCCAATCCTCCGACACACTTTTTTCATCTCGGTAAAGTTCTCTTTTTTGGAAAGGGTGTGTGGGAAGGATTTCCAACTTGTCAGGGCTCTCTCTTTTCAGTACAATTAAGCTTTCACTTGATCATTTTGAAGGCCGGAATGATTTGCTGTGGTCACCGGCTCTTTATTATTAATATTGTTGCCGATACATAAAGTTTACTGCAAGCTGTAAATATGTCAGGTTTTGCCATGGGGTTTACTAATAAAGAACTCTTAGAGGGGGATTATTGATGGGAAAGATAATCTTTTCAATAAGGGTTTCTGCTTTTTTTGTTTCCCTGGGTGAGCGTGGTGCAGGGGCACTCCCCGCCGGGGGACGCGCTGAACCTCCGCACGCTTCGCTGCAGGCAGCGCGGGGGATACCAGGCAGGGCACTTCTGCTCCGGCCCGATGCGGTTCTGTCTTTCACCAGGATTTTAAATGCCCTATTGGTTTTATTAATACCTTTGGTGCTATGGTTTTTTAAACGGGTTTGTGACCATAAGGAACTGATCGATTGTCAAGTGACACTTCCAAGTTATTTCTGTAGGTGTCACCTTGGGTTAGCGCAGTGGTATTAAACATAGTGAATACTTTTGTTTCTTTCAAATTCTGGCCACATAATTTGGCTAATTAGTTCTTTTTTTAAACAACAAAAAAAGAGGCAAATACATTTGAATTTCTTTTTTGCCAGCATTTCTCTTTCTTCTTTTGAAACGTCCTATTATTAAATATGTATATATTTGGTCAAGTCACAATAAGTGTCCGATCAATCATTCTTAATTCACTTTGGTATTCACTGTAATAACAATAAACAATTTTGGGCTCATCTGGTGTTAATGTGGCTGTCATACAGCTGCCCAGAAAACTTCTATGCACATTTACTATTAATTAAATACATCATTATGAATTGTGAAAAGAGAGAGGAGAAGAGAAAAGAGAAGAGGAGAGGAGAGGAGAGGAGAGGAGAGGAGAGGAGAGGAGAGGAGAGGAGAGGAGAGGAGAGGAGAGGAGAGGAGAGGAGAGGAGAGGAGAGGAGAGGAGAGGAGAGGAGAGGAGAGGAGAGGAGAGGAGAGGAGAGGAGAGGAGAAGGACACATGTGGAACCCTGTCTAGTCAGAAATGCTTTCCTAGTTGGCTTACACAGTATTGAGGAGGGGAAATTAATGGTGAAATAAGGCTGTATTGCTTCAGCAGTTGCTTCAAATCCAAAGCTTAAATTTTACTGTCATCTAAATAAAATCGAGCCAGCACAAGAGTTCTGAGATTCTGTGAGTCTATATTTGAAGTACTTTATGCTCACATAAAATAACGTCAGAGACTACAAGACAAGGACAGGAGTGCTTTTGTTTGTCACACTGCCCTGGTTGCATGCAGCTGATTTCGTGAGAGGTGGGGAAATTTTAAAACTCACAGGGCAGGTGGAAATCAGTCATCTTTTCCCAAGAATGAGGGAGAGGCTAGAAAATAGGCTGCTTTAGGGTAGCAAGGGCTTTAGGGTCCTAGACGGGTGCATATAGGGCCCTGTGTCTGGCAAGTGCAGAGGGAGGCAGCAGGAGCCCTGGTTTTCTGCTGGTGGGACAGGAGGGGATGGGAGAGGACAGGGTGTCGCAGGAGACCCCAGTGCACCTGCACCCTGCAGTGCCTTTTGCTGCCTCTCTCCCCCAGCCATCTGTGCCTTCTCCTTCGCCGGAGACTCGTGGTGTTGGCGTGTGCGGCGCTGTCATGGGGAGAGGTTGTAGCTGACTGCTGGGTAGGTGGTGCGGGTGAAGAGAGCTGCTCAGGGACGGGCAGGGTGCCCCAGCAGGCTGGGGCCAGGCAGGGAGCGTGGGACAGCAGGTGGCTGCGGGACTCTTAGCACCCCAATATGCATCCAGGCACAGGACAGGAGAGCCCCTGGGGCATTTCTGCTTGTCTAAACAATTCTTCGTGTAACTCTGTACATGTTTGTTGTCCCTCAAATTATGGCCAAACATGCAGAGAGCCCTTGCTCCTGTCTGTGGCTCCTCACCCCAACACTACCCATGGCCGGGAGATGGAGAGGAGGGCTCAAGGGGCTTTAGCTGCAGGCGAATGAAGGTTCACCACCCCGAGGCATCCCCACCAGAGTGGAGGCAGCTGAGCAGCTGGCACTGCAGGAGGAGCAGGGTCAGAGTACTGTGGGAGCAGGAGACGTGCTGGAGCTTGCTGAGTGGGATGAATTGGCAGGGTCAGGCGTGCAGGGGGGCCGGCATGGCTGAACTTGCTGTGATGGAGAGGGGAGCGAGGGGATTGGGAATGCAAGGCAGGAGGGAGCTCTGCAGGCAAAAAACCCCAAACCTCAGCTGTCATCAGGATAAAATAATGAATGGCTGAGACCTAGGCTTGGTAAAGCAAGCATGTTCAGGGAAGCCTGTAACTTCATGCTTGCTTTTAAGCCCCACTGGTGACAAATCAGTGCTGTCCTGAGGAATGCTAGATTTAAGCATGTACTTAAGAGTTTCCTGGATTCGTGGCCCAGGATGGAGGTGGCTGGCCAGAGTGGTTGCAAGCTGTGGGGATGGCTTTTCTCCACATGGTCACAGCTGCAGCGGAGCAAAGCCGAGCCTGCTCAGAGTCAGCTCTGAGTTTTGATGTATAATTGCATGCAATTCCCATCTAGGCTCAGGAAAGCTGAACAGGGGCCTTGTTTACTTTACCCTTCTTATTTTTTCCCCTGAAGGCAAGCAACCAGGGTTAGGTTTCAGCCTGGTGGCTGCTTGGGCCAATGACGCAAAGGAACAAGGGCTCGTTTGCGCTGTCCTGCTCAACTCGTGATAGTCTCTGGGTACTACAGCCTGACTCGTAATGTTAATGAAGTCCCTTAACATAAACACTGCTTTTCTAACACACTCCTCGGGGACATGGAAAAATCTCTTGGCTTCAGCTCAGGAAAAGGCTGGGGCAAACAGAGACACATAGTGGGTATAATCCACTGGAGAAAAAACCTGATTATTTCCAACAGGTCTAGGTACTTGTTTAAACATGATCTTTGTCTTGCCCCCTCTCTTCCCAGCTGCCTTGTGCCCATCCTTGCAGTCAGCAATGAATTAAACTGATGCAACAGGTTGGCTTCTTTGCATTGCCTGCTTACTCCTGATAGGATTGCCGGTTGCTTTGATGCTCTCCTGGCACAATGATCTCACGGAGGTATCAGGTCAGACATGCCTTACACCAGAAGGGCATCCCACTCTTCTAACCAGACTCTGAAAGTCTCTGTTGCCAGACAGAAACTGTTTGACAGACAAAGATTGTCTGTTGTTGTCTCAGACAAAATGGCACGCATTGTTTTTAGTGGAGTGAACCTGGACTGTCTCTTCAGATGGTAAATTATAGAGAAAAGGGAGTTCTGTAAGGACCAAAATCATTTCAGCTGAAAAAGCTGGATGGAAAAACTCACAAAATATCAAAATAGAACTTTTTTTTTTTAACTTTTTTTCTGCAATGATATGAATAATTTTAGAAGTGCAAAACTGTAATGCAGTTTAACAAAAAGATACAAATTAAAAAATGAAAGTGGGAGAAAAATAAATTAAATAGCTCCCAATTGCTCTGAGTTGGAGAAAGCATTTGGAGCTGGAACAAAACAAAAGATGGGCAGCTTTTCCATTGTTCCCTCAAAACTTAAAAATATTTAGCTTGATGCCAAGTCATCAATTTTAACTTAGCCCAAATTTCACTGTGGCATCTGAACTAAAAACAACCCTCACTTATGCAGTGCTAGTACTGAGCTAAATGGTCTTCCTAGACCTAGTCAGACTTAGGATTCACTCCTCTCAACAAAACTTTTCCTCAGGTTTTCCCATATCAGACTTATTCCTCCTGCTGGTGAATAACAGCCCTTCCCTTGTCCAGCTATTGGCACCTGTCAAAGCAGAAAATACCTCTTCTGCATATTGGCCACAGTGGGACAAGGCTGAAGGCCCTTGTTCCAGGGGTGGAAATGGGGCATGGGGTTGTGACTGGAGTGCCCTGGCATGATTAATATTTCCCAACAGAGAAGGCGAACTTTCATCTATGAAAGTTACGTTATTTCTCTGGTCTTGCACACATCCACGTGGCCTTCCTAGAGATCTGGGAGAAGTAGATAGGCTACAGTCTTCAGTGCAACGTGACGGTCTTTTACTGCCTTGCTGACTGCTCTAGCTGTAGTCCATCCAGCAAAATTAGCAACAGCCAGGGCAAAATAAAGTTTGTTGTCTGGGGATGAAGAGCAGAATAAAAAAATGATGGGGGCTACTACCAGTTTGAGCCCTCAGGTCTGAGAATCGTAAAGTCCTTGTTTAACTCCATCCAGAGGATGGCAGAGGTGGCAGGCAAGGGCTGAGGTGGGCCATCCCTGAAGCAGGCCAAGCCAAGCTGTGTGCGGTGCTCTTGGAGAGGAGCAGTGCTGCCTTGCCAAAACAGGTGCTGCCACTTCCCTGTGGAGAGTATCTGCTCTCTATGCTTCGCTCCCTGGGGAAAAATGAGGACTGTCACTGGCAGAGTATCTCTGCTGTGGCAGCATTAGATCAATTCAAGATAGCCAAGTATATGAAATCCATTTAATAACCTTATTTGGAAAAATTCTAATTAGGTTTCCTTTTGAATTTTTTTTTAATTCCAAAATAAGAATTTTGAAAAGAACCTAATCAAGTACCTGAAGTAGCCAGCTGAAATTAAACCCTAAAGCTAAGGGAAAAAATCAGGGTCTTGCTTTAACTTCTGATGTTCCAACAGACTCACTGATGTTTTAGGTGGTTGCTTTCCTGTCATACATTAAAGGGACACCAAGGAAATGCATTGTCATGTACTGGTGAGACCGCACCTTGAATACTGTGTCCAGTTTTGGGCTTCTCACTACAAGAAGGACATTGAGGTGCTGGAGCGTGTCCAAAGAAGGGCAACAAAGTTGGTGAAGGGTCTAGAGAACAAGTCTTATGAGGTGCGGCTGAGGGAGCTGGGGTTGTTTAGCCTGGAGAAGAGGAGGCTGAGGGGAGACCTTATTGCTGTCTACAACTACCTGAATGGAGGTTGTAGAGAGGTGGAGGTCGGTCTCTTCTCCCAAGTAACAAGTGATAGGACAAGAGGAAATGACCTCAAGTTGTGCCAAGGGAGGTTTAGACTGGATATTAGGAAAAATTTCTTCACTGCAAGGGTAGTCAGGCACTGGAACAGGTTGCCCAGGGAAGTGGTTGAGTCCCCATGCCTGGAGGTATTTAAAAGATGTGTAGACATGGAACTTAGGGACATGGGTTAGGGGTGGACTTGGCAGTGCTAGGTTTATGGTTGGACTTGATGATCTTAAAGGTCTTTTCCAACCTAAATGATTCTATGATTCTATGATCATGATAATTAATAATGACCTTTTTGAGACCTAGACATTAGACTCTATGCTTTGGAACCTGGGACATTTTCTTTATCTGAAGACCTGAGGATTATATCTGACATGCCAGTTACCGCACCTTCTTCCGAAATACTTGCCATTTTTGGAGCCAGGACAAGAGAGTGCCAGGACTCCAGGCTGCTCTGAGATGGCAATTCCTACATTCCTATGAAAACATTCAAAATGTAAAATTGTGACATTTCTTGCAACAGTCAGCTTCCCTCATAGACATATTCTGACTGGCTTGAGCTGTGTTCTTTTAGTACATTTATCAAAAGAATTATAAATTATCTATTTTTGGAATAATAAGATCAGGCAGATAGCTATTGAATGAAGTTAATGGACAAAGATGCAGTGTATTACTGCAAAGCTCAATGGACCTACGATCAATCACCTTCTGTTCAAATCCCCTTCACTGAAGAACGAATTAAAGGCATCACGGGAAGCAGTCAGCTGTGGGGCAACCATGCGGGGCCACATCTGCTTCTCCACAGCTGGCAGCAGAGAGGGCTGCGATGTGCTGCCGAGCTTCAAAAGCCATGTCAGCATCTCCTACGCGTGGTGCAGATCGAGGGCAATACTGGTAGGGAGGGTAGGAAGGCCCTGCAGAGGGACCTGGACAGGCTGGATTGTTGGGCTGGGGCCAACTGTATGAGGTTCAACAAGGCCAAGTGCCGGGTCCTGCACTTGGGTCATAACAATCCGAGGCAACGCTACCGGCTTGGGGAGGAGTGGCTGGAAAGCAGCCTGGCTGAAAAGGACCTGGGGGTGATGGTTGACAGCTGCCTAAATATGAGCCGGCAGTGTGCCCAGGTGGCCAAGAGGGCCAATGACATCCTGGCTTGTATCAGGAATAGTGTGGCCAGCAGGACCAGGGAGGTGATAGTGCCCCTGTACTCGGCACTGGTGAGGCCGCACCTCGAATACTGTGTCCAGTTTTGGGCCCCTCACTTCAAGAAGGACATGGAGGTGCTGGAGCGTGTCCAGAGAAGGGCAACTAGGTTGGTGAAGCGTCTAGAGAATAAGTCTTATGAGGAGCGGCTGAGGGAGCTGGGGTTGTTTAGTTTGGAGAAGAGGAGGCTGAGGGGAGACCTTATTGCTCTCTACAACTGCCTGAAAGGAGGTTGTAGCGAGGTGGGGGTTGGTCTCTTCTCCCAAGTAACAAGCGATAGAATGAGAGGAAATGGCCTCAAGCTGCGCCAGGGTAAGTTTAGGTTAGATATTAGGAAAAACTTCTTCACTGAAAGAGTAGTCAGGCACTGGAACAGGTTGCCCAGGGAAGTGGTTGAGTCCCCATCCCTGGAGGTATTTAAAAGACGGGTAGATGCGGTGCTTGAGGACATGGTTTAGTGGTGGGCTTGGCAGTGGTAGGTTAACAGTTGGACCTGATGATCTTAAGGGTCTTTTCCAACCTTAACAATTCTATGATTCTATGATTCTAGGGTATTGGCAGAGATGACGGCTCTGAGCTGTCTGTGCTCAGCACAGGGCGTGAGAGCAGAGGCACAGGGAAGGCGACCCAGGAAGAACATGGGACTGAGGGGGTGGGAAGAGGGGCCAGCAGACCTTCCCCGGGGGGGATATGTAGGGTGGAAAGCAAAGCTGATAAATGTAATAAAGAAGGTGAACGGGAGCAGGAAGGAAGGCTGGGGGATGAGGCACAGAGCAGAAAGGGGAAAGGTTAAACTGCAATTCAGGTGCAGTTTTTATTTCTGTGCCTTCTGTCCTTATGAACATTTCTTAGTAAATTCAAGGGACATTAATTATCCTTCTTGCACCATTCCAAAGATCTGATCTTGAATTCCTCCTGCAGTGAAAGTCCTCGAGCTGACACTTGGTGCCTCCTGGAGGCAACGATAAGCATCAGAGTGAACTGGGGTGCCAGCCTTTGGTTTTTCCCTGGGTCCTGAGGTGCTTCTACTTGTTTGTCTGGTTTCTGACTGTAGGAATCCTTGTGGTAGATCTGATGAACTGGCTGGATGAGCAAACTGGGTGGTGGACAATGCCTACTGCTTCATAGGAAACTGGGAAAAAATAATTTATGGACAATTTTTGGGCTAACTTGCTAAAGAGTTTTCTTTTTTCTCCAGACCTCAGGCATCTGGAATTTGGCTTGTCTTGAAGCCTGCTGTCCCTTATTGTTAATTACCTTAGTGCCATCTGGATATTCTTATTATGAATATTAAATCTCACCTTTAGAAGGGGGTTGATAATACCAGGCATTGGAACAGGTGGGAAGGATCCCACCAAAGTGTCCACCAAATCACACTTATCTGCAGAGAAGACCTAATAAGAAGTGAAAATAGGAGACATAATAATTTTAAATAAGAGCTGATTAATATATCTACAGGGTACTTAAAGTTCAAGCCTTGCATGGTTCCAAATAGGGTGCATTGCTTAATGTTGGTATTTCATTAATTCCCTCCCTTTGAGCTGGAGAAGCCACCTCTTTACCCTTTGGTGGGAGAACACAGATGTACTTTTTACAGCTTCGATTGACTAAAGAAAGCCCTAAAGTCAGATTGTGGCACAAGGGACCACAAGCCAAACACACTGGAACATTTTCTTCTCAAAACACCACATTGGTTTCCATGGTCATGTTTTCTGCTCTGCAGTGGTGGCTGCGATGCATTCCCACACATGGGCAGAAGCCAGCACTTGAAAATGAGTAACCTTGACTATTCCTCTCCACTCTGAGCATGGCCATCTTTGACCTGCAGCAAAACTTCTTGTTTCAGTTGTGGTCTCTGTATCCCCAGCACTTCCAGCAGTCACCAGTCCGGCTCTGCAGCACCTAGTCTAATGCAGCTACTTCCCTCCATGTACCTAGGAAATAAACAGATACGCTACTATATCAAGGCATGCAGTATATGCATAAACATGTGCACAGACAGGTAGCCTTGAATAACAGAATGCAAGGCAGCTGAGGACAAGTAAAGTAGTGCTGAAACTCCCAAATTTGGTGAAGGGAAGCTTTTTGCAACAGCACCCAACCAGCGTGCTGCTGACACGGGGTGACCTTCCCCTCTATAGGTCTTTGGAGAAGATGCCAGGGAAAAAGGCAGAAGCTGATGGTGTTTGAGACGATCATGCTTTTTTCTGCACTTGGGCCCCACTCCGACGCCAACGTCTCTGCAGACCTTAGCCCAGCATCTTTGGGCAGACCTTCTATGATCTGCTGGATTTTCAGCTGTTTGAGCTTCCTTATGATGTGGGTGATTGTTTTTCAGATAAGACACATAGTGTAGGATGGGTATATTATTACTGTGCCATTTTACCTCTGATCATTTCATTAAAAAGCTTTTACAACTCCATCACAAGGTTTTAGGTCATGGGTTAAAACAGGAGGAAAATATGCCCTGGCTTGTGGAAGATAATTTGTTTACAGGGTAAGGGGAAAGGCAGGTGCACAGTGGGGAGGCAGCAGCCAGATGAAGGGGAACATCTGGAAGTGGTGCAACTCCGGCTTGTAGACTGCTTACAGAAATAACTTTATTGGTCTTTTAAGAGCTTTTATATGTTTAGAGGTGTTTTGTTACCATTTTGTTTTTAGAAGAAACATCATTGCTCTGTGTCTGGAGGTGGGGGCATTAGCATCATTTTCAGTTCCAACTGCCTTCACTAATCAACTTCTGTCCTGGATGGTGGAAGGTTTTGTACATTTTGAATTGGACCTGTGTTTTCCTGAGGGATGAGATGAGACTTAAGTATGGCACTGGTCTCATGCCGACTCTCCCCATTTCATGTGACATTGACCATGCTGCTTGAGATATCCAGACCTAGATGAACAGGACAGTTTTGTGACCCACCTCTCAGATGAGCTGTGACTATTGAGATGGCAGGGGAAAGGCACAGTAGGAAGGAAAGAAGTTGGCAGTGCTAGGTTAATGGTTGGACTTGATGATCTTAAAGGTCTTTTCCAACCTAAACAATTCTATGATTCTATGATTCTATGAGACAGGTACTGGGGTATTGTTTGTACATCTTCTGCTGTGGAATTCAGCGTCCAGTATTGATCAAAACCTACCACCTGATCTTTTAATGCTTTTTTTATTTTTTTTTTTCTTTATAATTTAAAACCTAACCAGCCCCTCAACCCTGTCTTTTAAAATCTTGAATGTGGATGAATCACTTGCCTCTTTATTTGGGCCATGCCATAAATGTTCTGTTTCATAGTAGGCCATAAAAGATGAACTGTTACAAGACAGACAGCCGTGGGCTGTGTTTCAGGCAGTCCTCAAGATACTTAGAGCTGTTTAACACACCGTAGCATGAACTGTGAATCAACATGTTTGTTCTGCCACTTAACCACCAGCTCCCCGCCAAGAGCTTTCAGCCCCTAGTAACTCAATGGCTTAGAAAACCAGACGGTCAATGCTCCTATGGTCAGCAGAAATGAACACAGGGGATTATTTTCTCTTCTTACAAGATACCTATCTCCTTCTTCCTGCCCTCTGCTGGCTTTCATCTACAGAATCTAAAAGTGGTAACATTTTCTTCCAAATGTCATACGTAGATACAAAGTCTCTGTGGGACTGGTCTTCTCTTTCTTCCAAGGGCCCTGGACCTTCTGAAAAGGAGATAAATGCTTGTGAATGATAGCGGTTCATGGCAGAGGGAATAGTTTGTTTAATGGCAATGCTCCCTTCGTATCTAAGTAGTTTTTGTATATTGTCTTTTTATTGCAGTGAATTTGAGGTTTCATGAAGAAATTTCACAGGCAGATTCCTTCCCGCTAACCCATAGTTTCAGCTAGTTTGATATTGCTTGTCTTCCTTGTTCCTTGCCTTCCCTCCCTCCCTCCCTTCCTTCCTTCCACCTTCCCTCCTTCCTTCTCCACCTCCCTCTTTTCCTTCCTTCCTTCCTTCCTTCCTTCCTTCCTTCCTTCCTTCCTTCCTTCCTTCCTTCCTTCCTTCCTTCCTTCCTCCCTTCCTCCCTTCCTCCCTTCCTCCCTTCCTCCCTTCCTCCCTTCCTCCCTTCTTTCCTTCCTCATGCATCTGCAGGAAGAGCAGGACTTCAGCCTCACAGCCAGCCCCACCAGTCCCTCCTCCTCCTCCACCTCCTGCCTTCCTGGGGCAGAACCTTTGTTCTCCCTCCACAGTGGAGAAGAGGGGTAGAAAAGAAGCTTACGGCATAGTTTAGCTATGTTGAATTTTTCTGTTAACTAATACAATATGTTCAAAGCTTTGACTTGTATAAGCAGATTCATCCAGAGGAAAAGCAATGTTAGGAAAAAAAAATTGTGAAAGATAAAGGAGTCACTTGAAAGTGATCTGGCCACGCTATGCTGTGATTGTATCCAAGCAAAGGAGAGTCTTTCTGGGTCTGGAGAAAGTTAGCAAAGTGTAGCACTGCATTGCGGGAGGCAGATGCAGAACGACATATGTTAATATCTGCTCTTGACAGAGTGTTGACCCAAAAGGCAAAATTCATATGTGGATCAGAATCATCACCAAGATCCCAGTTTGATTTAAGAGTGCCTCTGATGAAAGAACTCACATTTAAATTTTAGCTGTTAAATATATTGGGGGTTATGTTTTAGTGACCATCCGCAAATTCAGCAGAAGTTCACCAAAAGGCTCCCAGAGGTTCATGAGCCTTTTTGTTAGAGCTGGCTGAGTGAAACCTGGAGAAGTGTAAAAATTTACACAAGTTAATCTTTGAACATTGTGGTTGAGCCAAATCCCTTCACCAAGTGAAATAGTGAAGCCTGGAAAGTTGCACAGCTTGGTTACATATGCAGTAAAGATGCCATCTCTGCCCCGGGCAGCTTATGGTCTAGGCTAACATTCAGGGCCCCTCAGCTGTCTGCATTTCAGAGCACTTACTCATGGATAAATATGAATGACAACATTAATTTACCACCCAGGGGTTGGGAAGACAGATATGATAGTGCTTGTCGGGGGTGGCCCTCTGTATTACAGGAAGCATAATGTCAAATAAGGGAAACAAGCTAATCACATCAACACCTACCACAGACACTCTATTTACCAGAACTCTAGAGAGTTGGAGGGGGTGTCAGTAGGGACAATTAATATTAGTGGGACTACGATGTAGTATCGATCAGCCTGTTCAAATTTTGGTGGTGTCTGTAGAAATGTTAAGTGGAATTAAAGAAGCTGCAAAGGAAGAAAGCACAATGATGAGGGAATTTTGTGCATCCCCATGTTGATTGGACAAATGCTTTAAGAGAGCATCATGGGGACATTACGTTGTCAGACCCCATAAATGACTGTTTCTGGGTGCAGTGTTTAGTCGTGGGCAGTTCTCACGCCAGACCCGGCTCTTACACTGCATAAAGTGGAAACACTCTCTCAAATGGGAGCACCAGAAGAAGAGGAGTCAGAAGAGAGGAGTAATGACGCAGAGGAGCTGGCATTCACGCCACAGTCTGAGATGAACTCAAATGGGGGTGCTGATCTGAGGGGTACCCCAACACTTAGATAAGCCCCTGAAGGTGGCAAACATGACAGCAGCCTTTAGGAAATGTTCCAGACAGATTTCATGAAGTTCCATAAAAATCTATGGAAATTAATATGCATAAGAATAATATAATGAGCCACATGGCTTTTGTAGAGGGAAAGCAAGCCCCGTGAATCTAACGGAGCTCTTTAAAGAGTCAGTAGGCGCATGAAGGAAGGTACTATAGCAGACCTAAACCACTTGAATTTCTGAAAGAACATTTACAAAGCTAACTAATGAAAATAAACTCTCTTGGGGCAATAGGGAAGCTCCTTTCATAGATTAAAAGCAATTTAAAGGAAACAGGGAAAAAGAATAGGCTTGAGTAGTCATCTTTCACAATAGAGGGAGGTTACCCGCAGGGTCCTCTGAGAATCCTTCTGGGACCATGGTTCAGGGTATTCAGAAATGATCCTCCAGAAAAAGGCTGGAACAGTGAAGTGATAAAATACAGATGATACAGTACTGATCTGGGTAGTCAACCCAAAAACTAAATAGAAAGGCTTGCAACACGACTACAAATGACTAGCTATAAAATAGGAAATTAAATGTTGCAAAAGTAATATATATGGAAAAAGCCAGTCCTGACCAGACAGATGCGATGGCAGGCTTTAACTGGCTTATGACCATGCCAGACAGTCAGATATGACAGCTACCTGAAAACAACAGTAGCAGTCAGGAAAAAAAGCAACTATTGTATGGATTGCCCCGTGGGGGATCTGCAGCCTACTGCTTTGAGGGTAACAGACAACTCAGCTGGAGAGAGGGGATGGAGTGGGAGGAGATGCTGTGCAAAACAGGCAAATGTTGCCTTTTCAGAGGGAAACAGTCTTATTTACTGGATTCTGAGCTCCCAGCCACTGCTGGATCTGATTCAGCTGAGCACATACAGCAGGGCTGTAGAAAAAGTTATTACCGAACACCATCACCCCTTATGGACTGACCGTTACTATCCTTGCCTTACAGCTGGAGAACTGAGGAAAATGAAGTGACTTGACCAGCCTTGGAGGGAGGAGGGGATGCAGTGGAGTGGGAATGCTGCAGTCTATGTCTCCTAGTTTTGGGCCCAGAGCACTGAATTTCTTTACCCACATTGCTCTTCAGCTCCTCCTCTTCACAGCTAGAGACTGTGGAAATTGCTTGGCAGAATTAACTCAGCTGCAAGATGCCAACTGTGAAGGAGCCTTGGTATCATCAGTGGTTTCCAGTCCTGCAAACTGCTGTGTAGTTCTGAGGGATCTAGAGCTACAGATGTGTTTTCTGCTCTGTGCGCACAAGTCCTGTGAGCTGTGCCCAGGCTGTGTGGCTGCAGACAGAGAAGAGGAGAAATTGGTCCTTTTTATATACATATAAATAGACCCCACTGGTTTCCATTGATGTGACATCTGCTTTCATCAGGTCAGAAGTGTCATCTTCTGGGACTTTCATCTGAGCTAGTCCTAGCCATATCTAGTGCTAGTAATGTATGGGAGAACTGTGCACAGGGTGGACTTTGGGCTTAGGCAAAGCTGGCAGCTACCTGCAGCAACACACTCTGGCTGCCACCTCCTTTGCCCATGCCACAGCTTTGGAGAGCCAAAGATGCTGTTCTTTTCACTTACCGAAAGAGCTGCACTGTGACTGTTGTAGGAGTGATGTTGATCCCAGCACCAGCCATTTGTTCCTAACCCCTCACTTATCTCCTTCCTATGGCAGCAGAAGCAGCCAGCCCTGCCCTCCAAAGCATATCCACTCCAGCTCCATTCTTTCCACCAGCAGAAAAGCCAGGTTTAGCTTCAGCCCCAGATCGATGGGGCAGGAACATGCACTTGTGTTTATACCACCACGAAGCCTTGAGCTCCTCTGTTACAGCTGAGAGGACCATCACTGCAACTTGGGTGAGCTGCAGCATTGTGGAGCTGAGTGTGGGCTACCCACCACCACTCACCCTCTTTGCCAGGTTTACTTTGCATCCCAGGCAAGCTCCAGACTGTTACAGCTACACAGCCACCAGTATTTGAGCTAAGTAATTTAACTCCTGTTGGAGAGTCACACATGAGCTGCAGTCTCAGCAGCAGTGCAACCTAGATGGGGACAGGGATGTAACTACTGATTCAAATGGGGGGACCCCTGGAAGAACTGTATGGCCAGGAGCTCACGAGCCACTCTAGGCAGTGGCAATACCTCCTGTGTACTAGGTCCATGCCTAGAGAAGGTGTAGCTCACGTAACCCCAGGTCACGTTAACAAAAGTGCTCAGCATCCACGACCTTCCACTTAAATCATCAGGTTTGTAAAAGTACGTGCAACGTAGGGGAATGCTGTGAGCTGTCTGAGGTGTCTGGAAATCAGGCCACTTCTTGAAGGGCTGTAGTTGCACCTCTGGACAGACGAGCTGCTGCTGTTTTCTGAAAAACTGAGCCTACTTTGTCCAACTCACCTACTTGAAGTGAAGCAGAGCAGTGGGAAGAGGCACACCTCTCCCCAAACTTGTCTAGGCAACATGAGACAGGCATTTTTCTCATGATGTCATTGTCCTGGAAACTTTTGAAAGCACATTGCAAAGGAGGAAGCCTTGTGGGTCTGAACTCCCCATGAGCCTCTCCAAATGGGCCAAGCTTTGATGAAACCAACTCATTATCAAAAGTGGGGAAAAACATGTTGGACGTTGTTTACCACTGAGATCACCCTGGTGGTTCTTCCAGCTGCCTGAGGATATTGGTGAAGACAGAAGGAGGGAGAGATGGAAAGAGAGAAAATGCCTGTTTTGAAGTTTCCATCCTCAAGGTGACATGTTTTCTTTCAACTTAGTTGCTCTAAAAAACCTCTTGAGAACATGTCTACCCATGGTCT
This sequence comes from Theristicus caerulescens, assembly GCA_020745775.1. Lineage (NCBI taxonomy): Eukaryota > Metazoa > Chordata > Aves > Pelecaniformes > Threskiornithidae > Theristicus > Theristicus caerulescens. The sequence continues at coordinate 25,900,777 of CM036564.1, forward strand.
CTGCATCTCGGGTTCTGGGTGAGATCCAGAGTCTGAAGTTGCTTCTGGGGGAACTTTGTTTACCTTTGAATCTTTTTTTATGACTTTGCTTTCCCTGTTTGTCTTGGCATTGGAGTGGATAACACTGACTATAAGAAAATGGATATAATGATTCCCATACAATTAGGGGCAACTCCAAGTTTCAGCTTTCTTGACACTATGGTTCAGGCCCAGGAGTCTGAGCTCTGTACTGCTAGCAGTTGCCACATTCTCATGTTGAAACTCTGGAGGATTTCACAATCTGTGGAGCCCATCACAACAAGGAATGCGAGGTTGTTTCCTGTTGTATACACTAGAAATTATGAGAAATGCAAGCAAAATCCTGCTAGAGGTCTCTAATCATCATGTAGTTAACATCTTTTGTTGTCTCCGAGTTCATTAGAAAATAAGAACATGATGAGGCTTTTCCAATTTTTTAGTCAATGTTATCTGAACCACAAGGTGACTCAGAAAGGGCCAGGCCATGGAAGCAACTCCAGTGACACCAGTGGATTTACTGACCACATTCTATGCCTGAAATCATAATCTGTATCCAAATGTTCTTGGGGGATGTGTGTGTGTTTCAGACTGACCTTCACTCCACCAAAGTTTGAGATCTTTCTAACAGGGACCTGAAGCGTGAGCACTTGAAGGAGAGTCAGATGATGGAAAATCTTGATGTGATCTGTGACAACTTATGTAAAAAGTGAAAGATTTCTTTGGGATTGGTCATACAAAAGCCTACATAACAGAGAGGCAATGAAAGCCAAGGGTTGGCTTATGATTTTTTATTCTGGTTTCCCTTCCCTGTCAGGATTAACAACAGACGAGCTATTCCTTGGCAGCCTGAAAAGGGTTGAGCACCAAATGTCCAGTTCCCAGAATATGTCGCCACTGCTCCATCAGAACACCAAGTAACAGGGCTTAGGGGTGAAATTTTAAAACTTCTGGGGACATAGGGGAGATGAATACACTTGCTTGCATTAAGGAAGGTGCTTGGCCAAGTGACTGCCAACCCCAACTTCAATTGATGGGCTGATATCTGGCCAGCTGGGGTTGCTCAAATGGGAGGCACCAAACTGTTACCCTTTTTCTGGGCTCATGAGGATCTCACCGCAGCTCTGATAAGAGGAATCTCGTGACAGGTGGACTTTGCTGCTTTGGACGTTCATTTTACACATGCTCTGTGACCAGAGAAGATCATTGAAGAACATATAGTTTAAAAATATGCCAACAAATATTACAAGGGCTTAGCTATGTATCTGTTTTTTGGATGGATATGCTCTTTACTCTTTGGGATTCATCAATAATGCCACACAACCAACCTTTCTCCTGGGACCTAAGCAGCACATCCTCTTTCCACCAGGGGCTGGCTAGGCAATCTACAGACCTTTTCAACTCTCTCTCTTTCTGTATACTTATTTTTCACCTCTAGATTTTTGGAGCTCTGAACTACTTCATTTTAGAACTGTGTGTAGTTAATATTTATTTTACTTGAATTTCCGTTAGTTTTTACTCAATAATTTTGCAAATGCAATCAGTAGCACAGCAAGATTCGGAGATTTGGAGTTCTTTTGTGCTAAGCTCTGTACAGACACATGGGAAGAAGGCACAAAGAACTCATGGTCTAAGTGGGTAATGTTCAGAAAAAAGTACTATATTTGTGATGATTAGGAAGCCCTATTATTAGGAAGAGAGAAGGTTTTTCAACATGCTGATCCATAAATGGACAAAAGTATTCAAAGAGAGATACAGAATAAAAAAGCAAGGGTTGCTTTATGCACCAAAAAAGCTGTCTGAATTATTTTACTTTGGTTTCCTAAGACCAAAAAAGGTCGAGGAGAAAATCTTTGTAGATTTTCTGCTTTGCAGTAACTACAGTATGTTTGCTTATAGGGCAGAATATGGCTTGATAGACAATATGGTTCTTATATGCATCAATACAATCTGAAAGGGATTTTTCCTTCACCTTCCCTTTCTCTTCTTCTTTCTCTTTCCCTTTCTCCCTTCCCCGCCTTGTATTTTTACAAAAGGAGTTAACTTAATTTCAGGAGCTTGTGTGGTTTTCATTAGGATCACAGTCTTTTGAAATGTCAGAAGAATACCCAGCAGAAACTGAAATTGATATAAAAGGGGTTGACTTAGATCACCCTCTGCACCCTGCTATCTTGCTTCAGCTTGATTGCTTTCGGGTTGGAAAGTGGGGGAGTGACATTTTGGGGGAAGAAGAAAAGAAAGGAAAGAAAGGAAGGGGAATGAAAGGGAGATGTAAACCAGTTTTCTTCAGTCTTCATTCGCTCTCTGACTCAGTGTGATTAGGACAGTGCTGTGAAGAGTATATCACCACTTTGCTGAACTTCGAGGAAGAATATTCTGGATAAGGACTCTCCAGGTAATAGGGATACAGCATGCAGGAATAGAAATGTGGTTATGCAGCCTAGGGCATGCAGCAAGGACATCATCTTGACAGTATGAATCTTGCGGGAATGAAACTGCCCTGAACAAAGCCTTTCACCAAGTGATCTAAGCTAACTAGAATTTCCTTCCCCAGTTTGGCTGGGCATTGGGTACATAGTGTGATGAGTGTGACTGCTGTGGTGGGGGTGATTATGTGAGCATATATATGCATACACACACACACACACACATGCCCACATACATATTCTCTTCAACTGTTGTCTGATCTGTCACAGAGCTGTTTCTTTTGGAAAAGAAGAGGCTTCTTCTGGGGCATGCCATTTTTCTTGCTTTCCCCAGTCACCCAATGGCAGGCACATCCCCACTCTGGCCAGGGAAATGAGGGTCCCTATCCAAGGGGCTGCAAATGCCTCCTGAAACATAGAACATTCACCAGGCATGTGAATAGGAGTGGATGGGCTTCAAGCCTATTTCTGTCTCCTTTTTACCCTAGGAAACTGCAGAGGTCATTCCCAAAAAGTAGTGAGGGTGAGCTGCCATTCTGTTGATACTCTTTAGCAACATTTCTTTTCTTGCTTCAGTTTGTAACCCAGAGACCACTCAGGGACCCATCCTTGTCTTGGCTGAAAAAGCTGCTGAGACTTTGCTTCCAAAGAGTGTCCTTTTACAAAAAAATATCCAACAGGAGATTTGGCAGCCTCCCTAATAACACTTAAAAAAATATTTCTGAGCATGAAGACAGAATCAATTTGTTACCTCCCACGTTCACTCTTAGTGTCTCATTTGCAGCTTTTTCCATGTCCTTGATCTGTATTGCACACATACTAGGCAGCATTCAACCATCAAGTACCAGACATGGAGTAACATCATCTGACGCATTATGATGGGCCCTGTACTGCTGGCTGGTCAATGCTGTCAGCTGGAAATGAAGGATGTTCAGCTCCTTCAAAACTGGGCCTGAACTGAGTTCAGTCCACCTGTGGTGGAAGATGCTACCTTGTCTTCAGCCTCCTTCCATACATATAAACATGTAACTTTGGCTTGGTGGCAGCTGTGAAATCTCTTTGCTCAAGGGTGGAGAAAAACAAGACTGATGGTTGGGGCTCAGCATTACAGAAGCTTCCTGCCTCTCCCCACTCACTACATTTTTAGAGTATCTTGGAAGTGAACATGTAAGAAAAATCCTCATCTGGGTAAATATCAGTAGTTCTGTCCATGGCCATCTTATATAACTCAGTCTTACAGGCCTTCCCAACACCATCACCTAAGGCAGAGTAGCCAGAGCTAACATGGGAGTACAAAAGCCAAGAAAGATCTGCCAACAAAGGAGCTAATGCTACTGGACACAGCTGCAGTACAAGTATCTTTTTTGGAAAATGTTTCCTTCAGCTTCTTTTTTTTTTTTTAATCTACCTTCATGGTTTTACCTTGCCTTTGCCTTTTAAAATCTGAAATTTTAATCTTGCAGAATTCGAGCAGATAGTTGATTTGCTCATTCTTTAATTATATGTTGCCCAAAGGTTCCCCTCTGGTGTCCCCAGAAGCCAAATTCCCATCCACAGAGTAAAACCAAAAGGGTAAGATCACATTCACCTTCATATTGTGGCCTCACCTCTGGGCCCATTCTCCAAGAGCTCTTCAGAGTTGATGGCTTGAGATTGGTGGTTATGACAGTCTCTGAAATTGAGACCTAGTCCCCAGGTACTAAGACAGACCCACAATGAGAAGATAATGCCTTGCTATTTCCATTTGTGCCTTGGGACCTAGTTTTGATATATCATTTCTATTCTTAGCCCTAGAGCCATCTCACCCCAATTACAAGGAGCAGGGGGGGGAGTGTTTCTTCATAAGCAGGAGAAACTAGGAAAAAAGACCTTCAGGAATGCACTCCCAAGAAGAGGTGACAGCTTAGAGGTAAGTCTTGCCTCCACTGAAGTCAGTGAGAAAGTTTGATGGGCCCAAGTTTTCACACATGTGACCAAGGAAGATCGGTTTCCAGCTGGGCAGGTGTGCTGGGGATGGATTAGAGAAATACAGGGTTTATTTGTTTTTATTCCCAAAGCTGATGGTCACTAGCATGATTTTATCACCTTCATGAATAGTGTCTGGGTAACAGGACTAGTAGCACGTGTGTGCACATGGAGAGGCAGTAGCTGGCTCTGCACAAATGAGTGCTGAACGTGGAAGTAGCATGGCCATGCTGGCCTGGTGGCAACACTGCAGAGACACTGCTCTGCTTCTTCAAAAGCTATGCTTTGTCCTGGCTCCACACCGTGTTGTGCATGTGTGCACACCGCCAGGGACTGGGGCAGGTTGGGGGTCTCTCTGTCATGCTCCGTTGCACACAAAAGCCACATCCTTGGATGCCTCGTCTCTCAACTGGCTGAATTTCAGAGAGAAATTTGTACCCTTCATAAAAACTTGCTTCACTGAACACTGGATCTGGCCTTAGAAGGATACTCAAGCTGCCTGTTTTCTTGTTCCAGAGTTACAGATCCAGTCATTTCCACTGTGGAAAAAGTCATTTGAGATGGAGTGTTGTTCCTTCCAAACTGTGTTAGTCATGGGGAGCAGGCGGCATGCTACCCAGAGATCCCAGGACCTGTTAAGGCAGAGAAAGAACAAAGTAGTCCTTCTCTGCAGAATACACAAAGAAACATTTACTCAACATTTGCCTCTAATGCAGCAAAGGCACTAAAAAAGAAAGAGGCGAAGGGAGGACATAAAATATAGGGAACAGGCCAAATGAGAAGACAAGGAAGGGGAAGTGAGATTCCTAAAACCAACCTCCATCTTCTGTCCAAAGCTTTTAAGCGTAAGGCTTATCTGGCATGGCATTCTCCTCTTCTGGGGTGGTCACGGTCCCTCAGCTCTTCAGATGTCCAAATAGCAACTCAGATGGTCTTTCCAATTACAGTTTGTGTAATTACAGTCCTGTGCTGAGTTGCCACATACCTTTTCTTTGCAGTCTCCTGGTGGACACATGCTTTGTAAATCCTCGGGTTGAGTGAACAATAAGCACGTCGGGAAAGAGGATTTAGGAATCTGAGATAGAGGGCAAGACACAGCTGCCAAAGAGTCTTTCTTTTAGTAGAGACCGGAGAAGCCCCTGCTGACAGTGAGATGCTGTGATATAGAGACCTACACCCTGCAGTGTGGTTGTGTAGGTCTGTGCGAGAGAGATACAGGAGAGGGGCTTTGAAAAGCCAGTTAACACTAGGGGCCTGTGTCTAGCCAGCAGAGGAGGATGGATGGACTATAACAGTGCCAAGAAGGCTGCTATTTGGCATCAGTTAGAGCTTAAACAGAAGCATCGCATGGCATTTATCATTCATTTGTCCCTACTCATTCCTGCAAACCACAGTGGGGCTAATAACCTCTCTACCAGCTGCAGGCATCTCCGGGCCACCACAAAGGGGACTCTGGTCAGTGCTGTGACACCAGCCAGGTTCATGCCTGTGAGGCCAGGAGCAACCCCATTCAGCCAACAGCTGTGGCCTGGGGAGTTCGGGATGCACCAGTGTTTTTGATTATGTTTGAACTTCCTCTTCTACAACTGACAATTGCCATAGTCTGGAAATGTTTCTTCCTAGCAGTGCACTAGGCAAAAAAAGATAAATAAACTATTTTTGTGGTTTGTTTTAGTTGCTGCTGGCATCTTAGGGGTCCTGAAGCAGGGGGCACAGGACACAATAGGGAAGAGAACAAACCAGCTTTCAGGGACTGGCTGACCTTTCAGACCTCTTGAGCCTTCACAAAAACCTTGCCAGTTACAAACCAGCTGTGGAATCAGGAACTCCTTTTGACGTCACTGCTGAAAAGTCCTAATTAGATAATTTCCCAAACCATGCGGGTCTCAAGTGCCTCAGCTTCACCTTTAGCCCTGGACCAACTCACCCCATTTAGTGGTTAAAGGTTCAGTTCTGTGTCAGGTCAAAGGCGTGCTTGAGAAGACACCTATTGTTTCCAAATGGATTTTGCCGTCTGATACTATTTCAGGATACCTCCTTCCCTGTGTGCTTCCAGTGCCTCAGCATTCAGCCCAGCTGCTTTAAGGAGAATGGCAGCAGTCCTGAACTGTCTCTCACCTTAGCCATCCAAGCAGCCTTCACCTCCTAAGCAGCCATGAATACAATCCAGCTCCCCAAAAGGCATTTGGAAATGCTACAGTATATTTATACGTCATCGCAAGGAAGCTGATAATAGCAAATAATAAAAGTAATAAGCCTGTCTCTTGGCACAAAGTCTAGCACTCTGCTTTAGAAATGGTACCTGTTTAACTATAAACTTCCAGATGCACTTAACACATCGCTAGCAGCACAGTGAGCCTCTCATGCAGCTCTGAAACGGAGCTATGGCTGAGATGGAAAATGTAGCTATGCCTCTGGAGACACAGAAGTTTATGGCATGAAGGAAAGAAGGATACCAATATCAATGAAAGCACAATGATTGTGCTTCTTGTGAAACAAACATGTAATAGCATAAAAAGAAATGATGATTTTCCCTTTCTTCCACTCTATTTTTAATATTTCCATTTTTATCACCTGGTAGATTAAGTTCAACCTTATCGATTTAATTTTAATACATCACTTCACTCTAATTTAATATTAATTCCATGAAATAACTAATTTTACTTTCCCCCCCAAAAAACCACAGAATAAGGCCCCTGTTTTTAATACATTGCCTTGGTTGCAGTAGTGGTATGAGAGGTGTAGTGTATGCCTGTTGTAATGCTAAATTCATTTAAACTCAACCCCCAGTAAGCCACAAGACAAAGAGGGAAGGTAAAGCCGTTGTGGTCACAAAGAAAGCCCTGAGTCTTCATGGAGCACAGGAGTAAAAAGGGAGATATGCTATGGCACAATCACCATGTTTATTTGGGGATTTTCTTTTCAGTGAGAATGAGAAGGGCCTGCCAGACCTCTGTGCTTCAGGTTAAACATATTTCTGATGTTTATTCTTGTCTGCATTCCACTCATTTTTTTTTCTGTATGCCCTAAAATATCATTTGAAGTTTATTACAGTCACTCTAAGAAAGGTCACGTGGCAGGTTTGGCCTGATGTCTGATTTTTCCTGTTCCCCAAAACTACAGTATTTTGCGGTTGACCTGCCTCCTGTGAACCTTTGCTTCATGTTGCCTGGCTGAGTTCTTGCAGATAGGCAATTTGCTTTTTTTTAATATGACACTCATTCCCCTTGTCCAGGAATGGATAAAGGGCATGAGGCACTGTTATATTGCTCTAAAATAACAACTCTCTGCTTAATGATTTTCCTCTGGATACTAATAATATAAAATCTGAGACAGCATGTATGTTTTAGCAGATTTTGAAATTTTAGCTATGGAATCAGAAATCACTTTTAAAGTGAAGCCTCTACAGGGGTCCCTGGGTCATGCAGACAGGTCCCTTAATTTTAAAGAGCCTACAAGGAAGGTCTCAAAATCACAGGGTGGAGAGATGATACCTGAATTTGTTCCCCAAGGCATGGTACTTAAGAACTGACTTGCTCTGCCACCCGTGACTCTGCAAATGTGCTGAAGAGCAGGAAAGTCCCAGGCTCCGGCAGATGCACTGTGGACCTGCTTGGGCTCGCTGGTTTGACGTGGGACCTCCAGACTCACCTCAGCATGGGCAAACCTGAGTTTTGCTGCCTAGGAGTGATAGGCTGAGTCTCTCCTGCCACAGGAAAAGGAAGAGGAAAGATAGAGCACCATGCAGAGGCTGCGATGGCGATTTCTACAGGTTCCTGGGAAGCAGCAGCCACTCCACATAAGCCAGCCCCCCCCCAGCATCCGCACTAGCCTGACCCAGCTGTGAAAGACAGCTTCCCCCTTTGCCTGGACTTACAGGGGGGTATCTGCTTATTCAAAGGCAGCGGAGGCTGCACTGCAGCTCTTCCCCAGGAGCCCTTGAGGCAAGCAATTTTTAAAAACGTCTGAGTAAGCACGTGGATTTTTGAAGCACTTAGAAAAACTGGCTGTAAAACAGTGAATCTCTATCTTTAATTACGGTGGTGCTATTCCCTCATTATAGCTAGCAGGGTGTGTGTGGGAGGAAAACTCTTCAATTGCCTCTGTCTACCTGAACCTTAAAATAGAGAAATACAGGAATAAACAGACGCAGACATAACTACACAGAAATGCAAAAATCAGCATTTGTATGTGTGTGTATATATACACACACATGCATACATATTCTGATTTGCATTACTACCACTTTTCTGTTTTCTCCCGAGAAGACAGTCTTCTCTTCCAGGCCCCAACTGTAAATTTCCTAAGGCATTGACTTAATCTTCCCTCAATCTGTCCTCATCGCTGGGATCACTGGGACAGAGGCCTGCAAGCGAAGCATCCAGGACCTCACAGCCAAAGCAAAACAATGTCTCCTTTCCCCAGCCTCCTAATAAGTTCAAGAAGTTATGCGAAAACAAACAAAAAGTGGTGGCCTGTTCACATAGCTGAGCGCTCTAGCTCCCGTGCCGTGCCATGCAGTGCCGCCAGGGCTGGCGAGCCCTTGCCAACCTGCAGGACGTGACGGCTGCGGTGGCGCATGTGGGGCCTAACGGCAAAACCCACGCTCCCACGGGCGGGCGCGCTGCCTGGCAGGCTTGCTGTGAGAGACCCCGGGGACATCAGCCCTGGTGTCATCCCCACTTGGTGCCGCTCCTGGGGTCCAGGCTGGGGGCGGCATCACTGCCCACCTGTGTGATGGCACATGTGGTGTGGAGGAGCAGTGGCACAGCCCACGTGCCCTGCACTGCTGGGCCACCAAGGTCTCCAGTAGTGCAGAAGCAAGTCCTTGAGGAAGGTTGGCGTTGTCTGGTGACATAATGAGCTTTCCAGAACAATTTTTTGCTTTATTTTTCCATAAAGTTTGCCTGATTTACAGCACTTTGAGGTTATTTAGTCACAAGGACATGGCAAACCAGAAGAGTGGTATTATTGCACTGGATGGTTTTTGAAGCATGCAGATGTTTTCTTACAATTGTGTAAGCCATCACAACACAGTAAGTTACAGTTACTTCAACTGGTGTTCCCATCAGTATTATATGCCTCGGTTTTCTCTGTGTGGTTTGGAGGAAAACTTGTATCTGTGTGAAGAAAATCCTTTCAAGCAGACTTTGTGTGGTACTTCCAGACCCTAAAGATCACAAATCTCACAAGAGAAATTTGTTGTACTCTGCTGTGTCACCCACCAGAGTGACACACCTGAAGAGTTGGAGGGGACAGACTTATCACCTCAAACTTGAACATCTCTGCATGGTTACAAATGTGGCTCCCAAGGCAAGTTAACACATCCAGGACATGGCACTGCTGACAGCAGTGGGAATTTTGCTCTTTTTAGCAGAATTACGATCAAAGAGTCTTTGGTTTTTTTAACATTCACTTTGGAAAAAAAACCCACGTTTTTAAGAAGCTGTCTTTCCCTGAAACAATATTGCCGATGTTCAAGGCTTTGCCCAGGCTACTCTGACCTGCTGATAAGTCAAAGCTTCAGTTTTAGCACAGTGCAGCTGCCCCTGAGTCGTCCTACAAGAGACAAAACAGGGAAGGACCATGCCTAGTGACTGCAGAGCAGATGCTGCAGCGTGGTTCGGGCCATGAGACAGCACCCTGAACACTGGGCTGGCCTGGGAATGTGTGGGTTCAGTGTCTGTGTGGAAACCAAGGGCCTCTCAAAAATTTCCTTTTATTTTGGAGTGCCGAGCATGCTTTAAGTGTGTGCTAATACGGCTGACCCGTTGGCCCATGTTCAGATGAGGAATTTGCCGGGTGGCCAGGCTGCCAGCCGTGCTGTGCCGTGGCTCTGCGAGCGGCAGCAGCCCCTTGCCCTCCCCTGGGGCGGCTGTGCCGGCAGGACCTGTGGGGCTGGCAGCGACACTGTCACTGTCACCACACGGGGCTCCTGCCCTCACCCTGACTTCTCTGAGCATCCCTGTGCTCTGCCAGGCGCACCCTTGCGTGGGGCTCCACTCCTGCCTGCGTGAGAGTGCCTTTGCTGCAGCAAACGCTGACTTGTGAGGCCAAGTTCACGTTAAAAAAAGTCATTTGTGCCTGAAGGAACGAATCCCACATTGTTTTTTCACTTTCCTGCTGCGCTGCTATTTTTTTCATCTTGTCCCTCGTTAAGTGTCTCCCTGCTGCAGCGTGACCAGCCCTTTACTCCCCGGTTTCCAGCTATGTGGTGTGCTTTATAGTTTTTCTCAACTACTGCATGAGGACTTCCAGATGAATTCTTGGAGTGAACGCTGCCTTCAAAAGCGCCTGCGAGATTAATTAATCTTTCCAGTAACCTCAGTAGGTGGGTCAACACCGCTGCTTTTGTTGTGCAGAGGGCAAGAGCAAGTAGTTGGGGGTCCGAGCAGCTTGCCCAAAGCCATGGAAGAAGTCGCAAAGCTCAGTTACCAGGCCTGAGGTCTCACTTTCTCATTTGGTCTGGAAGATATGGTTTTCTCTGACCTGGTTGTCCTTCAGCATCTCTTCTGAAGTGCCTCCAGACTGGCCCAAGGGGTGTCTGAAACAGGGAGGGACATTTTCCTGGGGATCTTTGTACTTGAGCCTTATTTCTTTTTGATACTTGCCTATCACGCAACCTCAGCTCGCTGGGGACAATAGTGGTTTTGTTATTCATTAGAGGACTTAAATTAACTGAAAAAAAAATTCAGGCTCTTCTTTAAGAAGCTTATAATTTAATAGGTGAAATGTCAGGGAAAATCAATGCAAGTTTGTTTCCTCTCTGCTTCATTATGCACTCCATTAAACAGCTTTTATGTTCTGTTTATAGGTTGGTTGTGTGTTTCTTTTTTTTTAAATTTTTTATTTTTATAAAAGAAACATTTTTGCATTTATGATGTAAAGCAAGCTGGGCTGAGAACCAGCACTACAAGAAACGCGTTTGGCTTGAGCAAGGAATCTGCGAGACCACAAACATCAAGATGTCTCTAGCAAGAGGCTCCATGGTGGGACACCGCGGAGGGGTGGCGGGTGGGGAAATCAAACACGTTCCAGGCAATTTGCTGATTGCAAATCTTCAGAGGTATAAAATGTCCCTAAATTGCTACGTCCCCCCCTGCTGTGTTAAGAGAGGTCCGATCGCCCAACCTGGAAAGAGAAAACCACAAGCGACTTGTTAACGTTTCTGTCTCACCCCTACGGTGAGGAGCGAGAACGCCTTTTCCAGTTAGTAAACACCGCCTGGTTGACTGGAGGGATGTTCTCGCCCGGATGTGGCAAATTTTATAGCCGTGTGAATAAGAAACAGAGCACGCAAAGGAAAGTATTATGGTTTAGGGGGTGATAAAACTTAATACCACCCTGCTCCATTCCCCCCCCCCCCCCCATACTTTCTCAAAATGTCCATTGGGACTCTTTGGCTTTGATGAGGTTTAGGAGGCAAAGAGGACAGTAAAATAAAGTTTGGAGACCAGTAGAGATGTCATCCAGGATAATGCCTTTATTTTCCTTGAGCAATTGAAGATTATAGCTCATGACTGGATCATGAGGTTGAGTGAAGGTTTTCATATTTTTTTTGCCTTTAATTTACCACAGGATTGCTCGGCAAAGTTATTTTATTGCTGGATGTCTCAGTTTTTCCAAATGTACTGTGGGGACAAATCTTGCCCAGCTTGGACCAAGGCTATGAAGGTTAATTTACCATTATTTGCAAAGTGCTTTGTGTCACCAAGGACAAAGCCCTGCAGAAGTGTCCAAGGGGAGAACTGACATTGATAACAGCGCTGTGGTTACGTTGCTAAGCCACCTCCCACACTGCAGGATCAGCCTCTGCATTTTCATTGCTCTTCCCTTCATTTTCACACATTGTCAAGAGTATCTTAAAGTAGTGGCAAAGCCTCCAAAGCTTTCTACCATAGGAAGACAAGCGAAGGGAAAATACTATGCAGGCAGCTCTAGCTGGGGGAATGGGATGGTCAGCACTCCCCAACAGATTTCTAAGCAGAAGAAAAGACACTGGAAATTACTGAGTGCCATGGTAATTCTTGCAAGGAAAGTACTTCATTTGGGTAAGTTGGTCTCCATTTAAGCTTAGAGAATTCACCAGCAGGAGCAAAGGTCTCTGCTCAGGATTTGCAGGGAAAAGTCAAAGTATAGGGGACTTCTGCCATGACCCAGGTTACTCTCCCAACTGCAGATCACAGCAGGAAGGTGCTGGTGGTCTGAAGGTGCTGTTGATCTGTGATAGGGAGTGAAAACTAAGGATAGCATTGCTGGAGAGGAAGTAGAGAGGAAAGTTAGTGAGAGATAGAAGGGTAAAAAATGGTGATGATGATGACTTTATTAGAAAAGTTTCAATACAATAACTAGGATCGTTACGGCATGACATGCCTTAAGGAATGAATCAACAAGGTACCAGGGAAAGATTCAGCAGAGGCACCACCAGGGAAAGAGGGTGAAAAGGAGACGAAGCTGCAGAGAGGGTTGGGAAGACCTCTGCTAATGCAGAGAGGGCTGGGAAGACTGCATTGTTGCGTCAGTTGCTGTCACGTCTCACCACCGGGACGTTTTGTGCTATGACAAGTAGCACTACTGGGGAATGCACTGTCTATAACCTTCCCCCCAAAATCTGTGCTTGCTGATAGCCCTCTGCTATTGGAGGGTAGAAATGTTTGGGACCAACTTGCAAATTACACCTAAACCCAGCTCAGCTCAGAAGCTCCAGCCAGATCTCTAACTATGAGAACTCCAGACATGGAGAGAAAGGCAATCTCTTGTTTCCTAAGAGCACTTACAGCCTGAAAAGAAAAAGCAAAGAATGGGAGAAAAGAATTCACAGATTTAAAGTCCAGAAGTAGAAATGCACAAAATAAGCCTCTTCTGCCTGACTGAGTCACACTAATTTTTTTTTTTTTGTGAATTTTTATCTGTTTTACTGAATTGATAACTCATTCAGAAAACCTGAAAAAATAAGTAAGAAGATGTTGCCTGAGAAGAATCTCATTTTACTGCCTGCTGACAGAGAGGTCCTGGGGAAGGTGCACCTGGTCTCCTTGCCACTAGCAAGTGGTGCTGGAAAGAGCCATGGTTTTGAAATTGTCAGCAAAGAACTACGCTTTTTTTCAAGGAGTGAAGTTTGGATCATCAGAGAGCATTGAACATCTTTCTGAAAGACAGGAAGGTAGAAAAAATATACAAACCCACACATTAGACTATATTGTATGAAGTATATAGTAATGGGGATTTTCTAGGAATGGCCACCAAAATATTGAGGCGTCACATTAGTGTGATTTATCTGTTTGACTTTCATCACATTTTCATTTTTGATTTTCTGTTAGGGAAAAGATTCAAATATGTTGATGAATGGAAAACACATCAGAAAACTGCTCGGGATTAATTAAGCAAGTGCAATGGAAATAGGTCATTCTCTGACTCCTGTCTCCTGGACCATACCCAGTGAAGTTCATCTCTACCAAGGAAGAGATGGTTAAATTGGTGATCACATAAAATATTAATTAGGAATTCATGCTCTTGGTCAGCTAGGTAATTGGATGCAAATTACCGTTCTACTTCAAGAACATTTACCAAAAACATTTCGTTCACTTTTTTTGTTTCTTTAAAAAAAAAGAGAAAGACTACAAAATGAACTATTTTTATTTCGTTGCAAATTGCAACTAGAACTTTGATTCAAATCAGAATATAATAGCTTTGTTTCAAAACTATTTTATTTGATTTGACTCTATCTTTTTTTTTAAAGTAAAAGACCTTCCAAATGAAACAGAAAAATTAAACTATGTATTCTTATTTTAAAGCATTCTTTTCTCTTTACCGACTCTTCCTCTTCTGTCCCCTTGAACAGGGAGATTAAGAGTAGCTATGCTTTCTGATATTAAAAAACAAAAAACCCCACCCCAAAACCCTTGAAAGAGCAACCTTGCCCTGGAGACTAAGGGAGAAAAGCTCATTTTCCATAAGATCCATTCATTTTCCACAAGTTCCATTCATTTTCCACAAGATCCATTCATTTTCCACAGTTCTTTTCTATTTTTAAGCTGCAAAACCTGACTCCATACCTCCTTATTTCTGTGTTTTCTTAAATACCTGCTAACAGCTTCAGGCTGTAACACCTTCCCATGTGTGTCAGCCGTGGCAATGCTACGAAACCATCCCTGCAGCTGGGGGCTCCCACGGGCATTGCTCAGGACCAGTGGAGTACAGGAACCATCCTTCCTACTGGATAAGGTCCAAAAATCCAAAAGCCCAGTTACGTGATCTGACAGGCAAGGTACAGTCCAAATCTAAACAACTTTAATGCCTGAAATGGCCTTGTTCATACACCCAAGAAATGTGGAAACACTGGAAGGAAAGTTAATTCAATTTTCCCTCCTCCTCCTTCCTTTGTCCTCAAACCCCACTACATTTTTTAAAAAAAAAAAAATCCCTTTTTAAAAATAACTATCGGAGCTGGAAATTAAGTTCACATGAAGTGAGTTAGGGATGAGAGCAAGCTGCTGATTAAATTTACTTGGAAAAAAAAAGAAAGTACAGCTGAAGATGGGAGGCCAGATTTGTGTAAGGCAGTTTGGGGAGAGCATGGGCTGAGCAGCCAGTGGGTGCTGAGCGTTGGGGCAGCCAAGCATCACGCTGCCATCACCCATAGCTCTCCCTGAATACCGGGGTGAGTCCTTATCTCCTCTTGCAGTATCTGAGCCTAAATGGAGGCTTGGCTTTCTATGGGAAATGGGTTTCCCCCTGCCTGCTTTCGCTGGCGTGAGAACAGGCTTCCTGCCTTTTGATAACCAACACTAGCTAAAGCAAAATTTCTGCCTAGTGTGCATTTCTTAGTGCTTTGTCGCTATGATTGAAGCAATATTCTTTCCACTGCTTCTAAGAGACTTTCCAGCGCTTGATACATCTGACTGTTGAAGTGTTGCCTTCAGCATCCTCTAATTATAGTTTGAAATTAAGCTATTTTTTTTCCACCCTGGCTTCTGCTGCCCTGCTGCTGGGATGATTTTTTCTGGAGTAATTCATAGCAAATGAGTTTCAGAAAGGCAATGACTAGATAGAGGAGGGTGGCAAAACCAGCTTCTGCTCTGAAGAGACACTTTCCAGCTCAGGATTTTTCTCTGTTTCCTTCAGATGGCAAGCAGTGCCTCTTCTACAGAGTCTCACGGGCATTGTACTCTTTCCTGGGTTATGAACAAGTATGAGGACTGGAGCTCTGTGTCTACATGTGTCTTGGACTGTAATTGTGTCTTTCTGACACTCCTGAAGGGCCTGTGTTTTCTGGCTGCCCTATTCCTCCTCCTGCACACATACTGCCCAGACATAATCCCTGCCTCTATGCAGAGCTCAGTCTAGCCTCCTGAAATCATTACATCCGCTTTCCCCACAGTGTTTGAGAAGGGGTCCAAGACCAATCAGTGAGTATTTTTTAAGACTGAAGACAAGCACCCATGTTTGGGATGTATGTCCCATAATGGGACTACACAGCTGTAGTCTCCAGTTTCCCCAGGGCCACTGGTGCATGCAGTTTTGCACAGGGATATCCAGGGACTGAATACCTGCTCGGGACAATCTTCCTAAGGTGCTGTTGGTGAGAAGTAGGCAGGAAACAAAAATTTTAAACTGAGAGCATTTCCTGAAACCAAAAGCTTTCAAGGCTTTAAAAATGTTCTTTGCTGTTGCACAGCCAAATGGAAAGTAGGCCACACAAATATTTTTTCCAAAACCCTTGTCTACCTTTTCCCTCTTGCTCTCCCCCTTAGAAACAAAGAAAAACATCCAAACATTTTCAGTAAGCCTGGTGGCGAAGTGCCCATCTACTGTGGATTTAAATCCTTGCTTAACCATGGGGCCGCGTCTCTTTCACTTTTCCAATGAATATTTCTTTGACATCTAACGCCTTTGGCAGGAGAGCCTGCTGGCAGGCTGGAAGCAGGGGCAGTAGTCATGTGCCTCAGGTGTATGGAGAGGGGCCACAACCCACTCTGTCCAAAGGAGGTCAAAGAAGGATTGAAGGTTTGCCATGGTTGGGGTTATGGGGCTGTCCTCCCTTGAACTTCTCTCTGTCTCTTCACGACTGCCACCAGAAATGCCATCCCACGTGTGAGAAATGCTCTTTGTAAATCAGTCACTTCTAATGAAAACCTATTTTTCCCCCCAGATTTCCAGCCAACCCTCCCATGGCCATGTATGATACCACATCGCCAACCCTGGTGTCAGCTTCTTGTTCTCTCTGCAACCAGACAAAAAGATTTTATTTGAGTAACAATCTGAATGGCTTAAAAAAAGAACAAAAATCTAATTTTAAAGGGATTATGGTGAACCTCTTGTAAACTGTGTTCAATAAGAAGAGGACTTAGAACAGGGCCTGTAATGGGTCTGAGTGACTGTGCTGGGGAAACAGGTCATTTCCTGATGGTTAACAGCTAATTTTTCTAACAATCGAAATGCAGGGATCATGCATATAGGTTTCTAATGGACACTCGTGAAATGGCAAGAGGACTGATGAATACCAGGTGGCCTAACTTCACTTTCCTATTATCGAAGACTCCATTTAACTCAGCAGGCAGTGGGATCTCTGACCACCTGAATCTGTACGGTAGTGTATGGGCACTTCGTAGCCATATACAGTTTATACCCACCCTCCTGGGAAATAAAAACCATTGATAAACGGTGTCATTGCAATATCTCCATTAGAAACAACACCATCAAAACTATTCAGTCCTGGAACTCATTCCCTTAAGCATCCTGAAGTCACTGGAGACACCACTGTCTGTTAACTCTGTAATTGCTGGCCCACATTGCTTTGCCGTGACAGTCCCCCCTGGAAGCAATGAGCCAGGAATGCATGCTCCACGGAATCACCAGTGCTTGGAGGGGTGGCCTGCAAAACTCACCACTGTAGGACCAATAAGGCAAATAAATATATTAGTACGTTTTTTTGTCAAACTCTTACCATTCTGTATGCTGTTGATAGTCCTGTTTTACAGAAGGAATGTTGTTTATGAATTGTATGCACTGCTATCTGTTATGGTATATTTTGTTATAATTAGTATTACTTGTAATGAGATTAAGTTTTTTTTTTTTTTCCTGACAAAATCTGATTGTTTCTTATAAAGAGAGATTTTTTTCCTATGACTTTGAAAAGTCCCATTTGCCCAAGTTTTCCTAAGGCTTTATATCAGAATTTTGTTTGGAAAAAAGTTGGTAGATTCAGCATAGTATTTTTCACTCAAAATATGGCATACAGACCCATTCTGAGCCTTCTCCTTACTAGCTCTGGCAGTAGTGCCTAGCTTGGAAAGAATTTTGATTCTGAGTTTCGGAGTTCATTCAAGGCTGTAGAGGTTTGGTCATTCAGATTTACAGTTTGCAACCATTTTTCACTTTTACTGGCCATCTCTCTAGCATTCAAATTTTGCTTGCTTAGTGGCAATCTGGCTTTGAGTCCTGGAAATGGATCTAGGACTTCTCTTGAAAAGCCTGTAAAATATGTCCTTCTCTTGGTGCCAAATCGTACAGGTTTCTCCCCTTTGCCATACGGCTCCCCATGAATTTCTAGAAGCTTGTAAATACACCATGATATGTAGCTTCTGAAAATCTTCCTGAGATTTCTGCAGAGTGGAAAAACTGATGACACTGGCTAGATTTCTTTGCACTAGGAATCTAAAAAGAAATGAATTTCTGATGCAAATTCTCTGTACAAAGCAGCCGACAAAGGTACAAGATACAGTACAGTTTTATTATATTGTGCTACATGATAAATTCAATGGGGACTCATGCCGGGATTTAAATCCACAGTGGTTAAGAGCTTGGATTCCCGGGGACTGTAATGTTTCCAGATGAGCTGTGTTGCCCTGAGCAGCTGGAGAGCCACAGACATTTTAGGGCTCTTCCCCAGAATTCTGAGTTACAAGAAGAAGTAAGAAAGACAAGTTTCCCTTTTTAAAGATGTCAAAAGACGAACATCTGGGGAGGTTGTGGGAAGACAAGGGGAGACAGGAAAACTGGAAGAGAGAGAGAAGATCAGTGAGATCCAGGGCAGATGTAGGAATGGGACACACACTGTGCTGCCCACGAACAGTAAGGCAGCAATCATCGCAGAGCCTGTGCTGACTAGGACTTTGCTCCTCTGCCTCTCCCATATCCCTCCAGTGGAATTAATTCCTCATGTTATGTAGCTGCCTCTTGGTCCTTCCTGCTCTTTCTGATATTGTACAGATCATAGTCTAGTGGTTAACACTTAAGATTGGGAGCTGGGCTTCTTGGACTCTGTTTGCAGCTCTGTGACTGATATATTGTGTGGCTGTGGGCAAGTTACTTCATCTTTCTGCACCTTGTGTCCCTCATCTTCAGAGGATAACAGTACCAATCAGCCTGCTGGAGAGATTATGGGGCTTAACTAAAGCATCTTTAAAAAGCTATATGTCTGACATCTTGGATGAAGAGCAAATTGGTACGAATGCATATTGCTCCTCATGATGTAATGCAATTATTAAGAAAAGATGTTTGCAGGCTCTCATAAGGGTTGTGGAAGTCCCAAGGAAAATTATCTAAAGAAGGGTCACTCACAGGCGTACCAAAGGCAACCTTTTTTTCAGTTTGCCAGATCTTATGAAGGGAGGAACATCTGGACAACGGATTCCAAACAGAGCCAGGGCCCAAGCCAAATAATTCAGTGTAGTGTCTCTGGGAATGCAGTGGGCATTTCCTGTCTTACACAAAGGGAGCTCAACCAAGAAACAGTTTTTGTGCTTTTATGCAGGAAGACACAAATTCAATCTAAGAACAGCTGTCATGACCTTCATGTGCTTGAACTAAGGATACATGTCCTAGTCCTCACATGCCACCAGTGCTGGAAGTGTCTGTTTCTCAAAGCTGGAAGCTGAGGTTCAGGGAAATAGAGCTGGACTTTGAGAGAGTCTAATAACAAGATTTTCTCCATATGCAAGTGATGAAAGGAGCCAAGTACAGCTGCCTCGCACCAGCCTTGCAATAACAGCCTCAGCTCCTCTAAACTGTCAGCAATAAAACTATATTTGCTTTGAGCAACACCTTGGAGAATGGAGTGAAATGGTTTTTTAAGGAAATAAAACCTATTTTGCAATATGTATTTATTGTACACACTACCTTCTACTAAGTGGTATCGAGTAATACTAGTATATCAGAGTGCTTTGGACTCTTACAGTGCTTTCTCCTGGAGGACCTCTGTGTGCCTTGGTAAGCTTACCTCCATAGCCTGGCAGCCCCTACTCCTGCCCTCACTTTGCTGATGGGAGATTACACTCATGGCTTGGTCAGGGGGTTTCTCACCCTTCCCTCATGCAGGTCAATCCACAAGCACACACAAGCCATGCAGATCACCTGTGATGACTGCTGATTTACCATTCAAAGGCTACGAAGGAAATATTTTCTCCCCCTCTTGCAGGGATGTGCCCAAACCTGCAGCCCCTGAATATGCCTAGTCCCTGGGATTGCTGCCTCCATGGGTAGCAACTGCAAGTCTGGGCACATTTGTATCACTGTTGTCTTTCCAGAGGTGCATAACCTTAACACATGGGAGATGGTAATGCAAAGAGCACATGCTGATGCTTATTTTGGTTGTGTGACCAACACCTTCCTCAGCACCTCATTACAGGGGTACGAAAAAGGTGGAAAACAAGCTAGTAAACGGTTGCATTTACATTAGTGTTGTACCTGCCTCCCTTTCTCTTTGTTCCATGTATACACGCAGATGACACACAGTGAGCTTTGCTGATCTGGGATCTTGCAAACCTCCTGTACTGTGTGGTGGATTCACTAAACCCAACAGCGCTCAGAAACATTTTTTTCTTTAACAGAAAACCACAGAGTCATATGTCTTTGTGTATATCTCTACAGATAGGAGATTCTGGATATCACAGAGGGCACAGAGCATCTCATGGGTATATGACTGTGCTTATGTGCTTTGCAAATGTTGACATGATAAATGTAGTTTTAAAGTACAGTCAGAAGTGCAAAGAAGACATATAGACAGATCTTGGCAGGAAAATAATTTAAGGTTCTAGCACAGCAAGCTTGGATTTAATGAGGTATATGTGCTTTGCTGAGCAGAGGTAGCTGCCCCTCCACCTAGGAGGCTGGCTAAACTGGAACGTAAAGTAGTACATCTCCTCACTAGTTGGCTGTTTCCTGCACAGATGTGTACTTTGTGAGCTGTGGCAGTTTGCTTTATATCTCCTTCACAGAACAGGAATGTCAGGTACCCAGAACTCCCTATGGACATATTTCTGATAATTAGGGACCCATACTCCACGATATATTGGCTTGAAAAACATATTAAGTCCTAATTTTGTACAGGGGTGTTCAGATGAAGAAACCTAAAATAGAATTCTCTCTTTAATATGGTAACTGGTCTGGTGGGTACAGATAAAACCTGTGTCTATGGTATATCCTGGCTTCAAGAAAGCTTTCACATATCCTTCCATGTGAACAAAGAAGTATGACCAGGTTGAAGACAGCACACAACTGGTTAAAAAACCCGAGGATCACGAGTCAACAACATGATGCAGTTGCACAACAAAAAAAATCCCCACTAAACAGATTTTGCAATGTAGCAAAATGAATATTTTATGCAAGGTAATTACGCTGTTGTACTCTGCTTTTGTGGCCAGAGCACTAGGGAAGTCTTGGTAAGGCTTATAGACATAAGGTCTCACGAGTACTAGGGAAGTCTTGGTAAGGCTTATAGACATAAGGTCTCACCTTATTCTGGATCTTCTTAAATGCTGGGCTATATTAACTTAGCTATAAATCAGGCTTCTGGCTCCATTTGAATTGGGGTTCCTCGACAGAAGTCACGCAGTTTCTTTACGCATCATTTAGCTGAGAGACACCAATGTGCTGTAAGCAGATGGGCTGCTTAGATATGGCTTTTGATTTACACTCATTTGGAAGACTCTCTAGTTTTGGGTATTGCACTTCAGGAAAGATGTAGTGAAGAGAGCCCAGATGATAAGAGTTAGAAAACACAACCGCTGGGAAAGAGTAAAGGAATTCCACGTGTGCTACAAAAGAGAGAGAAAAGTGAGGGTGATGTGAAAGTCCTCTGACATGTAAAGCTCCTTCTGAAAAGGACAATGATCTTTTATAGTCCCTGATACTCCGGGCAGAGGTAGAAATAATGTGTTCAGTTTGCAGCGAATAAGCTGTTTGAAATTGAGTGAAGCTATCTAAGCACTTCTTATCCCTGGGAGAGGCTGGGGGAACTGGGAATCCCCTTCTTGGAGTGTTATAAGAAAAAGTTAGATGGTGATTGGTCAGGAATGGGTCGGTTTAATCCTAGCTTGGATATGAGGGTTGGGCTAGATGAATTCCTTGCTTTCAGCCCTGCATTTCCATGTTCTTCTTGACCCCTTAGCCTAAGGAGTTGGAGAGCCCCAGAGGCTGGGTTGGCAGAAGAAGAGAGCCCCTCCAGGCTATATAGACTGCAGTGATTGATTTGTTGCCACTACAGTGTATTTTGCCTCTTCTCCCTGTCCCTTTTCCAATATTCTTTTCTAAGTGGCACAGTAAGCAGCCAGTGTGAGTTCGTTTCCCAGGGCAAGACTCCCGGAGCGGCTTTCAAAGTCAGCCTGATGTATCAGCCCATATTGAATATGCGCAAATGCACACATATAGCAACACATAGAGCTGGGAAACTGCTTATTAATAATTTTGACTAACATTTTCTGTTATAGAGGTCTTCTTTCACTTGTTTATAACTTTGACAGCTTCAACTGTTTGGGCTTAAATTTTACATACAGGGTGTTTGCCTCAAACTGAATTATTTACGGAAATTTCAGCCAAAATGACATAGTGTTTCTGAGAAGAAGCCTGGAAAAATACATTGTTTGCCTGGTTGCTTTTTTCTTTTTTTTTTTTTACAACCTCTTATTTGGAAAGCCCTAGAACCCCTGTGCTTTGGAAGTGCAATCGGACACTTGGCAAAAGAGGTGGCTTTTGTGTTGGGGATGGGCCTTGTCTGTCCCTGTGAAAAACTACCCACATTTGGCCAAGTTATAAGGCTTAGAAAAACCACGTGGAGAGGATCTGTGACTTCTGTCAGCTTAACTCCTGGCACAGCGGCATGTAGTAGAAAGTTGCCATCTTGATGGCAAGCCCTGTAGATGTCCATGGTATGACCACATTGGCATGCCTATGCTACCACCTAGCTTACTTTAAAACATAGGAACTCAGGCATCCCCTGTATTAAGTGAACATTACCAAGGTTTTCAAGTCGATCATTCAAAAGTCAGGAAATACCTGGATTAGATCCTCCTGTGCAATATGAATTCCACCCTTTTGTGCAGAACATGTATTACATGTTTGAACGCTCTTTCCCACAGGTCTCTTGCTGAGCTCCGCCAAACAGGGGAGGCTACCAGCCCCTGGACTCCTGCTGCATTGGTTGCAGGCGATGGCAAGTGGGAGACGAGTGAGGCAGGATGAGCAATGGGAGGGTTGGGGCTGTACCTGACCTAGCTGAGCAGTGCTGTGAGGAGCAGGGGTTTTGCCCTCGCAGATGCTAAGCCATGCTGCCTATAGCGAACTTTTCACAGAGGGCTCCTAATTGTAGGCTCTCATTTTCTGGGGACCCAACCTGGGACCCTGGGGTCTCAGCTGGGCCTGAGGTTGGCATGAGCTCTGCTCTGAACATCTGCAGTGCTGGCTAATGACAAGCGAGAGGAAAAATCAAGACCTAGGCATCTCAATGACAGGATTCAAACTTAATGCCTACCACAGGTCTTGTAGACACGCTGTTGACCATATGGCTATGTCTATACTGTCAAAGGCCCCAAGGCTGCCTTCAAGACTAGATTCAATTTTGTAAGCTTGCAAGCATGGCCAGGGGGTCAGGCAGTGCACACACTGAAGCCAGATGTAGCCTGACGGACCATGCAGGCACTGCTTGAAGTAGCCGTGGGGCCGCAGAGGACACCACGGATTTAGCTACTCCGTAAACTGCATCCATGATTGTATAGACAGGGCTTATGCTTTCAGTTCAACATTTGGAGAATGAAGAAAATACCAACTTGCCTCCCGGGGCTGTAGCAAAAATAGATGAATTAATCTTTATGGGGCACTTTGATACTATTGTCATGAGTGCTATAGAAAAGCCCATGAGAAAACAAAATGATGTTGTTTTCAGAGCAGGGTTTGAATAGTGCGCAGTCAGTAAGGCTTGAGGTCACAAACTGAACAATGAAGAAAAAACAAAATTTTGAATAGCTGTTCCTGTAGTGAACAGTATCCGTCCTGAGCACAGAGTGAGGCAGCCATCCCATGGAAAAAAGCCCTGTCCTCATGCCACGGAGGGCTATGTCATGAATAATGCAAACACACGAGGGAGCCCTCCTAAAGGTGCACAGGTAACTGAAGTGGAGTACGTAGCTTCCACCTACATGGTTTTGCAACCTTGATTTCACAGGTTTTCGCACACATGCAGCCCCTCCCAGACATGTGCATGTATACATTCCTCACGCATCAAAGGTCAACAGCAATGTGGTTACTAGGCAAATTTTCCCCATTAAAATGTTACCAAAGGCAGATGTTTAGGGGCCTACAGGATTTACAGATTTGCTCTCCAAAGAGCATATTAGTGAAGATGACTGTTCTCCTGTTGGGTCGTATGCTGTGTTTTTGAAAGCCTCAGTGCCCACCCCAGATTAAAGCAGCATGTTGCTGGAATACTGGGCCTCCAATGAAGATGCCTTTCAACAACGCAAAACCACTAATGAGAAAACATAGACAGAAGGAGAGCCAGCCCCCGATGGCCATGTTTCTCAGCTTTGAGTAGCTCGCAGGGCCACCGGTGGCACTGGCCTGATGGAAGAACAGGTCTGTGGAAGATGAAGTCTTTGCTCTCAGCAGCTCTGACACTTGTCTATAGTCAGGAAACAAAAGGAAAGAAAGAAAGAGAGCAACTGAGAGAGAAAGAGAGGGAGAGATCCTGCTTGGCGACATACCATACATGCAGATAGTGTATTGCATTTTTCCAGACTAGGGAGACCTCCTCTTCCAAGTGTTCCAGTAATTAACCTCACTTTCTTGGCTGGTGTTAATTTGTTCCAAGTATTTGGGCTTTAGATGTAACCATGGGAATCTCATTCCCTGCAGAAGTCTTGCCAACTATTACTAGACATTTTACCACACACATGCAGGCCAAAAAAAGCAAGGCTAATTACACTGCTTTTTTGCGAAGTGAAGTGTATTTGTTATAAGTTCGATGTCTTCTAATAAAGGACAGGAGGGGGAGAAGGCAAGGCAGCATCTTTTGTGTCTGCCTGTGGGAGGACAGGGCAGAGAGGAACAGGGAGCTGCTTTTTGCTGTGCGGTACCCGCAATGTAAATCCTCTGTGAGGCTTTAGGAGCCTAGGTGTGACGATCCACCACATGAAACCAGAGAGGAATGGTGCTACCAAGATTTTTAGCTGTGAATAACTGAGTTCAATTATTCGGTACCAATGGGAGTTCTCTAAGTAAAAATTTAAATAGGAGGAATTATTCAAACCAGATGTCGATTTCCCAATACTTTTTTTTTTTCTCCCCCTTTTGTGCTGTATGTGCTACCTGTTAAGGAAAGAGCGTGTATGGGAGGAAAAGCGTGTGTGTGAGAGTGTGTGTAGGGGCTCTCTCTGACAGCATGACAAGCAACAAAGTCATACGTGACAATACCTACAGCAGAGGAAATAGGTTACGAAAATCCCTATGAATTTTCAAGTCCAAGTGCCTGCAGTTTTTGGACTCATTCCACACTGAAGAGGTTTAAAAAGGGCCAGCAAGGTAAGAAGGGCTGGAGAGGCAGTCATAATGCCAGAGTGTTGACATTTGGGAACTTTTATCAGGTTAAGTCCTTAATTTTACTGAAAGATTTTTTTTTTTGCTGCTTGTTATTCATTTTCTAGCTTTTGAAATTAACAATAAAATGTAATAATACCTAGTACTAACATAAACCCTTTTATCCCTAGACCTCAAAGCAGTTCATAATGGTGAGTCAGTATTATTATCCACAGTTTAAGCCCATCTGCAAATAAGTTTCTTCAGGGTCTATCTCTAAATCTGATTTTGTAATCCTTTGCTTGGTGCATTTGAATTTATTTATTTGTTAAGTGGGTAAGTGTAAGTTGCTCAGACAAGTTTCTTTGTAACTTCTCTAGGACTGAGGTCGTCAAGTCTCAAACAAAAATGAAAGCAGACATCTTTAGTGTTTAGGAAGGCTAGAAAACAGTAAGCAAGTAGCAGGCAGCATTCACCTTTTTCCTACAAGAAATCCAAGCTTTCTGACTAATAAATAGGTTGGTGGAGGGGATGAAATGCTTGCTTCATGAAAGAGTTCAAAATTTGGGAATTTGGTTCTGCTCCAAATCTGAGCAACCCTCCCCAGGATAAGCTCTCTATGAAAGAAAATTCTGCAGAAAAATATATTTGTTATTCATTTAAATACTTAATATGGAGTTTGGATTTCTAATTTTTTAACTGTTTTCTAATACAAAGTATAGCATGAATTAGAAAAAATCTCAGCAAAACTTTGTTTCAAAAAAGAAAGTGGGATTTTTCTGTTCCAAAATGTTAAAATATCATGTTTTTTTTACTGGCATTGTTGAAATTCCTTCCCTTCCCCCAGGTTTCTTCATATAACAACAGCAGTATCAGCTTTATCTTGATGGAAGGGCATATTCTTGCAGAGTGCAATTCCATCAGCTTTCTCTGACCAGCCTCAGTTGCCAACTTTGCTCTTCTGTGATTTATATTAAAAGAAAGGCTGAGGTTACTCTCCTATGGTCCTCATTCTCTTCACATTGAATTGCTCCTGAGAAGAAGGTCAGACACAAGACTACTGTAAATTAGCACAGCTCCATTGAAAACACAGTGTCACCCCAGCTGAGGGTTTGGCTCAATAGCTGCAGTTAAAGGAGTGTATTTTTGTCCCCATAAAGGCTGAGACTGGCCCAATCAATTTCGTGAAGCAAGGCCTAAGGAGGGGTCAGAAAGATTTTTTTTTTTTCTTGGTAATCTTTCAAAATCAAGTGTGTTCGGAGCTTTCCAGCTTATTTGGAGGGAATGGTGAATCGATGATGAGCCAACAGTGGTGGAGGTTGTGGGCCAGCCAACAGGGACACATGTTGATTGCAAAGATGTCCCTTTTTGTACAAAATATTGCAAGGGAACATCTCCTGTAAAGCACGTGTCTCCAAACACCAATGCCTGGGAAAGGCAAAACCCCAGAGCCTGGTGGGATGCTTAGGTGAGCAGCTGCTCACTGTGGTGGTGTCCCACCGTGGCAGGAGAAGGCCAAGAGAATATACTGGGGAGAAACAGGAATCCTGTGCACAGTCAGCAGAGGAATGGTTTGAATGAGACAGGCCTGGGCGACTGCACAAGTTTTTGGCTTCCCCCAGGGCCATCAAATGGCGAGTGCAAACCTCTGGAGCCTCGTACGGCTGAGCTGAGATGAGAGGAATTTTTCAACACCCAAAGCTGGATCAAACCCTCCTTCCTGCCTCTAGTTCATAAAGCTTTTTAACTTTTGAAGGGGAGAAAAAGTGATCCCAGATGTACAGCCCTAATTACATACTTAGATGAAATTGGATTAAGGTGGCTGCTGCCTGTCCTTTTCCTCTGAAGACGGCTCGGACTGGCAAGGGACTGTGGGTCGCCGATGCTGGGGTACAGACAAGGGGGATTGGACCCAGCACTGCACTCAATGAAAGCTCCAGCAAAAGTTCCCTTCTGACTCAGGATGTGGCTTCTAATTGTTAGTGTTATTATCTTGACTGTGGAGTAGATTTGCACTATTTCTCTAAAATCTGCCTTTCTCCCCCATGAAGCTATGTGTGGGCATGGAAGGAGGGTCTGCTACAAATTGTTCTTCCTAGTGACACAGACATCTTCCTAAAAAAAAAATAATTACCCAGTAACAGTAAGCACGGGCACAATATGCATCAGTACTTTTAATGTGTGTAACATATATCTAGTTATTTTCATTTCCACTAAATCAGTCCGATGTTATATATCTCTATCCTGCCTGCCTCATGCTCATATGCAACACATTTCAGTCAGCATACGTGAAACGCATGGGAACTGTGTTTTCTTGCTGTATGCTGTATGGCAAGTCACTGTTGAGCTGCTTGGTGCAAGCCCACAGCTCCCCAGGGGACTGTGAGATTGCTGACAGCAGGAGGACGTCAAGTCAGCCACATGGATCTGATATGGGTCTGACGAACATGCAGTATTGGGGTCCCCCTGCCCACTTGCAGCCAGATGGTATTAGCAGGATACAAATCAGTCTGCTCTATGCTCCCTGTCTGAGCAGGATTTTCTCAAAATGAATATTTATGGTGTTTTCATATTTCAGATAAACCCCTCGAGTCTCATGATGTTGTTTGAATCCAAATGAGGCTGATGGCCGCGGCACAGTGCCCTACCACAAAAACCAACTCTTGCAAATCTGACCCAGTTCATAGAGGTTTAAAGCTAAACCAGTGCAGAGTCTTGAATGATCTTGTGGTCACTGCCAGACCAGCTTGTTGATGGGCCCCCTGTGGAAACACGGGCTGGGGTCCACAGGCAGGTGACCTCAAGGCTACAGTTGTCAGTTCCTCAAACATAGAAATAACGCCTCCTCTCACCTCCTAGTCACTTGTTCTGATATATATTTATATATTACACACCAAAGAAAGGTGAGACTTCAGCTCTGAGAAGCTGTTAGCAGAAGTGGGTGTGTTGTGATGGCTTCTTAATATTGCTTCAGTGTCTCTTTTGATGCTATTTGAAGCACACAACTGTCAAAAATGCTGCATTGGAGAAAATTGTTGAAGTAGAGATAAAGACAGAGGCGTCAATAGCTTTATTGAAACACAAAGCATTAAGATGCTTTTTTTTGAGCGGGGGAAGATCTAGTCTTGCATCCTGCACAAGTGCCTGGAACTTGTAACCTGGAAAGAGCTTTGATGATTGAGAAAACAACCAAAACCAGCTCGACCCGGCTGAAAATCAGCGCGTCGGTGAAAGTGGTTAGAGTCTTTGAAGGTTGCAGTGCCATCACATTCATCCTTGTGGCAGCTGTAGCTTCAAATAACCTCTTGTGGCAGGATCAATAATTCTCTTCTGGACAAATATTCTGGTTTACTGTAACTATCTGGCTAGCATAATAAGGAACAAAAGGTAGTCCTGAGAGCCTGAAGACATGTAGCTGGTGGCAGTGGAATAGCGATAGAAATTCAAGAGGTTCTGAGTTTCTAGAACTAAAGAAAATAGTGCTGGAAGGGGCCTTTGGAGATCATTTAGGACAATGTTTCTCAGCTTAGGGTCAGGGGAACAACTACTGATCTGAAAGGCATTACAAGGCATTTCACAAAACCATTGGGGAAATAAACCTTCCTCCCTCCTGATATTCTCTGGCATCTGAGAAAGCAAGCAAATACAATGGGCAACATTACAAATCGCTAAACAAACTCTTAAAGGTCAGCCTAATTTGTATTTGGTTGGAAACGGGAACCACCATGTCTCACGAACTTTTTTCTGGAAGTTTCATTGAGCTGAAAGCCACCAATTGAGCCCAATCTCCTGCCAGACTGTAAGCCCGGATTGGCCAGTCATTTCCTTTTGACCTTCCCAAGTAACTGCTGCAGCCGCCCTCTGTAAACCCCCTCTGGGTTGAGCTGCCTGTGCACCAAGGAGCAAAGCCCTGCTCTGATATGACACAGCTGCATAACCTTGACTCAGACTGCTGAGGAAGAGCTGTGCGAAAGTCTGTAGAGAGATAAGAAAAGTAAAATTACTGGCAGAGATAGCACTGTTGAGATGGGATCATACATAGCTCAAGGATTCAACAGGGAAAGCATCACCATGAAAAGTATAAAACCCTAAAGCAAAAAAAAACCAGCAAATGAACAAAAACCCAGGGAGGCTTGTGAGGAATTGTAGGGTCCCTGTGTGGAGAAGTCAGTGCTGTCAGTGCCAATGGAGCCAGTGGAAGATGGCAACTGAGCAATGCAGAAGAGGTAGTTCCCAGGAGCTACCGAGGCCAACCCAGCCCCTCCTTGCTGGTGCCTGCCTGGTCAGCCAGGACTCTGGGTGCCCTACCAGGGTTGTGGGCACACCGATGCTTAGCCTAATGGCTTATTAAATCCCAGCTATCTTCTCTGTGAGCCAATAAGTTATTGTGTCACACTCTTAGAGTTGTTCATATTCTGCTGTGCCCAAAAAGCTGTCCCCAAGGAGGGGCTGTCACCAGGTGTCTCCATTTGGTAGGTGGAGAAGAGGAAGCGACTGGGGCGAGACAGGTCTGGTGGGCTGAGCTCCCAGCAGGCGCCAAGGTTCAGCATCAGCCCCAGCACCCGGAGCATGAGCTTTGGGAACTGAGGAGTGCAGTGCCAGCACTCTGCTCTACATATGGCTCCCAGCCTCTGTGCGCAGAGCACAGGATAACTGTGAACACCCAGTGGATTTGTCAGAACTTCCCCACCTCAGAGGGGTGCATTGTGAAAATTAATCAGTTTGTGTTTGACTTTTTGATTTGGCGCTCCCTCAATAACTTCTTCACACACAAGCCCACAATAAACTAATTAGGTCTATTTCTCTGACAGGCTGTTAAAGAAGAAAGAGAAGAAGGATGTGTCTAAACTGCTTGAAAGACAATATTGGATATATATGCCAAGTAGCAAAAGGCATCAGTAGCTCTTTAAATTCCTTCACTCTGAAGCTCTGATGAACAGAAATAGCAAATGAATGGCTTCCAGAAATGATGGGAAATACTTCTTGTTGCTGTTTGGCTTGTGTTTCTCTTTAGGGGGTAGGGAGAGCTGGAAGGGGGGGAGAGCTATGAAAGAATTAGTTTCAAAGAAATAAAGTATGTTAAACATATTTTGAAATAACTTACTTGATTTGCAAAATAGGGTAATAGAGGCCATGCTCACAGCTCAATTTATGTATATAAATATATATACATGTATATTGTGCAGAACACAAAATAATTCCATCTGGAGAGTTGGGTATTGTCTTGCACAAAAGGCTTCTACTTGAGTCATTAATAGTATATTTTATTAAAGGAAAATTGGCTTCAAAAGTGGTTGGGAATTGTGGGAATAAAATTGGGATGAAAGTAATTATCCCCCTGCCCTGTCTCTTCCCCTGTGTTCATTTTTCTGTTCCAGACACAGACGGCAACAGCAGCTCCTCTGTCTTCTGTTCCTTCCATGTTTGATCTTCTGCCTGCGCTTTCTTCTGCTGGGTCCTGGAGCCCGTAGGAATGAGGGTATTGTGTCCATATTGCATGTGATGACATGTGTTTGAACCAGCACCAGGGCAGCCTGGCAAGAAGAGCTTGAAATCCAGCGGAACTGAACAGCAGGCCAGGTCCTTGCTGGCGAACATCTCGGCCACTTCTTTAAAACCCTTTGGGGATAAAAGACATAGGAAGAAAAACTTGAACCTGCTGTGGCACCTGCTTTTTTCTTCTGCCTAGAGGCTTGAGGAGGTCAAGGACAAAACAGGGGTGAGAATGTCAGCCCGGTCGGGGGCTGCAGCACATTAATATAAAATAGGATACAGAGGCGTTTCCCAATATGGGGAAGCAACCCTGTGAAACCCCACATCAGGATGGATGTGCTGAGTACTGGAGAATGGTGGATCACCCCGAATACCTTTGCAAAGAACTGGGAAGGAACAGGTGGCAATGAAGGTCCTCCTGGGCCGCATCTGGGCAAGACATTTTGCGCTGAGCTTTTGTAGTTCATCTTGGCTGCCCTGGCCCAGGAGACAGCCAATGCAAAGGGACTGAAAAGCCATTTCCTTTAGAATTCAAGAAGAAAGTGAGTGCAGTTCTTGGGTGGTAAAATGTCTCTGTGGTTGAATAATTAACTTGGAAAGGCTACAGAATGTTTTGTCTTTAACACAGCTTACCCCCTTTTGCTTTTAATCAATATGATGACTTATGGGGTGAAGCATCTTTCCAAAATGTCTACCCCATAGATTACTGTTCCTTGCTGAGAGGGCTGGTCATGAGTTCTTGATGATGGTGGCTTTCATTTCACTCAAAAAAACATTGTGTGTCATAATTGAGGCAATAATTAATGCTTACTGGGAATGCTGGATACCGGTTCTAAACAATAAAACTGTAAACCAATGGAGCATAATGTCACATGGAAAAGACTATTTGGCTCAGCAAAAAGTGGGGAGGAGAAAAAAGGAGAGAGAGAAAGAGGAAGAGTTCAACAGAGAGGCAGTGACTCTTACACAAGGCTCAAACTGAGAGGGAAGTGGGAAAAATCACTTTTCCTCTTGTTAAAATAAAGTAATCCATTCAGTTAATATTAGGTCAGGACAAAAGGTCAGGGATCTTCCTGTTGTTAAACATTGCAGTTGGAGCACAGTATCATAGCTAGGGGGAATATACAGCAAATATTCCAAGAAAAAAATAATCCACTCACAAAATTAAATAACAAACAAATAAATAGAGTGTGTATGAACTTAAGTGTCAGTGTGCACGTCACTTTCTCTGCACTAAGGAGCATTTTTATTCACAGCACAGTAGCACCCAGAAAATCAAATGAGATCAGGACCCAGTTTCTCTCACTGCTGTACAGATGCACAGTCAGAAGTAGCCTTTGTTTGAAACAAATGGTCCAGCCACACTCAATTATCTCCCTTTTACAGGTGGATAAAGTGAGGCAGAAAGGCACCGTAGCCCTGATTACAGAAGAATTCAATAAACATTTAGGAATCAAATACCTTGGTACCTTACAGATCTGGCCTTGCATGCTTTGCCTAGGGTTAAACAGGAAGCCTATGGCAAAGCTGAGAATTGAATCCAGATCCCCAGGATACTCAGCCAGAGCCTTTTCCAAAACCCAGCTTTATATGTATATGTGTAAGCCACTGGAAACTCCAAGTGAACTCTCATTATGTCAATTAATTTTTGCTCAATTAAACAAATCTTTCACAAACATATGTGGGATGTTAACTCCCTTTCTGTATAGAAAAGCAGACAGACAGCTATATGCGCAGAGGGATGGGCTGGTAATTAACTTTAGTAGCGTAATCGTTGATCTAAAATACAGCAGCCCAGTTTGCAAGGGTAGTCTGCTAGAACTGCGTTCAGTTTTGACCCTCTATGCATGGAACAACTGGATAATCTAATGCAGCCAGGGTAGCTCTATGAGGCTCTACGAACTTGTTTCTCCACAATATAAAGTAGAAGCTGATAAAATGCAGCAGGCAACCACTTGCAACCATGTGCAACTTGCAGCCCATGTAGCCTTTACGTGTTGTCCACAAAGGAAATTTGCAATTGTCACCATGCCTGGCAGAATCAGCTGGCTGCTCTGGGGCCAGAGCTGTCAGCCAAACATGAAGCCGGTGGCTAGACAGGGTCTGGAAACTGCCATGGTTGTAATCCTGCTCCAGACCATCCCTTGAATGGGGAAGCCATTGCAGGGGTCTATTCCAGGGTCTTTTTGTTGTGGAAGTGAATGAGGATCTGTTTTAGAGGGTGGCGGGAGAGACTAAGAACTGGAATTTGCTGTCTGGCCTCCACTTGATGTCCCATTCCTTTAGCTGCTCTCCCTGAATGAAACTTGGATACGACTTGTTACAAATGGTGAGAGTTATGGAGCTGCAGGTTGTGTTAAAGTTCTACTTAAATTATTTATGGATTATACCTAATAAAAAAATGGATGACAACTGTAATCTCTGTTCTGAGCATCTACACTCTGCTTTAGGGTTGAGTGAAGACCTAAATCTTCACAGATTTTATGGGCTGGAGCAAATTCCTCTATGCAGTCTCCTCTGAACTGATTCAGAGAGAGTAAATCAGCCCACAGGAAGCATGAAGCCCTACACCATGATGGCAAGACTGCTCCTGGTACCTAAAGAAGAACATCCATGTTCACTTTGGGAACTGCTAACTTCACTGCAGTGAAGGCTTGTTTTCACTGTAATTTACACTCGACAAATGCAACTGAAGTTAACACTACCATACCAGGACTTGAGTCATGAGCAAAACCACATCAGCATCTCATGATCTATGTAGCTTTGCACATAAACTTTGCTATAGCTTTGAAAAGCCTGCATGGCTCTGTACTTGGCTCATGTGTGACCATACAGCAAGCACACAAAAAAAAACCTCCAAAGCATAATTTTCCTAAGCAAAGTGTAGGAATCATCTTCATGCCGGGACATGCAATTAGAATACTTGTAGGTGCAAAGCTGGTGTTGTTTATAAATGTGAAGGCTGGACCCCTTCATGGGGCAGTACGTGGGTTACGTGGCAGTAACCATGTTCATCAGCTGTGTGAAGGTAAAGCTACAGATTGATGACTTGAGGTTTTCCCTTGTGTTAGGTACTAGAGAGGAGAGAAAAAAATTTTCAAACTTCACAAAAATTTCCTGGAACATTTGTTTGCCTTAAAATAGATATTAGAGACTAATATCTTTGTTAACAAATAACTATAAATGCAAGAAATTGAAGGAAGCTTTTTCCAAAA
This sequence comes from Theristicus caerulescens, assembly GCA_020745775.1. Lineage (NCBI taxonomy): Eukaryota > Metazoa > Chordata > Aves > Pelecaniformes > Threskiornithidae > Theristicus > Theristicus caerulescens. The sequence goes on from CM036564.1 coordinate 25,934,678, forward strand.
TCTCCATCTGTCTGATTCCATCCTTCTCCCTTCCTTTCTGACCTTTCTCATACTATGCTAAATGAACCTTCCCATTTCTTGGTTTGGAAACATCTTCCCACGTGTCGCTTTTTTTAAACTCCAAAATAAAAATGAAGAGCTATAGCACTCACTAAAACTTCAGTGTAACTCCTCTTCTCAACTGATTTCAAAGGAAAGTATTCTGTGCAGATCTCCTTAAATGAACTGTCAACAAAGTATGCTCCGGGCAGCCAGAATTCAGAAAAGTCACCCAGCATGCTGACTGGGGAGTAGAAAAACAAACCAGGGAGCTGTTCCCCCAAAACAAGAGGAGATGAACCTCGTCCCACTGGAGCGGCTCTGGACGCTGAAGGTTTCCCTTCATGCCTGGCTGAGGAATCCAACCCCTCACCTCGCTAGCTTCGCCCTCGGAAAGGTTATCTTGCAATCAGAAATGTTACGTTGCGTGACTTGGATCCATTGTTTATAGAATCGTCTAACTGGCTTCATATGTATCTGGTCCAGGGAAACCGATGTTATTAAAACACAACACTGAGACATTGAGCTCCAATAGCAGTTCAACATGAACAAATAAAGCAAGAGTTTTCCCTAAAGTAAAGCAAAGCAAGGATCCCGGCCTTCGTGTGAACTGCAGGGATGAAAGGAGGATGTGATACCATCATCTGAACGTTGACCTTTTCACTGTTGTTTCTTTTTCCAGCTCCGAGCCCCAGCCCTGGGTCTCTCCCACTGTCTTTTATCCCCTCAATCCAATGCTAGCAAACCCCTGGAGCAGGTAAGCTATGAGCTGAAAAGGTTTTTCTCATGTTTTGACTCTATTTATTGCTTTTGCAGCCCAGTCAGAGAAGTGCCTAGATTGTTAGTTGTGACCTTTAACCTGCAGTATCAACTCTGCTTGCAGAAAGTTCAACAGCTATGGTTGAAACGGGCACATAAAGTGAAAAGTAAAAACACACACTCCTTGGCTGTATTTGTGAAGTGTTGATATCTCATCAGAAACATGACTGGTTTTTTTTTCTGTCTACTTTGCTCAATATTAGTATAAGAATTTCTGGAATAAAATCTCTGTTATGCCTGATCAATACGGAATAATGTCACTGAAGTCTCTGATAGTCCTGCCTTTGGTTAGAAACCTCTGATATTAGGCATTGCAAATATCAGAGAAAACTCACAGTAAATCCTTAAAATGCTGTGTGGTCTTATTCTAGAGAAATACTACCCATGGAACTGTATTGGAAAATGGAGAAAGTTTGATGTTCCACAGAGAGGTGCCACAACTGTTGAGTGAGAGCTTTTGGATGACTGAAGAATTTGGTTTGATAAGAATAATTAACTGACATATATCTAGGAGCTTTCATCCAGAGATCACAGAGCTCTTAGAAACGGAGGGCAAGGGAAATGCTTTGGGTATTTCAGACATCAGTGGAAAGCAGCCAGTTTCGGGGTGTAATATTTTTTTTCTCCAGCGCACAGCAGGAGTAAATAATAGCCTATGCTTTGCCTGCACTGTAGAAGAAATTTCTACAGCAGCAATATGCATCAGCCCAGATGAAACCTGGCTTATGTATTTAGTAGTGTTATTACTCTCATTCCCCTGAAAAAAGCCCACCTTATCCATAATGGGCGCAGGTTTTGCCTGTGAGTCAATATACTGTCACTAGATTGCCTGTAGAGGATGTTAGCAAGAAGTTAGGGCTGCCGAAGGGAATGGCAGCACTGTGCTTGCTTTGTGGCAATTGAACTTTGGTACTCAGGACTGCTCTCTATCCTCACACCACTTTAAAACAGACCAAGCATAAGCCCAGTCAAGACTGAAGCTAAAATGGAAACTTTCTATGTCAGAGTCCCCTGGACTGAAGAATGGAGGGAAGAAGAGCTATTCTTCTGCACTTCCAAGTCCACGCTACAGTACAGGTTAGATGGAGGGCATGGGGAAGGCAAGGATAATCCCCACTGTTTCGTGCAATTTTGTGCCCAAGAGAGAAGAAGAGTAGGATAGGTGAAGAGACTAATTTTCTCTTAGGAACAGAAGCTACTCTGAAAACTGAGCTTGCTTCTGTGCTCAAAACCAGATGGATTGTAATGGTAATAAATGAATTAAATCTTTATCATCTGGCAGCAAAGCCAAGAGAAGAAGGAAAACTAAGCTCAAAGGGTTAGAAAAGGACTCCACATTCCCCATAGAGGAAACAGATGTAAATCTGGCAAGCTGTCGTTTGGAGATCCAAGAACTGTGGGTTGAAATGAGGTCTGGGTTATTCAGCCAAGTTTATTTTCAAGCTTGATGGTAATCCTCATTTTAGTGTACAAAAGATTGCAGTCCTGAAATGTCTGGAGGTCTTTCTGCACCATCAAGGGGTTATCAGAGCCCATAGAGTGACTACATTGCAAACTTGCTTGTGTTGTGGTATGACAACTTTTTAAAGTTCCTTGTTGCTGGCTGATGCACTTGCGAAAGACAGATGTCCAGATTTCATATTGGTGGAGCTGCAAATGGCTTGATGATATTGCAACATTACTTGAGAAGTCCCACTATCCTATGGAGAGAAATAAAAAGCCCATGATTTTAGTAAATGAAAAGGCATGCTGAGAAATGTGTAGGATGTGGAAAACCAGTACATCAAATCAATATTTCTCTTGAACTCACTGCACCAAGCCTAGCAACACCTTTATTAGGCAAACCTTCTTAGCTTCTTAAAATGTACTGCCATAATTACTTGTGCTCACAGAAACACATATCTTGGTCTCTAGCTTCCCCTCAAATATTTCGCCTCAATGTCATTGCACCTTTGTACTACACCAATAGTTAGGAGGATAGTTCTTGCCTCCCTTGCAGGAGAGAATTAGGCATCCCAAAGGATGCTGAGTTAGTTGACCAGATTAGTGGGATCGAGATACAGAGATTTCTTTGGGTGCTTACAAAATGTCAGTCCTTCACAACACCCTTTAATATTTATAACCATTTCTGTAGGTTTCCTTGTTGCTGTATTGCTGCCTATACATTGACAGGATGTTGGGATGGTTGACCTTTGGACTGGGCCACTCTGTTATTTTTATTGCAAGTGCTTGGAAGTCGCTGCATGAGAGGTGCTGGTTATCCACTGCTGCAAGATGCCTTATTCAGTCCTGTGGGGCTGTGGCAACTTAGAGACTGCAAACAGTTAATCCAGCTCTCATTCATTCCCTGCCTCTGACTGAGAAGCCTCCCAGGAAGAGTATATACACATACACATACGCACACACACACAGAGCCAAGTACCCATGCCATATTCCAGTCATGAACACTCTACCCGTAAGGTGAAATTTAGGGAAAACAAAAGCATAATTCAAGTCCTATTTCAGCCCTCTGAATGGAGCAATGGGATGGCCTTCTACTGTCTGAAGGTAGTATCACCCTTCTTTCCTTGACCTGTGATTCTGCAGTGGGTCCTTGTATATATGTGCAGGAAGTCAAAGGGAATCTGATGAAGGGCTCACAGCAAAGGCTAAAGCGTTCTTGGAGGTAAAATAATACAAGGCTCTCCAGTCTGGCAATAGCTTTGGCTTCATACGCTGGTGTCAGGGAAACAATGGTTCTGTATAAACTCTTGAAAAGGTGGCACTGGGAATGCTCCAGACATAAGGATCACTTCTGTCAATGTTTCCTGGGCCTCTGGGAGGGATGTCTGGGGCAGTGGCCATGGACATGCTCTGCCCTTCTGTCCTGAGGTGAGGAAGCTCTCTAACATCTCTGCATGTCCATGATCCACAGGAAAACCAAACACAGGTTTTGTTGCCCAAATTTTTCACTTGGATCTTCAATTTGGTTTTATATCAGTTAACTGTGGGAGAACTCCTACCTTTTCCTGCTGGAGGTGCCGAAAGAGGATAGAATGACCATTGTTTCTCCTCAAAGTTCTGGTCTTCAGACCAGAAGAGTGTTTGAAATTAGCCCTTTCCTGCAACTGAAGTTGTTCTGACAAAACTGGAGCTTTCCAAGGGATGTGTGTGTGAGTTTCTTCAGAAAATACTCCCTGAGCTCTTCCCCAAGAAGGCAGCTGTTAGCTAAAGCTGCACAAAGGGGACTGTGCCCCCAAATGGTCCTTGTTTGTCTTCACAAGTGCATCCTGTCTCCCCTGGCTGTCACTCCCCCAACACATCCCAAACACTACTTGCCTTTGGCTCCATTGCCCCTGTCATGGCCCTGGAGGCAAGCAGGGCAGGAGGGGGCAGGAAGGCTGAGGAAGATACAGGAGGAAGAAAGAGCTGTTGCTGTCCTTTCTGCGGCTCATGGGGCAAAACATTCCTCTCATGGCACCAGCTCCTGTGGCTTGCATGCTGGGCAGCGATGGGGACTCTCAGCAGCAGACAGACATTTGCTCCCATCAGCATTAGACCTAGAGTTCTCCAATGACTATACGTATTAAATACCCTCTCCGGGCTATTCCATCTGGGCAAAACAGTGGGTGGTGAAGCAAAACCAACATTTACAATGTTTAAGTTGTATAACAGACCTTTTAGTGTAAACCAGGGCTCTCCTTCTCCCTTCCCCTTACCTTGCACTTCTCTTCAAAATTGCTTTTGTCAGTCAACCATTGTTTTTTTTTTAATATTAATGCTTCTCCCTCTTTGACCTGCTTATCTTGGCACTCACGGCACAATTGCTTGCCAAGGTAACTAAGTTTAATCCATGGATCAATGCACCATTCCCATGTGTCAAGCTTCAGAGAAAAAAAGAGGTGTGAGAGAAGTTTACTGAATATGCATTTTAAAATACAGATGTTTGAAAATGCTATTTCATTAAACAAAATGATCTCTAGGAAGAATTTGTGAGAGGAAAGGCAGTTTTTTACCAACAGGTGAAGATGCTACCAAAGTATCTGGGGATCTGCTACTACAGCCTCATAAAGATGTTGGCACACTGTTGGCCCAGCAGATAATCCTACATCAGTGCTATCATCCATTCCAGCATCCATGGAGCTTGACCTGACTTATATCCCAGAAGGTGAGGCTGTAAGATAAAACTGGGCAGAGTCATAATGCAACATCATTGCATGATAGTGCCATTTAGCAGGACAAACTAATCACCAGATTACCTGGCATTTCAGTTGTGGTGCTGAGGCATCATGTTGCAAGGACCCAGCATGATACAAGCTGTAGTGGCGTTATTTTGCCCTACTGGGTGCAGACACATAAAGAGGGGCTGAGATGAATAACACGCCTTGGACTGGCATCGGAGTCAGTCCTGAACAGATGCCTTGACCCCAGCCGGCACCTCCTGTTTCATTAGTCACAAGGGGAGACCAAGGCAGGAAGTCACTCACTCCAGTGGGGAACTGCAGAGGACACCAGCATTTGAGGCTCCTAGAATTTTCCAAAATAATTGTTTTTCTACAATGGATCAATATACTGGATAAAGCACATATTTCTACTTAGATCAGGAGTGAGTCAATACAATCCGTATTTGAGGAAATGCAAAGAGCAGGCTAGAGAGAAACTCAGGGGAGGACAAGATGGTAAGTGAGCTTGACTGAGTTTCCTCATTGTTTGCTTCACTCATTCAAAGGGCAGTCATGGATGACCTACCCTGTGCAAGGTGTGGGGTGCGTCAGCCTGTGGGCTGTCTTACTGTCACTTACTCCTGTTGAAAGGTCCCCAGGTTACACCTCAGGGAATAAACCAGCCATCAGACTGCTTCGTGCATCCTGCGAGGAAATGCTTCCCAACATTTTACGACTCCTAAACCTCCTGAGGCTGCAGGCAGCCAGGGCTTCTTCTGGCAGCCCCTGCTGTTTGTCTGACCATCTCTGAGGAAGTAAAAGCTGTTCTCCCTATGCACCCTTCAGTTCAGTTAAATACCGAACAAGCTTACACATAAAAAAGGCAACTGTCTCCTGCCAAAGTGAGGCTTTAATTTTTTGGTTGTAAACTTGGAAACAAAGTTACGAAAAAAGAAATAAAACAAGTGAAAGCAATGAAATGTTGACTAGTAACCTGCCTCCTACTCACCCGTTTTCCTAGCTCTCAAGCAGCGTATGCCAGCTGTAGAAGCACAAGAGTCACTTGGAAAACACTTATTTGTTACCTGTATGAATCTAACCTCCTTGAAGCTTATCCACGTAAGCTAGAAGACCATGTCAATATTCCATCCTAAATGCTATCTTCCTTTCAGTGATGACTTAAGGCTAATTTTGGGGGACCTTGTCCCACCTGTCCCCACTGCAGGAAAAGCCTGCCCTGGGCAAACCTCCTCAGGGCTACCTCCTCCCTCACCCTTCAGCCAAGATGAAACTCTCTCATTTCTCAATCCCCTCCTGTCTCCAAGCACTCTTCCCAATTCTTTTGTCCAACAGGAACATAACTACCACAGAGTAGGACTGTGGTGATGATTTTGAGTCGCACTCTGGGATTAAACCTTTCCAGTAGTGAGGGTAGCAAAGTGCAGCAGTCACAGATTGCCTGGGGAGGCTGCAGAACTTCTACTGCTGCAGTTTTTATGGAAAAAGTTGGACAACTGTCTGTCAGGAATGCCACAGAAATAGCCTGCCTTCCTCTGGCACAGATGGTTGGACTGGATAATCCTTCAAAGCCTCCTTCAGGCTACTTTTTTATGGCTTACACTTCTGGGCAGTCTCTTTTTTTCTCTTCCAGTCTCATGTGATGGCAGTGAATCCAGGAGTGTTTTGCCTTAAAAGACTGACAGAATGCATGTGAAAAAACCCCAGTGTTATCTGGCAGGAGTACATTACAACATTTTCCTGACTGGCGCAATGCCAGTAAACCATAGACGCAGCCATTATGCATCCACCTTATCAAATCCACAATCTCTAGGTCACCATTAGCTCTTCATAAAGACCCACACATGACACATTAATCATGCAGATGACAAAGTTGGCCTTCCGAGTGTTTTTCAAAGCCACCACCATCTCTGCCTTTGCCTGAGTTTCAGCGTTAATCCCATCACATAAACAAGGTCTTCTCACTTGGCCCTACCAAAGGACTTCAGCCCAGCACATTCTAAATACATTCTCAGGAGACTGGGAGTGTTGCTCCCAAGGAATCTGTTGTATTTTGAACACCAGGGTCAATAATTGTAGCAAATATACATTTACCATGTAGCCCAATATAGATTTCCTGCCTTCTTAACCATTCATCTGCAAACCCACAAATAAAACAGCCAAAAAATCCTAACCTGAAGAAGTTTGTAAAAATTATCCTGGTTTTCTGGGTTTAAAGGCATAGACAATGAAAGGAGTCCAGCTTGGTTTAGAAACTACAAGTTCTTCACACGCACTTGTATATATTAACATATGTATAGGTGTGCATATAAAATAAAGGAGTGCTGGGAGGAGGTACATACATGTAAATATAAGAAAGAGGAAGGGAAGAAGGAGACAGAGTGTGTGTTTCATATGTATGCATTTGAACACATGTGCATTCATGCATATTCACTCCAGAGAGAGTAAGTGAAAAAGAAAATACAGAAGTCAAGTTTATAAAGGAAAAAAAATTGTACCTTTGGGGAAATGAACATGTTTATATGAGTAAAACATTAAATGCCATGCAGTCCATCAAGAAGGGAGTGGTCATCAAGCAAGTGTTTTAGAAAAGAAACCCAACAGAAAAGGGATGTGTAAATGGAAAATAAATAAATTTAACATAAGGCATTCCTGCTTCCAGACTCATGTTAATAAAGCAGCTATTAGGTGGAGACACTGTGGTGATGCCTGAGTTGACGTGGTTGTTGTTTGTTTTTTCATTTCTTGCAAGACGTTAATCAGTGTTACTTGAAATGATTATGAGGGTTTTAAAATAGCAAGAAGCAGTAAATTTTAATGGCATGTCTGAATGCTGTTCCATTTAATTTCTATATGGAGCAATATTAAACTTCTAATAAATAACCTGTATCTAAAACAGTCTCCCTCTCTCCCTTTTACACACACACACACACACACACACACAAACACAAACACAAACACATGCCAGTTCCAACAAATATCTTTGATGTTTTTGCCACAGGCTAGGGAAGAGAAGGCAGAAGGAAGGGCTGAGGTGGGGTATGGATCAGACAAGGACAACATTCTAGAAGGAAGAAGTATGTTTCCTTGTTTTTCCCTTCCCTGTCTTTGTTTTTTTTTCTATAGGAAAATATACTTTAGGGAATATTGAATGAAAATCACACCTCTGCCATGGGCCAGCACAGATCTCATTTTATGCTAATCCCTGCTTACCTTTTAGCAACTAAAAGCCAAGATAAGTGGTGCTTGAGTTATTGTCAACTTGGGGTGCAAGATCCAGACAGCGCACTCTAGGACATAAATAAATAAGGGATTTCACTTCAGGCAGACATGCAAGCTGAGAGGTTTCCATTCCCTGTCGGGCCCAGGCATACCTAGATGACTTTCCCTTAATAAATGGCACAGAGACAATGTGCACAAAAATCACAAAAGGCATCATCATGATACAGTCCCCTGTGATATCTTTCATATCTCTGCCCCAGCTCCCACTTCTGACTAACTTCGCGAGGATAATCCTCCCTCGAAGCCCCTTCCTTGTGATATTTTCTTTTTCAAATGCTGGCAAGCCATGTTGCTCCCCGTGTGCCCCAACCAGCCCCTGGATAAGGGGAGACCGTCCCTTCCTGACACTGGCCGTAGAAGGAGCAGCACACCAGTGCCTACCCCAGCCCTCCTCCTGCTTCACTTCTCCCCCTTGTTTTGGACTCCACCATCCCGGTCAGGCCTGTCTCTGGTGTTTTCTGATGGGAAGTTCCTTGGAGCGGGGAGGAGGGCAGTTCAGCTCTGTGCTAGGCACTGTGCTGTGCCATGTGCTGTTTTGCAGCCCTGCAAATTATTATTCTTTATGAAAAGTGGCAGTCTGTCTGCAAGAGATCTGGATGTGGATTGAAACCATCTACTTCTTTAAACACAGCAAAAAGAGACTGTAGAGAGACTCACCCCTACAAATATTGTAATCAATCAACACAGGCTGGAAAACTGTAGGAAGAAAGAGGGGAAAAAGGAATTGGAGGAGAAATTTGGAGGACAGAAGCAAGGATGCTGCCTGCTTGGCCTGCTTGAGTGGGTGGCTATTTGAAAGCCGAAGGCTGTACGTGGGAAATCCTAGATAAACACGAGGGTGTATTTATACCTTCCTCCAAGCTGGCTGACACAGGTGCTCACCAGACATGGGTTACCTGGGTGGCCTGAGCGTGGGGCTGCACTGCTGTGGGGGAGGCAGACCGCCGTGGGGAGCTTCGCCAGGACCGTACGCCTCGCACGCCATCTGCAAGGTGCATATTTGAAACGCACTGCCAGTCCATTGGGTGCAAACTGCCAGAGATCATTTGAACCTCGATAGCTCACTTGGGGAAATAATTCACCTTTTTTTTTTTTCCTAACAGTGATACTATTCCCCCACGCCCACAGCCTGATTCCTTACCTGGCCCTTCCACATCTGTAAGGCTGTTGTTATTAATGCCATAAATCGTGGTTAGTAATAAACAGCAGAGAAGCTCCGAGAAGTGGGAGGCCAATTTTTCCACCAAGGTGGAAGCCCCAAAGTTTTGGGTCCTTCTCCTGCCCCGGTGGCAGTTGCCTCCAGCTCCAGCTGCACAGAGGCTTTGCGCATGACAGCTTCTCCCAGCTCCTGCATTTCCCCACCAGGCCCAACTGTCACTGGGGAATGAAGCTGTCACTGCAGGAAAAGCCTTCGACTGTTCTTGTTGGCACCCTGGGGGTGCTCCACGCTTACCAGCCTCCCATCACACTACGGTGGGCTGGGCCTTTTTTTAGCTCTGTGTGTGTTCAGCACAGAGAAAAATGTTTCCACTTACTTTTCCCCCTCCTCTCTTTGGAATATGAGACACACACTTGTCATGCTTAAAGGAGTGGATTTATGGTTGACTCTGTCTCTTATCTCCCCACGGAGCTCACTGGAGCTGCTCTCCAGATGGGACAGTATTACAAGCTTCATCATATAAAGCCCAGTTCAGCCTACAGCCCAGATGTTCTTTGTTCCCAGAAATATTCCTCCTTCCCAACAGTAAGTAAAAGGGAGCTGGTACTGGTATGCAGTCTCCTCTCCTTCTGTTTGCATCGCTTGTTTATGGGTTACATACCCCAGCCCCAGACAGCACAGTCACCCCTCCAAAAGCCACTGATCAAGCCTGTTGCCAGGACTCTGGGCCCTGGGCAGTGCAATGGTGGGGTGTGGCGGGGAGATGGCAGAAAGGATCCAGCAAGTCCTGCACAGGCTCAGCTACCTTTGCAGACTACACCTAATGTGAAGAGTGCCTTCCTCTTTCAAGCAGCAGATATCGGCTTCTCTTGACCCAAGGCCAAGGGTGCAAAACAAAGCTCCCTTCACCCAGTTTTCAGAGGGGAAAATAAAGGATCTTGTCAATGGGAGGTTTTGGAGAGGAAAACCACAGCTCTCAAACAAGTCCACTGATGGCAGCGGCATGAAAACAATCCTTCTGGCAGGAGAGCAATAACCACGCGTGTGTTTGCCACAGCATCTCCCAGATGTGCTCTGCAGAGGGTTGGGGGACATACTGATAAAAATGTCAGTGCCCTCTCTGAGTGAAGCCTCCTGCTCGTGGAAGCCGGTTTCCCTGCTGGTGACCCTCTGGCTGGACCTGGGGAGCTCGCTGTAGGGGAGGTGGAGTGGCAGTGCTGCTGCCCGGGCAGGCGGGCAGGCTGCCGGGAGCCTGCAGGATGGCCTGGCTCCGCTGCCTGCCCTGTCCCTGCTCAGGCACGGCCCTGCGGCTGCCCCTGCATGGCTGCTGGCAGCACGGTGTGGCCAGGCTGCCCTGAGCCTGGCCTGCTGCCGGCATCCTCGGGGAGCTCGCCTTGCCTCGTCACGCTGCGCCCAGAGCCGGCAGGCACGTCCTGAGGCAGCAGGATCGGTCCCCTGATAAAGCTTCATATTTATGCAGCTTTCCCTGTGCCCTGAACTTTGCCTGTGTCTCTGGCAAAAGGGCAGCTACCCTAGGTCAGAGCACTGCCTCGAGCCAGCGCGGGGAATCGGCTTTCAATTTCAGCAGCGACTTTCCTTCCCTTTTTTCTCTTATCCCTCTAGCCATCACAGAATAATTCCCATCCCTATTAGCTTATCCCCCTCCCCCTTCCTTTCCCTTCCCCTTTGAAATCCTCCCGCCTGTCCCCGGGACGGGGCAGGGGGAGGCGGGGGGCGGCGGGAGAATTCCTCCAGATATTACACAAAAGCCTCATGTATCCCCAGTGTCAACCCCAGAGGGCGGCTGAGTAATTTAATTAAGGCGAAGGGGCTTTTGTTTTACTTGCTTTCTTTTTTGATTTTCTCAAGTTTAAGACAAGAAAGAAAAGAAAGAGGGAGAGAAATGTTAGCCCTCAGAGGAGGCGCAGCGACGCAAGATTTTTTCCTGTCTCTGCTCAGTCTCTTGCTGGGGAAAGATCACGGGCCTGTCACCCGGAGCGCGTGGGGCTCCCCAGCCTTGGACGGCTCCCCTCCCGCAGTGGTGATTTAAGAGACTGGCATATTCCAAGAATTAGCGTGTATTCTTCTGCAGAGAAACACATTCATGATGTTCCCTCCGTCTACCCCACCCCGCTCTTTGTCCTCCTTGGTATCCGTCCCTTCGCGCCTGTGTCTCACCCTCTCCCGCTGCCCCTTCCTGCCTCTTCCTTCTCCCACTCCCATCGCCTGTCCCCTCTCTCCTCCTTTCCTCCTCTCCCTTTTCCTGCGCTCTCGGCGTTCTCGCTTCCTCCCCTCTCGCCCCTCAGCCTCCGCCTTTCTTCTCCCCCCTGCTCTTGATGAGGGGGGAGCTTAATTTTTTTGCCAATAAATAACATCTTCATTCCTCAGTCTGATGTTTATTAATTGCAGATTTATCATGCGTCTGATGGAGGGCATCCATGGCGGGGTAGGCTCAAATGTGAGAGAAAGTGCTGCCTCTTTTCAAGCATCGTGCCGGGCAAAGCATCAGCCCACCCACGTGCCAGGGGTGGCAGATCTCTTCTCTTTGTTTCTTGTCTGGGGAAGAAGAAATGGTGGCACAGAGCGGTATGCCTCCTGTGCCAGATTCAGCTTCTTCTCGTCACATTGCGGCACCAGGACGTGGGGACATTATGTCAGCCCCACGTGGTGGTGGAGCCTGCTGGCAAGCCCTGACCAGCGCTCTGTGCCCCTGAGCCCACTTCTAGCGCTGGGCCCCCAGCTTTGGCCCAAGTCCACAGGGCACTGGAGGGCGGGGAGGGAGGCTCACAGGGGAATAAAGCCCCGAGGAATCCAAAATTACCCTGATGTCGATTTAATGTTCACCTCCTGGGCCACGGCGGTCCCAGAGCCGACGCCTGGGCCCAGCGACCCAGGAAACCCTCCTGCAGTCTGTTTCTCTCACTGGCATGCCTTGAGGGGAAGGCTGAAGGTCTCACGGGGCACGATCCTGCTGGAGAAGAGCTCTCCTCTCTGGAGCCAGGACGGCCACAGGGTCTTCCACAAGGCTCTCATTTCTGACACCAAATCCTGTTCAGGATATGAGCTGAACAGGCTGGTTTATTCATGGGAACCCCCTGTGCTGCCGCCCAAGCCTAACGCTCTCATGCACGTGCCTCAGCCCAAGCAGAGGGATCAGTCCAAACGCATGGCTCTGGGGGACACGTCCTGTGCCACCAGGGCCAGCTGCAGGCTCCTCGCCGCTGCCTCCCCACCACCACCTCTCGAGGGGATGCTTCCCCTGCGCTGAGGTGGCAGACGTTTTCAGTGCTATCCCTGTGTGAGCAGAGGTGCCGATCGCTCACCCTCAGAGCCGCGGCGGTTCCCTCTGCGGGAGTGATGGCAAAAGCCCTGGGATTCGGTCTGGCTGGCCACATGCCCCTCGCCTCCGCTCCCACAGCTCGGCAGCCCTCGCAGCTCCTCACTTCCCTGCTGCAGGGCTGCGGCTACGAGGCTGTTTCCAGCCCTGCCCGCCCTCGCTCGGGACCCCCAGCCCCACTTTCTCTCTTTTGCCACCCCAATGCGCACAGCTCAACCTTCACCGTCCTCAGAGCTTAGGGTGGGGGGGTGTCGTTTATTTATCTTTCGGTTCATAATCTCTCTGAACTGTTCACCCTCCCACTTCCCCCCGCTCCCCTTCCCGAGGAGCCGTGCGTGCACCCCGGGAGGGGCTCCCCTCGGGCCCCCGCCCGCAGAGGTTAACACAACATGGCGGGGCTGCGCTTAATCCCTCCTTGTGTCGCAGCTCCCCGGAGTCAGGCATCTCTCCCGGCCTCAGCGAGCTCCGTGTCTGCGGCAGCCTTCCCTTACTGAAGGGGACGTACAGACCAATTAGTTGTTATACAATAGCTCTAGATGGCCAGGCAATGGGACCAAGGGCACTTGCTTAAATTAATAGAGTCTGGAATTGATTTAACTCCAGGCAAAAAAAGCTAATTCAAGCTTTAATATCTCTCTGGTATCTCCTCAGACAAAACAGGACACGTTTTTTTAGTGCCTGTATTGAATGAAGCCGTATACATCAATACACACCGCTAAAAGCCCTCATTCCTACACAGAAAACTGTGACTTTGAAATGACAAAAATGTATATTTTCCCTTGTGTTTAGCCCATGCATACAAGAAAAGGCCCTCGCTTTCAGAAAAAAATGTGCTCAGCAAAGGAGACCCTTTTCCATGAATAAGGAGTTTATTAATATAAGGAGAAGGCCCAGGAGCAAGGGGTAGCACAGAAGAAGTTCAGTGTTGGGGAAGCAAAGGTTGAAGAGTGCGTGAGGGCATCAGCGGCCACCGAAATGTGTAGCCTGAAGAGGTTGGGGCCTAGGAAGGACAGAGGCAGACATAACGAGTCTCAGCTACCTGCCTGGAAAAGGAGTGAAGGGCTGCGGGAGCCACCGGCTGGGCCCAGGGCACAACCGGGTCACGCTGGCCCAGTGCCCTGGATGGGAAAGGTCCCCATGGCTCCACTGAGGTGGAAATCAGATCACGTCTCTCTGAAGCCATCTGCCTTCCCCCTGAATATGTGCTGCAGACGTTGTGCTCCTTTAATCTATTAATGAGCTCTTCATATGGATCTTGACATAATTAGGAAATACAGACAAGAGAGAAGCTGGAATTTTCTCGAGTGGCTAATTTCTTATAAAAGAAACCAGGGCTGGAAGATGGCAGAGACACGTTTCCTACAGTACATGATGTTCATATAAAATGTGTTCTTGGCTCCTCTCACACGTCGTTTATCCCGTCTATGAAGCAGGAGGCAGAGAAACAGCACATAAAACTGTCCACACAAGTTGGCAGCACTGGAGGCCTTATATCCTGCTAGCTTGGCTCTTGCAGCTACCATGCTGCGTGTCTGTAACCCTTGCTGTTCGCTGCTTGTGCGCTGCCCTCAGCCTTATAGAGGCTGTCTATCCAGTGGTTAAAGCTGAGATCCAGGACTCAGAGCTCCTCCATAGTGCCATCGATGGGCTGTATGAAAAAACAAACCACTTAACTTAAAGAAATAGGATTAGTATTCATGCTGGGTTGTTTCTTTAATTAACGAAGCCGGTCACAAATACTAGAACTGGTTTGCAAGTAATTTTGCAAATTAAAGTGCCGATTTTCTCTGTTATGATTCATGTCATATTGCTCACTTGTTGGGAAAGTTCAGATTAGGATGAGATACACAAAGAAACACGCAAGTCTCCAGCATTTCACGGATTTTAACAGCATACATGGAACACTGAAAAATTAGTACCAGAAGTCGCTTCATTTTTTGGTTAGTAATTACCCTCTTGCTACAAAGGGAAGCTCTCCAGCCAGGGAACAGCAGCTCTGCCCCTGGCCTTGATCTGTCTCTCAGTGTAGAGGATGATAGTACACATTATGCTTCCTATAGATAGAAAACTATTCCTCACTGTTTGGAGAGATACCCTGCTGAGCAGCTCTTACTGCATCAGTCAGTGAACATGACATCATCCAAGAAGGGGCAAAATGCTAATTATTGCAATTTCACATATCACAAATGTTTGAAGAGCTTCTGGTGGGAAGTGTGAGAAGATCTGGAGGCTATTGACGGATTCATTGTTATGGAAGGCTTTGGCAGGGCTGTAAATTGACAGCATTAAAAAAGAAAAGCTTTTAAAAAAAAGAAAATAAATCAAAACAAGAATTATATTATTCAAATATGTGACCCAAGTAAGAGAATGATGGGAGGGAAGTTTGCCTTCAATAACCCATGATTCCCTTAGGCAAGCCTGCCTGGGGAAGTAGTTCATTAGGAGAGTAAAAATAACACACCTTCTGCTGCTTGCTCCCTTCACCGTACCTCTCTCATCCCAAACCCACTTTGCCTTTTTAAGGGGGGAAGTAACATTGGGCTTTTGCTGCCCCCAAGCCCCAGCCAAACACCGGAGAGGAGCAGCGGGACGTAGCTCTCATGTGGCCCTTTTTCATCTCTGCAGCTCGGTACTTCTGACACAATGCAGAAGAGAAAGCGCATCCTTTCTGGGTTCCCTCTCTATCTTGGCACTGCAGCCAGTAGGCACGTCCCCAAAAGCATGCATACAGCTTTCTATGAAGTGAAGCCATAGGAAATACGTCAAGCCAAATAAAATTACACTGTTTGATTTGCTGCCTCTATTCAAATAGTTCCATGATCTGCTCCTCCGACACTGGAGTCAGTCAGTCATTTATCTCTGACTGTTCCCAGTAATCACAGGGGTATGTTTGGTGGGCTGTGGGGCAGATGTGGGGGCTGGGAGGGAGGCAGCTCAGCTTGCTGGAGAGTGGGATGGAAACACTCGGCTCCCCAATCTTACCGCTGCTGGTGCCAATGCTACACCACAGCCCTCAGACGGGGCTGGAGAATTAGGAGATTGGGGAGAAGGGTTTGGGGAGAGCGCTGTCTGTGGGAAAGCAGAGAGCTGGCAGTCAAAGCTAGCACATGCACTGCAAAATGTCATCCTAGCTCTTCTCCCTCCCTCCTTCCACATACCAGCTTCCCAGAGCACTTCACAAGGGGCTGGGACCAAGCCAAAGGAGCCAAATCAAAAAGAAAACAGGGCATCTGGCACCCGCTCCCTCTGCTAAGGGCTCCCTTGGCCTTTGTCTCTGAAGAAGAGCCGTCACACCTGCAGGAGCCAAGCATGACACTGGACTGCATTTAAGAGTCTTAAGTATCTAATTTTAAAAGACATAATTTTTTTCTGCATGCAAAGTAATGTGCAGCAGCTTAGCCAGACTTTCTCAGGGTGGCCACCCACAAGCTGAGGTCCTGCAGGATGCCTTGCTACTGCCAGGTGAGAGGCACGGGCCAGACACACGCGCTCCCATTGCTGCAGCACCTCCAGAAGGTCCCAGTCCCTCCTGCAAATCCCCCACTGGCTGCCCCGCTCTGGTTCCTTCACTCTGTGTATCTGCTCTGGAGGACAGGTTCTCCTGCGGACAGTGAGTTTCGGAGGGGTCCTGTACTCTGGATCTCAAAGAGCTTCCTAAATTTCAGAAGCTGAGCAAAGTCCCTTTATAGGGCCAGTTTTTCAAACAACTAGCATCTGTAAGAACATGTATAAATCCCTGCATATAGTTCCTGAAATTAGACACCTTGAGCAAACAGCTTCTCAAGCCAGTGGACAACAATAAAAAAAAAAAAACAACTGAAAAAATAGAGAAGGGGAAATGACAATTGATTAAAAAAAAAACCCTTCAAACCAGTGAAATGGAAAGGAAACAATAACTTTACCAAGATGCCTTGACTACAGTGGTATTTTCATTCTGGTTTGCACACAAACCTACTATTGATATACCAGGTCAGAAGTCATATATTTCTCTCACTTTGTAGTGCTGAACTCTCTGAATGAATTTGATATTAGAATTGAGCTTTTTTTTTTTTGGCTAATGGTAAATTTGCTTAGACAGCTTTAGGAGAATGAAAGGACTGACGAATATGAGTCAAGTTTTCAGTATACACTCCAGCTTAAAGAGCTGAAAGCTAAAATACTGACTTTTCATAAAAGAAATTCTGAGTTTTCTCTTTGAAATATTTTTTAAAATTTCTTTTAATGGTAAATTTTTGAAGTTTAAAAAAAAGAAGGGAGATAAAAAGAGAAGACTGCATTTCAGTTTGTCTGAAGCAGAGACAGACATCACCTAACTGCAGGCACCCACACCTGGAGATGACTTTTCTGAGGATCCCTCCTGGAAGAAGGAAAGAGATGAACTCCTCTGAGGGGGAGCTGATACCTGAGCAGGATGTGCAGCGAAGGTACAGGGTGCAGACGCTTTACCAGCCGCCCTCTATTAAAGGCCATGGGTACACAGATTTTTTTTAGATTTTGTCTAATGTTGCTAAGACAGAAAACACAGAGAAGCAGGATCTTCTAAAAAACAGCACAAAGCTAGATCATGGGGACAGCTAGTATGTGATTTGCAGGGTTGACATCCATATGGAAGATGGGATTGGGATCAGGAAGAGGTCTAGGGCAAAAAAGTAGATTTTACGTTGATGTCATTTCTTGGAAATAAGCTTCTCCATTTACATCCTTGGGGCATGAGCTAGCTACATGCTTAAGAAGGTGAATTTATATGGAAAGAAAATGAGCCGCATGAACAGGACAGGTTGACGGGGCAGTCAGTTAAGATATGTTTAAACTTGGTCAAATCCAAAGTGACACAACCCTGCAGGAGACCAAATCTTGTGGCAGGCACACCAAGATTTTGGGAAGGTGGTGGACAGCAAGCATTCAAAGGGGGTTTCCCACGAACTACTTACATCACAGACGTTGGAGGTGGCTGGGCTGCTGTCAGTCATTTCCAGCCCAGCTCTCTTCCTGGACCTGCAGGACCCCTCCCCAGCAAAGACCTGATTAACCCTGAGCTTCTGGGGGAAATTCTGTCCCTGATTGCTGGCCATTTTTCCAGGGAGAGGAGTCCTACAGGCCATGCCCCAGCACATTCATCCTCCAAGCAATCACTCCCCCCAGAGCAAAGCCCACCGCTGTTGCCCATGGAAGCAAGTGCCGGTGCAGGCTGAGCTCCGGGGTCCCTGCAGAGGTTTCACTCCAGCTGTGGGACCAGCCTTATCGCAACCGTGCTTTCCCACGTCATGTTTACCCTCTCGGGTTTCGTGTGTTTTCCTTGGGCTCCCTTTGGTAAACCTTTGGCTTCAGCCTATTATTAGGGAAACAAGAGCTTGGTATTAAGTGATGATTATGCAATTTATTCTGACAGCGAAAAACATGAAAAGGGGAAATCGACATTTGTGATTTTAGTTATGCGCTGACAACTATAATTAATCTTAATTCCAGCAAGAAGCAGATAAGTGAATGTGATGGGAAGGCTTGCATTTTCATTGCTGCTGCCTAGGGACAGCTACTTAATCATGGCAATAAAATGGCACGAGTTAAGGAATTAAAGAGGGCAGAAACTTTAAACTAGTTTAAATACAAATAGAAAAGAAAGACATGAAAATGCAATGAAATTAAGATACATAAAAGGCACAAATTAACTATATAAAAAAATACCGCTGTACAAGAGTAAAATAGCAAGAGAAGAGTTATAAAAGAAAAAGAAAAATCGTTCCAAAAACCCAGCTAGGGGCAATTGTAAACAGAAACAGGAAAGGGCTGAGCTTAGATCTGATATACAGAAAAAGGCAGAGTAACTATTTTTCACTTAACTGGTTAAAAAAATTTTATGAAAGTGAATGAAGATTGATCTTTTTAATTTGACTTTTGAGGATGAAAAATTGCTTTTTGATATGCCATTATTTTAAAATGAAAATGACTGGTGATTTTGATCAACAAAATACATTAACCATTTGAAATGAAGAAGCCTGAGTCAGTTTTAAACCACATGAAGTGAAAACTAAAACTTTTTGGTAAGTCCTGGTGGGGGAAAAAAACCTTTCAGCCCATTTCACTTCTGTTCGTTATGTATCAAATTAAGAGATGGTACCCACCGCCTTCGGGCAGGAGGACAGACTAGATGACTTCTTAAAGTCTTCTTTCCCTCTGCTTTCTCCTGGCTGTACTCGAATGGAATAGGATACATAGTGTTCCCTTTCTCTCTTCCCACAGAGCTTTTTTTTCAGGCTTATTTAAAGCATTTGCTGAGTGCAGGGAGAGTGCTTGCTTCACAAATACAGCGTTGACTGGGGTCTCTAGCCCTGCCGTAATTGAGATAAGAAGAGAAGGAAACCAACTGCTGAGGAACATTTGAGTGGTGTTAGCATCACCCTGCAATTATGCCCAAGGCCATGGGCTCTTCCACTGATGCAGATCTACCTATAGTTTTGGCTACCCTCTAGGGTCTCTTGAGGGAACGAGGTAGCTTCTCCCGTCAACCGAATATACCTTAATTTTGTGGAATTTAGTTTGTTGCAGGCTAGACTGAGACTGTATTTTTCCCAGCAGGTTCTGTTTGGACGTATCCCTGTTCTCGGCCTGCGGCTCCTGCAGCCAGTGGAGAGGAACCCATGGGACCAGTGCTTTTGGATGTGTCTCTCACAGAATGTGCACCACTGTATGGAGCACTGCTGGCTCAGAGGGGAGCCCAAGGTTGGCGCCATGCTTTCTCCAGATTTGAAATTTGCAAAATTTCCCTCTGTCCCATTTTAAAACAAGTAAATCCACACACATATATGCAGAGACTCTACAACCTATTGGGCTTCTAAATGTCTAATACTAACTCTGTCTGACAACTTAGGCACACATAAATGTGGAGGTTGTTTGAAGTCAGCTTGAAATTGTAGACCAGGGTCTGAAACCCTGACATTCCAATCACACTTTGTAAATGCATTACACATCTTGTCTTTTTTTCCCAACAACTCTCTCTTCTCTGATGAACTGCAGTCAGAGGGAAAACAAACTTGCCTTCCATGAGCATGGGCTGACCCTGATGGTCACCTCACCTGTCTGGCACTTGCCCTGTGCCAGTTACTGACATGTCCTGATTCCTCACCTAGAGAATATGACCATTGATGGTGCTGTGAAGAGAATGAGGGTGAGCTATGGCACATCTGAGGTGGATCTGAACAAGTTGTTCAACACAAAATCATCCTGTTGGTGTTTTTCAACTTCTTTTTGCTTGGGTAGGGGCAAATTTACTGGGGATGGGAAGGGAAATGGGGAAGGCAACAAGGGAAGTTTCAGCTCACATTTAGCCTGACTCACCTCCCATTCACCCTTCCAGAGTGCTATCTAGCATTCCCAGCACAGCAGCATCATGGTTTCTTTGTGGGCCAAAAAGCCATGTGCTAGAAACAGCTGGTCAGCCTGCTGATCGGCTACAGGCACATGGCTCCTGCCACCACACAATGCTGTGTGCAGCTTGTAGCTGGCCAGATCACAAGCTTCTTCAGTCCATCATGTGCAGGGGTGCACAGACTTCTTCAAGAAATATGGCCCAGGCTAATGATACTCTGATGATATTACAATTCTTTTTGTGGCTTTTTTTAGAGAAAACTGGTATTTTTTGGCCAAAATGTAACTCGTTCTTTGAGCCAACTCACTTAAAGAAGTGTTCAGACAAGTATTCATCTGGAATATCTTGCTGAAAGTTTCTCTTACACTCAGCATTTTTCTTTACTTTCCACTGCCAAACACAATTCCTCATCCCAAATCATCTTCAGTTGATAAATTCTATATCCAAACTGAGGTTTACAAAAACCTCCATTTACAGTCAGACTGTGGAAATCCCAACCACAGAAAGTTGCAAGTCAAATGTGGTAAATGGGTTTTAAAAAAAATGCTAAATAAATATATAACTAGCATTTGGTTATATTTAGGATAAGCAAATCTGATGCTCCATGGCATAAATCCAACCATGTGAGGGTCAGGAAGAAATTTCCACTACAGATCATTTCTGCACGTTACTGCACAATTAGACAGGTGCTTTGTGTGATGTTTAAGCTTCCTTTGGAAGGAAAAGGTAGTGGTTGTCACTGAATCTGGTAATGAACACCAGGGGTCTAATCTGGCATTTCATTCATTCCTTCTCTCCTGCAACTGTCTGCTAAGAAAGGCCAGTGAAAGAACTGCTGGTTTTTTTTTCTTGGGAGTTTCTCTCTGTGAGGCAAAAGACATAAAAAGGGCATGAATAAGAAACAGAATCTGCCCCCTGCCCCGCATCCATCCACCGTGCCACGTGTATCACCATTAATAAAAATGAAAGCCATGTGTTAGTCCATTCAAAGAGATGGGAATGGTCATCTCAGAGCAGCAAAATAGACTTTATGGGTGTTCTTCTTAAAGAAGACTAATTTTAAAAAGGTCACTTACTCCATCCTGCAAGCCAACCTGGTGGATAAATCAAAATACAAGAAGACATATAAGTGTTTTGATCAAAAACTCTGGTGTCTGTGACATGGCTGGAATTGAGACTACCAGTGCTACCAAGCACCTCCTTGTACAGATCAACAAGGATATTTTTGCAGGGTTGGAGCTGACAGCCTAGAGATCACAGTATCCCATCTAAGCCGTGGCACAAAAAGCCTTTCGTGTCATTCACTTCTACCTCCAGTATGAGACAAATCTTCACCAGAAAGAATTTAAAAATTGCAGCAGAGATAATTGCATAGCAACACTGACATTCAAACAGTGAGACGGTTTAATAACAGGTACCAGAATAGCAGCTTGATTGAGAAATCTGATGTTTTGAGACAGATTTAGTTGGAGATATAATGTGATGTGTTAGATCATAGTTAACCAGGTTCATTCGTTCATTTAGGACTACTAACTCCATACTTTCTAGCCAACTACATGCCCACAAGAAGACATTAAGTTACAGTAATTTGACCATTATGGTGTCTCAGCAACCCATTGAAGGAGACTGTATGGTGAGGGAAGGAAAGTCCTCGCTGTATCTCAGCAAATACCTACAAAATGGATCATGTTGCCCAGCCCCTTAGGACTGATGGGCTGTCAGACAATTTACCTTTTTCACAGTGGGAACCACTGAGTAGACAAAGAGAAACCATGTCACTGATTTTGCAAATAGGTGTGAATTCATTGACATGAATTGATTTTAGCAGTCTTATACTGTGGCTGAACTTGGCTTGTGCCTTAAAGGGAAGGGTTGCAGTAGGTATGAAGGAAAGTTATTGACAAGAACATTTTCCATGTGAATCAAAGCCTGTTTTGTTTTTAGATCTGCCAAGGCTGACAGCCTCCATTTCTTCTGCAACAACGTTGCATAAGGATGGCATTAGAAGGCAGCATTCAAGTCTACTGGAGCAGCTTATGATTCCACCAGTGGATCCAGGAGAAAAATTAAAAACTCCAAAGCTTGAATTAGAGCTTGACAGGTAACTGAAAACAGAACCATTTCTCACTGCAGCGCAATCTTAAATAACTGTTTGTATTGCCAAGAACAAAATAGAAAATTCCACCCAACCACATGACTTTGGAGCAATTTCTAGGCTGTACAAAGAGAGTGGTGGGTACATTAACTATAAGACCATTTCTTAGTCTTGTAAGTCACAAACAGGTCTGAAAATGAGAACATTACAGTTTTGTCCTGGGCTTTGTCATGAGCTAACTGTCAGGACTTGGGATGGTCTGATAAGGTATCGGTAAGATAGAGGTAATGATGCTGATCCGCCTGGTAAGGGACAGAGCAGTTGAAATACCGAAATTCATAACAGTGTGATTAAGGACCTGTGTGCAGAGTCTTCAAGTCAAGATAACCGTCACTACCCCACCATCACTATCCTCCAAAAAAAAAAGTAGCAACTTTAATGCCCTAAGAACTGGATGGGATTTCCTGGTAATTACTTCTGTTCAGGATATGCAAAACTTGCAATATTTGGCAATGCTACCTCGCAAAGTTTTCAGTGTTCTTTGACAACTGGAGACCTTATCTGGTCCAATACATTTCTTGACCTCAGAAAACATTTCTTTCTCAGCCCATGTTTTATTTCAGAAGAAGCTTCTTTAGGGAAAGGCTGGCTGTGAGCCCTGGGCATGGTGTATCCTCACTGATGAACAGACATTCGGATCTGCGATTTCAGCAGGCCTTGGAGAAAACACTCCAAGTTAATGGGTTAAATGTTTCCATCAACATACATAGCACAGACACATGCAGTTAAAAGACAGTCTGAGCTGATTCAGAGGCCGTGTATATTTCTAAATAAATTCAATTTACTAAGACTGACTCCTAAATGGAGTCTAGTGTCAGTAAGCCCTCTAATGGAAAACTTGCAGTCTTTGTATTTTCCGCACTGAGTAAGTACCAAACCAGATGGCACTGGCTCTGGGATGCAACAATCAAGTCTCCTTTCCCTGCAGGGACAAATGTGCTGACACTACATAATGCTTACAGGTGTTATTCAATATTACAAACACTAATAATAGACTTTCATCTACAGGAGTCTCTCGCCCAAAGGCCTTCAGGCTCCTAACACAAATAAACTCCAAACATAACTTACATTAAACAGGCAGTATGCCCAACTGAATCACATAACAGGATCAAAGTCTGCAAGAAAACTTGGCATGCTGTGGTCACCTGTCCGTAATGCTTAGCGGCAACATCAAGAGCAAGGAAGATGCAGCAGCCTTGTCTCCTGTTCCCTCTGCTCGTGGTAGGAAGGGATTCTCGTGGCAGGGGGGACTCGGACAGCAAGGAGCATGGTGCAAGCAGGCTCTTCGCTATGTGGGCAATCCCTTAGAGAGGGTCTTGGGTTACTCATTCCCTCTAAGATATATGCTGGCCCCAAGGATTTTTCAGGTTTGGGTGTGATCTCAGCCCCATAAAATGCCTGGGAAGGAGGCTCTGCAAAGGAGACCTGGCAATTCCTGAGCCTTGGTCTTTGGGTTTCCCTCTGGAGGTGAGAACTGGCTGGCACATTTCAATCAGAACTGACCGTCCTCCCGGCAAAAGCAGTTTCCTCCCTCCTTGCAGAGATCTGTGGTGAGCCTGTAACTACAAGTGTTTATGCTGCCCATTGTGAGCAGCAGCTGAGATTTGTTACTGGGGGTTATGCAGGAACCCTTCCTATCCACAGACTCAGCCATGGCTCCTTACTGGTGGCAGACAAGACACCAGGACACAGCCCGAGAAAGACAAGGTCTTAATGATGAGAAAAGGTAAAGGCTGCTGTATAAACCAGTTAAATCATCTCTTAGAGGAGTAGGTTAGTTCTCAATGCTCATACGGGGCTAATGCCCATCTTGGAGAGGATACAAAGAGCTGGATCAGAAATACTAATGACCCCTGTCTATTCCAGATGGGCGAGTTTGCAAGTAGTTTGCTGGCATAAACCCAGAGACATATAAAGCATCAAGTCTTCAGTCTTTACTGGAGGAAATGAATTACAAAGAAGATATTAAAGCAATGTGTCTGCACTCATTTTGTATCAGAAAGATGGAAGGAGTTCATTTCAATCCTCCCTCCCCCCTGTCATCAAGTGTCCTAACACCAGTGAAATCCCTTTCACATCAGGTCAGGCAGATCGCCTTTCAGTGGCTGCTTCCTGCAGCCAACAGGGAGAGCAGTGCTGGCCAGGCAGCAGCTGGGAGCCGGGGCAGGCAGCAGGTGTCGAACACTTGTAGAGCCCCAGAGTTCCCCATCCCTGGGACCAGGACTGGGCAGGCAGCAGTGGGGAAAGGGCTTTTCTCAGCTCATGCTCTGGATGGGGCTGGAGGAATGCTTCCTCACATCAGCATGTGTGCCCTGGGGCAAGTGGGACAGTTGGATGTGAGGGGTTGCTGGGGCATCTGGGGTAGAAGGTACTCCCAAGCCATTTGGGGCTGCAGGAGAATGAGTAACTCTTGGTTGCGTGAGCAAGTATGGGCTAGACAGGGTGAAAGTTGCAGAGTCTGCCCCTCTGCACTGTCACCTCCTGTTAGGTCTGGCTGTTGCATGCCCTCTGCAGCGCAGGGTGGGAAACATGCAGCAGAGGTTGTGGTGGATGGGAAAGGGAAGGAATAGCACTGCACTGAGCATGGCCGACAAGGGGTGGTGAACGTATGAGTGAGCAAAGCACCCACCATGTGTCCAACTGCACATTCCCTGCAGTGATTATTAGGAGGTGTTTCTGCGCTGTGCATCTACCTAAACACACATTCACAAACTTGCCTGCTGTCAGCCTATTTAAACCAGATGTCATGTGGACCAAAGGGCTTCTTCTATATGCACGGAATAATATGAGATGTAAGAGACAGCGAAAGACAGATGGGAGGAGGTGGACCTCACTGCACCTGTGGCAGTGAGAGGAGCCATGGCCTTGCAGCCCACAGGCAGCTTCTTTGGAAACCTGCAGGAAAAGGTGCCCAATACCCTTGGCACAGAAAAGGTTACAGCAAGATGAAGTGCAAGATGAAGGTGCAGCAAGATGAAGTCGCTGCCAGATAATATGAATCCCAAGCACATTTTGCCATTGGTGATAAAGATTAATGCCTTGTAAAATACAGCAGACCAAACATTTGGGGGAGATAGGTGTTTGTTCCTGGCATGAAATGTTCAGCAGAGATTTGGGAAGATGGAGTGCTTTTGTGTGCTCAGGGTGGGAATGACAGATGGACAAGAGAGGAGGTGCAGCCAGTCACAGGAATCTGGTGCCTGCAGATGCTCTTGCGTGATCACACTTTGGTTATTGCAATGTCCAGGTGCCTCACAGTACTTAGGCAGCCCAGTCTCCAGCAAATTTAGAAAAAAAAAAGTGTCCCAAAGCAAATTAAAAAGACAGCTCCTCTGCCTTGGGCAGTCCTTGCTGGAGAGTGCCCTCCTGCAGTACTGCTGTGGGTTTGTCCTTGCTATACATGCACTGTCAGATATCAGATATTGGCTAGACCATGAAGGACTGTTTTAATGTTCATTGAAACTGGGTGAATTCCATTTCCAATATGGACCATCTGCTTGTAATAGAGCTGAAGAAGCCATGCCACTGAGCAGATTTCCAATGAGTATTAACTAACATTTATTTTTGAGTGCGAGAAGTCATTTTTAAATTTTTAATCCAAGTCTCAATCCTTACCAACATTGAGAACTTGGAGTAAAAAAATGTAATTGAAACTCTAAAGGTGGATAGGCATTACTATCTCAGTTGTTACTTACTAAGACTGGGGTAGAGAGGGTCCTAAGTTGGTCCAGAAGGCACTACGCTTGCCTTGCATGAGCTGCCCATCTAACAGTAGCCATAGGACTTTCCTGATTTAATTCTCAGTAGAACGTACTTGGATGCAAGAGTCATGATTAAGAGGGGCAGTATATCTTTGGTCTTGACTCATGTCCCAATGACACATTGTCCCATGTTCTCTTTCTTGGGTGACACTGACTTCGTAACTCAGATGGTCCTTGGACCTAGCATTTTTTCCATTCATTGTCCCCACCTTAAATTCACAATGACCGCAACTATTTGCACTGCTGCAGCTTCAAGTTCTCCTTGGCCTGAATTCTCAGCCTGCCAAGTCTTAAGGCTGCGAGTTTCAGTCAGAGCCAGAGGCAATGAAGTTAGAGCAGCAGAGCAGCAATGAGAAACTATGAATGTTTTTGTTCAGATGGGCTCCACTCTATCCGAAACTCAAAACTTCTGGCAGAGATGGAGGAGAATAACGATATTAAATAGCAGAGTCCTACTAAATGTAACAGTGCAAATGGGACATAATATTTTAAAACTGCAATGCTATGCATGGAGAGAAAACCAAGAATCATTGGTACTTAGGCTCCAATTCAAGTTGTCCTTTAGCACAAAAATTTAATTAGAATAACATGAATTGTTTGTTCACTCCGGAAAAAATGAGATTTCTCTTTAGTTCCTCTTTTTCTTATACCCAGGGTATCACTCATGCATCCAAAAAGTCTCCTCATTACCTGAGAGAAATAGTCCTAATTTCACCTCATCCTTTGGCCTTCCCTGGCATATATAACAAAGCGAAGAGAATGTGCTTGGCATATTACAAAGCCTAGCAACCAGTATTGCTCATCTTATTAAACACAAGCAAAAGATGAAACTTTCAACCTTGGATTTCCCAGGTTCTGAGGCAGGATTTCCCACTGCTCTGCAGCTGATCATCTCCAAGGGCTTAACAAGAACTTCTATGGTTTGGAGCCTACAAGGAAATATCCCTCAATATCACATATCAGCTAGACTCCTTTTACCCATGCCAGAGGAGTGGAGCTATCCCTGATCCATTCTCCTTTTTTTTTATGGTGATACAAACCAGGCCCAAGAATTCCCTCACTACCTAAATTTTCCATTGCAGAGGACAACCAGTCATTTTCCACAGGAGTTTACTTTCAAAGCACAGCTACTTCTCAGTTACACATGGAAAGGCATGAAAGGTGTTGCTGAAAAAAGGAAGAGGCTTGGATTTCTGGTCTTACATTTTCTCATTTGTGGGGGGATCTCTTGTTCCTTTAGAGCCTTGTTTAGATTGATCCATTTGAAAGTGAGGAAAATAGCAAACACACTAATGTTTACCACATATACTTACTCCCAGATTCTTCCATTTGTATGTGTAGAAGCATCACCAGGAGTCACTGTTCTGGGGAGCTTCTGCTCTGTTTCTGTCAGGTAGGTACAAGGATACCTTGTCACCACAAATGGAAGTTTTCCCTGTGTAGGCTGTAACCTTGCTCTTACGGCAGAGCGAGGCACAGGCGCTGCAGAGATGACACCTCTCATCAAGCCACCTTGCTCAAAAAGCCATGGCAATAGTGAGTGTGACACAGTCCCAGCTGGGCTGACATTGTTGAGAGAAGGGGAATAAAACGTAAGCTAAGAGGTGAACCCTTGGTGGCAGCAATTTGCATGTGGTCACTGCAAGCTTGATGGGTTGGTTTGCAGCCTGTAAAGTTAGAATGCAAGCAAACCTCAACTCTTCCTGTGGAAACACATCCGCTTGCCCAGTCACTGGGGAGCTGCTGCTTGGCAGAGCGGGTGGGCTGTCCTGTCACTAAAGCTGAGCCTGCAGGCAGGGTCTGTTGGCCTCAGTGGTGCAGGCTTGAGTTAAGAGTTGCTCAGCTGTTGCTCAAGCGGGTTGAGCTAGCTTGTCCTTGTCACTCAGTGGAGCACACCAGAGGTCCCACGCTGAGGTTCCCCCAGGAACAGAAGTGGTCTGGGAGTGCTGCTGGTGTGCTCTGCCTGACAGAAGAGGGGTTATAAATGGAAGCACATCCCCTCCTAAACAAGGCTGGACTGCTTTCAAGGTCTGTGCTGGAAACATCCCCTCAGTGCTGCATGGATGTAGGGACGTGCCAACTCTGGACAACAGCAGCTCAGACACCTCTGCAGTTCATTGCCTTGCAGGGTAGGAATATTCACAGTCACCAACACAAGCTTGAGAATTATTTTTATATAGTAAAAAATGCACAACTGATATGACAGAAACAGGAGAAAGAATTATAACTTAAGTTTTGACAGAAAAGGTGTCTTTGATGAAGACTTAACTGGGGAATTAGTAGAAGGGTACAAGATTCTTGTCATCCATGCTTTATTACTTGATCTGTTTTTTAAAAAGTCTAGGTCACTTTAGCTGTGAGAAGTCAACCCCCTGCTGGAGGGGCACAAATCAGAAACCTCAGAATGAGGGCATCCAAAGTGGATAGTGATTTACAAAGCCTTGGATAGAAATGACTATTAAGACAGGTGCCTGCTTAAACAGTGATGAAGGTCTTTTCATTAAAATCTGAAGTGATATTAGCAAATCAAGGACTTTTTTTTTAATCTAGGAATGCAGAGATAATGCTATATTTATAGAGATCAGAGAAGAATCCTACTAGACTTCTGCAAATCTACTTGTTTCTCAAGTGAAAATGACATTTCTTCTGTACAGGGCACTCAGATGAATTGCAACGGAGTATGATTTAGGAATTCAAGTTTATCAGTATGGTGACACCAGAATGTAATGTTTTTCTATGTTAAAAACTTCAATAGTCTGTATTTCCTGTTTCAATGTTAGAAGGGAAAAAAAAAAGCTTAGCCTTTTAGATTTGGTATTTTTCGGATTTGACTCTTCAGTCCCAGTCAGTGATGTTGAAGATTTACTCCCAGAATTGGTAATGTTGATCTGATCTTCTCACCTCCAAGCTACAGTGCTGGACATACCCTGGAAACTGTCATAAGAGATACCTTATAACCAGTACAGCTAATAAAAGGTCCTTTTGTTGCAGGAATCTTTTTGTGTAAGCTGTACTCTCTTCTCCGTTTTTCCTTTCCCTTGTGGGTGGTCAGAGCTGGAAGTAAAACATTAAAAAAAAAAATCAAACCATTTCAAATGCAAGGAATTTTAAGTTCACAGACTGAGGCTCATTGTCACTAACAATTTCCTCTGGAATGGTGAAGAGAGTTTTTTTTTCTTTCTTAGAAAAAGCGTCTTTTCTCTCTCTATTTTTTGGCTTGCAATGCTACAGAGATGTACCCCATTCAACAGTTCAGAAAAGCAAATCTTCTTTAAAAAGCTGGTTAAAATCTGTAGTTTAAGAAAGTATTGCCTTCCTCCGTCTCCCTCCTAATATCAACATTTTTTCCCATAGTAACTTCTTCTCTTTGCTGAAAAAGAAGCCCAAAAATTGTTCCATTTAAAAATACGACATTTTCTAAAATTCAGTGCTAGGCCACATTTTGTCTTGTAAACAGAGTTTAAGAGAGTTCCTGTAAGCAGAACATTTGGAACAACAGCACTCTGTTCAAACTTCTGTTTAGAAAAAATGTAAAACCTAACCAGTTGTTTTCCACTCTTAAATGGAATAAGAGCTGCCACCTGCTTCCCAAACCCAGTACTATTTGTATTTCACAATAATTCCTGAGAGGATGACACACGTGGTAGTGGGACTGCTGGAGCAGCCTCCAGTCCTGCTGTTCTCTGCATGCCGTCACCCCTGGTCCTGTGCTTGCTGGGTGCAAGCAGGGCCCTGGCACCGACTGGGTCAGAAAATGGTCCTGACTCTCTGCTGCACTGTATTCACAATATTCATGGGTTTTTTAGTGGGGTCTTGTGCATCCTTTTTACTCGTACACATTATGACACTACTTGGGCTAACACAGAGAAAATTACTCAATGGATGTATATTTTTGGTTAGCTTCTTCAGATTCCTAACTGACTCCAGTTAAATCAACATAACACTGATTTAAAGCAGGATGAGAGTTACACTTTTTCTGATCTGCTCAAATCACACCTTAAAATTTTCTCCTTTCTGCCCAAGATGTGCATGACAAATGTCAGAGCCCCTGACACTCCCAGTTAGGTACAAAACTGGCATCCCTTTTTGAAGTCCACTTCTGTTACGTTGAAAAATTGTGTCTCATCCTTACTACACCATCTAGCAACAGGACTTGGACAGGTTACCAAAATGAAAATTTTTTGGTTTTTATATGTGGTTTCTGATGTCTTGACATGATCTTGGAGGCAGAGGGGACAGCAAGAGGCATGTAAATCAGGAGGAATGTGCTGTTAGGAAACACGGCAAAGCTGTTAACTTGGAGCAGCGGAGAGAGATGGTTAATTATATGTGTCTATTTTAACTCCAAGGAACAAAGGAGGATGGCAATTTGTTGCAGTCAGACTTGACAAAGTTCCCAAATGATGCTCAGCATCAGGACTGCGTCAGAACAGAGTCCAGCTCTGCCCCGTCATGGGACAGGGAAGAGGCTGTTAATGGCACCCAATTTCAGAGACCTTCCTAGGACAAGCCAACCCTGTAATGTGAAAAAGCCCATCTTCCAAGCAGAAAATACATTAATATATCAGCTAGCAAAGACAGTTCTCCTCCTGCACAGAAAAATGTGTGGTGCAAGAGACAGCTGGGAATCAGACCCCAATCAAACTCCGGTGAATCTTGTTCTGAGGAGCAACATTTAGGGCTAGAGAGGCTGATTTTCTTAAGCAGCTCCTCAGCACCATGTCAAGCAGACCTTTCATTAGTTCCTGTTCAAGGGAGTGTATGCAAATACTGGGGGTGTGATGCTCCATCTGGCCTTGAGCATCAAGCCTGCAGTCCTGCCCATCTGCTGCACAAAGGCAGGCCCTAAAAGAAGCAGCTGCAAAGGAGCTGGAGTCTCTCCTCTCTTCAGCTGAAAGAGAAAAATCCTGAGGAAGTAGAAAACTAAATGTCACTAAACTTAGAAAAGTAAACCTCAAGCATTATTTCCTTGTGTCTGTACATTGCCATCTTTGCCTTGCCCTTGACAGAAGAAAGTAGATTTGTAATTCATCTTTTGATTACAATTTATTGAATTATATAGAATTTATTGTGTTCTCTGCAGGAAGTTGACATGCCCAATGTATATTGTTCTTTCAAGTGTGGTGAATCAATATACATGTTCAAGTAAGCACCCTGAAAATATGTCTATTAAATATATGTAACTTGGAGCTGGCACTTCTATTTGAAAAATCCAACCCCATTCCTACTCTCCTTCCCTCCCCAAATATGACCCAGAAGTTATTATTATTATTCTCTTTTTTTTAATCAGAGAAAACATGGCCCAAATTAACCAATGCGACTGAACATGCAGATATGCTTCCTGTTTCCTTCCTCCTCATTATCTTACTTTTTTGAGCTCAGGAATATGCCCACCAGAAATAAACAGGTCTCAGCTGCAAGCAGCTGGCTCTCTACTGCTGCAAGAAGTCCCAGGCCAGGGCTGAGAAACTTTGTGTGAAAGTGGGCCAACTGCTTCTCCTCTTGCCTTTGCAACATGCAACCATTCTGTGTGTGGGCTTTGATTCATGCACCCTATTGGAGACAGTCCTAGGAATTTTTCAGCAGCTTCAGATAATTAAAAATGAATAACGCCTTCAGCACAATAACCCTTGTGCTAATTGCTTGGATATTAAGCTACATTCCTTTCACTTTGCCTTTACACTTACAGATTCTTGCATTAACATTGCAGTGGTACTGTGGAAGTGGTTAGGGTGAAAAATGGAAAAGTTAAGGCATCTGGCTACAAGAAACCGGAGCCTTTCATATTTGGTGACATGTGGAAGGCAGTGTGGGACACCGATAAACAGATTGCTTGGCCTTTTCTAGTAAAATGATGGCATTGTGTCAATTAACAATGATAACTGGAAGCCTACAGACAAAAGTGTTAATGTCCCTTTGTCACCAGGATGAACAGTGCAAGCTGAACCCCTCAGCTCTGGTGTCCTGTCAAGATGTCCATGCATATCAGTGCTCTCCTGTGCAGTCTGCCATGGGACAGCCAAGTCAAGCTCAAATGGGAGGAAAGCCTTCTGCTGTGAAGTGAAAAACACAGATTTTATGTCCCAGTTTCAAAACCAGGGTGGATTTTAAAGTCTTTCCTATAGCTTTGAGGTGGCATTAACAGAGCTGGTGGAGCATGCTCAAAACTCAGAGTGGTGGGGGCCTTGGGAATTGCCTATGATACATGATCAAATTTCAATATCAAATTCATGTAGAACATAATCTAAAATCTATGCTATTTGATATTATTGTCAGAAACGTGTCAAGGAGAGCTCTGAATGGAGCAAGAGAATGATTTTGTTTGCACAAGAAGCAAAGGATGATTTCAATCATCAGGAACACATGGCAGGACAAGGGTATGGAAGGGGTGGCTCAGCAGAGGTGGAAAGAAGAAAGGCCTCAAAGTACATGGACAGAGAGACGTTGAGGGAAGCTGCTCTCAGCAACAAAGGAAATTTTGAACCTTCTGTGAACAGGGATGGTAAGAAGAAACTAAGACTATACATATTAGAATATTGCACAAAGATTGGAGGGAAACAGAAAAGTCAAAAAGAAGAGTAGTTGCAATAAAGGTTTTTGTTCATCAGTGTAGGAAGTATTCTGAGTTTTCATAGACTGGGCCTTACCTGAAAACATGTATTTCCTCTGAAGGGAAGCTCTACTCCAGTACATCTGGAACTGATTTCTAGGAGAAGCCAGAGGCAGTTTGCTGCACTTCTATATGAGATGCACCTGTGAGAGGCCCACAAACCACCTTAATAAAGGCGAGCATAAAAGGGGTCATGGGCTTATGCAGTGGGGAACCCATGTGGAGGGCTCAGATGCATGCTGGTGTTACCCTATATCAGCTGAGCCCTCCTGGTCCAGCATGTGCCCTCAGACACCGCTCAAATGAGGTGGCGTGTGCTCTTTCACACTCCTGCCTGGAGCTCGAGCCCTGGGGACCTCCCCAGGTGTGCTGTGGGTTCAGGGCAGCCAGACGGCTTGGCTGGTGTGCAGCGAGTTGCTCGATTGTGTGCGTGAGCCCTGCGACTCTGAGAGGATTTCGGTGGTGCTATGTGGCCAAGAGAAGCCACAACTATTCATCAGCAGCAAAGTTGGTTTAGTGTTATGGGCCACTGTTTTCTTCTGCACCCTACACAAGAGAGAGGCCTTGCAGGCAGGGGGAGTTTGAATGCCTCATATTCATCCTCCATGAGTCCAGGCAAGTGCGGAGTTGGGGATGGCAGCCAGAGCCACTAGAGGTCTCACGAATTATTTTAAACCTTGTGAAAGATAGCTGCTGCCAACATCCATTCACAGTGTCCTTCGTTTACTGGATTTTGAATCAGGCTCTGATTTGCTTCACCCTTACTGTCTGGTCCTGTCCATGCCACCAAAGTCGTCTTCCTTCCAAGCTTCTGAATGCTTTTATTTAGGTATTTCCCTTCCTGCCCTGTGCCACGGCTGCAGCCTAGCAGATGAGTGCCTGAAGCGAGGAGGATGCTGACAAGCTGCGGAGGAGTGGCCCCGGACAGGCGCTTGGAGCGGGGGAGGGGGGAGCAGTGTGTGCCCCAGAGCCTGCGCTGCAGAACTGCAAAGGGGAACAAGCAATTAGCAAAATAGACTGAGAAAGGAATGAGAAGGAGGAGGAGACTAAGCCACTTTTTTTTTTTCTTCAGTGCCTTAGCTGGACAGTGTTGCTGGCAGGTGAATAGTAGGTAGATGAAATATCAGATATCTATGCAGAGACATGAGGATTAACTGAAAAAGATGCAAGGAGACTCATTTTCTCACTGGCTTTGATTGCCACTGTATGTTATCACTGGAGGATATTTTCATCCATTTCAGTTCTTGCCAGAAGATGCTATGTATCTTGAACAGATACAGGGAGACATCATTTCCACATCCCTTCTGATCTTTACCGTAAAATGGCACTCATCTCCCTATGCTTCTCCTTATCCTTATATGCTCTCATGGAATGGGTCCCATTCAGGACTTCTAGCTAGGAAAGGGAGCAGTGCAGCCAGGAGGCCCAGTCCCAGCAACTCTCCAGAAAGTTTTTTGATGAGATCTCACTTGCTGAGCACCTCACAGCAGTTGCTGGAAACCAGTGTGGCTGCAGCTGGGTGGTTGCTCCAGTGCCCAAGAGCAGAGAGTCAGCACTCGGGAATGTGGATTCCCTGGAAGATGTGCCCATCTTTAGTGACAGCAAAGACATGGTGCTGCGGCTTGTAACTAGGGGCCCTTTACCATTCATTCCGGGGCAGCCACTCAGTCCAGGAAATATGCAGGGAGATCTGGGCTCAGAAACCAGGACTGGCCACCTGGTCTAACATGGAGGTGTAATGAAGGTGGTGTATGCAGAGTTCAGTCAGAAGCAAAGTTTGGCCAACAGCAATGAAGAATTTCTTCAGAGAGATTCCCAAGATTACGCATTCAAAAATGTCTGTCATTGCAGCAACCAGAGTCCACATATCTGTTCCTGCTACGCCAGACTGAAAATACACAGAGTGAGCAAGAGCCCTGGCCCAAAGATGAGAGAGACAAAAAAACCTCAGCGATTTGGTACTGGGGCAGACACAGCAGTAATGTGAATAAGGAAAGACCGTGATGCTATGTGGTGGCCGCTGTGCTGCATTAGTGGGACACGAGCACAGTGTTGAGAGGCACTAACGGCAGTGCTCATGTCCCCTGTCCCTCAAGCAAATGCTCCAGGGAGACAGGGTTGGGGCAGTACCAGGAGCAGAGCTCAGGTCGCCTTCTTACCAGCCCTCTGCTCTGGCCTGCTGTTTGTCAAACTTGTTTTGATTATCTGAAAAATCTCCCTGTACACATTACCCTGTACCACGTTGCCACACTATTGAATAAAAAAATGGTTTATTGCTTTCATTTTTCCCCGTGCTTCATGCGTACATGCACGTGGGTGTTTTGCAGTCATTTCACAGACTAACTCCTGGGGTTTTGTGGGGCACAGGCTGCAGAGCACCACTCTGGCCTTTGGTTCATGCTCCCTACAAGGGACTTACATGGGCATTTCCACCCTCCCTCATGTGTTAGCTAGCATGTGCTTGTAGCTGTACATGCTTCACGTGTGGGCGCAGCTCCTTTGTACACACATCTCACAAAGGACACACTGGTTTTCTCTCACCCTGCCACACATTCCCAGCCCCCCAGTGCTTTCGCACCCCCAGACAGTTTTCTAGACAAAACCTCATCCAAGTCCTCCCAAGAGCCTGCATGCACCTCACTTTTTCCTCATCTGAAAATAAATCTGCCACGTTTGGAGCATTTCCTCCCCACTCCATGTGATTCTGATTTCACTAATTAAAGTTAATCTGATAAAGGAAGGAACTGCGGAGAAGAATAAGAGCAAAAAGGCAGGCGAGCAAGGGTCACCCGGCACGCCACAGAGAGAGGGCTTTGTGGCTGGGGAGCCATGCTGCTGCAGGGCACGAAGGGAAGCGGTGGGTTGAGCTGCTTCATCTGTTTGGCCTATGGGCTGGGGCTGAACCGCCGGCCACCCTGGCTGCCTGTCCTGACCTCCTCACTGCCCTGCAGCAGAACCAACACTTGCAAGGTGGGATCTAATGAAAGGCATCAGGGAAAAGAAGGAGTGCTTCTGCCTCCTGATCGTATTTATCCAGAACAAAACATGATGTAGGCTGGCTTGGGGGATGAGTAATGGATAACAGAGCAGCTTCTCATCTCCAGGCCCCTAGTCCAACCGGTGCCTGGAGGGCAGTGCTGATTGAAATTCATTGCCACCTGATGGTGGTTGAAGGTTTTGTGTAGGAAATGAACACTTGGATTTCAGGATAAAATGGTCCCTCTGTGGACAAAATGGTTCCTGGGGCAAGGGAGCAGAGAGTGGGAGCAGTGTGTGGTGATTAGTACCTCAAAGAGAGCAAAACCGCAGTTCACAGCTTTGCCATGCACATAGCTACTGCCTTCCAACTCCCCTGGCAACGCCTCTGCGTGGAAAAAGCACGTTGGCATATAACAATCCAGCTCAATGTGAAAGACATCTGACAAGGTGTTGTGTGTCTACCACTCAGAGCAGGCAGGGCCATGACATTCAACTTCATTGTTCAATAGGTGGCAGCTACCTTCACCAAAGAGCATCCCAGGATCCTTGTGTCCAGCAGATTTACAGTGGAGGAGATCTGCAGAAACAGCTGCTCAAGCCACACCCAAGCATGCATGGAATATCAGAGACTGATAGCTGGAAAGCTAGGAAATGAGGTGAGCTCACCTTACTTCTTTTTTTGAAATTATCTTAATGGCGTTTAGGTGCTGGAATTAACTTGGCTGAGCACAATGCAGTAAATCAATCTAAAGGCACCACTTTATCCAGCTTCTGTCTGGGCAGCAAGCAGTCATAGGTAAGGTAGAGCAGGGAGCAGGATTGCCTCTTGCTCCAAACATGCTGACAGAGATGTTTGCAGAACCTCACCGCTGAGGCACAATATTTGCATGCAGCTAGAGATTTACCACTTCTCTGCTTTCTTTAAATGGCTGGCACATACATCGATTTCGACAGCACCCCTGCCCCTCCTCCAGAAACCCCATTCATCGTTAACTTGTTTAAATTAAACACAAGCACCGACAGGATCAGCAAGCAGCCGTCTGTTTTATTAGTGCTTCTACTTCAAATGTCAGTCTTAGTCCCTCCTTGCTGGGCTCTGATCTCTCATGACAATTTGATTAACTTTACATTTCCTTTTATTGTTGGAGAAACATTTGGAAAATCTTAACATATCTTACTGGCTGGTTCTGAGACCAAGATGGTGATTATGTCCATGTTTAGCATCATCCATCAAAATCATGCATCTGACAGTCAGACCACCTGAAAAACGTGTCATTCCCGAGAAGTTCACGTGCCATAAAATGTTTCCTACTTGTGAATAATCACAGGACACTCTTCTTTCTCCTTACAGCAATCCTTTCATTAGGAACTGCTTAAACATCTTCATTAAAGGAAATAGTTTCCACTTTGTATCAGTCTGCCCAGATAAAGAGCACCTTCTCAGCTCCCACCAGCTAGAAACTGGTATCTGGGTTTTTCCAAGAGCCACATTCCTGCGGTGACCCCCTGATGGGAACACACCATTAATGAGGAACTGTCAGGACATGACAGATCCCAGGGAAAAGGATGCTCCATTTCACTTTGACAGAACAGTTCAGAACTCTTTCTCCTTTCCTCATGCTCAAGCTAATGTAATACGGTCTCAAGTGTCTGGCACATAGTCATTGCTACCTTTCTGCTAGCCTCTGAGCTTCTGGATCTTGGCTTAGCCCCAGACTGTCAAGGCACCATTGGAAAGGCTGGAAGTTAACCTGTTTTTGTCTTTATGTTTCAAGACCAGGATCAGAAATAGAAGTTCTAAGAACCTCCTGGAAAAAGCGTGGTTTCCTGGTGTGCTTGACAGAGTTAATTACCTGTAGATGTTTAACTTCTTTCCCTGGCATCATTTTCATTGATTTGAAGATGTAGATATTTGGTCATTCTGAAAGTGGTCACACCACTTGCCTTTATTTCTGAGGGCAATAAGACGACTCTGTCAGGAAATACTCAGATACCACAGTTCAGCTGATGCCATTAAGCCATGATAACTCTATTCAATGTCTGAGCCACCCATTTGCCTGTTCAGTAAAAGCCAAAATTAATGCTAACATATTATGGTGATCCAGGAACATGGCTGGGAGTCTTGGTCTCAGGTGCCAGTCCATGACAGAAACTCCCAGGGTCTCAAGCAGTACAAAGTACTGGCGGTCTCATGATAGCTTCTCTAAAAAGTTAAGCCTCATGTCAAACTTTGGGATATATGGGTCATACAGCATACCGATCCCCATTGCTTATTGTGTGATTTGCAGCTGCTGCTGAACAACACAAGTAATTAATGATGGTACAAGGATCCCCCTGATGGATATATCTAATAATTTTCTTCTATTCTGTCATTTTCAGCCCCTAGTGAAATCCTGCTGCAATTCTCAGGTATTTCTATTCTTTCTCTCCTGAGAAAAGCTACCATTTCAGGCTCTGGAAATGAGCAATTCTGTTTCCACTTAGGCTATTTATCGAACATATATAAAAATTATACATGTTCCTTTCCCGGGTTAAGTAAAGGTGGCCCATCCACCCTGGCAATGGCCAGTAAATGAATGTCACAGATGGAAATTTAGGTAACGCACCATGATCTGAGCCCAATACATCCCTACATACTATCATACCCTATCTATTGAGTCAGCCCTCGACACAAGCTTCTGTTTTCCACAGGCACCCTCCAGTTTGGGGTATGGATCCCACTGCCTTAGAGAAAAAGAAGAAATCAGTTTATTAACGGTCAATCAATCAATACAATTACAATTCATTAATACATTATGATCTTACACCAGTCCGTGCCTGACTTGTAAAAATATGCATGATATCTACAGACCAGAATAGTGTCCAATTTGATAGACAACAGGCAACTTCTTCCTGTCAGGAACCAGAGAGTCCCAGTTCTTTCAATAGTTCATAATTGCCTTGGTACCATTTTCCGCATGCACCCAATGGAAACCCCATGAATTTAATGATATTAGCATTTGTTAGTTCTTGGATTTGTTCTTTCAGATGTTGATATTTCTTAGCCTTCTCTGTGGCCACATCTGTCAGAGGTGTTAATTTGCTCTCGTATCTGACTGTGATATCCACCACCAGAGCCTTCTCTCCTGTAACAAAGACTAGGTCTGGTTTATATAATTCATTATGGTCATCTTTCAACAGCGGCTCCTGGAATACCACTCATTCCTTCTTTTTTGCTTCATTGACCAACAATTCACACAGATGGTTATGTCTTTTAATTCTTGCCTCCTGTACCACTGGGCAGTATCCGACAATATGTGAGGAGGTCTCGTTTTCCATGCCGCAATGCCAGCATGATTTGATATGGATTTCCTGTCTATCCCTTGCTAGAAATTCCCTCATGGGGTAGACATTCGCCCTTAACTGTAACGCTGTGATGAGCTTCCTGTGGGGAAGGCCCCTATAAAATTCTATCCAGTTGTTGCTGATCTTATGCCTCTCAAAGTTGGAAATTCCACAGCCCTGGAATACCAGCTTGGTCCAATTAATGAATTCTTGTTTCCTCCAGTTGCAGGGTCTCAGAAAGATGAATTTAGGCACAGACATCTCCCATTCTGAGACTGGTTCCTCACCGCCAGTTTCCTCCAATATTGCCATAACCTCTCTCGGGTCCCAAATGGATGGAATCTTGTCCTTATCCCCTCCAGCTGCAATCCAGAGTCTTTCAAATTCTTTCTCAATCCCTTCATCTTGCATGAAGGCTCTTATTGTCTCATCCAAAGACTGGGCAATCCTATGCAGTCTTCAGGCTTGCACACTTGGTATCAAACCCGAGAGCCTGGTAATACCTAGGCCTCCATCCCGAGTGCTGGAATACAGGATGGCATCACAAGTACTTACTGGGAGATGTAACCACTCCTTGACAGCTGTTCAAAATGCCAAGTCAAGGGTTTCCAGGTACGTAGCTTTCATGTCTGCCTGGTTCACCAAATATATCAATCATGGGATGGTATACCTTTTCAAGATGTCAGCCTTCTGAAGCAGCTTTAGTGCAGCCTTTCCAGTCTGATGTAACCATTCTATTACCTTCCCCAGTAGTTCTGGCTTCTGTATTCCAGTCCATGGGTCAATACAGAGACCCAGGTACTTTTCGGAACTACCAGATTCAATCGTATTGAGGGGGTGCCATTGATCGTCCAAGGAGGACAATCATTGATAACATACGAGTCTTTTGTCGGCTGGATGTAAAAGCCGTGGCATTTCTCTCCTTGTGTTTTGAGGCCTGTTAGATCACAAAAGACCTC
This sequence comes from Theristicus caerulescens, assembly GCA_020745775.1. NCBI lineage: Eukaryota > Metazoa > Chordata > Aves > Pelecaniformes > Threskiornithidae > Theristicus > Theristicus caerulescens. Next base: position 25,974,625 of record CM036564.1, read on the forward strand.
CAAAATTCCAATGTTTTTCTGCATCCTGTCCCATAAGCCACTTAACAGTACCAGGTCGTCAGCAAAAGCCATAGTTGTTATAGTCTTCAAGCAGTGTTAGAAACCACTTCCTGCTCTTCCAACTTACACAGCAGAGGTCCACAGATAAGTTAAACAGGATTGGGGACATTGGATCACCTTCTTTAACCCAAATCCCAATAGGATCCAATTGTTCATTCTTCAGGTCGATATGTGTATTGATGTTATAGTACAAGCTTGTAATCAGGGCAATTATTATTACGTTCATGCCTTTTTACTTAAGAGCCAAGATGATATAAGAGTGGCTCACAGTGTCAAAGGCTTTGGCAAGATCGAAAAAAACTATCCCCAGGGACTGATGTTCCTTAGCATTATGAATTAGTAGCTCTAATAATTTCAAATTTTCCACACACCCTGATGACTTAATAAACCCCCTTTGTCAGGGGTTAATAGGACATGCCTTTGTCAGCCTTGCCATCAAAATCCTTGAGAACAACCTAAAAATGGTTGATCTGATGGTAATCGGTTGCCAATTATTGATGTCCTTTTGGCGCTCTGGCAAGGAAGATTTTGATATTAACACAGTCCTACATTCTCTTGCCATGTCTGGTGTAATCCCTAAAGGAAAGTGGCCAGCACTTCAAAAAATAGAGGCTTTCCTTAATGAAATCTCATTTCCATCTACCAAAAACCCCCAAAACAACAACAAACAATCTTATCCCCATTCTCAGGCAAAGTACTGCTTATATCTTCTGAGAAGTGTCTGCCTTTTCTAGTAAAGAAGAAAAGTGGAGAACAAGAAAAGGAGATAGAGGAGAATTATGAGTAGCTATAAAATAAGAGTTGCTGGAATTTATAATAAACAGATTAGGACCCTTTCTAACGCTTCTGCAGCCCAAACTCCTACAATAGAAGAGGTCTAGACCCTTAAGAAGTATTTAGGCTCCTTATACTTTCAAATATCTGTACTTTCACCCTGCAACACCTTTCTTCCAGGCCTTCAAGAAGAAAGCTTTTTATGCCAACTTGATATGACAACAGTGCTAGAGAAAAAAAAAGCTTCCCTGACCCAAGAGAGCATGTAATGAAAGCTGGAATCTGGCCCCGTATCACCAGCTCTCCCTGCCTGAGTGCCCATAAACCACAGGCCTAATCCAGCATCTTGCTTTCAGTGCTATGGGTGCTGGAAAGAGTCCAGCCCCTGCTGACCCAGGGAAGTGATAAAACCCCATGTGCTAGTTAATGCACTGCCTCTTATAGGCCCATGCAGCAGGTGAGCAATTATCACTTGCAGTCTAGCTTAATGCTTTACAGGGCCCAAGAGCTGTTTCCAATTAGCCTCAGTATAACATGGAAATTAACTCATTTGTGTCACCTTGGCTTGCAAGTCGGCTGTGAGGAACTGATGAAACAACTGGAATTGAGTACAGGTGGCACCTCCCCTCTCCTCCTGCTCCTTGGCACTCCTTGCACTGGATCCAGAGGGGCTATATTTCATGGAAGAAAATATGGATGGAAAAACCAGCTTGATGCATAACCAGGACCTGAGGGAGGGTTGATCCATCCCCAGAGTCTTGTCTCCATGGCGTTTTTCCAGACTGGCTCTCTGTGTCCCAAGAAACAGGCTTCCAAGCACTTCCCTTTGGATTATTTAGTAATCTCATGAGGCTCCTCGGCATTTGGCCTATAAAAACCTCCCTTTATACAGAACTGTGTCATATGTACGTTTTATCTGTGAGCCTTGTTTAATGAATGTTTTCAGACATTATGAGCCCATTTGGAGCCTGTTTTAAAGCCAGCACCATTCCATCAAGCTTGCTGCAGTGTCATTGCTGCCAGGCATTTTCTCTTAAAAGGATGCTCTAAAAGTTGATGTCAGGGCTAAAATCAGGCTGAATACTTGCAGAGATCATTCTGTGATCTCCTCAAACAACTTCAGTGCCTATGGATGGTGTGCATATCAAAGGAAGGACGATCTCATGGACAAAGACCAAGAGGACTGAGGAGTGCTCAACTGTTTTCTGAGCTTTGCCATAAAAAGTCCCGTGTAATTTTGAGGACATCACCTCATCTTTCTCTGCTTCAGTTTTCTCCATTCAGAGGTTGCAGTAATCACCTCTTGGTGAGATTACGGAGATAAATATATTGTAATCGTAAAGTGATTCTTGTCGTGAAAAGAAGCATTTAACTTCAATGTTTAAGAGATTTCTTGCTTTGATAGTTTGATTTTGAGCTTGGCGAACTCTGCTTATGTGAGCTCCTTATAGCACCTCATTCTTGATGAAAGGAGATGAGCTATAAACTGAGTGTGGCGGTGTATCCATCTAAAATTATCTGTAAAACAAGTGATTAAACTTTAGGGATAGTGTGTCTGCATGATATATTTAGAGGAAACATAAATTAAAAGCCAAATTCAGCCCTCATATGGAAGGATCCAGTTCTGTTGCTGATCTGCTTATAAAATGACTGGAGAAGAGACTTTGAGTTGTTTGAGAGAAAAAGCAGTGTAGGCTAAAATCTGAACTGAAAATTCACATCCAAAATGCACTCCACAAAACAAATATCAGGTACTGAGTGACAGCTTGCTCACCCAGGGGAAAGGTGGGTCAGAAGCACACTATTTTCCAGGGAAACACACTTCAGTTCATCAGAACGTGAACTACAGTGCAGGTCATTATTTCTGGTGGCTAATGAAAGTTAATTATACTGAACTTAAGAGTTTGTTGTAGCAGTAGAGCTCAGTGCTGCATTGTATTAACACAGGAGGAGACATTGCCTGCCCTGAAGAGGTGGCCAATACATAGTATATGGTGTAGTTTTCCCCACCTTGGAGAAACATGGCTGTTGAGTAACGTGCTTAAGGCCGTATACTAAATTTTCTGTAAAGGCAGGAGCTATGAACCCCGGGATCCTGCTTTTGTGTCCCGTACTGTGAACATAACGTTATCACCGCATGTAAGGATGGTTGTGGAGTTCTGAGCTGCAGACAGATGGCCAAAGATTTAACCTGAATTCCCAAGAACCTCTTACCATTTGACCACCTGCGTTTCCCTGTGGGCAACACATAGCTGCAGAGAGCACAACTTGTCTAGGTTTTAGCACTCGCAGGAACCAAAATGCCACAGCAGCTTCATGGAAGGCGTGCGACCGGCATTGCAGCAATTGAATCAGCTGCAGTAATGACAGGCAGGGGCTTTTGAAAAACCCAGACCAGCAGGAGAGCTTTCGGCAGTGAAGGGACAGACCCTGGGGGTGGCTCTGCACCAAGGACCAGCTGCGCGCCCAGGGAGGGGAGCTTCCCAGAACTGGAAATGTCAAACTGCTTCCTTAGGAGAGTCAGGCCTGGGCCCAAACCCAAAATGTCAGGCCAAAGCTGAACTGCCCCAAATTTGGATCTGGATGTGAAATCTGTGGCTTGGGACCATTTCTGGTTTATATTTAAAAAGCTAATTGTCTCTTGCCATGGGTAGCTAAGTATCACAAGAATGGACATGGAAGCAGCAGATTGAAATCTGTCAGGATCCCATTTTGCAGTAGTTGAAAAAACCCTCCTTTCCTGGATGCAGGGGACAAGCTTTGCCACATCTGTGAGCCAGGGAAAATCACTGGAAACTCTGGAGTGAATAATTATACACAAATGTTTACAAAAAATAAATAAGAAGAATGTATGCATAAGTCAAGAATAACAAATGACATGTGGCCAAAACCCTGAATAGCTACTAAGGCCCGGGACTGGAATATGCAATTTTCACATCATTTGCAGCCTTGGGCAGCTAGAAAGGGTGGTTAGGAGATATTCGTATACAATGGCTGCTCAGTACCTGGTATTTATAGTAAATTTCCAGTGGCCAAGGAAGCAGATCACAGAAACCCAGCCTGGGAAAGGGTGGAAAAAGGCCAGGATAGCCAGTTTTCTGGGTATTCCTGGCCAAGAGAGAGGTCTTGGGCAACATGCATGCCTCCTTCAGGTCTGTGTATGCACAAACCCAGACTCCTGCTTTCGTTGCTGGCCCTGGCTTGCTTCATGGCCCTTCATTCAGTTCTCATTTCAGACACACCTTCTGTGTCTTTTTCTTCCAAGGACTGATGGGTCTCATCTCCCAATAGATATTACCTCCTTTCATGCATTTTCTCCCAGCTCACCTATGCACCCCTGCAGGATGGGCTCTGTCCTTCAGAGCCTGCAGGATTTTTGCTTTGGTTTCTATGTTTTGCAGAAAGCAGCTAAAGCTTGAGCTCTGGGTGCCCTGGCCAGCTTGGGTTCCTTGGGGTTCCCACCTACCTGCAGGATCACAGCCCTCTCTAGGGTCTTGTTTCTCTCATGCAGAGCCTTGGGCTTGCCTGACACTAATCCTGAGCAAGAAAGAAGCACAAAAGCTTCATGTGAGCAGAAAAGATCTCATTTATCCTGCTCCCCAAAGGAGACATAACAGAGAGGTCAGCTGCCTGGTGCCATCAGTATCACCTCGCTTTAGAAGTGGCCTGTCCCCAAAAGAAGGAGTCCCTTGGTGGTTTGCTCTTCCCAAGGCTGAAGTCATGGGTACCCAGCAGTGATCAGAGCAGGCTGGAAGCTCTACCATCTCTCAAGGAGTGTAAGAAGAGCCATTCTTGCTCATCTTTTTGAGTTACAGGGGCGTGGTAACTCTGCAGGCTCCTGTTTGTATTCAGTAGCAGATAGCTGAGCTTCTGGAATAGGACAATATTCCTGAGTGCCTCTTGTCTCCTTCCAGTAGATTACTGGGGACCAATTTACCATTTACTGGTCCTATGAAAAATAAAAGAGAGAGAGAAAAGCAATTTGGGAACTATCAAAATGAGTAGCTATAGCTTTTACGGAGCTGGTTTTATGAGAGATTGTTTCCAGGTGACTCTTGGCTGGCGCAAGGGTTCGCCTGACACAGAGCAAGTCAGTCTGTGGAGGGGGCTTGAGGCAATAACATGAAAGCAACAGCCCACTTTCCCCTTGTCATGGGCAAGCGCTGGCACTCAGACAGAGCAGCTTGGTGAGAATCTCCTGGGTGATTTGAAGCGATTACCTCCCCACTTATAAAAAATATATTATGCATGTATATGGAGAAGGGCTGTTGATAGCAAGTCAGAAAGGAAAGCAGAACCATATCTGCTTGTGGAACTGGGCTGCAGAAGATGACGCATTTAGATATACATTGCAGGGATTTCCTCCTTGTTATTGCACAGTAACAAGGCCCATTGCACACATAATTTACAATATCTAGGTAGGAAAGCATGCAGGATGTGGCAGCCACATAATACTCTTCACCTCCTCCAAACTCATAGCTGACTGCGAGAGGGCAAAATCACTACAAGCTGCATCTGAAAGTAAACAGAGTGGTTTTAATTGTGATGTGACTGCGAGGATGTTGGGCAAGAATTCAGTTTTAGCTAGAGATGGACATGATCTAAAGTGAGGCAGATCTTGACTGGATTCTCTCCAAAATTAAAGGCTGTTTTGATCTGGGATTTTCAGCCAGGTCATTTGAAAGACTTTTCTGACGTTCAGACCCAGAGTGAGATGCAAATACCTTCTCTTTCCCGCCTCTTCTGGTAACGAAATTCAGCAGACGTGCACACATACATATGCCCAAATCAAAAATCCACCCGGAGCAGCAGACCACACTGCAACCCCCCTCCATCGTTGTGAGACTGCAGAATGCGATTGCCATCTCTGTGATGTCTTGCCAAGCCACCAGTGCTAACAGGGCTTCTCTGGTAACCACACTGTGAAACACAGGAGCTTCTGCTGGAAGACCCACCCCCGCACGGTGTCAGTGGTTGGGCTGAAATGGTTGGGATCCAGTGTATATACTCAGGGCTGATGTTAGCGAGGCATGTGGGCTGGAAGGGAAGCCACTCAGATGTCGCTCTCTTATCGTGACACGTGGTTCAATGCAGGCAAGGCTGGATGCTGCAGAGGAGCAGGGGCTCACAGGGTTCCTCTCTCCCTCTCTCTGAGACAACTGAGCTCTAATGAAGGCACAATGGCAAGGAGCATCGTGGCTCATCAAAAAAACACTTTGAGAAAGAGGCAATTTTGAGGTCATGCTTGTTCTTCAAGTTTGAAAAGTTTTGTGGGCTTTTTAATTTTTTTATAAACTTTTTCATTTTCTTATTTTCTATTCCATCCTTTCTCTCCCTTCTTTTTTCACCTCCCTCAAATATTTTCCTTCTATTTAGGGAAAGGCAGAAGGATGAGGTAGTTTTCAGAGCCAAAAAACTGCAGAATTGATACCCAAAAAGGAAAATGTATAATATCCCCCCAAGCCCATACCTTGTGATTTCTCAGTTTTGTTCAAATAAAAACCAAAGCAATAGCCCATTATTAATAGAAGTAATCCTTAGCTTTCCAATAAAAGAAGGTCCTAAACATCACCATTTTCACCAAAAAGAAAAAAACCCACAACAAACCAAAAAAATCCTCAAGATGAAAGAGAGACCCTTTTTTAACAGAAGAAACCTCTAAAAATTTTCAGCTACTTCTAGGAATAATGACTGACTGCTGCTTTTATCTGAAACCTGGACCTGTTTTTTAGTTTGGCAGCTTTAAAGCAGACAGCAGAACATACTGATCTACACTATGGGGTGTGTGAGAGCACCGTGGGCAGGATGCAACAGCTGGGTTTCCCAGTCCTGGTACTCAGAACTACCTGGATGATAAGGAATCTGCTGATTACTGGCAGTGGCAAGACGGTGCATCTTTTACCTGCTTCATCAGACCTTGTGGGCATGGAAGCCTTCTGTTTTCTGTGGGAGGAAGACCCAAAGGACAGGAAAAGAGGATGAAATAATATTTTTGTCCCAACAGAGGATGCTGAGGCCATATCACCATGGCTTTTTCCCCTCCACATTCATTATTTGGCATGTCTTGACAAAATCAACCCATCCTGAGAAAAGTTCTTTTCAGCGTTTTCCTAAATTTAAGAGGTAAGATCCTGTCCTCTTGGAAATCAGTAGGAGCATTCCCACTAGCTTTCCTTCGGCTCAGATTCAGCACATACCCCTGGACCTCAGTGCCTTTAAGGGTGTCTCCTGCTCTACGAGGAGGACTATATCATTCCTTGCAGACACTTCCTCCTCCCACGGTGATCTTGTTAGGTGAAACCCCCTCTTCTCTTGCTGTTCTGGTTGTTTTCTGGTATTATATCATTTTGCGGTTTGTGCCAATATTAAGTGTCAAGTGGCCCTTTTCTTTTATTTCTAATCCCTCCAATACTCAGTTGTTTATCTTAACTTTCCTTTTTTGTTTCCTGCTGATGCTTTTGGCTCCTCCTGTTGCAGCAGCACCTCACTTCACTGTCCCGTACATCAGCTGTTAAAGTGAGTGCATAAGCTCATTCGGACAAGGTCCCTGCCACCTGGGATTAGTAAATTGCTGTATTTACCTAGCCCTATATACAGGGCCAAAAAGCACTGATTGTGCCTGGCTGTTGAGTCAGTATTGCTGCTGGGTTGGCATGGGAGAAGAATTCAGCACTGTCTATTTTCACCTTTTGCTGCTTGCCCCTGCACCGTGTCCGCCTGCACAGCTGAGGCTGAAAGTGCTGGGCCAGGTTTTGTACTGTAGGGACTTTATGTCATCTTCTGCAGACAAAGAGTTAACTCCCTCCCAGAGTCTCCTGCAAGAAGAGGATTTAGAAGGGATTGCAGCATCATTCCTTAGGCATACCCAGATGCTCAGTATTAACGTAGAATCTCTGTGAAGATTGTTTCCTGCTACTCGTCGGACGGGAAGAATATTAGGATGAAGTAGTGGTTTGGGTATCACTTTGCAGGTCTGGAGTATAACTCAAGTGGAAAGAGATTTAGCTCCAATTACTTCATGTAATTCAGAATACAGAAGAGCCCTCTGTTGCTAAGACAGTAGTTAGTTTTTGGTTAGCTTTTACTTTGCTGGCAAAAGCCACAGCAAGCTGCACTCTCATGCTTTTTTTTGCAAGTGTATGTATGTACGTGTATGAGCCCAAAACCTCAGTCTGAGTGTCCTGAAAATCAGAGCAGGCACTGAGACATGACTTAAAGGTGTGTATTTAGCTACAGTCTCTAATGAAAGAAAAAAAAAAAGACCAAACTAGAAATAAATAAAACTCGTTCTGAGCTGAGGTTAATTAAAAAAAACCAACCTACAAACCTTCATTCTTTTCAGTGTTTTTCTGTAAGCTTATTTTATTCCTTTTGCTCTGGCTAGTTGGTGAAACTGAGCTCCTCTCTTGGCAGTTTAGTGCAGTTCTCATGCCATAGGCAGGTATTGTTTTGTTTGGGTCTCCAACATTACTAAAGCTGTTTGGATCCAGCCCTGGTTTCATCTATGTTGAGAGCAAAAGTAACATCAGCAAAATAAAAAGTGGAAAAAAATAGCTTTGTTTAGTGCTTCTATTCCCCTTTTATGATAAAACTTTATTCTGAGCCTAAACTAAGCTGGTGATGTTCTTTAAAATTTGATTACAAACAGACAAAAATCTATTTATTAAAGTAGAGGAGGGGAATGAGTGACTTGTCTGACCTGGAAAGTCCCACCGACAAAATAGGGGATTTAGTTATCCAAAACAAGAGGGAACCTAAACTACCCCCCGAGATTACTCAGGGGCCAGAAAGAGAGGTCGCTAAGGATCAAAATGCTGCAGAAACTTTGAAAAAATACAATGCTGCCTGGCTGAATAGCAGCTATTGCTGCAAACATGTGCAAGACGATCACTAAAGTTGAGATCTTCCAGAAAAGTAAACCTTGCTCTCCCATTTGTTTAGAACTAAGTTTAATTTCAGCGTAGTATTTGTTCCAGCAACTTAATTTAATGCTGCAGCTTGAAGAAATCTGAAATATACTGGGGAAGATATAAGAACAGATGCTTGCTCCAGTACAAAAACCTGCAACTCTTGATAAATAACAGAGCATGATCCCAAGCTGTCTCCTAGATTGTCTGAGCAAGGGGTATTTCCCCACAAACCTCCGAGGTTTGTTTTCTGATTCCAGTCATTGCGACTGCAGGCTCCTTGAGGCAGGGACTGCTCTTTGTCATCCTTAGTGCCTCGATGCGCCACAGTCTGGTTCTGCCCCCTCCCAGGTGATGAGGGAGGTCAGTCATTTCAGTCCTAAAGTTATTTCTATTCCTCACTATTTCTCTATTACATTATTGGCATCTATATATGTCTAAGGAAAGAAATAGAGGTTATAAGGAGAGGTAAGAAAGAGTTGCCTGTCACAGTAAAGCTGTCCACCTGCACAGCCTCTGCCTGTTCTCTGCACCTCTGAACTCTTTTGAGTCTCAAGTTTTGGCTTAGTTCTGTTCCAGGATACCCCCTTGTTCAATCTGCAGTGAATTCACCTCAAGACCTGGGCAAATTAAAAGAACTTGTGCCAAATTCATCAATACCTTTCTAAAAACAAGACCAAAAAAGCAACACCAGAGGGCTGAGCTAAGTATGTTTGACAGGCTGTGCTTTTCCTGCTGGGCTTTAAAGTCTAGCCAGTACTGACTATGCACAAAAATGGGGTGGTTCTCTCCCCACCCTTCCAAAATGACTTAAGCCAAAAGAAGGATGCCTGATTCCTAACCTGATGCAAACTCCAGAAAAGTGCGAGGCTGATTTTGCTGTGTCACAAGCTGATCTTTCGCAGATGCTGAAAAGCTAGGAAGTGCAATTATGGGAAAATTGCACTAAGGCAAACAAGTACATGCCAAGTTCTGCCATTCTCCATTACCCACCTGAGCCCCTTGATTGCGGCAGACAACGCACCATCTGTATGTGCTTTGTCAGAGGGGAAAAAAAATAATCCCAAGAGCAGTGCCTGAATGGGGGAGCGGGAGAAGAGGGGGAGGCTCCCAGAAGGAGCAGGCACCCAAGAGCCACTGCAAAGCTGTGGCGGTGTCCAGGAGCCATGCTAGCTCAGGAGTCACGGTTAGCTGGGGCCTTCTCCAGGGTGACCCCAGATAGGGTGACCTCAGTACTACCACATGGTAATTCCCATTGTGTTTGGACATCAGGGGCTTCTCCAAATCCCTGAACTCTGGCCCTCCTGAATGTGCAGTGTGAAGCTCAGTTCTCATGAGAACAAGCTTCCCAGGCACTGGGAGATGTCAGATACTTCCAGCTCCTGCTAGGGCCAGAAATAACTCATGATCTTCTTTTCTCAGGATATTCTGGCAATACTGTTTCCTAACCTGGCTGGATCCCACTATTCCTGACGTACCAAAACATAAAAAAGAAGAAAACAAATGAGCAAATAAAGCAGGAGGGCAGGGAAATGAAAGAGTTACGCACGCTCATTGAGCCTCAGAGATGGCTCTGTTTTGTTTTCAGATGAATCCTAGGTTAAGATGCTGTCCTTTTTTTGAGCCCTAAACAGTGCAGTAATTCTCTGTGGTGTACCCCACATTTCAGAGGCAAGAGGGCTTGCAGGTCAGGCTGCTGTTCTGGTTTTACTTCCTTGCCCTGCTACACGTTTCCTGGGTGACCTTGTTCAAGCCATCCCCATTTTAGGAAGGGGCCGAATAGCACCCCCTCCCTCAACAGGCGTGTTGTGGGATAAACGCCCCAAGAGACCCTCACAGGACAGGAACAGGAGCTGGACAGCTGAGACAGAGAAATACCTGCACTGGCCCACAAGGCTCATCTGTACTAGTGGGTTCCCAGGGGAGACTGTCCCCCTCGGAGAGCACAGCTAAGCCACGGTGCGGGCGGAAAGGCCACTGCCTCCATGAGCTTACACCGAGGGGCAGCTGCAGGATTGCAAAGGGGTCATCTGCAGGGAAACCTGCTCTTCTTGAGGCTACTCCCACTCCACAGGACTAAAAAGAGAAGTAGGCTTGTCTCCTTTAAAGCATGCATACCTGAATTACAGTTACAAAGTTTTGTTTATGTTGTCAATTTTGGCAGTACGTTATCACTGCAGCATTTTTCATTTATCAAAGTCTAAGTGTCCTGGAGGGGAAAACTGAGGACCAGGGAACAGGTTTTTATTAGTAGTAGTATTTTTCTAAGTGGTATTTGGAATAATGATCACAATAAAAACCTGAAGGGAAATACTGATGATTTGGTGAAAAATTCACCAAAACCAGGAGCAGGCACTTCATGGCCAGTGCAGCACCCTCCCCCCATTGTGCTGAGCAACTGTCGCATAACATTTTCAGGGCAAAATCCTGTCTTGAGAAAGGGCAAGTTCTCCCCCTGTCCTTCGCCCGGGGGGCTGTGGAGCAGGAGGCGCGGGGCAGTGGTGCCGTGGGGGGACCCCTGGATACCTCTGCCGGTGCCCACCTGGCGGGGAATGCCCACCCTGGGCCTGCCTGGTAGGAGCCACCCTGCCCACCCATTGCTCAATGGTGCTGCTTCCCTTCATGATGTGGTCCACGCTGGGAGCATCTGCAAGAGGCCCACGTTGAATGAGGAGACCAGGCACCGTCCTGGGCATCCTCCTGTGTGGGGCTGCCTCATCGGCCTCTGCTTGCAGCCTGATCCCTGCTACAGGTGACTCTTGCCCCTTCGGGTGAGCAAGAGCCCTGTGGGCAAAGATGGCAACAGGGGCTGAGAAAACACAAGCTCTGCTTGAAAACACAAGTGATTTCTCTTTGGCTTTGTCTGCATTCTTTCATGCTAGCTTTTCACAAGCATCCTAGCAAATGCATTTGCTTGCAGGAATGTTGGCAGGATCAGCAGCATTTAGAAAATATCCAGGGGTGGACCCAGCTGTGTTGTGAACTGAGGAGGTGCCGGGCTAGGGGAGGAGAGGCTGTGTAGCCATGTGTCATATGCCTCAAAACATTTGGGTGGTGTATATGGAGCAGAGGGCAGGGCAGGAGACCAGTCCCCCCAGTCTCTGCATAAATCCACTCATCACATTGGCAGAAAGTGAGTTCTGGATCCATGAAGACTAGAAATCACAAAGCAGTTGGAGAGGAGTGTTGGAGAGCTGTGCTCACCAAGTGGGGAAACAGGAGCTCTTCGAATGCCAGTGTGGGACAGGAGAATGGTTGGGTGCAGCTTGGCAGCACTGCTCACGGAGGAGCCATGGAGGGGGAATGCTGTATCCAAAGTCAAAAAGGGTCATGCCAAATGCATCCCACGCCAAATGTATATGAAAGGCAGACTTCGGCACACAAGTAATTATTTTCTGATGAAAACCCTGGAAAAATGGACAATTTTGTTTTCAGCATTCCTGAGATCAGCACAGCAGTGCTTAAGGGTCATGGCTATGGAGAAGGCCTCCCTGTGCTCTGCACTGTGCTCACACTGTCAGCTGGATGGGGCTCTCAAACACATATGAGATCCTCTCTGTAACTATGGCTTTATTCTGGCTCCGATCAGGGCTTGGAGAATGGAATGAAATATAGCAGGAAACAAAACTCACACTAGTCCCTTTGTTTCAGAATGAGACTTTTTCACTCAGCTGTTCCTTTTGGGACAGTGCAGTAATCAGGGACACAGAAAGCAGTGTGCAACCTCGGAGGAAAGAATAAATCCATGATTACTGTATTTGCCTAGTAATCACCCTTTAATACCCCTCTGCTGAATATATGGGGCACAAAAATGGTTGAATGGCAGAAGTTGCAGGTTAGAAAGAAGCAAGAAGGTGACTCATGGCAATGCTTTGAAGGTTTTTACTCCTTTGCGACCTAGAGAAACCATTCTGGCTCTCTCCCACCTCAGGGGGATCTTGTAATAGCTGCAAAGGCATGTGAAAAGTAGCTGACGAGGAGTTAGGGACTTCTGCATGCGTAATTGGAAGCTGGAGCAGATGAGCTCCTCAGAAGCATGCATCTTGTTACACACATGTCCAGAATGGTGCAGAATGCTGAGCACATCACACTTCGAGGCTGAATTGGTTTTGATGTCACATGCTCAGGAGACTCGAGACAGCCTCCTAAAGAATGTATCTGGGTGGGTGGGTGTGTTTGAGTGAGGAATCATCTAGTTGAATTCATAAAGGCTGTTGCTGAAAGCTAAAGATGTGCCTGAACAGCAGACTCAGCTTTGGGTGAAGACTGGGATTTTTGCTCTCTTTGGCTGACTGACCAGTTCTGGCGTATGGCTACCTGGAAGCTGAAGGGACACATTTGGTCCCTACTTCCTCTTGAATTGCTTCAGGCTCAGCTGCTGGGCATGACTGCTCCTGGACAATAAAAATCTGTGGGTTTGCAGGACCAGCTGCAATGTGGTAAGAGAGGAGGCAAATCTTGTATGCTGGAAGTGCTGAGACACACTATCTTCCCTCTTCACTAGTTTTAATAGTGGCCCTGGTGCTTTTCATACCAGATCGCTTTCTGCACTGCAAGGGCCGTTCTTAGGCATTGCAGGGCTATCCCAGCACCCACAGCCCTTGGCAGCTGCACTGCTTGCTGGGGTGCCAGGCGGGGGGAGTGGGGAGAGAAGTACAGTGGGGCAGTTTGGCCCAGAGGCCCTGTTTGGAGAGGTGGCAGAGTTCCCAGTTTCTCATTATACAATGCAGCCTCATAGAAGGTTACAGTGTAAACTTTTGCCCTGGGTAACCTACTGTGCTCCTGTGCACTGTAAATACCTCTTCATAAGGGGAGGAACGCAATTTCTTGCACTGAGTTGAAACTGCATGGGCAACTAGGAGAACAGACTGGAGTTGTTTGAACTGGGTTGTCTCAGATCTTACGGCAACGCTTTACGACCATGCATAGTTGGCAGGGCACCTGTGGGGTGGCATTCTAAATAGCCCAGGAGGTGTTGGTCCACTCTTAATGTCAGCTGCTGAAGGTACAGCACCTCGTCTTATACCACATGGATTTTGTTTGAAGGTAATTTTATCTAGGAGAAGGGTCTGTCCTACCCTCCTCCACTGCAGAAAACCCTGGGCTGAGCCTAATGACTCAGTGTATCACTAGAATAAGGGAGGTCTGGCCAAGAGAGAGAAAACTGCTGCTGTGATACACTTTGTCTCCAATCCAACATCCACTCTGAGAAGCAGTTCATAATTTGAGGCTATATATTTTATTCTGAGTGAGAGGGCAGCAACTAACAGACCAGGGAAGAGCTGCCTTTGCCAGTAGTAACTGGACTTTTCTGCCCTAACTTTAAACACCTACACTGGAGGCATCTGAGACTCTTCTTGTAATTAATGGGGGAAAAGAAGCACTTCCAGAGTACAATGTGTTTCACTGATTCTACATGTCTGTCTCTGGATGAGATGCCTTACACCCTGGAAACATCTGTTTCTTTCCAGTTAGGGACACCTTAGGGAGGACAGCCAGCTAGCACCAGCCTAAACATCAATGTTGCAAGGGTCTAAAGCCAGGCAGGGGAATCCACCCTCAGCGTTTCATGTCCCGCACTTGGCTGGGCCATGCCCTGGTCTCCTGCATGAGCTGTTCCCAGCATGGTGACAGCTGCCTGGCAAATAGGGTGCTAGCAGGGGATCTTTCGCACCATAGTCATAGGTAAGAAGCTGGGTTAAAAGGCAGGGATATAGGAGAATAATGGAATAGCCATAAGGAATGGTGATGGTTTAATGTTCCCTTTATTGGTTCCAAAAGAGCATGAGATAATGCTCCAATTTGCTACAGTGAAGACTAAATAACATTGTGGTTTTTAATAGCTGTTTAGAAAAGGGATTCCTCCTCGGATGGGTGCAGGCAGCAAAATTTGTGCCTCTGAGCAGAGAAACCATTTTCTTCTGCTTGGTATGTCCAGCCAGAGCTTGGGCATGCCATTGTATAAAAATATGGACCAGTCTGCAAGTCCTTGTTGGCCAGCTCCGATGGCTGCAGGGCTGTGCCAGTTTTCACCAGAGCAGGGAAATGACAGCACCCTTGGCTGCCAGAGACACCTCTGGCATCTCCTCTCTCTAAAGGTTTGCTTTTCTTCAGTTCCACTCAGGTGTGAAGTATGTGACACTACTGGGCATTTCTGTGGCAAGTGGGGCAGTTTTCTGCCACAGAAGAGTTTTTAGAGCTGGGACAATTGACATGGATGCCCTGAATTCAGTTGCTGTTCATTTTGGCTGCTTAAATTGCATGTTTCTAGACATCCTGTAATGCTCATTTCTTCACCTGTGGATATCAGTGCTATCAGGAAAGCATTTGGATGCTAGAAATCAGGTACAAGACAGAAACTTTTATTGCCTTTGTCAAATTTCATTTCATGAATTTATGTATTATTGGGCAATATTTGAGTACTTGAACTGATTGAAATTTCTTTTATCAGCTAGATGTTTACCTCTTTGAGGAATGCCTGCAGATGGAGTAAAAACTCCCCAGTGTTAACTTGGACACTCGCTCAAGCCCCTGCACAGGGTGGCTGCAGTGCACCCCTTCCGGGCAGCCGCAGCACAGCACCGTGTGTGTTCCTGCAGGTGGGATTCCAGATGCCAACCGTACCAAGATACACTGGGAGCCTGGCAGGGTTTCTCTTGTAAGGGAAGAGCAGGAGTTTTAGGAAGTTGAGGATCTTTGAGAAAATGGAGAACTCTCGTTTCAGAAATGAGCACGGACCTATCATGCGTGTACCGGTTAGTCATTTCAGTGCTGTTTGCTCTGATCTTCCAGCATTTTAGACCTGATCTGGCAGCACTCCAGCATCCTGAACTCTAAAGACTTTCTGAAGTCTGTGGTTATTCCTAGGCTGTCCTCTGAGACATGCCTCTACGGTAAGGAAGGGAACCTGCAAGTGCGTGGCTTCGGGTATAGCCAGAGCATACGTGGCCTGGTGTGCCTGTGAGGTGTGATCCAGCCTCAGTCATGCCAAGGGATGCATAGATTACCCTTCTGGACAGGAGGTGGGTAGATCACATGCCTTGCTCGCCACTGCTCCCTTCACAGTCCATCAAAAGTTGAACAAGTATAGGCAATAGGACCACGCATGTTTAAGTGTGTTTTGGATGAAGAACTGCCTGTGATGGAGTCCTTTTGGATTAATCTTGAGAGTGTTTGTTGAGCTGATTTGCATGCACCCCATAAATGTAGAAAATGAATCTCCACTACCAAAAGGCATTTTTGCCTGAAACCTGACACTGAGTGAAAGGGAAGAGAAAAAAGTGAGCATATATGTAACTTCCTCCCTCTGGTCTAAAATTTGCACTGGCAAGCTTACAGTTGGCAAGAGACAGCAACGGATGTGACTATTTTTTTGCATTCCTGTAAATTTAGTATGATTGGTCTAATTCAGGAGTTTACAAGCAGTTCCCTCATTTGCATCAGATCTCAATATAGCACCTCATGCTTCTTTCCATTCCTGACTGTGCTCCTTCTGTGCATAGACTATCTTCCTTCTATCTCGCTCTCCTCCAGCCATCCTGAAGTCATTCACTTGGCAAGCCAACATGAGAAAAATGTTTACTGTCTTTATAGCTGTTTTTCATGCAAGCTAGTATGTAGAAAGAACAAAGAGATCTGGCCAAGGAAGTGACCAATGTACCCTCCACCAAGCACCGGTAAATGCATCATGAACCACTGGCATCATCAGTCTGGAACCCAGTCCTGGCCATTACTGAATTTAGGAGTATTAGGCAAAAGATGCTTTGCCATTAGTTTTAGATTCAAACAGAGAGGAGAGAAATAAGGTGCTCTAAGACTGTACATACCCTTGCCAGTTTCAGGGATGACATCTGACAGTTGTAATTTCTGGACTGGTTGGATAAGCTTCCTTTCAAAAAGAAAGACCTCTGCGAGACAGGTTCCCAGGCTACTGTGGGTGTAACCCACCACACGCTAGGAGCCATTAATGTGTGGGGCTATGTCTTGTGACTGGCAGTGGTGCTGCGCTGACAGGAGGGCTGCTGGGGAGTCCAAATTGCAGAAGCAGGAGGAAGCAAACCAGCATGTGATACTGGGACCAACCCCACTACATTGTCCTGGATCCCATGTTGCTCCCAGCCCAGGCCAGCTGCCATCTTCACGGAACAATGGGAGCCCTGGGGACAATGTCATCTCCTGTCTGGAAGCTGCTCCTGGAGATCTTCCCCCTTGGCACTACCAGGGCTGTTGTGGTTTCCAGACAAATGGACATTTTCATATGGGGCTTGTAGAAGTTTGGTCACTCCTGGCCAGATGGCCATTGAGGTTACCCCACTTATTTACCTGTCTCTCTCCAGAAAGAAAATAAATTCTAGTTACATCTTTGTTCAAGACATGCACAGCTTTCCGTTTGAGTTGTTGTTGGGATATTTTTGGGGAAATTTCTAAAAATAGATTAGAATTCAGCCTTCACATAATAGGGGGTTTGGAAGAGCTCCTGTTGCACAGAGCACAATTCCCTCCTCACTCCATCTCATGAGCATCCTGTTGACTGTGTCTAGAAATTGAGTCCAGAAATTCAGCTGTTGGTTCTGCCCAATGTCATCCGGTCCAGTTCTGAAGCCACACCAGGTTCCTGGTAAGTGCACTTGAAAGACCCATGAGTGCTGACACAGCCATGATCAGATACGTCTAGCCATCTTCAAGACTGGCACTGGGTCATACTGCATCAGCTTGAAATGTGTGTGGTGATTGGCACCTGGCAGTATTGACAGGCCCTCTATCTTCTGCCAAACTATCTGCAGGCATAACTCTTGTTATTCTCTAGTTCTAACAAAGCAAGCAGAAAATATTCCCCTTTCCCTTCTTTTTGATGCTGCTGGAAGTTTCAGGGCTAAGTTTCTGCTGCCTTCAGTGTTTCTTAAAAAAGACTGGGTGTATGGAGGACATGCTGTGTACTGAAAACTGGAGGTAGTGATAGTTTCATCTTGTCCCAGGACTCTGAGAGACTTTGGAGCTGGGACCACATCTGGACATTCCAGTTTTATTTGAAGTCCTGAGCATCACATTGACATAGCTGCAAATCTGTGGGGAAATCCAGCTTTGGATCCAATTCTGGGCCAGAGCGTGCAAGGCATGGGCTCATCTCAGTCCCAGATAGGTGCTTCCACTTTTGCAGTTCCCTGTGAGCCACATGCAGTGAAACTCCTGCTTTCCCCCTGCAGTGCCTGCTCTGTCTCTGGGCTTCCATGCAAAATTTGTCGCTAGTGAATCAGTTACGGGAGCCTGGGAAGGCTTTTGTAGCCAGATAATATGGAGAAATTAGCACAGATGGCAGGGAGAAAAAGAAACCAAGAAAACCTATAGAAGGGACTTCAAGTGGGATATTAAATCAAATGAGTGAATTTATTTATGAAGGCAAGCATCACAGTCATCATGATATGTAAACCAGGTTTGAAGTCTGAAGTCCTTGTAAAGGAAAGGGATGTTTGCAGCTCTCAGTACAGAAAGGAAAGGGGCAGGAGCTCCATGTCACGGTTTGGATTTGAAGGCTCAGTCTAAATCTATTCCTAATTGATATAAACTTTCTGAGGTTGAAGCATCATTGTATTTCTGGGAGATGACAGGCTGCAGCCTCTTGCTTTACTTTCCATGTGCTTCCTAGGGCTTCCTAGAACGTGTTTTGTCATCCCTTGAGCATGCTCTTGCACTGCGTTTATCAACATCATTGCAACCTTGAAGTTACTACGGTCATCTTTGGTGTCAGGTATAGACAGGAACCAGAACTGCAGTTTGCTCCTGCTAAGCCTGGAGACACGACCAGTGTGGCGTGTGGTGTCAGAGGCACAGGCACATGTGAGAACAAGCTGGCCCCTGAAATTCAGCAGGGCTGAGATTGGTGTGGGGGAGAACAGGGCAGAGGCACCAAATTCCACTGTCGCCGACTGTTCCCGAGCTTGTGGAATTATGTTGGTGTCAGTACTAATTAAACTTTTTCAAGGCCAGTTTGAGCTTTGATTACCAGCTGACAGGTATGTACAATCCCCCTTCTGGGATCTGTATCTCCCTGCAAATCATCAAACTGTCTTCAGTCAGCTTTGGACCAGAGGAGTTTTGCCAGAGGCATGCTGCATCTGTTGCATCATATACAGTACATTAAAACCATCTTTATTGCTCTTTATAAAGAAACCACAGTTGTTAGAGAGTCCTGAATGCTCAGCCCTCATGTACTTCCTTGCCTGTGTAGTTATTTGCCCGTGTTACCCCCCGTTGCTTTGAGACATGGTAGTACATAAGGCAGCTAATCATTTAAAGCTATATTCATCCTTCCTCTTGGAAAGCAATAGTGGCAGATACATAACAACACACCGGATCTAGAGGGGGGTCGATTCGCGCCCATCTGTAATTTATCCAGTGGGAAATGCAGGGGGAATGTCTTTGTTCATTTGTCTTATTCAAACATGCCTGTCGCAGTCTCTTGATGTCTGTGCGATGATCTGGGAGGGAGAAGGGAAAAGAAATTAGAGAGGAACAAATTCATGACAGCCAGCACGACAGAGACGGAGTCCCCGTCAGCGCCTGGCAGAGAGCTGCAGAGCCCGTTCCCTGGGAGAAAGGCCACAAGCCAAGGGCTGGTCGGGGATGGGGGTGGCTTGTACTTCACACCCCTGAGTGGGACAGGAGGGGAAGCGTGTGGCACGTGCTGGGAGACACGGCTGCTCTTCTTGTGTGCTTCCCGGGACGTTTTAAGTGAATGTAAAGGGGAGGTTTCAAACCAGGTAGTTTATAAACCCCTAAGATGGGTATCAGTATATGTTCCTGTCAGATGTTCATGCCAGCAGCCACTTTCTTTTTCTTAATCTAGGAGTTTTTAAAAACAAATATAGCTATGTTAGTTGTTAGGATTTGCCCTTATTCAGGTAGTATTATGGGATTAATTAAACCTTGCAGCATCTTGAGACTCCATGAGGAAACATAGTTGAGACTGCCTGTCCTGTACAGAGGAGCAAACTCAACAAAGGGACTTGCTTTTTAGGAAGGCTGCAGAGACTCAGTGTCCAATTTCACGGGCTAGAGCGAGGCTGGGCTGTTACCGTTATGCTAGTGTTCAGTGAGCAGCAAGATCTCTGGCAGAGAGAAGACTTTACCGTGACTGGCTGGCATTTGAAGCAGGAATCAGGACACAGCTGAGGGATCCTTGTCCCACCTGCCATCAACCCGCTGCCCTGCTGCCAGCCCAGGGCAAAGCGGCCGTGCTGAGCCCCAGCACAGCGATTCCTGCTCCCATGACTCCCTGTCCCTTGCTTTGTTTTCAAAATTACGTTCTGTGTTTTGGCTAATTTCATTGTCATTTGCAAAGTGTATGAAAAATTCCAGGATACACCAGGTATCACATTTAACACACAGCTTCAAGTTTTGATGCTATAAAACCAGAGCAGTTCCACACCAGCAGAAGATGATGCATTGGCAGCTCTGAATTGAAATATTTCAGCATTGTATTCCAAGGGAAATTCATGAAGACTGTCTTTTCACTTCCACTCAGAATAACATCTCAGTTTCAGAGTCAAAATTTCTCACAAAGTGGAATTTTAGCTTTCCATCATCCAGGGCTGCCGGAAGCAGTTCGCAAGCCCCTTTATTTATACAAGTTATGAAAGCAGAAAGGTCACTTCTCTGTGTATCTCTCAAGCTTTAACAAAAACAATAAGGTGCCCAGACATCACTGGAAGAACTGTAAAACTTTGACAGACAGGCAGTGTTTCACTCTTAAACCTGGTCTCATGCCAAACCTTAATGCAAAAGTATGAAAATGGCAAGAAGGAATGGCATTATTAGGCATTTCCTGCGTGGTCTGAAATCTCAGCATCTCCCCAAACTATGAAAGCGAGCAGACCATTCTTACTCCGAGACAAATAACATGTAGAAGGGAAACGAATAAAAAATGGCATCTTGCAAATCAGGTTGTTGTAATTCTATCTATTCTTAAACTCATATTTTCAACATAGCAAAACCTTAAAATATATTCTTATCATGGCAGTTCCAATTAAACATAGTTTTTAATCAGAATCCATTCCATTTATCTGAAACAGGAAAAGAAACTAAGCTCAGATTTTAGCCATTTCGAAAGAGAAGAAAACATAAAAACATTTTTCCTGACCATATCTGGTGGATAGGCAGAACAAAAGACAAAACGTTGCTTCCTGGAGCTCTTATGGTCACACAAGTTTTAGAAACAGGCTGCTCTGATACCGCAGAAATATCCTTTAGATTTCCTTTTTGAATCTGATCCATAGCCATTGTTTTAACTGATGCAAGTAGGAAGTGTGTTGCAGCAGCTTGGTTGGGATGACAGTAGGTTCAAAAGCTTTTCTGCACAACCGGAATTTCTTATTTCTATTGAGCCTCTCCCAGAAAGATAATTTTTCCCCATAAGTCCTAATATCTCCTCCTTCTACCTGGTCAGTAAAATCATGTGAGGAGCCACTTTCCAAAGCCTGGATGCTGTATTCCAGCACACAAGGTTCAGAGCCATGTCTGAGCATCTCAAAAGACCAGCAGCATTTGCATACAGAGGGAAAAGAAATCCAGGGAGTGAATTCATCTCCATTGCTGGTGGAGATCAGAGACCCCGAGTCTTGTACATCAGTTTTCATGAGCTTAATTTTACTGACTTTCTTGCAGTTATTCCTGATTTATGACAACAGGAGATTAAAATGAGGCTCAGGGAGGATAGCTTCCTGCTGAAATCCCTAAAGAGGCCAAATCTTACATTATTTCACATCAGAGTAAATGGTTCCTTTGGACAAAAGAAACCCATGAAAGAGATAAATATCCATCCAAATGCTAAGATAGATGGGTTCCTTCAGAGCTTCCTTACTAATCAAATACATCAGTGCCCCCTTCAGTAATGTGACAGGCCATTTAACGTGGGATATATTTCACGGGGACGGGGGGAGAGGGTCCAGGACCAGCCGCCTGCGGATGAGGATGCCTGTCCTGATGACCTGGAAGGCTGCTCCATGCAAATATTCTGTACGAGGAGTTTTCCTTCCTCCCCATCATGTCCTGCCACAGCTGTACAGATAGACCAGGAGAGTGCAAGCAGCCGCTGCAGAAATACCAAGTTAGCAGGAGAGAAGTTGTCAGGAGGCAGACATTTGTGGTTAAGACACAGGGAGGGTGGAAAGCTGGTACGTGCCGTTTGCAGAGAAGCTTTTTTTTCTGAGAACAAATAGGAAAAAGGCATTTCAGGCCTTTGCAGAAACAGCCAGAACAAGTGAACAGACCTTGGCAGTACAGTTCCCTCAGAAACGAACAATGGAAAGTAACAGAAGCCTCAGGGCATTATTAAGAATTAAAAATAACAGCTAGCAGAGACGAACCTGGCACTCTCCTGGCATTTGGCATATGCAACTCCACAGGAGCCGGAGGTGCGGTGCTGCCCTGCAGACCTCCGCGGGGCCCTGGGGCCAGTCAGAGCCCACTGCTGCGGAGGTGAGCCGTGGGAGGTGAGCGGCATGGGGCAGAGACTGTGTTAGCAAGTACAAGCCTGGGATAATAATTCATATTGGTGGGCAAGAAGTGCTTTTCCCATCCTGTGCTTCCAAGATTTTTCTTCTGTTTCTCTTCAGGATGGATTAGGGCTTGTTTGAGGCTTTTCAAAGAAAAACAATGCAGACACAACTATCCATTCAATAAGGTTTGGAATGAGGTGGGAACTGCTTAGACCTACTCTAAGCAAGGGCTTAGAGTCCTTAGATCCTTAAAGGATCACCTACAGCCCCAGAGAAGGCCTTAGCTGCTGGCTGTCCTCGAGAAGGAGCACCCACCTAGATTTTGAGCTTCTGAGGCATTAGGAACTCTTCTTTTACCAAAATACTTCAGAAGGTTTAGAACATGGCAAACACATTTTTTCCTGGTAGAAAAAGATTATGCAAGAAAATTCCTGCCCTGCTCTCATAACCTGATGAACTGCTAGAGGTGTCTAGAGCTGATGCTGCCTCTGAAGCTGCTCATCCACGATGCCCCCACATTTCCACACTGCCGCCAGGCTGCCAGGGTCTATTTGCCCCCTGACAAATCCATCAGACACCAATGAGGTCTTCTTCTTCACTTCCGTAGCATCTTCTGCACCTTTGGGCTCTCTAACTATCATCGGCTTTACCGTAGTCCTCGTTGCCTTCAGGCCTGGCAGTTTGGTACTTGTGGCCAAAAATGCTGTGCCTCCTCCACGCTGCTGCTGGGGCACACCCCACTTGGGCTCTCCCGCTGCTGTCCCCCAGCACTGAGTGCTGCCTGCCAGCCCCACTGTGCCCCCCGGGATGCCTCTGCGGGCACCCAGCTGCCGAACAAAGGGGCTGTCGTGTGACAGGCACCGAGATGCTGCAGCCGACAGACTGTCTGTCATCTGGATCTACTTTGTTCAGGAAACCCACTTAGTTTACAAATATTTGTATTTAAATGCTTCTCTACCCACTTATTTCAAGCCTGTGCTGTAAAAAAAAAGGAAACCTTCCTTAGAGAAAAGCAAAACACAAAGCCAAGGCAGAGGGAACTGCTCATTCGCTAATGCCACATTTTCCACAATGGAAATTATTGTCTCTCTTCATGTTTGACAGTAATCTGCAGTCCCAAAACAAGCAGGGCTCCTCTTAATTTTGCTTCAGGGTATTTCCCATCTGTGAAAGGGGAGCAGGAGATTGCAGCCAGCTGTGGCAGAGGTGCAGCAAGCTTGGCTTCGTGCTCCTCACTTTCACCTCAGAGGATCCCAGTGGTAAAGGGTTAAAATCTTTTGTTGGCCATCAGGGCAGACACACAGGTACCTGTTGCTCCCTCATTAGTCAGTGGAAAGCCAGGACTGGCAAGGGAAGGAAATAGGCTCATTAGCAGTGGTGTAATGGATTGCCTGTATATGGGTCCTGGAGCCAGAAGGAAAGGCAGTGTTTCACAGCAGAGCTGAGACATGTTCATGGCATCTTGGAGAACCAAGGTATGCAACACAAAACTGTCCAAGATTCCTCAATTCTATGCCTAATTTTGGCTCCTTTACTGAGACATTTATTTGCCAGTATTTTGAGGGAGTTATTTTTGTGCAAGCTGAAATCAGAATTCCATGTTTAATAAAATATCTGCACCTGCAATACTTCCTACAGAGACTAATGCTGGGAAAAGCCCAAAGAAATGCCGAGTGGCTCTGAGCAATGGATTACTCAGCAGCTCCGGTACAACCTGGCAGTTAACGCAGTTGGGATAACCCAGCCCTTCTTCTGCAGGACAGGCTGAGAGGAGTTCTGGGACCTGATTGAAGAGTTTAAAAGAGAGTATACCTTGCTTACTAGTTGATTTTACTTTCATAAGCATGAGCACAGTTTTCCTAACTCTTGTCCAGATTTGAGAATTATATGACTGTGGGCGCAATGCAAAGGAAGACAGAAGCAGCACGAGATGGAGTATTGCTTTCTGGTTACAGCAGAGGCCCAAGCCTTGGGAGAGATGATCCTCCTACCTTCAGTAAGAAAACATGTTTGGGCATCCCATAACCCTAAGAATCTCCCCAGTATACAAACTGCAATTTGTCTCTCTCTTGAGTTGCGGTTGCATATTAGAAGGCAGAAAAAGCAGTAAGCTTGGGATAAAAGCAAGGTCCTCTGAAAGAGCAATATAGGCTGTAAAGCAACATGATCTAAACATACAAATGGATGTGTGGTCCTTCGACACAGTAGCTGACCAAATGTTCAGCTACTCTGCCACCCTCTGATACCTGCATAATGGATGCCTAGGAAAGGGCAAACAAAGCAGATTTTAAGCACATATTCCCAGACTTCCAACAATTTAATATCCTTGTGTTTAACAGCTCTAGGTGATTTTTCTTGCTCAATTTACTCTTCTAGTAAGTACGTTATTTACATCCAAACATCCTGTGACAAGGAATTCCATGACTTAACTCTAAGCTGGATGAAGAAGTATCTCTTGGTGTTTCAAGTCTGTCACTAACTGGTTTTGTCTAAGTCTCTTCCATTCTAGGAATAGGAGATTTGGTGACTAACCCAGGCCAACCATTATTGTGTAGGCACTTGTCCTGTGTTTCCTCAGGCTTCTCTTTACAGGCAGTGGAGGATACAACATTTCATAGCTGGGTCTGTAGCTGTCTCACCCAGTGGGAAGCCAGGGGACCTGGAGAAAAGGAGGCTCATGGGAAACCTTATCGCTCTCTACAACTACCTGAAAGGAGGTTGTAGCAAGGTGGGGGTCAGTCTCTTCTCCGAAGTAACAAGTGATAGGACAAGAGGAAACAGCCTCAAGTTGCACCAGAGGAGGTTTAGGTTGCATATTAGGAAAAATTTATTCACTGAAAGGGTAGTCAGGCACTGGAACAGGTTGCCCAGGGAAGTGGTTGAGTCCTCATCCCTGGAGGTATTTAAAAGATGTGTAGATGTGGTGCTTAGAGATATGGTTTAGTGGTGCACTTGGCAGTGTTAGGTTTATGGTTGGACTTGATGATCTTGAAAGTCTTTTCCAACCTAAATGATTCTATGATTCTATACACACACACCTTACTGGCCTACACGCACTTTAATTTTGGTTTTCCTCATTGTTGGTTTTCTCATTCTGAATTAAAAGTCATTTTGAACAGAAATGAAATGATTGCACTTCCTATGATATGAAGAAGTTCAAAAGTTACCGTGTCAGTTACCATCTCCATCTCTGGAGGCTGGTGACAAGATCTGCTTGGTGAAAGGACTGCAACTCCATGCAATGGTACTTCTCTCCTCAAGATGAACCCGTTCTAAGACTGATATTTGCCTGTGGTCAAAGCTTGGCTGATACACAGCAGGCAGAAGGAAATAATCACATTGCCCCAAAGGGATCCTTAACACATGGAAGCTCAGACAAGGAGATCAGGTTTTGGGAATAATGACTGGGAGAATGCTGGCAGGGAAGGGGATGCAGACATCTGCACCATGTGGCTGACAGACCAGAGACAATTCAGGTCCAGAAAAGAGCAAAAACCTCACTATAAAGCTTAAAATAAAATCTGTGAAGGAAGGGAAAGGATTCCACTCTCAGGCTCTCTGGGGATCTTTTCAAGTGAGCACTCAAGACCTTTCTGGATTTTGAGCTGCTATTTGATACCTGGTGTAAAACTAAAGCCACCTAACTCTTTCAGAAAGCATTAGGAAAAGCAGGCCAAGGAGCTGGCATCTATTTCCCAAATGCATCAGGACTGTGACAACTGGAAAGCAACCTTGTGCCTTCTAAGAAGAGGAAACCTTCTCTAAGTCTGGTTTTGTGCCAGTCTTGCACTGTTGAACTTGAACTTCTGGGGAGAGGTAGGAGCAGCTGGCAGCTGTCGAGAGGCCTTGTAGTATCAGCGAGAGTTGGAGAAAATAGTTAGCTTCCTGAAGGCTCATTGCTTCCTTTCTTCTACAGAAAGAAGAAATCACCAAAGACTAAAAGGATCTTCAGATCAAACAAGGGAGACCTGCAGATAAGCAGCATCTCAGAGACCTGCTGGAGGGTGCACATTTCTAAATCCAGCCAGGAAACTCATAATTTTGTGCCACTTTTGATTGCATCCTTCTCCATGGACTTCAGAAGCTCTGGACTGTGAAGTGCTACGATGGGTATCACCACAGGACGAGGTGCTCAGCAGTAAGAGGAAAGCCCAGAGGAGCCTTGTGGCTTCAGTCGTAATTTCTTCCTAGACAGTTTGGCTCAATTCAGAGTCAAAGTCAGAAAAAGGAGGTGGGCAAGAGACAGCAAATGAATGAGATAAGGTTTCTGGATCACAATTTACCCACCCTTAGTGACAGCTGTTAGTTAACACCAGCGATAACCCCAGTGTTGTAATAAATACCGAAGCAGCTTCCTGCAGGGGGAACAGACGGCCTGCAGTTACGACAGGAGCCTTAATAGTGCCATCACAGAGCTGCAATTATAGCTGATCTGAAAACATGGGGTTTTTTTAACATTAAAATGTAAAAATTTCATCTGAACTATTTTTAACATTGAAAATGTTTATCTTTTTCTGTTTTCTGTATATGTCATTGCCTTACTTAATGGGAGCTGCAGTGAGAGTTCTTCATGCCCACACTCAACTCTACAGATCAGATGCTGGGATAAGACTACAGATCCCATGATGCCCATATAGCAATATGTGATGATGAATAACTGAAGACATTGGCTCTTAAAAGTGAAGAGGGACTTACGATAGCTGGCTAAAGTTCCTATTGCAATTTTTTTTGAGACAAAATACCTTATTTTTGGCTGAAAACCCCAAAATTATTTTTTTTCAGGCATTTTCCTTTGTAAAGAAAATTTGAAGGTGTCCAGAAAAGTACAGGCAAGATGTTTAAGGACAGCTAGTATCTGTTAGGAAATAAATTAATTTAAGGAAGAAAGGAATACTTACAAACACAGAAGCCCTTCTGCAGTCAAGCACACATTCTCTGCACACACAAAAAAACCCACTTTATAAAATATTTCCCAATTTGAGCAATGTTATATTTTGACAGTTGTAATTATAATGGCCTGCAGCCTTTGACTTTCCCTTCATGGAGCCTTTGCTGTTAATGCAGAACTGATTTAGGGACTGGGTTCCCTAACAGCAGCTGACTCTTATTAGGTCTTGTTTCTGGCAGTAGGAGAGCGAGGTAAATGACCAGGCAGCCCAAGACAAGCAGGAGGAATCTCCTCAACCCATGGCTAGAGCACAGAGGAGAATGTTAACTCAGGTCAGCTCAAAGAGAAACAAGAACACAGATATTGTCTTGGTTTTCCAAAGTCCAATGGATGCAAATGACCTAGGCTTTCTAAGACAGGATTGACAGAAGTGGCTGATGTCCTCCTGACTTTGCAGCCTTCTGAGATCAATTTGATCCTTGATGCTGGGTAAGGTCACAATCACAAGAGTCCTGCCTCACCCACTATGCTGCTAGTGGAGGAACACATGGCAGTGGGGAATGACAGTTGCACCATGCCTCCTGCAGTACTTGATTTACCTTTCCCTCCTCTGCTTTTGCTTTGTCCCCCACCTCACTGCGAGCCCTCTTTGGGCAGTGTGGAAGTTTCCGTGCTGCCATGCAGTGGGCAGGGGAAGGAATATAAACTGAATGCGGATCGTAGGTGGCTGCCCTCTTTGCAAGTGGAGCTTGACCTGAGCCATTAGCGCCGAGCTCTGCCATGACCGATGCTGGGAGCCTGGGAGCACTCTGGCCTCGGGGTCTGTCATGCCCATCCCTCTCAGATAAGCTGGTTGCTGACATTTTCTCACTGGGGCTCAGGAAAAGGAGGTTTCCATACCCTCCTGGGCTGAAGCATTTCAGACTTTAATGACTCAAGTCTGTGGAACAGAAGCAATAAAGATGTGGGAGAGGAGGGGAAGCAAACTCTCTCTCAAAGGTACCAAAGTGTGTAACACCTCGTAAAGCAGTGGGAACTGGAGCTCGGAAAGTTATTGGAATCAAGACTTTCATCTCCTGTCAATAAAGCGTTATCAGCACCGAGCCCAATTTTCAGCTCTTAATTCCAGATGTGCACGTTGGAACTTCATGCCTCTTCTCATGCTGAAACCTGCAGCTAAGTTCAGGCCCCGGGGCAGATGGAAGGCAAACTAGAAAACAGACAAGTTCCTTTCACTTCTGTCCAAATGCAGGAGTGTTAGAGTATGCGCAAGATTTAATCCTCACTTTCCTGGGTTCCAGTCAGGAGGAAAGGCTGTGACCTTGCAATGTTCCCTTGATGAGACTGAAGTACATGGCTGAAATAACAGGAAAGGCCATGAGCTGTGGCTTCTCTGAGGTCTAGAAAAAGAGGACCCATTCAATTTCCTGGATAATCTGAAGCCTTTCACTTGGAAGAATTATTTGGACAAAGGCATCTGGCTACATCTTTTCTCCAAAACGATGATATTATGGACAGAAATGAAACCATACATTTACATAATATTCTGCCATAGTCCAGAAGAGATGGAGATGAGAGCTTACGGTCTTTACTGCCTCTTATTCATCCCCCATTGCCTGTTGGTGGAAACACATCTATGCCATCTAGAAGCATGTCCTGCTCTTCCCTGCCAATCTCAGCCTGCATCTCAGTCCTGAGAAGCCAAATGTCACAAACCTTAATGAGCGAGTTGAAAAGTTTATACCAGAAGAAGGTGAACATTGCCACCATTGGAGTACAGGTGAGGACCATGAGGCCAAGAATGGTCTGGTACTGTTCAGTCAGGTGCTGGAGGTAATATCTAATCCCCATTGCCTTTGAAAGTAGGCAATTTACTTAACTGCCTGACTTTGTTCACCAGTACTTGACTATGTCGTTCCATGAGGGTTAGCTGAGAGGTCCTCTCACAGCAGCCAGAAGGGCACCTCACCTGCTCATGTCCTGCCTTGCTTTAGAGAGAGGGTATTGAGAGATGTGCAAGTAAAGTGGAAGTCACACGATGGTTAAGTTCATTGACAATAACAGGAATGTCCAACTTGGCTCTCTTCACTGGGTAGTTACAAAATGTCCCCGTTGCCTGTGCCTTAGGACACCTTAGGGCACACTTTGGCTCTCCATTGATTACGGTTTGAGATCTGTGTTTGAAGTCACAACAAAAGCAGACAAAATCACAGCAGGCCAAGGATAAGAGTTGCACCAGGCACTTCTGGCAGCCACTTTACACAGTAAAATAATTAAATATAGTGGCTTTTGGGTAGATGAAAGAGTAGCACTCTTTTTTTTAATCTCAACTATATATTTGCCAAGGAACAATCAGAGAACAGGCAGCTCCCTTCAGTGGTAGACAGCCCCACTTTTTGGAACCAAGCGCAGAGGAATTTGGAGATATTCCCATACAAAATCCATGGTAAATTCTCTGGGAATAGGGAATGCAAAAGAAAAAAGAAAAAGGAAAAAAGGATAAGGAAGACAAAAGGACAGAGGAATCCCTCTTGTGAGTTGCAGTAAGTCTTCATGTTCAAACTGAAAGCGATAGAAACACTAAACATTTTATAGTGCAGCTTCATTTGTTTAGGCTTCCCTACTGAGCATTAAATTTTATGGCACTTTAAAGAGTGCTTGATAGTTTTGTAAAGCCCTGCATTAAACACACACATGTGTACACACACATGTGCATGCGCACGTGCACACATGCGCACGCACACACACGCACACAGAGCTTTAACCACCTCAGCATCTTGTAGTGGCCCAATACATTTTAATTTTACGCTGTGAACTTAATGCAAAGCATCAGAAAACACCTTGCTAGGAGACAAGTGTTTGATGTCGAGAGAGAGTTCAGAAGGAGGCAAACAAGGGCCAATGGAGCCCGCTCCAGCCCTGTCCCCGGGCAGCCTCATGAGAGCCAGGTCTCATCAGTGAAGCAGCCAGCCCTGTGTGTGGTGTCTACAGGAGATGTTTGTCTTCTCTGGAGTTGTCACCATGTGGGATGTGCCTCGTAGTCAGCTCTCCCCACCGGAACAGACATTTGTGGTGGTTTGCAGTGAGCAGGGTGGAAGGTGCAGTTGCACAGCAAAGTATGGGGCGCACAGCGGGCACCAAGCGGGGAGCATGCTCTCTTGGCAGGCTATTGGATGGATGAACATATTATCTGGGCACCAAGGAGACTTCCAGGAGCTGGCCTGGCTTCCCCTGCACCCAGATGTATTTGGATTTGGTAGAAGGAACTGGCGCCTTCCAAAGGATTTCCTTTCGTGTCCCCCACACCACACACGCTCCATACCTTCTGCCAAAGCCATGATGGACTTTTCATGTGATGAGACAGAATAATGAGGTAGGTCTTAAGCAGGTCTGAGACTCCAAAGTCTTCAAGGAAATGCTGGAAGCACTGAAGGACTGTGCTTCCTTGGAAACACCTAATCCCCTTCAGATGAGAATCTTTAACCCGTGTGACCCCAGAGCCATGAATCACACACCAAAGGTCTGACCCTCAGCATGCTTCGCTGTCAGTTTAGCAGTGGAAGAAGGGCTTTCTTTATGGTTTTCAGTCAGGCACACTCTGTCTGCTTAGGACTTCAGAGAGAGACCATTTATCAACTACTTTTTCTACCCGAATCTCTCTCTATGACACCCTGAGCTCCACACTGTGACAAGAAGGTGAATATCAAGCTGTGGATACGGATGATGCCATGTTGCCAAACACAGGGTGTTTCTTGAACTCCTCTAGCTCCCCCAGCAAGCTCTGGCAGATGGGAAGCTGTTGGTCAAAGCAAGCAGGGCTGCTCTTCTCACACTCACTGGTCTGCAGCGCTGTGTTAGGGCAGCAGAGGGAGGTGCTAATGGCATGTGAGGGGCATCTCCATCAGCATCTCAGGAAAGGCTGAGTGTGAGTGGCAGGAGCAAGAGATGAGGGCATACAGGAGTGTATGATTTTGAACTATTTGAGAAAGTAGCGCTGGACTACCAAATGACTGCCTGACACCAAGACTTCCCTTGGAGGTTTTGGGGGAGCGTTTTGATGCCACTGAGGTTGCAAGCACAGCCCTTGCTGAGTCTCCCTCTCAGAGTGGCATAGCACTTCTTGAACTTATTGGGCTGCTGGTATAATTCTGCTTCCATTTGGTCTACTTCTAAGTCCATCTAAACTCCTTGTTTGCTCCATGCCACCTCTACTTGAGTAGCTGGGAAATACAGCCCTATATGAGACAAACTTGATGTGAGAAAGGCATTTCTGAGACCTGTCTTGCAGAGCTGAAAATAATTGAGAGAGAATAAATATGTTATCCCATCAGGACCTGGGGTTTGGTTGCCTTTTTTTATTTTTTTTTTCCTTTTTGGGTTATTTTAAAAGCAACTCTTTATTAAAATGAGTATCCACGGGCTATTGCAGAGATTCCTGTTACATCCTGAGGGGCTTTGATCTTACAAACACATGGAATCCAATGAAAGAAGACTTCATGCAATGATATCTAGCCAGGGTTTGCAATCTAAAAAAACAAAAGACATGCTGCTCTTACCAGAACTGGCTTTTCGTTCATTGATGGTGGTGTTGTGAAAACACTGAATGACTTTGGGAACTGTTTGGGTTCTCTGCTTTATCTACTGCTGTATAGGTTTTTAAGAAGAAAAAGAGCACAAAGACTTGTCTGCTATGAGAGCCATGTGGTTTTCCTGGCTCTAGCTGCAGCTTAGAGTTGCTTCTGACTTGCAGCTTAAAAACTGTTGCTTCACAAGATTTATCTTTGTCCCCCACAGTGACTACACTGCAATTCAAGGACCATTGTGTACAGATACAGCTGTTGCCGTCAGTGTAGTTTCCCCAGCCCCAGTGGCAGAGAAGAATTAATAGCAGAGACTCATTCACCTGCCGTGCAAGACGGCGGAGGACTCTGGTCACCTGCTTGGCCAGGTGATAGCCTGCCCTGAAGCCTAAGACCTGGGAGGTAACCATAGATGTAGAAAGCTATACTAGAGCTGTAGCAGATATGCTGCAAACACACTCCACGCACTGCCATACGGACATCTTATGATGTAGCAAGAGGTGGGACAGAGGAGGACAGCACAGAAGTAAATTGGGAGCAGGTTTTTCTTTCTTGTTTTACTTCCTGAGTAATATAACCAGTTTGCTGAGATCATAGGTTGGCCCTCTAACACAGATCAATGCTCAGCTTGCATTATAGCTTCTGGCTACTTCATTCCTCAATCACAACATCCACCACCAAGCACCTCGCCTGGCCAGGCCAAGCCAGGATGCCAGGCTCTTTGTCCTTCACGTAGTCAAGGGATAGAGACAGGCTCTGCCAAGGGCAACCAGAGCATTTCAGTGAAGATTCAGCTCCGCATCGTGCCCAGCCAAGACACCAGCTGCTCTTCAAATCTGTCACCAGAAATCACTTGGGTTTTTAACAAAACTGTCAACAGGACAGTGAATTCACTGAGTTTTTTTTCTGTCTGAAACATGTCTTAGGGAGAAGATCCCCAAAACCCTGTGATGGTCAGGTCCCCTAGAAGCCAGGTGCTTTAGTCCCTTGATTGTCCTTGCAATTTAAGAAGCTAAAGGTGGGATTTCAATAGTGGAGAAGATGAGTTATATACATTTAGAACATGCATGTGCTGTAACGTGTAAGCATTTGCTATATTTAGGGGAGGTTTCCAACAGCACAGTAAGAATGCTTAATATCTACTTTCTTCAGCGAGTCAATTACCTTTGTTTTTAATTGTGTAGGTTAAACACTAGTATGCCTGAATTTTCCTTTAAAAGTTGTGTTTTGAGCATCCTGAGAGACACGGATCTCATGCAGAGGTACTGCATGAGATGTCATGCTGCTGTCATGCAGTGTGAGAATGTGTCTCATCACCCTTGCCTCTTGCAGTAAGAGTTGGACCTGAATTGGCACTGGTGTGCTGGCTGGCTCCTAACGCTGGGGCAGAGCAGATTTTGAAACCAGGACCGAGAAGGCCAGGGCCAAGACCTGGGATATGAGCAAGGAGAAATTAAGCCAGGCTAAGGCTTTAGTGCTGGGGTCTAACTCCGGTGTAGGATATGGTGTGACTGTACCTACAGACATGAATCGATTCAGCCTCACCAAGCAAGCGGCCCGAGCCCATGTCCGTGCTGCGGTGTGAAGGGAAAGCACATATCCTGGCTCAGTCCTGGCTCCCGCAGCGAGCCGACAGCAAAGCAAGGAGCAGAATCATGGTTCTCAAGAATCTCACTGGGCTGCTCCCCTCCCAGACTGGTCCTTTATTGTCTTTGGTAACCCACCAACAGGCAGGCAACGAATTATGCAGATAGGGAAGCTTTTAAAAACATGCTTCTAATTATTCAGGTGCCTGGCAAAAGCCCCACACTTTTACTTGTGGTAAAAATGACTCATCTTTTTCTTGGGGGCCTCTCCCTTCCTCCTTCCTCTATTTTTATTTCTTAGTCTTTCTGTCTTTGCTGAGAAAGAGAGCTGGCTGTTTAAACATCATTAAAGCCAACTACTTTTCACAAAATATATGCTTGCAGGCATAACCCCATTGCACTGGGGACAAATACATCGTGGTCCCAGAGCTGTCATCACAACCATATGCTTTGTACTGTGTCTCTGAATGGATTCATCCCAAGGTGAATACGGTAATGCTTTAAAGTAGTGTATTTGTTAAGTATTCTGTCAGGAGTGTAAATCAGAACAGGACAGCGTCATTTCTGCTGGGCAGGCAGGATTCTAGCAGAATCCCAGAGCCTCAGGAATGGCAGTCGTGGGGACTGAACATCACACCCCATCCCCTCCTTGGTGGTGAGGAGGAGCTCAGGACCAGCTCATGGGAAGATGTTCCCAAACTAATGCTCACAAGCCCCACCAGGGCCACGAATCCAGACGTGCAAACAGAAGTAAGGGCTGCAGTCCCACTAGTGAGGGGAGAAATGAAAAAAAGCCTGGGGATCGCTGGCATAATGTGTTTTCTAGATAGGTCCCTCAAGGCAGCCTTGCACCAATTTAGTCATCCCTTGACAGACAGTGCTTACTCCTTGTGAGCTTGTGCTGCTCCTGGGAACCGTGACAGCATAGGCACCCAAACATTTCATGTCTGACAAAGCCAATCTGTGCCTAAACTTCACCACATCATTTAAAGTTTGGGATGTGGCAGTTGGGCACGTACCAGAAAGAAGCAGCCACAAAGTCTGAATGCTCCCCAAGTTTGGGAGTACTCAGATCCCTGTGTTCACTTCAGTTTCCTCTCTGGCTTCGGCTGGGAATGTTTGTGCCAGCAACCTAGAGAAGAAAATGAAGTCCATTGCACACAGATGCTTGGCCAGCTCTCAGTAATGAAACACGTCTTTATCGTCCACAATTTTTGATTTAAGGAAAGGGGCAAAACTGCCCACAGTTTGCAGAGAAAATAAAATATATAAAAAAAGAAGCAAGCCTCAATGCTTAGGTTGTGAAACGCAGCTTCCTCGGGACAATAAAGACGTGTTTCATTATGGAAAGTGGCCGACCATCTGTGCGCGTTTGACTCGTATCCCTCAGATCTGGGAAGTAACAAGGCCAGTTTTACACTCACTTTGCTGACTGTAACTGCGCTGACGTGTCTGACTTTGTAAACATTGCCAGCATTTTTAGAGCGAAGACCACATGCCTCCCACTCCTCTGGGCACGCTCCTCCCGTTGGGCGTGGGGGAGCCCTCCTGCTTCCCCTCCGGTGGGCAGAGACGTTCAGCACACCGTCTGTCTGTTATGTGTTGCTCTGAAGGGCTCTTTCCACTGTCACTAGAATGGCTGAAATTATCTTAGAGCAGCAACACTCATGCTGTTTAAAAGGTGTAGTGTGGCACACTGCCTTGGGCCGAAGCAATACTAGGCAGACCACGCTTTGTTGGTAAAATCCTGCAGTGGCCCTGTGCATGCTGCTGCCCTGCTTGCTCTGCTCAGGCTGATTTTCAAGCAAGGGAGAGCTGCTGGATGGATGCACCTGGAGCTGGATGCTTGCTGTCTGTACGTAGTGTATGGTAATGGCAGTGAAGGTGCCTGTACAGTGCCTGGTCCCCCAGCTCTGTCCTGAAGCTGCCCAAAGCTACCCAGTCATTGTCTGGCCCTTGCCTCCCCTGCTGACACTGCCCGCAAGGCTCCTGCTTGTGGTGAGGCTTTTTGAGCTGCAGATGCTTCCACCTGCACCCCTGGGCAGCCCTGTGATGGGTTGCTTGTGCCAAGGAGTAGAGAAAAATGGAGATCCAACACGCGCAAAGACGGTGCTACACTCTTGGAGGTTGCTTTTTCATATCAGTCACTGTGCCTGACCTGTGGGGACTTGCTGGAGAGGACACTGTGGGGGAGCCACTGCCTCCACCATGGTCTCCAGACAGTGCCATGGGTGGTTGTGCTGCCACTTGCACCTTTCCCCCAGCTAACATAGGCTGTGTCTACCTCTGGCAATCAGCCCTCGACCTAGCAGTTGTTAGTCAGGCAATATTTGCATGTGTTGTTGCAGAAATGGGCAGAGTGGTGCTAGAGGAGGCTGCTGTGGGCAGGGTGGGAAGGGTGTTTTGTGTGTGAAGAGTGGGATGGAGCGGAAGGTGAGATGTCCTGGTGTTGGCTCCATTTTGGGGTCAGGTTCTTCATGACATGGAAGGTTTCACCTCTCATATCTCACCTGTTGAAGGCCAAACCTTCACGCAGATCTTTCTTTGGCTTTTACATTTTAAACATATCCTTTTATGTTTCTGACTCACTGTGCAGTCTATCTGTCCATCTATCTCTGATGCTTCCTATGGCTATCCAAGTACCAAGGCTGCCACTGGTTAGGAAAAAAACCCTCCAATTTCAGAAGAGACAGAGCTCTGGGAAGACTAACAGTTGATACCTACCCAACGTGATTGAAGATGTACCAAAATCTACTCAGGCTGCTCCAAAATCCATCAAAGACAGCATAAAGACTCCAGCTGTGACCACCAGCCCTTGGATCAGGTCCTAAATGAAGCCATGTGAACTATCTGTGGACAGAAGAAACACAGCCCTAAGTGCATGATGTGGCAAAAATATGACATTTCCCAAACAGCAGGCAAACTGATTTAAAAAAAAAAAAGAAAGAAAAAAGAAAAAAAATATGGCCAGAAGAGCAGAACAGCGCAGACTTCCTCCATGTCTGTTCTGTACGGCTCAGAAAGGGTAATACAGTACCAGGAGCCCTCATTTTTAAACATGACACAAGGAGCTGGAATTGGTGTTTACACGGTCATTTTAGGGAAGGAAGAGAGTTTAATTTCAACAGCACCCCACCTACACATGTGCCTGGATATCATTATTGGCAGGTGCATTCTATCACAAAAACACCAATCAAATAATAAAAACATTAAGTTTCAGCTCAAGATCAAAAGAATGAACCAAACCCTCTACCCTGGCTCAGCCTGATGTGTCAGCCACATGCCTCAATACCTATAGCTTCAAGATTACTCATTCCTCGAAGGCACATATGTTTGGCTCTCTGGGAAAGCTGAGGAGCTTCTCCTCCTGGGCCCACACCTGTAAAATCAGTCGGCAGAAGCTTTACTTGGAGTAGTGCAATGAAACTGAGCTAGGGGAAATTTCTGGATGGTGAGGTCTTGTAAAGGGCTATAGGCAAAAGCCCAAGGAGCAGCGCAGCTTGGGTAACCGATACTGGTGAGCAGATGTCCAGCCGTGCCTGCTGAGGGTTTGCATTACGCCTTTGGGGATGGAGGTGGCTGAGCAGGCTGGTCAGGGACAGATGGGTGACAATGCAGCATTATTAAAAGTGGGAGAGATGGCACTGACCAGAAATAAATGTTCTTCCAAGGCTGGGGTCACATGCCCATCACTTAGGTCATTTAAAAAGTAGATTAGATAAGGAGTTGAAGAAGACATGGCCTGGATCAGTCCTGCACTGGGTTCCCAGGAGAAAGCTTGAGATAGAATTTAATAGCTTTTTCCTCCAGTTCTAATTTCCATTAAGTGGAAAGCTTTGTGCCTGCCAAAACCAGAAAGCAAGGGTTGTCTGAAAAGCTTGGCTAAATGCTCCTCTCACTTGCACCAGGAGAAGCATGGATTTAATTCCACAGCAATCAGTGGAGCTCACCCAGGGCCTCTGGTGTTTGGGACAGGAGCCTGCCTGATGTCCCTGCCGTATTCCCTGCTCCAGCCTTCACAGAGACACTGCTCATGTCTATCCAATGCACAGAGCAGCTGCCCCATCACCCTGGGAAAGTCGGTCCCTCTCTCCGTTGGTCTGTGGTGCAATGTGGCTTTCTTGGGGTTTTGTTCTTTCTAAACTAACTAGCTGCTGGCCACTGAAACTGGTGTTTTAGAGTTACTAAATTTCAGCTGCTTGGCATAGCGTGTCCAGACAAGTGAGGAAAAAAGGAAAGGGAGCAAGAGATTTGTGCGCACAGAGTCCAGGTCAACAGTGGTTTATTAAGTCCCATTAACCATATGGTCACGATTATAATAAAAGTCTGAGTTATGGCCAGTGACATGTGTAAACCACCCCCCCTCCTCAAAACCCGATATATATATGATGGGTGTAGATTCAATGTGAACACAGACCTATATCACAGGTTTTTTTAACCCTTTCTGATCCCCAAGGGAAAGGAAGAAAGACATGACTGCAGCCTGGCTATATCTGATAACTCTCCAGCTCAGCAAAGCCTCTCAAAAGATACAACCTCTCTTGCTACTGCTCTCATTTCCTTCAAGGGCTCACTGCAACTGCTTGGGTTGGGACACTGCTCTTACACCACCAGACCCCAGTACTTAGGATACTTTTCCATGTACCAACAGCGGGCCCAGCTCCTGCTCCCTCTCCATCTGCCTTGTGAAGAGCCTGCATGGCTCCTGCAGGCTTCCCCTGAGCTGCCTGGATGTACTTCAGAGCAGAATTTGGCCCTGCATATTTCTGAGCAGTTTTGTAGTGGGCTAGCTCTGGACTGAAACACCTGCAGGTTGACCCTTATGGGTGAGAAAATATTCTTGACGCTGTGAAGACATCACGTTTCTTTAGTACCACCCACAGAAAGTGCTCACAGTGCTCTGCTGGCATGTAACGATTTGACACATGAGATGAAAAGGCTTTTCAGCTATTTCACGGGTCAAAGAGCCAAGGTAAAAAGAGGTACTGGCTAACATAAGTGATGACACTGGTGACACAGCTAGAAAGAAAATTCAGAGAGCATGAGTAGGGAGAAACAGCAAAACTTTCTGAGGTATTTTCCTGGCCAAGCCAGAGAAGGCAACAAACAGTGAAAAGGAATATGTAATTTTAAAAATTCTTTCCATTTTAATCATTGCAGGAGTTATTAACCCCTGCAAGGAAATTTATATGTGTGAATTTTTGCTTTGGCAAAGTTCCTTTGAAACAGAAAGACTGAACTGTCTGTGAAGGACAGTGACTCCTCCCAGGCTACCTCCTCTGCTGGGCAACGTGGCTGCAAGCAGCGGGGCTGCGGCTCCTCCGGCTCCCTCGCCTGTGGCTGCGGGAGGCTGGGAGCAAGCTGGGCTTGCTTCCCACAGCCACAGGCGAGGGAGCCGGAGGAGCTCTGCGGAGGCCAGGAGTCCTGCACAGAGCCCACGGTCAGCCCAGTGCTGGTTCCTCTGGCTCCTGCTGCCTTGCCAGGCTGCAACCGAGCCCTCTGGAGAGGCAGTGGTACCGGCAGCTCTGCCGCGTTGACTCTGGCTGCTTGCCTCGAGGTCTCTGAGTCTGTGAGATAACTGCAATGCAATTCGCACTCTGCCCTGTCTTTCCAAGTGATTAATTTGCTGGAGAGGTTCTCTTCTCTCACTGCTCCTTCCTTAGCCTGTGTGTTAGCATCTGCTCCTCCCGTGTGAACACACACCAGGCAGATCTCCAGCTCTTGTAAATTGGACCATGTCTGGTGACACCTTGCCCCAGTAGCGGTTTTGGCCTGTTGGTCTTTGACCATAAACAATGATATTATAAAAGATATTTCCATTTCCTGGCTCTGAGGAGAATCAAAATCCAGCTCTTCATGGTTAGGATACATCACCACTAAGGCATGGAAAGACTCCCCCCTCCTTGTCACTGTTACAGGGTTGATCTGAAAAGCAGCAGAATTTGTGCCCTGCTCTACATTAAGAGCAAGGCTGGTGGCAGAGAGCAGATGGGCATGGGCTGGCATGGCAGGCAGGGGAGCAGTGGCTGAGGTGACTGTTGAGGAAGACCTGGAATTTGGGAAAGATTGTATCTGCATGCAGCAGTAGTCAATATGCAAAGCCTGCTGAGGACGATACCTGGGCCTGTTGTCTGCTTGGGCATCTCAGCAGCCTGCAAGCAAACACTATGGCCAAGCAATTCCCAACGTGCCTTCATCGTTCCTAAACCACGCACCCGTCCATCCTTTCTCCCAACACGGCCGCACATCCGGCCTCAGCCCAAAGTCACGCAAAACTCAGCTGCTAGCACTTACCTGAGCACCCCCTTCTGACACACCCCCCCCACCCGTCCCCTCCTTTCAGCAGCTTCCTAAATCTCCATCCTGAGGAGTGATTTGCCTCAGGGACTCCAGTTCTGCTGGAGAAAAGGCCCCAGTCAGGAGCTCAACTTGCCTTTCCATCACTGGGAGCTGGAGGGTTTCAGACAGCAAAGCCTAGGACATAAATAAAAATTTGGTTGAGACAGCATTGGAAAGTGCTGGACGTGCAAAGAAATGACCTAAAAGGTAAAAGTCAAAGATAAATAAGAACAGTCCGTGTAAACTGTGTGCTCATCTTAACAATAAACAGAGCGGCTGCCGCAGAGAAACTTGAAAGGGCTCCACTCTGCAAAGATGAATGGTTTGCTGAGCCTGCTCCGGGCTTCGTTCGAGGGGCTTCGGCATGAGTAATTGGGTGTGAGAAGCGCTTGCTCACCAGGGCCAGAGCAGGCGAGCTCCAAGGAGGGGGAACGCATAATGATCACTGGGGTTATTTATTGTTT
The DNA here is from genome assembly GCA_020745775.1 of Theristicus caerulescens. Taxonomy (NCBI): domain Eukaryota; kingdom Metazoa; phylum Chordata; class Aves; order Pelecaniformes; family Threskiornithidae; genus Theristicus; species Theristicus caerulescens. The sequence continues at coordinate 26,014,716 of CM036564.1, forward strand.
CGTTTGCTCATTAGCTTGGCATCACCTTAAGTCTCCAGCCGGAGCACGTGACCGCTTTGAACTGGCGCCCCGGGTGTCGCGGACGCTGTGACATGCAGTTTTGATGTGTGCCCCGCAGCTCCCGTAGGATTTCCGCTCTCCGCTCCGCTCAGTCCAGCTGTCCAGCTGGGCATAAATCACCCTCCCCTCCCCAGAACAGCTCGGGGGTTTATTGGTATTATCTATCATTGTAGAGTCCCCGTCTGGACGCGTGCAAGCTTACTGTCTCTCAACAGTGAGGGCAGGATTTCAGTGTGCTGGGAGAGCTAAAACACGGGGAGCTAAAGCCTCGTGGGCTTCCCCAGGCTTGCTATTCATCACAGGCAGCATGCGAAACTGGAGACAGGTCTGGGATATAGCACGGTCGGGTCTTGCTGAAGGCTCTTGCCTGCAGAGGGGCAAGCTCTGCAGCCAGCATGTGCGCTGCTCCCCAAGAGGGGGGAGCACGGCGGGGCCAGCCCTGCTCTCTGTGGCTCTTGGCTGGAGGCTGGCTGAACTTGCACGCCTTTTATCTCCTTGGAAAGGGAAATCATCTTTGCAGGCATTGCCTGGCCTTAGCGGCACTGGGGAAGATGTAACGTTGGAAGACAAGCCCAAGGAGAGAAGAGGAACTTACAGAGAAATTATCAGTTCAGGGACACCAGCATCAGTCCAAAACAGCTGGACAAATGCCAGTCCACTGCTTGCAAATGTAACCTATAACAGAGGACTTTGTCCAACACGTTGTGGACTTCAGCAGGTCACCTGCACAAAGGGAGACTGTCAGTATCAACATCTTGTGCCATTAGCCCCTTTCATTCCTTTAATTTGGCACCAGTATTCCCTAACCTAAAGAAAGCCGGAGTTGCAAGTGACAGACAGAGACCACAGTCTTCCTTAAGACACCCTGATGTCACTCGTGATCATGACAATGTGTCATGTGACTGCCATGATAAAATACAAGCTCAGCAAAACTACATTGGCAGGAGGATTCCAAGAAAACACCTCTGTGATTTGAGAAAGGTGAACAAAATCCCAAACTGCATTGCAGTAGTGTTTACATTGTCCTTGTTCTTCTCCTAGCAGATCTGGTCTGCTTGACTTCCCCCCACTTTTTATTAAGTAGGGTTTGACCATGTTCTGTGTCAATGGCTTGCTAGAGCGTACTGCTTAGGGTGAGCCTTCGGAAAGTACCTACCAGCAGGAATGGTCATATCATCAAACTTGTCAGTAGACGGATCCATTGCCTGACCTATATCCTAGCAATGAGTATAAAATAATGGAATGAGAACTCAGTGGTAAAAGAAACATGGGAAGTCCTCTGTTCCTTCTTTCAGAAAAACCAGCTAGTTAGCAAAAGCCAATGCAAATAACTAAATGTTTCAACATGCCGTAAAAGGCAGCAGGCTTTGAGTTCTGCTGGGAGGAACCTCGAAAGTCTTCTGTTGAGAAATTTGTGTGCTCGGACATGGAAAACTGGAGACTGGAGGCAAGAGCCTTTTAGAAGATCCTAGGTGTTGGGAAAGAGCTCATGTCCTTAGCTTTCATCCAACACAAAAGATCTAACACAGAGAACAGCAATAAGCACTTGACTTGGCCATAAGGTCAAACACAATGTCAATGATGTGTCCAGGGTGATGGATGTAAGGGGCATCAGAAGGCAAAAAGGTGTTTTTAAATCTGTGGACCCACTCGCAAATATCAGGTGGGTTTTCTGTGAGTGCCCACCCAGGAGGCATCACCCAGCTTCTCTGGAGACAGCCAGAATTACAATGCTCCCAGATGTTGTTCTGAGCATCCACCCTGGCACAAACATCCTGCAAATGCCTCTGTATTCTCTCCAGCAGTTTGCAAGCTCCAGATAATGCTGACACTTAGACTTTTCCCCCGACCTCTCCCTGGCTGCCTTCCCACCTTCCCATCCCAGCTCCATGCAACACAAGCAGCAGATCTCCCTTCTCAGGGCTGTTTTCCCATTTTTTCCTGTGATGCTCTGTTCTGTCATATGCCCCACATATGTGCCAGAGTTCGGCTCGCTGGGGCTGCAGGCGGGGGGCAGCTGCATGGCATGGGTGCTACCCTTATTAACCCGCTTCCTCCCTGGGACACAAAACTGGATGCCTGTGAAATGCTCTGGGTGGCAGTCACAGTTCTCTGCAGTCCCTCCTGCACCAGCAGAGAGGATGGCAGGGATGAGCAAAGCCAGGTTTTGCAAAGCTGGTTCCATTCCCTTCTCACTAGCCGTGAACACATGCAGCAGGTCCATGTCCAGGCTTCCTCCGTTCCTCCACCTGGAGTCATCCAGGTGAGTGCAGATGCAGTGCCCAGGTAACTGGACCCTGTAGGGGGATGAAGAGGCCCTGGAAGCCTGCAGGAACAGAGTGCTCCAGCTGAAAAACCCAAGTGCACCTCTGTAATGCTGGATGACGGACACATTAAAGGCATCTATTTCAGCTCCTTGGAGCCAGATGCCTCCTCCTTCCTCCGCTGGACAGAAAGCTGGCTCAGCATGGAGTTTTCTCTCCCATTTCCTAGGGATGTCAGTCAAAGCCAGGCTCTTGGAAGTTCAAGCGTGGCCAAAAGGAAGCAGATTTCAAAACACACCCCTCCCTCCATTCCCCCCTTCCTAGGCCTTTTGTTTCCAGTTCCCCCTCCTCCCATCAAAGAAAGAAACAAGAAAAGATTCTGGAGTCACCAAGCCATGATCTATCATTCTTTCAGGGGAGTTTCTTCTAATATTAATCAACACAAGCCTCTCTCCCCACCTCCCCCGCCCCAAGGGAGCAGCGGGCTTGGAAAGCTCAAGCGGGTTTCGGATGGGTCTTGTGGCAAAATTCCTCAGTTCTCAGTTGGAGCAAGATGGTGTCGGGGCAGTTGCCAGACTTTCTGAGATTCTTGGAAGATAAATGAGATTCACTGCCTATTGCCTAGTGCCGTGAAGGCATAGGACACCCAGAAACTCCGCTGTTTTCTGCAAAGCGACTGGCAACTTTGTCCTGCAAATTAGGGCCAGAGTTCCCACTTCGCTGCAATTGTCCCCAGCAAAGAAGGTGAGGCTCCAGCTGGGAGCTGATGACTCCTTCTGTATTTTGCTTTTCAACCCTGGACCAGATTGCAGAAGCATAAAGATTATCCTAAATATGTCAGCTGCTGACAGACCTCCGGGCGTGGCCTCCCAGTGGCACAGACTGAGAGTACAATTTCTCAGGCCACTTTTTGCCCTTTGGGTCCCTCCCCTCGGTCTCTCGGGGGGTGCCAGCAGAGTGACGCAGGAGTGACTTGTTCCCTCCCTGTGCCCAGTGGTGACAGCTTTGCACTGGGACATGAGGCAAGTTTGGGCTGTTTGGAGGGTGCAGGGGGACTGAAGTGAGGCGGAGAAGTTGCCTTGTCCTGCAGTCTCTCCCCCCCCGGGTACGGCATGAATGCCTCTGGTGTTAAGCTCTGCAGATGAGCCAAAGAATGTCCTCAGTGGCTGCCAAGTGGGACACTCCCATCCATGCAGTTCAAGACACTGGCTGGCTTACTCTCAGGCCAGGGCTCGGGTCCCTAGATGGCAAGAGGCACACAAGGAGCTCCCAGGTCCTCCTTACCAGGAGGTAAAGCAGGTGCCCAGTCAGTGTTTAATCTCCTGGGGAAGAAAGAAGGACACTTTCAGGATTCCAGGTATTCTTAGAAGAGGTTCCTCTTCCTTCCTCCATATCTGGCTCCCATGCCACACTCTTGGCTGGGGATGAATTCATTTTCCGCTGTGCCCATCATTGATGATTTGGCTGTTTTGCAGAACATCATTTACAAAACCTCGCACCCATGCTGTTGATGTAATTTTGCCACTAGATTTGCTCTAGTCCATTAAAACCACAGTGAAGGTGTTCTAATCTTTCATGAATCCTTGCAGGCTCTGCTGACTTCATGGATCTTGCCATGATCTCTGCCCTCAGCATCCCTTTGACTTTTCCTTTCTTTTGCTATTTAGTTGGTTTAAGCATCAACAGCCATTAACAGACACGAAGCAACTGTCTTATTAATCTTCCTGATAGCCTTAAAAGTACAACAGACAAGAGGGAGAACAAAAGGAAACCTTCCAAAACCCTGCATGAGAACCTGGGTGCTGGAGCATAAGTGGACCACACCACCCCTGAAATACCTCCCCAAAAGAGTCAAAACAAGTCACAGCAGAAGAATTTGCTGACAAAATAGTGCGCCCTCCTGAACACTTTGATTAAGACAGCTAATTAATCTGACAGCTAAAGATTGTGACCTGAACGTTCTCCACTACCAAGAGTAGGGACTGCCTCTAAAGCATACCCATGTGAGTGCTCAAACTGACTTGCAAAAGTCTCCTTCTGATTGCAGATGATCTCGTAACAATCCCTTCAATATATGTCACCAGCAATAAAGGTGTCCTCTCTGGATCCTGATCTCCAGAACACTCTTGCCATATTTTATTCACTTTTCATCTCTCTATAAAGGTAGATGATTTCACACTCCCCAATTTCTGATTTTCACTCTCATTGTTTTATTATTTAACCCTGCAAGAAGTTCTTTTTTTTTCTCTTTCTTTTTTGCAAATATCAGACTAAAGAGTCATAAATATTGATACGATGTTGAGGACCAGGTTGTAATTACATATGGCCCATTCCTCTTCCAGAGATCAGGACTGCCAAGGAAAAAGCGTAATACTTAGTGTGCTTGTAAAATTCCTTTTTAAACTCAACATCAAAATCTGCTGGCTCTGGGTCAGGCCTCGGTCATTTGCTTTACCCCTATGGGACAGCCTGGGCAGTTGGCACAGAGCCAGGGGCCAGGGCAGCACAGCCCTTCCCAGGGCTGACCTGCTCCAATATGCCTCCCCCATGAGGCTTTGCCAGAGAAAACCTCACTATACTCACTATATACAGTGAATACACTAGTACTTATTTGCCTCATGGTCCTTTTCATGGCTCAAGGATAATCACTGACACAGAATTAAAAACACAGTCCCCATCTCGAGGATCTTACTGTCTGGCTGCACTAGCCTTTCAAGTTAATGTCCAACCCTGATCTAAATTTCCATGAAGACTCTTCTGTTGAGGCTCATCTCAGAAGACTTTTGGTTGGATGTTTGAAAGACTTTCCAATAACTTTGGAGGAAAGTGGTGACATTGAATTGATTTTGGTGAAAATTCCCACAGAAAAATGCTTCATATTAGAATTTTTTCCAGCTATAGAAATTGTGCTGGGGTTTCAAAAATACTATTTGATTTGGTTTGTTTTATCTTATTTCATTTTGTTGATTTGTATATTCTTCTTGTTTCCACTATTTCTTTTCACATCACCATAAGCACATGCTAGAGATACACTTGGAACTAGCACAAAAAGGATAGCAAATATAATGTAGAAAGGAAGGAAGACAAAATGGTATTTTGAAATTTGACACATTTCCAAAACTGGAAGCAGTATTTTTCTGAAACAAAAGCTTTTTTAAATGTCTGAAATGATCTTAAAATCCTGCTTCACTGAAAGTTATAAACATATTATTTTCATTTTTAGTTTAGACAGAAAGAAAACTCATTGGTGACGACATCTCCTGTACAAGTGGCATTCAGAGGCTGAAGCAGCCCTCGGTCTGTGTCTTTAAGAAGGAGGGATGACAAGAGGCTGGCATGCAGTGGCTGTTAGCATTTCCAAGATGCTTTGTATTATGGCAGGACAGAAGAGTTGACAGTCTCTTCTCAGTTCTGTGGTTAGCTGGCTACAGGCATGCAGTCATTACTTTATATTAATGTGAGATGTGAACATTGTTTTGCTGGTTATAATTATTCTCCAAGCAGTACAACCTTAAAAATTACAGCTTTGGAGAATGTCTTTCTCTGTAGTTCTTCCTGGGAGTCCCTGCCTCAGTCGGTTCCCAATAATGAGATTTTCTAAGGGGGCTGGGAACGTATTGATTGATTTATTTGCTTTTGGATGTTAATTAACTTTGATGTTCTGGAGCCACGCTCCTGGCTGCCATACTGCATGCAGGGGAACAGCGGGGCCGGGCCTCCGTTTAGGAAAAAGACCACAGCGGGGGTCAGATGGGAGTGAGCGTCGCTGGTTTGTGTTGCATTTTGCTCCTAAGCCAGAATTAGAAACCTTTCTGAAGAGCCCTTCTTTTCACAAGACACCCCAATGGACAGGAGCAAGGGTGTCCCTGTGCACCAGGCATTTCTAATATGGCCAAGGCAGATGGAGACGCCCCGGCGTGGGGCTGCCCTCCAGCGAACCGGGAGTGGGAACTGCCCACGCCCCCATAGGCAGCTGTACCTTCTGGCAAAGGTTGTCCTGCAGCTGCCAGGGCCCCCGGCTTCCACTCTCACTGGGACAAAAACAAGGCAAAGACATCTGAAACAATTGCTTAAGCAGTGATGAAAGGGATCAGCCTCCCTTTATCTCCACAAAAGACACTGTGTCATCAGTCTTTGCACCATATTTCAGCACTATCCTCTCCACCGAGCCTGCCAGCGAGGGGCTGTGCGGCTGCACAAGCAGATGTGGTGATGGGTTCAGTGCTGTTGAGTCTAAGGCTTGGATGAAAACCAAGCCGCTCCTCTCACACAGGCAAGAGCCATCATCAGTGATGACCTCCAGTGACACTCAGCTCTCAATGGGGTCTTAACCAGAGCCTTCCCCCCTGTCACCAGAGCCCCTCAGCACACATTGAAACGAGGCTAGAAGCCCACCCAAGCCCTGCTAGGCCTTGGGCTTGTGTTGCTGTGGCACACCAGCGGTAGGAACTTAGGAAGGAAAGTAGGTGGCTAATGCCATGCACTGACGTTCCCTCCTCAGCCCAAAGGATTGGTAGACATTTGCAAACATTCCAAAAGTGGCTGACCTTCAGCTGGGGTTCAGAGTGTACTTCAAGGTCCAAGTGAGGCTGCAACATCCAAACTGCTTGAATGATGGAAGTGTAAGCCCTTATTTTTCTTCTTTACTACTTACCTCCTCACTCTTTCTTTGTTTTGTCTTAGTGCATAGCAGGGCATAGCAGGGCAAAGTGAAATAGGAACAGAGGGATGTACTCATTTCTTCTGGTAATGGAGAAGAGAGATGGCCTCTTTTGCAGAGGAAACAACCCTGCGCTTGCAGAATATAATTTTAAGAACTCTAGCGTTAATGTTTACATGATGCTGCCTCTACTAGAGCAACACATGTGATATCCACATTTATGGTAGCAGCCTCCTCAGCCATCATTTTGCCACACACATCATAAGTCAGCAAGACCTCCTGCGTGTTGCTCATGGAGCTCTGGCTCTGTGCCTCTCCTCCAACCAATTTGTACCATCCTCTGAGTATTTAGCAGCTTGCCACAGTGCAGAGCCAAGCCATAAATCCCTTGTGGGGAGCCGTGCTATAAATGTCCACTTGGACCTCTGCACTGCCAGGGTGAAGCAGGCTGTCCCCTGAGGCCACTGGAAAGAAGCTCCTTCCCTGCTCCCGGTCATGGAGTCACCCTTAGAGCAGAAAGGGCCAGGTGCCTACTGCTGCTGCTTAGAAAGGACCCAGTCTGCCTTGAGCATGGTGGTGTGGTCAACCACAGGACACAACATGCTGCCTTTCCTTTCAGTTGTGTCCAAAACTCTCGGCAGTGGCCTCAGTTACTAATAAGTGACATAAGGGTTTGAGATCCGGACACAGCTTGGTGGCTGCTTTTTGATCTCACATCTAAAAAGCCAGTCTATAAATGATGCCACAGGAGAGGTGAGTGAGGAGAGCCCCAGTTAACCTGGACAATTCACTCCTGAGCAGGATGCAGAGAGCCTCACTGAACTTAAAGTGAGACAACAGCAACTCTGCCCTGCTAGGATGGATCTGGCATAGCCAGATGGTCCAATGGAGCAAAGTCAAAGAGCTTTCACACTGCAGCAAGAGGTGGATAGATGAGAAGGGGCAAGAAAAAACGTGGGCGTACCCATTCCTGCTCATAACATGGAAGCAGCAGAGAGCTGGTGCTGCTCATCAGCAGGGTGGATGCAAGTATCCCCCTAGAGAGCAGGCAAGTATTAAGGTGTAATCGATCATTCATAGTAAACCAAACTTTGGGCTCCTGCTTCCTCTCTCTTTCTAATTCAGGCCCAAATCCCCCAGGATTATTCAGATATCTATCTCCTCTTCAGACACATACTTCCCATTACTGTTAATGAAAGGGTCCTAAATAGGAGGCAGATGCCTAGATCCTTTAGAGGACCTGGGATCCTGGCAGTCACTGATTTCTGTCAATTAACTCATTTTTTCTGCTGGTGGAAATGAGAACAGAATTTAGCTCACTGCTCTCAGAGCACTCAGTGGGTACATGTGCCAATATGCACTCAAAGAATAGATATCTCTAAATACTGGAATGGGTAAATTTTATTCTCAGCAGCAGCAATGAACCTGATTGCTTTCTGCAAATGGAATTTCTTTAGAAAACTCTGGCATGATTTCATCACCCCTTTTTGAGAACCTAGTTGGCATCTTTCATTTTACTTCATTCTCTTTCCTCTTCCTCACAGTTTCTATCTTGAGATGGCAGGTTGGAAAAGTCTAGCTATCAGCAGACCCGTTTGTCCTTGCTTTACCAGCTCCTCTGGTCAGCTGCGCATCCTTCCCCCTTTGCTTTGTATTTTCTTTACAACTTTGGGATCTGCCTTTTCCCAGCTCTTCATGATGTTGAGCTCCTTGATTTCTGGAGCATTTTAGCACATTGAAATCCTTTGAGCATATTCCCTTCCTTGGGTCTCTGAAATGTTTGATCTGCTAACCGTGCTTCCCATTACTGACGGTAATAGCCAAACCGATTTCATGCAGGCCAATGCTTTCTGTGTTACACTAATCAGGACACAGCAATACAAGCCAGCTCTGTACATTCAGTGGCACCTGGATGGTTGATGCATGGCCAAAGTGCCTCAGTATGGTTTGTGGTAACATGTAAAGGCCCGTAGTTTGCATAAAGCCCAGGTTCCAGTGCTTGGGCGCTGGGAACACTGAGCTGGCACTCAAAACTGTAGTGTTGACATTGTGCTGAATGGGAAAAAGTAGCCAGGATAAAAAGTCCTGAATAAGAGCAGCTCTTAACCACTCCATGTTAAGAGGAAAGCAGCTCCCGGAAGCCAAACAGCTGCTGCATCCCCCTCTACACCTCATGTGTCCAAATCTTACAAGTGACCAAAAGTCTCAACTTTACTTCCAGAGATTTTCTGAATCTCTGCTGTCTCTTTGGGTTTTTCTCTCTAGCGTTCTGTTGACTGATAACAGAACCTAAAACCATAAAAGTTATCAATTTCCAAGTCCCTCTCTACCCTGACAGATCCATAAGCTCTCTGAAGGAAAACAAACAAGCCAGCAGAGCTGCACTCATTTTTATTCCTCCAAGGAGGACCAGAGAAACCAGCAGCCTTTTGTCCTCCTAAGCTTTCCAGAGCACCTCAGAGAACCAAAGACATTTACTCACAACAGAGTACTCACCCTTTCTCTCTATAGCTCTAATCCCACCCAATGGCTGGGTTAGGCATGTGGGATGGGTGAATCCATACCTTATGGTATCTGTGGTAGAGTGCAAAACTGCCTCAGTGCCCAAGACCAGCATGCTGACCCCCAAAGAAATGCAGAGATTTCCAGCAACATGACACAAGTGTTCCAAATCAAACCTCGAGCATCATTCATCCAGTCTCCAACACAGTCCAAACTATGGGAGAGACTTTATGAAACAGTGGCAGCTGAGCTGGACTTACCAGGGCTCTTTTAGCTGCCATGAACTGCACTAACAATCCAGCTATTGGCCAACAGTCTGAGCTGTCTGTAACAGATGACTGGGTGCTATGGGATCGTTCTCCGAGGTCTCAGACAATGAAAGGACTGTGTTTTTCCCAAGCCTCCTCACTCACTGCCACATTTAATGAAGATACATAGTGGGACAGTCAGCACCTTAGGTGGTGAGACCATCAGTTGTCTTCTGCAATGAAAGGGGGTCTTTTTTTCACCCTTCTAGTTACTGAAGCTTATTGAGAGAGACTGTAAGAGATGAATTATCCCAGCTGAAAAGTCTGGGCCTGTTAAATCTTGTAGGGTGGCTAGCTGGGCAGCACTATTGCAACATGAAGATGACTCAGCCACATAGCATCTTTGTTGGCATCCTATTAGCTGCTGCCGAGACGATTATTTCTTTATTGCTAAACAGAGTCTGTCAGTGGCTTGGGGCACTTCTGTGAAAAATGTAACAGAGGCAGAATAATAATTCAAAACATGCCAGACCAGAAAGCCATGGCTCATCATATGAGACTCCTTCTGCCTGAAAATCAACCAGTCCAGATTGTTCAGGGTGGGTGAACCAACGCCACAGATGCTTGTGACTTCACCAGAAGCAGTGCATCCTTCCAGGAAAGCAGGATCCCCTTCTCATGCAAATGGCCTTACAAATGCAGAAGCAGAAGGGAGCAGAGAAATTCTCCAAGTGGAAGCTACATCAGCAGAACTGACTCAGAAGAGAAATTTGCTTTTCAAAGTTTTCCATGAGGCATCAGCTGCTCTTGGGTGAAGTGACGCTAGCAGGCAGCATCGCAGTTACTTTCCCACTGTGGGAACCGAACCCTTTTAAAACTGTTTTGACTGTAGCTAAGGAATTAGAGAGATGGATGAAGCCAGCCGAAAGTGTGACAATCTCCTAAAGGCGCACAGATGGTGAGCAGACCCTGGAAATGGATTCACTTTGAGCAATCTTTGCTTTCCTGAAGCACATTTTGGACAGTTTTCAACCTCTCTGAGGACCTGAGGAAACCCGTAACTTCTCAAAGGCAAAATGAAGGGCAAGGGGGGAGACAGGAAAAAAGCATGATTTTTCCTTGAATCGCACATTCACACATAGTTATTTATTTACTTGCCCTTTGACATCGAGAGAAGCTCATCTCTCAGAGAATGATCACCCGTGGCTCAGCCCAGATGGAGGTGGGATACAAATTTCTTTGCCAGTGCTAACCATGAAAAGATTTTCCCATTTTACCAGAAACCACAATCTCCCATAGTTCCCAGACTTCTCAAGTGATGTATAGCTTGGTAATTGTCCTGAAAGATAAGGGAAAGCCTCCTCTGTGGTTGCATTTGATATTGGCTTGATGTATGGGATCGCTCAGTGCCGGCTCGGTGGAGGGTGTCTAGAGACAGCCTTCTTCTGCCTTCTTCTCGCTGGGGAACCTCTGCTGGTGGCAAGCAGGATCCTGAGGGTTGCAAATTGCTTTCCCACATCTAACATCCCTTTCATAGCAGCCTTAGTCAGTTTTTGGCATGAGGAGGAGAACTAAAGAGTTGTTTATAGTTGCTCCGGAGCCTCCTCTGCAGTGCTGCCACCCCTGCGACACCCCTGCACCAGGGACTAAAAGGAGCTGCTGAGTGCAGCCCAAAAGGGTAGGAGGGAAATGGGGTATGGGGGGAAAGTCTTGCAAGTGGAAGAGGGAGAAAAGCTTCTGGAGAGGGAAACCTTCACCCACAGCAAGTGGCAGAAGCCCCTTTTTTTGGGTCAGTGCAAGTGACACTGGAAAAACCCTCAATCAATCGCCTATTAGAAACACTGGTTGTGGCAAATCCTGCTAACTAGACGGAGCCTGATGTAGAGACCTTCCAGCGTGGTGCTGTATAGAACAGATGGACGACTTAAGATTTTCAGATAAGACTGCGATGCTTAATTTTCCACTTTCTGGAAAGAAATGAGGACTCTGTTAAGAATTTGGGATAAGATTGTCCAAGCAATCGGGACGAGCAGCCGCTAGATGGCACGTCATCCTCTCCAAACTCGGTACCCCACAGCCATGAAAGTCCAGGATGACCCGCTCATCCCACACAGGCACAGCAAAAGGCTGAAATGTTATCTCAGCTTCTGTTCTAAGAAAACTCTGGCACACTTTGCAGTTATTTTGCATTGGGGCTCTGCAATCTGATGAACATTCCTCTGTGATTTTGAAAGGATTTTAAAATAAGCTGCACACAGATTTTGCAAACTTGCTCTCACTGGTTTCAGTGGACATGTACTAGGACTGCAAAGAGCATTTATGTGCAAAACAGCTCGTAAAAGGAAATATACAGTGCTTTGTTCTCCCACAGGAGGGCTAGTGAATTATTTGGGTAGAACCCACATGAAGTAAGAAGTTATTGGTAGATACTATTTTCCAGATCCTCAGCTGCTGTTATGTGGTATGCTTCCCTCGTTTATACTAGCTGAGAGTCTAGTCTCTAGGTCTCCAGGTCAGAATTAAGCAAGACACCAAGAGGTCTTTGGAGAAAGGAACTTTTATTTGAGGGGACTGCCAAACACATTAGATTTGGACCACTTTCTCTCAGAGATTTAATCTCAGAGGAACTGGCAAAACAGAAAAGGCCCAGAAACAGGAGTGAATCAAGCACATTAAGGCATTATGCTGTAAGCCACAGTGTTTTCCATGTGTAACAGCAAATATCTGAAGTCTTTCAAAGCAGAGAGTTCCCGTGTAGCTTTTGTCATTGAAAAACTGGCTTGCACTATGCAGAAATTGAAAAGGAAGCTAAGCTTATGGATTTCCCTATCAAGTCAGTCTTAGGTACCATAAAGAAGTTGGGTTCTGGTGCAAAAAAGGCTTAAATCACCTCCTCCCCCTAGAAATTTACCCACTGTAATATGAAGAAGGATTAGGACTATTGTACAGGGTTTTAAAATTCTCCCTCATCTTCTCTGTTTGTGCACAAGGGCAAAGACTGTGCTTTTATTTGATGTTATTTTGAAATTATCCTTTTAAAAAATGCTATTTTGTGAATTCAGTAAAGTAGCACTTTGTGTTTCAGTTGCATGCCTGTAAACATCTCTAGCACTTGTTAGAGGGTGAGTCAAACCAGCCCTAGCTCTCTGTAACACGAATTAGGTCAAGTTGGACAACAAATATGTTACTTTTATGAAAAAAACCCGAGCAACCAAAAATAAATATTTGAATTTCCTAAACACATTTAAAACTGATCGAGAGCATACAGCAAAGCTATACAGCTGGGAGGGGAGGAAAAGGGAGTCTCACATTTTTTGAGTTCTCTATGTTGCTGATCACGATGGAGTCATGGTGCCTCACTGAAACTTTGGGGTACTTCTACAATGCAAATAACAAATAATCATCCCCAGGAGAGCACTACTGGAGATCCAGCCCCAGATTTGAGACTAAAGAGAGACACCAAGTGGAAGAAAGGCACATGACCAGTTGCAAGTCATCAGCGGACCTCAAGGATTTAATTCCTACACGCGGTTCACTGCAGCTTTACGTGCATAAATACATGATGCAGGGGCGCATTTGGGCACCTCACTGCCCATGTCGGCATTGAAACTTGCATCTGGGTGAGAAAGAGCAGGGAGGCAAAGGTGGAAAAGAGACTTCTTTCAATGCAAGATTTAAAATTGCCTCTACACAGCAAGGAGGTACTTGGATGCCTTCATAAAAGAAATTGAAGGGAATTAAGTCTCTAAATACTTTTGTGGATCTGAGCTTATGTAAGAAGTATTAGTGTCACAGGATTGTTTGTTCTACTCGCCTTGCTCCTTCAGGTAAATCACACCAGTGTTGCACATATTTCCCTGAGAAAATATCCAGCCTGCCAGTGCCAGCTCCTGAGTGCTTTCATTTACTTTGTCAGACCTTGAACTGGGTTTTCCTTCCTTGGGTTTTCTAAAGTGTTTTTGTTAACTGGACTGAAAGGGATGACTTCTCACCAGTCTCCAGAGCTGTGGGGTGTGGAATTAATACTGCCTAAGCAATAGCATCTGTCCCAGCATAGCCCAAATGCAGATCAACAGGGAAGGTTTCCCCTTTGCTGAGTAATGTTCATTCCTTTCAATCCAAGGTAACAGACAGGTAAAAGAACTGTCAAGAAACAGATGAGTGTTTAAACACAGTTATTCAGCCTTGTATTACAGGCAGAGCTGGTCCAGGTCAACATGGGTGCCAGGAGTGCATCACATATGAGATCTGCCCAGATGTGCCCATGTTTCTCTGGTGCCAATTCTGTTCTTCCTTTTTGAAAGACAAAGGCAGATCCATGCAACTTTGCATTCAAGTTATGATCTTAGGAGGAAAGTAGTCTTATTATCAGCACTCTGGCTCCTTCTTCTTACTATGCAGAAAAATGCATATACTCATCCAGGCAGCCTAATCTCAGAAACACTGTTATGGGAAGTTATTATGCAAAATAGCTCAAATCTTGTGGGAAGGGAGGGATCTCATGGTGCTTTGGCAATTCACAACCTCCCCGTGTAAAGCTGGACATAAAATCCAGAATATCACTTCAATCTGTAAGTACTAGATCAAAACAAGGTTGGAAGTGGAACCTATTGTGCTCCAGCAGGCTGCCTTTAGAAACAAGACCCTACCTGGTTCCTGGAGGAACGGTGGATATTCTTGTTGCCCTCTGAACAGGAGGTTGTGATTCAAGTTAAGGTCTTTCCTGCAAAAGGCACAAACAAGACGCCTTGTATCTCCAAGGAGAGAGAGCACACTGGAAGAAGCAGAATACTTCTGTGTAAGAGGAAGAAGAAAGATTTTGGTGTCTAGTATGGAAGCCTCAGGAGTAAGGTCAAGTTCTTCACATGTTCATCCATATCTACATGTGTTTAAAAGGACCGAGCCTGAATGCTACCTCTTTGGAATTAGTTTCTGGTTGCCAAAGATGACTGCAAAAAGCACAAAAAAGGACTGTAAAATTGGGTTAAGTCCTAGCTCCACCAAGTTCCACAAAGTCACACTATGGGAGTGTTAGCCCAGGCATGCCCAGGTACTGAACAGAGCTCGGCAGCACAAGCAAGAGCTCCTTAGTGACTGGGATGCTTTTTTTGTGCCCTGGTTTTGGCTGGGATAGAGTTAATTTTCTTCCTAGTAGCTAGTATAGTGCTGTGTTTTGGATTTAGTATGAGAATAATGTTGATAACACACTGATGTTTTAGTTGTTGCTAAGCCATGTTTATACTAAGTCAAGGACTTTTCAGCTTCCCATACTCTGCCAGGTGCCCAAGAAGCTGGGAGGGGGGCACAGCCAGGACAGCTGACCCAGACTGGCCAAAGGGCTATTCCATACCATATGACGTCATCCTCAGTATATAAACTGGCGGGGGGAGCTGACTGGGGGCAGTGATCGCTGGGCATTGGTCAGTGGGTGGTGAGCAATTGCACTGTGCATCTTGTTTTGTATATTCTTTTGTCATTATTATTACTACTATTATTTTATCTTCCTCTGCTCCTATTAAACTGTCTTTATCTCAGCCTGAGGGTTTTACTTTTTTTTTTTTCAATTCTCTCCCCGTCCCACTGGGGCAGGGGGGCGGCTGAGTGAGCAGCTGTGTGGTGCTCAATTGCCGACTGGGGTTAAAGCACATTTTGAAACTCATCTGGCATTTTCTGTCTTATCTGCCTCAAATGAGCAAGCCCATGGCAACAGACATGGTCTCGTCTCAATCCAGAGATGTCTGTGACCTGCTCACACTCTGTGGAAGACTTTTTGAGATTTGTTTCTATAAGGATTTTAAAAAAGGGAGGAATTATGGAAAGCATAGGATGATAAATCTTGATGATTTGTTCCAGCAAATTTCCCATCCCAAAGGTCAGACAGACATCCAACTCATGGGGGCACATGCTCCCATACTTGCTAATGCTCAATGGATCACAAAAGCTTAGAGTTCAGAAGTCCCAAAGTTAGTGCCTAGGAAGACACATCCCTGTGTGCTGCATTTTCTCGTGCCCATTGAGGGGGGAGCAATCATTTCTTGCAAAAAAACCGAGTTGGGGAATGCAGTCACCTCTGTAATAGTCAGCTGTGAGGGACCCCTACCAGGGTCCAAAATAACCAAGCTACAGAGGAATCTGCTTCCCATTAGGTGGTGCCTCTGGCAGAACAGTTTCCCTTTGGCTTGTCCAAGTCTAACTTTTGCTGGAAAATTTCAGTTGCCTGCATTTCTCACTTCAACCAGGGGAGGGCAACTGGTCATCAGGAAAATTAATGCAGTTCACTAAAGCTGACTTGTTCACTTCGAAGTCATAAAACTCAGAATTAGTAAAAATAATTAATCCTGGAAAAAAAACCAGACTACTTTAAAGACATACCTTTAGATAAACATTTTTTCCCTAATGTAAATTAAAATAGTCTCCCCTTGCCCCACAAGCCCTACCAACCATTGCACTTTTATTGCTGTTCACTCTAACCTTTAGTCTTTGTATATGATTAATCTGCTAGTAAATGACAGCTTTTGGCAAATAAAAGAGGATTCCAGTTACAGTGCCATGAAAGCACTTCTGTCAAATTAGACTTGACAAAATCGGTAATTTTAAATCACGCTTTGCGTTCTATCTATTTTATACTGTGTTATTAAACAGATACTGTGAACTGTAAGCTGTTTGATCATGTGGGGTTTTTTTTAACTTTGAATTTAAACAGAAAAACTACAGCAATTCTTTGCTCTGTTTTTGAAGTCTTTCCTCCTTATCAAAGCAATTTTGAAAGAACATTTTTTTCAAAGTTAGGCAGTTTGTATTGATAATTACAGCACTCATCACTATATCACCTGAACCCCTCAATGTTTTAGCCCTATCAGCACAGAAATCCTTCCCCTCTTAGAGTCCAAGTGTGGCCAATTCAAAGACATTTTAAGGGAAAGAAATATGCAAACATTATAAATCCACATGTGTCTTCCTCTTTCTCTGTTCTCCCTAATGCCAAGGGCTAATTTCCTGCTTCTGATACATGTAACACTGGGCAGCAACCTGTGCCAGTGAACCTCAGACCCCTTCTTCTCAGAGATCCTCTGAGACTAGAGAAAAGTGGTGTGGTCCCTTCCGCTCTGCAGCTCGCTGCAGAACAACCCCGAGACCTTCCATCCCTGCTTCACAGAGAGACACGAAGCGCTGCTTGTACATAAAATGGTGGGAACTTGCTTGCTTGTATCCCACTGTTCCAGAATGGCTCCTACCCAGCCAGGCATGGTTTTACCAACAGAGAATGAGGGGCTGTAGCTCCCTCCATCATTAGCAGCCACCCATAATTAGTAGCCACCCATGCAGTACTTGTGTTTTTCATTGCAAAGCAGTGGGGCTCTGAGGACTGTACAGCTTCTCACAACCCAGAGCAAGGCTGCAAACGGCTGTAAAGGCACAGCACAGCCAGCTCTGTGCAGGGCATTAGTATTCCCCTGTGCTTGAAGGAGACAGACCTTGTGTACAAATGAATCAGGACCTGTATGAGGCTGCATCCCAGGGACTTGGACTCGTGTGCAGACTTCCTCTGTTTATCCACAGAATAGGCCATGACTTGACTGGGTAAAGAGATTAATTCCTTCTAAAAAGAAAGTATTCATTTGACAGGGAATGGTTGTTGTGTTTGAAATGAAGATGGCCCAAGGCAAAAACAGATTGCTTGGCTGAATGACCTGTTGGCTGGTCTCTGGCTGCCTTTGAAATGGTATTCGGTCTTCAGCCTTACAAGCCACATAATGGTGGGTTTCTCCAGCCTGCCTGTTTTCTTACAAGCACTTTTATCTCGTCACTAGCTGAGAATCCAGCCTACTGTGTATGTTGTAAAAGATGCTGTTTATACTTGGGCTTTTAGTTTACCATCTGTGCACAGCTCAGCTGCAACATCTCTGCAGATCTGTTTCTCCTCTGTTGCCAAGTCCCTGCTGCAAGCCCTCAGAAGAGCATGATTTACTTCAAACTTTCTAGTAACATTCAGGCTCTTTGCAACTTCCCTTTTAAAACCAATCCCCTGTTCTCAGCAAGTGCCATGGTATAGTCTTAATGCTTTTCTACAGACTCACTGATTCAAATCTGAGTGGCACTGAAGCATAACCAGTTACACATGCAATCGCTGATGCATATATACCTCCACACTGCCCTTGCTAACATGTATCCCATTCTCAAAGCCATTGACACAAATTCGTTCAGGCACCAGAGCTGCCGGCACATACACAGTCCATTTGCACTGCACCTTGTAATCACTTTTTATTTTAAATCCATTTTCTTTAAGAAGCAGCCTTGCACTAATCCTCCGGGGGCATATTTTGAGCCCAGGCTTCCTTTCTCAAAGTAGGACACTTTTTGTAAGAATCGGAAACAAGCTGCATGCTCAGTACCTGTAGGCTTGGGTACTCTGTCAGTGCACAGATGAGAAAGACTGAATATAAGAACAGGCAGGCACTACTTCACCTGCCCCATAGAGCCTTGCGTCTTTATAGGTAAGCATTCTGGCTTACACAGTACGGGCATGAGCCTGACCAGATGTTTAAATTAAAGACAAAGCCTATTACAGAGAGGGAAAGGGGAAAGAAATAGTACTTGCAATATTCTGTTTGAGAGTAGGAGTGTTTTTACTGAAGGTTAATTCTGCTTGAAAAGAGATTCTGGAGTGCTACCCATTTCCAGAGAGACACATAGTCCCCAAGACTGGTTGTAAATGAGTTTTCAGATACTCCCCCAAATAATTCTGATGCAAAATTTGTCCTCGTCTTAGACACTAACAACTGACCTTGCAACTCTTTTGGTAAGAGAGAGGAGCCTGAGCAAAGTTAGGTTTATTAGACAGTTTGCAGGCCATGGGTAGCCTGGTATTGCTGTGGACAGCTGCAGAAATAGAGGTGACGAGACCACACCTACAAAAAAGTCCCTGTGCAGAGCGAGTTGTTTCACTTCCACCTACCTTATCGTCCCTGTTCTGCTTCAGCACCTGCATTTCAACTATCTCTCCCTGCCCGAGCCCAGAGGCCAGCTGCAGCTCGATGAGCCTGCAGTTACCTGCCGGTGGCCCGGAGGAGGGCAGGCAGCCCGGGGTGCTGCGTGCAATGTGTGTGGCACTCAGCGAGTGGCACCTGCTCTCCAGGTGCAGCCCCCTCCCACGGCCTCTCCTGTCTCACGCTATCCAAGATGCATGAAGGAGGACTTGTTATGTGGCCTGCGTTCACCCATTACGTGACAACATGCTCATCCTGCCAACAATGTAAGATGTCTGCAGGATAATGTACAGGCTAGTGGGAAGGCTGCTGAGAACCACTGCTGCGAAAGGGGAGAAGGATGTGTTTAATCCTGGTACCAGAGGAAGAGAATGGGAGCTGCATGAAAAGGTTTGAACTAGACGAGGATCTGAATGCAAGAATTAAAACCAAGTGCATGCAACAAATAAAGCACAGCATAGAAAAGGACCTTTAAAAATCTTTTCTTCTAAGTCTGGTGGCATAGTGAGGAATCACCCTGCAGGCACAGAAAGATGATTGAGAGGCATCTTGTAAGGACAGAGTAAGGTGGCCATTGTACACCTGTCTCTACAAAGGCCAAACTGGTTTTTGCTGCCCCCAGGAATGAGGACTGGGGCCTTGAGCTGCATGAGCTTGCTGTTCCTCCTCCTGCCAGGACAGTGGAAACCATGAAAGTGAGGAATGCTGCTCCTCAGAAGAGCGAGGGACCTCCTGACCTTCCCTCGTTTTAGGATTGGCTTGCCTGATTTGGTTTTGGTATCTTTGAAAGGAGGACTTAAAGAGGATCACGTTATTGTTACTGTTAGACTGCCTTATCGCTATTATTTTTATTTCTGTTCTGCCAGGAGAGAAGAGGCAGGATCCCATTGGGCTAGTTATGCCACACGCCAAGAACAAAGAGCCGGTGCTGGGAGCTTGTTGCCTGCTGGGCAAAGCGGATACGCGACACAAAACGGCAAAGCCCCGGAGAAACAATGCAATGACACCGGTCAGCAGAGTAACCAGCAGCCACAGCACGCTAGCACCTCACCGCCCTCACGCTGCTGTAATCACTGGGGCAAACAAGAGCTTAACGGGGTTTGGATGGGGAACAATGCAGCAGCCCTACTGATGTTTACAGAGTTCACTAGGGCAGAAAAATTCCCGATTGAAAAAATATTTGAGTGTGTCATCAGGCTTGCTTTCACCTGGCAGAGAGCCACAGTGTGCATCTCGCAGGAGCAGACACGCTGTGAGCAGCCTTAAACATTAAGGTTCGTACGTACCTACTTGATAGGCCATAAAGGGAGAGTGGGCGACGCAGCGGATACAGTGAGTCAGGGCAAGCGACCCTAGAGCAGTACCTGGGCTACCTGCCTAAGTGGAGCAAGATGAACTGATCACAGCTGGAGAGGATGAGGTAGCAGCCAAGGCCTAACAGGTGAGAGGGGCTGAGAGGAGCTTAGCTCCCACGGGGAGCGGAAAAATGTGTTATTTGGTTTGAGGAGCGAGTATAAACGGGATGCAGCAGCCGAGCGAGGGCTGGCCCCAGGGCAGGGCAGCAGGCGGTGAGCGGGGTACCGTGTGGAGCCCCGGGCGGGCGCTCCGGAGGAGGGCAGCCAGCCCCGGGCAGGGCACGGCACGGCACGGCGCGGCCGTCGGGAGAGGCGCCGGCGCTCCGCAGGCTCCCCAGCGGGGGCCGGGCGGGGGGCGGCCCGCCCCGGGGCCGGCTCAGCGCAGCCGCCTGCTCCGCCCCGCTGGGCCAGGAGCGGAGCCGGGGCCACATCGGCGGAGGGAGGGAGCGGATCGCCGAGCCGTGCCGAGCCCGCCGAGCAGGTAGGCGCGCCGCGGCCGCCCTCTCTGTGGGGCCGGGGAGCGGGGCGGCCCGGGAGGAGAGGGCGAGGGCCGGGACCCCCTCAGCCGGGCCCGGCGGCCCCGCTCCCCTCGGCCCGGGGGTCTCGGCGGGGCGGGGCGGGAGGCCGGTCCCGGCGGGGATGCCAGCGGCGGGGACTTCCCGGGGGCTTTCCGCGGGGCGCCGGCGGCCGGGAGCGGGAGCGCCTCCCCCGGGCGCGGCGGGGCGAAAATCCCCGGGGCAGCGCGGGCGGGCGGCCTCCCGCGCCCGGGGAGCCCCGCGCCGCCTGTCCGCGGCGGGCTGCTGCGGGGGCCGCGGGGAGCCCCTCTGCGGGAGAGTCCCCGCTGCCCGCAGCTGAGACGCCGCCTCCGTGTGTGCCCGCTCCCACGGGTGGGTGAGCTTCGGTCCTCTCGCGTAGCCGGTACCTGGCCTGGAAAAGATCATCAGGTGCAGCGGACCTGGTGTCGCGCAGGAACGAGTCCTGCAGGCCGGGCGTGTTGTTGCTGTAAAGCGATTTCGGCAGGCTGAGTGTGCCTCGGCTGCCTGCCGAGGGACTGGGCAATGCTGCTGTCTTCAGTGGGACTCGGTCTTGATTGATTTCTGAGATATCGATTAGTTGCCTCTGTAGCAATCTTACCCCTATTACAGCTACAGAAATCTAGTACTGGCCCAGCCTGCTGTGTCCCTTCCCCCCCCCCCTCCTTTTAATATCGCAGTGAAGAGAAGAGTTCAGAGTAGTGCTTCCATTTCAACAGCTGGGTCGATGTTGGCTGTGAATTGTCTTGCAGTGTGACTGTTAATAAATCTGTTGATATAGGGGTAAGGGCTTGTTACAACCCAGGTGTGCAGTTTCTGCCCCAGAGCATAAAAGCTCTGCTGTGTATGCTTTAACATAATATGGAACACTCAGTACAAAAAAAAGAGGGAAATCCAACATCCTGGAATCTAAATGTTGGCTTCAGTAAACTGTAAAGCTAGTTCAGGATGAAGTGTTCCTATGTCTTGGACCAGCTCTAGCATTTCCATCTTGTGCATGAGATGAGAGCTTGAAACTTTACTAGCTGTGCAAGGGAGGGACAGAGTGTCCTACCGCGGTGCTCTTGGAGGAGAGCAGCTCTTGGAGATGTTGTGCTGGTGCTGGCAGTAGAAGTTCGCAGGGATGTAACCTGTCCCAGTGCTAGTGAGGCCTCTCGATGTGTAGCTTCTGAAAACACCCGTACACTTCTGTGCGAGGGTGTACAACTGGAGAGTGCTGTCTTGAAATCTGCCATCAGTGATACTTCCTCTCCACGGAAGACTTTTTTTTTTTTTTTTTTTTTTTTTTTTTAAACTGTCTCAGGCACCTTGGGCTTGAGAAAAATCCTCTTCAAGCCCGAGGCATGAGCCTGCTGCTGTGAAGCTTGCTTGCTGCATGAGAACTGTTGAGCAGAAGCGTGTGGCTAGGATGCTTTTGGTGTGGTGGGTGGGTGAGTCTACGCTTTGGTCCAAGTGTAGAAACACCGCTCTGAAAACCTAGAGGGAGGTGTCTAGTGAGAGGAGAAATCTTGGTAGTGCACTGCAGTATGCTGGTGTCAAGATAAGCATATGACAAACAAACTGGAAAAATGACAAATTACTCAGATCTTACTAAATACTTCATGAGCCCTAAGTGGAAAGAAAGCGTTAGCGGGGGAGAAGGGCACTGGTGGTGTGGTCAGTGACCTGTTCTGCAGTGTCACTGCATGGGCGGTCGCAGTCCTGCCAGTGTCCCATCGCAGCACCTCTTTGTGGTTGCTACAGTGGGGTGGTTTTTGACATTCATGCTTGTTTCTCGTGCTTTGGCTGGAGGAAGAACTCCCACACTGACAGTTGTGCTTCTTTAAAAAAAAAAATAATCCATGGGCGCTTGCTCATGTTGGGCTGCCACATGGGTGAAAAGGACCTTGGCCAGCTGCTTGGCCAGCCAATGTGTGGATTTGGAGCGGCTCAGGGAAATGAGTAGCCTCTCCTCATTCCTAACGTCCTTTCATTTAACACCTCTTTCATAGAAGGATCTTGCTTCCAAAGTAGCTTCACTCGGTGGAGCCTCTCTGGGCCTGAACCCCTCTTGGCCTGGGCTTCTCCATCCTTGCTGAGGGCTCTGGGGACTGCTGGGACAACATCCTTGTCCCTGTGCTGCAGGGCTGGGTGAAGTCTTGCAGCGTTCACTCAGCTTCTTACCTGCATCCGACAGAAATAGAGCAAGATGCAAGCTCAGTGCCTGGAGAAAGCTCTCCCTGCAGGCGATCTCTGTCCTGCTGCATGGAAGCTCCTCCCTTAAGAGGATTTAGCAGCTTTAATGATGTGGCTCATCTGGACTCTCTTCATTCCTGTTATTGTCTCTATTTTAGTTCTCGGGGGCCAGGCAGGTGTAGTGTGACCTACAACTGTAAGCTGGTGCAGGAGATGCTCTGACAAGGCCTTCCCACAGCTCCGTGGAGGTTTCCTGCCCCTGCTATCCAAGCCACTCTCTGCTTCAAACACCGTGAAGTGCAGGAGGGGGTTCGTATGAAATTCCTCATCTGACTGTAGCTGAGGAAAGGTTTTATCCCTCTCCTGTTTCTCTGGGTCCTTGTGTCACGGCTGTAAGGCAGCAGGGGACCATCTAGGACTGCAGGCATTCATCCAGTAGATGTTTAAATCAGAGAGGTGCAGGTGGGAGTCTTGCAGACCTCTGGTAAGCACAGGCCCCGAGGTGCTTTCCAACTCAAACCTTGGCTGTGGTTCTTGGTGCCCGCTGGCACTGTTACAGCGGGAAGCATGCAGCAGAGGCAAAAGGCGCTGCTGCAAGGACCTCGGGCACCGATGGCACAGGATCTGTTACGGGAAAGCCAGGGTGATGCCGGGAGGTGGACCATGCCCCATGCTATCCGAAGTGGTAGTTATTGCTCCGCTTTAATGGTGCCTGTGGTGTGGCAGCCACTTTCTTCCTGGTGTCCTTTCTGTTTCTGTTTGCTGGTGAGTGGGAGGTGCCGGTATAACCTATACCTATACTAGCAGGGCTCGGGCTACGGTTGAGTGGCTTGGAAGGCCGGAGGAGGTGGCGATGCTTTCAGTCAGCCTGTGCGACAAGGGATGGTCGGAGCTTCAGTTCTTGCACTTCTTCCTCAGTTTCCTCTTCGGAAAAACCTGTGTGCATCAAAATTAACTTCTTACTGCCAGGAACTCTGGCCCTCACCCTAGAGTGCCTTAACTTTACCTCTCTGAAATAGGAGCACCAAGTCTGGATCCCCTTCTTCTCCTTCCCTGCCTTCTTTTGTCTCTGATCATGGATCATGACATCCTGG
Source organism: Theristicus caerulescens (assembly GCA_020745775.1). Lineage (NCBI taxonomy): Eukaryota > Metazoa > Chordata > Aves > Pelecaniformes > Threskiornithidae > Theristicus > Theristicus caerulescens. Next base: position 26,038,594 of record CM036564.1, read on the forward strand.
GATCTGGAGTCCTTATGTACAGCAAAGGGTGAGCTGGGCCCAGTAGCCTTGCCCACTGCCCCACGGTTGTCAGCTTTGATGGGCTAAGAAATAAACTGTGCTCTTGCACTGATGCTTCTGTTGGAGGAATGTGGGATCAGAGCTTTACAGGCAAATGATTAACGACACGTGCGTGAAGGGATGGCTGCGTGAGCCACCTTCTCTTCAGGAGCTGTGTAATGAGCGGCAATTGTTACCTAACCACCTCTGTCTCTTCCTGGTTTGTCTGTATTCTTAAAGAGGGGATGAAATGGAGGAAAGGCTAAAAATTACAGGCTCTCTCTTGGCATGGTAAAAGGAATAATACAGAAGGCACAGCCAGCGCCAGCAGTTCCTTGATGGTTGGTCGGCTGTGGCAGAGCCTGTTTGCTGAAAGCTATCTGGGCTATCAGGGCTCGGAAACACTGAAGCAGTTAATGGCTGACTTGAACCTAGATGGGGTGATAAGCGAAGCACAAGCAACTCAGTGCTGGAGATAGCTTAAATCATTGCTTGCATGCGCTGACAGATTCAGAGCGAGCTAATTTTCTGGAAGAAAGGTGAGGCGTTACTGTGGGCAGCTCTGTGAAAGGGACTGCCTGGTAGACAGCAGAAAAAGGGAATAAAACAGTAGCCTGTTGCGATGAGGCTGGGGATTGGAGACTGCTGGCTCAGTACGCAAGCGTACCCTCTCAGACACAGCAGGGCCAGGGAAGCTGGGTGGTTTGAGGCTCCTCCAAAGTAAATACAGGGGAGAAAGGGAAGGAGACTAAACTGAAGGCAGGCTTTCTCCTGTGGGAAGAGGCACTGGCACGGGGTGTCTGGCTGACTGCTCTAGTTCTTTTATCTCCTTCATGGAGCTTCAGAACTGGGACAACACCGTTTAAAAACAAGTCAAATCAAAGTGCGGTGCATGTACTTAATTTCTGAAACTTGCTGCTGAGGTAAGTGGCCTGTCTGTCTTTAAGGAGCTCAGGAGCTGGGAAGGGCCAGCTCTTCTGTGCCACCAGGAGCCTTGTACATGGGCAAAGGACTGGTGGCATTTGTTAAGGATGCTGCTGGGCTTCTGTTTCAGTTTCTCTGCAGTGCAGCCTTGAGCACAGAGGTGCATCATGAAAGCGCTTTACCGTTTACTGCAAAATTGTTGCTGGGCTGTAAGCAGATCGCTGATCTCTTCCAGTATGATGATAATCCCATTGCCATGTGTACGGGAGAAATGCTGACCTGGGGCAAGCTATATATGTTAGGATATCCAGCAGCCCAGAGATTTGAAGTTATATAATGGAGAGTTCCCCTTGTAGGCAAGAATAATTCTGCTTCAGCCAGAGGGAGGTCTCTCGTACACAAGCAAAGGAAGGGATGAGCTGTCAGAGCTGCAGCCCTGGACCTTCAGCCGAGCTGACCTTCCCACAGCTGGAGTCCAGGACTGCCTTTGGTCCCTTCTGCTGCTGCTCCCTATCAGTTGCCATGGAGGCAGTTTGGGAAAGGGGAGGGAGAGGAGCTGGCTTACAGGGATGTGCATAGCAGGGCCCAAACTTGCTGTAAAGTAGTTCTACCTGTTGGGAACGAAGGAGCCTGTTTCGCAGTTGCCCTGGAGAAGGGGTTACGGTCACTGGATGTGGCCGTGTCCTCCGCCAGCACCTTCCTTTGGCCACTGCCTCTGTGATCCATGAGGATTCTGTGCCCTCGCCAGGATGGGGTCAAGGGGCCACACAGGAGCTCGATGCCCTCAGCTCCTGCTTCTACGGGAGAGGCTTCATGCAGCAAATTGTCTGTCTAGTTTTAAAAGCAACCCACTGCAGGACCCTGATTTCGCTTGGGCTGGCATACTGGACTGGCACAGGTTTGAGTGAGTTGCCTGTAGGTGTTTTATGCACTGGGGGGGCTGCGGGATCACCACCTGCGCTGTATTGGTGCGGGGCTTCAGGAGCAGCACGCGAGGCAGGTGTGGAAGTGACATCTTGGCACTTGACTAGGACTGCACAGGCTGCTGCCATCATCCCATAATATAAGAATATGCAAATCCTAAACGCCCAGAGCCGGCATGTCTCCTGTGATAGATGATTAGCAGTTTGGTTGGGAATCAATTGTGAAGTCTAAATTAACTAGAAGAGCTCAACTGTTGCACAATAATGGCTCGGTGCTCTAGTTAGACCTTTCCAGGGAAGTTTCTGTACCTTTCATGGCATTTCAGTTTCTAGGTGCCCTAGTCTAAGAGGCAAAAATATCTGTGTTGGGAATGTCTTATTCCCTTCCTACCAGATTTTTTCTGATTTCTCCTTGGTCCTTCAAATGGCTTACTTAACATTACTCGAAATACGCGTGGACAGAAATTGAAGAGAGGCTCTGTATTCAGTGGTGTCAATATCGTGTGTGTTTTTTTTTTTTCTTTGGTCCCCAGAGCTAACATGCCTGCTTTCAAAAGGCACCATGCAGATGCTCTGCTCGTCTCCTTTCTGCTTGTAATAAAATAATTTGTAGAGTACTCTTCGCATAAAACGGTGCCATTCTGGCTGGTGTGGTGATAGGACACCATTCTCTAGTACTGCACTTATAATTGTGCATTGGTTCTGGGGCTTGTTTCGTGCTGGTGGTGTGGCGCAATCAGTGTCCTCTTGACCGCTGTGGAGCCAGTCATGTGTCTGCTCTGTGTCAGCATGGACTGAAGCTGCTGGTGATGACTCAGTCTTGAGCGGCTTTGCTGGAATGCCCTCAGCTTCCTAGTGTGCTTTACTAAGTAAACTCTCTCTCCTGTCCCCTCGCTCCCCATCTTCCGTGTCTTGTGATCGTGGACCTAGGCTCCCTGTTCATACAGAAGCGTGGCTCCAGAATACTGTGCCAGACTTGGATTGAGGAGACTGCTGACCTGCAGGTTAGCAAGGCTGTTTCCCCCTGCTGTTGCCTTGAATTTTGCACTGACCAAGCAGAGATGGGAACCACTTTCCAGCATCTATGCTGGATGCTTGAAGAAACTGGGGCTTAAAAGGCAGGCAGCAGTTCTAATTATGCTCATCTCTGAAGTCTCTTCTGGGGAAAAAAAACCCAACCAGACAAAACCCAGCTGCTGGGATGTACTTTCCCAACCGTCTAAGAAGCTGCTGGGCTCTTCTTTGCATTCAGGTCCCTTTCTAATGCAGGTTTGCAGAGACACTGCACATGGAATAACTAAAGAGCCCTCTGAGTTGTGCAGTACATCTGCCTATTCCTGAAGGAAGCTCTTTTAATTAGAGAAGACTTCTGCTGAGCAGCTGCTGCAGGACAGTGCTAGATCACAGCTGTGCAGAGAAGCCCTGGTGAGCCATGTGAAACAAGGTAAAGGCACAGCCCTTCTCTTTCTGCTCCCAAGGGGTCTGCTGCACCTCCCCGGGGATGCTGCGCAGGAGTGGGGGGGAGGCTGGGGGTACAGTGGAGGTCCTCAGAGGCTGGTGGTGAGGGGGAGTGGAGCCCTGTGGGGCAGGTCAGCCTTGCAAGTGAGCCCCAGCCCCTCTGTGGGACTTTCTGCAGGAGGTGGCTGCTCCAGCTGCACAGGGCTCCGCAGGTCCCTCCCACTGGATCCTCCAAGGGCGATAACACCTTGTCTGAGTGCAGCTAAAATGGGGGTGGTTGTGCTTGCTCCCGAGGTGTGGGAGGTGATGCCCACGGCCGCTGGTGCCTCTTCTGCCTGAGGTGAGGGGACCTGACAGGTCGGAGTTTCCTCTCACCCCTGTTCCCTGGGGTAGGCGTTGTTACTCGTGGCTGCCTGGAACGAAACTGAGGTGACTAAAATGCTGTTGCCGAAACCGCATGGGAATTTCTTAATGTCAAAAGCAGCATGAAACTCGCTGCTACCTTGTCAGAAGAGGCTATTTCAAGGGAGGGCTATTTCAAGGAACAGCAAGCTGCTTTAGTACCCAAGTCCAAGACCTCAGAGGCTCATTTGATTTGATGCTGCAGTCCTGCTGGTGGTGTCAGAGCCTGGGTGTTTCTGCATTCATTCCCAATCCGTCGTGTTGCAGCTTTGGGCACTGTCGTGGCAGTGGTTTAGATTTGATCCTGTAGTAAACCAGTAAGTTTTTGCTTTGCGTAGCTTCAGGCAGATGGGAAATCTCTTCCTAGCTCAGCTGTCAGCTACAAGCAAGACCTACCAGCGTGTATACAAGTAGATGGCCATGCATGCGGTGTTGTCCCGTGGGAACCTAAACAGTTGCTTCTTGTTTGCCCAGAAGAGAGACAGCCTTCGCCACAGGGTGTTTGCTGTCAGGAGGAACAGCCTATGCAGCAGTCTGCGAGCTGAGCTGGGTCAGCGGCCGTGTTACTGTGGTGCTGTCTGGTTACTCCTTTGCCCACGGTCTCGGCGTCAAGTCCCGGTGTCCTGTGGTGGGTGGCTCTCCTGCTGGCGATGGGGCTTTGCTGGGCTGAGTTTCAAGCCGCTGCGCTAACGAGGGGTGGGCAGGCATCCTGGGAGCAGAGGGAGCCTTGTGTCGCAGCCCTTACCTGCCTAGGTGGCATGCATGAGACCCCTTGCTGTCATTTGATGTCATTAGTATGTTTGGCTTGATTAAAAATTGTAGAACTGATGAGAAGTAGAAACAGTCTCTGGGGAGCGGGCTGTGGGGGAAAGAGCACAACGTGGTGGGACGGGCAAGTAAGAAAAAAAAAATTGTCTGCAGCCCTATTAAACAGTAATCTAAAAAGCCTCAACTGTGATTTACCAACTAAAGATGAAACAGCCCTGCTGTTTCCTGGGAGCATTTATTGCTGCATTGAGGCTTATCTGATATTTGTAATTCAGTTAGTTATTCTGGATAAAAGTTTTTTCTTTTTAAAATAAATACCTCTGAACTACTCTTTTTCCATCTCATTCTTCTAGCATTGCTCCATCAAATAGTCTCCTGAAATATTTGTGCTCTAAATTTAGAAGAGGAGACCCTTTCAAGAAAGTCGAAAAGGCCACCCAGCCTCCCTTGGTTTGGGTTCAGCTGAACCCGTTTTCCAGACCACTGTGCGTAGATCTGCAGGCTCCAAGGAGGCCCCTCCTTTTCCCAAAACAAACCCAGCTTTTTGATGTCTTGCTGTCTATTTTAACTGCCAAATTCCTGGGGAACTTATCCCATATGTCTGTTCCTCTTGGCTTGAAGCAGCCCTGTCCATAACCTACGCATGTGGTGCTTGGAAGGCTGGATTGATTATTTTCCTTTTTTTTGGATAGTGTTTGGTGGAGAGGTGATCTTAACTGCAGGTGGCAGGTCTATAATTGAGTAATGTTCTCACATTGCTCCAATTAAGTCTGCTGGCATTACCTGCCTGGTAATGCAGCAGTCAGCAGGTATTGCAGTCTGCCTTGGCCTCCAGGACCATCTTTATAGCAGGGAAACCAAAAGCTTTTGAGCAGCTCTTCCAGCTGGCTAAGTGTTTTCTAGAGGCCCCATTTGTTTTCCAGCTTTGTCTGCTGAGATTTCTTATTGTGGCACTTCACTTCCTGAAATGCTTAGGCTGGGAATGAAGCAGCTTCACTGCAGCTTCTGTAACAGCTTGTGCTGTGTTACTCTTGCTCCTCACAGTGCTGCCCTTTACTGCCATACAATGCAGCTTTCTTTTCCACTTTCTTCCTCCTGTAGGAATGGCTTGGAGTGAGGAGACTGCGAAGGTGGAAGGAAAAAGTGATAGACAATGATGCTGTACATCTTGGAGACTGTACAGCAGCCTCTACTGGGACTGACTCTTCCAGAATAAAGCACAAAATTGCTTCTGAGCTGCATCCTCAGAGTGATCAGACCAGCGAGGGGTTTGGCTGTTGTGGTCAGGTGCTGCCAGTTACAAATGTGAAAAAATCTGTATTATTCACATTGAAATTGGAAGGGAAAATGTGGCTGCAGGTGAATATTTTTGAGTAGAAGGGAATGACTCAAAACATCTGTGCTCTAAACTCTTGTACTTTAGGGCTTTTCTTGCCCTTTGCCCTCTCTGGAATCATCATTCCGAAAGAGGGGCTACTTGAGACAGAGTCCCTTCCTCTGAAGCTTTTAATAGTTCTGGTTTTCTCTTTTCATTCATGCCCGCTGATAGTGTCAAGTGGTATCTGTGGCATGAAACTCAGGATGTTGTGAAATGTTTGTCCTCAGACTGTGACGGTGCTCATTCTTCCAGCAGGCAGACCAGGCTCCGGTCGGGCACGGGGTCTTGTGTGGCCTTCGGATAGTCTGATGGGAAGTAAAGCTTCTCCTAGGGCAGAGGCCAGTGAGTGCAGAGGCTGGGTCCAGCAGTAACCTTTTGTGGCTGCGGCGCCGCTGTTGTGCGAATGGCTCTGTACTATTGAGTCTGTTGAGTTTGGAGACCTCTTGCTTAGCTGTCCCTGCCTACTTGTAGCCAATGGGTTTGCTGAGTTGCTTTCCTTGTCCTCCTTGATACACGTGTCTGGGAGAGACCGTGAGGTACTTTGCGTGAGAATCTTGCAGGAGTGCTATTCTTCTGACTCGGAGTACTGGCACCCCTGCAATAGGGTCCTTCAGGTTGTAGAGTGGAGGGGCCATGGTTATGGTAGGGCAGACCTTGTTGAAGAGGGATGATTATTACAGCTGCTGATCTGTGGTCTTCTGCTCTAGAATCACATGTAACAGTGCAATCATACTAGCAGGGGAACAGGAGTGGTTCAGTAGGCACAGGCATAAAGACAGCTGGTAAATGGTGAGGGTGCTGCAATTAGCAAATGGTGTATTTGGCAAAAACAAGATTCCTGCGATCACATATAGTAAAGGGACTGTTCTTGTGAACAGGCCAAAAGATGCATCCCTTTGTGGGCTGAGGCACTTCTCTGTGCCAGTAGGACTTTCCAGTCATGCTGGGTCTGCAGTAGTCTTCCGGCTCTGCTTGTCTGTGGGGCTAAAGGGTTAAAAACCTCTGTTTTTTGAGGTCAGTGCCTTGCTATCAGCAAAGGTTTCAATACAAAGCATGTGATATGATTAAAGTAGACTTTAATCTAGCCTGTATATTCTCATGTTCGAGAAAGCTGACTTAATTCTAAAGCTTCACAATCATTTGGAATAACAAGCCAGAGGTCTCTTCTCTGTTTGCTTTGTGGTGGGGTTTTTTGTTTGTTTCTTTGTTTGTTTTTCTTCCTTTCTGCCACTTAAGATCAGGGAGATAGCTAGCAGGGAGAGGTCTTGGAGAATCCTGGTGCCCGAAGGCACTTCCATTCTCCAGTGGGCTGGTCCCCTAGCAGCATGGGACTTCAGTGCTCTGGTGAGCACTGCTAGCTTGGCAGGGTGACTGAGCTTCTCCAGAGGCTTAGCCCGAGAAGCACAAGGGAGTGCTCGTCCTCCTGTGCCCTTCTGGGTAGCCAATCTCTAGCTCTTGGCTTCTAGCAGCGTCTCGCTTCAGCTATGGAGTGAACTACTGGACAGCCTGCTATTGCTGGAAATGGTGGTGGATAAGCCTAGTTGGGCTCAGCTTCCTTCCCACGCTGGGTGCCAGTGCCCAGGCTCTGCTCAGCCCTGTGGAGAAGGGTGCAGTCCCAAGGTTCGACAGGCAGAGGGGAGGGGGAGAGAGAGGATGTTTGTTTAATTGCTGTTCAAGTTGCTAAGCTGGGGAAAACTTCCTGCCCTTGAAGTAAAAGTACTCGCTCTGCACCTTTACTACATCCTTGCTAATTCCTGGAAAGAACCAAAAAGAACAGGAAACCTCATTTCCCAGTTCAGGCAGATGCTGTAACTTCTCAGAAACGTGTTTGGCACGGGTGTGCTGAATCTAAACACCCACTAGTTATCTGCCCTAGCATCTGAGAAAATGGAAGTAACTGAAAACCAGTTTGTTTTGAAAGGGAACTTTACAGTAGAAAGTCCTCGACCTCCACTTCTTGCATTTTATGGGAGGAGGAGGAGGTGGAAAAGGTAAAAGTCACTTATACTACCTGGCTCCTACATCAGTCTGGCAATCTCTGGTGCTGTCTCATAAGATAGGAAAAAAGCTTGTGTTAAGGCTTTCTTCCTGCCTGGACTGTGGTAGCCCTTGGGTGCTTTGGCAGGGAGGGAGGGCTGCTGGGTCTCAGGAAGGTATCTCCAAGCCAAGTGGCCTTGGGAGGGATATTGTGCAACTCCTCAAAGGAGATTTGTTGACCTCCAAGGCATTGCCTGCATGAGAAAGGAGGCTCGGGAGCCAGTCCTGTGCCTGTACTTGCACCGGGAATTTCCAGGCTGATGAGTCAGATGGCAATGGCCAATGCTTAGCAGCGTCCTCTGCCTGCTGCAGAGCCGCGCTGAGGGGAAGCTTACCTGAGCACAAGCAGGGTGCTGCTAGTCTGTGTTGGCCACCCTGCTGCAGTTTGGGGTGCAGGTCCTGCTCAGGGGCTTCGCTCCTCCATGGGGTGGTGTGGGGCGAGCCAGCGTGGGGGACTGCCTTTGACACACAGGCACAGCTCATGGGCAGGGGAGCTGGTGGAGGCATCCGTTTCAGAGGTTAAGTTTACAGCGTAACGGCTCCAAGTGCAGAAAACAAAGCTGACCTGGTCTTGTTTTTGGAGCCATTAAAGAGCCAATGTAGTCAAGTGACAGAGTTGCCCAACCAGTTTTGTGAAAACTGCATTTTTACTGCACCTTGTGCTGGTTTTCATCAGTGTGGAGACCTCTTTCTGGACCCTACCTGCAGCGTTTGTTGCACAGATAACATTCTAGTATGTGGTAATCAAAAAGAGAAGAAGTCTGCTAAACTGTACTTTTGGCTTTTTCTTCTGTCTGCTATTTCTGGTAAGTTGTTTGGTTTTGGGTTTTTTAATAGGTTTTTTTTTTGGTTTTTTTTTTTTTTTTTAATGGGGAGAGGAGAACCAAATGACTTCTGGGACAGATTGTGGGGTTTTTGGGTTGTGGTTTGGTTTTTCTTTTTTTTCCCATTTTTTTGGCAGACTTGTATCTCTGGTCTTGCTGAATGGAAAGATTTGCTTAAATCGGAGAAATATTGTCCTGCAAATACTGTCATGCTGTGCAAGCATGAGTGTGTAGACTGGAAATAGCAAAGAACTTTCTCAATTTGCCAGTCGTAGGGACTGAAGACCTGCTTAAATGTTGTCTCTCAAACTGAAGTGTGAAGTCCAGATGTTCTTAAAATCTGATTGCACCCCTTGAAAATATAGAGAGATGATAATGGGCACTTCTAAAACCTGTGCTGCTCTTTGATACTGAACTGTGAGGTTTTTTTAACAGTATGATAGTGGTTTATAAATATCTAATCACTTCCCCTCAAGCATCAGAAGTACATTTCTAAAATATGCGTTTCCTTTTTAAAAAAAATGCACAACATGTGCTTGCTGTGATAAAACATGCTGAAAAACCTCTGCCATCCTAGACAGTCCTACGTGTGCTTTCTAATCTAGGGTCTGACTGGATGACACTGTTGCTTGTCAGATTATTCACACAACAATATGCTGACTACAGAAGTCAAACAGAAAAGCTTAATGTCTTTCAGGTGCACCAGGAACAAATCTACCTTTGCTGTGTGAGTTGATGAGTTTCCTCAGAAATCTAGTCTTCCCAGTGGTATTTCTGCAGTACTTGCAGCCAACCGTTGCCTTGCTTTAGTCTGCTCCCCTTACTCCAGGGATAGCAAATGTGCGGGGACTGCGTGCACACTTGAGCCTCTGGCTGGCATCAGTGACACACGCATAAATAAAAATAATTTCTGCATCCACAAGTGTGGCCTGTTTGAGAGAGTAACCCTAATTAGCAGCCTTAATTTTTAGGATCCAGCTTGTTCGTCAAATCCTTCCATTGTAACTTTAGAAGAGATGCTGTTTGGAAAATCTCCATGACAAACATGATCTTGTTTGTTTTCAAGGTCATTACACAGCTGGTATTATCTCAGTGGAGCTTAAAGAAAAGTTCAGTGAATTCAGACCTTGGTCTTTCATTGGCTCTGCAGTTATTTGCTTGCCAGAGACAAGATGTACTTCCCAGGTATACTCAAAGTCCAAGGCCTTTGAATATTAACGTCAACAAGATGAATTCCTTTGGATGTTCTTTGTATGTTAATGTGGCTGTAACTTGCAGTCTCTGCCCTGAGGGCAGTGCTGTACCTGGTTAACAGGAGACTTAGTAACTCTGTCATTGTTCATTAACTGGTACTGTTGTGTGAAGCTGTCCTGTCTCATCACTGATGATCAGGAGACCTTCTGATTGCCAAGTGCTTGTTCTTCATGTACATGGATAGAGAAGCAGCTGACCTTTGTGGTGCAAGGGCTCAAAATCCTGCAAAAGATGGGCTGTTTCCTCCCCTGCCGTTAGAGATTGTGGCTTTCTGGGCTGCCCCTTCCTCAGCCTCTCCTGCGTGCAGGTGTCTGGCTTGGAGCTGGAAGGGGAAGTGACCATTTAGTGAGCAACTCCTGATCCCCAGCTGGCTTCTGTGGGTCTCTAGCCTGGTATACAGCTGATCTGGTTCTGGTTTCTGGATTGGGGTAATACTGCAAAAAGTAACTGCACTAGCCTTCAAAATAGCCTTCACCTCATGCAAATTAGAGTGCAGATAAACATCTTTATGGAACCAGCAGCTTGCTGATCCCCTCCTAGGGACAGGTGCTAGTTGCTTTTATCAGAGGGAGCCAACTCTGTGACCTGAGTACATCAGGGGGAGCTCCTCCTCCTCCAGGGCTTCTTGGTCGATCTGTCTACAAATGAGCCCAGCTAATCTTGGTCACTGTTGTGGTGTGAAAAGAAGGCGGGGAGGTGAGATCAGATCAGGGAGAGGTTTAGAGACTTTCAAAGTCCAGCCTGGTAATAGTATCTTGAGGGAAACAACCTGTTGCAATGTATAAGGCTTGGATAGGCATGGGGAAGGTGGTGCTTGCTTGCTGTGTCAGGAAGCACTTGCAGGGCTTGTAATCAGCTGAGGTTGCTTTGGAGGTTGCTTCAGTGGACTAGCTGAACTTTCATCCAAAGATCCCACCTGTCACATGAGATGTAAGATGTGAAGGATCGGGTGCTGCAGCATACCCTGAGGTTCCTTAGTTCACAGCGCTGGCTGCTGCATCTCTGCATCTGTTAAGTTTCTCCTTCGGCAGGCAGGAGGGATAGTAGAAATGAGCTGGCATGCCAGCCATACAGGGCATTCAAGGTGTTTGGGGAGGCAAGGGGAACAGCAACTGGAAAACCAATTCTGGTGCTGGTTTGACCTCATCCTAGCCTGGTAAAAGCTAGTAGCAGCACATCCTATAGGGTCTGCCTTTGTTTTACACTTTCCTAGGGTTAGAGCCTGAGGAGTGGTAGTGGGGAGCAGCTGGCCAAAGCACATAGAAACAACCTGCAGCTTCTTCGTAACTGATCATTTCCTTTCCTTAAGGAAGAGGGTCTGGGGAGAGGGGACAGCATCTTCCAGGCTATGTAGATGCATGCAAATGTGAACCCTCTTCTACTTGACTTGGAGTATTGGGGCTGACCTTCAGAGCTCATTGCTCTCGGGAGCACCTGTGCTCTCCTCAAGAGTTTGTGGGAACTTTGCACTTGCCTGTAAATGTACTGAGACGGTGATTTCCACAACTGATGGTTTGTGTTGAGGTTGTTCCTGCTTGTCTCCTTCTCTCTCACCATGCTCATAAATGAGCCCCTTATTTGGGCTGTGCAGTAACTTGGCAGCTGAGGTGCTTCAGCTGCCAGAGCTCATCAGGAAGAAACCTGCACTGCCAGAGCAAGGGCGGTGTTGTAGAGGAAGGCTGAGCTCTTACCGGCAGAGCTGCATGGCACAGGCATGTACAGTGCTAGCCTGAGCCAAATATCATAAACTTCAGCGAGCACCAAACATGCAGCGCTTGCTAGGTGGAGGCAGTACAGGATCTAATTCGAAAGAGCAGAATTGCGATTAAAAATTAACTTAGCCTCCCTGCCCCTTGACAGATGTGGTTATAACATCCATGCACAAGTGTTCTCCTTCCTGCCTCAACAGCCGGTGGTGGGGCCTGGAGGCAGAGGTGTTCGGCTCTTCCCGTATTGCCTGTCCTTCGCTGCAGTCACCTTTTGCGGGAGGGGGCTGGGAGTATTGCAGGCTCCTGCGACAAAAATAAGTTAATCTCCTAGCTGTGATGGGACTCCTTTGCTGTCGCTAACAAAGCAGGCCTCTGTCTGCCTCTCCTCAGACACACGTGTCCTGGATTTTGTGCTCCACATACCAGTCTTGCTGTCATCACTGTTGCTGGGAGAACGACAGGCCTGAGCACTGGAGGTGGTGGAGGGGGCAGGAAGCCATTCCGTCATGCTTGTTTAGCCTCTGCGGACTCATATTGTTCCTCCCCCATGGGGGGAACCCCGGGGTCCTGGATCAATTGGTGCCTTCCTGGAGTTAGTTTTCCCTTCATGTCCTAGGGCTGATGCTAAGAAAGACCCAAGATCAACTGCACGGAAGCTGACCAGGCTGTGTTGGCAACCAAGTTTTAATGGCAGTAGTGCCTTAAAGGAGCAAACTGGTAGATGCGGATAAATAATCCTGCATGTCTTTATAGGATGGGAAATGAGAGGCTGGGAGAAAAGCCACTTTGCAAGTTGACAGTATGGTCTCTTATTAAATCCCCTGCAGAGCTGGCATCAATCTGGAAAATGACAGGGAAAATTTGGAGGCATATGGGCAGGATTGTTGGAAAGACTGAGTGTGGCTGCTTGGGGAGGAAAGTTCAAGTGGTCAAAGCAGTTTGGGTGGAGAGGAAAAGGAGGACACAAACAGTTGTGGACAATCAGTGGAATTTTAAAAGTTTCAAACTTCATTTATTAAACCTTTGCATGTGTGGCTGCAGGATGTTAAGGCTCAAAAGTCAACCAATTTCAAAAGGCAAATGATCAGCTCTGACTGCCACAGTCCACAGGCAGCACTGGCTGACACGACTCAGTACTTGAGCCAGCCCTTCACTGCTGAGAGGCCCATGGAGATGCCCAGTTGTGACAACTACAAGCCCGTCTGCTGCCAAACCTGACCCATCTCAAATTTTGTTGATCTGCTGCTTCTACTGTATGGTGGTGGTGTTGGTTTTGTGACTGTTTGTGCAATTTCAGAAGGTAGGGTTTTGAGGAGTTTCATTCATGTAGTGAACAAAAGTAAGTTTGATTTCGTAAGGATAGCGGAAGAATTGGAAAATCTGTAATGTTTCAGTATGTGGAGCCCTGAAGTATCTTAAAAGCTCAAAGCAAACCCCTAAAAACCTGGTTCTCTTTTGGCTTGAAAACTACTTTGAATTACTTCATGGCTAGGAGCTACAAAAGAGGTATATCTCCCTGTGGAAAGAGGAGAACGGTGCATAATGCTGTAATGCACAGTTGGGTTTTTGGGTTTTTTTAATAAATGTTGAAGATGGTATGCCTTTAACAAATAGCTACGAGTAGAAGAGCCCTGAAGGCAATCTTTTACTCTTTTCACCTTAGGCATGTCTTCTTCCACACCAGCTCTTCTCAACTTGTTTGACTACTTAATTATTGTAGATAACTATTGTAAAGATCCTAACAGCTCTGCAAATCTTTGTTTTCCTGACTAATCAAAGTAGTGTGGACAGAGTTGGAAATAGGCAGCACACCGCTACCTAGTGCTAGGAAGCAAATCATCAAGTAGTGGGAATTGTCCCTCTAGCTTGAAAATAAGGAGGATTGCATGTGGGACTGGATATCTTAAGGTAAGAAGTCCAATGCCTTGCGCAGGAGGTTATTGTCTAGCTTAGTTCTTGGCTAGTTGGAAGAGTAGAAAAATGCTTTTATCCCCCCCAACAGACGTTCATCATTGCCTAGGGACCTGGTTGCGTCAATGTTCTGGTTAGACCACCAGGCTCCAGTTTGTGATGCTATTAAGAGGAGAGGTGTTCATGGTGAAGCCAGTAAGCAAGCCAGCTGGATGGGAAAACTTACGTCTTAGTTATCCTCTCCAAGTGCAGTCTTAAGTGTTGGTGCCTGCCAGGATTAACGGCCTGAGAGAATGTATCTCCTGCAGAGGAAAGGAGGGGAGCACACAGGTTGAAGGAAGCAACATTAGTGCTGTCCCTGCTCCAATTCTTGCCTCTTTTCTGAGACACCATTGAAGGGCATGGTAGTCTTTGGGTTACAGTTGTTCTGTGACAGCAAGCTGGCATATGATTTTGGTAGGAGAGTTGCTCTAACATGAGCAAGACTATTTGAATAAACTTGCTGTTGTTAACCGAGGGCAAAAATCTGCTAACAGAGAGCCTTCACTCAGTTTTCATAGGTTGGTAGTGAAGCAGCTGTTCTATAGTGCATCTGTGCTGGAACAGAACCAGCTCATAGCTGATGGCTGCACCTGGGGGCACTGGAAATGGGAATGCTGTGTGTTTGATATTTGATGTAAGTATGGACCAGGAACTATTACAGGAGCTTTCCCCAGCTAATTTGAAGGACCTACTTTTGGGTGCTGCTGGCTTTATGGACTCTGACCTGAGGAGTTAACTGAGTAAAAAGTGACTGAGATGATGCTAACCTGGCTGTGCAGTAAGAGTTCCTTAGGTGCAACGACTGCTATATAGATGGGATTTTTAAGATCAACCTGTAGCACAGCTGGCTGAGATTGTACGTCCGTGCTGCTTTCCCATCTCAGTAACATCTTGCTGCATGCTGTGCAGCGATGGGCTTAGCACAGCCTCTAGCTATGGCATCCCTTGAAGTTAGAGCAGCAGTGTTGTCTTCAGCCACAGAGTTCAGACTTGTGCTCTCTCCTGGTAGTTGAAGGGTGGCCATTGCTTGGTGGGAAGACTAGCCAGTTATAACAAGGCCCACATACCAGTTTAGCTCTAGAGTTAACCTAAATATTTAATAGGATTAAGCAAAAGCCTCTGATTGAAACAAAAGAACGTACTGGGCTCCAGTGACCCTCAGTACCCCCAGGCTGGCAGCAGGGAACCCTGCTGACCTTGCTCTCTATTGGGGCTTGTTCTTTGCAGACCAGACTGGTGACCTCAACCTAGTATTGCTCTTCCTCTGGCTGTTGCTTCTTAAAGCAGCATGGTGTGTTTTGAGCAAGGAGCTTGCCAGAGCAAATTTTAAGGAACTTGAAAGTCTTCTGTTGCCTATGCAGGAAACATAACTGAGCATGGGGGAGGAAGGAGAAGCAGGAAAGCTGACCTGAGACGTTCCCCCACCGCTCCTCATGTGTTACTCAGTTATACTGCTTCCCCAGGAGGAGGCTTACTCCAGTAGCGGGGATGGTCTGTGGGACTTTTTTCTGACTTCTGATCTCTTTGCTGTCAGATAAGTGAGAATTGGAGTAGCTTGCAGTAATACAGATCTGTTTACTCCCCTGGTCCTGTAGCGCAAAGACCTGATAAGGATCTGTTGTTGATAAGCTGCCTAATTTGTAGTGTTAAGAGCAACCTTGTAATCTCTTCTCCTAAGGGGGTTTACATAGGCTTCAGCCATGGTAATTGGGCAGACAACATCAGATACAGTAAAGTACCTTCTCTCTGTGGTGAAGACCTGCCCTAGAGTTTGTCTCTTGCCCTCTCTGTATTGCTTGCTAGCCACCCCATGGATGTGTGTAGTTTGTGTGGCTGGTACCAACAAACTAAAACCAGCATCTTGTCATCTTAGTGCTCCCACACTGCCTCGAACTTGTGAGGTTGGCTTTGGAAACTGGGACTTCTTGGAACCTTGCCTGTCTTGATCTTGCAGCAGAATTGGTAGTATGTAACCGTGGAGAAGACTTGCTGGTCCTCATGCGTTGTCAAAGTATCGGGTGCCGAGTTGCATACAGGAAGCTTGATTTAATGCTGCCTTTTAAATTGACCCCTTGGCCTTGCTCTTCAGTGTTCCTTCAGCTGCTTAGGGGTCACAAGGAGATGAGATTTTCTGGGGGAGGGAGCTGGCCTTGTGAGCTCCTTCAGATAAGTGCATCCCTTTTTTCCACCAGGAGTGGTAGCTGGAGTTGGTGTTTTGGTTGATGCTATTAATGCAAAGTCTATATAAATAGTGATGGAATTAGCAGTGTATTTGTGATTAAATCCCTTCTGCTGATAGCCCTCTGTCACTCTCCAGGAGATCTTGGCAGCAGTGGCTGTTTGTATTTGTAGTGATAGTGGTGTCCTGTTTTGCTGCCCTGAAAAGGCAACTCGGGTGGTGTACGGAGCACATGCTTTCTGTGCGTCTGCTCTGAGACCCGCTAGATGATCCAGAGCTCTGCACAGGGTAAGGGTGTTGCTCTGAAACTGCCTGAAGGACCTGTCACTAACATAACTGGTTGTCTGTCTGCTTTCCCCTTAGGTCCCGTAAGTGAAAGAAGATGGGGTCTGGCTGCCTAAAAGTCACCAAGTACTTCCTCTTCCTCTTCAATCTCCTGTTCCTTGTAAGTATTGTGGGCATCTGCAGAGTAGAAAGGAAGGCCTGGACTAAAATTAGCTGGAAAGGTATTTTTTCTGGATGTTGGCCCAGTGTGTTCATTAAATAAAATGGCCAGAGTTTTGGAAGGAGGGAGGGAATCCCTGAAGCTGAGGGACATCAGAGCTGCTGTGCAGCTCCCAGGTATGTCAAGCAGCTCCGCTCCCAGTACACACCTGCTGTCTCCAGTGCCCACAGCTCCCTTCCTGCAGTGGGAAGGGAAAACAGGAGTTATGGATCCTTTCTGGAAGGAGGGTAGTTGTAACTACTTTCTCTGCAACATTTGGAGCAGCAGCTGAGCTGCCCCTGAGCAGCAAAGCTACAAAACCTGCCAAGTAATGGCAGTGCCCTCCTAAATAGGCCAGGCAAGCTTCAAAGAACAACTCTAATTTTGTTCGAGTCCCAACGGCTGGTTTTGTTTTTTAACAAAATGAATTAGTCCAAGTCCCCTATTTGAAATGGAGTTGGGAGGTGGGGGAGACTGGGGCAGGCTTGCCTGAGGAAATGGATGCAGTTATTTTCAAGTGTGAGGCTCAGGAAAGGATGAGCTCCTTTTGGATCAGAGTGGGTCTGGGAGGGCCACACACATTCTTGTATGCATCGTTTTGTGAAGCTTAGATATTGTGTGTCATGTGGACAGTGATGGTACTGTTGGTGCTGCTGTCCTGCAGTGTGGTGGTGTAGTGTGGAAGCATAAGGTTTCAGCTTTCCACATGTCAGCAGGAAAATAGCCTGTCTGATATTATTACCCTTTGTGCAGCGTTTAAGGGGAAGGGCGGGCCAGGCTGGGAGGGCAGGGAGGGAAATGGAGCACGATAAGGTGAGCACTGCTTTCTGGTCTCTGTCCCTGCACACAGCTTCAGTCTTGCTTCCTGCATGGCTGCGCTGTGCTGTTGGCATGCAGACTTGAACTTGAGGCACATCTGGATCTGGCTTCCGTTGGCTTACTCTGCTGGCTCTTTCCTCTTTGCATTTTGCTTCCATCCTAAGAGTAGTTAGCTCTGGTCTAAGGGCTGAAAGTCAAGGGTGCTCAGAGCATCCATGGGGAAGACTCTTGGGAGGAAGGGGAGAGGAGATGTTTTTCACGTGCCACTAAATCTTTCAGAGTATGATTTGGTCCACTTTAAGGATAGGAGAATCCAATGAAGTCCAAGCCTGTCCTCGTACTAGTGCAGGACTCCTCTGAAGACCTATTAGCATCCAGGCTATCTCCTCCCTTGAAGAGGTGGTACTTTTTAAGCAGCATATAACTTAACCAGTCTACCCTGGGAAGCAAACTTGCAGTTGTTAAGGCAGTGTTTGAGTCTTGCTGAAGCCCAGTACCTGGGCACTGTTTAGTCTTCCTTTAACCCCAAGCCTAGGTCCAAGTTCATTAGCTAACCTCTGTGCAGAGAAAGTTCTTTTCAAGAAAGCCAGCCTAGCATGGGAGGAAAGGGGAAAGACAATAGCCTGAAATACTACAGTGCCTTACAACACTGTCACTGTTTTTGCTGGATGCTATCAATGGTCATTGTGGCATTTCTGTTCCACGTTGCCCTCCTCTTCCCCTCTCTGCTGAGCCAGGCATGGTCACGGGCAGCCTGCAGGAATAGCTGCGCTGTCAGGAGGCAGAGCTGAACTGCTTCGTGGGGCTGACCCACGTCTCTGCTGAAAAGCATTTTCCTATATTTTGCAAGACTGTGAGGATGGCAGGTGCTGAATCCCTCTGCGGGTCTTGGGGAGGCTTGAGCACTCCTGTCTGGGTTGCAAGTGATGGGAAGCAGCTGTTCTTTGTCCTGTGCACACCCTGCTGCAAACCAGCTCCTCTGGTGTAGCAGCCAGCCCCTCTCCCTCTTGGGGAAAGCTGATTTGATGCACTGAGCTGAGCCTGGAGAGTAAGAGTTTTAAGGTGGGATGTGAGGAGGTCTGGGCTGACTGAAGGGAGAAGCTGCTTTAATGAGCTCTTGGCTAAGCCTGCCGTGCAGCATGGGTGCTGTCTTCCCTTCAGGCTGCTCCATGCAGTTGAGTTCTCTGAAGCCACTGTGTTCTGGTGGGGAGCTTGATACTTCTCTGGAGTGAAGATTTTGAGCATGCTTCTGTCTTGACTGATGGCAGGCTTTTTGCATGTGCCAGATGTTGAGGAAGGTGGAATCCATTACTCTCTCGCTGTCATAGGAAGTAGTTGACATGAGAAGCTTTTTCCATTATGGTTTTTCAAGGTCTGAATGTGGGGGGGATTCTTGAGCTTATACAATGTGGTAGATCAATATTAATTTAGCAGAGAAACTGCTTCTGTTGAGTTGCTGTGAGCTCCCAGCATGGACAGATTTTGCATACCTCATGCTGGTTTCCCCGAGCTGCTGAGTTTTGTTGAGGAGAGTGCTTGCACAAATGTGAATGTTAATGCTGGCGGTGGAGCTGTTTGTCTGCTCTGGTCCTTGAACTGAGCCTCTGTGACTGCACCCTGTGCAGACCAGCCCTCGCTGTCTGAAGTGTGCTCTCCAGCCTTGCTTGGACCTGAATTAAGCCTTTAGAGACATGCTAGTGACTCTTTTAGTGGTTAGTCAGTCATTGAAATAGCCCTTCTCTACAGCTCGAGGTCTATGAGAAGGTCCCTTGCTATAGCTGAAGTAGTTCAGGGACTTGGTGGTATTTTGCAGTCTTGGAGCCTTACTTCAGGGAAGGGTTTGACCTGCTTTGATTAAAGGGAAGAAGGTTATTTGGACTGCTTGCCTACTTGCTACAAAAGATACCAAAAACGTAAGCTTGGAGTATAAGCTTAGTTTCTCTAATCAAAACGTAACACATCTCCACCTTCTTGGGTATAGACACTGGCCACAGCAGATGCTTCTCCTTAAAGGGAAAACAGTTCTGTGAAACAAGTTCAACAGTCTCTGGAAACTACTTGTTTAGAATATATAGCTGGCTGTCCTACTTCTAACCCTTCTGTAAATGGAGCAGAAGGCTACTACCTAAAACAAACCCTGGAGTTCAAGAGCCTTTCTGTCGGCCCCTGTGCCATGCTCAACGTTGCCTCCCGCAATGTGAGTGTGAAGGAAGGCAGTGCTGGGGGAGGACTGCTGGAGCCCCCCGCTGCTCTTTCCAGAAAGGTGAGTCAGCCCATGACAGCTTAGTTCTTCCATGCCCCTCTTCACTGGGCTCTGCTGTGGGAAACTGCTGGCCCTGCCTTGAGGGAGCTGCATCCTTCTGGCTTGGGTGTGGAAGGGGATCTTGCTGAAATCAGGGGTGAAATCTCCACCCCCAGGGTGGAGAGGAGATGTCTGTCCCCCACTTCAGGAGTTTAAAGCAGTGGAACAGAGGAATTACACTATGGAAGGCAGGTGTGATTTCTTCTGTGGAGGGTCTGAAGCCACGCCAGTGACAGAAGCAGCCTCGCTATGCTATGCAAACTCCTGAAGATGCTGCACAGAGATACTGTCCTGCTAGGAGGTAAATATACTGCTGTTAATAGGACAGTGTTTTTTCCCTGTGGTTTATTTTCTCCCTGCCTGCCCCTTTTAGTGTTTTCTACAGCAGCTCCTGGCAAACGCACGAGTTGTGGACTAGAGCAAAGATCAGAGTGAAAACAGGCCTTGGATAGTCTGAGCACCTCATAACAAATAACTTCCCAGGAGCTCAGCTCGGCAGCTGTTCTGTGTTTTGTCAGCAACAGCAAAACTTAGGTGACATTTCAGGGTCAGGGAGCCAAGAGAGATGTCACATACAGCCTGGTTTGCATCTTTGTTAAGACAAATATTTTATTAAGACTATAGTTTAAATGTAAGACTGCCTCAAACTGTAAATTCAGCAGTTCTTGGCAATGCCAAGTGTGAGAGGAGTTTTTTAGGCATCACAGCTGATGCATGTTCAAGGGGCCTTTCTAGTTTGATCAGCAGATTGAGTGCTGAGGTACAGCATGTTGGGACATAAGGCAAGGGGGAATTCTTGTTAACTGCCATCTTGTCTTTTTTTCTTTTTTCTGGGATACAACAGCTACGTGCTTTCTGCAGCTGAGTCAGTCTTCTTCATCCATCTTCATGGATGGGAACTTGCTTGGTGACTTTCTAATCCTGTCCCCAGAGCTAACTACATGTTGTGCCCTCTGCAGAGCCAGGAAAGCTTGCAAGCAGCTTATTTCAGACTGTTGCTTTATCTTTGCTCAGAAAAGCTTCTTTGTATGAGGAGCTGAAGCATAGTGCAAACTTTCAAAATGTGGAGCCAATGCCTGTCCATACAACCCTCTCTGCCAGCTTGCTTCAGGTGGTGGTTTGGCATTTCCCTTGTCTCCCAAATATCAGAACATTCTCTAATGAAGCACAGAATTACAATCTCTCTTCAGCCCTATTGGTTTATTTAGTATTTCACTTCACCCTATCTTGAAATCCTGCTGGTGTAAGAACCGTTGCTTGCAGTTAACGTCCTCTGGAAGCATCTCACTTGCACTGTTTGTCCTTCCCTTGTTTCTTCAAAGTCTGTTTTAGATCTTTGCACAACAAGTGGTTTCCAGCCTTTGCCAGTTCTAGTTGGCTGAACAGTGCAAGTTTCAGCTTCTTATGAGACCTGCAGATGTACAGGCATAGTTACTTTATTATGGATATAATGGTGCTTTCATCCTAATTTGGGAGCTGGGGTCATCTACATGCAAACACCTTACAGTGTAGTATAAAACATGGTGATACCTGGAAGCTAAAACAGAGC
Source organism: Theristicus caerulescens (assembly GCA_020745775.1). Classification (NCBI taxonomy): domain Eukaryota; kingdom Metazoa; phylum Chordata; class Aves; order Pelecaniformes; family Threskiornithidae; genus Theristicus; species Theristicus caerulescens. The sequence goes on from CM036564.1 coordinate 26,059,596, forward strand.
ATGCTTCCCTGCCCTACCCCTCCCCACCTTCAAAATGAGATGGGAAAACCGTATGTCTCTTGCCTTCTCAATTCAATGTCTGGATTCAGCCGAGTCCTCACAGGGACGTATTGCTCTACTAATCCTTGCCCTAGATAAGACTGTGGTGAGCGAGGCAGAGACCGTGACTGATGTTTCATAACACTTGACTCTCTGGTGGTAAGATGTGTTGGCTTGAGGGGCTGGGGTATTCTGGCATAAAGTAGTGGCCAAGGCAAATGCCTAAGCTTGGCTTTGGAAGGGGCAAAGCACTTCACTCGAGGGAAACGGCATGCAAAGTGAACGCTGCTGTTTTTTTGCATTTGTGGGTTGAAGCCATAACATTATAAGAGAGCCTGAGAAACTGAAGATTTCCTTCCTGGAAGGGTTCCATCTGCCAGATATCTAAACCTTCGGCAGCTGGCTCCCAGTCTGGTCCCATAGGGTCAGGGATTTCTCTATTCAAAAAATCTTCAAAATCATGTGCTAGATATGTTTGTCCTTCCTCAGTTCTTCACAGAAGCAGCGCACTTACCTTTTGCTTCTGACAACAAGCTTCTAGCAGCAGGGCGTCTCTTTCTCAGACCGTTTTGAACAGTCCTCCTATACAACATCATGTACTACTAAAATACTGTGTGAAGGACTGCCAAGCAGAACCTGGGGCTCAGATGCAGTTGGCTGAGGCGCTCTTCCTGGAGTCATGCTAATCCTGTTTACTTTGGGAGGAGTACCATGGGGGGGGAGATGGGTGGGAACAGCAAAAGAACGGTTGTTTTTACTCTGTGAGTATGGAGAATGGTGACTGCCTCTTCTTATTTGTCTAAACTAATAAGCTAGCTATATGTGTTTTGTTCTTACTCTTTCAGATCCTGGGTGCTGTGATCCTGGGTTTTGGAATATGGATTCTTGCCGACAAAACCAGTTTCATTGCGGTTCTACGTAAGACCATGTTTCTTCATCTTTCTGCTTCTTAATTGACTCTAGTCCGGGGCTGTGCTTGACTATGGTGTAGTCTAGGGATAGCAATACTTTTATGCGCGGTCTGTGACCTGAGCAGTAACATGGTGTATGGCAAGATCAGACTCTATCAGGGATGGGGTGAAAGGGAGCAACCCTGGAAACACAGCGTTCCTCCTAGTTTTGCAGATTGCAACACCAGGGTCAGACTGAGTGAGGCCATTGATTCTTGACTTAACAATCCAAATACTTCATCTTAAACATAGGGACTAGTATTTCATCCTATTTTCACTGCATGCTCTGTTTCCATAACAGCTTCCTTCTTACCATCGTGTCTGAAGGCCTCCAATGCCTTGATGTAGTTTTGCTATGCATCTCCTATGTTCCCACTGCTTTCTGTAATGATCTATTTCAATTTGAGTGTTTTAAATGCCAAAGAAAGAAAGTACTTGGTTTTATTGATGCTTCATGTACATTGAAAGTGGCCAGTATGTTTGTTCCTAAGCAGTAGGGGACGTAGATCTTATTGGGGACAGAAGGTGTGGGTCTGTGAAGTCTTTAGTGCTCTGACTCAGTTATGCACACTTCACGAGACTTAGCCTGGCCATCAGAGGTGTTTTGTGTTGCTGCACGTGTGAGAGGCTAGCTTCCTTCCCCTTTAAGTCAGCCAAGAGCATCGACTTGAGACTTAACAGTGGCTCTGCTTTCTGCAACAACCAAAAAACTGAGCTGGCTTAGCAGAGCCTGGGCTTTGCAGGGCTGTAAGTGGACTCTCACCAAATAAGTAGCTCAGCTCCATCTTTCACAGGCTCTGCTTCCTTTGTGCTTTTTCCTAGAGGGGGCTTCAAACAACTTTTCTGCTTGGTGGGTCTGGCTACCTGTTGCCACCACCTGCAGAATTGCTGACTCTGGCACCAGTGTCAGATGCTGCAGGAGGGCTGCCTGCACACTGCCTGCAGCCCCAGGGAATGAACAGTAATTGCATTCATAGCCCAGTTCCCAACTACACTGATTATGCAAAGGGCTGTATCTCCCAAGTCCTGCTGAACACTCTGTCCTGGCTTTAGAAGGTGCTGGGTGGAGACAACACCCCCACTAATGCCATAGACACGGATACTGCTGCTTGCTCTGTTTGTTGTGCTGTGGCATCTGGCTTGCTACTGCAGTATTAGAAGGGCAAGATGCACAACAAGGGGTGTTAGTTAATAAAGCGGGGGCATGAGCAGAAATGCACTTTTAATACAGGCAGCCAAAACGGAGCTTATCAGGGCCTGGCTGTTTGCAGCACCCCTCGTGGTCTGAGGTGTGTTTGGTACCAGTGGGCCAGCAGCTGGTTCCCCCAGGCTGATGAGTGTTACTGCCACTTGTGGAGGTACGAAGTCCCTGAGCTTGGCTCTGCTTCTCATTTTACCCAGAATCTCTGCTAACAGAGCATTTAAGGATTTAGCTTCCTTCCTGGGGATTTCCAGCATCAGCTCTTTCTCCCTGTCCCCTCGCTTCCTTTCCCATGCCTTGCCCCTCTTTCCCTCTGCTTTAGTAACCCAGGCATCAGGGAGGGAGCTGGGCACAGCAGGGCACTCCAGCTGCTGCCAAAGGAGCCTGTTGTACTTGCTTGGCCGCCTGCCCAGTGCAGGGGAAAACACGGAGTGACAGCAAACAGAGCAGGAGTCATCTTGCCAGCAGAGCCTTCTCTTGCAAGACGCAAGATGATATATTGCAGATGAGAAGTGCAAACGTGGCTCCTGTCCCTCTTTTTAACTGTCACTTCTCTGAAGGGCTTTTGAGTGGAATACCTTTTTCTTTCTTCTAATGAGAATTTGACTAAGCAACTGCTTTCTAGCACTGTGGAGCCGCTGCAACCCGGGCACTTGAACACTTGTATGATTGCTGAGCAGATTTTGGGGGAGGGAATAGTAGAGTCTGTGAGGGCCATTCCTATAAGACTGCTACTTCAGTAAATGCTTTGCAGTATCATCGCCTAACCTGCGCAGCAAGAGTCCCAGGACTGGTGAGGAAGGAGGAGCAGGATCCTGGTTTCTGTGGCATATGTCCAGCCAGGGAGAGTCTGACCTGGAAATGAATCAAGGCTGAAGTGTCTGAAGTGACTTGTGTGGCAAACAGCTCTGGTTCATTTTTTGATAACTGATCTTTTTCTTCTGTTTGACATGTTCCAGGGAAAAAGTTTGGAAGCTGGTGACTTGCACCAGGTATCAGAAGTGGGGGGAGGTATGTGTCAGGGGGGAGAGTATTAGTCTGGATTTGGTTACTCTCTCTTAACCTATTTCAGGAGGAGCTCAGCGGAAGCTTGCCTCCTGGGACTTCTGTCCAGGAAGCTAAATGCTGAGCTCTAGGAACATTATTTTCATTAATCACTGGACATCCAGAATTCCCCTACACTGTGCAGCTTGCAGGTTTAAAAATGTCTCTTAATGATAAATGAGGTTTCTGGTTACTATTTCTAGACAGTATCTCTTCAACTTTTGTGGTATAATGCTTGCTCCCTCCAATCCTATTCTGCAAGAAATAGTCCTGTGACCAACTCAAATATAAGAGCTTGTTTCTTCTGTTGCTCACAGTACTAAATGTTGAGGAGTGAGGCCTGACAGCACCAGCATGTCTGAAATAATACTACCTAAACTGGGTTGAAAAACAGTTGAGCATTCAAGAGCACAGTCATTCCAGACACAATAGCAGATAACTTTCTCCAAACACGGTTCATTTGTTTGTAATGACCTTGAGACTTCCAGGCTCTGAGATAATGGAGACCTGTAGGTTGGCTTTGAAAGTCTTCCTTCATCAGAAGACACCCAGAAACCAGCTTTATGTCCCCATGTTCAACATGCCTCTGTGCAGTCTCTTTGTAGAAGACAACAGACTATTATAAGTAGATATGGAGGCAGTTCTCTAAATGGTGATGGCAGATGTAGTTTTTGTCAGTAGCTAATTTTGTTCCCTCTCCTGGCCCCTACAGAGATGTCATCTCCCTCCCTGAAGACTGCTGCATATGTCCTCATCGGTGTTGGGGCTCTCACCATGCTAATGGGGTTCCTGGGCTGTCTTGGAGCAGTCAATGAGATCCGATGTCTCTTGGGTCTGGTGAGAGAATTCATGCTATGTTTTAGATCCATCCTTTAATACCTCTCCTGCAAAATATCTGTTGGATTGTAGCTGGGACTCAGGTCTCCTGGGGACGGTACTTCTGCATTGTGTGTCCTGGCATTAGGAACATCTCCTAATGTAATGGGAGGGTACATGCAGAGGGTGCTTGTAAACCCTCTCCCTTCTGAAGTCTTGCTGTTGGCCTGATGGGAGAAGTCCTGAAGTGCACTGGTCTGATGTAGATGCTTGTACTTAAGCCTTTTACTGGGGAGAGCATTGTTGATAGCAGAGCTTGGCTGCAGGCAAAGGTGTTGGCTCAATGTTGTGATTTCCCCTGTACATGAAATCTTACTAAAATTTGTGCTGTTATGTACAGACCTTCCTAAAGGCTGATAGTGGTCATCTATTCTCTTTTGTTTCCAGTACTTCACCTGCCTGATGGTAATCCTCATAACTCAGGTTGCTGCTGGACTGGTCATCTACTTCCAGAAAGAAACGGTAAGTGTTTCTTACTGTGCATGTTTTTTTTGGTCTTGGTTTGGGGGGAACAGGAGACACCTGGAAATTCTTTCTTCCAAACTGGGCTATACTGTTAGCAGGTATAACTGGATTCTCCTTTCCTCTGCCCCAGCTCAGCAGCTTTGCTGTACAGTTTGCTGCTTCTGTATCTGCCAGCCTCAGTAGTGCTACTTTCTCAAGGATTATGAAGCTCTGTTTGGTATGCAGGCTTTATTTTTGGGTAGTGGAAACAGTAAAAAGAAATTCCTGAAAGGCTTTTGACCACACCTCCTCTTGATCCTGCTGCAGACTACTATTTGGGCATATAGTAGCAGTGATTACTACCATGTTGCCATCATTGGTGCCTTGAGGGGTTACCAGCCTGAGTGATTGCTCTTCTGACTGGTCTCCCTCGTTGTGTCATCTTTCAGCCCTTCTGCATCTGTATGTAAAACTCTCCTTGGAAGAGCTGTCCTCTTTCCCCAAGAGCAAACTCGAGTATCTGACAGTTCCTGTACTACAGTTTGAACTTAAAGCCAAGTGGTTTAACATTTTGAAGTGGATCTCTTTGTCAGGAATGCAGTTTCACAGTGTATGCTTCCAGAGCTCCAGTAGGCTTGGTAGTGTAAAGGGAATAACTTTTGAGCTACTCAAGTGCATTGCAACAGCCTGTCCTGGCTATAGGTTCCCTGGTCAGGGCAGTGCCCGGTCAGGCCTCCAGCTGTTTGACAGCCAAACTGGGAGCCACACTCACGCAGTGGGAGCAAGTCACAACTGTGGGGCCCCTGCTGGCTTCTGCCCTGCTGTGCAGGTTTCTGGTACCAGTTGTGGGTAACCCTGTCCTTTACTGCATAACTGTATATCTATACCACTGCACGGCTGTGCTTGCTTCTCCTAAGCCAACCCTCCTGCTAGGTGGTTACAGAAAGCAGGTGATTGAGGGAGTTATGGATGGGGCCTGGTGGTGAAGTTTGGGGGGCAGGGGAAAGGTGCCTGTCCCTGGCGTAGCTGATATGAGCTTTGTACAAGTGGCTGTGGTGACTGTGAGCAGCTGTTGGGTGGATTCCTTACCAAATGTGGTGTGAATGTAGCTTGCTCTCTGGGCTGGCTGGAGCTGAAGGAGAAACTGAAATGTTGGCTAGCTGGTGCATAAAGTTACAGCTTTAAACAAGCTGCTGATTCTCAACAAACAGCTCTGACTAACGTGGAGGAGGAGGTGTGGGGATGGGCATTCCCCTGCGAGGGGGAATTGTGACTTTTTGGACTGTGAAATTCCATACCTCCATTGGTATTTCTCTTCCAGCTGTCACTCTACTCTAGGAAACTCCAGCTTTTGAGCTGTCGTTCTTAATCTGAACCTCAGTCAGCCCAGGGACAGAATAAAAGTACTGGGGATTATTCTGCACAGCCCTTGGAGCTGATGTGGCCGAGATCATCACTAGTACAGATCCAGCAGAATGGTAGGGGAAGCTGGGCTTTGAACAGATGTTCCCGTTCAGTCCTCAGTGAACAAAACTTACGGAAAAGCTCTTCAAGAGCCTTCTATTTCAGGGATCCTCTGAAGTACCTGCCTAGAGCACTGAGAAAAACTGTTTCAGGAAGGTCTTGGCGGAAACCTCCCACACACTTGTTTGTGGCTGCGCTTCAGTGATACTATGCATGTCGCTCTGCTTCACTTGATGTACGTCATCCCAGGGCAGCTCAGAGCACAGCAAAGCAAACCAAAAACTGCATAAGATCCAGTCCCTAGATGTCTATTGTGTTCTTCGTGTTTATTTCTTTCTGACTTCAGGAACTTGGTTAGATATAAAACAAGGAATAACAAGAGTGGAGGAAAGGACCTTGGATTCAGAATGTAGCAAGGTGATACTCGCTCCTCCACTTCTTGTAACTGAAGTATTTATTTCTGCACTGCGGGAGAGTAGACAGGATTATTGTTGTACTCCTCTCTACCAGCCCTTTTCTTAGTTATTAGTTACTGAACAGATTCACTTGATGTTTTTTGGTTGGAATATCTGTTCCTTTTCGGTGTCAAAATCCTTCCCCACCCCTGACATGTGAAAGTATGCTGAAATAGAGTTGATGTAACTGTAAAAGGCCGGGTCTCTGACAGGAAGGCTGCTGCTTTGCCTCCCCCATGGGCATTGCTAGAGGAATGCCCCTTCAGACTGGAATTGCCCAGTACTACTGGGAGGGTGTTGATGCAACATCCATTTCCCTACATCTGTTGGTGACTGAAACTGTGGGGTGGGGTTTTTTGAGGGACAACAAGATAGTAATGTCACAGATGTTGCAAATGGCATTCTGCTTTGTGAGCTGAATGTTGCTGCTCACCTACATCTAGTAGATCACAAGCCCCTAAACGTGTGAGAGCCTGGGCAAGGTCTCTCTTGGCCTAGTTCACACGCTTCTCTGCAGCTTGGCTCTAAATGGTTTGAGGGAAGGAGAGCAGTGGTCTCTTGGGAATTGCCCTACTTGCTAGCTATTGTTTGCAGCAAACAGGCCTGTGTGATTGCGTGCAGTGACTTGCCTGGGGCTATGGACTATGCATTAGTTTCAGAATCTGAAGTGACTGGGGGAGTGAGAGCCCCCTCCTGGCTTTTTGAGTCTGTTTTCATGTGCATAGATGCTAATAAGTGCTGGGGGAAGGATCTAGCTTGAGCCTCAGACAGAGGGATGGGATAGATGACTGATGGTGTCTGACAGTGGAAGAAGCCTGCATGATTCATTCTGAGACTGGAATCGAAGACCTGTGCTCTTGCCTCTGGTGTTCAGCTTTCCCCAGCTCCCTCTTCAGTAAGCCTGTGTGAAGGGGAGACTGACAGCCCTGCTGCTTTCTGGCAGTGGCCTGTGACTTTGGTGCTGTGCTGGTTTTGACTGGGATAGAGTTAATTTTTTCCATATTAGCTTGTATGGGACTACGTTTTCAGCACAAATCCAAAACAGTGTTGATAATACAGGGATGTTTTTGTTATTGCTGAGCAGTGCTTACACAGAGTCAAGGCCTTTTCTGCTTCTCACACCACCCCACCAGCAAGTAGGCTCGAGGTGCACAAGAAGCTGGGAGGGGACACAGCCGCGACAGCTGACCCCAAGTGACCAAAGGGATATTCCATACCGTATGACGTCATGCTCAACATATAAAGTGGGGGGAAGAAGAAGGAAGCGGGGGATGTTCAGAGTGATGGCATTTTTTCTTCCCAAGTAATCGTTAGGCGTGATGGAGCCCTGTTTTCCTGGAGATGGCTGAACACCTGCCTGCCGATGGGATGCAATGAATGAACTCCTTGTTTTGTTTTGCTTGTGTGTGTGGCTTTTGCTCTACCTATTAAACTGTCTTTATCTCAACCCAAGAGTTTTCTCACTTTTACTCTTCCGATTCTCTCCCCCATCCCACCGAGGGAGGGGGGGCGTGAGCAAGCGGCTGTGTGGTGCTTAGTTGCTGGCTGGGGTTAAACCACGACAGGTGCCTAGGCTTTGAATACCCCTGCTGTTGGGTGGCAGGGTTGTGCCTTCTGACACCAGGCTAGCTAGAGCTGGGAAGCAGTTGGAGCCCAGAAAGCCAGGGTAGTGATTTCTTGGAGCAATCATGCTCTACACAACACTGAGTCCTGACAGGCCTTAAATGGGTGAAGCTGGGGAGGATGTTGAAAGCCTGCCTAAGTGTTCAGTATGCCTTTCTAGCTTGTTGCTCTTTCAGTTTTCCCCTGCCGTGCTTGCAGAAGGGTGATTAGCTGCAGGTGCCTGTGTTTCCCCTCTGGGCTTCTCTGCCGGTTAAACCTGTGAACAAGCTGCCTCTGTGTGTGCGCTCTGCAGAGCTGTGCTATTGTTTGGGTAATATTCCCCCGTCTCCAATTACTTCCTGAAACACCTAAGAATACCTGAGTTTTTCTTTAACTGAAATGCCTCACTTCTTGAAATCGGAGCTGTTTGTAAGACTTCTTGCCTCTTCTTGTGTAAGAGTAGAGGAAGAGCAGAGATACAGCTTCCCTATGCAGCTGTGATTGGGGACATCTCGTTCAGGCCCTGTCTCTGCTTGTGGTGGGGTCCTGGGATGGAGAACAGAGGTGCTGCCTGGGATTCTTGCAGAAGTGACCCCCCAATAGCTAAGGGGCCATATGGGCCCAGGGCAGGACAACAAACCCAGCTCTCCTTGCCTCCCTCTGTGCATGTGGAGTAGCAGTGTGCGGGAGGGGTGAGGGTGGGAACTCAGAGGCTCAGTAACTGATAAGGCTTATGGCAGCAGCCAAGGCCAATCTCATTAGTGAGAACCAGGTCAAGTTGCCTTGATTTGAAGGGAAGGAAAAGGGGAAATGATGTAATTAAAAGGGGAAGACCTAGACATCGTGAGAAGAAAGATCATACAGCTCCCATCTGTCTGGCCTGACATAGCTGATCCCAGTTTGCTGAGCTGCAGTTTTCCTAGGAAAAAGAGTTGCTGATGTAGAGAAGCTTCTCTGTAGCAGTAGGCACTGCTTCCTCTTGCTGGGTGTCCCTGAGTTTGCCATGGTCATTTGCAATGCTTAACAGTAGAAGGAAAGGGAAAAACTGTTTCCACTGATCTGAAATATGCTGTAGCACCACAGACAAAAAGGTAATACGTGGGATGGGAACATCCTAGTGCTCAAGGTGATGTAACTCTATCCCATCCCTCCAGCAGTCTAATGACACTTCTCTCCAACCTCTTGTGATCTGGGTCTGTCCTTAGCAATAACAGCTGTCCTCATGTACAGGCTGGCTGAGAAGAGCCTCAGAAGGAGGTGGGAGGAAGAAGGTGAAGGAGTCTGCTGGGTGGTAGCTTGCACCTCTTATCAAACTGAAAGGTGTTGTAAATATCTCTGGATAAGGAATGGGGGTGAAGGGATGATTTGTTACACCTGAGCTTTGACAAGACTGTTAATGAGCAGTTTAGATAGTTGTAGCACTTTCTGTCTTAATATAGAAGCAGCAGTTGTAGGAGTTTGGGGAGAGGCTGATCAACGCCTTGTGAAAAAGGGAAGTTTCCACCAGCTGTATGTCAGAAAACCCAGCTGCATACAGGAGCAGAGTGACTCACACCTTCCCTGAGTGGTGGAGATGAACTGCAGTGACTGAGATTCTGGACCAGAGTCTCGCTTGTGGTGCAAGGTTAGAAATATGTTACCTGTGAGTACTTAAGTGCAAGCTGAAGGATAACATTGCCTTATCTTTCACCGCTATCTCGTCTGGGGCAGGCAGCAGTTGTTCAGCCTGTGTCTTACCAGGATAACCATACCCAGTTCTGTTTTCTTATTGCTCATCAGGTTTGTAGCCCTTCTCTGTGCCTGGGCAAGGACTTGCTGGGAACTACTGGTGGTTTGGCTGTTGCATTGCATAGCAAAGCTGCTGTCTTGCTTTCCCTTCAAGTCTGAGACTGTATATATCACCTTATCTGTACTCGTTACCTTTTGCACTTAGCTTTTTTGAGTGACTGAAGCTGCATATAACATTTCTGAAGAGATATAGTTTGTGCTTTGTACCATCGTTTTACTATTTTCCCGTCTCTCCTGGAAGGCTTTTCCTGATGCATACTAAGGCTGTTTCTGTTCTCTGACTCTGGACCACCAGAGCCTATATGTTTGTTTGTTTGTTTTGTGGCCACCAAGCATCCCAAGCTTTTCTGTGGTAGATCTCCAGCTGTCCTCCATACATTGTAACACTTATTTGCCTACAACTCCACAACTTTGGTTTCTTGTGAGTTAGATTTTTTTCCCCTATCCATTCTGATCTTAAGGGGATGCATGATTGCTCGGTTTGATGTCTGAACTTCTCTGTGTATCAAATGTGCTTCCCATCAATGCTGTAACAAGCATAATGCTGTACTCAGTAAACAAAGGAATTTATTCCAAGCCTCACCTTCTGAGGAACCTGAGTAGCAGTCTCCCATCTGCTTAGAAAGCTTGAGAAGAAACTGATTGGTGGAGGAAATGGGGACCTAGAATGAACTCATTTTGTCTTGAATAACTTCCTTCTTACACAGCAGCGGGCCATGCAAAGCTAGGGTGGATTTGTTGTGTTTACTCCTGCCTGGAAAAAAAAATTCTTAGCAAGAAATGCCACCTGGTCATCATAGTGGAACTTTATCTTGGTAAACCCATTCTGTATTTCATCCTGTTGATCATATTTATTGCCTCTTCTCAAAAGCATAGACAAGACTGAAGAGTAAGGTATTTGAAGGTCAGTCTGGGGGATGTGTCGCTGCCTGGTTGCTTTTTTTTTTTCCCCCCTTTAAGCATTGCTTTGTGTGCCAATTAAATGCTCATTTTCCAATGATTTTAGTCATGGTTCTATCAGTCTTTTTGCTGTAACTTAAAAATAGCTGTACTATGGGGGTGTGATAGCCTAAACACCTATTACTGTTTCCATCACATCCTTTGGAGAAGGTCTAAGCAGAAACTACTGCCCATTCCACTTTTTTTTGCAGCACTTGTAATCTCTATCTGCAGTTTCTCTGCTGTAGCCTCATTCGCTGGAGCTAGAGCAAAGCAAAATGTTTTCACACTCATGACAATGATGAGCCCCTGTTTTTCTCCACTGTGGGGAAGGTGAACCCACAGCAGGACTAATGCAGGTGATAGGGAGGGGTGTTATGTACCCTAAAGCCCCAAAGAAGAGGCTACAAGGAATTAACTAATCTAATTCTTCTGCCTTTTTTTCCTTGCCAGCTGAAAGAAGAGTTGTCCCACATAGTTGGAAGTCTGATTGAAAATTATGACCCTTGGAACAATGATGAGAGGAACTTACAAGATGCGTGGGACTATGTGCAAACACAGGTGAGTCATGGAGGGCAGCAAGAGGCAGATGATGCTATTTGTCAATGCAGTAAATGGCCTTTAAAGCTAGGCTGAGGACAAGGAAACAGGTATTGCAGAGGCAATACTGTAGCACATTGATTTGGGTGATCTACAAAGTTCCCTGTAAGGTTTGGTGCCTGCATACAAGAAAACTATCTTACTTGCTATTACTAGGTAAGACCCTGAACCATTCCTGCATGCTGGCTGTTAGGACTAGCTAGTATTGGCTGCATAGCCTAATGTATCTGGCCTATCAAATGGCACCTCAACACTTCTCTTTGCCTGCAGGGCCTCCAGAATACTAGCATGTGTGAAAACCACAGTGCATACTATTTTTGTAGCAAGTAAAGTCCCTTGCTTATTGCCAGGCAAGTCAGGAGCACTGCCTGCCTTGCTGCTTGGTGTGTGTTGCTTGCTTATTGTGATGGCTCTTCTGCAAGTGTTGGAGCTCTTGGGAGCCATCCAACTGCCCGTGGTTTCTGTTTTAGCATCAGGGTCAGCGCTTGAGCAACTAGGTCAGTGTTCAGGCACACTGGACTCAGATAGCTGTTTGCTGCCAAACCACAGCCTTGAGAGCTGGCTGGCTGTTGTGGTTAAATACATGCCCAGCATGGGAGTGGTGTGTAGTAAGTACAAGTAATAGCATTTTTCTTCTGTCTGTTCTTGGGCCTGCAAAACACTGACTTGCAGTATTTCTTCTCCTTGGAGGGAGAATGATTTATTTATGTTTTATCACTGTAGCTGTATCTCCTTGCTAGTGGACTCAAGACAAGGCTGAGTCTACTGTGGAGAGAGAATCCTGCTTGAGCCCTTCTTTTATGTAGGAACAGAAGAAGGCGGCTTTGTAGAGGTGAAGTTGGGTATTAGGAGTCTTAATTCCTCTCATATCCTAGAGTTAGCATTCGAAAGGGGGTGGGTGTTCTGTAGACGAGTCTTGGAATTAAAGTCCAAACCTCTGTGAGGCAGTTCCTTCTGGAGGCTGGATCTTCAACACTTGTTTGGAAACCAAATGCTTGTCCTGGTATGGGTGTTCAGCTGTTTGTACCTCCGCTCTCATGTCTGTTATGTCAGATGGAAACATTACATTTCCTTTCTGAGCAGAGGGGGATATTCCCTAAACTTCCACCTCAGGCTTGATAGCCTTCCTGTTCTGTACCACCATGCAAGCACTGGGATCCATGCTTAAGATAGATTTTAGTCTTTGCTGGACTTCCTGATGTGCTTTCCCCTCCAGCAACTGCAGTTTTATCACGTGGCTGTATAGGAATGTAAATGTTTCTTCGGATGGAAAACTTTCCTCATCCCATCTTCCAGCCAGTCCCAACTGCAGCTAGGCAGGCGTAAAGTCGTCCTGACTTGCTGGGGCTCGGCAGCATGTTGACGCCATCGTGCGGTGGCTGCTGGTGTCCCCCGGGGGCCACAGCTAAGATCAGTGGTACCTTGCAATTGGGAACCAGAAAATGAAAAGTTCCTGCTTCATGTCTGTTCAAAAAATGTGTGCTACTCAAAGAAAAATAAAGTCTTAGCATTTGAACCTATGGAAATGGCATCACTAGTAGAAGACTAGGTAGTAATCCTTTTGAGATGTCTTTGAATACACGGGATGTCTTGTCAACACATTAATCTCTTGCGTGCCTTGCTTCTCCCTTATCAAATCAATCTGCTGATGATGAATTGGAGGGACTGGAAAAATCTCTCAGATATGTCACACAGGACAACAGCCCTCCTCCAGCTGACCCACCAGCAACATCTGTTTTGCACTTTACTCCTGTTTAGCATTGTCACCTGGAGATAAGATGACGTTTGCTAGTATTTAGTCTGCAAAAACTAATCAAAATTACAGTCTGTAGAATTGATGTCAAGCTGCATGGCCTGCTGAAATCTGAGTATCTAGGCCTCATGCAGTAAGACTTGTGAAGGATTCATATTCTAGCATGACTAGTGTGCTAGAACTTTATGGGTGGCCTGTGTGTATTATAGTCTACTATGCTCAAGGTCTGCCAGAAGTGGCCCTTTAACTCTTGTCTTGCTAGCAGTGATTCTTTGGTAGGAAATAATGCCCTTGTCTTCTGAATGGCCCTATGGATAGGTTATCCTCTGGTAACCAGAGTGATGTTCTAATGTAACTAGTTCATGCAAACTGTATTGCCTGACTGTTGTTATTACATGGAGAGCTCCTGTGTACTTTTACCTCCACTGCCTGTTTTCACATGCAGTATGTTACCAGTGCAAAGTGTAAGACCATGACGATCTCTCTCTGCTTATTAGATCACCTGCTGTGGCTGGACTGGAGCAGAGGACTGGGAAAATAATAAGATTCTTATCAACCATAGCATGACTCTGTATCCCTGCTCCTGCTCTAATAGCTCCAAGGACGTTCAGGCAGAGAGACGTTTCTGTAATCTGGATGTCCCTGTCAACGGCACTGCAACGTATGCTGACTGGCCTGTTCATGAGCAGGTGAGTGGGTATGCCTGGGCTCTGTGAAGCTTCCACTGAAGTCACCTTGTCTTTGTTCCTCTGGGAATTATTTAGAGCACTTTTTTCACACCAGTATTGCTTGAAGTACCTGTGGAAATGGAGGCAAGGGGCAACAAGGATCCTGCTCTTTTCTGCTAAAGCTACTGTGAAACTTGGTATAGCATGTAACTGGGATAATCTCTGCATGCACAAGGAGATGTGTTATGGACTTTCAGTCTTGAGATGCTTAGACTTGTGCTTCTTTCCTTTGTGACCATGTTTTCCCCATAGGGATGCATGGATGGTGTAGAGAAGTGGTTGAAGGACAACCTTGGTGTCATTCTTGGGGTCTGCACTGGTGTTGCTGTTATAGAGGTAAGTCACTCCCTGATGTGAACCTATACTGTCTTACCATGCAGAGTCTTTTAAAGGTAAAGCTATCTTTTCAAGTAATAGACACCTGGTTTAATGGAAGCACGGTTCTAGCTCTTGGTTGTGTCTACCTGGAGCTTTGAACTGCTGCTTTCATTGGTTGGATTAAAAATTGAACGAAGCCCTGTCTACTTGTGGTTCCTGCTGCTGTGTCTGCTGCTTGGCAATTCACTGCATGCGTAACCAGAAAGAATGAGAGAAGCAACATCCCACTAGTGAGATCCCACTTGTTGCCTTAAAAAGCCCATAATATAGATTCCAGATGAAGGCACATCTTTTTGCAGCAAAATATTTTTGTCATCCCAACTATTGCACTTTCCTTGCATTGGGGACCAACTCTGTTCACCTGTATGGTGTCATTAAAAGGAGACCACTGTATTCCACTTCCCTGTACCACCCTCTCTTCCCACCTTATCTGTCTCGTTGCTGATTTTGTTCCCATTCTTCATTACTTATTCCAGCTGCTGGGGATGATACTGTCCATTTCACTCTGCAAGAACATACACAGCGAAGACTACACCAAAGTGCCCAAGTCTTGAGTTGGCTGACTCCAGAGCTACGGCACCACAGAGAAAGGAGCAAACAGAACATTCCTGCCTCGTACCCAGACTGTCCAACCATTGACCATTATTCCTGTGACATCCCATTTCTGATACCACTCTGCTAAGAACTGTTAGAGCTTCAACACAGCCGGATCTTCTGGCGATAGGGCCCTTGGGCCACCTGCATCCTGTCTCTGGATTATTTCTACTTCAAGAAGCAGAACTTAACTGTCTCGTATCACATGAGACACCGATTAACTTGAGGGGACAATGCTTTTGCTGCCTGCTCCATGTTAAAACAATACTATTTGTATCTCCATTCTACAACCTGCTGGGCCTAACACACAATAACTCCTCTCCTGCCTCCTTTTCCTCCCACACATCTTTCCCCCTACCCCCAGAAGTCCCATCTCTTTGTCCCATGAGCCAGGATTGCTGTTGAGATTCCAGTGCTTTGGTAGCTTCACCTGCTTCACTGACTTGTGGTGGTAACTAGTTGTGCTTTATAGGCCTTCTCCTCCCTTGCAGTTAACCTGATTCGGTTCCTACTATGCATCTTCCAGCCTAGGCTCTCATCTGAAATACTGAGCACTAACCTCATACTTGCTTCTCCTGCTTCTGGAGTCAGCTATGCCTTGCATTCAGCAGAGCTCTTCCCTTCGAGCATGATGAGAAGCCACTGGGAGGGAGCCAAGCTTACCTGTTCCTAGTGGGGCCTGGCAGATTGTGGTGGTGGTGCTCAGCTGCTTCTGGAATGGGTCCCTTGGGTCTGGATTTGACACTTCACATCTTTCTCCCACTTGCCTCTTTACCTTTTCCTCTCCCCCTAGCACTGCTTTGCTGGCTCCTGTCAGCTTGGACGTGCTTCAGAGACTGCTGCATAGTGTTGACTCAGCCCGAGGCTGGCTCTGCTGGTTGCATTCTTGAGTTGCCAACTTTTATAGAGGTTATGAGTAACTTAATTCTTCCACTGCCCCCTACATGAACATAAAACTTGTTAGCTGTGGTTTTTAATTATGAATATGGAGGGATCTGACTGGATTGCTGACGCTGTATACTGGAGTTATCACTGCTGCCGGTGCCTGGTTTAGGTTTTGTAGTCTGGATGCAAGGATAAGTTGCTTTTATTTCAGTTGTCCAGTCTTCTGACTCCACTGCGCTCTGGAGCCACGGCTGCATCCTGAGCTCTGTCTCGAGTGTAAGCACTGCAGCAGATAAGTAGCTGGTTTTGCAATCATGCAGGCTGGGTCGTTTCTGTACTTAATGGTTGGGCTGTTTGCTTGATTCAGCCAGTGGCCAGCAGCAAGGACTGGTGTAGAGCAGAAGAAAGTAGGAAATGTATGTGAAAAACTGCCCCAGCTTCTTGGATAAGGGAGCTGGGTGCAAATCCTCAGTCTTAGAGGTGGCTTGGACACAATAGATTTCCTGCAGTTGCACATGCGGGCAATCAGCCTGACAGTAGGACGCTGTATGAGAGAAGTGGATGGTCCTTGCCTGAGACCTGATACAAGGTACTTGGTGAGAGAGCCTTTGCCTTACAGAGGTGGTCCCAGGACTGTCGCTTGTCAGGGGTGGGGTTGGTAGGAATAACCCTCGTAGCAGTTCAAAGGGATGGCTTCACTGCCTACTCAGTTTTCCTTCTGGGAAGAAAGGCTTATGCAGGGGATCAGGGCCCCAGCAGTGGGTCCCTGGGCTGTCCTTATCTCTGGACACAGCAGTGATTGGGGAGAGTAGATACGACTGGGCAACTGGTTTTTATGGAGGTCTGATAAGGCTTTGCTATTTTGAGACACCTGCCCCCTCCTGCACAGATCCTTCAAACTGATCTTTGCTATAGCAGAAGGCACCCTTCTTAGCAGTAAAGCTTGCTAGCTTTTGTAGCACAAAGTCTATTCTCTAATGTGTTCTTATTTGTAAGATTCTTGTTCAGTTACAGATGCCAATGCTGAGCAGCAAGTAAAAAGGAGCCCATGCTGGGTTTCCTTTTTGTTTTTTGTCTGTTTTTAGCCACATCTTCCTACTGGAAGAAATGCATGTACAGATGTAAAAGTCTAGAGGGTGAATATTTCTGTAATAAAGACTTTGCTAAAAAAAATCTCTGCCTACAACTTGTGCGTTACAGTGGTTTCCCTTTGCTTCCTCTCCACCCCATTCTGCTTACATGCAAATCACTGTCAACTTGTTTGTTCAACGTAGCAAAGGGCCTGTCAAAAGCTGTTCTAAGGCCCATGGGTGAGATCAATGTGGACTGTGAAGATACTGCCCAGCAGAGGGAGGTGACCATTTTCCTAGGCTATATTCTAGAGTAAACTTTGCCTTCTTTTATGAAGTATGTCTGTCCTAGGGTAAGCTGATTGAGTGGTAGTTCCTTTTGAATTACCTGCTATCTCCTAAAGTAGGTGATGTCTGTATGTGAAGATGTCACTTCAAATCTGTACAGTCTGCACTGTATGAAGTCATAAGCCTTGGGGACTAACTGACAAAACATGAGCTTGCTGCTATGCCCACAGTCCATACAGCTCTTGCTAGCTTAGCTTTATCATTTTTTCCTCTTCCTACTCACCTTCAGTAGGCTCCTGCCTCCAGGCTGCTATTTTAAATAAAGATTTCTCAGCCCCTGCCCTGCCACTGTGAGGAAGAAAGCTGAGGTAGCCATTTTTGTAGGTTATGCCACCACACGCTGGGCTTGACTGTTTGAGAAGCTCTTGAGAAGCAGATAGAGCAACTGTATGAATCTTCTTGCTTCCCTCAGCTAAGCAGCTGAGAAGTGGATATAAGCTGCATACCAAAATTCCTTCAGATCCTGCTCCACGGTGGTGTTTCTGGCCATTTAAAATAGCTGTCCTTAGAAGGGCCTACGTTAGTGCGCTAATGGAGTCTGGAGCTGTTGCTTTAGGAAGTAATAAGCATGACCTAAGTCCTCATACATCTTTGAAGAAAGAGTGAAGTTTGCAGAGAAGAAGGTGCTGGGGTGCTACCAGCAAACACTGGTGGCAACTGGTCTAAAGTCAAGACTTCAGTTACCCTGACCAGCTGAGTGTGGAGCAAGAGGTGCTTAAATGGATGCTGGACCCACAGTAGGGTGCAATGATCTGTCTGATCTGTGAGTACGACTTGTTCCTTTAGGCTGTCCTGGGCTGTGCTTGAGGAGAGCTTGGTTCTTGGTTGTATGGGATCTCCCCTCTTTCTGGTTGGTTTCCCAGAGCACCCTGCTTTAATGAGGTGGCAATGCTTTCTCAGGGCTAACGATTTACAGGGCTACACTTCATGGCAAAGCTGCCAGACCTGACCAGATGGCTGCTAGGTGGGGAAGGGCGCTGCTGGTTCTCCTTCAGCCTGATGTGGAGCTGGAAGGAGAAAGGAGGGAAAGTGAGGCCTGCTCCCTGTCCCCAGCTTGGGTCCCCAACTGCCCGAGCTCTGTGGAAACCACTTGCCTTTGGCCACTGGAGGGAGGTGTTCCACCAAGAAAACTCAGCCCGGGTGCTGCAGTATCAGCAGCATCGGCTGGTCCCTGGGGGACAAGATGATGACACTGATCGTTTCCTTCTGCTCCTAGTTACTCCTGGCAGCAGGGTAGCTAAAATAACTTGTAATTACAGATGTATTCTCCTTGTAAACGATTTATGCTGCATGCTTGGCATTTTAGGAATAACTTTCCCTTCCCTTTCTTGGAGCAGCACACAGCTGGATATTTTTGTTACATGTCTTCCACTACTGTATATGAGTTGTGCTTGCTTCTCAGGTTTCTGCCCTGAGTAGCTCTGGAAGTTGAAGATAGCATGAGGAGCTTCTCCTGCTGCTTCTTTCCTTGTCCCCATCTTTTTCCTGTTTCCCTCCATCTTCAGTTCCTTTGTTTGGCCGGTTTGGGGGGAAGGAAGGGGTATAAACCTTATAAACCTGTCCTAAAAATGGCTTCCAGGAAGAAAGGCCTCAGACCTTCAGAGAGCAAGAAACCTGCTGCTGCTCCTTAGGCCAGGCTCCCAGCTCATCTCAGGAGGTAAAGGTTTGCTGCTGGAACTGGAAATCAGAATAGCACTCAGACTTCTTGGGAGCTGCAGTGTTTGTCTAGCAAAACCCACAGTGCCAGCCTCTACAGTAGCTCAGCACATGGAAGCGTTTTGTGCGTAACCAATAAGCTGCTATATAGCTGTCCCAGGCCAATAATTAATATTGCAAGAGTATAGTTGTGACCTCCCTGTGGCCTTAAGCAAGGCCCCTAGTAATGAACTGGTGACATTCCTCGTTCTGTGTGATCATGAGGAACTCAGAAGTTGCTATAATTCTTCCCATGAGGTCTTTTTTCCTTCTGGAAAGGGAAGAGGAGTTGGATTAGTTAGAGTGGGTATGGGTAAGCCTATAGGTCGCAATGCATCTTGTTTTCTGTGATGGGTTCTGCATGGCATATACTCAAATGTAACATGTGGCAGCTGTTCTTTCCTCTGTAACTCTCCCACATGTGGTGGTGTGGCTGGTCCCTGCTGGCTTTGCTCAGGAATTGAGGCTGAATATGGTAGACTTCAGAAAAGGTCTGATTTCTGGCTGCTGAAGGACAGACTGCAAGTGGTGGTGTCCGACTCCGTGACTTGGTTGGGGAAGGTGAGGAACAGCAGGCACAGGGGCTCATTGCTGAAAAGCCTGAGGACCCTGGGATTCCCACAAATGCATTTTCACAGCCAGTTGCTGCCACTCAATGCCATAAATGGAGAACATACCCTCAATTATTCATGGTCTGGCTCTAACCCATTACCCTCTGAGATTTGGCTCTAGCCTTGGCCTTTTATTACAAAGAGTAAGCCTCAGTTAGCAGCCAGGATTTCTGAATGACATCTTAAGCCAGGTTGACACTAAAAACTTGTCAGTGTAAAATCTAACATGGAAGTCTTCAAATCCTTGTAAGTTGGCAAAAGGTCCCTAGCAAAAACTATGCTATTAGTGAAACAAAGCTATTAGTAAAATGTTACTAGTAAAGCTACTAAGCGTGTTTTAGTCATTATAAACAGTTTCTAGCAGGCATGTGCTGGTAGAGTGCATGCAATTTCTTGCCTTGTGGCAAGAATCTCTTCTGCCAAACATGGGAAATTACCTTCTCCTAAGTAGATTGTGTAACCCTAGCCATACATTTTTACTTCTCATAGGTATGAATTTTCTAGTTTCTCCCTTCTAAGCTCCTAATAATACAATTGGCTGGTGTGTGTGTGTGTGTGTGTGTGTGTGCTGTTTGGCTTTTGTGGGGAAGGATTAGGGGAATATTGGATGCTCTGTATCTGGAGAGAAGGTATTCTCAGTTCTCCAGGCAAAAACATTACCCCCATTTAAAATAGGGGTTTAAGAGAAGGATAAGGCTCCAAGTAGTATGTGGATGCTCTAAGAGGCATGAAATCTGAGAGCGAAAATCCTGGTTTAGCCCCCAAGGATGGTATTTGCATATACTTGAATTAAATTTCCCTCTGATGTCTTCTTTCCTATACCTCTCTCACTAGTGAATGGCATCATGAGGTGACTTGCCTGTCCACAACAATCCAGAGTTAAGCAGAAAACATAGAAACCTACTTCTGTAACCACAACAGGCCCCACTCTAGGAAACTAGAGAGCATTTGCCTTTGCTCCTATAGGCTCCAGGTGTTAGTAACTCCCATTCCTTCACGATGTTGCTTTGAGCAATGGCAGCAGCTCAGGGGTTATCTTGATATTGCTCTTTGTTTTGTAAGTGTTCACCAGGTTAGGAACTATTGATTTACACCTATGTGAGGCCATCATGCTGCTGCTCCAGACCTGTATCAGATCTAGACCTACCTCAGGACCCCAGATCCTCACTATGTCAACATAGTGGCAGACCTTGTCCATTGTGTGACTCTTGCCAGCACTTCCTGCTGTTCATAACCTTAAGCCTTCTCCATGTTGCCTCTTCTTGTCCAAGCAATTTCCCTGGAAGTTCTCGGTCTGCAGTTCTTTCTGGATCTGGCTGCCCTGGCATCAGGTAACTGACTCGAAAACAACAGTAGTGACAGTGCTAGAGATCAGAGGAATGTGCATCAGACTCACTTTTTCTTCTTTTTGCCCTGCTTAGAGTTAGACTGGACATATGGAAGTTCTTCAGAGACAGCAAGAATCCCAGAGCATGTGATCATCTGAATTGCTTACCCAGCATGCTTCCTGGGTATTTTCTACATAGTGCTTCTGGAAACTATTTAGGATTTACTAGGGTGGAAATGTGAGGTCCTGTCAAGACCGTGTTATAGTATAGGCATGTGCTTTGGGCACTGAACTTGCAAAATGATGTCAGAATAGTAAACTCATACAGTGATGTCTGCAGACAGCCTGAAACAATAACCCAGCAGAGAGCAGACCTTTAATTTTGGCAGAGGTTGTTTCACAATGCTCGTAAGTATTTGAAAAGAAGTCATCCTTTTAATACCATGTTGTAATTAACTCTGGTTAGCACTGGTTGGGAATTCTTTTGGCAAAACAGTTTTTCCCTAGAGGGTGTAGGTTCCTATAAAACAAAGTGTGTTTTGTTTATGGGGTTTTTTCTTCTGCTTAAACAGGACTGAATATAGTTGGATAGCTTCTGATGGAGGGGTTTCTCCTGCTTTCTTAGTGGTTGCCTCATAGTAAACATTATGTAGAAGACCTGGAATTGGACAAAATAGGATTATAAAACCATATTCTAAATATGTGACCTAACAACAGGGTGTACTGGTCTTCTGAGGTAGGATAGACTGGGGAGGTGGGTAGACTTTTTTCCGTGTGAATAGTCAAGAGTGTGTTGGCTCTATCTGAGAGAAAGAAGTCATTCTTTTTGCCTTTAAATCTGCATTTCTTAAGATCTGGGGGTTAAAGGAAAAAAAAAAAAAGGGAGGGGGGGAACCAAGAAAAGAACCAATGAAAAAGAATAAACTACCCAAGATACCACTGTTGCCCCTAGGCTGGGTGGAATTAGACTAGGGGGTGCCTGCTACTTCCCTTTCAAGCAAAGGTGTTTGTAACAAATGTGCAAACCAGGTCCACTTTGACACACCACTTAAAATGATAGAATCATTTAGGTTGGAAAAGACCGTAAACGTAGCACTGCCAAGTCCACCACTAAACCATGTCCCTAAGCACCACATCTACCCGTCTTTTAAATACCTCCAGGGATGGAGACTCAACCCCTTCCCTGGGCAGCCTGTTCCAGGGCCTGACTACCCTTTCGGTGAAGAAATTTTTCCTAATATCCAATCTAAACCTCCCCTGGTGCAACTTTGAGGCCATTTCCTCTTGTCCTATCCCTTGTTACTTGGGAAAAGAGACTGACACCTGAGCACTTTGTATTTTGGAGCGGCTCTTCTAGACCCCCACAGGCAATTCATCAGAGCTGCAGAACTCAGCCAGGCTTAAGCACGGCAGAGCAGCAGTGAGGTGGGCTCCACATGGTGTATGAGAGAAGCTGCCTGGAGAAATCAGTGGGCACCCTTTCCTCAAAACTAATACAGTCTGTGTAGTCACCTGGGAACAGAGGACAGTTTTGCAGGACCTTCGACTTCAGTGCCTGCATGGCAGCATGTGTGTCACTGATTTCATGTTGCTGCCCAGTGGAAAGCTAATGTGCCTCTACGTGTGCTGTGAGGCCGGGGAGAGACTGGTGGAGACACTGTGAAATGCTGCCACTGCTGCCAATGTCATGTGTGTTCAAAGAGGGATTGGACAAGATCGTGTGTGTGTGTGTGTGTGTGTAATCCATTGAGGGCTATTAAATAAACAGAGGCAGGTGCCACTTTTGCTTGGGGAAGTTATTTTAAAACTCTGTGCTGTGTAGCCGGTGCATGGAGTTTGGAAGAAAGCAGTGTTAAGGTTTTAAAACCATGGAAATAGCTGGGAAATCCCAGCCTGAACTGAAATCCTGACCTGACATGAAGTCCCACCTGAGGTAATCCTAGCTACCCGTAGCACCGTTTATCTGGGTGCAATGGGTTGTTCCCAGTGCAAATGTTTAATTGGATGTCTGCTCAGCTGGGGAGAGGGCGAGGAAAGGGAGCTCTTTCATGAAATCAAACCTAAAATAGGTGATACTTCAGTATTATGGTGGAAATTTAAATGCGCAAAAATCATGGCCGTCTGCTGCTGCAGGTTTTGGTTTTGTTTTTTTCTTTTTTTTAATGCCCCTAGAGATAACTTCTCCAAGCAGAGTGTAAAACTAGTAAATGGTACAACTGTATTGTAAGCCGACAATGTGACTGTAGTTCAGTGACTCTGAAAAGCAACACCCCAGCAACTTGTATGCCTGACATGCTGACAACAGTATTTCATTGATACAGGTTTATAGGGTTTGGATTTTTGTTGTTTGAGGTTGTTTTTTTTTTCTTGTTTTGTTCTTAAGTGGAAATGTACCAGTGCCAGGTCTGTATGAGCCCATGGAAGCGAGGTGGTGTGGAAGCCAGGCCAGGGCAGTGTGGAAGCGTCTGGAAGGTGGGAGGCAGCAGTGGAAGGGGACGGCCTGGGAGCCCTTGGCACATGGCCTGGTGGCAAGGGGCGGCGGTATGGCGTTCGCCCTGACAAGAGGCAGCTGGAGCAGAGGGCAGGCCCCTGCAGTGAGCAGGATGGGAAGGTGGTAGGGATCCATTTCCAGGCGTTTCGCTGCAGCCATTTGCCCTAGCAAATCTGAATGACTATTTAGAAAGGGGCTTAGCTGTAATTTGTGTTCTTATTGGAAACCTAGCTTATGCCCCAGGGCACTGTGTAAGGCAATGGTGAGACCACCACCTCAGGGCCATCACCTGCTGTAAGCCAAGCAGGAGTCGTCTGGTGGTGGAGCTGGTGCATCCAGGAGCCGCTTGCCTCCTCGAGGCAGCAAAGGACGAGCATGCCAGTGCCAAGGCCTCACTTCCCTGTTCTGCAAGGTGCCATGGACGTGGCGGTAGTGGGGTGCAGGGGCAGGTCCTGCCTGTGAGGGAGGTGTGCCCGGAGGAGCCTCGGGAATGGACCCCCACAGAGCAGCGCCCACAGGTCAGCCACTGCCCTGAGGAGCCAGCCAGCATGGCCAGGTAGGTGGGTTTGCTGAGGAAATGCCAAGCTGTGGTCTGGTCAAGGTTTGCCACATCAGTTCTCACCGGCAGCATGAGAGGGGCGGCACAACGCCCATGCCTGAGCGGCAGTGCTCTGGTGTATGGCTGCTGTTGTGCGAGTAGTCAGCAGGCAATACAGAAACCACAGCACCTTTATCCTTAAGCAACTCTGCTGCCTTTCCCATTAATCTCAGGATCAGTTTGAAACCAATTGTTTATAAAACAATCCTCTAGGTTGCCAGAGTTGCCTTTTGAGTCCTTCCAAGTATTGGCAGTCTGTCTATTGCTTTATAGGATCTCACCACAGATGTTATGAAAACAGTCTTCTGCCTCCTGTAACACTCTGGGTTGAATGTTCTTTCTCACGCTTGCTGGCTCTTCCTGAAGTCCCCAGCAACTCCTGCTTTGGCTAGTAAAGTACCAAAACTTGATGAGAAAGTTTGGCTGCAGAATGCTGTGGGTTGCAGGCTCTTGATTGCAAAGAATCCCTCATGCTGGTGAGCTGTGAGCAGAAGTGGGAAGTTGTCCTAATGGGGACCTAATGGGGACCAAGGCTTCAGAGCAGAGGTGCATCTGGGATTTGGGAATCCTTTCTTGTTTTCTCTTAAATTTCCCTCAGTATCCTAGTGGTCATTAATGAGGAGCTTGCACTTTGTTAGAGTAGTGAAGAAGCTGGTTACACCAGCTTTTACATGATGAGAAGATGCAGAGAGCACATCGCTGATCAGATGGCTATCATAAAGTTGGCAGTTTCATGCCTGGCTATAGTGGAAGCTAATTAGCTCAAGGCCGTCTCTCATCTGAGCAAGGCAACAGCAGGATTACATTGTCTTCCTATTAGGCAATAGCCTTGCCTGACATGAAATGAGATGTCTGGCGATTCTCATAATTGCATCCAGCTATTTATTTTTTACCACAGCTAGATTGTCTCACTCTTTAATAGGCAGTGAAATGGTAATGAGATCTTCTCTTCTCCTCTCCTCTTGAATTCATCACAAGCCATGCTGAGGAATCCTATGCTCCAATAGCAAAGAGGAGAGTAAAGCAGAAGTAGAGGAGGAAGCAGTCTTTTTGTCTCTCCCCTGAAATCAGCTTGATAGGAAAGGGTAGCCTGATAGCTCCTGTCTTAATGGTGAAATCTCTAGGATAACTGCTTCCCAATCAACCCTTTATTCTCCCTAACTAAGACAACTTTTGCCATGTAAATGCAATCCCAACTCTGTCCTTAATGCAGCAGTCTCTATCTGCCCGTCCTCCTGTGTGTGTGGTCATGCTAGAATTCAGCATTAAAACTAGCTAACTGTTGTTTGCAGGGAGAGGACTACAGTTGAGGAATGTAATTGATTTATAACATGCAGAGATGTCTCACATAAGGTTAAGAGCCCAGGACCAGCCAGTTTGAGAGTATTGCATGTTTTGGGATCCTGGAAGGCTTGTCATGCCTACTGCTGCTGTTGTCAGATTCCATCAGTAAGCGAAACCTACCTCACTGGAAAGAAAAGATTATGGTTAGGATAAATGCAAGGACTTGTTAAAACCATACAGCTCACCTGTTTATAATGGACTAACTGGTGACAGCAGATAATGTCTTGATAATCTTGTTGTGGGGGGCAAGTATATTCGTGTCATTGAGCCTAAGCCTGACCAGCTGACACTGCTGCTGCGAGACGTGCTGAGGGGAGCAGCCTGGCATGCTGTGTCAGGTTTAGGGTTATCCAGAATTTGGGCAGGAAGCATTTGAAAACCAGTGTACAGTGATGAATGAAAAGTGTGGATGCAAAGTCTAACAGTCCACTTTTTTTTTTGGTTGTTTTTTTTGTTTGTTGAGGGTTTTTTGTTTTTTTTTGGGGGGGGGGCGGTTGGTTTTTTTTGTGGAGTTAGTTACAAGCACAGTGAGGGCTGGGGCAAGAAACACTGAAGCTGGAGTTTGCCCAGTTTTCAGGAATGGGTGAAGGCTGGTGTTAGGATTCTGTGGCTTTAGTAACTTCTTGTTCATGGGAATGAAATGAGACGTGAGTTAAGAATGAAGGATGAGTAGCTGTGCGAGGGTGTTCTAGTTCAGGAAAACTTCTGGTACTGGAAATTCTTATTCATATATGGCTAAACTTAGGGTTAGCTTTGGGATGGGATAGCCTGAAGAACACATCTTATTGCTGAATTCTTAAAAAACTGTAACACTGGAAAAAGAAACAATGTTTTAGTTTGGGGTGAAATGGGTTGAGAAGGTCAAGCTATTGATTGGCTTGGCTTTAGACAGTAAATATAAAACATTCTGGTGCCAGTTGGGTACAAGGTCCTAGAACAACCTTTGACTGTGACCTCAGCACCCATGGTACAGCAGTGCTTCTGGACTGTGCCCAGAATAACCAGCAGCTGTGGTCAACCTGCTACCAGCACTTTGTTACTTGGTCAGGGGAGACACAACTTCAATCTGATTCCTCCCTAGGCCTAGGCTTTGTCACAGCATGGTGTCAGTGAAGTAACTGCAAGCTATAGGATCCTACTAAAAGTAGTTCTTTATCCATGCAAGTCTTTCTTTTAGTATGTAAACCCAACTCACATTCTCCTAATTTTTCTTGCAAAGGATGACACTGCAACATAACTGCTGAGACCCTGTGTCTTCTAAATAACACCCTTCAATGCTGCTGTTTTCTTGTTCTACTTCTGCAAGCCTTGAGGGTGTAATAAGAACTGGTCATGGCTCATACTTCTTTCCAAAAGCAAACCTGGCCAAACCTCCAGCGTTCAGGTTAGTTTGATGTTGCAGGCTCAGCCACAAATGAAGCACAAGCCCAGGAGCCCTAGCTGCAACAGTTCTTGTCCGCTTGGAAATTTCTGGGATTCATCAACAAAAGGAGCTCCTAGTTACTTCCTATCCGTAATCCTAACTTTAATAAAAGGCTGCTGAGGCATTGTGTCCCTGAAAGTAATCATGGCTTGGAGGAGCTTTCTGGCAAGCAGTCACAGCTTACTTTTGGAAACCTACATGCAGAAGACAGACTGAAACTCTTTGATGCTTGTGTTTTGGAAAAAGAAGTATAAATCCAATCTGAACCCTGGAGTTCACTTAGCACTGAAATAGGCCTCCCTGCAAGCTCAGCAGGAGTCACAGGGTCTTTGCCACAACAGCCTCATTATGTCTGCAAGCCTTCTGCTATTGCAGTAAAAGCTGTTTATTACTACCTCCTAATGCTAGTCTAAACTGTGGTCTGCTAGAGCCCAACGGTCTCAAAGCAGTGGTAGTTCCTAGGATGTTGCTGATGTCTATCCTTTGGGATGTGTCTGTGAATGCAACTTAGTGTTGAGTAATTTTATTCCTAACTCTATCTTTTAGTGAGAGCACAGAGTCATATGGCTGCTTTGAAGTTTGGCATAGGCAACGGGACCCTAAACTGAACTGCTTGGTGTCCTGGCACCAGAGCCAAGGCCAGGATTTGGGCTGGGATTAAGATTTATTGTTCTATCCTCCCTTGCCTAAAGGGCAAGAATAAGAGCTAGTTCCAAGAGGGGTCAACGGATGTTTAAGTCCCAGTGAGGATAGCTTGAGGTGAGGCTAGGTTTGGGCAGCATTCAGGAAAGCTGGGGACTAAATGGAGTTTTGGTGATCTATTAGGGTTTGGAGTATTAAGAGAAAGACCAGTAAAGGCTTTAGCAAATGCATGAGTGGGAATGTGGAAAGTGGTCACTGGACTAGGTTTAAAACTAAAATGAGGAAAGAATGGTTATTAGGGATAGACTTAGCAGTGAGCTCTGTAGGATGTACAGTGTTCGGATGAAGACTTGGACTAGTAGCACTACCCGTGAGAGAAGAGATGGCAGGCAATCTAGAGCCCTCATCAGACCTTCAGTATACTCTCTGTGTCGACATGAGTCTTAATGTCTGAAAAACTCTTTGAATAAAATTCATGGTATTCATTCCCAGAAGGACCAAGATCTCAACTGAGTACTGCACTCTTAGCGCTTTGTCCCAGAATCCCACACGTTTCTCCTCTTATGTTTAACCATTAAAGAGCCCTTCCTGCCTGCCTCTACATGATTCCCATGAAACACTCGCCAGAGCAAAGCTTGTTGTGAGCTAAGGCTTCACCTCAGCCACAAGCTGATCTGATCTTTGTGTGGAAATTGCACCGGAACAGCTTAGACGGGGTGCTGCAGAGCCAATCTTGCTGGCACCATTGTTCTACAGTGGGGACCTGAAACTGTTGGTTTTTTTTTTTTTTTTTAATGAATCACACAATGCATCAAAGCGCTGATTCTACTCCTCGGAAATCAAGAGTCATGCTAAGTAATAACTCAGAGATATATTTGATCTTGCCTCATTCCAATGATACAATGATATTTCAGGATAAATCAGTTTTCTGTTTTTTAAAATGTCATTGCATTGACTTTAAGCAGTTTTTCTTCTTCCAGAAATTTTTATCCCTTCCTCATCTCCTCCTGCCCTCAACCCTTCTCAAACTAGGGACTTGAAGGAGGAGTCTGGAGGCAGTGTTGTTATATGGGACATTTTATCCCATATTTAGTTGCAGAACTAGCAGCTTGAAAAGTTCTGATCTCTTAAAAATCCAGGGAGTGGGGCGCTTTGGCAGGAATCTCTCTTTTTCTTCCCTGGAAGGTCTCAGACTTCATTAGGCCTTGGAAAGGAGAATGAATTTTGAAGGCCTTTAAGGAAGTTGCTTTGATATAAAAAGGGGCTTGAGTTCCTGTGATCTGTGTGTACGAGGATTTCTTTCTTGGAACCAGTTCCTCAGACCCATGTGGCAGACCGCCTTGTCATCTTAGTACAGTAATACTCCTTTCCAAAATGCTCCAAGGGGGGTTGTTTTGGTTTAAGGGAAAGAGGAGGAGGAGGGAGTTTCCCTTGTGCTTGCCAAGGTAAGAGGCAATCCTCTTCTGAAGCTACTGCCAGCCCCTATTACCCCCGAGTGTTTCTTGTCGTCACCTGCTATTACCAGAGAGTTTATGAATTCCTCAATGGCTCATTTCAAACTAAAGTATCCGTGTTCTTTCTAGAGCCTGCTGCTTACCGGCTCCATCCCAAATGCAAGGGCATGGGAGAGATTCTCAGAGCTTCAAACTTTACTCTAGCCGTAAGCTCTCAGCATATTACATTAAATGCTGCCACCAGCTTCAATCAGGGAACGCAGGGTGCCTCTCAGCAAGACGAGATGAGAAGCTGGTTTAATTGGGACATCCAAAGATGTGGACTTAATTAGACAATTTTGTTCATCTCATCTGAAGATAGGAGGAATCACTACAAATAGCCAATGGAAAGTTTTATGAGAACAGTTAAATATTTGCTGCCACTTCTTGTGCTTTCCCACGCAGGTTGGAGCTCTTCAGACTACTTTCAACTGATGCCAGGCTTTATCATTTACAAGTGCTGTTCCCATCAGCCCTTCAGCAGCCTTGTGCTACATACTGTTCTATTTGACTGTTTCCCCATGGGGACTGTGCATTTCCCACACGTGATCCATAGTGGAGAGTGGCAAACAACTGTTTGGGTCAGATGCCTCATCTAAAGGTGAGGTGATTCCCAAACTCTTCTCATCCCAGAAAAAACTCAAAAGTTGTATCATCTTTCAAAGAGATAAACAGGCTTGCTTTCTTTTGTCACTTCTTCTCTTCCTGGAAATAATCTGCAATCATTTTTTTGTTTAAAAGAAACAGTTTTTCTTGTTGAAATGCCTATGACTTTTTTGTGAAAATTAATAAAATCCGGAATGAAAAGAATGAAGGGGATGTGCACTGCACATTTTTTCTATTTTTCAGTAACCAAAAATCTTCAAAAGAAATCTGTCACACATTGCCTTTTGTCTCTAAAAAACCTAATTTCTTGTCTAGCCCCTATGTTTGTGTAAAACACCTTACCCTTTCCACTCTCTAATGTTAAGATTTATAGGCTTCCTTCCTGGCTGCTAGCCTTTCCTCCATTGAAGAAAAATAAAACCAGCAATAAATAGATTCACAGTACTAAGGCCATAAATTTGTAAATTCAGTTGCCAAACCTAATTCATCATTTGAACACAGGCGCAAACTCCGATAAGATATGGACTTGCAGCATTCAGCCCATTCCACAGATTTTTATTTAGTTACTGCATTTACTCCATTGGGAAAAAATTCTACTTAAGCCAAAAATTGGTGGGTCATTTCCCAACTACCATTTTCATAGTAATATCAGAGGTGTTACCTACCACGGTCCCATGTGACAGAGCTGTGGCTCTTTGGGAGCATTGTTCTGTTGCTCTGTATTTAGTTCAAGTCTCAGTATTTAAGTTTGAAGTGTGTTTCTCCTATCTTTCTGCTCCCTCTTCATTTACAGCACTATAAAAATCCCCAGCCTATATCCCAGGTCCCAGTAAATATTTAGCTGTCTTTTAAATCTAGTACACAAACATTTATGATAAATAAAACAATGTATTTACATAAACTATCTCATTCTCCTAATGTGTGCTCCCTAAATCAGCTTATATTACCAGAGTAATGTGTTAGTACATATATTTGTATTCCTGCTTTTCTGTAATATCTTTTCAGGAATTTTATAGAAATTATGTCTCCGAGTCTATCAAACTTACAAAATTATTTTTCCAAAATCTCTCCATTAAACATATACATATAAATTCAAATTTCAGAAGAACTGTCAGAGATACAGTATGAACACTCTGTGGCCCACAGTAAGCCTCTTGCTGTATTTAATTTCTTTTTTGCTAATAACATTTAGCTTCCTTACTTCTGATCTAACCTGACCTGATGTTGCCATTTATCCTGGCAAACTTTGGATTTAGCTAAATGAGGAGGCATTTTCTTTTATGTTTCCATGAAAATTGGTAAATCAAAATGGCTCCCTTGGGGTCTGACTTCGGTGGTAGTGGGGAGAGAGGTGGAGATAGAGGCAAGAAAGGAAGGAGCCATAACATTCAAAGAACCATTTAAGAACCTTATTTCAAAAGGCAAAAGTTCCCGAAAGTAAGCATCATCTCTCTAACTTTGGCAACATACCTGAAGTGCTTAAATTGATATCCTAGTTGCAGTTGAAAACCTAATCTAAACTGGGAGCTGAGACCTTCAGTAGCTGCTGAAGAGAGGCTCAGATTATAGATTAGAGGCACTACTCAGGGCCATTTGTATCTCCATCCATTGCCTTGGAATCTGAACATGGGCAACTCCATTACACTTAGCACACATGGTTGCCCTGCCCTTTGATTAATCTTAATCTTAGCTGGTTCTTTCAAGTTTCAACTCTTGAGTGAGATCTGGAACATCTCTTGGGCTACACTCATTGCAAACATATGTTGGGGTGTAGACCACATCTGTGGTGGTGATGGGGGAGAAAAAATGGTATGTGGAAACTTCTCTTTCCACTCCACCCTCGTTGTCACCAATCCATCTCCATGGTTTAACATTTGTGATCTGAAGAATCTGTTCCCCAGGCCCTATTTCTGGCTCACTCTTCAAGTTATTCCATTTAACAGGCCTTGCCAAAAGTGGTTGATGCTAGCATGAGGGAGAAGTCTAATGGCTTTCAGCTACAGTATTCACATTAAACCCTTACTATAGAGCTGACATTAAGTGAAATGACTGCTGAACTGGAATGTTCTCATCTTGTTCAGTAGAACTTGCTCTTACTGAGGTGTCACATCCTTCCCACAGTGGCAATGCATGCCATGAAACTGTTGAAGATCTGCAGATACTCCATATTTACAGGATTATCTGGCAAATGTGTTTGCTTTGCTGACTGTACTAGAGATGTGCTGTTTCCACTTCACTGAAACTAACAGATCCCAGACTACTAGTTCTTTTTTTGTTTTATTTTGCACTATAGTTGGCTTGGGTCTAGGAACCTCAGGTAAAATATCAATCATGTTGTCTGTAATGCCTGACACTAGGCAGGAAAGGCTATTTCAAGCACTGTCAAGTAATGATTGTGAGGAGACTCCAGAATTCCTTGCTGAAAGCAGGCTGTTAGCCATGTTGTTTAAAACTGGAGAAATCTGTTAGAAAGCCATGAAAATTCGTTGCTGGGAAGCAAAAAGATAGAGGTGGGGACAAGGTCACATAAGCACTGCTAACGTCTCAGTTCCCTAGCTCTTGAAAGCTTAGGCACTCCTAGTGGAAATCCAAGGGGCAGTGTCAGTGATAATAGATAAGGTGGGAGTGTTGGGTGGCTCTGCCATGCCACTGCTCTCCACATCACTGAGGTGAGCACAGAGTCAGCATGTGATGGTGAAAGAGGGCTGAATGTTGCAGCTTTTGTAGGTCCTATAAATGTAACTAGTTCATGAATACTTCATAAACGCATGGTTAGTTCCCATCTAAATCAACAACTAATCACATTTGTTCAGCTCCTTCCGCACTATGCATTACAGTAGCTTTTTGAGCATCATCTGAGTTCTGGAAACTGCAATTTTCCTGGCAACCCCATGACCAAGGAGAGCAATTCTGCTGCTCTGGTAGGGTCCAGATCTATTCTAGCTGCTGGCCCATGAAAGGGCAGAAAAGTCAAGCTTTCCTTCTGAGATCCTTAGCAGACCACAATTCTGATTAGTTGTGGCTGGACAAGAATGCCAGACTTCATTAGAAATTTCATCCTTTCAAAATTCCCCGGGAGCCAAGCAAGGATAAAAAGAGCATCTACCAAATAGGGACAATAATCAACATGTAGGCTGCTGGCAACAACATGCAGAATGAGGTACATCCTGGTGCTGCTCCCTAATATTCTCCATTAACAGCCCACAGGCATCCTGGGGAAGGAAATACAGCAGACCAAAGGCCAGGGAACAGACAAAACAGGAAAGGGACAAGCACTCAAGACCCCTTGCAAATGAATCTGATTTATTAAAATGCATCCCACCTTCAGTCAGAAGCTTTATCAAGTGCCCTCCTGACCCTTTGTCCCTCTGCCTCTGTGCTTGAAGCCTGTTTGCCCTGTATGTTACCTAGCTGTGAGTGCTGCCTCAGTATTTGTATCCATCTCATTTTATCAAAATTGCTTGTTCTTTGACCAAATATTTTTCTCATGCCCCTTCAATTGAGCCAGGTGATTTTTGCTTGGTCTCCTGTAACTATTTCTTTTTTTCTGTTCTCAGTGAGTTACGGAATGGAGGAGTTTGCCTTCTTTTTGTCATTTCTCTAACTCCTTCCAAGCAGCTGGAATTTATTTTAATAAAGTTCATTTCAATAGAGCCTGGAGCTGTAATCCATGAGGCTGTGATCTCAGAAGAGCTCATAAATTAAGTAGGGTCAGCTCTGGTCGATGCACGCATAGGAGACCTCCAAGGACACCCTGTGTGCTGATCAGCCTGTGCCAAGGATATAGCAACTGCCAGACTGTGTCTGCCCAGTGGGCTGTCTCTTTTAGTATGCTATCTCTAGCCACTACCAAATGCTTCAGAGGAAGATACATGATCCCTGTGGTGGAAAAGTTATTCTTAACTGATCATAATATCCTTCTAGACCTTTGTGGCATGAAGCTGTTGGTCTGCCGTCTCACATGTGCAAGGGTAGTTGGGGGGCACTGGACCCTGGCTCCTCCCACAATGCCTGGACCACTCTCTGACACTCGTACCAAAGGTGCTGTTGTAGGCTGCTCTGTTGTCAGTCCTGTTACAAACTTCACTGCCTGTCCTGAAAGATGAACTCAGCACAGAGGTATCTTGACTTCATGAGGGAAGTAGTCAGCTTGAACATACCCTTTGCAATTTTTCCCCTGAGGCAAGTGTGTTTTTAAAAGATATACAGTCTTGTCATAAAGACTCCAAAAGATGGTGACCTCCACAGCTACGCTTTTGTAGTTCTAGCTGCCCAGAAATTACATTTTATTTAAATAAGACAGAATTTGTCTTGTTGAACTTCCAACTCTTGGCTCACATTATTTCTTTGTCAGAAAGACTGAAACGCCTGCCTGCTTTCCTCCTCCTCCTATTAAATGCTTTTCTATGTGTAAATCCCTATATTCAGCAATTATGTCACCTCAAAAACTTCCCTTCTGTAAGCTGAATTAATTGAATAGAATAAGCCTTACATTCGAAGTCTTGTTTTCCAGTTCCTGTGGTCCCTACTACAGATAGCCCCACTCAGCGATAAAGCCTGTGCGCTTTGAAATCCAGCAGTTTGTTTTTAATTCAGATTACAATAAAGTCCACTGATTAATGTTAAAATAACCCTTTAGGCTATCTTTGACAGTAGTTTTTCTTCATCAGTGAACATACTAATTTAACCTTTCCCCTCCCAAATCAAGGAAGCTTCTGAAAATACTAAGCATTTTTTCTAGTAAATGTTAACTGCTTTCCCACTACCTTGACCTTGACTTGGTGGTTGAAGTCAACTATGAAGCATGGTTTCTGTTTTCTGGAATAACACGATGTGGAAAGAGTGGCCCTCAAAGAGCAGGAAGGCCTCCAGGTCAGTAACTTTCAAAAGCTGTCCTGTGACCTTCCCATTGTAGAAGGATGTACCAAGCTCAGGAGAGCCCTCTTCCCTTCTTTTATAGTCTCTGGTGGTGTTGAGTGAGATAGGACTATTTGTTTTCCTTCTCTTGTTATTCTAGTCCCTTTTCCTCTTGCCATAATGCACTACTTCACCAGCCTTGGAATCAGAGTTTGCACAGAGCTATTATTCACCAAAAGATTAAATTCTTAGCACTGCTCTGCTTCCCACTTCTCTTTCTTGGTGGCTTTTTTTTTTTTTTTTTGCATAGTTTCAGGATTACCTCAACACTTCTAAAGTAGAAGCAGCAAGCTAGAGCCAAACACTGTTAGAGCAGGCGTTTAGGTGGGCTTTTTCCACTGACAAAACTGCTAACATTTCTCATTTCTGACCAGGGGTTCTTTCTGTGACTCCCTTTGGTTTTTTTTCAGACTAGGGTGAAAAATCTGCTATTTGGCTGGACTGCTTAGTGTTTCAGTTTTTATTGTTTTGAATGTGAAGCACATCAACAACAGCTTCTAGATAACAGACAAGCAGATGCTAATCTCCAAGTCTCCAACTTTGAGTTAGTTTGGTATCTGAATCTGAGTCTTTAAAGGGGCTGTGACAAAACACGGCATTAACTGGTGTTGCCAGTTAGCTTCATCATCTTCTGAGTGTCTGTCTGTCTCTCTGTGCCATCACCTGGGTAATGTTCCTGACATGATGTAATAGGATGGTAAATGCTCTGGATCTGGATGCCAGTGCTGATGCATGCTCCTGAAGTTTTGGCTGAGCAATGACAAGGATTCAGCCAGATGGTTTTGCTTGTAGCTGACTGGATTTACTCAGTAAGGGCTGTGTTTTATTTTCTTCCTGCAGCAAAGAAGATACTCTTCAGCATACAGCCTGCATTTCAGTTATAATTTTTCCCAGGCTCAGTTTCCAGGGCCTACTGCACTCACCTGTATATCCAATATCTCTTGTATTTTGTGCTGTCGGTATCAGGAGGCTGTCTGTTAGGTTTCCAAGGTACCCTTATCCAATTTCAGGTATGCTACAGGTATGCTATGGGAGCCACCTTAGTAGCTATTAGGTGTGATGGATTACTTGGTTGAAGTCACAGAGATTTATGCTACTTAAATGGTTGATGTAGGAGAAAGATATACTTCGTAGAATCAAACCAAATGGAGAGTGGGAGGATATTGAATCAGAAGTTCTAAACATGCAGTGAGAAGAGAACTTCAAACATTTTTTTCTTTCTCTTTTGCAGAAACAAATAGAATTCTGTAATAACCTGTGATGTGTTGTGTGAATGGGTGTGGATGTGGGGGTGTCTGTTTCAGAGTGTGTCTCCATAACGAGCTACAGCTTTTCTTCTATTTGCTTGTTTGCTCTGGACATTTCATTCAGTGTTTCTGCTGAGCAAGTAAACAGTGATCTGTGTATTGTTTTCCAGATCATGATAAAATAGCTCATCCTCAATCACTGGGCACTGCTTGATGGAGGTGTAGCATCCACTGATTTGAGATTTACCACCTCTTGAGATTAGGAAGAGCTGGAAAAGGAAGAAAGAATGCGGTATCAATACATGCATGGTAGCTTTGGGGTGATACAGAAGAGTCATTGGCATGAACTAGGTCTAGGGGCCTCCCCTATGCCAGAGCCAGAGTGCACCAACAGGCTCTGCAACCTTTCCCCCCCGTCCCTGGCAAGGGCTTTGGCTGCCTGTGCCCATGGCCAGCTCTGACAGGCACAGCTGTAACCTGGGGTTTGGCTGCTGTCAAACAAGCTCTGTGAGAGCTGTGTGGAGCGTTGTCAGGGGTCTCCCCCCTGGAGAGACCTGGGAGAGTGCTTGGGAGCCACTTTTAAACTCAGGCCCGTTCTCCTAAGCTATGTTGCAGATATGCCTGGTCCCTGACCCAGTGACTTGAACTCATGGCTTGACTTCAGACCTGCCTTGCCTTTATGGACTTGTTTGGCAAGCACTGGACTGAGGCCAACCCTGGTTAGAGTCACTGGACCTGCTCTGCTTCCTTGCTCGTGTACTGTGGGCCTGTACTCTTGCTGGTGAGGGCACTGCCCTGCCTGCCCTGCTGCCACCCTCAGCCCCTTGCAGAGCAGCCCTCTCTTGCTGCTCTGACACCCTGCATCTGGCAACGCTACAAGTGAGATATGCAGGACATCCCTGGCCTGTACTAATAAAACCTTTACGATGTCACATACCACAATACATTTTTGGAATGCATCAGAAAGGTTAAATGCTTGATTTGGAATATGAATCACCTCCTTTCTATAAAGCCAAGATCTTTTGGTACTATCAATTTAGCTGTTCAAGGTTCAAGGGAAGGAAAAGCCTACATAATAGATGTGGGAAGGCTTTTAAAAGACAAGATAGGCTTTTCATACATAATATCAAAACTTCAAAGTCCACTAGCTAGCACTAGTAGTGCATGATCTATTCCAAAACAGTTCCATATGTTAATGTATTTTGAGAGGTCATCTATGCCTTTTGTGGGATTGTTTAAATATATTAGGTTTATGGAAAGTTAGTTAACAGCAGTCCTAGCCTCAACGGATTAATGAACTATAGAGTACATTTATACAGATCCAAACCATACAATAGGTACAGTGTCTCACATCGCTGTGGGCATGTATCACAGGGTTCTGCACCACACACAGTGTTTTCAAATAGGACGTCTTTATAGTTTTTATTTCCAGTCTAACCAGTGGCGCTGACAACACTTCAGAGATCTTGCAGTTCATTTGAGAGAAGCCTTTACCGCACTTCCAGCAAGAAACAGGAATTACTCTGGTCATCTTCCATGTGTGCTGAGCTGAGCTTACTTTACCACAGCCTTTAGGAAAGTGTTTTCCAGCTGCTACTTTATTATCTGACCAAAGAGACTTAAAACAGAGGCTAGAATAAAAGCCTCTTACAGGCCACTGGAGGAGATACGGGGAGGCTGTGTGAGGAGGAATTTTCTGGCTGTGATTCCCATTCTTGTTTCCAAAGCCCTTGCCACATTCTGCATTCCACCTAATCCCCCAGATTCAGATGCTAGCACCACTGAGGCAATCTGTGGGTCCTTTTCCAATCAGCAAATGGAGCAGCTTGTTGGCCTGAGATGACCAACTCCTCATTGCCCAGAGATTCTCTTGAGTGCCAAGAGTTCCCACCACACTGACTGAATGCATTTTGTTTACAGTTACAGGTCCTGACTTCTAAGATGAAGCCAGTAAGGAAGGAAGAGTACACCAACCAAACTGACCCCAGACTTCCCAACATGTAAGTATCTTAAACTGTGGGAAAAACTCATCCATGCTTCTTGAAGTCTCCACAATCCCTTCTTTGTGTCCTCCTCCAGGGTAGAAGAGACAGGAACTAAATGAGACAGCAATCAGCCTGTATGCTTAATTAGTGCAATTTCCCTTGAGTGGCCTGTTGCTTTTAGGCATAGATGTAATCTGCTGTGTATGACATCCATATCATAGATAGTAGAAATAAAGGGGGGGAAAAAGGTCTCCTGTTTCTGCACACTATCTATCTAATCCATTCCCCTTTGGTCATTGAGGGATTGTCCTCTACAGTCAAAACAGGACTGGAGAAAAGTACTGATGGGATCTCAAAAGCACAGCCTAATAAAACTTGCTAAAATAACTACTTGGGGAAAGGCAGCTGTAGCCCTCCATACAGCAGCAACTGGGTGAGTCGTTCTGGGTGAGTGCAATTAGAAGGTCCATGCTTGTGTCTACAAGGAGGGTCTAAATACCAAGAATGTGAGCTTGGAAGAAGTTTTAAATTCCCTACAGAAGCTGTAGGACTAGCAACTCAAGAAGCAGTTAGAAGCACATCACTGAAGAAGAAAATTTATTATATAGGGAGTATTGCAGTTGTGTAACATTGCCAACAGAGCCATAGCAAGACATCCAAGCACTTGAGATATCTCCCAGTTCACCAGCCTCACTTGTCTTACTGTATCTGCGCTGCTACAGACCCTCAGCTGTTCCGCTGGGCAGCAGTAGAAGTCAGCAGAGCATGAACATGTATGTTGCCTACTTGGTGCCTCCTTGTCCTGGCCTTGTTATATAGGCCTGCGTATCAAAGGCCTTTGGGATTTCCTTGCTTTTTCCCTGTTCCTCTTGAAAAGGTGGCATCCACTGAAATTTGCCCAATACCTGCAGTAGGTACACAGCTATATTCTGACTTGTTTTCTGATAGCCTCCCTCTTAGCCATTGGGACCACTTAACAGTGGAGGCGTCCATCTGTAGGCCACTATTCCACACGTCTTAAGACAAAACTTGTATCATTAAAATTATTTTACCATGCCATGCTCTGGTCCCTCTCTACAGGGCAATCACACCAGGCTTTGTCATCTCCAAGTCTAGTGACCTGGGATCAAAGCAGCTCAGATTCCTCCTGCTCCTGTAAATTAGCTCCACTTGGCCAATGCTCAGCAGAGCCTAGTTCATTCAGTCAAACCGCATTTGGACATGCGGAGTAGCACAGCAGCTCCCGACTCAAATGTAATTGTACTCTAATGTAGTCTACATATCCACCTATTACTATCAGCAATGGCTAATCTTATCATACGGTGTAAATTGCTCCAGTACTTTCCTTATCTAGTTCCTTTGTTCCTAGCCACATTTCAAAAAGATAGCTTCTTAAACTCCGATCCCAGTTCTCAATTACTGCCATTTCTGTTTCAGGGAGTAACCTGCATTGTAATAAGGAGCTGTTGAAAACTCAAGGGGAAGCTTAATCAAAACTTTCATTCAGAAACCAGTAAAATATGAGTGATAGTTTTGCTTCCCCTCGGGATGAGGAAGAGTTAACAATTTTAAGACAGTAAAACATTGATTCTAAATGGGGCTTTCAGATTGAACGGTCTTTCTTGATAGGTATTTGGATGGGAGGACTTAAAGAGGCTTCTAAGTAGCAATTTGGAAGGTAAGTATTAACCACTAGTTAATACTTTATTACAGTGCTAGAGGGCACTGTACTGTTGAAGGAACTGTTTATGGATCAAATATAATAGCTAGGAGCTAGACAGTTTAATGGCTTGAGATTCCTTTGCACTTTTTGTTAGAAAGACACGTTAATCCTGACAGTGTTGTAACTCATAATAATTGCACTCTTCCTGTCTCAGACATGCTGTGTTTAATTCTTTGTTGTCCTGACCCTGTGGACTCCTTTCTTCTGAAGATGTGCAAGAAAATGTAAACTGCTGCCATTCTGGATCGAAAAACATTCCGCATGCAGCTTGCACTAGCACAAATGCCTACATGTTTTTCAGGCAACATAAAGTCTGTAATGTCTGGAAGGCCATTAGCATTTGCTTGTGTAAGTACAACTGTGGGCAGCTCCATAAAAATGGTCTCCTATCCAGTTAGATCAGCTTTACAGTTGATAGATAAGGATGAAATGTACTTCTAACTGCTGTCAGTTCAGATAAACAGAACTTAAAACCCTTTTTACAGAATGCCACCAGTTGTCTTCTAACACTATCACAAAGCTGGTGTCCATCTCTCTGACTTTAAACAGTTCTCACCTTGTGCACCTCAGTGTTATGTGTTTCTCTGGGGAAAATTGCTCGTTTCATCTCTGGTGCTGGACTTTTAAATTGAAAATAAGAAATAGTGTCACTATCTGAAATATTCATACCTTGTCTACAAAGTCCTTACTTTTTGTATGTTTTGTTCACACTGTTTTTTCATAAAATGTTGTTTCATAAACAAAACATTCATACGTTTGTGTAAAATATTATGATAGTTTTGTTTTTGAATCAGAATTAAATTTCAAAGTTAAACAAGAATTTTCACTTTTGAAAATTTGTTTTGATTTTTTTATGCTTGCTTCCATTTTTTCTTACTAGAAAGGGAAAAAAGGAAGCTGGGAATTTTACCTGCTTTTTGAAAATTGTTGTAATTATTAAATTTCCTACAAGTATTTATTTTCTTCTTAAAGTTTTGAAACCCCATGTTTTCACTTAGAAATATCTCATAAAGTAACTTGACTAGTTCTCTTTTTGAACTTCAGTGTTTATAATGTAAGTTCTTCCTGTATATACAAAACGTGAGGAAAACTAAGTTATTGCTGTTTCTGGCTGATTCCATTACCCGGAATATCAGTCCCAGACTGTGATATCATGACAGCAAGCAAGCCTTGAATGATGAACAGTCTGTGTTTTTACATGGCCCCAATTAGAAATCCACATGGTTAACAGATCCATGAAATCTACTGTCCAGAAAATCTGTTGCAATGGGAGAAAGTGCCCTGGGAAAGTGCTGTCTGACAGCAAATAGGTTGTGGGTTTGGACTTGGGTCACTACCCAAGTGCAGTGAAGGGACAGCATGCAACTTTTGGACAGGGAGACTTGAAACTGTGAGGGCAGGCACCAACAGAGTAGATGCTGCTATAAAAATAACAGTAAATTTTATTGTAATTTTCTTTTTTCTTCTCCAAATTGTGGGAATTAACTATGAAGAAGATCACAGTGGACACCTGAGCTCTCTTCAGTGGCCTTTCCTACCCTACAGAATATGGCTTCTTTCTCCATCTTGCGTAGCTGTGCCTGCAAATCCCATCTTGCACGTTCCCAGGCGCCTGTTTCCAGTGCAATTTCTGCTTGGCAGTGAACTGCTATTTTTCCTGCTTCCCCTCCCATCCCCCAGCTCATGTTCTGAGCAGCTGTGAGGTGGGCCGATCCTTCTCAGAACAAAATCTAGCTGTTGGCCTGTCCTCGGAAGAGAATTAGCTGTCCATGCTGCTCTGCATCCCATGCTTCTTTCTTCTTCCTTCCCTTTCCCTTCTCATCTCGGCTTCCCTTTTTACTCCCCTGCTGCTACCTTATAAACTATAGTTCTCTCTCATTTTAATCTCTCTTCCCCCCCCACCAGTTTAATGGATTGAAGACGTCAGAATCATGTAGCAAATTATTCCAAGTCCTAAGAATTCTTTCTAGAAGTGGCTGGGAATTTTTGACATATTGGGGTTTTCTGGGGAGATATTTTATGAGTGTGCTGGATTTGATTAAAATTTCAGCTTATATCAGGAAAGTGAGAAAGACTCCAGCACTGTCTGACAGTCACCTGGCAGGTAGAAAAGGAACTTGAAGCTGGATTTACAACATTTCAGGAAGCTTCTTTCAGATTGTATGCATCTCCCTCTCCAAAATATGAGAAATGTCAAAGATGTTCACATACTAGAAAATGTTTTCCTTTCTAGCTGTTGCACATCTGTGATTAGTTTATAAGGGTTTAATTTTGATCTTAGCTCCTTATCCTACAGTATGCTGAAGTATCTGAGTTGTTTTTTGGTTTGTGTTGGTTTTTTTTTTTTTTTGTGACACTGCCAGTGGCTAAAACCCTTATGCACAAAATCTTTCTTGCAGGAGATCTCATCATTCTGTATAGCAGTGGACAGCATAGTCTTGGGTGCTACAAGATCTTGCAAAGCTGCAAAACTACTGGACTAAGACAACAAAGTTTGCTGCTCATAAAAAAGCCTCAGGTAATAGTGACTGCAAATGCTCCTCATTAACTGATATGTGCTCCTGCTTTTCTGACTTTTTCAGTCTCTTTACAGCACAGTTGCATACTCCTGGGTGCCATTTCTGGTCTACGCTTTACCCTGTTTTCAAAATGTAGATTAAGCATGGCATGGTGGCCAGCACACAGGGAAGCAACGTAATGGCTGAAAGAGGAAAATAGCCAATTAAAGGATCAAAGTCAGGGAAATTAAGCCTTGGGAGGAAAGGGCATGAATAGGGTGGGGTTGGGAAGAGCAGGGTATTAGTGGCCCTCAGGGGAGACACCACAGTAGGAAATGGGACTAGAATCAAAGCAGCAGAGGGCAAAATGCAACTGCTATCCCTTGCAGGGATTGTTTAAGAAGGGAGAGAAGCAGCACAGGAGGAGAGAAACGGAAAAACTGTGTAATGTTGTCATGGTTTAACCCCAGTCAGCGACTAAGCACCACGCAGCTGCTCACTCACTCCCCCACGGTGGGATGGGGGAGAGAATGGGAAGAGTAAAAGTGAGAAAACTCATGGGTTGAGATAAAGACAGTTTAATAGGTAAAGCAAAAGCCGCGTGCACAAGCAAAGCAAAACAAGGAATTAATTCGCTACTTCCCATGGGCAGGCAGGTGTTTGGCCATCCCCAGGAAAGCAGGGCTCCATCACACATAACAGTTACTTGGGAAGCCAAACGCCATCATGCCGAATGTCCCCCCCTTCCTTCTTCTTCCCCCAGCTTATATACTGAGCATGATGTCATATGGTATGGAATAGCCCTTTGGCCAGTCTGGGTCAGCTGTCCTGGCTGTGCCCCCTCCCAGCTTCTTGGGCACCTGGCAGAGCATGGGAAGCTGAAAAGTCCTTGACCAGTGTAAACTCTACTCAGCAAGAACCAAAACATCAGTGTGTTATCAACATTATTCTCATCCTAAATCCAAACACAGCACTCTGTTAGCTACTAAGAAGAAAATTAACTCTATCCCACCTGAAACCAGGACAAATGTATGCACTGATTTTGAAAGTTGTTTAGCTACTGCACTCTCAGTGGGGCCTACCTGTAAGCAGGGCTGTGCAAATAGACCTTCCAGTATGGTTCGGTAGCTGAATTAGCTGCCAGTGAGCGCTCCCACTTTGCTTCTCAGCAGCCTCCTAGCACCACTGTGCTGCCTTTATCCCTCCTTGCTGCCAGTGCCTGGGTGCCTCCTTCCCCTAATTCCTCAAAAGCCCCTATCATCTGACCTCTGCTTTTGAATTAATGCTTACTAATATCCTTACTAATATGCCCCTGCTTTTGACAAGCTAGATCTTTATTTTTAATGCCTTGACTATATGTAGTTTGTGACCCTGTTTAACTAAACCAGATATTTTTGACTTGGTGCAGCATAGCAGTGAGAATATTCATACTGTGGAGTAGGGGGAGCCTACACTTACTCTGTTAAATCAACATGAGGTGACTTGAACAGCACTGAAATAGGACATTCCAAAGATTAAATAAGTGTCCTTCCTGCTTGGGCTTTACTGAGCCTTTTTTTCTAGGAATGAGCACATATTGTGCATAGACTAAGGTTGCCCAAGAGATGCTTCTGTTGTAAAAGGTTTTTCATGGAAAATGAGATGTTTACAAAACAGGAAAAATACTGAAATGTTTGTTTGTGTTGATTTTCCCCCCTGAATCATTTTAAATGGCAATATGCAAAGCAAAGTAATTTTTCTTGTATGTCACACTGTTTCATTAAGGCACTAACAGAAGACACTTGATCTAGAAATTAAGATAAGTTGCTTCAATCAGTACTAAGTAGCAGGTGCCCTTAGTGATTAAATGTAATAGAGTATTTCCATTATTCTATTAAGTTTTATGTCAGCAGTTGTCATAGTTCCTCTCATATCCTGAAATACTGTGAAAATATGTTCGGAACAACATTTCAGAATCTTGGAATGAATGCTTTCTGAAAGTGAGGAATCTAAGGATTTTCACTTCATAGAAAATGTAAAAAATTTTTGTTTGGTCTATAGCAGATTAAAAACCAGGAATTGAAATATTTTCTTTTCCTGTGAAGGATAAAGTATTAGGTTTGATAGTACAATGTATTGCTGACACAGTCTAGGTGCTGTTCTGCTTCTTTATTTACTATATTATTTGTGAGGAGCACAAAAGCCCCATTCCTCTGAGTAGTGTGCTCTTTCCCTGCCCTTCAGTGCTTCTCACATTTGTTGAGGGTGTTGGGGAAAAAACCCAACACCCTAAACCCATTACACAGCAAGCTAATTTATTATAGCAGCAGATACAGAAAGAGAAAAGCAATGGAAAAATAACTTGAGTGATGATTAGGTCAGTACCCTGGGCTTTTAGCTGCCATTTATATTTAAATATCCACTGCAACATGAGGTAAATAGGCCAAATGAGTCTACAGAGAGCCTTGGTAACACACAGTCTGAGACACTCATAGCAACATACCTTGCAAATGACTATGTCCTGGCTTCTTGCGGTCAGCTACTGGGAGTGACTAGACTATATCACACACTCCTGCATAAAGCACTTGTGTGGAACAAAATAAAACTGTAAAAGCTGATAAAACTGTAAACAATACCTTGAGGTGGGTTATTGAGGCAGCAGCAAGGGGGCTCATGCTTGGTGCATTGAACGCTCTCAGTCCTCTCATTCACATCACGTCTGCCTTTAGGTTTGACAATATCTTTTCTGGGTGTATATTACATTACAGAACTTGACAACTGTAGAATTCCAAGTCTGACAATCTTGTAAGTTAATAATGGACTTTTTTCTGAAAGTAACCAGGAGGGAGGCATAGACAATGACTTATCTACTTAATTGAAATCTGAGGAGTTAAGTT
The DNA here is from genome assembly GCA_020745775.1 of Theristicus caerulescens. NCBI lineage: Eukaryota > Metazoa > Chordata > Aves > Pelecaniformes > Threskiornithidae > Theristicus > Theristicus caerulescens. The sequence goes on from CM036564.1 coordinate 26,104,230, forward strand.
CTATTTTCATTTCTGTCAGCACAATCCCAGGGAAGTCAATCATATGGAACCAAGTGTGCAATTTAATCCTAAATTGTTTGTTATATTCAAGATGCCTGTTTCCACACTGGGTGGGATCCTACCAATCCAAACTGAAATAATTTCATTTCTTTCTCAGTCAAGCTTTCACTGATTTTAACAAAATCACATATTTTTTGTGAGAACTGGTGCAAGACGAGTGAGGTAGCAATTGTGTAGGAAACAGGGGTGGGGTATGTATCCTCTCCCACAGCCTAGCCTCTTGCAAAGTGGGAGAGAAGTGGACAAGGCTTGCGATAAGACATGAAACTCATTTCATTCCTCTGCTACCAAAATAGTAATGTGATTCTGTTAATTTAGATAAATATCTAAGGGCCTGGTTCTACTTTGGCTTACATCAACTGTTTGTTATGCTAATGTGTAACACAAATGTTGCCAATTCTGAGATAACAGCTCTAGTTCAGTGTCCATTCTGGCTGCATTACTGCTCTGAGATACATGCCCTTTGCCCAGAAACGTTAGTGAAAGAAACCCACAGGCTGTGGTCAGGAAAAATGGCATTCTTTGAAAAGGTTTCTCAAATCTCCAGCTAGACCCATGCTGACTGAGATCAAATAGATATACTGGTGGGATCCTGGCTGCTGTTCCACATATTCAAAAAAAAAAAGGCAAACTCAGCGGTCATCTGATGGCAGGAATAAACCCAGCTCCTTCCATACTGCCTGGCCCCATCTGAGGATGCTGGCCCACATGCTGTCAGGCAAGGCCTGACTTGCCAGGAGTCCTCAGGATACATTCTGCCTGCATCAAGCAACAGCATTCATCTGCGGCACTGATTTTTGATTTCTGCAGTTTGTGGTGGAAAAAGCTCCATAAGCAAACCAAAGGTATACCTGGCCTTCCCGAGTCTGATGAAAGCCTCATGGATGCATGAGCCTCTCAGGCCACAAAGCAGGGAAAGAAACTTAAGCCATGTTTCCCATATTCTCAGGAGGTGGCTTTCCTGGTGGACCATTAGGAGGAAGATAGGACTATAGAAAGTTTAGTCTCAAAACCCAGGCATGCTTCTGGCTTGAATGCAGGATGATGAAGACCATATTTTTTGGAAACATCCATAGACCAACTGAGGTCAAAACAGACCTCTGGAGGTCGTCTAGTCCAGCCGCCCCAGTCAAAGCAGGGTCAGCTTTGACTAGGTTACTCAGGCCTTTGTATCCACTCAGGTTTTCAATATCAATGAGAATGGAGATTCCTCCATTTCTTGTGGAACCTGTTGTTGTGGAACCAGTGTTTAACTCCCCCATTATGAATTTCTTTCCCCTGATATCTACCTGGAATTTCTCGTGTTGCAACTTGTGTCCATTGCCTCTCTGACTGTCACTGTGTACCTCTGAGGGAAGTCCAGCTCAGTTTCCTCTATGGATTCCCATTATAGAATTGCAGACAGCAATAATATCTTCCCCTAACCTTCTTCTATTATGGTGAAGAAACCCAGCTCTCTCAGCCTCTTCTTGGTTCCCAAGTGCTCTGGCAGGACTTTGAATTTGTCTTTCTTGAAACTCCATCAGGTTCTCAACCCATTTTTCCAGGGTTGAATGGAATCCCTTTGAATAACAGCCCTGTCCTCTAGCATCCAAATTTGGTGCCATCCACAAACTTGCTGAGGTGCACTCTGTCCCAAAGTCCAGTTTATTAACCTAGACAACACTTGACATTAAAAAGTATTGTCCCCAGCATTGATCCCTAGGGACCACTAGTCACCAGGCACAACCCTTTGAGCCTGAGGTTCCTCCTCTTTTCCACTTACTTCATAGTCCACCTATTCAAATCAAATCTCACCAGTTTGACTATGAGGATACTATGGGAGACTGTGTCAAAGACATTTCTGCACTCAAGGTAAAACAATATTCACCACTGTCCCCTCATCCACAAGTAGAGCATACAATTTGCTAAAAAATGGTCACTTCATGATGAAATCCAGACACTAGTCCTTAGGGAGAGGCAGTGCTGATTATGTTCTCAGTGTTCCCTGGCTTCTGCCTTGCCTCCAGAGGTCTTCCATGTATGAGAGCAGTTCCAGCACATAACTTCATTCTTCCAGGCCCCAAAGCTATACACTAGTTTCCCGTGCGGAGCTCAGCTTCCACATACTTTCCTTCTCATGTTAATAAGAAAGAAAAGACGCCAAGTACTTGGGAAAGTGTGTCACAAACCACAGTCGCACGTAGGAAGTCTCCTTTTGGCCTCACTTGATAGTGTTTTGTTTCCATCCAGTCTCTGTACATAATCTGAAGATGATAATGTCCTTCGGTGTGGAAAGCATAAACGCTCTGTGTCAACCTGATAATCCCAGTTTATCTTGCACACGGTACTAGACATGTTTATCCCCCTAGCCATCTCCTAGCATCCTGGTAAGTCTCTAATGTACTAATCAGTGTGATCTGTGGAAAACACATTCAATTATCATTATTACCAAGGTGTCTGGAAATGCTGATGAAGTTCATGATACTGTTATAGTAGGTGGTATCCAAACATACTTTACCCTTGACATTTTTTAGCTATATAAGACAAAGGAAAGGCAAGAGGAGAACAGAGAATAGTGAAGGAACTTGCACAATATTGTTCAAATCAGGAGCAGAATCAGGATCCAGGGATTTAAAATCTATTTGATCACCTGCTAGACCACAATTTCTGTAAATACACTGTGGTTGTTGTCCACATGCCTGGACTGCTAGTCCAGGACATAAAATGCCCTTTATATTCCTTTAATTCCTTGTTCCTTGTCAGTGCCCCAAAGTCACCCAGCTCTTCCTAACAGCTACCAGACCTAAGGTCACATAATTCACCTCACAGAAACACGAACACAGGAGTTGTGTACATAAATCTTAATCCCTGCTCTTGCAGGCATTTCTAGAACCCAGGTCCTGTGCATACCAAGCTTTATCTCTGAGTCCTTTTGTTTGCCTCCCTAGAGTTCTGGGTTAGGATTCAATGCCGTGTGTCTCCATGCTATACATACCATAATTGTCCACAAGTCTCAGGAGAAGCTGATTCTGAAAACGTGTGGAGTCTCTGGCCTTTGGCAGGCCAAATCTTCCTCCGTTACCTGCAGAACAATGACTTCTCTTCCTGGTTCTGCAAGTACATTTTTCTTCCCCTCCAAAATGACTATATTCTGCCAAAATTTCCCTCAAGACAAGACAAAAATATTCCTGGCACAGTGTGATTAATCCCAGGAGCTTTTGCTAAGGTGTGCTCCCCAGATATCTTTCTATTTCCCCTGCAAAATCACCCTGGACATGGCAATAAACGCAGCTTGCATTCAATCACTGAATTAGAGCCCATGAAACCGTGGGTAAGGGGAACTGGAGTGTTGGTGCTGTAGGTTTATTCTGAGTCGTGGGTTTGGGTTCTGCAGGACCTGGAGGTGGACCCTGGCTGGAGAAAACACCACCCAAGAACATGCTTCTGCTGCTGCCACAGCCTTAGGGGCAGGAAAACAAAAGCAAGCAGGAGCCCAGGCTAGCCTTGAAATGCTGAGTGGGGCTTTCAGAAGGAAAGGAGAGGATGAGGTGATTGGATTGTTTAAACAGCTGCAATGAATCAGCAGCTCTCATCCCCTGCCCTTCTCTTGCTGCACAGCAGCCCCCTCCATGCCAAGTAAAACAAAGTAATCCCAAAAAGTGCAATCTGCCACACTGCAGCCGAATCACACTGCAGGACAGAACCAGCCCACAAACTAGAGAGAAAGGAAAGTGATGATTTCAGATGAGATGTGAAGCTGATGTGATAGTGGATTTCTTAACAGGAACTGCAAAGAATATTTGTACCAGCAGCAAAGAAGAACAGGAGAAAAACTAGAGAGGGAAACATAGAAAAGGGAAAGGGCCAAACTTAGCTTTGCTGTAAGCAGAGCCAACTGAGCTAATCACAGTGAAAGTTGCTTTCAGTTACAGCAGGATGAGATGTGCTACTGCTGCCATCTGTAACTTGCGGTTCCTGCTTTAGCTGCTTACCCCGACCGGTGACAAGCTGCTGCTAGCTAATGCAGCAGCTGCTTTGTCCTGACTCAGTAGAGCTCTCTGGAAGCTTAGAGCTTCTAGAGACATACTCAAGATACAGCTGAAAAGTTTGGAAGCTTGTAAGAATCATACAGATTAAAGAGCGAGCTTGGGGGCTGCTGTCCCATGAGGATCAAAACAGTGTTTTGAGGAGAACCCCAAATATGAAGATCCATAGGAAATCAGTACGAGAAACAGGTGAGTGAACATTGCTAATACTCGATATACAGTAGCACTCAGCTTATTGCTACAAGGCATCTAATCTTCACCCTGCCCCCCCTTCCCAGCCGCTCAGCTCAGCTTTTTGTCTGGCTGCTGCACAATCTGTTAGGCCAGTGCCCACTTAAGGATAGTTATTGCAGGGAGTGCAGTTAGAGTCTTTGTAATTGCTCAGCTGATGGTGTAATGGTCTCTCTGAGGATTCAGCCCAGCAACAGTAATGATACAGCTGGTCTGTCTTGCCTGATGGGATCATTTCCACTTTATTATAACTGTGATTTTCAGCTCAATAATTCCAGAGTATTTTTAGACCCTTTGAGATGAAAAAATGTGCTGAATTTGCAATGTTGGCTTTTTTGGTTTGTTTTTGTTCCCTCTTAACTGGTGACCAGGAGAAAAATAAATTTCCAGGCAAAGTCAGGCAGGGATCCCCCAGTTCAGCTTTCTTCCTGCACCCTTTCCAGAAGAGAAGCGAATGCTCAGCAAGCTGCTGAAAGAGGTCAGAGAAAGAGGTCAGGTCAGTATGTTTCTGGGGATGAACTGGGAGCCCAGGCATAAAATAAAGTGAAGAGGAATTTCAACTGAGACCACCTTCCATTCTGTCTTCTTATGGAAAAAATCTCCCACAGAAAGGTAAGGGGTGAACTTCACTTGTTCCTTTAAAAGCAGACCATAAGAATCTCTGACCAGAAAACTAGGAAAAAACACAGTCCTAATCGTCACCACCAGCAGCCATCCTTTTCAGCCTCCAATTGCTAGAATCACCTCAATAGCCCTGTCCTTCCTCCAGGTCATTTGTCTCCCATGAGTCCCAAAAAGAAAAAGCAAATGGTTGCCCCTTGGCAGCTCCCAGAAGATATTTCCTTCTTCTGGCACATAAGAACACGACAGCTCTGACTTGTTTCTCTTGCACCTGTTTGACATGGGATAAAACCATGCCCTGCTACATCTAGGTGATGGGGATACAGCTGTGAAAGCTACTTCTCCTTTTTCATGTATGGATCAGCAAGGGATACCCTGTCAATTGTCGTTTCTATGTATGTCTGCTTCATGTTCTGGTATTAAAGCCCAGGGCCTCAGGCATCTATTGGATTTTGTTTAAATGCTTTATTGGATTTTATGAACCTCATATACACCAGACAGACCATAGGAGAAATGTCCTGGTGATATCCACAATAACCAATTAAAATCCCAGCCATGTTTTAACTTCATTTTCAATGAACTATGGAGACACAACACTCTTCTCTATAGGGTGAACAGAGATCTCATTAACTACATTTAATTGAGAGTGGCAGCTAGTGGATTTTATACATTAGGGAGCACTTCTGTAGACATTGCATCTTTCAAATGCATACACTGAAAAATTATAATGAATCCCATGATCGATACAGAATCATCTTTCTTGTTTCCAGTGTTGCTTCAGTTCCAAGGTTACTTGAATACATGAGCTTCAGTTAATAAAATTCACATTTTCTTCACCCTATAATATTTTTTACAAATGGACTCTTATTTTTTATTTTCTCTCTCTTTTGGCATCATCTTTATCAATTGGTCCTTCAAAATAATCTAAACAATTCTTTTTTTCCCCTTGCTTCTTTTTGAGGATTTCAAAGCTCTCAGGAGCTGCAGACAGTACTCTTTTTAAGTGTATGCTATTGTTCCTATTCTAGAGAAGGAAATTAAGGGAAAGCGCGGTTAGGTGTTTCTCACACCGTGTGGCACACAGGAAGGCAGTGGTTAAGCTGTGAACTGAGCTCTGAAGCCCCGGGACTCAGAGCATACCACTGATACTAAACCATCTTTCCTCCATAATTCATTAGACATTCCAGGGAAGATGTGTGAGCTCCTTCATGTTATTGAGTGAGAGAACCCACTAAGAATGTCATTTGAGGTCAGTAATCCACTGAATGCAATGAAAAGGTAGTGGGAAGAGCAGCCATATGGCATGCATGCTTATATGTGTACACATACACACACCCACATACACACATAGATATGCTTTCCCATACCCTACTGCGCCTAAGTCACAGTAATTCCTTGCGTCACCTTCTCTTGAAAACTGTATGAATGGGAAAGTATATGAGAAGACAGCATATTAGAGACTATTTAAGATGGTGACAGCTGTTCTTCAATGAACTGTGCTAACCCAGTTAATTCTACAAGAGTCAATCATTGTTTCGGTCATTTGCTACATAGTCTTTAGAGAATCATATTCATCATTGTAGGTCAGCTTCACCCTGTGGATTATCTCTTCTTATGGATGTTAATTCCCTTTTGAGCATGATAGCTTTGTAAAGGTAGTTACATACTTCCTTCAGGACTTTTGAAGCCCCATTTTGATGTAGGTTCAGAGCTTTGAAAACATCTGCTTTCTGACTGAAATGCTTCAGGCTTGGTCTCTGAAGATTAATTGTGTTGGAAAGTTTGAAGAAATTCTTTTCTTCTGTTCGTGTTTTTGGGTAGGAGAAAATGAATGTCTGCTTGAGAGACGAGCAGTAGTAATAACAGTATCCCACTGGGGATGTGCAGGTAGCAGATTCCCCCCTAGCAGGGGAAGGATTGGAAGCAGGAGGGCCAAGCTGCCCCTTCTGCCTCTCCTCCTGGTCCTCTGTGTCCTAACTGTCTTGCCACTTTGGAGCAGTGACAAGAGGTGCAGCTTGTGCTTATGAAAAGCTGGAGGCAGGGTGGCTCCCTGGCAGGAGAGAGGTGTGAGGCAGCTGCCAGGCTTTCATGCCATCAGCTCAGTGGCTAATTGTTTGCATAGCTTTGCCTTTCCCAGTGATCTTCGCCTGTCCCCTGTGCTCCTCATGTGGTTTCCATTAAGGTCAGGATGGGGGAAGGGAAGCATGTGAATTATTGCAGTATTTACTCTCACTTATGATGCCAAAGCTTGGAGTGCTGTGTGGTATAGAGGTTGCAGGGAGTTGCAAGCAGTGCACAAAGGCGATGTTGAGTGTTGTTAACTGCACTGATTGAAAGGCAGAAATCTCCCTCTCCTGTCCCTTCACAAGACCCCCACCATCTCCTTTTCTTACTTCAAGCTGCACAATAAAGAACACAAAATTGACTCAAAAGTGTGTGAGAACTAGGTCCTCCATCCAGCTGAAAAGAACGTGACAATTTGAACAAAGTGATAATCCATGGAATATGACTACCATTTCCAGGTGGGAGAGATTGGGACTGCCGGCAGAACCAGCATGAGCTCACATCAACAACAGGGCAAGGGACTGATCTCCCTCTGTCTCTCCTTCTTACTTTGTGTGTGCTCTGTGGCTGGCCTAAGGACCAAACTGCTCAGTTGATCTCTTCCTGAGAGACTTCTCTGGCAATCGGTGAACCTCTCAGAGTATCTCAGTTGTCATCTGGCCCTTTCTGTTGCATAAAATTAAAAAGGTCTTTCAACCCTTCACATGTAAAATTACTTTCAGGTAGTCCACGTGGGTTTTATTTCCCCTCCTTTTCCTTTCCTCCTTTCTGTGGGTGGGTATTCCTTGCCTTTAATGCCAGTGGTGTGAGTAGCTGGCAAAGGAAGTTGACGTCTGGCACTACGTGCCTGCTGACTGGTCACTGCCTTTTACTGGGGATGCTGCAATTGCTGGAGTTGGGATGATAGTCCTCTCTTAGGATGGGGTCCAGTGATCCTTTTCTTATATGTGGCTCCAAAGTGTGCACCTCTCCTGGTGTTTTGAATACTCTTCTGCTAAGTAGATTCCAGATTAGAAAGGGTACTGGATATAGGTCAGAGACCCAGAGCAGCTTGATACCAATAGATGTTAAGAACACACAAGCTTGAAAGGGAGATGGTTACAGCCTGACAGCTCCTGGCTGAGTTTGTCTAGACAAACTCCCCATCTTCCTCATGCTTAGTCTTTCCTTTGATGGATGAAAGGGCAGCATTACATGTATGGAGTAATTTTCTTTCTGTTACATGTATAGGTTTCTGTTGGGGGTTCAACAACTTGCATGAAAGAAAAAGCTGCCCAGAGTAAAGATGACAACAAGAAGGAAAAAGCAGATCAAGGGAAAGCTCTCCCCTTTGACAGAGACACCTGAAGAAATGGTCCTACACAGTCTTTGAGTATATTACAAACCTTTGTAACACAGGGGTTGTTCCCAAAGAGGAGGCTTTGTGTCTCCCTCCAGCTTCCTCGGGGGATGGTTTACAATGGGGCAGTTCATAAACTGGCCTATCTCCACATAGGCCAAGAAGAAAAGAGAAGGAAAATCAAGGAGTGGAAGGCAGAAAAGTTCAACTTCTAGTATCTGCACAGACTAGAAATGAATCATGAGGCAGGCACGCCTCCAGCAGTAGCCTACATATTGACTATTTTGTATCGTGAACTGCACCTTGCGATGGCAGGAATATCCTGACATTTCCTTTGGAGGCTGAACTGTTATGCAAGTCTTCACACTCTAAAGCTAGAGCGATGCAGTGCTCTTGGTGCAAAGATTAACCTAGAAGCTATTCACAAAAATGGCAGCAAGCCCACAGCAAGTTGGTGTTACAGGTCTGGAGCGCATCTGGGACTGGGCACATCAGTGCTTGTATGTTGTGCAATGGTTGTGTGGCAGGGTACAAGGACAGGTGGGGTCACAAGCGGGTACACCAGTGGGGCTAGATTGTACCTGTAGGTGTCAAAGCCAGATGGAAGCTGAAACTAAGCATTTTCAGCCAGTTCATGGTGTTGGCTTCCAACTGGGCTGATTTCATATTCTTAGCTTTTTCAGCAAAACTATGACCCTCAATGCAATAGCACCCACATGCTCGGTGAAAATGAGTATGTGTGTAAAAAGTGACCTGCTGGAAACGGCTTTAGCTGTAAAGGAGAGCAGGTGGGTCTCCAACAGGCAGAATGGACAGTGCAGAGTCCTGGAGGGGTAGAAGCCTAGGTCCCAGTCTCAGACCTGATTGTGTGAAATTGCTTGGTTTTTTTCAAATAAAAATGCCTACACACTTCCCTAATAACCTAAGAACATCAGTCATACAATATAAAAAAAAATTGCTAAAAATACATAGTTCTGTGAAAATCTGGTTTTGGTTAACATTACAGTTCTGAAAAGCAATCTAATGAAACAAACTAATAGCCACATTGGACTAGTGCCGCCTGGCTTTCTATGATTCTCTCAAGATTGACAGGGTTCTCTGATGTGTGATAAGATGTAAGTAGCTTTCAAAGATTTTCTCACAGTGGGAGCATTTATAATAATATTCTCTCCCATGGAGTCTCCAGTATCTGCTAAGTCCAAGCTCACACTGCAGCTTTCCTTCAGCACAGGATGGGTGCACTTAGCAGGGTTTCTTTCCTATACCCAGACACTGATTTTTTCTGAACTTGTATGAGCTGCATAGTTTGGGGCCAAAAACCTCTCTTCAAGTTGGTTTAAACTGGCCAGCAAAATCAAAATTTTGTTGGGATGGTAAAGAGACAAAAGGAGAACTGGGTTTCTTATGCCTTGTTTCCTTAGTAAACCAGGCTAAAAACAACTTTGAATGAAAAATTCCAACCAGCTCCAGTCACTACTTGGCATACCATCAGAAGTTGCTCCCTTGCTGTAGAGAAATAGGCCTTCATGGCTTCATGAAGCTTAAAGAATGGGCTGTAGCCTATAATGTTTAATACAGACTATATTGTCTCAGATTTCTATTTGTCAGGGTCGCCAACAGTAGAATAAAAACCCAATAGCCAGCACCAGGATTTTCTGGGAATATTTTTGAGTTGTATTAGTGTGCTGGAGTGGAAGTGGCAGGGGATGAAGGGGGCAATTTTATGGATTTTAATCTTCCTGGATACATAGAAAAACACCTGCAATTTGTTAGCAAGTCAGTAAAGGTGGACTGGCAGTTCTGACATGTCCAGGAAGGTTAGAAATGAAACCCTAACTAATCAGTGTGTGGGGAGGACGTGGTGATTGTTTGTCATGGGCTGGGCCTGTCCCTTTCAGCATGAGATTCTGCAGCACCCCCAAATTCCAGCAGCAAAGCCTTGCATCTGTCTCACACATGATGCATTTTCCTCTCACATCTCCTGATGAAGATTTGCCTGGTAAAGGAGAATCTCAGATATGAGACATTTGTTTGCAGGTCCAAGCTTTCGTAGGAAAGAACTCTCTGCACATCATTAGTTTGCGGCGAGCTGAGTGAGCTAACCCTAATGGTATCCCAGTCCTTTTCCAGTAACCACTTGATACGTAGATGGGATCATTTTGCCATTCACCAAAGTTTCTTCTATGTCTTCTTCTTGCAAGTGGAAGCAGACTTAGTGCGTTTTAAGGGACAGTCGAGCATTATCCCAAGACTAGGCTCCCTGACTAAATAGTGATTCTGCCAAGAGGGGCCCTGGTGCAGAGGTGGCTGTTCTGGAGAGCATGTCGCAGCCTCTTCCCAGTACCTTCGAACAGCACCAGACAGGCAGACTGCAGGCTGCTGGGAGGGCTGTAATAGGGATGGAAGATCACTGGCTTGCTGCGAATCGATTACATGCCCATATAGTGACCATTTCTAGATGCTAGGCATGCTTGAAGATATCCTACAATATACTCCTACTTAGGAAGAATAAAAAAGCTTTATACTTAGGTGAGGAGTTTTTGATTTAGTGATAGACTATTGATTTCTGAGGGAAACACTCCAGTTGTTCCTCACGAAATATTTTGCCTTTTGTGGGTGCTGGAATTTTCAAGGAGACTGAACCTTTTGATGATTTTAGAGATCATCATTACAAGACATAGATCTATATAGCATATTTTGCCCAAGCAGACATAAGGCAAATTTCTCACATCCCAACCTTCACCACTACATGCTACACAGGATTTTGAGTGACTCTTGCTGGATGTTGAAAGTTGGATCAGCTTCTCTGGGTCACTCAAAGTTTGTGAGATTGTCAGTATGTCAGTAAGTTTTAGTGGTAGTTTTTTGAGCTGTTCTTTCTGTTTTCTAGAATTAGGAAATCCATCCACATTTTTTGTTAAAGGGACTCCTCCCTGTCTTTTTTAGCCAGTAGGACTCAGACTCACATTATCCTCGGGAAAGGCTTACTATTCTATTCCTTCCTTTTGGACCAGTGCCCTCTCACTGGAATTCAGTCTATATGCAATTACTCTGAATTATAATTTGGCATTTTTCTTGTACAAGGTTCCTGTGTTATGAGCTTGCTTCAAAAAGAAACATTGTGTGTTAAAGCAAAAATGACTTAAGCATCTATAGCCAGGGAGAATTAGGAGAATTCGGACAGAGAAAAATATTATTTTTCTGTGAATCTCTAAAGCTTTCCTGAAAGCATTTCAAGCCATTCAAATGCCACTTTAATCTGTCAGTCCTGGAGAAATACTGTAGTTTGGTGCATCAAGCTGCCTTCTAAGTTGTTCAAAGCAAGGGAGACTCTGTCTTTCTCTGTGCTTTGGAGACACTCATGTCGGCGCTCTCCCCTCTTCTTGTTACAGCTGCATATGTGTGAAGCAGAGTCTGTGTATTCACCAGCCATCAGAAACAGAAGTTTTAAGCCTCCTGTTGCCAAACCCAAGATGTCGTGAAACATTCAGCAGCTAAGGAGGCAGTGGAAGTGTGAAATAACATTTCACCTCTGGAGCTTTGGGATTAGGCTTTGACAAGGTCATGTCAGAAGAGTTTGTTTATCTGATCCTCTCCAAATGTCCTGCTGGTGCAGACTCCTCCACAGACTTATTCACGCTATTTCGCTACAGTCAGTAGCTTTTACTCCACTGAGGTTTTGGACTGGAACAGACACGAGAGAGTTCAGGACTGAATCTCAAACAAGATGAGACAGGACTGGAACAGCAGGAGGGTCAGTCCCAGAACAGGGTCGGTCTGTGTGCATCGGCTGAGCTGAGGCACTGGGCACAGGGCGTCGGTGGGGCTCTTAACTAGAGTTAAGAGTGAAAGTTGTAAGGACCTGAAATGCCTAAGCTGAGCTGCAGAACAGAACCAGGTGTGATCAGTCTCTGATGCAGCTGGGCACCACATTGAGACTGTCCTTCCCTTTCATTCATTTGCAATAATGCAAGGTTTTAAATGAGAGTCCAGGGCACCCCAGCTCCTGGATGAACTTACAGCAGATGCTGGCTCAACGCTGCATGCAATTTACACTATTCTGGCCCAAGAACAAAGCAGTTTTGCTGTTTGGATGCTAATCTGATGTCTTGGCCACTTAAATGCTTCATGGGCAGTCGCCTGCAAGGCTCACAGTGCATCTATGAGCATCTATGAGCACAGCCTGTGCAGCCACTGCCATCTTTCCTTGGTTCACCTCCCTGCCGCTCCCTCCAAGCCTCCCTCAGCAATCCTACTGTGGACACCACAGGCAATCTCATTGCTCCCAACCTGTTTTGCTGCGCCTCCCATTAGAATAAATATTCTTCTAAAGGCACTTCCTTCAGAGGAGCCTTCTCCTCTTCGGTTGCCCTCAGCACTTGCAAAGTCTCCCCTCCTCATGCATACTCACAGGACTTCCTTTTCATTCATTTCCTTTATTTGGGGGAACAGCTGGACAACTCCAGCTGTTTCCCTCCACGAGCAGTTTTGGAAATGAGGTGATAACCTCAGCCCTTCTTGAGCCTTGAGGTTAGCTGGGGGAGGGTTGCAAATTAAATTAACAGTCTGCAAAATATTTGAGGTTAAGGGAAGAGAGGTTGAGAACCGGTGGAATTTTCCATCTCGCCTGGACTGTATCCCTTTCACCCTTTGCTGTTTGTCAAGCCTCAAGGGCACACAGCTTGCCTACTTTTTTCCAATTATTTTAATCCTTTGGTAGTGTTAAAATGGGAAGCCTTCTAATTAAATCTGGAGCCTTGCACATGAATTATCCCTTAAGGGCCAGCAGGATGCACTGTCAGAGGAGCAGCATGTTCTGTGGGGGGGAGTTACCGAGAGATGAATTTACTCAAGCACAACCCCTTTGGACTTGTCTCAGAGCACTGGTGCTGAGGAAAGGATTTGCAGGGCTACTTGCCGTGGAGGATATGCAGGTTAAAAGAGGTTTCTTTCCCTGTTTAGAGAGGTTTCTTTCCCTGTGTTTGTCCAAACAGGAAATAAAATTTACAGCCATGGAAATGGCCAATGTGCATCCGATCTACGCTTAGAAAAGACAAAGAGCAGTCAACAGCCCATATTAAAGCATTGGGCTTTCTGCTTTGACTCTTCTTTTGTGTGGTAGGAGGTGGTGATTAGCAAGGTTCAAAGAAAACCATGATAAGGATGACTTAAGTAGTTTTGGAAGACACCTTATATATATCTAAGTTGTCACCAAAAATAGAGGAAGAAGGTGATTTACTGTGTGTTTTGTAGTTTGTGACAGCTGTCACAAATATATTTAATCTTCTAGAGATGTAAGAGATGGCATCATCTGTTAGGTGATGTCCTGCAGCTCTTCAATAGACACTGTCATTTCTGGAGTGGCGTGAGGTCTGGAAGTTGTTTTGTACGATCTAATGCTCTGCCCTCTCTTAAGGCCATGATCACTATAGTTGCTGTCAGGTGTCAGATACTGCAGTAACATTTTATTATCCTTGATGCCTTGAGCAGTAGCCACCCCATCTGTCCAGACTGTTCTGTTTTTGGGAGCCAGCCTCCAGATGACTAGCAATGGCAAGAATCTGCCTGGAGCAACTTCAGCCAAGCTGAAAGTAGCCTGCTTTTTTCCATGACTGTGGAGATGTGTCAGGGAGGTCTGCTCTGGTTACTTGTCAAAAAAAGGCATAACAGGTGGCAGCATCAACTGTCCTTCATGAAGGCAGTGAATGACTAGGCAGTGGTTTTCTTGTGTTCCGTGCATCATTGGATTGTTACTTTTAAGCAGTCAGTGAAAGGTAGCTAAGAAAGCAAGCCATCTGACTTGTATTTGCTATGTGGAGAAATTAGATAGCAGGCTGCAAACTAAAATATCCTTTTCTTTGGCTTTCTGGGATGTTCCTCAATAAACATTAAGTGGAGAACAGGTCTGTCTGCCATGTCATCCCTCTTACCCCATTTTTTGAGAATCTGGGATAAACGTTTGTGTTCATACAGCAGAAGAGTGCAGGGTTTAAGAGTGGTGCCAACTGTGATCATGTGGAACTGCAACATGCTTCTGTTGAATGTCCCCAAAAAGGCTCTGAGACAGTTTATTGAGAGCATGAATTGTTAATGGCCCTATGACTAGGAACCTGACTTTTAGCTCAAGCACCAAGTTGTTTATTTGCAACTGGAAGTTCCCAAGGTGTTGGCTGCCACAGACGTGGGAGAAGAAAGACCCAGGCTGGTGAATCCAGGCCCACAAAGAAAGAGAGCAGAGGGTTTTTTGCTGAATCACTGAGAAAAATCCTGCATTAATTGATGGCAATGCTTCTTTCAGGCCAGTGTTATCATTACATGAGTTCAATCTGATTCATATTTTTGCCACTCATACAAGAATTTATTAATGAGGGTGATCAGCAGGAGGCATGACAGCAGAGGAGATTGGGAAGTTTTTATCTGTAACTTGCCGTTTCAAATCCAGTTCAGCTCAGCGCTGACTGATAGTTATTAGTGTCTGATATTTCTTGGTAGGCCCTGCATGAAATAAATTAGCAAATCTTTCATTCAGTTCCCTCTCAGAAAAGCATCAACCATAACTGACATTAATTAGACGCCTCATTGGCAGTCTTGCAAAGAGAACAAAAACTGATAGAGACCGTGATCTCATTTTTCCCCTGAGTTATCAACACGTTCAGAGAAAGGGTCCTTGCCGGTCAGGTTGGGTGTATAATGGTGACCTGAGCAGTAGACTGGAAAAGCTTATCCTGATGTAGATTTAAATGAGATTTTGATATCCTGTGCTTCAGGGAGACTAGCATTGCTTGTAATACACCAAAGGTTTTGTTTGGCTAGAGAGCTGGCAAGATATCCCACTGCAGCCACCTACTACTGGTGCCAGCTCTCTGGGAGTCTGGACTGTTATTTCAAGAGTAACTATGTAGATGGTGAGCATCTGTTTCTTCTCCAGGAATCCAGCTGGCTCAAAGTCTCAGCCAGACCAAGGGACCACTGAATATTTGTTCCATGGAAGACAGTCAGGCAGTTTCCAAAAGAGAAAAGGATTTCCTATCAGGGACCATGAGTACAGCCTCAGAGGCTGATAAGAATGTTTTGGGGTTTTTGTTCTTGAAGTGATTATTGGATGAAGCAGGGGACAGTTCTTCACCTCATAACCAGAAAAGGTGGAAGTTTGGAATTAGGCACCAGCAAGTGAAGACCACTTTTTTTCCTTACAGACACATTCCTCCTTCCACTCCAGCATGGTGGTTTGCTTATTTCTTTGGCACCTTTTTGGTGTAATTGTAGGACCCCTTGGAAAGTCTCCCACTTACACACCTTTTCCCCAGGATATGAGTCCCTGGGGGAGGCTTCCAGCACACTGTTTGCTTAGACACCTGTGCACTATAATGTATGTCTAATTGAAATTGCATTAATGGTATGATTCCATTACAGGCAAGCAAGATGCTTGCTGCAAGAACACTCCCAGAGGGCCCTGAATCAGCTGCAATAGATAATTTATAAAGTGCTGTGGATCTGCTCAAAGCTCCAGTGTTAAGTACAGGAGACACAGGGCTATTCATTATTAACAAGATATTATGCTTTTGCTCAGCAAAAAGTGTGGGGCTGGGATGAGCTAACTCTATCAAAGGTGAGATTTGAGACTGCCAGTTTGATTGAGCTATTCCTCAGACACTGCCTCTAAGTCTGTGCCAGCTTTTGAACTCTCTCTGAAAGATAAAGTTCACATCTCTGTTCTGACCTGGTATTCCAAGAGTTTTGTAGGATTTCCTTGCTTCGCATTGTAAGTTTTATGAAAAGACTGGGAGTGAAAAGAACTAACAGCTGCTTTCAGGTAGTCCTGTTGTAAAGCAGCAAGTCAAGCTTCTCTGAGCCCAGTCTTCTGTTATCACAAACCTGGGTTTCTCTCCTTACTTCCACATTTCCGCATGCATTTTCTAGTCTGAGTCTTCAACAAGCTTTTGCTATCTCAGGCATAGGCTACCACTGTTCTGACAGGAAGAAAGGTGTGGAGAGAGGAATGGTTTTCTGGTGTGATGGTAGGGTAGTGAAAGGGTATTCATCTTAGGAATGGATATCCAGACTAAACTATAGTCCTACACTGTAGAAATGCCCAAGTGGGAGGAGGGGAGAAAGAAGATGTGAAAGAAAGAGGGTACCCTCTGCTTCTGAATCTTCAGATCCCTGTTTGTCTTGCTGTCATTCTCCCTCCCCAGAGTCTGCTGCCATACCTGCCTGGGCAACGCTGCTCTCTTTGGCAGCTCCCCTCTCTGAAGCAAAGCCCCAGCTTCTACCTTTGGGGGAAGTTCAAAAACACAGACACAGGCAGCAATTACTGAAGAATCTGTGTTGGCAGAGAGCATGAAAGGAAGACATATGCAAGGAAAAACTAAATGCAGATTTGCCCTCTCTGAGTCTTGCCTCCCCTTGCTCCAGAACTCTGCAAGCCTACCTGTTCCACTGTATTTTCTGTTATTATTCGTGCTAGTGTCCTGTCCTCCTGTAACCGAGCACTAGTAGGGTGACTTATGCTTTTGCTCTCAGCTCTACCTCATGTGAATGTATTTTACTGAAGTGCATAAAGGTATATTAACAACCAGAGCTGCTTCAATTTGGAAGTTAAAGCAAAAATCAGTGGAAGCTGAAGACTTTCCAGAAAAGCTTTGCATGATTTTGTGAGGACACTCCAGGTTATTTATCCTCTTCTCAATAGACTGTAGGAAACATTAGATGTTTTAATCTTCTAAAGAGAGAGAACATTCTTTGCAAAATTCTCACCCTCTTGGCCTCTTTGTAATCAGCTCTACTAGCAAGTCATTAGCAATTGTTATTACAACAAAATTTGAAGTCAGAGGTGGAGAATCAGTATGACCTTCTTATTCTTCATTCTTCTCCCTCCATTCCACTACACATATGTAGTCAGAGCCACCACCAATGTTTTTAGTAATATTTTATTTTTAACTGTACATTTGAGAGGAAAAATGGGAGGTTCTTTTGGCACTGAATCTTCCAAGTCTACGCAGAGCTTTGGGTCTCTTGGCAGGAAGATGTGCATTTTTAAGGGGTCACACATTGAAATTGTCAGCAGAAAGTTTGCCCTCTAAAAGAAGAAACTTAGAAAAAGTTGGGGGTTTTTTTAATTCTTTTTTCTTTAAAAATAGAAGGAAAGTGCAGACTTCAGAGCTTGAGAACCGAGATCAGACACACATCAGGAAGTGTGGCCTTTTCAGTTATTTATTGGGTTGCATTTTTCATTTGTAGAGCTTGATGGTTGATCTTTATGAACTCCTTCCTCTCCTCCCACTGTCTTTTCTTCATCTGTCCTTTATACAGCTTGAATACTTGTGGGAGCAGCTGGATTAACAGCTCTAGAGACTTGCAGAGAGAAATGGACATGTGCATTTGATGGGTCTAGCAGCTGAGAGTCTGATGTAGACTCTACTAAAAGACATGGAAGAGAAGAAAGAATCATACGAGGGACATAGGAACTGCAGTTGTGTGCAGTACCTATCAGGTCTATCCGGACATACAGCTGCACCCGCAGAAACCCATCTGCTGGCCTCCTGACTCCCTAGAGAGATCACTAGGGAGTGTGGCTCTATTGTATTGGCTGTCTAATGTTGTATGCTGCTTAGCTTGCCAGTTTGCTGCTTATCACTTCAGATTTTTTTTTAAGTAATTGGTGGCTTTTGACCTTCTGCTTTGGTTGTTCACATAATCTATCAACACCAGTGGACTAAGCAATCAAAAATCTCTGATAAGGTCGTGGCCCTCCCTTACCACCTATCCTTGAAAAAAGCCCAGATGGGCTGCTACCAGCACAAACATCTTCAGAGGCACTTTCTCTCCTCCTGCTGAACTGTTCTTGTTTCCTCCCTCACCTCCAGGTGTGAACATGAACCAACAGGGAAATCAAGACAGTAAGCTTGAGTGTGGGTCTGCCTGCAGCCCAGAACCCCAGCCTGGGAAAAAATCTAACAGCAAAACTGTCTTCCATGAGACCAAAAGCTATAAATTCTAGTGGTTCAATTTGAAAAACGTAATCCAAATGCCTTTGAGTTTTCTAAATGAAGCAGACTTGTCCAAATGTCTCAAAGTTGCCATCACTTTCCTTTTCAGGCTTGCTGCAACACAGCTGAGATCCTAGCAGTCCTGGTTGCCCTGGCTCAAACAGGGCTCCTTGGCTTACAGGCTTCCTGCCAGGAAAATCTTTAGTATCCCAGCTGGAGCTAGGTTTGCCAGGCTCTCAATTCTGCTCACTGATCAGGTACACAGGAGAACCTGTGAGGAAATGGGCAGATTTCTGCCAGAAAATTCAATTAAGCAAGTACATTCCCATGAAATAGTTTGATTATGTTAAACTGGCATTTTTCAAATGGAAAACTGTTCTATCAGAAAGCTTACGTCCAGCTCTGCTCATTAGTGCATCCATCCATGAACAAAAGGTAGGTTGTGCTGGAGACCAATAATTGAAATGCCTAAATCCCTTCCATCAAGAGCAGAGCACAGAGTAACACTTTGGTGTCTGGCTCCATTTTGGCACTTTAATGTTTTCTGCAGATGTTAAATCTTACAAGACTCCTTTTAGATAGGGATTACTATCCCCATTAACAGATAGATACAGGGCTAAGATAGGGCAGGGAATAACTTGGTCCTATAGTGAGTCAGTGGAAACTCTGCAAGAGCTTCCAGTCCTAATAGAGCTTTCTGCATCAACTATGCCAGCTTATAGAAACTCTTGCAAAAGCCAAATGGATCACTATTGTACAGGGTTCATGTAACAGGATACAGATCAGGTTCAATTATAACACTTTTAGAACAAATTCACACCTAATTTTAACCTCAAAATAGCAGCATCAGAAGACCACAGGGTAGCAGACAGCCCTACAGAACTTTATTGTCACCATCAACTTGAGCCATGTGACGTCATTCTGCAGTCCAGCTAGCAAAAACTACTAGGAAGTAGCCTGCAAGGTTCTCAGCACTGTATGTATTGGGTAGAAGTACATGTAAGTCTGTGCTGAACAGACAGTAACACATGCTAACCATTTAACCATTGCTTTCTACTTGCAGCCTGCTTTCCTATGGCAAAAAAAAAGTTTATATAATCATTTGTTCTGATATCATTTGAACCAATTTCAGTGAAATTTTTCAGAAGCAGCAGTATCAGAGACTGTTAAGCTACTACAGATTTTTTGGGAAGTGGGACAGTTAGCAAGAGGTAATGTCCTTTCAAGGGGAGTGGCAATATTAGTTCACCTGCTATTAGACATCAGAAAATCCATATAAAGGGAGAGAGGCAATAAAAAGCCTTAATTAAAACTATTAAAACTAATTAAAATTAACGGGACAAGCTTCAAATATGTTTTGAGCCTTAGACATGAAAGCCAATCAACCACAAGTCACCATAGGTAGCCAAGCTTCTTCATAGGAAGCCTTCAGCAAGGTGAAAGTACTGGCATGAAATAGTGGATATGAATCTTCTGAAAATCACAGGAGCTTTTATTAATAACAAGCATCTCTAGAACAAGAACCCCTTTTCTTTGAAGGTTCTTCAGGAAGACTTCTCATGGCACTAACTAAGATGGGTTTTTTTGACAGTGATATTCAGAAATGGTCTTGCCTCATCCCCTTTACTGAAGGCTGAAATTGTTTGTCACACACTTTCCATCCGAATCACATTTCTGTAGTGACTCTCCTGCCTGATTCTCTCAGCTGCCTCTGTCATTGTTTGCTGCCTTTCCTTTACACCCTCCAGCAGAACTGGACCACACACGCTCTTGTGATGGGTCCAGGGCGAGAATTTGAATAGGAAACAGGAAAGACTGAGCACGTAGCCCCTGCTGACATCCCACTCAGCACTACTCTATCACTGGCTGATTTAAATGCTTCTTGCTGGTAACCAGTGCCTTACAGACTACAACTTCGAGAGATTTCTTAACCTGTTCTCCCATTTCATCCTGATTGATGGAGCCTTGCAGCTGAAGTGGATGCAAGCCATGGGAGGAGGTTTATGTAAAGGCCGTCAAACTAAATTGCATGTGTGTAATGAAACTGTTTTTATTCTTCTACTCAGATTTTGTGCTGCACCAGTTAACAGTGGCATATGAATTCCTCACTGGTGCAGAGAACCGAGAGACTTTAGTGTTAAAAGCACCAAGACCCAACAACGTCAAAGATATAATTTAACAGGCTCAAAGCTAAAAGGCAAATTCTTAGCTGGGATTGCAAGCAGAGATGAGGAGTGGGACAGTTTATTATTTAACACTTTGTGATTTTTACGTCGATGCAAACTGCTACCATTCTGGTTTAGTATCATCTTACAGTCACTTTGCAACTGATGTAAATGACTGCTGGCAACTCATAGTTACACCAGCCATCCAGGTATGGGGTCAGTAAGAGTGTGCAGACAAGTAACAAAGGATTCCCTTCATTTCCTCTTATCTGGAGGAGAGGAGAATAAGGACAGAGACCCTTGAGCTGAAAAAAAAGTCAGCCCCACTGTACATTAGGTGCTCTTTGAGGGCAAAAATGAAAATGGGTTTTGGTTAGCATGAGGTTGATAATTAAGATTTATTGGCTGATTACCAACCCACTGCTAGAAATCAAGACATTTAGTTTGGTAAAATTGCATTTTAATTGAGCCTTGTTGCATTTTTAAGAGGGCTTTAAGAGGTGTATAAGCCTTGAGTTAGGTTAAATTTCCTAAGTAGGATATATCAGCTCAATGCTTTTTAGCAACAAAGCAAAGTTCCTGTTTAGGGAACAGGGCTCTGCAACATGTTCATAAAGCTTTGTTAACCCTTCTACAGAGAAGGGATAACCTTCCTTCCCACTTGCTGGTGTTCTTGTACCAAAAGTTGGACAGAAATGTTTTGCCATTTTTTTCTGCTTTTCCCTTTTCCTGCTTGCCTTCTAGGGAACTTGCTTTATAAACAATAATAGAATAGCGCTGGGAGGCCTTCTACACACAGAGAAGTGGTCCCAGTGAAGACTGTCTCCTCCATATGGCAGCATATGTTTCTGTGCATTTCCTGATAGAGCAGCCATCTCCCTGTGGCATTTGAGCACGGTATAATTAGCTGTGTACAGAAGTAGAGTGTTGATAACATTTTGCTGGAAGAGTGCCATCAGCATGAATGTTCTTGGTATTGGTTGCTGTAAGTAACACTGTCTTTAGAGAACAGTCACTGGAAATCTGTGGGAAATCTTGCACACCCTGAGCTCTTTCGTGATTTTATCATTAGTGGTAGAGAGTCGTCCTTTGAGTTTTGAGTGTTTAGCATGAGAGAGGTTCTGGCCTGTTTAGCTGTGTATCTTCTTGATTGCAGTTTGACAGGATTAAGCCCAACTGCAGATTGGCATCATGACTACTCCCTGTTCTGACATACTTGCTCCCTGTTTTCTCCCAGCTTCTGTAGTACAGAACATGACCAAAAAAAAAAAAAAAAAAGGAAAAAAAATCCAGGGACATTTCTCCTTAAAAAGCTCAGTGGCTTGCAGGGTTTCCTCCCTGCCTTCCCTATAATCAAATCTTCTTGCCTTTTTGCCATCCCATGCAGACAGAATCCAGTGATTACAGTGGACCATGGAAGAACTACCCAGAGTGATATATGAAAATGTGATATACATATATGAAAATAAATCTGTCTCAGAGAGTACCCAATCACAGAGCTTCAGAGAAGAGTGCAGAAAATGTAGACTCACCACTGATGAGTAGGACAGGGCAAGCTCCATCTTCCTGTAGACAATTAGAGATTGGTTTATAGGATTATAACTTCTTTATCCATTCACACTCTTTACAGTAACCTTGCATGTCCCATTATCCATGCAAGCATCCTGTAATCTTTTGAGTACTTTTAATCTGTTGACTTCTGTGATAACTGTAGAAGTGAGTCCCAACAGTTAGTAACATGATGGTCAAAATATCTTCTGATCATAAATGTACTACTTTTGGCTTCCTCGTCTCCACTTGTAAAATCTCCTTCTGTGCTTACACAATGCTCCATTTTCAGCAAAACTGCTGAGGCATGTCTGTAACATCTGTGGGGAAAGAGGGGAAGAGCTACTCCCAAGTTCTGAACCCGTAAGTCTGTGCAACACAGCACAGCTCCATGATGGCTTCCCTGTTTATTTGCTTACCAATAGCACTGAGTGATGTGGCTATGTTCCTCCTGACCTCAAGCTAATTCACAGCTTTGATGCCTCAGCATGATACACTCTAGTGCTTTCAGCTCCAAGAACATCACACAAGGTGTTGGCTTGGGGTCACAGTGCCCACAGTGCATTTATAGCCTGCTGGTGGCTGCGCTGTGGCTGTGACGGGGAGCCAAACACAGCACCAGCTCCTCCAGCTGGATATTCTTTAGCAATAGAAGTAATACCAGTTATTTCATTCTGCAGATAGTAGGGCTGTATAATCTCACATACAGTCAGAGCAGGCACCCTGTCAACAGACATTCTTGTGTACTATGTTGTCACTGAATAATGCAAATGGATTTTCAAAAGGAACAAAAGGAGCCAAAACTGCAGACTGGGAAAGGAGTTCTCTGTAGTTCCCTGCCTTTGCTTGGGATATGTCAAGGTGTCCAGAAGAAAGCTAAAGACTCAAACTGGCTGTTTCAACTCAGAAGGACTGAGTGAGGTTGGAGAAAGGAAGGCTGAGTCCTTGAGGCATGGTAAAATGATACAGCCAAGAAGATTTTAGAGCACAGAGCCCTCAAATGCATTTTGCTGAGGTACTACTGGCAAAGACAACAGCAGCTCTTGCTTCTACACATGTACTGGAAGAGGTTTTTTTTATGCTCAGTAGGTGTTTTTATGCCAGTTTAAAACAACCTGTCTATCACACCGGAGCTTGAAAGCCCAGATATTCTAGATTGTGTATGGAAAGAGGGAGTGGCAGGAAGCATATGCCTGCTTCTCTGTATTTATCTGATTTGGGTCTGAAGTCTAATCCTTGGGGCAGCATTTATTTTGACACCTTGTTAGGTTTGAATTTGGAGAAGCTGTCAGGTCAAAGTAATGGGTGCATTTTTTAAGTTTGTTCTCTGTTGCTTAACACCTTCTGACCGGGTCATCACCCTGGAAGAGCAAAGCTTACCAAATATTTTGTCCATAGCTGCAAGTAGATGCAGAGAAATTTGTCCTGACCTTTTGTGTTTCTGCAATATTAATAATGGTTTCTTCTTTGCTGTGTGTGCAAATCTGAGTTTGGCTGCCTGTATGTTCTACATGGTAGGTACATTTAATACTGTTGTGTGATAATCCTAGAATTTGTGTAATTTTTTTCACTTTGCTCCCCAGCCCTCTTGTAACTCTAGAAGCTGAGCAAATTAACTTTCGGAGAAAGTATAGCTGCAATCTCAGTAACAACAGGGAAAAAAACAAGTTGGAAAGTATAAAATACTTCATTTTCTCAGAGGTTGTCAGTTCCTCAAAAAAACCCAGGGGCACATAAAATTCTGCCTTTTCTTAGCAAAATTGCTAAAGAGATGCCTGGGATTTGTGAAGCCAGAACAGAGAAAAACAATGTTTTGGGGTTGTCCGCTGGGACATTGACTGGAAGGCTCAGGAAAAGCAAGGTCAAGTCCTCCACGTGTCCTGTGGCTGCGAAGCAGGAATGCTGGCTTGTTTGAAGTAATTGGAAAAGCAGACTGTACCCCAGCTCCCACCCTCACCTGTGTTAGTCTGAACTACTGGTGAAAAATAGCCATGTGTGCCCAGCCACACTTATGGTATATTCTCTTCCTCACACGATCCTATGCCAGAGTGCAGGGGCTGTTGGGCTCCATCTGGGGTACATTTCTTGGTCAGAATTTGTCAGTCACAGAGGTACAAAGAGATTTCCGGCTTTTCTGACCTCCAATCTTGACAGGAAATACAGTGGAGTGAAAGATAAAAACAAGAAGGGAGCAAATGAGGTTTTCTCAAGCCAGGGCTTCTCTGCCTTGAATTGGTGCAGATAGAAGAATGGGAGGAAGCAGCCTTTGAGGGCTGCTTGAGAGGCAGGCTTCTATTAATAACCTTGTTTATGTGATCCCAAGGCATTGTTAGAGGAATTTCTGCAGACTGCAAGTTTCTGCAGTTGTTGCTTGGGATTTAACCACCTCAATTTTTATTTTACTCTAAACAGAGAATTTTTAGAGAACACTTTTGGAGGAGACTACCTTTATACCTCCTTTCTCCCCCAACCTTTGATGTCCTCTAAAGAGGCATGAAAATCCTCCCCTTGCCTCATACTTAAGACTTAAAAGAGCCTCCCTTTTTAGCCACAGTCCCAGTTGAGGAGAAGATTCCCTCCTTTCCGCTGCAGAGCAAAGAATGTTGGCTTGTAGTTGCAAAAGCCTTTCCGTGCCAGTTCTCCTCTCACCTGTGCTATTCTCAACTAGTGTTTCCTTTAAGCTCTCCCTATTTGTTCCCACCATAGCAAACATTCAGAAAGGAATCGTGGTTGTTTGTTCCACATCCTCATGAACTGCCATTGTTTGAAGCAGCAGTGGACAAAGGCTTGGAGAGGGACAGTAATCTTTGGCAGTACAATAGAGTTGGAAAGTATGCTTTTAGGCAGTGATGTGTACTGTTTATTGGTATATATTGTAAAATAATGAGTTAGGGCCCTCTTTATCTCCCTCAAAACAAGGCATCTGTGATGAACTGCCCTGCCAGCCCTTTATTTCCCTTTTTCTGTTCTTCCCCCTTCCCAGAACAGTGCTAGTTTCAGATATTTTCTGGTGATGATTACTCTATACGCAAAAAACCTCTCAGTGATACAACAAGGTGATGTTCTAAGCAAGTAACAGGGAGTCTCCAGATCACAATTCCTGAGGAGCCTGGGAGTGTCCTTTATATCTGCTGCTATCAGACCAATACTTCCACACCAAAACAAAAGGAGTTTTAACCCTTCCCAGTGAGAGCCTGAGGGGTTGTGGAGGTGCACAGCAGCTCTTGAAATTGAGCATCTGAGCTTGGTAATAGGACTGCAATGTTCAAGCTGTTGCTGAAGAACTTTGAACACAGCTGGAGCAGATGGAAAAGACATTTACCTTGGTGCTGTTAGGACGGGAGAGCTTTTCTGCGGGCTTTGGTTTTTTGTATGTTTGTTTGTTTGTTTGTTTTTAATCTTTGGTTTATATTTTATTGAGATACTTTCTGTATTAAATTAAATGGGCAACTACATTAATTCAGGCATGCAGATTCCAGCAGCAGTCCCATAGTCACAGGGGTTTCTCTCTGCATTAACATATCTATGTTTAAATCTAGGCCATCTCAGCAACTTATAGAGCAATGTACTGTATAATTTAAGAGAGAACAGAAATGGCACAAAACAAAGAACTACGGTATGTGAGAGAAGGGAAAGAAAGCATATCAAGAAAAGCCTTTAAAATACTACATTTTCCCCAAAGTCTACCAGAAGAAAAACCCGCAAGCCCTACAATCTGCTTGTAGCCCCTAACACCCAGCAACCATGTAAATCTGTGTCACTTTGAGGTCTACTGGCAGCAGCTTCCCTTCAGTTTTGAAAAATTCAGAAATCCAAAGGCTAATACAGCTGTCTGAGAACTGAGGTAGGAGCACACTTACAAGGACAAACATGCCATATAAAGTACATCTGCATGGTCTGGTGACCAGGCTTGTTATCTGTGGTTTGGTATAGTGTGAAAGGTGAAGTCCATGCGATGTGAACTGAAGCCAGACCTGCAAAGTTAAAATCAAAGCAAATTTTTTTGCCAGCTGCCTCCAGCTGCAGCCAATACAAAAGCTTTTCAAAGGAAGACAAATATGTCTGAATGCTGCCCTTGACTCAGTGTAGTGACTGGGTGGCAGATATCTCCGGAATTCTTCCACGGTGATATTTAAGATTATTTTAGAATGCACCTGTAAAGATCTGGGATATCAGAAGTCTCAGGTGTGTCCTCCCATGTGTGTCCTAGGAAGCCCCCACATCCTAAAGGAATTGGCTGGCTGAAAGATTTACAAAAGACCCCATTCTGTATGGCCTCTGCTGTCTTCAGCCAGAGCAACTGTTCTGCTGGTATTCTCTGTGCCTGGGCCCACTGGGAACCTATAGGAAAATCCTGCCTTCCCCCAGCTAGTAATGAGTAAGTGCTGGAGGCACTTTCCTGTATGTATTGACGCTATGTCTTTTGAAGCTGAAGCTCCCACAGTGTATAAAGGCTGTATCCCTCCCTTTGATGCCAAATGAAGGCTAGGGTCACTGTATTTGACCTCAGTAACTCAAGGTTTGAAATGGAACAAAAAAGAGCCAGTAACCACTAGAAGTGGCCCATGAGTTCTGATCTTGTGTAATACAATACTCCATGACAAGAGCTTCCACTGTTGCCAGAACAAAGAGTGTGTGACATACAGCATGGGCAATCTCAATTCTTCACAACAGAGAATTGGGGCAAACATATCTGTAGAGAGACTCAGAGATAAACATCTCCTCTTATCCCATCCGTAAATCCCTCCAGTGTGATGAAATTGCCACTACTGGTCTAGTAACAGAATGTCTAAAGCCATCTGGCAAAATTAAAATGAGTGGGATTTGCTCCTTTTTGCAAAGGAAATGTTCATGCACCAAACACCACAGTGTTTCTAAGCTATTTCATATGGGAGATACCTGTAAAGGGCTCTCTTCTCCAGCTTCTGGTATAGTAACTAGCAGTGCTGACTTTCATTTCTTGAATCAATCATTCTCATCTGGGTGATGATGCTTCCCTGGGCTGTGGCATTATGCCATCCCATTTTCCATAAGCCAGTGTGCAGACACAAAGAGTCTGGATTGCTGGCCAAGTGTTGAACAAGGAGAAAATCAGCAGGTCTAATGTTGAAATTATTGATATTGTTTTAAAGTGGTCTAGTAAATACAGTGGAATCAGCCCTGTCATCTCAGTCAGAGCAATCAAAACAGTCATTAAAGCTTAATAAAGCTGAGTGATTCATCTTTTGCTGTAATATTTTCAAATAATTATCCTACTTAAGATTTAAGCTCCTTGAGAGCGTAAAGTCTAGGCAGAAGTGAGAAGAAGGGCTGAGTCTGAATCCAGTGCTACCTCCTGCCCCTACTGTCTCCTAAACTTTGTGCCTTTTATTCCAGCTACTACTGCTTTGCCGTACTGACAGTTTCAAACTCATTCTTGGTGAACACTGTAGATGTTCAAGCAGTTGCAAAACCCCGGTGGATGCTTGGCCTAGATAGTCCAGGATCTCATCTCCAACAAACCCCCATCAAACCATGCACCCTTGCATGCTGCCAGTGGCAAATGTCCAACATCCAGTGCTTCTGGGGAACGTGACAGTCTTGTCATGCACACAGTGATGCAAGGCACAATACTGCACGGAGACATGCAGATGTGGAAGCTAGCCAAGTGCCACCTACAGTGTGCACTAATGCAGATCTTCTCATTTATTCTGTCTGGCAGACAGACTGTTCTGTTTACTTCCAAATGTTGATTAAAACTTGGAACAGCTTTCTGCCCAGAAGAAGATATAGCTGTGCACCTTGACTCTCTGGTACAGCAGATGGTAGCAGCGACTGTTGTGGTGTGTTCAATGGTTAGGTGTTTCCAGAGCCTCAGGTTGCTGCTTTGCTTGGCTGAATCCCTCTTCATGAACATTCACTTTTGAAAGAGATTTATTTAGAAGGGGGAAAATATGGCACAGATAACTGTGGTCACCAGAAGAAAGGAGCTTAAAGGCAGGTCCTTATTTCTGTCTGCAAGGGCAACAATAAAAAGACTCAGCAGGTTAGCTATTATATCTGCGTTTTTAATAAGAGGCATTCACTGTGAGCAGAGAGTGTACACAGTTACTTCAGTTCAGCTGATACACACTCATTAAGCTGCAGTAACTAATTTACTTGCAATTGTTTCTCCAAGCCCTAAATCAGAGCCTTTCAAACTGTGTTAATGCCATACCTTCCTTTCCCTGGCATAGAAGGAAGGGCTAAGACGCTGATTTATCAGAGGCAGGAAAAAAAGTCTTTGCTAAAACCTGAACAGTTAAAAAGTACACCTTAGATACCAGCTAGGCATTTCAGCTTTTTCTCAGCCCAAACAGGAATGGAGTTCGTAAGACATTTTGGTCATGGGGTCAAAATATACTTTCCAAGTTTTTTTCACTGTGTTATGTATTATGCTTGGTGATGGGTCACTGGACAACAATGTCCCTATATCTATCTCACTCTCATGGAGACTTCCACCAGAAGGAATCGTATGTGTTTTCTTTGTGCCCAGGCTGAAACTGTATTTCTTCTAAGGAATCTGTTGGTAAGATGAGCTTTTTAACAGTGAAAGTCTGCACAGTGCTTACCAAGCAGTGGGACCAGGCATCTTGATAAAGACCACAGCACCCTAGAGTGGGCAAGAGTCAGGCATATGTCCAGACCCTGGAGTACGAATCAGCATTGTAGTAATGAGTCCGGCTACTTTGATAATACTTGTAACATAGAAGGGCTAAGAAGTGACTGAAGAGCACATAGAGTGGCTCGTTCAGACCCCATCTCAGCCATTCTGCTGTCTGCTGTCACTGAGGCACCAGCCTGACTGGGTATTATTAACCACTTAAAGCTCTCTCCTCGCACTGATGGGAAGTGGTTCAGAACTGCGTTGCTCTCCTCTGAGCGAAGTAGAGAAAGTACGTGGAGAAAACAGGCACCACCTTGTTTTATTTCCTGATGGCTCCACAAAAATTGAACTGCCTGTGAAAAACGTTCTACTAAGAATGAGAGAGGATTTGGCTTTAAATCACTCTGGTAAGGTGCTTTAAACCCCTAAACTAGACAGTCAGATGTATCTCTCTTACCCAGGGCAATCAGAGACTCAAATACAAGGTATCTTTCTTTGAGAGCTGTGCATCCATTCTGCCATTCCATGATTATCTCATGTTTGTGGTATTGGACTGATAATGCAGAAAAACACTGTTCTCTCACAGGGAGCGTGTACTCCTTGACCCTTAGCCAGAGAACCTTGCTTTTCACCAGGGAGACGGCATCTTTAGGGGTAGGATGGAAAATCCCCTTCTGGGGAAAACTGGTGCCTGAAATTTCAGACCTTTGTGTTAAGACAGAACTAAAATACATCCATTTAGTTCATACAGGAAATTAAGGAGCACTTAAATAAACTGCAGTTATCTAGCTTTCCAGTGATGAGTTATGTTCATTTTTGGAAAGCATTGCATTCAGAGTGAAAGTCTCTTAAGCCAGCTTCTAAATGCAAGCATTTCTGCATTTTCAGTGCCTAAATATTTGCCATTTCCCACTCGGGGATGCTGACATGGCATTAACTTTCTGCAAACATTCCCTGAAATGGCAGTCTGGGGACATTCAGCAAAAGGCTTATTCTGGGTTATAGAACTGAGCATGCCTGTGCTCTGATGCTTGAATCAGCAAGAGAAAGGTTTAGGTCCATTGTTTCCATACAATTATTTTTTTTTTTACTTTGTACGGCATGTGACTCTGCCAACTAGTTGCAGAGTAAAAGCTGTTCCAGAGCAGTTTTAGGGTTTGCTCTTCATTTTCAAATGTAGGGAAAGGCAGCAAAAACCAGCTAAAGATGGTAGTCCGAGATTAGAACTTAGGATCAGCTTCTCAGTTCATATTCAGTGAGGGGATTTGCTGGGTAGCTTGTATCCTTGTATCTTGATTTTTCTCCGTATGATGGGAGAAACACCTAGCAGCTCCCATAGTTTTGACTTTGATGCTGTCCCAGCACATTTTGCTTTCTTTTCTCTCACCAGAAGACAGAACATCTTGTTAAATGGAGATAATTATTTTGGTTTGTTTACCTTCATTGGGAGGTGGGTAGAAAATGCAGAGTTGGGAGATTCAGCAGGAACAGCAGACACCAACCCCCTTCCTCCCTGATAACCACCATGGAAGGGAAATAATCTTGACCCCATAGATGAGTGACTGCATCATGCAAAGTGCCTGGAAATCCTTGGCCAAGCAACAGCAGAAAGGTAGCATAGAAGCATTCCTGCTCTTCACTCAGAACTGCCCCCCGTGAGTTTGCCTGTTTTTGCAAGAAGCAGAGATAGCTCTGTGTGATGCCAGAGAATTTACCCAGACATTTCCACAAGAACAGACACAATTGTACTAGGAATTGCATGCCCAATATTTATTTTCCAGGAAGAGATGAGAAGAGAGAGATGTTAGCAGTGCTCCCCATCTCTGCCTCTTCCTGTATCCCGAGCTTCCATATAGTGGTGTCTGTTTATTTGACAAAATCCAGAAAATGTAAACAGTTAGTTTAAAATTATATAGAAAACCTCTAGGGGAATGATGAAATAGAAACATCGTAGATGGCTGTGCTTATGATGTATGTTCACTTAGTAAAGGAGGCACAAAGATGAATGCAGTGGCTTGTTTATCACTCACTAAGTGTATGTGAACGACGTGATGAAGTGACATGAGCATGATGTGCCACTTGCCAGCAGTCTGCAGAGACTGCACACTCCAGTGTGCTATGAAACCAGTTATTTTCATCTAAGGGGCATGTTGCACTCTGAATCATATGGTCTATGAAGGCCATACTTTTGTATTGTGGTGGTTTGGCCCCAGCTAACAGCCAAACTCCCACCCAGCCACTTGCCTACTCCCTCCCCCAGCAGGACAAGGGGAGAAAATAGGAAGAACAGGAATGAGAAAGCTCATGAGATACAGACAGGGAGATCACTTACCAATTACTGTTGCGGGCAAAACAGACTTGACTTTGGGAAATTAATTTATTGCCAATTAAAATAAAAATGTAATTGCTGATTTGGGTAGTGGGAAACAAAAGTCCCCAAACATTAAAACAATGCCTTTCATCCCCTCTTGCCCAGGCTCAACTTCACTTCTTCATTCCAGACTCCTCTACCCTCCCCAGGCAGCGCAGGGGGGATGGGAGGTTATGGTCAGTATGTAGTAGTCTCTCTCTGCTGCTCATGTCCCTCTCATACTTTTCCTCTGCTCTGGTGTGGGTTCTCCATGGGCTGCAGTTCCCGTCAGGACAATCTGCTCCTGTGTGGTTCGTGTGTGGGCTCTCCCATGGGCTGCAGGGAATATCTGCTCTGGTGCCATGGAGTACCTCCTCCTCATCCTCCTCCTCTGACCTTGGTGTTCCCTATGCCGTTTCTCACTCTTTTTGCTCCCTCCTCTCTCTCTGTGGCATTTCCTGCCCTTTCTTAAACACATTTGCACAGAGATGCCGCCAATTTGGCTGATGGGCTCAGCTGTGTCCTGCAGCTGGTCTGTTGTGGAGCTGGCTGCAACTGGCTGTGTCCAGCATGGGGCAGCCCCTGACCTCTTCCCACAGGGGCCACCCCTGTAGCCTCCTCCTGCCCCACTACCAAAATCATGCTACGTACACCCAGTACCTGTGTGCTGGATATTTTAGATCTCCAGCCACTAGAAGTACCTTGATGGCTGTACAAGCCCCAGGAAAGGCGAGCTGCATTTGCCCTAGCCCTCCACTGTTTGCTGGGGAAAAATTCCTTCCTTCCTCTAAGTCCTGTCGCAAGGTAGTGCATGGGAAAGAAGGACTCTGGAGCTGAGAAGCTGGTCCTGGGACTGAGGTGAAGTCTTGGTCAGAAGGTTTTTGTGTTTTGTTTTTTTTTTCTCCATACATCAACATTACCAGAGCCATCCTCACTGGTTGCTAGGTGATATTTTCATTGTGTGGAGTTGTAATTTTGTGTGAGGAGTGGCCTGAGCAGTGAACCTTTGAGAGAAAAAGCACAAGAAACTGTGTGCAAGAGATGATGAATCCAGTGGAGCAAAGTAAGGTGGAGACAAGAGGAATATGCCATTATCATGAAGGGAATGATGACTGGCAAATTTTTTCCAAGTTGCCTGGTAGCAAATGTGGTAGGATGACCACAGGTGTTTGCATCTACTGGCAGAGAAGCCTGAAGACTTACTGGCATTTGAACCTTGGATCCCTGGTGGGTACCTTTATCCTCTTACCCTTCTTCTTCAACCCCACTTCCTTTTAGCCAGTTTTCAATCCACCCTTCCAAAGCTATCACATCCCTCCAACCACCATGATTTCCTTGTCATGCTGTATCATGCTCACCTCTTGGCTGGTGCTTCAGCTGGAAGATCTTTGGGCTAAGGAGAAGTTGTTCTGATCAGTGTAATCCAGGGAAGGGGGTCGCAGTCCACAACTTAAGACTTCTAGAGGATGCAACATTATAAGGAAGAGATGAATCCAAACTCCCTGTTACTCTGCATCCCCTTATCCACACACTGGGATCTACCACATTGGTCCCAAAGACTTTGTCATCTTTAACTGCAAATTCATAAGAAGAGCAACCCAAATCTAACTTCTAAACTGAATGCACATGAAAGAGCAACACTGGCAAGAGAAAGCAGCCTGCCAGGCTGTGGCTGTGTAGGTAGTGAGGGAAGCGAACCTGGCCCCTTTGGAGCTCCCTTATGCTCTTCTCTTAACCCAAACCCTGCAAATGCAATGGCATGCTAGTGGCAAGGAAACAGTAAATCACTTTTTTTCTACCCTGAGCTACAAGCTGCGGCAATCACACCCCTGGGAATTCAGACTTCTTCTCCAGCTCAGCTGGAAGGATTAATGCGGCAGACTTGAGGGGGTTCCGCTTCAAATCCCAGCTCCCTTGCCTCCCTAATTACTTCCATGTGTATTTGTGCAAGGCTGCATGTTGTCTGGGGTCTGCAGGTGGCATAGTGACCTTTGGGCTATAGGTGGGTTTTCCGTGCTTCACCATATGTTACACGAATGAGCCAAGCAGTAAGAAAGCAATTGTAAGTATCCACGGCCAAGCAATCTCTCTCTGTACAGTGACTGATGGATTCTGTTTCTCTGCCCTCACTTCTCCCTTTATGCTTTCTCCAACTGTGAAAGAAGAAGGAATTTCTGGCCTTAGTTTATAATGTTTAATTAAAAAGAAAAACCTTCATGCAAAGATAGCCTGTTTCCACAGCTTTGATGTTGGCGCCTGTGGGAAATAGATGAGTTGGAAGTGCATTCTGGGTAACAAAATGTAAATGAACAACTTCGAGCATTCTTGTGAGTTTCTCAAATTTCAAGATCAGCAGAGCCAGATCAATATATTTTCCCTGTAAATTCTGTTGTGCTCGGTGCACTTGTACTGCTGATTGTACTGTTTTCTCCAGCTCCCTTAGAAGGCCTTTCCAGAAATCTCCTCAGATATATTTTAGCTTGTTCTCAGTGAGGCAGCTGCGCTGTTGTGTGAGTGCTCTGCAGGGAGTGTTGTGTTTGCAGGGAGTGTTGTGTTTGCAGGGAAAAAAAGCAGCAGTGGGTGCAAAAATCTGCCCATCAGTGGTCCTAGGGAGCACCTTGCCACTGGGGCAGAGTCTAGCTTTGCAACAACTTCTAATGGTTCTTCACTTTGAGTGTAATTGGGTAGTGCAACAGAAATTCCTCTTTGGTTTTTGCCCTTTATCTTCTTGGGGGATTTTTTGACAGAAAAAAAAAAAAAAAGAGATCATGTCCAGTATTTTAGAGAATATGGAAAACCTGTCAAGGGCTTTTGGGGCAAAGGAAGTGGCTCAAAAGAATGGCTCATCTCAGAAGTTTGGAGTGCTGGTTACTGATTCCAGTGGGATAATTCACATCCACCACTTGGGGATATGTATGTCCTGCCTTATATTTCAGGCAGCCTGGAACAGAAAACATGATAACTTCTAATTTATGTTTTTCAGCAGTTTCTTCAAGTATGTTCTGCTAAGATCTCTGGTCTAGTTTCACAGGATTTCTTTTTTCACAGTTTTGTTAAACTCACCTAAGACACGTGTTATACACTGAAAACAGATGTATAAAGGCTGTATAAAGGCAATAGATTCACCGACTTTGAAACCTCCTGGAAGGAATGCTTGCCCCTGGCTCTTGCCTCTTTCCTGCTGTTCGATTGCCACCAAGAGAGATAAGGCTGAATGAGAAGCCACTGCCCACTGTGGCAGGAGAGACTAGCCTCAGTGGGCATTGCCACAGGAGACTTGGCTCAAATGCCCTGCTGTCTGAATGATCATATGGAGGAAGCCTTTTGGGATGGGCTGTGCTAGGGAGGACTGATTTTGTTTATTAGTGTCTTTGCAGCCCTGACGGCTACCCAGTTGTGTAGCCCTGGCTTGAAATTCCTGTATGTGTCACTGGTCCTTCAGTGTATCTCTGGATCATCTCCTCAGTGTACTACATGAAAGCTGTCTTCAGGCAAGGCACCATCCCTCCAGACCTTGTGGCAGTGTTGTTCAAGCCCTCTCCCACTTGCACTGTCTCTGATCCTCTTTCACCAGGCTTTTCTTGTGAACCACCAGACAGTCTACCTAAGATGTGCTGCCTGACTTATACTATTCTCCATCTGTGCCCCAAAGCCAAAGCGAGCTGGGATGTCTGAGTGTTTGGCCTTTTCCACTGCTCCCGAAGCACGGCTCTGCTGGGGCTGTTGGGTAGGGCCACCCCCTCTGGCTTTCCTCTGTCTCTGTGTCCTGTGTGCTGGCAGGGGTTGTGCCCGGTCTCTGCTGGTTAAGAGAAGATGGGGCATGGGGGACGTGTCTGAATAGATGTCAGGAGTGTCCAGCAATTTCTGACAACCTCAACTTGCTGCTTGGCACACAGTATTAGAGGAGTGTTCCCAAACAAATCTGTGCTGTCTGTGATGGCAATCATAGGTGCAGCATCTGAGTCTGTCCTGATTTGCCAGCAAGATGGCTCCCTTCTCCTCATCATAGCTGCATTCTTCCTTTGGGCAATTCAGGTAGGGAATCCCCCTTTGATGTGGGATTTCTTCTTGCTGGCATCCTAGGACAGATGTAACTGATCAGTGGGTCCCATAAATGGGAGGGCTGACAACTTTCCTGTGGTATAAAGGCAAAACCTTCACACATGGAGTGGCTGAAGTGCTTCAGAGCCCTCCAGGCAAGGTGCTGCAGTTTCTGCTGTGGTGGCTTACAGAAGTGCGTTAGCTAGTGTGGTTTGTCCAGACTGCATGTGATGGTGCTGTGCATTACTGTGCATGGGGAAAATGGTATGAGTCAAAGTCACACAAACTTTCTTCCCTAGGACTCCAACTAAGGCACTCTCCCATTTTCCCTTAGGGCTCAACAGCGGGGACAGTCAAAAAACTGGCCCAAAAAGCACTGTTGAGGCACTGTAATGGTCCGTTTGATACAGGCCCCAATCACTGGTACTCTCTGCAATGCAGGGTGTCAGACTCCCCTCTCCTCTCGCAGGCCACATGAGATCCTGATGATTCCCTGATTGTATTTGTGGGTAGGCTGAATCAGAGGGAACATATGCAGAGGACAGCGTCTGAGTAGATTAGGGCCATTTCAATCCATTTGTTTTCAAATACACCATGTTTGGTTTGGGCCATGTGGGGTTTGTTTGATAAAGGAAGAACCATACTAATTGAATTCGCTGGGTCAATGCCAGTTCACTGGGGGGAGGGCAAGGACTCTGCCGGAGGGATCCGCTATTAGGCAGGAAACTGCAGGAGCTTGGCTTTTCATCCTGGCAAAACTCACGGGTCCTGGTCCCCCAGTGAGCCTCACGTGACAGTGGGAAGCCCACTGCCTAAGAAACTCATCGCATCGTAAAGGCTGTTGCCTGATGCAGGAGGATAAAATGAGCTCAGGCTGTGTCTCTGAGCTGCTAGTCCAGTGTGTTGGTGGTGAGGGAAGGATCAAAGCTAGCTGAAGAAAACTGCTTAACCATTTCAGAGCCAGTCCCTTCTCCTTGCAGACCTTATCAAAAGGAGTCTGGTGAGCAGCAGCAGCTTCCCTTCCAGACTCCCTTAGCACAAAGGCTCTGTATCCCTGTGTGAGTTGTGGAGTGAGCCCGTGAATGGGAAAAATCAGGCAAATAAGCAAGATAAAAAATGAATGAGTGTCTCTACTGCAGACTGGAGATGGGATCACTATGACTAGAAGCAAGAGGTGATGCAAATAATTATGAAAAAAAAATCAATGAGAATAGCAGCTTTCATTTATCTGCTGGAAATTGCCACAGGCTATGTTCAAGGGCAAAATCTATATCTCTGCATGTGCGTTCTAGTGGGGAATATTCCATCTGCCCCAGTACCCTCTCTTAATAGTCCCCACTGGCTTCAGGGGAGGCTGGCAGTGTTGACTGAGCACGACTCTAGTCTGATGTGATTGCCCTACAAATGGGAGGCGAGTGGAGGAGCAACGGGGAGTCACTAATTGCTTCCACAGAATACAAATCCATGATGGCTTTGACAGCTTATGGAGCTGAGAGCAGTATCCCACTGCCTGGCACACCTCATGTCAGAGAACAGCTGGCTGTAGTCCCACCTCCATCAACACCACCAGTGCTCTGGGAGGAAAGGGAGAAGCAGGCACATGTGAACAGTGTGACACTTGATGGAGAAATTGCCTATTAGCTACAGCAGGGCTGGCCTTACAGATCCTGAGGCTCTGACGCTACCTGAATTTCAGTGAATAGCTATGCCTTTCCTCCTTGGCCTGTGATTTGTGCTCAGTACCTAATGCTCCTGTGAAAGACATGGCCTTACATGTGTAGAGAGGATGTCTTGTTATTGTAAAGTCACACTAGAATGTGAAGACGTTGGTCACCCATTCAGTGCGGACTCAGCCTCATTAAAGTGGTGGATTCAATTAATCTTCAGGACAAATCCTGGAAGATGGCAAGCCATAAGTCTGTACTCCTTTTCCTCCTCCATAATTGCCCTTTATAGTGATCCTGCTAAAGGAAGCAAGCTTTAATGAACGTGCCTGATTGATGAGGAAACCCATTGTGAACAGAAAAACAACAGTTCCTCCTGCCTACTCTGGGAGCTGTTCCATCTTCCTTAGGTCCACTGGCATATTCCAGTGCAAATATACAGGTAGGGATAAATTGCTTTGGTGTAGTTTTATCTTGGGTTCAGGGTATATGTTATGACAAAACATTTATATCACCTGATGGTGTCTGCAAGGCATTGTTGAGGCAGAACTGCAATATGTGCAGCAAATGTTGGTGTAGATATGGCCCGGTAGCTATCACAATGAAAGATAGTGGAAACTGCCTGGTACCTGCTGTTTGGAGAGCACTTCAGTGCAATCTCTAGGAGCAGCAGTTGTCTCCAGGTGATAGGATTAGTGGCTGCTGGAATCCGAGATCAGGATATAGGAAGAGGGTCTTGCTATTGTTCTGAAGAAATGATTTTTAGTAACATCTGCTCTCTGGATACAGACAGGAATGCTCATGTCATCCATGTATTTAACCGGTTTGTTGGTTTTTCCTACAATAAAGGATTATTGCTAATTTCACTGACCGAAATTAAACTAAACCACTGAATTCATGCAGCCTCTTGAATATGTATATAAATCTCATTCTGAATCTCACAGTTTGGACGCATCTCTAATGTAGTGGAGTTACTTTAGTCTTTACTGAAATGCAGCTTCCTTTGAGTGAATCACAGTGGACTGGCAAAGCAGTGTTAAATGACACTCTGGCAGGAAGTAAAGAGGATAATATTTCACTGAAGGAAAATTGCAGGAAGTCAGTAGAACGTCTGTTATCTTAGCTGGAGCTGGCATTTGGCCTGGTTACTAAAGATAACACCTTTTTTTACCTCCAAGACTTGTCACTAGCTGCTTTATGACCATGTATCTTGATTTACATCTCACTCAGAACACCTCCAGCTGCAGAGCATCACCAGTGCCTGGGGGTGACTCAAGGCTTCTCAACAGCATAGACAAAGTTGAATTTTTCAGCCCCCACAATGAGGGACTTGCATGAGACTGCTTTTTCCACAGGCAAGAGAAGAGTAGCAGGAAAGGATGCAACTGTAATTGCAGGCTGAAGAGGAGAGCACTGGGGAACTGGGATTGCTGCAACCACTGATGCCAGACACCTGAGAGAGATCAGGTAAGCGCCTGCTGCATCTGTTCCAAATAACCCTGACTTCTGTCTGAGCAGACGCAGCCACCGCCAGTGTGTCTTTCCAGAGCTCCTGCAGAGACTAAGTAGGCAGCACGCTGTCCCTGAGCACACTGCTGTCCTAGGCAACTCTCTGTTTTGCTTATTTCTATGACTGGCATCACACTGGAGCTGTGAATTCTCATCTGGCATAAAAGAAGAAAATCACATCTGACTCATAGCAATTGTTGAGATCAGGAATTATTTTCCAAGGCCTAGTCAGTGCTGGAAGCTGCTTAATTTCTGGGACCTAATGGGACTGCTGCCCCAGGAAGATAAGTGCAAAATGCGCCCAATGATCAGTTGGATGTTTCTGATTGTTTTTATCAGGAATAGGAAATAGTTAATTTTAGAAATTGTTGATTACGGATGGAGATGTATTTTGAGAATTGCACACTGCCTGTCATGCTGAGCAATAAGGAAATACCACTCTTGCTTCATAAATGGTTGAGGTTACTAGGGAAAGTTGCTTGTCAAGGGACATGCATTTACTCTACAGCTTGAAAAGTAAAAACCTTATATCTCCAGCTGATACTCTTGTAAATCAATTTATGACTAAGTCCCTGCTGACTTTGACACGCTGCGATGTGAGCTTACAACTTCTCTTGGTGGCTGAGGGAAGTTGCCTCATTTCTACCACAAAGAGCTCTTGTGACCTTGATAGCAGCTCATCTTGGATGACGGATTACAAATAGTTTAGAACTAGATGTTTTGCTGCTTTGGTATTTTCGTTCACACTCCTCTTCCGAACTCTCTTCCTAGTTCCCTTGAACTTCTCTCTCTCTCTGTTGCCAAAACATCATGTGTGCATCTGGGAGGCATTCCAACTTCCAATTGCAGAAGTGGGTCACTCCTCATATATGCACATTTACAGTCTTTTGCAGATGCCCAGGCTGTAAGCATAGCACTAGGAGAACCTAAGAAGTGCTGTCATAGCCTGTTGCTTTCAAAGATCCACAGTACTGCCAGCCGGCAACTCTTATATTTGTTCTCTCTGACTATCTGTCTACAAAAAGAGATCTTGTAATGATTGCCCAGCTAAGGATGAATTATTAATTTGAGATGCTGAAGGAGATTTGTGTCAGAGCCCAGCTTTGGATGGGTGACTTGCACAGAGCTTAAAAGCATCTCTAGCTCATCTCCCTGCCTCATTCTGCATTCTGTGCCATTTCTCTCACTGCCTTAGGGCAGAATGTTTCAGAAAGTTGGAGTGGGAATATTTTTATTCATCCTGTTACATGAAGTTAATCTCGTGTAGCAAAGCAGCTGTGTAATGTTTTGTATTAAATCTCATGTCTTCCCTTGGGTGTGATTAAAATTCAGGTGAAGGGTTTTTTAATTTTATTTTATTTCCCCACTCCCAATGCTCTCAAGGGGCCATTAGGCTTCATTCTTAATAGCTTGCCGTCCCCTTGCCTCTGCTGGTCCTGCTGCACACGCAACTGCACTTCTCTGACTGATGAAGGGTGAAGGCTCTTTAGTGACTCCGGCACATGCTGCACATTAGTGAAGCCATTTCTAGCTCAGGTGAAGGGACGGCTGCTCCCTGGCACATTGAATAAAGCCTTGATTGGCAAATTCTCTATTTGCCTTATTATAGCCCTGGAACACAGTGAATCCCAGTTGGAAGGAGACCAGCTGCTCTATCAATACCCTGGGCTTCCCAAAACTATTGCTTCATTTCAGTGGCTGTTTCCAAGAAAGCCAGAGTTTCCATTCTCATCCTTTCTAACATGCCATTGCTTCTTGCTCGTGACAGAGGTATTTGCCCTCATTCTGTCAGGTTAAAGAGAAAAGCCCCTTCTGTCTGTCTCTGATGCTCCTTTCCCTACTTACCCTCTGCTTTGTGTCTTTATCTTTTGTGGGACCAAAATGAGATCACCTGGAAGACAACATAGAGACCTGATAGTGAGTGAGTGAGTGAGGGGTTATCACAGGGATACATGGGGGAAAGTAAAGAAGTAGAGTGAAAGTCCTACAGAGAACACAACAGGGCTGGAGACAGTGAGAGAAAACGAGCCTAGAGAAAAGAAGAGGAGATGAAAGCAGGAGAGAGGCTATGAGACATGTATTGAGAAGGAGGAAGATGGAAATGTACAGACTGGATTGCAGACTGCACAGAAGGAGCTAACCTGAGGGCTTGCACTGCTTCTTCCCTCCTGCACCCCTACTAGAGCAACTGAAACTGTCTTAAAAGCAGTGCTGCAGAAATGGGTTCCCCTCTAAACTCCTTAGTCTTGACTCAGCTGTACTTTTCATTATTTCAGAAAAGTCCGGTTAACATTTTCTTCTTAATGTTTTTAACTTTCCCAGCCACTTCTGCAATTTGTTACCACATCCAGGATCACAAGTACTGAAACATGGTATGAAAGGCTGTGCAAAGGAGCAGGAAGCTTCAGAGCCTTTGCTGAGCTTTCCATACTTCTCAGGTTTCAAGGGTTTGCTGGATTCAACCTTCCAGTAGACTGGAAGAGTGTCTTGGGGATCTTTCAAACAGAATCTAGATTCTGGATCCTTCTCTGAGGGTAGCTCAGAAAAACAGGAAACAAGGAGATGCTTCTTTTCTCTTGCTTTGTAAGCTTTTGTGATGTATGTACAATGAGTTAATCTCAATAGGTGGCTAAGAGCTACTTAGCTAAGAGAATGTGTCCTTGGCATTATTTCATTGAAATCAGTCTAGTAAAACCAGGGGTGAAGTTGGCTCCAACCTTTAGTAAATCCACAGTTTATCTCTTCCTGATAGGAAACAGCAGCTAGTAACGCACAATGTTGTTTAAAACATTCACAGCAGGTATCAGTCAGATAAGGGACTCACATAGTTCCAACCTGTGTTCCACAGTGGCCTACAATAATCCATATTTTTAGGCTGTAAAATAACCACATTTGTACAACAGTCATTCTGACTAATGAGTGTTCAGTCAGTGAAAGGGTTTTCATCTTCTGGTAAAGAAACCTCATGTCTGAAGTAACTAATAGAGGTGCAATCATGTGGTTTGATCACAGGTTAGGAGCCCTAAATTCTAATCCTGATGCCCACGTGGGGAAATCACTGTATATTCCTGGCATTCATTTGCTCTCACTTGTAAAAATGGGAGGCCGATTAATTAGTGCCTGGTGAAGGGTTCACAAGGACCATTCATTTTATTACTACACTTTTAAAAATAGCTAATTTTAACCTAGCACCAAGTCTGCCTCAATCCCACCGCGCAGCATTCAGCAGTTTCACAGCTCCTACATCCAGCATGGATGCTCTATTCACTTACAAGTTTCCTTTTGTTAACAGAAGAGCAGGGCTGCCTTAGGCACACATGCACAGAAGGACTCCTGAGACTGAGGAAAAAGAAGCAAAATTTTGTGTAGTTTTGTTTCTGCCCTGGCTGTATCTATGCGGGGGGGTTGGGGGGGGTGGGGCGGGGAATGAGAAGTGAAAAGAGGTCTGCAGAGAAGTACTATCTTTTATTAAAGAAAGTAACATAACTGAGAAAAAACAGA
Organism: Theristicus caerulescens; assembly: GCA_020745775.1. Lineage (NCBI taxonomy): Eukaryota > Metazoa > Chordata > Aves > Pelecaniformes > Threskiornithidae > Theristicus > Theristicus caerulescens. Next base: position 26,145,965 of record CM036564.1, read on the forward strand.
GAAGCTTCTGGGAACAAAAGAAAGCTGTGTACTTTTCGACAGCTATCCCAATGAGGTTATAGTAGCATCACCACCCAATCATTGCTTCATGGACTTGTTAGGATATGACCTCTCCATCTGTTACTGGAGTTTGGTCTGGGTCTTAAAAGCTACACCCCACTTAGGGCAATGAATTTGATCATGAAAAATTCTGGGATCATGTGTGATGTCCAGCAACCTTTACACCATGCAAACTGAGTGCCAGCCATAATGCTCCAAGTCATGGACACTGTGGTTGCATTTCACAGCCTTCTTGTGGTCATTTTACACAGCCATGAGGGTTTATCCCAGTGTTTAGACAGCGGACAGTCCAACTTTCTGGATTTAATAAAATTCTATTTTATGTGATACCAAGAAAAACTTCAGGTCCTTCGATGCCAAAGGTCATAATTTCAGCAATCTCCCAGCTAACCTGGTAGTGCCCATGTAAACCAACTTCTGTAGAATGGGGAATAGTTTTGCTGTAGTACACCATGCTACCTCCTTTCACCTAAGGGCTCAGTGGGATGACTGATTTGGAGTTCTGATGATGTGATGTTTTGTTTTTCTCCTTAACTATGATACATGTGCTTCAGAAGAACTTGCTTGGATAGGACCTTCTCCCAGGTTCAAGGGGAGCTATCACCACTTTGCTGGCTAGGGATCCCTTTCTACATATAGACATCAGAATCCTTTGCGTCAGTTGGCTCTCTGGTGGGAGTCATCTGGGGAGAAGGGAAGCAGTGAAATACTTTGATGAATGGCATCAACTTACATCCCCCAGGAGGATTCCATATGTTTTTAGCAGATGTTTAACAAGTTATGGCAACACAACTGGCTGTGTTGAAACAAATTGCAGGGTGACCGTCTAACTGTTGTCAGGAGTGAAGTTTTCAACACTTCCATCTGCCCCCTGGCAGTTCCTGCTTTTCTCCGTAGATATCTGTGAACTACATACCATATCTTTCTCAGAAAAATCATGAAGAACTCTAACTGTCCAATAAAGTGTTATTTAATTGGAACATCTCAAGGAACAATAAACCCTCAAGCTATGTTTGTTAGCTTTCTTTTTTTTTTAAAAAAGGAGAAAGGTGCTTTGTAAATTCTTATGAGAATAAAAATAGCTTCAGGATTTTAGTGTCAGCTGGAGTTTTAAAAGTGCATTTGAGCCTCCTCCCTTTGTATTATAAGAGAAATGGAACACAATGCCAAGAAGAGTCAAAACATTTGAGGATAGATGTTTGGGTGAGTAAGGCACTTGTCTGGGATCCAGGATCTCCTAGCTCATGTCCTGGAGCTGCCACAGACCTCTAGTACTTCAGCATTCATTCTTCGTGCCTCGATTTCCTATTTGTAAGTGAGAATAACTGCTCCTCTGTATTTGTCTCTCTTGTCATATTTAAATGGGTAGAGGAAAGGGACTGCAGGGTTGCTGGCACAGTGGGGGCCTCCATTTTGCTTGTCCTTAGTGAAAATTACTAAAAAGATTGTGGGAAATGAAGTTTGTTTCCATGTAGGGTTCAAGAAGTACAGAAAAAGCTCAGCTGCAAATTTCAGAGGAAATATGAACATTGAGAACTTTCTCAAAGGATGTGCAGTTGGAAACCTTGGGATTTTGGTATAAGCTCCATTTTAGGAAAATTAAGAAAAATCAAAACAACAGTGGACAGGATATTTTCTGGGATTTTTTCTGTTCAGTAATGTACAGTTTTACCTGTTGTTAGCAGTGGAGATGGCTATCATCTTAAGCATATTCATTTTGCTTTAAAAGTATCTCTTCAATGCTGAATATTAAAATTATTACAAAGAATTCTCTTAATTGAGATTTTTCTGGGCAGAGTCCAAGGGTTCAATCAATCGTTCCTTCTGGAGTTTTGGTTTTAGGCACCACTGCCAGTTCTTTTGTGTAATCTTGCAACTTCAAAGACAAGTAAGGAGGGAGGTGGGCAGGAAAGCATTTAGGAAAATTATGTCTGCCTAGTTGAGTATTTCAATGAGCATGAAGTGTTGTTCATGGATTGGATAATCTTAAGAAGAGCATGTCTTGCCATAGAAGTCTGCTTCCCATCTTGTGGTCTGTGGATCTGAGAGACCTGAGAAGGTCGCATGTGAAATGATGACAAAACGTGCTTTTTCACTTCAGAAAAACATACATATATGTTACTATGTGATCAAGTAAATATGAAAACAAAGTTGGGCAAAACAAATCTGTAAATGAATATTCAAAATGCAGCTTAGTTCTTGATTAAAAAAAAAATTACCATGGCAAAGCTGCACAAGGGCCTGTGATATGTTTTTCTCCAAAATGTTAGTTGTTGCTTGGATGAAAATGCTTGGGAAATGCTGATATTGACAAAGAAACCAACTCATAAACAATTTAGCTTCAGTTTTCCCAGCTGAGCCTGGGAAAGCAAAACTGGGTTGAAAAATACACTAGCAAGGTTTTAATTATGATTTTAATAATGATGCTTGAACAAATCTCTCGCTACCAGTACATCAACTGCCCCCTCATGCTGTTTTCCCAGGCCTGATGGAGGGGCCCTGGGAAAGCAGTCTGATAGCAGATGAGAGAGCATACTGATGGGTGTAACTTCAGTCAGCACTACAAGTGCTTGACATTTTGGAAAAACAAGATTGCTTCCTTTGCTGTCTTTATCTGGGAGCAGGTGATCAGGTTCAGACAGTCAGTTTGTCATCTTAAGCTCTTTGTGGCTAAGACCTTGTTTGTTTTGCACTCTCAGAAGTGCCATTCAGTCTCATGGCAGAGTTAATAACACTGTGTGATTTCTACTGAGTGCAGATTGCTCCTGGAATGTGCCACGGTTATCTGGAAATAGACTGGTGCTCAGGCTCCAACATGCAGATGCCAGAGAGTTTCCTTCTGCCCATCTGCCTAGGCAATGAGCTGGGCTGTGTGTCAGTCCAGCTCTAGGAACCACAGCCAAGCTGGATCGTGGGTGGATTCCTGCTTTATCCGCCTTCACAGCAAATTGGGAAAGACGTTAGTAGAACTATTGAGAGAAAACAACAGGAAAAGAAAGGAACAGTCTGAAGGCAAAGGAAGTGGGAGGAAAGGTGGGGAGGCCAGGGAAGGAAGCAACAGGGAAACGGTGAAGTGGAGAACTAAGATGTGAAGCACAGACAGGAAAGGGTTCATAAATAATGGGTTAGCTGTATGGAGTGAAATTCAATTCTCTCAAAATCCATACAGTTACACCAGTGAGGAACCTGCCCCAATTTGTTCATGGCTTCACAACATTGCAGTTTCTGCTTCTGAAAACTCAAGCCTATCAGAAGTGTAACGGAGAGACTATTCAGATTATGATACGTATGATGTAATATTCAAGGGACAGACCCTTCAGACAGTGGGAGGGCTGCAGCTCTAGGCACTTCGGAAACAGGAGAAAGTGGCTTTAGTCTTTTGGGCTAAACATGGAACTATTTCCTTGTTCTGATTTCATTTCAGTGATGTATTTATCAGAAAACAAGTAAAACAGCCCTCTCGCAAGTTTATCTGTGGTAAAATTGGTTTTATCCAAGGTTGCTATTATGCTTTAAGTTCACAGAGGATATACTATATCCTTTACACATAACAAAGAATGTAAACCCCGGGTTTAAATGCAAAACTCAATTCAGTGCTGGCTGGGATTCACAAAGCAGCTCCTTCATGACAGTGAAAGCACTATAAACTCGGGAAGCCCATTTTCAATAGTGGCCCCTTAAATTGCACAGTTGAGCATGTAAGAGCACTATTGTGTCTATGCGAGCATGTGGAAGATTTGAAAGCTGAGGTCACATATAGTTGACTTTTGTTCATTTACAAAGCAGTTTCGTAGAATCAGGATGGAAAACAGAAAACACATACAAGTCTTAGGATACATTGCCCTGTACTTTTTTCCAAAATATCAGAATAATGATGTCACTGGAGGGCTGGGGGGGCAGTTATTGGAAAAATGCCAAGAGTGTCCCTGATGAGGAAGGGATCTTGTCTATAGGATCTGGAGGTATTTAAAACTGTGGGGTTTGGGGCAGGACTAAGCCCACTCAGTTTCCTAGAAACCCTCTGCATATTAGGCCATGAAACGGGTAGGAGTCAGGCAGCTAGACAGATACACACACATTTTCATGGTTTATTCACCAGGTACACAGCAAAATTGCCTGGCATGTGGGGTCGTGAAATGGTCCTGTGAGAGTGCAGGGGTAAATGTGTGAGATTGTTACGGGGGAGCGCAGAGGGAGGACCAATGGAGCCCCGTTTGACAGGTCTGCAGAGCACAAATGTAATCTCTGCCTGAAAGAACCATGATCTGCTGCTCAAGAAGTATGACAAGCCAGCCTCCTGGAAAATAGCACTCTGAGTCTTTTGCAAAGGAATCAAATGAGGAACAAGGCTATTACCTCATGTCAAACTGTGTCTAATAAAGAAATGGAAATCCCCTACTCTGCCACAAAGACCAAGGAGAGGTAGGATCATGCTGTGACACAAATAAATGAATAGTGAAACAGAAATGGAAAAACATGGGCCCAAACATTACAAGAAAATATCAGACCTTGAAATGATTGCCTGTCTTAAGCAATAGACTATAACAAAACATATGTGACAAATATGATCTGGTTGTGTAATCTAGTTTTGCTATTACACAGAAATGGATTTGGGACCATAACTGTTAAATTCTGTGTGTATCTCCCTATTTTTATACCACATTAGGAAAAAAAGAAAGCCAATGCCAACAAATATCTGCACCTGGGGAGCCTTGTAACTGTTCATTACCAGATATATGAGGCATTAGCAGAGAGATTTATACCAAAATGCTGGTGCATCTTTTTTCCTTTGCACTGCACTGTTAGACATTCGTGTTGTCTCTTGTTCTTCCCATAAGTTTTGAGGGTCCAGATCCTCATCCCCCATCTTGTAGAGCACCATGAAATAAACAGGACTTTTTATCAGCACAAGGACCCATCTGCACAGGACCACTTGCAGGATCTGGCCCTTGCAGGATTGCAAATTCTTCACTGCTATCTCTGTTGTTATATGTGAGTGCAATGTCCAGTTTACTAATGCCCTTGCTCCTGAGCTATTGATTGTTACTCAGAGAAATAGCGTTACTTCTGCACACTTTTTCCTCCCTCAATTTCCTTCTCTCCAACCCAGCGAGTACTTTTGTGAGCATCAGGACCAGTGAAGCGTGATTTCCCTAGGGGATAGTTGAGTTGAACCCCCCTGTGGATTCCCTGGTGTCTGTTGGATGCTGTTGGACTCGGCATACGGTCGTCCTATGTGCAAGAGCAGTAAAAGAGATGACCTCCTCTACACAGTTATCTATTTTTCTGAAATTTGTAGTTGTCAAGCTTAATTGAAATTGTTTAACTGGCTGAGAAGTTATTGGCATGCACACAGAGCACAACTGCACAAGCCGTATTTCCTTAGGAAACCGGCCTTAGGAGGGTTGGCTTTTCCCGTGTCACAAGCATGGGCTCTTCGGTTGGTTTGGTACGCGTTTTTGAAAGGCTTTCCTGTCCCACAGTGCCATTCTTTGTTTGAAGTTTCTCTGACAGATCTCCGAATGCATTTAGGCAGCTCTCACCGAGATACCGGCCAACAAGTGACCTCCCACTTTCCTGGTCTTTCTTTTGCACCCCGGGGATCAGCCCCGGTGCATCAGAAGCCCACCAGGTGTTACGGGGGGCACCCTGGAGAGGGGAGCAGGCAGCTCTCCTTCCCCCGGTGCCTCCTGCGAGCGCGGCGGGCTCAGGACTTCCCCCCCCCCCGGCGGCGGAGGGTCCCGGGCTGGCTGCCCCCGGGCCACCCTCCCACGGCTGCCGCTCCTGCACCCCCAAACGGCCGAGGAGCCGCCGCCGGGGCCCGTATGCAAGGGACGAGTCCCCAGGCTGCCTTTGGCGACTCCGGCGGAGGGCACCCGGGAAGTTTGCTGGCGAGGGACGGGGCAGACGAGAGGGGGAGGCGGGAGGAGCGGAGGGGCGGTGGAGCGGGGCCAGAGGCGCTCCCAGCCGCCAGGGCCGGGCCGAGGCGAGCGGGCGGGCGGGGCCGCGCCGGGCCGGGCCGGGCCGGGCCGGGCGGGGGCGGAGAAGGGGGCACGGCCGGGAGGTGGAGCCGGCTGCGCTGGCGGCTCTGGCGCTCCGCGGCGGCCGGGCACGGGGCGCGCTCGGCAGTGGGAGCCCAGCGCCGCCGGGAGCCGCCCGCTCGCCCGCCCGCCCCCAGCGCGGTCCGTCCCCGGGGAGCCGCCGCCGCGGGAGCCTGCTGCTGCTGCTGCAGCCGCCGGCAGGTAAAGAGCCGGGCTTCGCTCCGCGATGCCCCGGCCGTGCCCGGCAGCCTGTCCTCCGCCGGGGGTCCCGTCCCCCTGCCAGGGCTGCCGGCTCCGGCTTGGCACCGCACCGCCCTCCCGCCGCCCTGGGACGCGGGGGGGGGGCGGGCTGGCGGCACCCACGGGAGGCGGCTCGCCTCCCCCCGCCGCCGCCGCCTTGTTTCCCGGGGGGGTGCGGGAGCGCCGGGGCTGCCCGGGGTGCCGGGCGTGCAAGTTTCTCGGGGCCGAAACGCCAGGCCGCCTGACGGGAGCGCCGGCGGGGAGGCTCCCCGGCAGCCCGAGCCCGCTGAACTCGCCCCGCTGGTAACACCTCTGCGGGGTCGGGCCCCGGGGAGCCCCTCCTGGCCGGTACCCGGCAGCGCCTCAGAGCCTGCCCTCTACATTTCTGTATTATATTGCCCCCAGCCCCCCCTCCCCGGGAGCCCTTTTACTGGGAAGGCGAGCGGAGGGACGGCTGGGTGTCTGGAGGCTGCGCCCGGGGCCCTCCGCCGTGCGCCTGGAGCGTTTTGGGGTGCGCCGCCAGCCATGAAGTTTGGATGAGGAGGGTGGGAGAGTTACCCGTCTTTCTGATTTCAGTCCTGTCCGGTAGGAATTTTCTCTTTCACACTTTGCTGATGGGCAAACTGCAATCCCTCCACCCTGGGTCGCTCCCCCCTTTCTAATAGAGACTTAGAGCTGCAACAACATGTTAGTGAGGTACCACCCCACTGAGATGTGTGGGGTTTATAAACTGCACATCTGGCCACTTAAAGTTTTATCATAACTTTTGTATTTAAATGTTGGAGTGAGTGAGTAGGCAGTGTTTTCAGAGGCGTTGTACTTGGGTGGTTTTTTGTGAAGTCTGGTAATCATAATTTCTTTTTTCTCTAGCACTTCTCTCAGCAATTAGTAATCTCAGCCTGATTACTGCTTGTATTTCTATAATAAGAGAAAATTTGAACACAACTAATAGACTCTAGGCACATATTTCTCTGAATAGCCAGTGGCTACCAAAGCTACTTGGGCAGAAACGTGCTGGAGATGGCTGTGTGCCTGGCTGGGTATAGGCAAATTGTGAGCGCAGGCTTGCCCTGGGTTTTTACTAGTGAGTAAAAAGCGTGTGGAGTTATTAAAGAGTTGTCTTAATGCAACAGGATGTATCCAAGTCTTTGATGGATTCTACCAGTAAAATGGTTATTTTGGTATTCCGTGCTTTTCTAAGGAGCGGCAGTTGTTCTGCCTCAAAAGTATACAAACAGAGCAAATAATAGGGATGTTGTTGGGAGAAATAGGTGCGTTCTTTGTCTTTTTCATATCTTGGGGGGAATCTTTCAAATTTGACTGTGTAGCATCACGTACAGATGCGCTTCTTTATCATCTGCTTTCACTGAAATATTTGTATAGTATGTTAAAATGATTCAAATGTTTGACCCTCCCTGGAAGGCAGTTAATGTTTCTGTATTTGTTGTGGCTGAGGTACAGCTTTTGTTGGCGTAAGCTAAAATACCATGCAATACGTTTGCCATGAATTTAAGCATAGCGGGGTGAGAAGAAGAAAGGAAGAGCTTTAACTTTTCTGAGATATTGCAGACCACCAGCAAAATCAAGATAAAATTTCTACCGATCGTCCCACCCTTTCTACAAAGCAGACCTTTCCCACAATTGCTTAGCTCCCCCAGTTGCTGTGTGTTTAAACCCGTGAGAGATGCAGGTGAACGGGTAGTTATTCCTTGGGAAAGGGACAGATGGAGGCGAGCCGTCGGTCGGCAGCCCGGAGGGTGGCGGGGGGGATGCCCTGCGCTGGGGCGCGGTGCCCTGGGCAGGCCGCGACCCCCGTGCGGGGCCGGGGCGGGGGGAGGAGGGCTCTGGTGGGTGATGCTGGCGGATTCCACGAGAGGGCTTTCTCGCTGTGCCGTGTCAGCCCGGCTCCTCCAGCAGAGCCTTGGTAGCGCCGGCCGCCCCTCCGCTTGGTACGGAGGAGCAAAATGAGCTCGGGGGTGGCTTTGCTCATAGGGTAAGTATTTCAGATTTCCTTTGTAAATGATGGGGAAATCCCTTTATTCCCTCTGGGGTGTGAGTATAAGACATCCTGGGAAGAACACTGGTCTTCCGTTTCCAGGCTCGCTTAAAACTTAGAACGGATCCCAGCAACTTAATTTCCCCACAGCGGAAGCCGAGAAGAGGCTGAGTGTGTTTTTCACAAAAGAGGAGTGGGGTCTGAGCGTTTGCATCCTCGCCTCAGCTGATGGCAACGAATGACTCTATCCTGGCGTGATCTCATTTTTGGCTGCTTTAACATGTATTATACTTCTCAGGGTGGGGCTGGGCAAAAGGGAAACGGGAATGTGTGCGTATGAAAATGCTGAGCTATCCTTAAGTCCTTTGCCAAGTTGCCTGTGTGTTGTTTAATCGAAATAATTACATACACGCAGCATTGCAGGTCTGTTTTAAAAGGCAGAAACTGTATCTGGAACCAGGAATAATACTGCAGTTCATAAAACATGAGTAACATCTGTTACTGTGACTTCAATTTGTTTCTTTCTTCTTGGAATAACCAAGTTGACAGCTCAGACAGTCAGGTTTAATGTCCTGTGCTAAACCTTTGGTCCTGCGTCCTGTGGCTAATTGTGACTCATAGAATCAATAAACCCAGCTCCCGCTCCGCTGCAGCGACTCGACGGGGGAGCGGGAAGGGCTTCAAACCACCTCACTGCATGGAGCTAGTCCCTGACAGCAGACGATGGTGGACAAATTTGGGTTTCTGTAAAACTGGGTCTATCATGTGTGCTTGCTGCTTTCAGTGCAGCAGAGCTGGCTGGGATTGTGGTGATCTCTCAGCATTAGGGCTGAGCAAGTGAGAGAGAGGGTCTGCACTGCTGTCGGGGTAGTGTTTTCCCTCCTAGCACCTTTTATCTTACCTTAATCTATCCCAGGTTGAATACTGTAGGCAGTTGAAGCAGAGCCATCTCATGCTTTGATGTGTGTTTATTGGCTCTAGTGTCTCATTCTCTTGCCTTTTTCTTTCTTTTTAAATTAGGTTGCTCTCTTCCCACCCCACCTCCCCAGACAAAAAGAACTAGAGCAGAGGAGGCAAAAAGTGAACTAAGTGACTTCATATTTTTGTGAATGGATTTTCTTGCTTTGCTCCTGCCTTCCTTGCTGCCTTCTGTAAGATCCCTTCATAATTAAAATATTATGACTATCCTTATGGTAGCCCTTCACTTGTGGCAAAGATCCTGGTTTGACGTCAATGCAAAAATACTAGTTTCTGGCATAAGGGCAGATGACATTTCATCAGCTAGTGTGTGCCCATTTTTTTTTTTTTTTTAAACCACAGTGCTAAGACCATATGGGCAGATAATGAGTTTAAGCTGATAAACAGCTTACAGATTTGCCCAAATAAAGGACTTTCTTCCTAGAAGACACGTTTTCCTTTAAAATAAATAATGCAGTTCCTGTGTTTTTATTTAATTATCTTGAGTCCTGTCTGTTCTCACCAGGCTGCGGGAAAACAGACACAACTGCTCTGGGAACAGAAGCTACTGGATTTATGGGGCCGCAGGTCTTGCATGAGGAAGGACTTGAAAAGAGAAGTTCAGATGGTACAAAATTGAGGCTTAAGGTATATAAATAAGCAGATGGTGGTCCAAGTTGTTTTTGGAGAGTTTTGTGAGGTAGTGCATAGTTCTTGACATCTTGAAGATGAGTCATTGCGTGAGGTGGTAGTAGGTCCAAGGTCTGTTTGGGAGCTATAAATAAACCAGATTAATATCTATACTGCTTGCTAATCCTGTGAGGCTGCTGAAGCAGTCCTTGTTTGGGGGTATTGTTGCAAGATAATCACTGCTTTTGCTTTTTCAAGAGTTTTTGACTAATGTTAGTATGATTTTTTGTTTGTTTGTTTAACTTAAACTGACTTATCAATAAAATGTGAGGGAAAGATTTTGGATCCATTTTTCTTGTTTTTTTTCAGGAAAAAAACACAAGTAGTACAATGAGGGTTGGAAAGTTGCTTTGGGAAGTAGTCGTCTTTAGTTTTCACTTCAAAATAGTGACTCAAAACCAAGTAATGTATTTGCATGAGAGGACAAAGCCTGTGTATTTCTCCCCCAAGATGCATAGGAATAAGCTGTTTGGGATCTGAAATTGCTCATTCCCTTTTAAGCTATTTCTTTGGAGTTCTCCCCCCCCACCCCTGCCTTGAAAATGATTGCTAATCTTAATTGGAAGTAGCAAATGAAGGAGGAAAAAGGTTGTACAGAAAAATCAGTTCACACAACTTCGTTCTTTCTCATGATGCTTATTCCTTCTGAATTTCCTTAAATATTTTGTGTTTTCCATTCCCTCCGTTCCCACCACTTCTCAGCACTGGGAAGACTGCTGGACTTTAATTGTATTTCATCTGAGGATACGTTCAAGATGTCTAGACCTTTGCTTTCTGATGGTTGCTGCTATGTCATTTGTAATTTATATGACAGCCGAGTTGCATTTAGTCCTACCATTGCTCATGACTGCACAGTTCAGCATTCCTCTTGTGTCTGTTCCTTCCCCTATGCCAACATTTCTTATTTTCTTTTCACTGCTCTTGCAGTCTTGAGTTTCCAAAATGGTGAATGAGCTATCCTATCCCTTAGTTCCAGAGGATTTGGGTGAATTCAGTGCCCACCAGGTAGTTGATGGGACTTCCCCCCTGCCCCCCCAACCTCTTGCCTTGGAGGATTTAGCAGCTGCTTTGCTGTTTATCATTTCTGCATTGGTAAAGATCTGTCATGGGCTAATTTAGTATAAATCCTCCGAGACTGAAAGAAGTGGCTATAGGAGGGCGGTGCATTGATCTTTTTTTTGTTAACCACACCAGCTGCTAAACCAGTTTGTCAGCATGTTTTTATTTATTTTTGCATAGATAAGATTTAAAGAAACAAATGATAAAGATGTTTTACTCTTACAAATTGACCCCAAATGGGCTTTGCTTCTGCGTCTCTGCCACCTTCTGTTCTCTAGCAATGGGCCTGAAGGATTTCTATTTTCCCTAAGTGTATAAGAAGCAGCATGTAGTCTTCCAGGGCAGTGGAGCTGTGCTGGAGGTGCTGTCCTTCATTGATGTTCCTCAGAGGTAGAGGCAGAGAGGCTCAGTATCCTGGTGAGTTGTGTACGTGTGATTTTTTTCTTTTGGATCTGAATTGTCTCTGCAGGTGTCTTTAAGGTGTCCAGGAAGCTTTGGATGACCATATGCCTAATGTGAATGCTTCATGTTTGGTGGACTAATATGCAGTAGATATTACATTACAACTGAGAGTATTCATGTGGTGTCAATTTACCCTCACCAAATTCAGTTAAAAGAAAACCAAAACCAGTATCTTGTCATTGTCCTTAGAGATGATGGAAGTGGGTTTTTGACTATCACAGGTTTTTAGTATGGGTCTTGTTTCTGCACAGGATCCCTCCTGTCTGTGTAGTCTCTCCAAGAAGGATTTCAACAATTGGCAGATCTCTGGGGATTCTTGTCCTTTGGGGCTTTTTTGGCCATCAGGATGTTCCCTTTGCTATATATTTACTAAATAAACCTGGTCTAAAATGGAAGTTTCCAGCTACTTGATAAATAAATTGACAGGTTGCTGTAGAAGAGTCAATTCTTAAACCCAAATGAAGTTCAGATTTTTTAGACCAGTGTATCACTTCAGGAGGAAACAGAGGATGCTTTTGATGAAATAAACAGCACTGAAACTGAATCTCGTCCATGTGCTTGATGTTACTTGGTTCTGTGATTATTAAAGGGGCTGCATGATTTTGTGAATTAGGGCTTAGGTCTGAGTTTGCTCAGCTCAGCTGTTGATTGACTGTGTTTAGTTCATCTCTGTTCCTGCCCTTTTGTCTCCCTCATTTAGTTGGCACATAGCCATGTTAGAGAGGGACTTTCTTGGAGTGTCTGTGTGGTGCCTAGTGGGATCTGGAGTCCGCCCTAGTTAGTCTTCTGGAAGCAGTGTAACCAGTATCCTCTTTACTCACGATGTCTGTGATGTTAAGCATCAGGACAAAAATCTTACAGTGGTTGTTGATCCTGGGGAAGTGGAACTGAACCAAGCTGCTAACGTGAAAAGTCATGTAGTATAGCAGAGATAATAATAGCTCTTGTATTCTTTCAGACTTCTCACTTGAGTCATAAACAGCTTTAAATACGTTTTGTGCCATCCCAGATGTCTGGAAAGCCAACAAGACAGATGAGCGGAATGGGGTATGGGACCATATGGTGACTTGTTGACTGTGGGTCAGTGGCACAGCCTGGCAGGGGCTCAGGAGCTTAGAAGCCCTGGCTGCAGCTCGAGTTGTATATACTGTGCATGATTACAGCACTGACTGTTTCTGCAGCTCTGTGCTTCTCATCAGGCTCAGCACTGAAATTGTAACGCTAGCAGCTTTTTTTCATGGCCCAATGCCCAGTTTGAAGAAGGGTGATTTTGGTCATGTTGCTAGACATACGTATTTATGGCCCTGTTTCATCTGTTGAATTTAATCTGTTGGGGTATTTTTAATGTTATTATGGAAACAGTTACTATATTTACTCCTTATGAAAAGCTCAGTGTATGACAGTCTATGAGGAAGGAGTTTTAGAGTAATAAAGATTGCACTAAATGATGGTGTCTACACTTCTTCAGGAAAAATGGTCTAAATGAACTGACTGGCAGTTTGCCTGTTCTTGAGACATGGACATCACAGGGCACTGAACTGGAACACTCTATGCTGGGAAAGCAACGACAGGGTTCATTCTTGGCTCACTTGATGGTACATCTCATTTTCTTGGGGAGCGAAGAGAACCAGATCTTCTTGTACAGAGAGAGCTTATGCCTATACTGGGCTGGTTTCTCAGACCCGCTGAGAACCTGTTTCTCATGGAAGTCTCTTGGACCTGTGTATACCTTTTAGATGAACTTCTCAAAACCTGCTGCCAGGGTAAATGAGATAGTGGTATGGAAATTCAGTGGATTTTGGAATGGGAGTCACTGTTGTTGATGTACTTATTTCTGTAATCATTTGAAAACAGCATGCTTTTTGATGTCAGTCTTGGCTGATAGTAGTTGGTGGGACTTAATAATGATAATAATGTGGTGGATCCACAAGGGACACATATGAGAAATAATTGAGAATAAAGGATTGAATGTCTCAAAATGTTCTTACGAGGGGTGGACTTTAGATCTGATGTATTTTTGAACTGCTGACTACCCTTTGTTCCTGTTAATGTCAGAGGGGATTCTCAGAGCTGCTTAGAATGAGGTGCTTATTTTGTGTTGATCAACAAAGCTTTTGCTTCCGATGGGAATATGGCTGAAGCACAGACACATAACAGGGATTTTCTAGAGTTGCACCAAGCTGTTTTTCAGAATAAGATACAGGAAAAGCTGAGAGCTAGTTCTGGAAATGCTTGAGGCACAAGGCTGGAAGCACCAATAGATCTCTTTGACCTACGCTTTGCTTTGGCAGCTGGAGAACTGACAATGTAATACTTTGCTGATGTGATGAATGACTCTGGGTTCACAGTCTTGAAAAAAGACCTTCCAAACTGATAAGGATTTCAGCTTACAGTGATGCTTTGCCAATTAAAAATTGATTCTCTTCTTTTAAATGTTAAGGGAAGCATCAGTCAGGAACAGCAGTCTGATGAGATCAAGAAAGAATAGGGCTTTCCAGAGACTGGCTGGATTACGAGGGGTTTTTCTGGTTTGTTTTGAGTCTTCCCCCCCCCCCATGCTGAAAGGAGCAGAAGGTTTCATGCTTTGCATTTTGTGTGTTCATATTTTGATACTGCAGTGGGGAGGGCTTGGCAGGAGAAGAATCAGAGTTTAGTTTAAAAACATTAATTTTCTGTGTTAATGCTGCTGCAGATAGATCCAAGTTTCAGTTTGTAGTGGAGTTCTTGTAGTATTTCTGTAATGTGATGCTCTTTGGGAACAGCTTTGAAGCTCTGCACTAGCCTTGGGGAGCAGAGGGCATTGGGAGGGGACCTGGACTCTCACTCCCAAGTCCTGTCACTGCTTTTACTGATCAGAACTGAGAGGTGCAAATGCCAGCATCACTAACACCAGCCCGCTGTAGAGCCTCTTTGGCTCTGGGCAAGTTGGGTTGCTTTTCTGAGCATCTGTTTCGCCAGCTGTGAAAATGAAGACAGTACCCCCAGCATGTGGGTATGATGAACATTCTTGTTAGCTAATCGCGGTAAAGTGCATTGGAACTGTGAAGCGTCATGGGTTGTTGTTTGGAAGTGTGAAGGTTTAAAATAGTGTAAGCCACAAGCTTGCATCTTTGTTAGGGAAGAGAAGTAGTAACTGGGGTTCCTCTGGGGCAACAGGGGCAAAGGATTTGTGGGAAAGAAGAGGAATTTGCCTACAATGGAGGACCTGAGTGAGAAGTATGCCTCATTTTTACACCTTTTACACAAGGCCTAAATGGATTTACTGGGAGTTTTGTAAAGCGTCTGTCCAGGGCTGGAGTTTGCCCTCATACCACAGGGTGATGCAGTTGCATTTCCTTTTGTTGTTTTTCCAGTTCCCCCTTCCACACACTTGCTTTTTATGATCAAAGCTCCATTCTTTAAGATATGCCAACGGCTTGTAATAATGGTCAGAAGATTCCCTATGGGGAACAGTTCTGATTAGACACCAAGGAATTCTTTAATTCTCTTCATACTTCTTACTATTAGGAACATCTTGTTGATAAAGGGTGTGGCTTTTTTCCCTTGCTGTTGCTACCTTTTCTTTGGCTCCCCTCCTTCCCAGGCGCTATGCTTATTCTTTATGCTCTCCCGTTGTCTTGTCTTATATAAACTCGGTTCCTTGGTTCTTGCATTCAGTTCATGCTTTTATCTTCTACAGCACTCAATGAATGCTTAAAAATAATAAATATTAATAATAGGGCTCTTTGAACCAGCAGGTTCTTTGCTGCTTAAACTCACCTTTTCCTGCTGCTTATCCCCTATTAAAAGTTGCTATAATCTGCAGATTGTAGCTGTAATAATTTCTGCAGCAGCGGCTGGGTTTGCGACAAGAGTAGGATTATAGCTCCAGGTGGGGAAGTGGCAGCAGGAGCAGAGATCCTCAAAGGCACAAAGATGTTGTTTCAATTGAAATATTCTTAGCAATAAGGGAAGAGAAGCAAAAAAATTTAGTGTGGGAATAGAGCTATTTATCTAAATAGCCCTTCTTACACAGGTTTCCATGGCGTGTCAGTGACCTGTATAGGATAATCCTGTACTGCACATAAAATCCTGTGTTTAAAAGGAGAAAAGCATTCTTCCTGGAGAACATAGTTTAAGAAGGCTGTACTTTTGGCAATGCTTTCAAGCCAATTCATAGGAAGCGTCTTAAATCAGCAAGACAAACTGTGAGATACATCTGTGATATTACTGTATGTTTCCTTTTAATTCCCTCTGCAGACAGGTTTACCACTCCTTAGAGCTATGGAAGAAAAAGATGCTGTCTGCTCCAGTGCATAAAGTTGTCCACATAATGTACAGGCCAGGCTCTAAAGCTTTGACCACACACGTATGTATATGCACACGCTCTTTTGGACATCAGCAACATTTTTACTGTCTCAAATCACACAGACTAAGGAACGAATAAAGTAAACAGGAATGGAGTGTGTGAGGTTTCCTTTCCTCTGTTTTAACAATACAAGCTGCTGGTTTAGGAGAAGAAGAGAGAATCCTGAGGTGTCAGGGCAAACTTCAGGAAACTTTGTTTCTTCTACACAGTGTTGGCTTGGCCCTACTTAGGGGAGGTGAGCTGTTTTATAAGCAGAACCTCTGTTGGGTGGGTTGCTTCCAGACTTATGTCTTCAGCAGAAACCACACGAGTTACTACTTGAGGCTAGGACTGGCTGGGAGTTTTTCAAGGAAACAATTTGCCTGCAGAAAATGCTGATTTATTGAAACCAGTACTGCTTTGCGGGAAAGGGTTGGTCTCCACTCAGTTCTCCTTGGGTGGATTTCTTGCATTTGGGATAGAATTTCTTAGTCAAAACAGAGATGCTGGTTAGGAGCCAAGTGGTTTGGGTTTTTCACCTATGCTGTCACAAATCCAAAACAGGGTCCTGAAAGCAGGTTTCCTACATGCCAGAAATGCATGTCCTAACCACAGGACTGCTGTTCTAGAGCACATGGTTTTTTGCATGAAGGATTCCAAGGTGGATTCCAAACCTTTATCCCTCTGTGGAAGGAAAAAAATATCTTGAGTCTCAAAAAATGTGGTGGGATGAGAAACTAAGTTCCCATCCAGCTGTCCTTGCTGTCTTTCCTCACTGGTTGTGCAGATTTGTGTCTCCCCTGGATGTGCTCTTCATGGAGCGGAGTGAAGAATCTCTGGAGACCTTGGCAAAATAATCAGCATGTCAGTCACAGGAGGAGAGCGACTGACCCTGAAGCACTGCTGGTGTATTTTGGCATGGTCAAGACTATACAAGGCTATTTAGCTCCTAACCCCCTTCTTTTTCTGAGGAATATTATTAGAAAAGCACCTTTAAGCAGCCAAGGAAAATATAGCTGAACACTGCTGATATGTTTGTGCCTGGGCCATTATTGTTGGGCAGGGTAGGAAAAATAATGCTTAGGGCAAGAGAGGAGCTTCTTGGAACAGGATGAAACGCTCTCCTGCTGGTTTGATTGCAGTGAGCTCAGCAAAGGCAGGGGTAACACGTGGTTTCAGTAATAGGCTTCCTTCTTCCAATTTCTTCTCTCCCCTTGTTTTGTGGAGAGGGCAGGAAAGTGGTCCTCTCTTCTTACTTTCTTAATTCTCCTTGGAGAGTGAGGAGATAACAGAAGGAAAGCCAGAGGGGATCTCGGATAAGCTAGGCCTGTGCTTAGCCAGGGCATTTGTTCTCTATGGTTGCTCTCTGCATCATCAAAGACCCTGGATATGGTTGTTCCAAGGCAGCTCAGCCACCTGAACCCTGATGCGCTGTGTGCTGCTTGGCTGCCGAGGGGAGTTTTCAGGGTCTTCCTCTGTTGTAAAAGGTTGGATTGCAAACTTGAGATGCACACTCCAGTTCTGATCGTATGAGAATGCCACTCTGCCTTTACTTTGTATTTTGTTCCCCCTGCTTTAAAAAGGGGGAGATAAAGGCTGGGGGTTGAAGCTTCATCATTGCATAGGCAAAGGCAAAACACTCCTCTTAAAGGCAAAACATTACGGGCCCTTGCTGTGTATTTGAGGTTTAAATAATGGGAGTTTCTTGTTTCCAAGAAGCCAAGTGCATCCTCAGATGGTCTCTGCTAACCTGTTTTAAGAAGATTTTTGTTCATCTTGTGGTAGATGAAGAGTCTGAGCTTGCCCTTTTGGTTTCACCCCCCCTTCTTCAAATTAAAGGAAGAGGCATAAGGTGTGTTCATAGCACACAGAAGCATGGGGCAGCAGAAGGCTTGAGCTAGTGGAAACCAAAACCAGGATCTCCGTACAGCTCTGCTGGGTGTAGCACAAAGGAATCCACAACACACATTCAACTCTGGAAATCATATGATGTCAAAGCACTCCTGGATGTGAGATGAGCTCCAATGTGTCTGCCCCCCAGGCAGAGATGCAGACCCCAGATACGGACTCTGAAAGAACAAATGAAAACACCATAAGCCTTCCTTTTATGTTCTTTTGGTGATAAAAAGGCAATACTTATTGTCAAATATTAGATGACAATAATATCTTAATATGTTTTCACAAAAAAAATGTATCTAAGAAAAGAAAATGTTTCTCTTAAATTAATCAAGTCTAAGTCTTCTATCTTTGATTGGAATATCAGCAGCTTTCTGCCTCTTGCTTCTTCTGGTTACAGTCATT
This sequence comes from Theristicus caerulescens, assembly GCA_020745775.1. NCBI lineage: Eukaryota > Metazoa > Chordata > Aves > Pelecaniformes > Threskiornithidae > Theristicus > Theristicus caerulescens. Next base: position 26,164,098 of record CM036564.1, read on the forward strand.
AAAAGAACCTCTAAAGGAACCTCTAAGAGGCTGATTGCCAAGGTTCCTTTGATCCCCAGGAGGATGAAGGTAAGCTGCTGCTTTTCTTCAGAGGCTTAGACTGTGCTGTTAATGATAGCTGGCATTTGGGAATTATATGAGAGCTTTTTAAGAACTAGAACGTTTGCCCACAAAAGTCAGTTTGCGTCTTCTAGTCAGTGAATGACTAGACTTCTTTGCATCCATTTCATGTCCATATTTGTTAAGTATATGTAGTAATAAGTATATGTAAATTATTGAGAAAAACAAGCTATTGATCTAAGACTTCACTCTTTTCTTCTTCTGAATCAGGGATGGAGAACTGAAGAAAATCGAGTTAGCGTGAAAATAGTTCCAGTAAGCTGAGAACTTAGATGTGTGGTTGAGCCGCACTGCAAATTCCTCCTGTTGAAATAAGGACAGACACTAGGATAGTGTTGTGGAGGGTTTGCCAGAACCCAGATCAGGGCTGCATTCCCCCGTTGTTCCCTGAGATTGACTTGCAAAATCCTTTCTGTGGCTGGAGCTGTATTGCTGTGGGCTTCAGTGTTGCAGTCTAGGACTGGTCATTTAAAGCTGAAGGAGCCCAAAAGAAACCATGTAGTGGATCTGTTTCCCGTAGCATGCTACAACATTACACCTGTAGACTGTACATGAACCTGCAAGCTTTGATTCTTTGTGAAGTGCAACAGCATGGAGTGGGACCAAACATTGATTTTTAAATGGAATATGATTAAATGTAAGAGCTCCTGAGTCTATCTTGCAGCTTTGTAGGTAACTCTGCGTGGACAAGATTTGTCACTTGCTTCACCTTTCCTGTTCTACTCTCCCTGAGCTTTTTTCCTTGTGATGAATTCTGCCTAGTAAAGCAAGGATTTGTCCACATACACTATTGTTCAGCAAGGAGGTGGTGAAACAGATGCAGTTGTTGAAACTGATAAGGTAATTTTCTCACCCTTCCAATAACTGTAAATGCGTTTGAAAGAGGATTCGCATTGCCAGTAGCATTTGTTATTGTGTGTATACTCCTAGACATAAATCAGAGATTGACTGGCGGGTAATGAAACAGTGCAGCGTGCCTGAGTGAACAGATTGGGCAGGCATCTGAACTATCCATGTACTAGCCCACCAGAATGAGTCTGTTGCTCAGAATTTTTCTGGCAGATGTAGCCTCTCTATTTTGTGTCACAGTGATTACCTACCACTTGTTTATGGAGTTTCTGTGTGGTCCACATTATCTGAACATCTCACAGTTGCAAATGGATTGTATCTTTGTAGCACCTTTTTGAGGCAGAGAATCCTGTTTACCAATTCCCATTTTACTGATGTAAGTGGAATCTAAATGACTTGCTGAGGGTGTCACAGGAAACTTGTGACAGACTAGAAAATAAGAAATCTTGCTTTTAAGGAAGAGCCAGAATCACTCTTTCTTCCTTCATAGCACCTATCCAATTTTGCTCTTAGAAAAGATATCTTGGGTTTAAAAAATGGGGAGGGAATATTTCCTGTATTATAGGAGTTTTTTTTCCCAGCTAAATAAATTGCTTGCTTTGCTGTTCTCTTGGAGCCAAATGTCCCATATAGCTCAGTGATATGTTGTTAAAGTCTTCTTTTGACTGTGTTAATTGTGCATTTACTAAATTTGGATAGAGCACCTTTTTCTCTGTAAATGAAGCTCTGTTTGTGGGTTGGGTTTTTTGGGGGGGGAGGGGGGAAGCGTTGTTTGGTTCGTTGTTTCTCATAGAGAAACAAAGATCTTCTGAAGTTTTGGAAGGATTGGGGTGGAGGGGTGGGTTCTTACCTCAGCCAAAATAGTCAATATTTTGTGGTTTGGGATATGCATTAGACTATGGGAGACTACGGGTCACGGCCCTGGGATCTGAGCCTCCTTTTTCCACATTGTATTTCAGTGCACTCAGTGCTACTCTTGCTTTCTTTTGAATGCCAACTTTTGACCTGTTAAACTTTCTTAGAAGAGTGCACAGGTTTATAACAAGCATTTTCCTTTGAACAGACTGGCTTTTTCAGACTGTTTACCCCCAAAAAAGTGTTTGCGGAGAGGATCTAATCAGGCCTAATAGTCCTTAACAAGTTAGTGACTCCTTGAGTCCTACCATTTAGTGGTATCTGAGGAGTGATGTGGTCCTGAAGCATTTGCCTGTTTTCACTGCAGCAATCCTAATCAAAGCCACGAAGTGAGATGGCTGCTTTGTCCGCCCTGAGGCACTCCTGGGCACTTCCTTGAGAAAGCGATTTTCTTTGGAGTTGTTAAAAAGGCACACGCGGTGTAAAAAAAAAAAAAAAAAAAAAAACAAAAAAACAAAACAAAACAAAAAAAAAAACCAAAAAACCCAAACAAACTTCCCAGGCACAGGTGTGGAGCTGCTGAGTATTAATGCCAAGTGTGCAGCTCAAAATCACAGCTTTGTTCTTGAGATTGTAATAGTGTTAAAAAATTCAGCCTTGATCTTGATGAGAGCTCAAGTCCCTGAGCTTGTGTTGAATCAGGGTCAAGGTTTTTAATTTGTTCGTTCTTCAGAGATGCTGAGTACCTTCCATGGCAGCTGAAATTAGTGGGGGCTGTGCATGCTCAGCGTTTTGGAAGGAAAACAGTGTGTGCATGTGTTGTGAGCTGCGATGTGCAGAAGCCAGGATCTCTACGGGGGTTGCAGTATCTAAGATGATGTCCCTGTAGTTGTTTCTTAATTAAACCCCAGACACTTTACATGGCTTCTCTTGAACTTCAGGACTCTGCTTTTCTTGAGCATATTTGAGACTTCTAGCCTGGCAGCTCCTCGGAGCTTTCTATTAAGGTATTAAGGGGAGGAAAACCAGTTGGTTGCCTCAAGCTGAGGAGGAAATGCTAGACTTGAAGGATTATCTCAGTGCAATGAATTTTAAAGACTTTTTGCTATACATGTGTGGAAAGCTATCAAAATGCTAAAGGGTTTGCTGTCTTTTTTAACCCTTTCAACATATGGAGCTGTTGGAAGGGAGGTGAGAATGATGTTATTCAACTGCAAAAGGACAGTCCAGCCAGAAATTAAGTTTTAAGTAGCTTTTAATCTGTTAGCCACAATTTCTCCTAAGGAAGAATGATGCACCCGTCATTTGGATGGACCAATTCTGTAGGCTCAGTTGAGCCAATCTGCAGGTGTGATGTAGGTCAGGTACTCCCTGTAACCAACATCCTACAGGAAAGGCTAGCACAGGGCTGAGGAACTCCATCCACCCCAAAAAGTGAAGTCAGAACCAGGTTGCTGTGGTTGGATGGCTCCTGCAGCCCCTTCCTGGGACTCAGGGAGCAGGCTGGAGGCTTGGTGCTTCCCCACCCGGTTTTGGGGATGCGCACCCTGCCCACAGTGTCGTGGATGCCTCTGTTGGTGTGAGAGGTCTGTGTGGCTGCTGGGGCATGGGGAGTTCTGCCACCGCCAGAGCAACTCATCTGGTCAGGTGCGTACCTGAGAGGCCCTGGGATGGGATGGATCATCCTACCTGTGGCAGGTTGAACACAAGTCTCCCACAGTAGTGCAGGCATGTCCTCTGTTTGCTTACTCTAGTTTTTCACCAAGGAGACTCTGATTCTCCTGGCTATCTTGCCTCACCATCCTAACCAAGGGAAGATGTGGGCTCTAGGTGGACATGCAGATCAGAGCATTGTGTATGTATGTTTGCTATGTGGCAGCTGGGCAGCAAGGCTTGTCTCAGATGCTGCGCAGATACTGTCTTTGCAGTAGCTCTGTGCTGCTGTGGCTACCCTGCTGTTCCTGCCCAAAGCAGCTGGGCTGGTTAAGTCTGCACAGGCGGCAAGCAGGCATCTTCTCTGGGGACACTATCTGTATGTGTGAGGAACTTCTGTTCCATTTATTTAGGTTTTTGGCTGAGGTTTTTGACATGTTAGGAATATCTCATTCAACTCTACAGAGATTCTGTTAATGTTCTGCTTTGGGGCCAGGTAAATACTTGGATAACTGGCGATATAAATAACTGAAATTGTGAGTGTTATTAAACCCATGAGACTCAGTCATTCCTTTAGCTGTCTCTAAAATATCTTAGAGCAATGGGTCTGTCTGTGCTTATCTTCTTAATCAGGACTAGCCAGGCAATTTCAGCCCCCAGGAGAGCCCGAATCACTCTGCTGCAGGGTTATCTTTGCCATTAAGGTTGTGGATTTCGGGGTTTCAATGAACTTTCATTGTTTTGTTTTTGTTTTGGTTTTTTTATTCTTTTTAAGGCATATTTACTGTTAAATATTAGCTGCCAGCTTATTTCATATCTTCAAAGCATCAGTGTTTTCCGTTTTGCAGCTGAAGAGTATGGTTGCCAACATGTACCACCTGCGGGCAGGAGCAAGGGCATGCAGTATAAAAAGGATTTCTGCAGGGATCTGTTTGGGGTTGGTACCAGGGGGCATCAGATGAAGCAAGGTAAAGGGACTGGATAGCAGTGAGAGACTGTGGAATAGGCTTTTCCTTTCTCATTCAGAATGAGTATGATGAGGTATTGCTTTGCTTGGGGCATCCTAAGCTAGATTGGGTAGGACACTGGGGAAATCAGCTTTAGGGAAAACTGTTTTGACTTGGATTGTTCTAAATGTTATGAAGATATGGCTGGTGCATAGTGCACTAAGCATTGGAGTACTTGTGACATCCAGTATGAGTGATGACTAGGATTTCCTGTGTGGCTTTTAGCAAATTTATTAATTTGAGACAGTGTGTGTGTATTTATATATCTGGGAGAAGGAATAGATATTCTCCCCCTGCCCCCTTTGTATTTTTCCCAGCATGGGCAGTTGCAATCTGCTTGTCAATCTCATGTATACTTAAAGGCTGTTTTCAGTGGACTTTTCTTTCTCAGATTCTTACATTTCTCAATGGGTGGCTTTAGTTATTGCAAACCATACCTTTTAATAAGAAATTATTCCCCCTGAAATGTTCATGATCACTGGAAAAAAATCTCATTACCTTTTTCTAACTTAGAGTTACTTGTTTTCTTGCACAAAGTATATTTTGCTTAATCTTGAAAACTTAAGATTGCATGCATAAATGGACGGCTCTTATTATGTCCATAGTTGTTTTGCAGACAAAAATCTTAAACTGTGCAACTGCTTTGCAGTTTCCATTTTTTTTTTTTGTGTGTATGTAAAGAGAAGGGAGCCTGAGCTGCATTCTTTCACCACAACCCCTTCTTCCATGCTAGAAGATGAAGGTATTGGCAGTGGGAAAAGCAGGACTTACAGAGGAATGTATGTACATGACATATCAACCTCACTTCTGTGATTAATCTCTGCAGATTAAATATTAAACACAAATGCAAAACAAAATCCTCTACTATTTCTGAAGAAACACGCCATTTAGAGTTGGGCTTTTGGATGAGCCTGTGAAGCAGGTTGCTGGGCTGGCCAAAGGGGTAGTGGGATATGCAGGCATGGTCTGTGAAGGGTGTTTATTGGAAGGGGATGGGTCACCCTCTTTGATAGAAAGTAGTGCAGGTGTTCATTTTATTTAGGGTTTCCTTGGGAGAGTAATTCTTGTGCAGACTAGAAGAGGAATCTCTGGCTTATTCCTTTCATTTTTTTAATTGCCTGCATAATTTAAAAGCCCTAGTTCTCCTTCCTGTTGACTGAATGAGGAAAGAAAGGGTGCTGAAATGCCTGAAACCACAGTCTAAAACGTGCAAGTTGCCATCCCACAGCTGTTGGCCTTGTTTGCAGGTACTAGTCTTTTCTGAGGTGCGAAGGGTTGTAGGAGACCCAGTCTATGACAGTAAACAGGGAAAGCTCCCCGTTTGCTCAGACTGGACATATCTGTGCTCTCCTATCAGGAAAACAGGAGTTGGGCATATTGGAGTCGTTATGCCCTGAGAAATTTCAGTCTGCATTGTAGTAGTAATTATTTCTACCAAGAAGCTTCGTATTTCCAGATTCCCAAGACTGAAGACAGCTTGCCCCAGGATATGCACCAGCATGATGGGTAGGACACCTTCTGGGAAAGAGAAAGTGTTGGTTCAAATATTGGCTTGAAGTTAGGCAAAAAGGGTATATGAACCAGTCTGCAGTGTTCCAGAAGCCAGGCACTCAGTCAAATTACCAGCTGTTGGATGAGCTGTGGTTGTTGTCCATGTGTGTGGTCTTAGCCCATAGCAAATGAAAGGTAATGCAATTCAGCTGAACTCTATCATTGCTAAATTAAATTACCTCACATCAGCTTCAGGGGATGAGCATGCATGTGGAGAGCTACCACAGCTCAGTCGATGTACAGCCTACTGTTACTCCAGTGCACCAGAACTTTACTGGGGCCTCCGCTTGAGTGTCCTGGTGACCAAGCAGTAGGTAATAGGCAGTTGCAAGGAGACGGAAGATCTAGTTGTGCCTCCAATTAGAGAATATAGTTCCCAAATCTCATAACATTTTTAGTTTGGGGAGTTCAGGCTGCTGAGTTTGGGGTTGATGGAAATAGAGGTTTTCAGCAATTATTGTACCTACTTTAAAAAAAAACCAAAGTTTGCTTTTTCCAGCAGATGTTGACTCCCTTGCCAGTAGGGAGGTCCTCTTGCCTGTAACAGGCACTGGTGCCAAACACATTTTTATTCTCTTGGGAATGTGTTTCCTGAAAGGTTCCTTTCATCTGCAGTGAATTCTTGTGCTTTAAACACAGGAAACATTACTGCATTTTTTCCAAATATCTGTGAGAACTTTTTTTTAATAGCATTAAAATTGTCCCATTTGATAGCAGACCAAGCAGCAGTCTGTCCTCATGTTCAGTTCCTTTGTCTCTGGGATCAGTACCTTGCCTAGGAATGCCAGGAGGTATGGAATGACCTGATCAGGATGGATGATTCAGCAAGCCTTGGCAGCATGGAGCCATGCCCAATTTGGCTGCCATAATGGGGTTTGAAAGGGAATTGGTGTAAAATGATGTTGGAAAGGATATAGGATGGCACTTTGGCTCCCCTGTATTTCCAATAGGAAGAGCTAGCTGTTAGTGAAAGCTTTTTTAGTGAGCTTGTGTCAGTGCAACTTGAGAAGACTAAGAATTAATTGCAGGAGGTGCCTTTGCTCAGGTGGGCAGTGGGAAGGCCTCACCTTGGTCTGACCCGATCCCTAGGGGCTCAGCAGCTGGGGGTGGTTAGGTGGGCCATGCTGGCTTCAGAACTTCTAGGAGGAGAGGGAAATGAGGGCTTGCTCAGAGGAAGTGTTGCATCTTTTGCCCCAAAAAACTTATCTTGGCAGAGTGAACGTGACCATGGTGATGGGCAGTGCTTTCTGCAGTCCCAGTGGATATCATCTGAGTGGTTTGGTATTGGTGATGTGACGCTGGCAGCACCATTGCAGCATTATGGGGTCAGGGTCACAGATGCTTCTGTGTCCCTGTGATTTAGTTACGCATCCTGTTTTCCTCCAAGCCAGGGCTGAAATCTCCTGTTATTGGCTGCTAAAACCTTTCAGGCTGGAAATTGTCCCATTCCCATCATCCCCCAGAAACTTCAGCTTGGCCCACTCTTTTCCCCAGCTCCAGTTTTTCTCCTTTACTGGGTTTTTCTAGAAACCAAGGTCAGAATGTATTTCTTAAACATACATGAGGTTTAGCATCTGTTGTTTGTGACATAGATCACATTGCACATGGCAGAATGCATGTGCAAGTTCATGCACAGCCAGCTTTCATTGCACAATGAAGATGTAGTTAAGTGGGAATTAGGATTAATACTGGATTTAAGATTCTCGTAGTTGGCTGGTAATAACCTAATCTCCTCAAAGGCTGCAGGCAGGCTGGCAGCATTCAGCTCAAGGCCGTTGTTGTTTGCAAAACCTGAAAGAAATTGAATTTTGATACTAAGAGAGCTTTAATCAGAGCCTTTCAAGATAGTATATGCTCTTCCCATCCCTATCTCAAATGCAGCTTTTTAATTTCTTTAATGTATGACAGTCACCTAGGCTTCTAGTTCTGATGGGTGTTTGACAGTAGTATTTTTCATTTCCTTTTGTAAGAGCTTAGGGATTCTGATTTGATTTTAGAAATGTATAAATTGCATTCTGAAAGTTGATATACCAAAGTCTCTGTATAGGCAGAGTGAGATATGTCCATGTAGGGCAGCAAGCACTCCCTGGTTTAAAGTGTTCAGAGTGATAAATGTCCTTCAGGTAAGGAGGCTTATAAGGCTACAGAAGTGTGGAGCTCCTTGGTGTGATGTGGTCGGTTCAGTCCAGCCTGGTTCAATTGTTGCTGTGGTAGAGATGACCGGTGAGAAATGCGTTGGTGAGTCTGTGCAGGTCACAAAATGAATCACTGCATTTGATGTTAAGGCCCATGTTGGAAGACAACATGTTTTAAGATGAATTGTTCTTGCTTCTCCTGTCTACTGTGGCTGCAATGCCATTTTCTGTGTACCTGGTCTCTACTGAAAATCAGACATTTAGTTATCTAAATAACTTGTGTCTTCAATTAAATCTTGATTAAGGTAGAGTTTATGCAGGCTTAGCCCTGAATTCTCAAACAGTACAGAGGTGTAAAGTTTATGTATATATCCACTTTTGATTCCTTGCTTCCAGCCTTCTCTTGGATTGATTTTTTGATTGTTTTGATTGGTTCTGCCCAAACTTTGAGGGCTGTCCTTTGCAAAACACTTTTCTTTCTGCATCACTGCTAGTGGTAGCCTGGCAAAGTGATGTGCTTACTCTGTCTGCCTTTCCCTTGTTTTAAATCAACAGCCCATCCTGTGGATGGGTGTCCTTTGCAGGGGGTATCAAAGGCCTCTGTAGTATGATGATGTATGCCACTGTCAGTCAAGGTCTCTATCTGAGCCACTGAGGCTGGAAGAAGCAGAGACGTATTGACTAGATTTGAGTGGAAAGCTTGTCCTGATGCTGCTGATAGAATTCAATATCCATGTTGCCAAGAAGAAAATGACTTGTCTGCAGAGGTGATGATGAAGTGCCTTTATCTAGACCTGAATCCACTCTATCAATTTGTTTTTTCTTAAGCCTACTTATTCAGCCCTCACCTTGATGGATTTCTTTTGATTGTGTTTCTGCTGCTTTTGTGTTGGTCCTCCTTGCTAAGGTTGCCTTTCCTCTCACTGTCGCCTTGTACAGAACCTGTTATCAAATAATCCTATTAATCCTCTTAGACAATCTTTAAAACACTTACCATAAAGCAGGACATTTTGTCTGAGGTATGAATTTTCCTTGCATACCTTAAGTCACCTGGCTCTCAGGATGTGAAATTGAGAAACACACTGAAGTTTTGCCTTCCCAAGGCTCAGGGCCCACATGATGACTTGATTAAGATTTGAAAGACAATGACTTTATTTAATTTATTATTGCAAATGTCTCTACCCCCATTGTTCTCAGAGAATAAGGGAGCATCAGAAACATTGGGTCAACTGGAATTCAGATCTCTGCAGGGGCTCACAAGTCCTTGTGCTTAAAGCACAAGTTTGTTGAAGGCAGGTTAATGGGAAAGTTTCTGTTTTAGTTTGTGTTCTGTTTTTAAAAGCCATGAGCTAGGCAAATCTTTGGTATTTCAGCTCCATTTCTTCTCTTCCACAGAGATTAATGGTAAAGAAAAGTGGATAGAGAGGGAACGCAGATGAGTCCAGCAGCAAAGGTTAGTGGAGAGGCGCATCAACTGTACCAGCACAAGAAGGTTTGGTTTGGTTAGTGAAAAGCATCCAGCTTTCACTGACTCTGAGACCTTAGCCCTCTGCAGGAGCCAAACAGCTTGGTTTAAAGCATGCAACAATTCATGGAAGTGCCTTGTGAGCAGCTTAAAACTGTTGCTTTGTTCAGTGTTACGACTGGTTGGAGGGTTTGGTCTGTGGCTTTTCTGGTGTGTGGCGGGAGGTGGCAAAGACTTCTTAGAACAACAGTGCCACGCTGGGTGAGGCTGGGGGGCAGGAGTGAAGCTCAGTGATTTCTAAGCCTGGAAAAATCCAGGAGAGCATGCATTAATGCCTCTAGCCTCTAGCAAGCAGATAGGGAGCTATTAAACCCCTCTGAACAGAGTTAGGGGTGAGGGGGAATATCTCTGTGACTTCAGCTTGCATCAGTTGTACAAATAACTTTGAGAACAAGCACAGTGATAGTGTTTAAAAAAAGAAACAAACAACAACCAAACAAAACAGAACTCCAAACCGACAGCAACAACAACAAAACCCTCTTGCACATCAGCAGGATGTGTCTACCCTAAATGTGAGACTTCAAGAGGATTCAGGTTCTCATGCTGGCTTTGAACTGTGCAACTATTAGGGGGGAAAAAAGTGGCAGCTAACCTGGGCATTAGCCAGTAGGTGCATCCTACCACTTAGGTTAAGCACTCCTTGAAGTTGAGGAATTGTTGATGGCTGGTTTGGCCAACGCCTTGGATTACAAAAAGGAAATTATGCTGTGTCTCTTTTTTAATAGCTGGTAGAGATGTATGGGTATAAGTGAACTGCTATCTCGCTGATAGTACCGTAGAGAGCCCAAAGTGATGGAAAATGTGTCTTATGACTGCTCAGTGGCAATTTCTTATTCTTTCTTCAACAGAGTCAGCTCTGTGCTCAGCAGTGAGACTGAGGGGGCTGACAGGGACCCTTCACCAGCACTGGAAACTGTACCTCAAGGCTAACTCTGCTCAGAGCAGATCTAACTAATGATGCTGTGCTTTTCAAAGCATTTGTAGTCTCGCCTGTGGAAGGTGAGCCAGTGTCACCACAGCTAGTACAGCTCCACCAACACTTTTTCTTTCAAGATTTCCCAATGGCGGCCAGGAATGCACAGCCCCTGTGCTCTGCTGTGCCCTGGCCAGCTTCATGTTTTGATGCAGATGAATGTGGTGGGATCACCGGTAAACATTGCTGTGTGTGCTGATGGTGAATGTATGCAAGCTGCTTGCACAGCATTACTCACTTATCCCCCCCCATGCCCCCTGCAAGCTCAGCTGCTGCTTTATCACTCCTGATAAGCGGGTGTGTGATCTGAGGCAGAGCTGTCAGCCAGAACTGAAGGCAGGCAGGAGTCCCACGTGCATAGTTTGGGGGCAGCTTGGTTTCTTTTCTGATAAGCCTGTGCCTCTTGCGGCAGTACAGTGCACACTCCTTTTAAACCGTAATCATAATCCTCTTTGCAGGCGGCGCTGCTATCCCCACAGGAAGCATTAGCAATATCACGAAGTGCGGAGACTTCATTGTTTTCCCCTAATCTGCAAACGGAGCTGAGACAAGACAGAGGAAACTTTAACCTATTCTGTGCCTCAGTGGTAAATAATTAGTTTTTTACTGAGTGGGAGAACGGGGAAAGCCTCTTAGTTAAGATAAAGTAAGAGCGAGGCTCGCAGGCTTATCTTGCTCTGTGGAATTCAGGAAAGGACGTGTCCTTGAATTCGCCTGTCTGGCGTGCCCTGTTTTTGTGTTTGGGAGAAATGAGTCTATTAGAGCTGCCCTAAGTGATTGCTGGGTATAAGGCATGTCTTGCCAGGAAATGCGGTAGCTATGCTTTTGTTTAAGGACCTCGAACAAAAGGCTCTGGATGCTTAATAATGTGCAAATTTGGGTGGGTGGGCTATGGAGAAGGTTAATAGGGCAGACTAACAGAGGAGGAGCTGAGCTTGGGAGAGGAGGAGAGGAACGCCGAGGACATGGCAGCAGACAGAGGGAAGTAAAAGAGGAAAAGCAGCCCCTTTTTGCCATGTAAAAGTTAACTTAGTCACCAGTGACAATTTTGGGGTACGTGCAAGCTGTGTCTGCTGAAATAATGGTGTTTCCAACCACGGCAGTGTGGGAGGCCACAGTGCGACTCCAAGGGGTGTTGGTGTGCAAGTCTGCATGTTGCTTAAGTGCCGTCTAGACCCCAACCCATCACAAGGGGGGACTTGCTGGGTGGGAATTCACTTGTGGGTGGGAATTCACTTTGGGTCAATGCTTTATGTTCGCAAAACTTCTCTTTGCAAGGTGCCTGCCATAAAATCTTCCTTGTCACACTTGGTTCTGTGGCTGGGCTGTGCTTTCCCTGGGCAGGTCTGGGACTGAAGCAGGGGGGGCTGCCCTGGCCTGGCGTCGGGGCCGGGGGGCACAAATCCAGCATGGTGAATGGTCTGCTTGCACGTGTGCCGTGTCTGTGGAAGTCGTTTAATCCAAAACATGACAAGAGCAAAGGAACAAAACAAAAGCCTCTCAAAAATAGCATGAGATAAGGATCTGGAGACTTTGCTTTTTATTTCTCTCAAGAGTCCCTGGAGAATTATTCTTTTAAGGGAAGAAATGTAGCTTTCAAGGTCGAACTTTTTTTTTTTTTCCCCTTTTCCCCTTTTTCTCCAGACTTCAAAGGCAGTCAGCTGAGAGCTTCTTAGGAATGTTAGTTACATCTGTTCAGAGTAAACGTGGATCGGAGAGAAGGCATTTTTTCCTCTTCCAAAGTGTCTGAAATTTGTACACAAATTTTCTTGAGAGTGCAGTAAACAAGACACAGCCTCAGTGGGGATGGATGGCGCGCAGTAGTGAACGGTGGCAAGCCACCAAGTGGGAGTAGTTTTCTGCAGAGGCATTTAGTTGAAACAGAAGTTTTATTTTCCTTGTGCCTTAAGAGAAAACATTTTAATGTCTGTGCCTTTAAATAAAATTGATTCAGAAGTTGAAACTGAACAAATGGACTGAAATGTGAACTCCTAATGCCTGCCTGCTCCTCCTCAAACTCTTAGCTTGTACTAGCTTTGTACCTGCTGACACATTGTCTTTTCTTTTTGTTAAATAGCTTGTCCTTTTGCTTTCAATCTCAATCTACACATATCAAACAGTGAACTCAAACAGTTTTGCTTTCTGGCTCTAACACTTAACTACTGCTCCTTCACTGACTGATCCAAAGCCTATTGGCAATGGAGGGGCTTTGGATCAGGCACTTGCCATGCCACAGAAAAATTTCACTGCAAGCTTGGGGGATTACAGCAGGTGGGGTCAGGAATTGGATGTAGTTTAGCACTGCTCTGCCTATAATGGTGGGAATTTATTGCTGATTTCGATGAAAGCTGATGTGTGGCACTGCTGAGAGTATTTGGAAATCCTCTCCACAGTAGGACTTACGGACACGATCAGGTCTCAGACGGCCTTGTGCATAACTGCCTCTTCACATCTCAAAAGTGTAACTGAACTGCAAATGGTTTTCACACCAATTATTTTCCTCTTGCTTTTGAATAGAACTGGGAGGGGGGTTGTTTATCCCATTTCCCTGGTGCAGCTGAAACTCAGAGTAGCAAGCTTGTGCTGAAGCTGTTGTTTCCTCTGCACGTTTCCCATAAGGAGGCCAAGGAGTGTGAGATTTGTGATTCAGAGTGTGGCTTTGTCACATGCGTACCCAGGCTGAAGATGATAGAAATCTTGCTGCTGTCTCACTTCGGGTTGGGTAAGTATGCTTCGTTTGTTGCTTTTGTGGGTTTTTCTTTTAAAGTAGGCTTCTTAAAAGAAGAGCAGCAGTATTTAAGGTTCTGAGTAAATAAGCAGAGAACCTTGGCTTCATCTTGACTAATCTGTTTAACCTTCATCAGCCCAAATATTTACTCTAGGCATTGAATATCCAGGCAGTGTAATTCTAATGCTAAAATTTGTGCACTGAGAATGCTGTAGATTGACTAATCCTGCAGAATTCCAAAAATCCTTGTCTGTATAAATAAACTTCCTATATGAAGGATTGTAACTAAATAAATGCTGTAAATTCAGATCAGCAAAGCAGAAGTATAGCAGTTGGCCCTCTTCTTGTGCTGCTTACTTATGTATTTTTATAAGGATATTCGTCTTAGTCTAAATAGATGTGTAAAGAAAACTGCAAATACCGAAGCACGATGCTGTCATACTGCAGCAAGAAAGTTTACCTCTCTGCCTTTTTGCTAGCAACTTTTCTTTTATCAATTTTCAAATTGCCATCAGCTTGATTTACCCAGTCTGTTGAAATTGTTATTCTTTTTGGGTGTGGCATTTCTGGCAAATCTGTGTTTTGTAGGTCTTTGTCCCCTTCCTGAAACAGGGCAATGTAAAGAGTTCATGAAACTGCTGTGCTGGAGATACAAAATTTGTAGCTCGGTTGCTGAAGCCACGCACCCTCCCATTTCCCCAGCTGCAGAGTAGAGCCTACAGCATTCGGATTTACCAGCAAAAAAGTTGGCACCTCGAGAAGTCTGATCTCTCGTGGCCATTGCAGGGAATACTTATAAGCACGCAGTGTAAACCTGTTGGTATAGCTATGGTGTAATAGGCTTCTGTCCTATTACTACATCAATTATCCCGTCTTTGTGAGATTTAAGTGCAGACTTATCTGGGATCCTTATCTCGGAGAAGTTCTGTTAATATCCCTTGATGTTGCCCTATCTGTTACTGGAGATTGTTCCAGAGATGTGACCGCTGTAAACACCCGGGGAGAGGGATTAGTGTGGTTATTGTAAAGGGAATAACTCAAAAGAATGGGATCAAGTTAGAGAAATAAAATCAAAACTGTTCGAGGAGGACTTCCCAACAGCGTTGTTCATTAGGTTCATGGAAAACTAATATGTGCTCTGCCATCTGAGAATTTTGAGAGTAGACTGCAAAAATGAAATAGTAGGAAGGACAATGGGATGGAGTTGTTCCCTGTCGGCAGGGAAGGGTCCCAGCGAATCTCACTCACTGCTTTTTGCTTATAAGATTCTGTGTAACAGTAGAAAACTAGAAGGAAGAAATTGCCCAGCTGCTGTGTTGTCAGGAAGACATCTAGCCAAGAACCGGTGCTGTTCACGGCCACTTGGTCCGAACAAATAATTCTCACTGCTTGAAGGGGACCGGTAGGGGAAGAATTGCACCTCACTTTACTTGCCAGCATGCTCTGTAGGGAGATTCCTTCCCTGTCCTATGCTGCATTAGTCAGTCCTTTTAACACTATATCTGAGGAAGAATCACTGCAGCCAGGCAGCTAATCTCATTTCTGTCCTCAGATAAGATTGTTATCAGAGTAATTGTCTGTTTGCTCCCCCTCCTGAGTCTAATCAGAGTGGATTGTGCCAGTACCTCCTGGGGCAGAGGAACTTGAATGTTGATTGCCCTCAAAAGAAAGAGAAAATCCTCAGTGTATATTTAACGTAAACTTCAGTTTTGTTAGATGTTCACGGGAAAATCGGCTGGAAATAACTTGCTCAGACATGTCTTGCACACTTTACAGTAATATATTTGTTCTGGTTTAAAATCTAAGTTCAGGCAGGCAAGTTCATGTAGTGCATGCCGAGGTGAGGCTTTCAAAAGATAGCGCTGTGCACCAGTGGAACTGGTACTTTCCCAAACCCTGGGATAGAGCAAGTTCATGTCTGCAGAGAATCCATACTCTTCGATGTTGTTGTTCCAGCCAGCGAATAATTCTGAACAATTAGTGCTTTTCCCCTTATTTGAAAGTAAATTACAAGGATGGGTGGTTTTTTCTGATGGGCATAAAGGAGGCTCAAAGATATTAATTTTTCACATATCCTTCAAGTTGGGACTAGAGCTTGTCTCTTGATGTGTTTACCTGAGGAATTGTACTGTTTGGTTTCTTTCTAGCGGCGAGCAAACCATAGGTAATGCAGCACTCCAGTGAGACTGAGAAATGCTGTGTACTCACGCTGTTATATGGATGAGAAAGCTGAGACACAGAGATACCATGGACTGCCATGGGAGTTGCCAAAGCAGAGTTGCATAGATAAGGTCGTCTGTGCCAGAGCCAACATCGCTAGCGGCTGCGCACGATTCCTGGTCTGGGTTACCATATCCCAGCTCCAACAGCCAGCCCTCTATGAAAAGCAAAATGTGATCCTGCCCTTAGTGGTGTTGCTGCTGTAGAGATGTTGTCTGGCTCGATCAGACCTGTGTCCATGGATAGCTTAATGAAGCTCTGCAGCTTTTGAGTGTGATACCTAAAGCAAGCTTAAAGGGCAAGGGCACACCATGGAAGAGAGTGCTCATAGCTGCTGAACTTGCATGCCTTGTATGTGAGAACCGCTGAGACTGTCTGATTCAATCAGGCTTAAAAGGTGTTGAATGAAGCAGGTTCTTTAAGGCACATGTAAAAGTCATCTTGGGGACCTTGAAACTGGTATGGTCACAGCTGCTTTTAGCCTAATGTGTTCTTGGCATGCTTAGTGTGGATATTCTCTAAAACTTTTATTGCATAGTTTGCTGCTTCCTGCTCCATTAGACTTCAAATCACTAATTGCAGTGGTAGCTTCATGGCTGTAGTGTCCCTTTCAGAAGGAACCATAACCACCTTACATTTGCTGGATGACTTAACTGATGTTGCTCTCCTCTTTGCAAGGAGAGAAACAGAACTGCAGAAAGAGGGGAGGAGAAATATAAAGAGGTGTAAAAGATATTTTTACCCTTGACTTTACTCTGGCACTGAAGAGATGCCAGAGATAGTGTTTAGAAAAGTGCTTCTGGAACTGGAAGTAATATAACTACATTAGTGTGACTAGTAAACAGAGCCTTAAATGGGTAGGATGCAGTGTCCACAGTGCTGCTGGAACTTGAACTTGCATCTCCACGTAGCACTACAATATCGCCTTACTCAGACCTAGCTGTGATGTGTGTGATTTGGCCCTGCTGAATGTGCCACAGATGTGAGCATCCAGCAGTAGAGCTTGTGTTTCTGAAGGCCCCTTTGTATGTTTTGTGGCCTCATGCACAGGAATTTATTGTTTTTATGCCTTTTCCATTGCTTGTGTGGCTTCATGTGGTGTTTGTTGTGGTTATGTTTTGTTTTTTCACTTGAAGTGTATTTTTGGCAGCCTTTGGCCCTTTAATGGGCTTTCATGCTATCAGGCACCATAGCTATACGTACATTAAATGTGCTTTGTTATCTGGATTACAGTATGGCGTTCACTTTCTTTGTGAGCAACTCATATTCCAGGATCTTGTCTCCAGCTGTTCTTTTTCTGTAATGGCACTGAGGACACTGTTGTAATTTACTTTGCTACTTCTGCTGGCGTAGCACTTCAGAGCCATCCCTGATTGGATGCATCACTCTCCATGTTGTGGTGTTGATGGTGAGGTTGTACATTAAGGAGCTGTTGGCTGATTTATGAAAAGCGTGCTTTTGGAGGCTGGGAGCAGATTTTTCTGGAGGGGCTAATGAGCTGTAGTCCCTGCCTGATCCCCTTCCCCAGCATTAGCCCCTTGCAGTGCCTGCAGCACACACAGATACAAGCATGTGTTTGTTCCCTTACCTCATTCAGCTGTGGCTGCATCTGCCCTGTTTAATGCTACCCTCCAGTCTGTCACCCATGGTACTGCTTATTCAGTGCATAATAACTATTTTTGAAGCCATAACTTACGTATCTGTCTAGTAGTCCCTTCATGTTGTACCTTGGACTGACCCACCAGTTTGCAGAGTGGTGAGTCACAGTTACTCCTTAGCAAAATTACCAGGTAGGTCTTTGAATTCTTAAAGGTAGCTGTCCTGGTCTAATCTGAGCGTTCCCTGGTGAGGGGGGTCTACCTTGAAAATTTATGAAAGTATGCCATTAAACCAAACACTAGCAAGTAAGCGTAGCATGAACATATCTCAAGTTACTATTATTGCTTCTGACAGCTACCATAAAAAGCTTTTCTAGACTCTATCAGCAAGTGAACAGAAGGGATGTCACAGAGCTGTCAAGCCCAGACTGTCAGCCTGGTCTCACCATGCTCAAGAGTACATGACATGACCGAGGCATTCCTCTATCAGAGTTGATCTAAGGACAGGTCTCTCTTGCTGCCTCTGACTGCAATGCCTTCTTTCAGTAGCAGTTGGAGATGTTGGGATAATTGAGTATTCTCCATAAAGTAGTAGTTCTCAGCATTAAGAATGGCCATGCATAGTGTGAACAGAGGTAACCAGTCTTGCTAAATAATAGTTTTAAGAGAGACTATATAGAGAGGTTTATAATTGAGGCCAACAACTAATCCATGTGGGAAGCATGGTGTCAAATAACAGAAAATAAAAGAATAAAAAGAAATACTTTACTTGTAACCTCTTAGGCATGTTGCAAGGAGATTTGCCTCATTTTTATGGGTCTTCAATTATCTATGACAATGATCTTCGGTTGGATTAATCCACAGAGGTTCTGTGCAAACTATGGACAAACTTTACATATATACACCATTTCAGTTAAGCTGGCTCCAGCTTGGAACTTGGTAGAAGAAATCCAACTGATTTCAGTGAGAGCTGAGCAAGGCATTAGCCTGCTTTTGAAAGAAAACTTAAACAGAAATTATTTTGTGTAGATGGGCACTTGAGTCCTGCAAGACACTTCCATCACAGAAGTTGCCTCTTACCTATAAGCCATTAAATTCAGGAGGAGGTAAAGAATTTTTTAACTAACTGCAAGGAGGCATCAACAGTACATGGGAAAGGACAGGGAACAGAAAACTGTTCAGGTGATCTGGGGAGTCAGGATCTCTCTGAAGTGAAGCCAAAGGTGATTAGTGTGAACTTTCTGGTTACAATGTGTCATGGCCTTTCTAGGGTAGAGGGCTTGTTTTTAGCCTTGCTTTCTATTAGGCACATCATATTGTGTTTATTTAAGGCTGGCTTGTGCCTTTGGGTATTTCTCAGATGACAGATCCCAAAGAACCTTCCTTTCTTCTGTTGAATACTAGGAAGGGGCCTGGTTTGTCTTGTTTTTCCAGATTTATTTCTCTTCCGTTGCTTCCAGTTCAGGTATGTCAGTAGTATCACACTGGTAGTGAATCACAGCAATGGCAATATTTTAAGCACCATAGTTCACAGCTTGTTCATAGTGAAAGTCATGTCCACTTGCACTCTGTTCCAAGAGACTTGTGGTAGAGAAGGTCTACACAGAGGCCTGTCCCCCTACCTATATCATTTTGCAAGTGGAAGCATGATAGCTACCATTGTAGTTAGTACTGGGGTCTCCATGGGTTAAAACACAAATCTAAATGTCCCAAGTTAAGCTCTGGCTAGGGCTGGGACAGTCCCCACAGATGGTCCCAAATTGCTGAAAGTGTTCTCGTGTCACTGGGGGTGTCACAGGAGCTGTCTAGTAGCCCCTGTCTCGTGGGTTAGGGAGTGCTGCTTGTGCTGTAGCTATGTACCTTCCTGGAGATGATAGTGCCAGATAAATGTGGCTCTGGCTCCTAAAAGCATTCAGCCTTGCCTTGGACACAGCTTCTAGGAGAATTTGTTGGTAGCGGGGAGGAAGGGAGAAGATTGATAATCTCCTAGCTCTGTGAATTAGACACGCTGGACTAGAAGTTCCTTGAGAACCTTTCGATAAGGACCCTGGTCAGTAGATCATTCCTCCAGTTTTGTTGTGGTCTGTCTTCAGCTCTCGCTGCCTTTGAGATTTGTACCTGAACAAGGACTTTGGTCACCCCATTCAACAATAAAAATTGAAAGCTAGTTTCCTGATGGCTTTTTGCTTCATATTTGCTGCTGCCTCCCATCATTAACAGCAGTAAAGTGGCATGGGGTGAAAATCAGCACTAATTTGGGAGCTTGATTGCCTGTGTAATAAGCTTCTCTGTTGTTCTTTTGGCAGGAGCAACAGCTAATATAAATTTTTTGCTGTCACTTCTGTATGGGCCATGTACCAGCGTCGAAGTTAATCCCTCAAAATTATGTTCCATTATAAATCTCTCTTCACAGATGAAGTGGGTGCAATTAGGCAGAGAGGTCCAGAACCGTTACAAAAAAAAAAAAGCTCTGAAGAACAAAAGCAGTCTGCCTGTGCATCACAAAGTGGTGTAGCATCTTGCCAGTCATCTCCAGAAAACAGAATCTCCTTGGCCACAGTGTTCTCAGGGCTTGGTTGGAAGTGACAATATGTTCCAAGCTGACCAGGCTGAAGTTCCACCTTTTTACAAGGTGTAGGATCTTAGGAGTAATTTGAAGCTATTTGTGTCAGTTCTCCCTCATTTCTTTTCTTCCAAGTACACACAGAATATTTAATGTTGTTATTCCTGCCTGAGCCCTGGGAAATCAGAAAGATCATCAAGACCCTGGTAATAGGCTGACAAAATCCCCAGCATATTTAATTAGAGATTATTCTTTTGATGTCTGGGTTGATTTTGATGCTTGTGGTTTTGTGTTTTGGGGTTTGTTTTGTTGGTTTTTTTTATCAGGTTAGTCTTGGGTAACCTTCTGTATACTGAACAACTTCCCTGCTTTCATGAATGTCAAAGATCCTCAAGGTTTAAATGTACTACTGTGGTTAAATTACTTTCATTTTTTAAGTTTAGGATTAAAATCTTTTTGGCTATGGAAAATGGAAATTCTATCTATCTCTGCTGTAACATTCTGACTATTCTGGGCAGGGCTGTACAATGATTGACTTTCTACACCCAATTTAGTAACCCAGCTTAAAACTGGTGCCTGCTGAAAGTTCATTCTTGCCCCTTTCTGGAAGGGGATGATAGCAAGTGACTTACTTCCTGGGGGTGGGGTTTGTGGTGGATTTTGTTTTTGTTTTGTTTTTCTTTTCTGGAATAAACCTTAAATATATGAAACTAAGGTGCATTTCTATTCTTACAGAACACAAGCTTCTCTTTTCATCTCTGCCTCCTGCCTTTTTCTTTGGGATGCTGAGCAAACGCTATCAAGTCTACATTGAGAACGGCACGGGCTATGCAGAGAAGTGAAAAGTTTGTTCCAACCCAATGAACAGTAGGGAGATTCTCTTATTAAAAGTCTTATTAAAGATATTATGTGTGTGGCTGCATATACTGAGTTTTATCTACCTGTTTCTGAGCATAAAGCTTTAGAGACATTGGAAATCCATTCTGAAGTCATCATTCAACTAAACTTGACTCAGGTCAGACTTTTTTGATCAAAGGTGATAAGATTTTGTGTTACTTTCTGTTCACTGTCTGCAAACATTTGGAAAGGTTTTACTTTCATAAATATTTAGTATTCAGTATTTCAGTTTGAATTTTATAAAATTCACTTAAGAAAATGCAAAAACTTCACATTAAATGTCTCTTTTCTTACATGGCAGTCAAATATGAGTTACAATCACAAGGACAGGGATGGGGTGAACATGAGAAGCTACATCCAGTTTTTATCATAAAAAGCTCAGCATAGCAATATGGTTGGCCCTAGAAGGCCGCTTTATTTTGTTCAGAACTGGCCTGGTGAGCAAAGGGGGAAAATAAATTTATAAATGAGAGCTGCCCCCACAAAGTACTACTATTCTGCATATCAGTCATTTGTTGCTTTGTTAAATTCGACTGTCCTAAAGGTAAATGGCTACTTGGTGTGCGATCAGCTCTGTTCTATCCTCTTCCATGATCATAGAATCATAGGATGCTTTGGGATGGAAGGGACTTTTAAAGGTCATCTAGTCCAACCGCCCTGCAATGAGCAGGGACATCTTCAACTAGATCAGGTTGATCAGAGCCCCATCCAGCCTGTCCTTGAATGTTTCCAGGGATGGGGCATCTACCACCTCTCTGGGAAACCTGTTCCAGTGTTTCACTACCCTCATTGTAAAAAATTTCTTCCTTGTATCTAGTCTGAATCTACCCTCTTTCAGTTTAAAACCATTACCCCTTGTCCTATCACAACAGGCCCTGCTAAAAAGTCTGTCCCCATCTTTCTTATAAGCCCCCTTTAAGTATTGAAAGGCCACAGTAAGGTCTCCCTGGAGCCTTCTCTTCTCCAGGCTGAACAAGCCCAACTCTTTGAGCCTTTCCTCATGGGAGAGGTGTTCCATCCCTCTGATCATTTTTGTGGCCCTCCTCTGGACCCTCTCCCACAGGTCTAGGTCTTTCTTGTACTGAGGGCTCCAGAGCTGGATACAGTACTCCAGGTGGGATCTCACCAGAGCAGAGGGGCAGAATCACCTCCCTCGACCTGCTGGCCACACTTCTTTTGATGCAGCCCAGGATACAGTTGGCTTTCTGGGCTGTGAGAGCACGTTGCTGGCTTATGTCCAGCTTTTCATCTATCAGTACCCCCAAGCCCTTCTCCTCAGGGCTGCACTCAATCCCTTCATCCCCCAGCCTGTATTGATACCAGGGATTGCCCTGACCCAGGTGCAGGACCTTGCACTTGGCCTTGTTGAACCTCATGAGGTTCACATGGGTCCACCTCTCCAGCTTGTCCAGGTCCCTCTGGATGGCATCCCATCCCTCAGGCATGTCAACTGCACCACTCAGCTTGGTGTCATCTGCAAACTTGCTGAGGGTGCACTCGATCCCACTATGTTATTGATGAAGATATTGAACAGCACTGGCCCCTGTACAGACCCCTGATGGACACCACTCGTCACTGATCTCCATCTGGACATTGAACCATTGACTGCCACCCTCTGGAAGCGACCATCCATCCAATTCCTTATCCACCAAACAGTCCACCCATCAAATCCATATCCTTCCAATTTACAGAGAAGGATATTGTGGGGGACCATGTCAAAGACCTTACAGAAGTCCAGATAAATGACATCCATGGCTCTTCCCTTGTCCACTGATGTAGTCACTCCACCATAGAAGGCCACTAGGTTGGTCAGGCAGGACTTGTCCTTGGTGAAGCCATGCTGGCTGTCTCGAATCACCTCCCTGTCCTCCATGTGCCTTAGCATAGCTTCTAGGAGGATCTGTTCCATGATCTTCCCAGGCACAGAGGTGAGGCTGACAGGTTGGTAGTTCCCAGGGTCCTCCTTTTTACCCTTTTTAAAGGGTAAAATGATGAGAGGATATGTGTGTTCTCCTCTAACTTACATAACCTTCAGTGGGCTTGGGTCTCCTTTAGGCTGCCGTGTTCTCTGAACTGTGCAAGCAATCATGACTTATTGCTGGTAGACCCAGTATATCTGATTCTTCTTGCGAATTCAGTGGCTGCTGACTCCAAAGGAGCCTCCTAGACTCCTCTTGCAGTGTTTTGCCAAGTACCAGGAGGAGCTTACAGCACTTGATTACAGGCTGCATGTGTTGTTCTTCTCCTGTTTTCCTATGTGTTTTCTCAAAGTGTATTCTCCAAGCATGCTAAAATGTCTAAGGAAGGGGTCAAAGTGCTTTATATGTTAGAGTAAAACAGGGCTGAGGTCTCCACCCAGTTCGTACTCTTGTCAATATTGAGTTATTGCATCATTTGTCAGCTACATGTGAGAAAAGCGTAGGGAAACAAACTGTGGTTTTTGTAGACGATAGAATCTCCAACTGTGGCACTGAACCATGGAGTAAAACACAGACTAACAATGCACTGATGTCAGGCGATCTTGATGTGACCGAGAGAGTTTTTGTCTGTGAATACAAATACTGGAATAAATCACTAACTAGGTTTTAACAACCATGGTGGTTTTGGCCTGGTTTCTGAACTTGGAGATAAACAAAGAATGCAACACAGCATCTCGTTTTCAAATGTGTGACCAGCCAGCAACAGGGTCCTACATGTGCTGGAGTCTACCGAGATAAGTCTTGACAAGCTCCAAAACAATGAACTACAGTTGATAGCTGATGCTGGAATACAGGCCACGTTAACCACAGGAATGGTTTCCTCCTCCTGCTGTACCAGAACAACTTCAGGCTGCTGTTTAGGGTGGCAGAGAGAATTCAGCTGCTTTGCACACCAGACTGCTTGAGTGGTGAATAGCTATCGTACGCAGAATCCATCGTCTGTCGTGAGGGATGTGACTGTGAAGTAGCTGACTTCTGAAAACAAGCTTTCTGCAGATACTTTTTCCCACCCAACAAAAAAGGTCTTGTTTGGAAACGCTTTTTGGCTGCAGTCCTTGTGACCCCCTTGGGAAATGCACTGTGCATTTGACTTGCGCTCACCAAAGGAAAAAGCGAAAGTAACACAGCTGTAGTGATTTACTACAAAGTTTTGAGGCTAATTGCCTCATATGTTTAATTAATAACTGACACATTCTGTCCCTCAAAGAGCTTGGAGAACTTCCATCTGGACCCCTAGTGATTACAGCCTGGAAGCCATCCCTGTAATTAAGGAGCAGGCTATAGGAGGCCTGTTCCCATTATGGGCAATTATTGTGCTTGCTACTTTTTCCTTCCTTTCTTACGAAAGGACTGAGAAAATAGGGCTCAAAGACTAATCTGACATAAAACCCTGACTAAAGAGGTGCTTTATGCTACCGCATGGTAGAATGATGGGGTTATGTTTTGGTGCCAGCACTCTTTCTTTCAACAGGCTGTTGGAGGCAGGTTCTCCAAACAGCAAAATGTGTCTTACACCAAACTGAAGTATTTGTTGGTCAATATTAATTGCCAATGCAAGAAGCAGATTTTTGCAAAGAACTGGGCAACTGCATATTGCTACTGTTACTTCTCTGTCTCTCCTTCCCAACTAAGACTTTCACTAGGTTTGACAGCTGCTCATCTGCGAAGACTCTGGCTGGCTCAGAAGCCCTCAGAGCAGAGGATGCTGTGTCTTTAAGCCTTCCATACAGTGCTGAAATGTTATGACAGAGCATCTCACAGGGGGATGCGGTTTCCATGGCAACCCCACACTGTAAGATAAGCAAACTGGATTTTTTTTTTTTTCTGAGAGGTTCAAGAGCAAGGAAGGAATGAGGCGATCTGTCAGCGGGCGAGACTTGAAAAGAGGAAACCATGTCCATTAATCCTGAAGCCCTGGCTGCTTTGTGTTTTAATTAGCAAATGTTATTATGGCAGAGAGCACGGGCGCCTCACCCTGTTGTGGGTTTTTGAGGGCTTTTTTGTTTGTTCTCTTTTTACATCTCTAATTAAAAAAAGGGGGGGGGGAGAAGCTTTACTAGGGCATTAAATGAAGGTCTGAAATAAAGAGCCTCAGGATCTCTGTTCCAGAGCTTGTATCCCAAGCCAGGGATAGGAAGCGTAGCTTGCCTGGTGGGAATGATTCTATGATTCTCAAATTGAGAGTACATCTTAAATTTATTTTGTCTGTCTTGCCAGTGATGTTTAACAAAAATTGAAATCCCCCATACTCTTGCATCCTACGTATGTACCCATGGCAATGTGAAGTAAAGCAGGGGAGTTGTGACTTGCTTTTGTCCTCCCCAGCCTGTCCGGAGGCTCTACATGTTACAGAGCTATACTGCCTTCCCCTGCCATTGTTTTGGGGTAGTTGATACCTTTGGGATCAGTAGTTACCCTTACGTGAGAAATCCTCTGCTACCCAAATGCCACCGCTTGTGAGAATGCAGGACACTGTGCATGCCAGGGGAGTCAACAACATAACGACAAGGAGGGGGAATGCTTCAGCCTGTAGTGAGAAGGCAAGCTCCCACCCAAGCTGAGGTGGCATCTTAGTAATCAGAGAATCTCTTGGTAGCAGCTAGTGCACCAGCTGGGTAGGAAACTGCGCTGGTCTTGTAAATGTGCTGTGAGTAGGAGTTTATTATGGAAAATATTTTGACAACCTTTATTATTTTCAAACACTTCTATGTGTCACCAGAAAATTAAAGTAAATGTTATCCCAACAGCAGTCTTGTCTGCATAGTTTCCATGTCCATCCTTTATGGAGTACTGCCTTCTCCTTTGCAGGGAATTAAAGCCCACTGTAAATCTTCATGTGGAATGAAAAGAAAATTATTCTAATCCTTTGAGAAAGGAATACACCAAAGGCATTCTTCACTACTTTCCTATAAGCAGCAGTATCTCAGCCTATTTTTCAGGGTCTGGTGCTTACAAGAAATTCTCATAAATGTAGTTCCTCTTACTTTCCTGCCAATGTTGTCTTCAATGCTCTTCCACCATGATTTGTCTCTTTTGGTGGTGTCCCCCCCCCCCCCCCATTAGGGTGCAAAGTCAAAATGCGGTAGTGAGCGTGTGCTCCTCTGCTAGGCTGAATTTTTTCCACAGTGCATGGGATGGAGAATGAACTTTCTGTTCCTGTACTAGGTATGAGGATTTTTTAAGGGGGGAGGCAGATATCTGTGTCCATTTCACCCTCTAGCCTCACACTCCTCAAATACTACGTTTGTTTGGACTTATCTCTTTGTTTGCTCGTGCCCTGCTCTACCATTAGCTTTTCTGGGGATTTCACATTCATGAGCCCAGCAGATAGCATGGAGTTGCTATTCTTTATCAGGTACATAGAAAGGTTTGGGGATTTCCTTTTTCCTGCAATTTTTGCCCCCATTGTTATCTCCTGTTTCTTTCCTCTTCTGCCCAGGACAAAGCAGGTGCCAATACATTTCATAAGCCAGGAGATAAGTTTTATAGTTAAATATGGATGTTTTGTGAAGAGCATTTTTAATCATCACTTAAGTATCTTACAAGTGGAGGAGCATCAGAAGAAAGGTTTGAAAGTCAGCAGCATCAGCTGGAGCAAGGCAACGCTTGTGCTAACATACCTTACAGTCAAGAAGTTTGGGGCTTGCACTCTCTCTGTAGAAATTGTGCTTTCACATGCCTTTACTACCAGTGATTCTGGTATTCTGGAAAAAATCTCACCAACCAAGGCGTAAATGATGAAGGCACCGCTGGTAATGTGTTCCTGCATATGGGAGCTCTTCCATCAGGTTCAGTTTGGACACCGTCCATCTTTTTCCACTCTCCTTTGCCCACCCTGGTTTTCAGTTTAGCCACGCAACACTCGGTGGGATTTGCAAGCCTGCTTGCAGCAGGGCAGGGACTTAATCCCCAGATGGGAAAAAGCAACCCAGAGAGATGACTTATCCAAATAACTCAGGAAATCTGTGGTAAAGCAGGGCTTGAAACGGGGTGTCTCACAGGATCCGCTCTTTCCCACAAACCACTGGACTCTTCCTCTGCACTAACATAAACATCGTGTACTAATGCAGATCAGTGAGAACTAATATCGTAGGGAAACCCTCTGGTATTGAGGTATTGCACGGTACTGCAAATTGACTCTTGCAAAGCTGAGATCTTTCCCTTTCTGTTTGAAGTTGCTGTAGTTAGAATCTCTTTCAAATGAGCCCAAGCTCTTGAAGAAGAGTTCAGCAAAACAAGTTGCAGATTGAAATGGCCAAACAGCCTCAGAACGACTGTTCTGGTTTTAAGTACTTCTGCCTGAAAATCGTTTTCTCCTATGAGTGCAATCCATGTAGCAGGAATAGCTGTTAGCAAAGTTTGAAGTCAGGGGCCAAACAAATGTTATACTTCATGTGGGAATTCAGGGCTAGGGCAGAGTGGTATTTAGCCCCTTGCTGAGTGAACCATCAAATGCTGTAATTGACAATAAGCAGGGTTAGAGGCAGCTTAATTTCTTTGGAGACTGTTCTCTTTATTCCTTCTTCTGGCTGTGTGGGTGAATTCAATACTTTGGTGGAGATCAGCTTTATTTAATGTTTTGAGTTAAGCTGCCTCCATGCCCAAAGATGATTTTTGCCTGTATTAATAAAGAAACTGCTTTTGACAGCTTAGATCAGTTGTACTTTACTGCCAGCCAGCGCTGGCTGGAAATGTGGCAGGAAGGGGTTGTGATCCTGATGGCTGGGGCAGAGCAGGCCAGCACAGCTTTTGCTGCCCCTGGCCCCCCGAGCAGGACCTGCTGCTGCCTGCCTCTGCCCTAGCAGGAGAGCCCTTCGGGCATCTGCTTCCTAACGTGGATTTCTCAATTCATGCCATTCTGGGGTCTTCATAGTTTGCCTCCGACTGAGTGTCGTTAAACCCTTACACATCACTTGGGTTTCTTGTCCCTTGAGGCACTGCCAGCTCTGAATTGTTGCCAAGCAAAATTAGTCCGCCTGCTTCTCTGCTCTAAGCATCTCGTCACCCAAGCCCAGCAGAGCTTTGTTTAAAGAACGGAAATAATTGTGGTGCCGCACTGACTCCCAGCAAGTGCAAGTGGTGTTCACGTCATGGGGTGAATTAGGGAATGAAGAAGGGCCCAGGAGTAGCTGCACACCTCCTTTGGCCTGTTTGTCGTAGGAGGGAGCGTTTAATCTTTCAGCAAGCAGGAGGACTCTCCTGTGTCTGCCCTGGCCTTTTTGGTTAAAGTTGGTGCTCCTTAGCTTAGGGTGGAAAGGAGCAGCTGGAGAGTATTAGGCTCCGCTCCAGTTATGATTTCCAGAGGGCCAGTGCTCCACAGCTAAAGCAAGATGTTTTAACTGATTACTTGCTGACTCATCACTTCACATGGTTTCTTTCCCACACCATTTTTAAGCCCCACCCCTCTTCCTGGAGATAATGAATTACTTGTCCATCTGAGTAGTTTATTCTTAGACAATTCTTTTAGCCATTACTGTTTCACACTTACTTCTTTTCCCAGCCTATCAGTTGTGTCCAGCACCCACGTGGTAGGTGAACTTCTGACCATGAAGCCACTGAAATACAAAGACTTCCGAATCAACTAATGTCATCCATTGAAAATTCTCCTTCCCTCACCTGCTTGCCAGCCAAGCTTCCTTAAACCCTTTAGGAAAAAACACAGGTCATTAGGTTCTTAAGCTCTCCTTCCGTTGTGTTGGTGATCCTGAACTGAGTCTGTGTATCCACACATGCTAAGGAGCACGGGGTCTATCGCAGCTGATTTGGAGGAATTCTGCTTGCTACTACAGTTGCATGCTAGCTTAGCCTGGAAGTCATTGAGACTTACGAACACAGAGCTGTGCTGCTACTAATAAAGAGCTGCCTCTGAGAGGCTCGTTAGCGGGGCTGCCGGCAGGCACTACCCTGGTTACACAGGGACCGAGCGTGTGGAGCTTGGTTGCACCCTGCAGAGTCCAGCACAAGTGGAAGCGCACGGATTTCTGGGCAGCCAGATGCTTCTGAGAGCTCCAGCTCACTCTCTGTAGCATCTAGGCTTTCCCTGGCTCATAAAAGCATTGCAAGGAGAAAATACACATAAGACACCATGATCCTGGAGTTGTATGGGAGTGCACAATCTTGAAGCAAAATTCTCTTTCATTTATCTTTGTATTTGATTTGCTCATTCAGCACAGACCATGCTGGTGCATCCTGTTTACATTCAGCTCTGGTTTAGACATCCAGCATAATTCAAGAATGCTGTAACTGTGAATGCTTGGAACAAAAAAATTTTTCATCCTCTTTTCTACAAAATAACCTTTGGGTGTGGAGTTTGCCTGTTTGCAATAACTTCAAGGCTTTTTCTAGTGTACAGAAGTTTTTGAAAAAGAAAAAATGGCTGGGAGCTGTATTTATGTTCTACAAGTCCTAATAATAAAATAGCATTAATTTCTTTTAAACCTCTCCAAGCAATTTCCCCCAAAACTTCCCTGTCTAAAATTGTTTGTTAAAGCATGTGTGAATGTATGCATACTCTTTAATAAAATACTGAAGAAATATTTTGGTGCTGTGACAAGCCAGGACCACAAATTAAATCAGATGAAAAAAACTAGGTTGATATGTTTCATGACATAATTGAAAGATGCTTTGGAAAAAACAGAAAGAGGAGCCAGTATTCCTTCTCGATAAGGCCTCAGCATGAAAACACGAACAGCAAATGAGTTTATTATTGAAGCCACATACATCAAAGCCAAGTTGACTGAGAAACTCTCTGGCCTAACCTACAGTTGTTGTCTTTGCTATTATTAAATGTCATGTGGTGGTGTGCAGCTAAGAAACTGGGATATTTTTCCCATCTAGAGTTTTATAAATCTGATGAAAATGGTCTTGGCTTCACAAACCCCTTGATCTTTGCGTTAAGCCTGTATGACTTAAGTGAGCCACAGACCTCGGGCTGGCCTCTGTCTGGAGTGACTTTCACTCTTACAGAGCAATGGTGCAGACCCACAGAAAGTGGGGAAACACCAGCTTGAGTAGAAAGTGACCTCGAGGTCTTTGGCTTGTAGGTTAGAGAAAAAGGAATGGAGCATTTCTCTAAGACAAATATTTTCTTTTGGCTATTCCAGTCGATGTTATTTGTAGGGGGAAAAGGTTTTCTTCAGAAAGAGCGGAGACCAAGCGTATGTCTCCATTGTCTTCTAACTTGCAGAAGACCACAAAAGTCTTTGAGGAAAGCTAATTTTCTGAAATAGAAAAAAAAATAGTTTTGGGAACTGATCTTGATTTCCCTGCTGATAAGACCTGGCTAGAGCCAGGATAAAGTTTTTAAATTTATAAAAATTCAGAGACCTTTTCCCAAGATCTGTTCAACTTGAGTTTCTGTTTCTTTGAGAGGTGGGGTGAGGAAGGGAGCCTGCCCAGTTTCATGCACGTTCATTGATTACAACTCTGTAGTGCTCAGCTCTTCTCAGACCTCTAAAATCATTGTAAGTAATTGGGTTAAAGTCAACATTTATCATACTTAGTTAGCCTGGATCTAATCGTTCTTTCCAGAATTGTTTGCTGAATTGCTTGGCATGTCTAACCTTATCGGCCCCGTTAACTTCTTATCCCCATTTGACAAATCTAATCTCTATCTTTCTGCAAGGAGAGAGACAGGCATCCTTGGAGGCTTCTGTTACTTGCTTTGCAGCTAGCCAACAAGCATCCAGAAACTTTCAGAAGGATGCTTGCAGCTGCTAGAGAAGATTTGAAAAGGTTTCAAGTTTAATGGATATGGAAAGTAGTTTTTCTTGTCAGGATGGTTTCCTCGCTTACTCAGTTTTATCTGTTTTAAGTACTTGAATTTTGCTGTTTTAAAAACAGAATTAGAAAGTCTGCTAAAGTTAACAGATGTCAGCAGTCAGATATTGGTACAACAAGCCTAGGGCAAAGGGTAGATATGGTGTTTTGTGCCTTTCGCAACCCATGCCGTGGTGTCTTGCTTGAGACACTTTCCTCTAAGCTTATAAAATCACTCTTGGCTCTAGCTATTTTCTGAGAGTATGACTGAACCACTTTACAGGAAAACACTTGCAGTGTGGTGCCCGAGTTGCACCTGGGGACCTAGTTTTTCCCTCCCTCATAAACCTGGAGTGACATCACCAAAGCAAATGGAGTCACAGGGTTGTGAAACTGAAGTCAGCAAGGAGAAAACCCAGCCTATATTCTGTATCATATGCCCATTAAAGGCTGTCTTTGCTATGAGAAGTTTTCATGAACAGGAGGACAGAGGGGAGGTAGTGTCTCTGGTCTTGCATATCCCTTCCTTTGGGGATTTCAGGGAGTTTGCAGGCACACACTAATGTCTGCCACAACTGGCAGAAGTTGGATTCTCCCCCTCCTCTGCGTGTCTGCATGCATAATTTTACATAATTCATGTTATGATGCATAATGCTGTCATTTGCCACCCTGACTTCCAGTATGCTCGGCACAGCTTGGTGAGTTGGAGGATTTTTTGTTACCCTCAGATAGAAAGGAGGCTCATCCTCTGTGCACACTTGGTGCAGGGACCTTCAGAGAGTATGTTCCCTCGCATCAGGCACGATGGTCAATAAGTGATTAATCTGCCACACTGGCAGTGTACACTTTTTTTGTGCTTGAGTCTGTTCAGAAAGGCAAGGGCTTATTTATTTATTTATTTATTTATTTATTTATTTATTTGATTTTCAAAAGGGATGTTTGCTTGGATGTGAACATTTCCCCCAAGATCACTTGTTCACAAGTGAACAAGGGGCCTTGAGGCCCCAGGGAGGGAGCCTGGCCAGCAGTGCTCATCCCTTCCCTCCTGTCACCTCCAGCTCTCCGTGCAGTACCTGGCAGTCCAGTGACTGTGTGTATATGTGGTCCAGAATGCACATACCCAAATGTAAACCTTAAATCACAATTTGAATGTAAATGTCACATTTTAGACCTTATCTCTAAGGCCTCTAGACCTTAAATTCAACTCTCTGCTGGGTTGATGACTGTTGGTGACTGCCTCTGACTCACGCTGCAGCTGGGCTCAGGCAGAGCCAGAGGTGTTTCCTCTGCGAAGGTACGCAAGGACAGAGGCCCTTCTTTGATCTGGGCTCTCCTTCATACTAGGTATCTGAACAAAGACCAAACAGTGATAGAAATGTCCTTGCATTGCAGGATGCTCTCCTTTTAGTTGTTCTGGTATCCCTTTCTGCTCTCTTGTCAATTAAATAAAGGCATTAGATGTCATGCCTTAGAAACCAAGGAATTAAAATATGTGGTGTTTGCAGCCATGTTGATTTAGCATAGTTGTTAGCTACACCTGAATGATTCCCAGACGATGGGAAAAAAGAGCTGGAGAAAGAGACTTTGTGTTCAGGGGCAACAGAAGGTTGTTTGAATTCTTCCAGCACCAATATTGATGGATGTTTGTGGCTGTGGCCTGGGCATCCAAAAGTTACATGCACAAAGGGCAGATCTGACTGTTAGACCCAGGGAGGCTTTGGCAAAAACTGCAGCAATGTAGTTAGCAGCTGTGGCTGCATATATGGATGGATGTCTGATTTTTGCTTCCTCCAGCTCCCTTCAGTGGGAATTGAGGCAGGTTTCCTTCCAGTAATGTTTAGAGCACTTCCCTGTGGATAGATTCCCCCCCTGCTTTCATTCTGGTGTGCAGTGGGAGCGGCACATGATTACAGATCCAACAGCTTGGAAAAAAAAAAACAAGTCCGTTTGTTCCTATCTACTTTATCAGACGAAGGCTTTAGCTCATCCTCATCTGTGGCCAAGAAGTATGAAGTTTGCTTCTGCAGGATGGCTTGGCACTAGCGTGGCCAACAAACTGGAGCAAGTCTCTGCAATTGCTAGCCACCATAAAGGACTGATCTAGCAGGTGGGTATCAATCAGATATGAGGCTGCTATATTGCATGACACAGGCTGGGCACATAAAGTCACTACCCTGTCTATGTCAGTGTAAAGTTTCTTTCCATTTACCTGATCCTATCCTAGAAAATTAAGATACGCTTGCAATTAGAACCCCCAAATTTGGAGTGCTCGGTGGCAGCCCTATAGAGAGGTTCCTATCTCTACTTTTTGGGGCAATCACTTTAAAACCAGCACCTCCTTACAAAGGGAGAATCAGAATGCTTCAAACTCTCCTGGTTCTTTGTAACCTGTGCTCTGCTAGCTCCAAATAGTCTTTGAACACTATCTTCTTCAAAGGTGCCTTTCAAGTAGAGTGATTTGAAAACCAGGAGAGATTACCATGTAATGGTTTTTTTCTTTCTCGTTTTGGTTGAGAAAGTTTGAATTCAAAATGTTTTGACCGGCTTTGTTTTCAGAAGATAGTCACCAAATATAGATGTGTTCTCTTTGGTATAAGAAAGTAAAAAGGATGCAGTGCTTTGACAGTGATCCATCTGCTGATTGCCGCGTGTACCAAGTGTCAGGATGAGATTGATGGCCTTAGAATATAAACCCACTGAGGCAGGAAGAGTGCCTTCCTTCGCTTTTTTACAGTGCAAAGTGTGTGTATTGTCTGTGCTGAGCCGGTGCTGAATAATAATGAGTGACTTTAGTTAGCGTCTGAGCTGGGGGAAGCCAGGCCTTGCCAGCCAGCCTGGGGTTAGAGGCACTTGTGATTATTCAGCTCAGTTTGAGCCAGTGACACACATTTTGCCTAAATGCCTTAGTCTTTTCTTCCCAATTATTTTGAGGTCTAGGAAGATAACACTCTTTTCTGCGGATTTCTACGAAGTGGATATTTTTAAATCTAAAGCCTGTAAGATTTGAGCTTTTTTTTTTTTTTAAATCTAATAAGGGCTTTTGGCTAGGAAATACCAGTTAGGCTTGTGTTTGGAAAAAAAAAATTATCCCTAAAACAAGCAAATAACCTGTCCTTCTCCTTCCAATGTGCTTTGTTTTGAAGAGGATGAAGCATGACAGGATTTTGACTCTGTTCAACATCTAAAAATCAGAAAAGGAAGGGTTCTTGCAAAGCCTTGTTCCCTATCTATGTACACCTGGATTTTTCCCAGCCCATCTGAGTCCTGCTGTTGTGGATGTGTCCAACAACAGTGCTTGTCCGGTCCATCTAAGGGATGGCAGTGAATGTGCAGCCTGTCACCTGAGGAGGTGACCAGGGTAAGGAAGTTCTAATTCCACGTCTCAGCTCGATCTCATTTTAGATGTCCTTGAAAGTGTATATCTGCAGCAGTCCAGGACCTGGCTGGAGCGGATGGAGGAAAAGGATTAGGGCTTCTGCCTAATCCAGCTCAAAACTCTTGACAGCACCCAACAGAAATGATTCCCTGTCTGCTTTTGCAGTCTATTCCCTACTCAAAGCAAGGATTTGTCCTTGGTGATTACTATCAAGTAGAGAGCTGGAAGCATGACTTTCTATCACCGAACAGCTCTGTGTTTCATAGGTATTGGGAGGTTTTGTTTATTATCAGCTGTGTTTCATTTTAGAAACATGATCGAATCCCTGAAATAGAAGGCTCCTGTTTCCTTTGGGGAGGAGAGATTTGTAACTGTACATGTGGTGGCAGGTGTTTTCTGGCAGCATGTTTTCCTTTCACGTTTATCATTTTGACCAGGTTTGTAGCTGCTATTTGTAAAATCCTCTTCTCATTAGGCTAAAGCACTTCAGAATTTCAGGACCTTCTGCCTTTTTCCTGTTTTCCCATATTTCTTTTCCTCCCCAGCCACCTCCTGTTGTCTCTGCTCCGTACTGAACGAGCCCAGTTGCTCTTGCCTGCACCTGGTTGTTGCACGTTATCAGCACAAAAGCCTCTCTACTGAACAGCCTTGAGCAGAACAAGCTGTACCAAAAAGGTGATGGGGATGTTTTGCCAGGCACCCGACCTGGGTTGCTTAGCCTTGCTTGGGGGAGCAAGGTGGTGGTTTCTACTCCTCGCCGTGCTGATACCTAAAGAGAATTTTTGCCGCTTTGGTTCACGGGGGAGGCTGCTGCTCTGAGGGTTTCCTGACTTGGGCAGAACAGGCTGTGCTTGCAGATCTGTTGGGTGCTGTTTTCAGGAAGGAAAGACAGGAGAGAGAGATAACACCTACCTTTTGTTAAGAAAGTCCTATTTAGAGCTTGCTCTTCTGTCTTGTGTTGAGGATTTTATGAGTTTAGAGGAGCTTGGGTGCCTATTGAAGTTTGAAAATATGGTTATTTTGTTCTGAAAATATGGTATTTTGTTCTAAAGGCAATGTGGATAAAGTGCAATACTTAGTAATAAATTTTTGAGAGCTGAATTTCTTAAGGGAAATGAATTATTCTCTCTCTTGCTACTGTTTCTGTTAGACTAGGAAGACAAATTAAAGTGAGACTAGACCACTAGGGTTGCAATGTGAGAAAATGAGAAGACCCTCTTTGATCCCAAATGCTCAATCAAGAAGCATTTGCCAGCAATGCCAAATGGGATTTATTTGTCAAGTCCTAGACAGAGGCCAGCAGGGCCTGGAACCAAACAAAAGGAGAAGGTACAATACTATAAACTTGGATTCAACATATTCACTGTTAATCTTCTTTTACCTACGTAATATGAAGGTTATTAACCTGACTGCAAAAGAACCTACTGGGGAGTTAAGTGTCATGTGGAGGGGATTATTACATTTTGAAAAGAATTTGTGCTGGTGACTGTAACATAATAAATGTATTAGGTGCCTCTTTAGATCTTCTCTAAGTGGCAAAGAAGCATTGATCACCCGGTGTGATGGGGGTTGGGGAGCTTGTGTTTGATGTTTTAATACCAAGTCAGAAATGAGAGCTCAGAGTTGTTAATGAAAGGAGCACATATATTTATTATTATTATTCATTTTTCTGTCTTAAAGAGACCAAGAGGGAGTTGGTGCAGAGGGGTGAGAAGTAAATCATTAGCATCTTCACATTTGCACTGCAGATTAATCTGGGGAAATGAGGCTGGTAGTTTTTAAGCCTCT
This sequence comes from Theristicus caerulescens, assembly GCA_020745775.1. NCBI lineage: Eukaryota > Metazoa > Chordata > Aves > Pelecaniformes > Threskiornithidae > Theristicus > Theristicus caerulescens. Next base: position 26,199,673 of record CM036564.1, read on the forward strand.
TGCATATCTGCCAAGTGAACTTTTTAACTTGATCCCTCCTTTTACTTTTTTCTAACCAAAAGGCTTTCCACTTATGGGTTTAAAAGGCCACAAGGTTAAGCAGAAATCTGAAAAAATGATTTATTGTCTAAGTACCCTTAGCGGGCATTTTGGCCAATGCTGTATGAAAGTTATTTTAAAGATAGTCTATTTTTTTCCTTCCACTGAGCCTCTGAAGAGATGTGATTTTTTTTTTTGTTTTTTAATATGCCCACTCCACTTGCCTTGTGCTCGCTTTGCTGAACCTCACAAGGTTCTCAGTGCAAGAATGATTTTCTGATTGTTTCCAAGTAAATGTCCAGCTTGGGGGGCTGGGGGTCGGGGTGCCAATTCCAATATTATTTTATGCTGACCTCAATATTCACATTTTGTTTCTCCTGCCGGTCAGTACATAACAGGGAAATGTTATGTTTGACAGGAGTGGAGTGCAGATCTGAGCGAGGCTGCGCTGTGCAAGAGAAAGGAAGACGATGGCTGTTGCAATACAACACAGAGTGAGGGCTCTGGCTGAGGGAGCTGTGTTAGGTATTTAGAAATGCATCTTTAGCAGAGACACAAAACAGAGATCCTGACTGCTTATGAACACTAGAGATCCCCTAACACATGTTGCAACAGCAAGCGCCTTAGCCAGAGTATCTGAGGTAATTAGTCAGTCTGCCTGCATTCCTCTTGCAGCCTCAATTAATTATAAGGCTCTCTTTAACTTCTGGTCAAAATCGTTCTGTAGTGGTGTTATAGGATGTTAACCAGCTGCCACCTACTGCTTCCATCGATACTTCATAAATACTGTACAAAGGACTTGAAAGCAAGGTCTCTTGCTTGTAGAGCGCAAGCTCTACTCCTGCTGATCTCTTCCTCCCTGAGCACTTGGTCTAAGAAAAGGATGACATGATCCTGCCTGTACTGGCAGCAAATACAAATGCTACAGCAAGCAAATGCCTTAGTATGCTTCAAGGGGAAAGCTGTTCCTTTTAGTGTTTCATCCTTTATCAACTGAAACACGAACACAGGCGGGCAAAGAGACACATAACCAGATTCAGTGGGAAGAGCTGTACTGAAATACATCTAGTGGTGGCAGTTTCTTGGGCAAGGTTGACGGGGAAAGTAGGTTGTATCTTTTATTAGGCCTATTGATACTGTTGGGGGAAGTAACCTTTTAAACATGCAAATGTGGTTTCTCATGTCTGAAATAGAAGCATCAGCCTTCAAAACTAAATAAATACATGTTGAGAACACTTTCCCTGAGTTTAGCAAAGTTATGGTAATCACTTAGACCATCTGTTGGAGAAAATGTAGTTGTGAAGCTGGGATTAGGTTAGGGGTATGTTAGTGAGAGAAGAGGTAATGAAGTTGTTAGTCTCTTTAGGACAGAGTCAAGTGACCACTGTAAAACTCTTTGGGAACCGAGTTTTAATTGCTTGTTTTTCCTGGTGATGTTACAGTTCCTTTTTAAAAGGAAGTAAGGTTTGGTTTTATTTTTAAAGATACATTTTCTGTGAGGCCCAAAAAATGTGACATACTGGCTCGGTATCCTCATGACAGAAAAGTTTCTCAGTGTATCAGGAGGACGAGGCTGGGAGCTTCCTCACCGGCCCCCCTGCCTGAGCTGGGAGAGGTCCAGGGTGTCCCGCGCAAACTCTGCCTGGCCTCTGCAGCTGGGGCATGTGAGACAGTTATACTGGAACTTTATCCTGAGGGGAGGCAAGGCAAGAAGTACGAAGAAAAGAGTTAAAGTCAGTCATCCCAAGAAGTGTGGCTGGTTCCTAATGGCCAGCTGGCTGAGCTTTTCAGCCTGACAGCATCTCTCCTCCTTAAACACATCATGAAATGTTTTAAAATGGTTTGGATGTCATTATGACACTGGCATTTCTTCAGGAGGAGCTGTCTGTTTGTTTAAATACAGCCCCAGAGGAGGTGCTTGTTGTCCTAGGATTGCCTTTGACTGGTGACCCAAACAGGAGAAGAGAGTGTCCAGGGAAGGGACATCACAGAAGCGTGGCTGAGTGCTGGCAGAAATGTGATTAATCTTGACTAGACAACCGTGCCAGAGCCACTTCCAAATTGTTGGACTCCACACTTAACACATAGTGTATTTGTGACCACTCTCCTGTCCTTTTCAATTACCTTCTCTCTCTCTCTCAATTCCAAAGACATTAGTCTTGTTTCAATGCTTCGTTATACCACACTGATGTGCTCATGCAAGTTGTAATCTACCCTTGTTACAGCATTTACTGCCAGTGAATCTCATGCCGGCCAGGAGAGGTACAATTTGAGGGAAAAGCAGTATTTAGCAAAAAGTAACCATCTGCTTACCTTGCCCTGCTGCTTTTCTGGAGATATCAAGTTACACCTGAGAGCAAGTTCTTCATCTGGTCTTGTACCTGATCTGAAGGAAACAGTACGAGTGTTGGAGACCACTTGTAAAATATACAGGAAGTACGTTAAGTCTCATGGTTGTTAACATTTCCCCAAATGTGTAATTTATGGAAGGCTGTGGAGATGAGATGTTGCACTGCTGAGGTGCAACAAGCAGGGAGCTGTAAACCTTTTAGGAGAGGCAGGTGGTAGAACCCCAAATGAATGAAGATACGTGACCCAATGAAGAGTAACAAAACCCTCAAATTGTTTGGGAAGGAGGTTTTTCCCCCCTTCTGCTGCTCTCGTTTCTGTGATTTAGCAAACTTGGTTGATTACTCAATATGATTAGTGCCTCCTGGACCATCTACTGCAGTGCTCTAATTTCAGGTCAAGAGGAAGGGAATAAAGGCTTCTGTGTGAAACAGAAGATGTCACTTACCATTCTCCATTGTTATGCCAACAGAAGAACTGATAAAGCAAATGAAACTCAAAATTGATGAGAGAAGTAGACCATGAATTTGTTCTTAAATGTTGCAAAATCTCTGCAGCAACATTGGCTCCTGCCATTTTATTACTGAGGTCAAGGAAACTTAATGCTTTTACAAGACCTGTGGCTCTGGGAATTCTCTCCTTCAGAATAAGACCCCTCTAAAAATGTGTTTCCTGTTGCTCCTGGAGTAGATCTCTTCACAGTTGAACAGGGCCAGCTTTCCTTGTGTCCCTTAACCTGCTGTTTTCCTCATGAACTGGAAGGCTTGTGAAGTTTCCATCAGGAACTGCTGCTGTGAAGCCAGGGGACTGCAGCTTCTTGGCAGCCACTTGCCTCCTTTCCATGCAGTACTGTGGTAAATCCAACAAATAATTGACTTAACTTATCGGTGTAGAAAGGTCACCAATCTTCTTCTTCCAACTGTCATTTCCAGCTTGGGATCCCTGTCCTGCAGCTCTTAGAGAGCTCTTACGGATTCTTGCAGAATCCAGCTCTAGGAAGGTTTGTATTTTTTTTTTCAATTGAACAATAGTAGCAAATAATGTACTTTCAATTTTTAAAGGATTAAACAGGGTTGAGCTGCATTGAATTGAAGGTGTCACTGCTTTTCTGCAAATCAAGAGAATGAAATTATTATCTGGTATGACCACCTGCGAGAATGAGATTGAATAATGACATTAGTATATTCAAGTACAGATTCATTGACGTCAGATTTTGCTCAAACTTGGTGAGAGCGAATCAGACTACTTAGCCATCAAGTTTCATCATCTTGCCTCCATCATTCACTAATGGCTTATGCCTTGGGGATCAGCAGAATTTTAACTAAAAATATCGTAATACACCTGATCAGTTACAGAATATAATACAAGAAAGAAAATGCCTTTTCAACCCCTGGTATAATTACTTATGTCTCCTCATGATGAATCATAACTGTTCTTGTGATAGCTACATGAATAATTTGTAGCAATTTTAAAATATAATTTTCTATGTAAGTTCTTCTATTGACAAATTGTCTACAAATAGCTTATTGACTTCTCAGTTGCATGAGTTATTTGAAATTATTCATAGATTGTTTCTTGGTTTGCTGGTTGTTTACAAGCAATTCCTTTTTAGTATTCAGTGGCTGGTATTCAAGTGTTCAGCTTCCAGCTGCACAATTCAGTTTGTATTTTGACGTATAGGTCACACAATAGTATCTCTGCTCCTTGACTAAATGCGTATAATTCATAGGATCTAGCTTCTTGCATGAATATTTGCATTGAATTACAAAATTCTTATTCTGCAGCCATTCTTTAACATTTGTTTAAAAAGAATTGTTTCAGTTTCTGCTGGTAATCTTATTTACAAGAGTATTTATGGAAATACTAATACACAGTGGACATTACCATAAATGAACAAATTTGCTGTAAAGCTTCAGCTATGCACTCAGCTGCATTTTTATTACTTTAACTGTGTTTGACCATCTTCTTTCTATGATATTAAAATACTGATCTTTATAATACTTATTTTTCCCCTATGTGAAATTAAGAAATTATATGAAGAAGATCCACATATGTATTGTTAACAGTTATAAGCATTTCCTGTGGAAACTGCATATAGTGACCTCCATCCTCAGTGCTGGCTGCCCCCTGACTTACGTGTGTCCTTCCATCTGATTTTAAAAGATTTTTCCTGTTATATGTTCCTAGAACCCCACAGTTCTGTTTAAAACTGCAGTACTGTAAATATAAAACCAACAGATAAATAAAATCCAATGCTCTAACTGGACAAGCCAAAGCCATTAAATGAGCAATAGCCAGCCGCTCTCCCAAGTCCCAATCTTTGTTCTGTGGTCTCACAGATCCCTTTCTCCCTTGCCCTCCCCAACTGCCCCCCTTGCTCCAGAGAGAGAAGATAAAAAGATTGCAAGTGTGGAGGCACTTCAGTCCAAGGATTGCATTGCAAAGCAACGCAGAGAGCATGTTTGAAATTCTTTTATAGATTTCTAAAATAACAGTGGGAAGCATGCTTTCTTGCTGTTCAGAGATAAGGGAAAACTGCCCTTGAAGAACTGAAGTGTCCAAAATTAAAATTGCATTTCTGTTTCTTAGCACATGGACCATTTTGAAAATACTTCTATTTTTTTTTCTTCAGATATTCAAATAACCACAGTGTGAGGCATTGTGAGTCTGGCCTCTCTGGATTCTGTTTGCTCTGTTTCCCTACACCTCTCACTGGTCCCTGGGGCTCGGGAGGGTGTTTATTACAAATGAATGTTTAATGTCTGCCTTGAAGAGCTACTTGTCTGGCTTGGATTTTCTGGTTGCAGTGCTCTGGAAACAGCTGCAGACGGAGAAGGACCCTGTTGAGCATTATCTGGGCACAGAGAGAGACGCTCCTGCATCTTGCGGCTGTTTTTCGTGAGGGCTTTCTTGTCTTACTGGTTGGCAGTTCATTTGGCAGAGAACTTGGTGAGGAGATGACACTGATTATTTAGTTCGTCCTTCTTCATTGCCAGTTAACTCCTGGTTCAGGAGCCTGCTGGCTGAGTGTGAGCTGTGGGGCCAGGACGGTTGAAGGAGATCCCTGACTCACCTGGCCCTAGGTAAGAGCAGGACAGCGTGGCAGCCGTTCAAAGGAGGTACTGAGGAAGAAAAACTCATGGTGAGCCAAATGCTTCCTCCACCTGTCTTGCTCTGGAGGCTAGGTCCAAGGGGGAAGGAGGCCTCTGGTTCTAGACACTGGTGCTGTGAGGTTGCTCTGACTGCTTTCATCTGGGATGGCAGCTGGTGCCTGAATCTTAGTTGTCCTTCTCACCTGCCTTTCTTTTAAATGGAGCTGGTTTATTTTTTAGCTAGGAAATAGGGTGGACTGAATGCTTTAGCAACATGTATCTTTCAAGCTCTGGCAAACTCACTCTGAGGTGTACTTAGGTGAGGAATATGCATGCTACATCTCTATTTCATTACTGTCTTGAGACTGACTGGCTTGTGCCTCGGGAGAGGTGTCTGATGCTTTGCCTGGATGGACTGGAGCCGTTAAGTGTTGAGAAACCTCTCAAAGGCTGAAACCAATCAGTACCACCTGATTGCACCATCAGTGCAAAAGAGCAAGGTTTCATACCCTCCTAAGGCTTCGTCTTTCCTCCCAGTTGCTGGGCTCACTTCCCATGTGCCAGAAAACATTTCTCAGCTGGTGGAAATTACTTATTCATGGTCGTAGCTTGAGCTGTCTGCAGACTGCTGTATCTTGCCAACTGGTAGCCAGACATTACAGCTGACTTAAGTAATCGGGGATTATAAGCAGCAACTTTCACCAGGTGAGTCAAAGGGAACAAAGGTTTCCCCCTGGAGGAGCTCTCTTCGGTTTATCTCAGCTAGGAGCTGCTTTCTGAGGACCTTTAAATGCCTAACTCCATCCACAATGAAATGCAGCTGTCCAGAGCAGGTAATGCTCTCTTAGCGGCTACGCCGTAACTGTGCTGGGAGCCTTTTTCTGTGCTTGTGTGCCCAAGAGTCCAAAACAAATAATGCAGCAGAGAGTTTTTGTGCAGTTGATAGTTTCCTTGTCATGGTTTCCTGATTGCAATCCCTGCCTAATTAGCTGGGATGCTGCCTCCTCTAGACTCTTGTGGAATCGTGCAGTCAAATGTTAAGTGCTAGTAAAAGCTCCTGTGGTTGATTGTAAGGCCAATAGGCTGATTTTAATTCACACCCTGTCTTAGTCAAACTCTTTTACAGGTAGCGTTGGTCTTTTTCCCTGTTTCACACTGTTTCTAGTCTGGTGCAAAATGCTGAAGTGCAGATGTGCCATTTATTGAAATGCTGGAAAAAAAAAATTGAAGCTGAAATTAAAAAAAAAAAAAGCGTGGGGGAAGGTCAAGCAAAAGGTAAGGCTGTGTTCATTTTCAAGACATACCTTTGCAGGCAGCTCTGTAATGGAAAAGCAGAATGCATGATCTTGGTTGGAAGGAATAGCCCCTGCAATGGCAAAGAGTATTTGCAGTCCCATTGTCAGGAGGAAACCTGAGAGTCAGAATCCCTCTCTATTGCTCAGGCTGATAAAAAGTTGCATTTTGGCTTCCACAGCCTATTGCATGACCAGGCTCCAAAAGCAACACAGATAGTAACAGCAGCATGTGCAGTATTTTGGAAACACTTTTAAAATTGTGGGGTAAATGAGCAAGGCAGAAGTCCCACCATTTATTTCAGTGACATCTAAAAGTTTTGGGAATGGGTCAGATTTTTCTTGCTTCACTTGAAACACTTTCAAAGAGCCAGGTTTTCAGAAACAGCTAAGCATTTCTTGCCTGAGGAGTCCTGGATACCCAGATTGAGACATTTGTATAGATGCATCCCCAAACCACTGACCACTTCTGAAAACTTTGTCCTTCCCACTGAAGCTTCTCCCTATCCATCTGCTTGGGATCTGGTTGTGCTCCTGTTGGCAGACATGGAATTTTGCCCTCAGTTTCAATGGAATTGTCGTTTCCCTTGGCTGTCACTCCTCCTCTTGTGTTCAGCAGGCTCAGAAGTGCTCCTTCACTAGTTGCCTAAGAGTCCTCCAAAAGGGTATTCTCTGACAATATAGTGTTTTTACAACAGAAAACATTGTCTCACATTTTAATAACTGTATTAATAAAGCGAGGAAGAGATGTTCCTTTGCTGATGCACTGTGTCAGTGACCTAAACGGCTTGCTTTCTGCGGCTTTCAGAAGGGTGGCATCCCATTTCTCCAGTTCTGGGAGATCCTTTGGGAACTGGGTTCATTCAGCATTGTTGCAGAACCTGCAGAGTAATTTGTTCTGCATGTGACCTGTAATAACAATAGTCCTTGAGCTAAACTGCCCAACTATCTCCATGCTTGCAACTTCCATTATACTGTCCTGCTTTTGATTACTAGTTGTTTAGAGCTGTTGAATGAGAGGGTAGAAGAGAAAACCAGTGGGATGGATTGGGGGAAAAGCAGCTGATGAAAAACATTTGCAAATTGGGGACATGCCCTAGTAATGAAACCTGTATGAGTCCTCAAAAGCACCATCATGAGAAAATTCCAGCAAGAAATAAATAGCTGCCTTCTCCCTAGTCAGTCCATTCTGTCGTACTATAATTTTGCTGAATGCCACACAGTACAAAATGGCTTTAAGGTGCTTGTACAACTGAGCCTTAGCTAAGGAAAAAATTACCTCATCTCTATATTTCTATCACGTGCTGGAATTGCTAATACATTTACTGGTAGTCATGTTTCTTTTGGACCATTGAAAAGTTTCGACCATTTTCACACTGCATTCCAGAAAAAAAACTGTTAGATTTGCTCTTTCCTGAAGGTTTGATGATCGGAAGTTATTTCTTTTTTTTCTTTTTCTTTTTTTTTTAATGTACAGGGAGTAGGAGGTAAAAAGAAAATCATAGCTCTTAAAATATCACAATTTTCAATTTTTATTTTCTGGGAGTAGAAGAAAAGAATGGATGTATCCCTTTGGCTGGTGCTAACTTGGAATTCTTTCTTATCTTCTGCTGCTGTTTGTTTGGCCGACTCTGTACGTTCTTCATCTGTTCCAGTTACTGGCTTTCTGCAATGAATAGGTGCCTTTCTGTTGCGCAGAAAGAGTAAACCCTTTTGAGGCCTTTAAAATTTATGTTGTTAATATTTACATTCTGGCATCTGATTCCTGGTACTTGAAAATCTAGTAGCTATTTCTGTAGGGCTCAGCTCTTCATTTACTACAGTTTCCTGCCATTAACAGCCCTACTGCACAATGACAATATAATTTCCAACCAAGTCAGTTAAACTGTACTTCCATGTGTGGTGCGTGTCTTTGCTGGCTTGCATGTTCCAGTAAGTTTTCTCACTGGTATCTTTAGAGCTGCTCTAATGTGACTGACTTGGACAGGAGTTGTATTTGCACTGTACCCTTCTATAGTAGCCTTTTTTCAGAGGTTAAGTTCAGTGATTTGCAAAAATCAAATTTTTATTGTGGTTTATTTGCACCTATGCACAGCTAGAAGCACCTCAAATTCTATGAAGAAGGCAGTTAAGAAGAGCAGAAGGTTGGACACTGAGTGGCAGAGGTTAGGGTGGTGCAGCATGTGGGCAAGGAGACCTGACCTGCTTGGTGGGGAAAATAAAGAAGGACATAAGGGTAGAGGGTCGTTTCCTCTCTGTCTTGGAAAATCATCTTCCTTTTCTCTTTGCACTTATCAGTCTGATTTCATGTGCTGATCACAAGATTCATTAGTCCGAAGGGCCAAAACCTTTGAGCCATGTGCTAAATATTTGGAACAAGACGCATGGTATGTAATAACTTTGTTACTGTGGTCAGGAGGATTTAGGTGGAGTTGCAGGCACTGGAACGGAATTTCTCAAGCTTTTACTCTTCATTTCAGGAGGATAATAGAACAGCATTGCATATCCTTTTCCATAACTGGCTGTGGCTTTCTCCTTGGCCTTTACCATTTGAGTATTGGTTTTTGTAAGCTTTTTCCTCTTGAAATACTACTGCTAAGTCCTTTAAAATTATTGTATCTTTCAGGAAAAACAATCAGGTCTTAAGAAGCATTTTTTTGGGGGTGGGGAGAGTTTGTTTAAAGAAAGGGGATCTGAAGAAGATAAAGCAGAGATACCAGCTATGCAGAAGTAATGACGCATTCCAAAATAGAATTGAAGAGCTATACAGGTCCATGAAGTGCTCCATTCTATATTAGCTTTTTCACTGAGAATCTTTTGAGGGACCAGAATCACACACGTGTATTATACATAAAACTCTGTAATGCATAAAAGTGTATTTGTATCAAACACTGCATGGGGAAGCCCATGGCACTCTCATGGAGAAAGCAAACGACACTAAATTCCCTTGGCGGGAATCAAAGCCTTTCCAAACTAACCTCACTACCGGCAGATGTTTGAATTGCTAGTAATAGACACACACCCTTGCTGCACAAACAGTGCATGCTGCCTTGAATGTCTATTTTCTGTCCACCCTTGGATGCTCCTGTAATTCTGGGAACATGCTGCCCGAAGGTGTCAATGTGTCTGCTCAGGTGAATCTGAGGAAAGAGATACGAGAGGTAGATGAGAGCCTTAGAAAAGTATGATACAAACCAGCCAGATTGTCAGAGCTAACAGAGTGACAGCTTGAGTGTGAAAACCCAAGTGCTGTGCCCCAGTATCCCAGGGATCAGCCAGCCCTTTATTCAAGGGAAGGGGAGAGAGCAGCAACAGCAAACCTAAATTAACAGTTCAAGCTGACAGAAAGCATTCTTTCTGAGTCAAACCAGAAAGAATAACTTGAAAAACAGTTAGACTAACTGTTGTTGTTTATGCACTACAGATATTTCAAACCCAAGAGAAACTAAGGAAGTAGTGGTGCTTGTTAAAAGATGATGTAAAATGATTGGAAATTGCTATTAATAATGCAAATACTTCTGTTAGGCAACCCGCTTCCTCGGAGTAGGTAATTTAATCCTTTTGCTCAGGAAGTACCATTGGTTTCTTTTTCCAATAGGTTTAGGGCGCGGAGGGCATTTGGATTAATGAGAGGCAGAGATAGTGGGAAAATATTCCATTATCCTTAGCCTTTGGTAAGCCTGGGTAATTAGTGAAACCTTTGCAAGAAGTATCTTTCATTCCAATGTAATTGGAAAATAATTGTCTCATCTGGTAGGGATATTATCTGTGTTGATTGATAACACAGGTAATATATGAAACATCTGCTTCAGAGGTACATGCACTAGCGTGGTTCTGAGTTGGTCAGCTGAAGGCCCCGTGATTAGGTATATTAAAAACCTATACGAAACAGCACATACCAGCATTTGGTGTTCATTTAAAGGGGAGAAATTGGCCTCTTTGGGGCAGTTTTTGGGTGCTAGCTGAGAATTCCTTGTGCTCATTTACATCAGAATACCTAAGCCTCCTGTCCTTGAAAATGAGAAGCACATCAGTAGGCTGTGGACTTTGCTTTTAAGGATGAACTTTACAAGCTGTAAAAGAAACAACTTTCAGGGAAAGACAGGAGAAGGAGAAAGGAAGAAACAGTGATCTCCGTACTGAAGGAATAGGCTTGAGACTAAAGATGTTCCCTTCCCAGTTCTGTCACTGGCTTCCTGTCTGATTTTACCACCCGCATCTCTTTGGATTTCCACCTCCCATCTGTAACAAGGGAAATATTAGTATTTCCTTTTTTTCCTGCTTTTTGTCTGTTTAGGCAGCAAGCTCTTCGGGCAGGGGGCTCTTTCATGCTGTGCACAGTAAAAAGCTTGGTCCTGTGGGGCCTCATGGGACTCTTGTGATATGAATTGTAACAAAGAGGCAGGAAGATGTCCAAATGCGTATTTTTGGAAAGGTGGCCAGTAGTTTATTTTTTTCTTTCTTTTTTTTTTGGGGGGGGGTGGAGGTGGGGAGGGCAGACTCCTTTACCTTAGTAGCCAGGGAAGTTAATGCATTTCTGAAATGTAGCTTTTAGTAGCTTGGCACAGTTCATATGAAGCCCTGTAGGCTCCGTGGCTTCTTCATGGTAGTGATCCCCTATTGCAGTGGTTACATGAATGCATCACTGCTTGTCTTCTTGTCATTGACCCCAAATCAGGTAGTCGTTCCATTGCAAGGAATAGGAAATAATCTGCATTATTTTTTTAGAACTGAATAGTACTTGTGAGCGTTGACAGTTAAGCAGCCAGCAGTGTTTGTGGGAAAGTCAATAGGGTAAAGGAGGGGGATTTGGTCAGTGTCTGATCGTGTCATTTGATGTGCACCTAGATGTGTCCTGGCTGTTCACGCTTCCCCCAGCGTGTCGAATAAATCTCTCACGCACACACACACTTGTATATCTAAACACGGGTTTCGGAGGTGTGTCAGATCAACCTGGGGCATTGGACGTTGTGACCTACAGTCTCCCTGGGCATAATTTCTGTGGGAAAAAGTTATTCTGCTAGATAGGTATGTACCTTTCATTTCCAGGCGTCACGGTGATCTGTTTTGAACAGGGCAAACTGTGGTTTGCCCAGGGTCTGGTCTGTAACTGGAGCTGCATCTGCTGCTCCTGGGAATGCCAAACTTCGCATCTGATCTGGAATGCCAATGAGCCCATATAAAGCTGTTAATGTCTGTGTGAGGTTTTTTAGTCCTCATTACCAACCTGATAGAAAGATAATTCCTCATCTGCTGTTCCAACCTGTGGGATTTTACCCACTTAATTAATTTTCTTTCTTGTTAAAGAAGATCTCTTTTTATGCACAAGAAGCTGTGCTTGACTTGCTTTTGAGGGACTCTTCTCATGTCTGTATCAAAGGCACAGGGGCCTCAGAAGTTGGAGGGTGAGCCCTCGGGGCAGCGTGCCTGTGGAAGCTGAACTTGTAAGCTCCGCTTTGCGTGCTGAGGGCAAGCTCCTGGAGAGGAGCCAAGTCTGTGCAGCGGAGGGGACGCTGCCTTCCCTTCCCCGCTCCTCCCTTTTCCCACCACTCAGCAATAAAATGGAAGCTTGTGACATGACCAAAGGATAACAAACTGCATGCTGAATGCCTGCTGAGAGTTAAAAATGCCAGCCTACACCACCCTCCCCAACCTTTCAGCATGTCAGCAAGCTGTCTATGTAAATAAATACACATATCAAACAATAAGCAGATGCCTTTTTAACATGCACTGTTTCAGGCTGAGATATTCCTTTCTGGTGCAGCTTATCTCAGCATCTGTCAAGCTAATGCCAACTCCACAGCTCCGTTTCAGTTGTATTTAATGCACAAAGATTTCTGTTGTGGTAAGTGTAAAATATAATGAGGAATTGGCTTGTTTTACATCTGTTTTGGTATTACTTTTGATGTATAAAATGTTAAATGTGAATGCTTTGTGTTTCTCCCGATCTCTCTGTCAGTACATAGTGTAAACTCTTGTTCCTTATGCTTGATTAAGTGGCTTTATACAAGCATGTATATGATTGTAGAAGTATACAAGGATGGAAAAAAAAAAAAGTCGTTTGCAAAATATAACACCATTGGGGCCCCAAAGCAAACAAACATTGAAGTGGGGAGGAAGCTGTGATGAGGGATGGATTTAAAATAAAAATAAAAAAGCTCAATTCCAGCAGAGTCTGTTGTACCCCTTAAATCAAACCAAACTCAGGAGGCACAGAGTCTAAAGCCCCAAGGGTGTACCTTAGTACAGTGTTGTGGAAGGGACACCAGAGAGCTGCTAGGCTGGGTCAGATCTTGTCTAATCCAGGGTCTTGTCTCTGATAGCAGCCAGCAGTAATTAGAGAGAATGTAAGACCAGGGTAACTAACCAGGAGAAATTCCACATTAAGCTTTTGTTTATTTTTGTTTTCATATTAAAAATGTATTAAGCCCAGATGACCCATAGTCTGCTGGCTCTACTCTAAAATTCACCTACAGGGCTAAAGGACAGTCAGATCCCTTGGTGTTGCTGTCCCTCTTTGTCCCTCTGCATCAACCACAGAGAAGGTCCCTGTTTTTTATTGTCCTTATTCAGGTTTCGCACATGCTGCTGCCTTTGCTCTAGTCATTAGGAAGGGAATCAAAGGAATCACATTAACTAAAATAAAAAATCAGACTGTTTATGCAGGCAACAAGTCTTGAAGACAAGTATCTGTCAGGCTTTTCTGAGGTCTGCTGAGAGAAAGGGAAATATTCCTGCTGCTTGAGACAGTCTCAATTGGATTAGATGTAAACAAAGCAGGGAAGGAGGGGAGAGGCACGATCCCCCACTGGAGAGGAGGATTTAGATGACCTGAGATATCTTCTGTTTCTTAATGTTCCTTGAATAGAGATGATTGAAATCTCTCATCTGAGCAAGTATGCACAGAAGACAAAATACAATGTTAGTGACCCTAAATATATTAGAGCTCTCTGCTTCTGATCACAGCGGTACATCAGATGGAATAGTAATAGGGAACGAATGGGTTTTGCCTACATGGACAGCACTGTTCTTCCATAATGGAAAGGGAAAGTTGGTACTAAAAATGACATTGAATCAAATTTTTGATGAGTCTCAGTACACCTGCCTGTGACACTTTCCATCTTGTGGTTTCAGAGCACTTTACAAAGCTGAATAAATTAACGTTTTTTTTCCTCACTGTCTCCAAAGGCTGGGAGTTACTACCTAGTACTGCATGTCTGAAAGGACTAGGACAGCATTCAGTAGGGTAGGTTTCTGTTAGGCAGCAGACACTTTGTCCTGTGCAGAAGTATATGGATGTATGCATTTTGTACATGCAAGCCCTTGCACCTCTCAAATACTTGCCCTTCCCCTTTAAAGAAACCAGGATGTGGTTGGTATGTGTGTGTTTGAAATGCCAGGTTGTGCAGAGCGGGGAAGAGGTTTGTGAACAAACACCCACAGGAGGATGAAGCTTAGCTGAAAGTGTGTGAGTCTGCTAGGGACAGGGGCAAGGAGAACATCTGCCTGAGTACCTGTTTGGTGGGCCCCTGCTCTGCTCACTAGACCACATTGCTCCTCTAGCGCACGTAAGATGAATGAGCAGGGTGCAGAGCGCGCCTCGGCAGGGTGTCTCAGGCTGGACACAGCGTGCAGCGCTCCCGTGTCCCACGGAGCCCTCTCCCTTCTCCTGGGGGAGTGTGAAATAGCGCTTCTGTGGAGGGGAGCAGGGGGCTGCTGACAGAGGGCTGATACCTGTGTGCATGGCAGGAATTTCCTTTCATGTGGTCTGATGTGACATTAGCACTTCCCAGCCGGCTTGTTAGTGGCGTTGTAATCCACTGGATTGACAAATAAATGCTAGCTCAGCTCAGTATGGCTGTCTTCTCCAGAGAGCATGACAGAGACGGGGAGCTTCAGATGCGTGGCTGCAGCCCTGTCTCAGTGTCTTACAGGTCTGCTGGGTGGAGTTGCTGTGAAAGGACCTTCTCCCCCAGCTTTTCATCTTGACCCTGGAAGAGTTACTAAGCACCGTGATGCAGGGGGGGCACTGATGCTCCCTGGTGCTGCATGTGGATGGTTGGCATTGGCTTTGGGATGCTGGAGGGGCAAAGCAGCAAGGTAGACTGGGGAGGAGGGAAGTAATGCTGTGAAATGGATTTGTGTGGCGCCAGCTTCATATCTGAATTGGAGCTGTCAGGGAGAATGAGATCCAGGCTTGGTGCTGTTCTCCAGAGAGAAGCCGTTATGGAGCAATTGCTCTGTTAAGTGCTGGCTCCACCTCTGTGCCCCGGGTCTGGCTGACTTCTGCAAGGAGAAAACTGACACGATCTGGCATGATCCCTCCTCTTTTCCCACTGGCCTTTCCTGCCTTTCTCCAGGCTCTGATTTACCTTCTTTCGCTTGCTTATTGCTTTCACCACCTAAGCATCTCCCACTGAACCCTTCTCCTCCTGGCTCTGTTGGTATCTTCATCCCACCCTTACCTGCCTCTCAGCTCCATCACCTTGCCCTCTTTTTCATCCTTAATCTTTACCGGCTCACTCAATTCAGCATACAGTTGTACTCTAACGTCTATCCAGTAAGTGAACATGTGTGTGCATATTGGTTGCATACAGTACAGGAAGGGGGGTGTGTGTGTATGCATGTATGTCTTAAACATTTAACTACCTTTGTTTTTTCACACACTACTCCATCCTCTTTTCTGGGACTTGCCTTTGGGGGACTCACAGCATCTCTTCCCGGTGTTCCTGTCCTCTCCTGTTTCCCTGGTGACTCTCCCCTGCTGCACAGGGAAGCAGAGCAACTCTGTTGCTCCTCTCTTATTCTTCTGGAAATAGCCCTGTTCCTCCTCCTGCCTTCTGGTCAAAACCCTTTTCTGGCCAGTCTAAGTGGACTGGAAAGTAAGAAGGAAGATTTTGCTTTCAGTCCAGGCCTTGCCAAGGTCTTCAGGGTCTCTGCCAGATGCTTCCCCTCACCTCCTTCAGGTGTGCAAGAAAGAGTTGATCTCTACCTAAGTGGGAAGAAGTGAGTAAAGCAAGGTCATGCTCTTCTCCTCAGGCCTCGTGTGGAGGTGTGTGCCTTACGTATTTGTCATTGCTGTTTCTGACAGGTTGACCAGCCTGGATCACGGTGCTAGGGACCTGAAACAAGGACCCTGACTGATACACGTTTAGTACAACCTGACTTCTTGAGGAGAACAAGTATTTCTCTGAAGGCCTGCCCCCTCAAAGCAGCACACAGGTAAGGCAGACAGCGCTCCTAATGCTCAGGCTCTGCTGCTGCTGGGCTCTGGCCTTGCTGCAGTGGACTGAGCAGCGGATTTTTTCTATTTGTTTGGCTCAAGAGGCGCTTTGTCGCCTCTGCCCGCCATATCTGTAGGGGTGAAATCTTACATTGTATTTACAGCACGGGGAATGTTTTTCAGCAAAAATGTACTTTCGGAGGATCAAGACTGCTCATATAGTTGGGATAAATATAGGCTAAAAGTGTGGGAGGAGTAAGCTGAAAAAAGAAAAATGTTACAGATGAGATATTAATAAAACAATGCCTAGACCTCTTTTTCTAAAAGAATTTTATATTGAAATTACCTTAATTTAAATGGAAAGCTTTTTAAGAAAAGGAATAAAGCAGTGTATGTTGGGGGGAATGGGTTAAGTAAGAAATTAATTAAATCATTTAATTTTCAACTGGGCAAGATGTTTCAGGTCATCCAAAAGTGGGGAGAAAAAAAAAAAAAACAAACAGAAAAGCCCTGCAGTTCTAATTGCAATGACTCATGGAAACCAGATCTAGAAAAGATGAGGCCCTTTAGTCCAAAACCTTAATCCCCTACTAGCATGTAACATCGTTCCCAGAAGCGTCTACCAGTCCTGTTTTAAATGATGGGATTTTCCCTTGTCCCCTTGGGATACTATTGCACAGTCTAATAGAATTAATCTGCTTACTTCTCTTTCAACCCCTGACCACTGCAGATGCAATTAGTAGTAGGCAATGGGGGGGATTCTGTTTCCTATGCTGTATTATGGAGACTTAAGGCCGTATTGTGTTAAACCAGGCATCAGTTGCAAGTGTGTATGCATGAGTGTGGCTTATCTGTCAGTACTCATTACAGCCCCATAAACGTCTCTGAACTACAGAGTCCTCAGACTCAGAGGAGCTTTTCTACAACAGTAATTCAAGATCTGATAAGGCACAGACTAATGTATTTGAATGCCTGTGAGAAAGATAGTATGATTGGAAACTAAAGTGAAATGCAAAGTCATATGCTGCTCATGCTAGAGACTCTCAGAGGCAATTTACTTCTCTGTTTCTGGAGCATTCGCTGGCCTCATTTTTGACTTCTCTCTCGCACAGTTTGGTAGGAACTATATGAAATAGTTTTTTGCTGTGTGTGGTACTGCTGGAGGTACCACTGCACCTTTCCATCTGTGAATTTCAGGGTTGTCTTAGATGAATTGTGAGATTCTGCTGATGTTTACTGAAAGGCTCCAGTCAAATAACCAGATGAATATAAAGTCAAATAAATTGGAGATGGAAAATTGTAGCTGGTCTTATTTAGACTGTCTCCACTCAACACAAAGTAGAGCTTCCTTCTGTGACATTTCACCCATTTTGCTCCTTAAATTTGGAAAAGTTTTAGAGGTGGGAACTGTTACTCAGTTTCTAAAGCACATGGATGGAGTTTTGACCTGTTCACACTTGCAAACTACAGCAATGGCTGATCTGTACAAACTCTTTGTGTGGACACTTGGATTCATCCACTTCCAAAGTCAATTAAAAAACACATCCTAATACAGAAAGCAACTGCAATATAATTGCTATTGGATGTTTGAATGAGGCTGCAATGTGAAGCGCGGCGCGGGGTCCTGAAAAACTGCGCATGTGCCAGCCTTCCACATGGGCTGCGTCCAGTGGCACAAAAGGAGGTTGCAATCCTGTTCCTCCTCCCAATAAATCCCTGGCTCTAATGTGCTGTAGCTTTTCTGGAGTATTTCCTCAAATAGCCTAAATATAAACTTAGCCACTGGTCCAGTGTTTCATTATCAAGATAAGTTAATTAAGCCTATTAAAATTTGACTAGATTGCCTGTGTTTGTTAAATCAGAATTTCTTAAACACTGAAGATTGAGTTGCGAAGCTTTGATGTGTTCAATGAATCCAGTGCTAATTTGCCCATTGTTTTTAACCAGTTGAAATTCTTTTCCAGCTTGGTGCTTGGCTGCTTCATGTGGTTTTGTAGCATACTTTAAAGGATGGGGAGGTGGTGACTGAAGCAAGGTGTAATGATCCGTAGTGCTTTAGATCATCTGCAGCTTATGTTCATTGTCCCTGCTTTTCTAGTCAAGCTTTTTTCCAGTGAAAGTGTCAGTAAACCAAAGGAGAAAGGTACCGTTTCTCCTCTGCTCTTCCCCTTTTCCCTGAAAGTTTATCTTGCTGCTCGCTTTTTAAAAGCACTGCATTAGCTGGGGGGGCTGTGAAGTAAAAGGCATGCTTTAAATACAGATGCTGGTGATAGTCCTTTCAAAAGCTGTATTTCTCAAGCTGGGAGCTATTGACCCCTTTCAGCGCAGTCACAAAGAAATCCAAGAGGAAATGGAGGGTGAGGGCCAGCAGGGAATATATATATATATATATAAAATTTTTTTCCCCCAAGTCATCTTCTTACTCCATCCCCTGCCAGGCTGGCTATTGTTTGAGACTCCACATGGGATACCAGTTGCCATATACGGAAAATGGTATCACGCTACATTCTTTCTAAAAATTGATTTTTTACAGTTGCCTTTTTTTTTTTTCTTGCTGAAAGTTGTTCTGCTTTTGTGGAAGATCTGGGCAAAAGGAAAGCGGTAGGCTACAGTATGCATGTATATGGTCTTGGTCTGTGCAAAAGATTTTGCTGCGGCTCTTTTATCACGGTTTAGGTGATTAGGCAAGGCAGCAATAGCAAATGAGGTTCGGCTTCTATGACAGGAGCAGAAGATGTTGCTGTGCATTTTCCTGCATCCTGAACTCAGTAATAATCCTCTGCGCCTTTTGATTTTTCTTGCTTAAGAGGATGCTCAGGCAGTGGGACAGAGGCATGGAGTGTCCCCTTTGTGTCCCTCTTCAGTCACAATCTACCATTTATTCAGTGTATATTTCCAGTCCTGATGCAAGCACACATGGACTCTTACAAGGGGATCCTGCCCTTTCCTCCCAGGGTGTTCCCTACCAGATTGTCCCTATTTCAGTGCTTGAAATTTTAAGGGGTGAAAATCTCTTTCCAACAGAACTTTATGATATGTGATCGAGAGCTGGGACAAAAACAGTGCTACTGAACTGGGGCTTCCATTCCTTCCCGCTGCCTGAAAACGTGGTTTATGAAATGGCGCTAATCCTCATGGCACTGTGTTAGATGAGGACATGAGGCTGCAGACACCTGAACCTCCTGCTCCCTGCTTGTGCTTTCTTCATTCCTGCTGCTGTGCTGAATAAGTGGTGTGCACCAGTTTGGGCCACTGCCTTCTCCTGCTCTGCTCAATGACCAAGGCCACTGCTGGGGATGACCATAGTCCAATTATCCCCAAAGGCAGCTGAAACATTTGAGCCCTCAGGAAGCAAGGCTGCATGCAGCAGTAGTTTAAAGGCTGAGTTGCTTCGCAGGCAACAAGGGGTGGGTCAGAACATGTGCCAGCTCAGGAAATGGCCTGAAAACACCCCTGAGGTTTGGGTTTTGTTTCCTGGTACAACCGTCAATTGTTGGTGAACAGAAACTGCCCACTTTTTGGGAATAAGTCTGAACTCCAAACAAATCCACTTAGCGACTTGTGCAAAGGAACAGCTGGAGGAACATGAGCATAAATAAGGCTGAATCCCCTGTCTCCAGAAAGCAGAGGCAAGAGCCTACAGTGGGAAAAGCATAGGTCTGGGAGCTGGGAACACTGCCAGCTCTTGGAGAGGAGAGAGTGGGTGCTTCTGCATGCATGCATGCGAGTTGGACACTCTTCCTCTTGTATCCTCTTGTATCAGTAATTGGGATACAGTCCTTAGCGGTGCTTCCTGTGGTTGCCATCACTTCTGACTCCCTGTGATGCCCTGTTGATTCTCCCTATAAAAATCGTTCAGCAACTGATAATGTTGCAGACTTCTCTAAAAATAAATGCAGATGATAAAAAAAACACTCCCTCTTAGAAATATCAGCAACAAATTTTGGGGTTCGTTTACCACAATCATGTCATAATACTCAATCTGTGTTATGCTGAGGTGTGATTGCAGAAGTGTATCGTATTGAGAAAGTTCTAATTTTCTTTAATTTTTCTTTAGACTGTGAGTTAAATTGTTCGGAGAAGCTGTGCTACTCTCATACCTCTGCAAAATGAGTCTCCAAGAGAATCTTCCCGTATGATAAATTGTGCTTATACTAGAGATACAACTGTGGAAGCCTCCTGGGCTTTACTAAGATGCTTGAGTTTGCACCAGTAAGGCAGGGGAATGTCCTCACATAGCTTTTTCTTCACAAAAGATAATTTGGTGCCTCCCAAATGCTGTCTACTGTGGTATCCGAGAGGACATATCACTCACAGCGAGCGGTGTGGAACGATGCGATGCCCCATGTGCTCGGTTCTCAGATTACCAATGAAACAGCTAACGACTTTTGACATGTACATGCCTGTCGTTGGACGTCTGAGTTAACATTGTGCAGATAAATGGGACGCTCCTCACCCGACAGCTATTGTTTCGAGCTCTCTGCAGACTCCCAGACCTCGTGTTTTGGTTACAGTCTGCTCGCATTTATATCTGTCCTAATAACTGTCTTGGCCAACGATGATATGTTTGTTACATGCACATTTATAAGTGAAAGATGAGCGTAAAGGGTGAGCGTCAGGTTGGCAATGCATCCAGAGGGCAGGCAGAGCATGTGCTGCCAGCACTGTTTCAGTCTCACTCCAAGTGTGCCCGGCAGTGGCCAGCAGCCACCTGCGGGCTCCCGGAGCTGAGGAGCCCCGCTTGGGATCTCGGCTGGGGCAGCAGGAGGTTTCAGCTCTTAATTTCTGCTGCTGAAGGTGCTGTAAGGTAATTCATCAGGCTGTTAAGTGGCTGCTGACAATGTGGTGCATGTTTGCTGGTTCTGTCTCTTATGGGTCTAGAGGTGACACAAATAGCCAGAGGGCTCAAATGCCGCCACAGCTGACTCTGCCAGAGGTGGATTGACCCTCTGAGAGGTATTGCCCCAGACACGTGGAGTTGGTGCTTCTGATGTTAACCATGGCACACGTGGGGACTGGTTTTGGCTGTGTGTGTTTTCCTGTGGAGCCAGGAACTTGTGTGACATGTAAACAATAACGAAGGAGGAGGAAATAAATTGTCATTAGAAATAGAGCTCTCTCTCAGTTCCTATCACTTAGTTCTAATGCTACAGTAGTAATTTAAAGCTTTTTTTGCCTGACTATATCATGGGTAGAGTGCTTTGTCAAGGGAAAATGGGGTTTACCCAATGTGACAGGGCAGGAAAGCAAAGCTGCCTTTCATCGCCGTGCTGAGTCCTGCGGTGGAGTGGCTGAGATGGTGTCACTCAGAACAGCAGTGAAGGCTTTGCATCGCTTGTTTTGAGACCTACAGAAGTACATTTGCTTTTGATTTGTGAATTTTGAAAAATACTGAGTGAAGCCGGGGACTTAGTTTAAGAGCTGCTAGAATTACTCTCTCGCTGTAGAGATTTCTCAGGAAGCAAATATATAAGAGGGGTATACGTGCATGTACTTGAAGCTTTTTTTCATGGGCTTATGAGTAAGAGCTGGGATCAGTGAAAGGTGATAACTATTAAAATCAGTAATAAGGATAGTATTACCCTATCAGTAGTGAAGCGGGTTTGGGGAGTTTTTGCATTCAATTACTATCTTTGCACCTAGCCTGCATTCTGGGGGTGGGAAGTAGCTTGGTTCCTGTCTGCCTTTCTTCCCCATCTATATAAGGATGGTAATACAGCTGGTAAGTTTTCTCTTGTAGAAAAAGGTGATAGAAGTATTTTATTTTTTGCAGAAACTGGTTTTGTGAAACTTTGCGTTCCTTTTCAGAGGAACCTGAAGATGAAAATGTTTTCATTATGGAGGGTTTATCTTCATTTTTTTTCCTGTTGCTCCTCCTTTCTGTGACAAAGCAGGGATGGGGCAGGGAATTAAAAAAGGAAAGAGGTAATCCAGAAATTCCCTCTCCTCACATGAAAAACTGCCCATCAAAAAATGTCTATATATCTTACACAAAAAAAAAAAAAACCAGTTGACTTTTAAACTTGCAGAATATGGAAAAGGTTATTACTACTCTTGAATGCCCTGACCTGTTTTAAAGCTGAGGTTTGTTGCTTGCATTGCTGTGTCTAGTGCAAAATCTTGAGAGCTCTTTTGTGAGAGGAGCCTACATGTAGGTCAGCTGCTGGCCAGGCTTGTGCACAGTAAAGATAATGATAATCTAATGGCTGACTTGTCCTTTGTAAAATGACTCATTCTCTGGTTAGCTTCTGATGGATGTGAGCTGCATCCTTGGCAGATGTTACATTTGTTGACAGTACTGGCAGATAAGAAACTAGGAACTGAACAGCCTTGGACATGCTTGTGCTGGACGCTGAGGGCTGTTCTCCTCAGTAGCATGTGGCAGGAGCGGTAAGGTGGAGATGACGTGCAGGCATTTTGTGGCCAGATGACGTGAGGGGATATAATGGCAGTGCTCTGCCTGTATTTTAGCTTCAGTGCCCAGCATAGTGAGGTCTTGAGCTGAACAGGGGACTGGCTGCAGCTGTTACTTTTCTGAAAAAGTGGAGCACAACACATGTATGACTGGACCAACCCCCCGCCCCCAGCAGCATGTGCAAAAACAAATAAATTCCAAAGAAGTCTGTCTAAGCAACATAAACTTCCTTTTTTAATCATTTGTGGAAGGTTTATTTTGAAATCCCCCAACACTCACCAGGTGCTAATTTTCAGACGGCCTGTAGCACTGGCTTGAAATTTTAAAGTATATAGGAGCTTTAACAGGCTCAGTCCCTCCCTGCTGCATGGCGCGAGCCAGGCCCTGAGCCCAGGAGGGTAGGAGGAAGCTTTTCCTGGGAACTGGCTGTTCTGGAATTGCCATCTCAAACTGCTTCTGGCACCTTTCCCTGGTGACTGTTGATGACAGGATATTAGATTTTATGGCTACCTGACCCTCTGGTTTCCCCATGTTCAGCGGCAGGGGTGGTTATCAGGCTTGGGCATTCCTGCCTGCTCTCTGGGTAGCCCTTGCTGATGCTAGAGGGAGACAGATGGACATCCACTGCAATACAGATGACATGTATGGCGAGGCAGAATTTGTCACTGACTCCTCAAACTGACCTGGACCATTTATAACCTCTGTGGCTGCAAAGTACATCCAAGAGTACATTTCAAGGAGACTAAAAATAATATCTTCAATTTTAATTTATTTCTCCCACAAGTATTCAGTCAACAAGAAGGAAAGGAATCAGTTTGTCCTTTTTTTTCTTCCCATGCTCTCAGAATGGAGCTGTAAGTTTATCGCAAGTTATTGGCCTGTTAGTTATGTTGGCTTAGTCTATGGATCACGTTACTGGAAAGTGGAATCACTTGCCAGAACTGTCTTTGCTTTTCCATTTCCCTTTCCATCTCCCAGTTTTGTATGTTATCTGGTAGCAGCACTGAAGGCCAAACTCTCACTGAACTGATTGGAACCAGGAGTTGGCATTCCGCTATTCCGTCTCCTTCTGCCAAAAGCCAGTGTTCAAAATAAAGACTGTATGTTCGGACTACTTATATGAATACAATTTATGGTCCTTTAAAATACCTGAAGATCAGTATAGCAAAGCCCTGATTCTCCTAGTGACTTAGCATGACCATATGGTGGATAAAGTTGACTATATTCAACAAGTCTTCATCCCAGGAAAAGGGGATAAGTGATCGTGGCTTTTAAAAAGGAGTAATGAAATGTTTTTTTGTTTTTGTGTTTGGTGTGTTTTTTTTTTTTTTTTAGATGTAGCTGGAAATGACTCATTTGGAACAGCTACATGTAAGTGTAAACCTGAATCCAGATGTTTAGGACTAGCAATATAAATCCCTCAGGGTACTCAGTAGTCCCGCGTATTAGGTGTACAAAGCTAAAAGTGCTGCCTTAGCTGCTTGAGATCTTGGTCTTTTGCGATGTGTTTTTTCTATTGATCAAGAATAACGGTAATTGATGAAAAATGTAGCGATCTGATGTTTCTTCTCCTGTGATCAGAAAATCAGCTGTGTGTATCAAGTCTGTGAATCACGTCTCTGTACAAGATCATTTTTATGAAAGACAGAAATTACGCAAACCTTTTTTCCAAAATCTGCACAGACACCATAAATCTTCATAAAATCAAGCTGAAATTAAGCAAATAGTTTCAGTCAACAAAAGGGTTACATATATATTTGTAAACATCAAAATACTTCCAGATTTTTTAATGCAACATATTTTTGTTTTAGAAATGCCAAAGCTGATCCTTTCAACATTTAAGAATGAAAACCACATTTTCCTATTAAAATTTGATCCAAACTTGTTATAAAAAGAAGTTTTGGGTTGTTTGCTGTGGTGTTTTTTTGGGGGGGTGTTGTGGTTTGTTTTGTTTTTTTAAGTTAGGAAATACAAAAAAATAAAGTTTTGTCTTAGATTGAACAAAACTTTGGGAACTTGATGTGAAGCAATACCTTTGTATTGTTTTAAACGTTTCAGAAGAAAAATCTTTCAGTTCAAACTGAAGCATATCTTCCCCTCTGTTTTTTTTTTTTTTGGTTTTGTCACCCAAACAACAA
Source organism: Theristicus caerulescens (assembly GCA_020745775.1). Classification (NCBI taxonomy): domain Eukaryota; kingdom Metazoa; phylum Chordata; class Aves; order Pelecaniformes; family Threskiornithidae; genus Theristicus; species Theristicus caerulescens. Next base: position 26,224,221 of record CM036564.1, read on the forward strand.
AATCTGTTCATCTTGCTATGTACTTTCTGGTGATACTGACACAGAGTAATTTTTCTTGGTTTTTGCTAAAATAAAATTTGTTTGTGCGCCATTCCTGGAAGAGTTTGGGGTTTGTCTGGCAGGAGAATGACCATTGGAGCATTACTCTTGCTTCTGCTGATGAGTTGCTTTTGTTTCTTGTAGTTGCAGGTAGTCTGTTTGCTGTAGCTTTTCTTGTTCTTATTTTCCTGTCCACCTCTGAGTTACTGAATACTTTCAGCTGCAAGTCGAGGAATAAAGCCTGAGTGCTCATAGTTATCATTAAATGTTTTCTTTGCTAATTCTCTTTTATTGTGTCCCAGTTACTTGCAGCTGAGGATTGAAATGACTGCCCTCAGCACCAGCAGTAGGCTCTGCTTGAAACCTCCAAAGGATATTGTTTATAGTTTGCCTCTCTTGCCTGTATCCCTCGTACGATGCCTTCCCGAATGAGCAGCTCTCTCCTCCCCATCCCAAGTGATGCTATTACTGAGGAATGTTGGACGGATACCATTATACACATACTGGAGGTGCCCCCAGATTTGGGGTTTGAGCTTGATTTAAAGGGGAGGAGATGCGAGAAGAGAATGTTGTTTTTAGTAGGGACCCAGACTGCAGTGCTTTACAGAACTGTTTTAAATATGCTCATCAGGCAGGGAGGTCTGTGGATGCAGGGGAGGGCTCGGCGAGCTTTTCAGATGTTTCCATGCACTGCTCAGGGCTGCTGTCCCAGGCACGTACTTCATTAATGGTTCTGGGAAAGGCATTCTGGGAATAATCAATCAGCATCGCCCTGGGTTTCTTCTCCATCGGAGCTGCTCTGTTGTGTCTTTCAGTGCTGCTCACGAGGGATTGTTTTGCACAGACTAGCACCAGGCAGAAGAGTTTGGTCTTGCAATGGGCTAAGCCATCTGGCTTGTTTTCTCTAAAGCACTTAAATGGGTGTTTAAAGTTGTAGGTCCAGAAGAAGCCAGTGGTGGTAGGGCTTTGCTGAAGTGTGCTCTGAATGTCTCAATGGTTTCCTAGATCAAGATTAAGTTTTTCCCTTGGATCTTTGCTGTCACCTCTGATCTGGAGCACTCCTTATCTCAGAAAGGACCTCCATGCTTCAGCTTTGCAGGGCGGCTGTATCGCTGACCTGCCCCTTTCCCCGTCTTTCTTCTGTCTTTCCTCTTTCCTCTGCCTCCAGATTGTTTGGTGCAACTCAGCTCTGCCACAGTGGACTGCTTATTGTCTTCTTTCTTTTGCTGAGGCAATGTTACAAATGGCTTTTTGCAAAAAGGACATGTTGGGAGGGAAAGGCTGTAAAGAAGATTTATGTGAGCCAAGACAGTCTTTATATGTGTAGAGAATTTTGGGGAGAAAGCTGGTTTGATGTAAAAGATAAAGAGAACTTTGCCTTCACTCTGAGTGAATCAGTGGGCGAACTGGGATTGAAATCCAGAAGCACCTGGTACCCGGGTCTCAGCTCACGCTTCTGACTTAAGCAAATTGTTGTAACACTGGTGTAGTTGGCTGGGGAGGACACACCCTGTATTGCAAAGGATCTGGCCTTCTGGCACGAGAGCTGCCCTTCACAGCAGTAGTGGGAATTGCATGCTATGAATTAATCACCTTGAGGACACCTGTATAATGTGCACTTTGGCCAGTCCCTTCCGATGTTCCCTGTCATTGCTCACAAAGGAGGAAAGAAGAACTGTACTTACTTTTCCCCAGAGTTCAACTGGAGGTGACACTATGTTCCAGGGAGGTAGTTCTTTACCTCTCTTAATGAGTAACTTCATACTGTGCTGTCTCCTACAATAACAGCTGTCGCTACTAGAAGGAAAAGAAGCTATTTGCCAAGGCAGTGAGGCTGTATAAATTGTTAAGAGAGGAGGGAAGGCACGGGCAGGGAGCTGAGATTACAGCAGGAGCCATGAGAATTCCCAAGCTCCAAAGAGTGCCCCTGATTTTAGCATTTCATGCACCCCTAGGTAGTGTTTGTTTAATGTTTCTAGTCATGGTGAATGAGAGAAAAAATCCCAACTGGACAGTATATCAGTCCTGTGACGATGAGGAAGGTTAGCCTATCTGTTGTGTTTGCTGTACAGTGTTGTATCGTGAATGATGTTCATGGCTAAGATCCTGAAAAGCTGGCACAGCGTCAAGTAAGGTGGGAAAGGGCCATTGTGACCTATTTTTTGTACTAGACACAGGGTTCCTTTGAATTAAGTCTGGATTGAATCAGAACACCTTAATGCAGCATACCTTTCTTTCTTCTATTCATGATCGTTCTTTCCTGCATATCTGCAGTTATATAACGTTGGTATGGCAGCTCCAACAATTGTTTGGGAGGCAGTTGAATGCTACAGAAGCTCTACGTGTATACTTCCAGTTCTCTGTCAAATAACTTCATCCTCTGCAATTTGTGTTTTGAATGCCAGTGGCCTGTAGATCACCTGTGAATTAAAGATGCTCAGGGACCAGGTTTGTGTGGTTTTTAGCTCTTATCCGTAACTTTCTTAGTTCATGGTGTTCTTTGGTCTTTCCTCAAATACTGAACCTCTGCCAAAGTAAGACCATCCCAATCTCTGTCAACATCAGCTGTACAGGGGAGAAGAGTGGAACAGGGTGTCATGAGTAAACCTGCCCAAAGCACCGTGAATGAAATCTGAATGTCACTCAAGTTAGTGGTAATACTCCCAGTCACCTCCCTGGCACTAGAAGTTTATCCCTTTACCGATGAAGAACTTTTTCCCCTTGTGAATGTACGGATTGATGGATCGTTTGTTCTCAGCTGACCTTTTCTCCCACAGACCATCTCTGAAGCCTGGTGATGTGTGTGCATGTTCATTAATCATGGCATCGGTAGGTTTTGCCTGGCCAAAACTCAGCTCCAGGAATTGAGACTGCTACTTCTAGGTGGCTAGTAAATTTGGAAAATTCCTGCAGTAGGAGGATATGGACCTAGGTGAGAGCATACACAACACTGAGAAGTAAAAGAAAACATCACAGTAAGTTTTGCGGACTGTCCCTGGCACCTTCCCAGCAAGCAGTGCTGGGAAAGCAGGCAGCCCCAGGGAGACCTGGGAACGTGCTTTTGTTGTCAGAAGGTAGTTAGAGATCTTGCTCTACTCCCTGCCTTTATTCTTTAAAATTGGAAAAGCTGCTTCTCTCCCACACTCTGTGAAGTCTGGCAGGGTACCTGCCCCAACTAGTCCTCCTGTGCATTGCAGAGGTTTGCGGAGCCTCAGCGATGCCCGTTGCCTGGATACAGGGCAGCCCTGCATCTCAGCCCCCCAGCCAGCCCTGCGAAAGCGAGGGGCTGCGGGGGGAGAGGTGGGGGAATTAAGCCTTGTGCACTTGGAGGCAGGAGCATTAAGTCTACCTGATGCAGCTTGTAAGCTCAGGGTTTCCTTTTACTTTGCTATCATTATTATTATTTATCATTATTATTGATAGGAGAAAAGTACAACCCAGCTGCTCAGTGAAGAGATCTGCGGGCTCCTGCAGGGTGAAGCGCTTCATGCCACTTAGAAAACCAGGCATTGTGCTGTCTCTTGAATAAGCATTTTATTTCACATGCTTGTTCTGAGCCTCCTGCTGTTGCTCACTCTACAACTGCTGACAAGTGGCCTTCCTGGCAACATGACATCAGAGCCTGTGAGATGCCTTCCCTCTGGCTGAGACTCTGGGAGAACAATATGAAGAAGACAGTGACTGTTGAATATTTAAAATGAAGTATTTCCTCTTAAACATGAAAATGCTCTTTGCGCTTCATACACATCACTGCCTGGCGACAGCAATTGGCCAAGTCATGCATTATTCCTGTGTTCAGATAAGACTATGCTAACTGCACTGCAAGAACTTTCTCCTCTCTCCTTGGCTGAGCACATGAAAGCTCATCATAAGCAGGACGCCCTGTTGTATAGCACATGTGTGAATGTCTAAGAACTTTACTAACTAGGATCAGTCAAAAATAATTTTTAAGCTCAATTACTTTAAATTTGGGCTAGTTCATATTGTAATGCAATGGTTTTTGATATATATGTCTGTAGAGGACTGTGCTGTTTCAAACGGCACTTGAGAACTGTGTCAGTGAGCATTAGTAAAGTAACGGTAATTAACCTTTAGATTGAGATAGCGTGCAAGATCTCTAATAATGAACCAAGGTCCTCTTTTTCGAAGCACTGTACATTTGCATGACGGAAATACTATCTGATCTAAGAACATGTACATTCAACTTTAATATGAGAACACAAATGAGTATAATGCGGTGGGGATGAAATGAACACCTGAGCAAGGCCACGTTGAAGTCAATGACCTTTCTACTGACCATACTAGGCACTGCGTTTGCTCTTAAATAGATTCCATGTTGGGCTTCTAAAAACACATTATCATAATCTCCGTGACATGGAGCTCAACAATGCACAAAGTTTGTCCTACATGAAGATTGGCTCATCTTCATTGTTGAGGGAGGGCAGCACCTAACTTTGAGTTAATATTACAAACAAAACTCTTGGAAGACTGAAAACCTGGAGAGTTTCAAGACAGATAATAGAAGGTAAGGAAACTTGGAGTAATTTTTCCTAGGTCTTTAGAAAATATTATTTATGAAAGTATTTGCATCTCTGCAAAATGAGTGCAAAGCGATCGATGACACAAGCGTATTGTTCTGATGTTGTAGTTCACACTTTGTATTTCTGTTTACACATGTATGAAGAATGGCAGAAGAGGAAAGATGTGCCTCACTAAGGCAACTGTTGACAACCTGGGCTGAATATTAGAATCTGCTTTGTCTTGGCTCTGTGTGTGTGTATATAAATACACATATATACATACCTATATATGTATGAAAATATGCACATAAAGCCACTGATTGTCAGCAACTAACACTATTCACAGAAGCTTAGTATCTGCTGTAAGGAGAAAGAACAAGCCCTTCTCTCTCCTACTGAAGGCGAAGGTAGACATAAAATTGCTATAGACTGGTACAGGGTTTTTGTCATATAAATTGTTTATTCCTCTCTTCTTCCTGTCTTCATAAATAAATTTGTTAGGTGTTTTAGCAGCTTATTTGTTTAGGTAAACCAAGTACACGCTAACTAAGGGTATCAATAAACTGCTATATCTTAATCAGATTTTAGTATTAATATCCCTCTGACCTGTTGGATTAAGCACTTTACACCATATAAATCTTCTTGTTTAAAAGTAAAAACACACCCATTTCTCTTCCCTGATTTTTTTTTTCCCCTAATATAGACAGTAAGCAAAAGGGCTGCATAATTTCTGGAGTGAAAGAGTAGATGGGAGGAGCGAGTGTGCACTCTGGTTCCTGCTGAAGTGAAGAATGGAGTAACATTTTTGGGAACCCTGTTAGTGTGAAGGAGCTTTAAAAAACAGTGACCAGAATGGAGATTGAGATTCTTACCTCTGTAGACAGATCTGTGTGAATGACAAGGCTGGGCTGAACATCAGCTTTATTGAGAGAGTAAGGAATCATCACTTCGCAACTACCTCTTTACTGGGAGAAAAACCCATAGCTCAAAACATACAGGAGGACAAATAGTTACGGAACTGCAACAAAGTCTGATTGAAAAAACTGCTCGAAAGAGTTCTAAACCAGAGCTAGCTATGCCATACCACCTCCTCTTCTCGCCAACTTATGGTAATAAGCGGTGTGACAGGAATTGAATTGAACATGTGCAGTATTGAAACACTGGATTAAAAAAAATGAACCTGATTTCAAGTTTTGTTTCAAAGAAATGTTGGGAGGTTTTTTCCACAGCACATACAACAGGTAGATCCAAAGTCTATAAAAAGCTTGAAGTCTAGTCTCAGATTTTTGTTTAGTGAATCCACAGGTACAGTATTCACTGAAGAGTTTAGCAGTGTGTTGAGCTTCAAATCCTTTGGGAAACTAAAAATATGAAACAGGCCAAAAGGCAGAGCCAAAAGAGGCATAATTATTTTTGTAAGGTTAAACAATTAACCCCTCTTTCTAGATTCAGCTCCATCCAAAATTCAAAACTTAAACTAATGAAAGGGAAATGGTACAAGATTAGTGGACTTTTAACTGCTGTCTTTCCCTCCAGCTGTGGGACATCAAAGATGTATAAGCCTTCATTTTCTATGGCTTTATTGCAAATGCTCTCTTATCCTTCTGAGTGATGTGGAAGGGATGGGATGTTACAGCTGCGTTTGGGCATGGCCTCAGTGCATTTTACTGGTCTTTCATGACATTGCAGAAGCTTCTTTTGCCCATTATTGATTTTTTTTTGTTGTTGTTCTTTTGATACAGTTTGCCTGGAAAACAGAAGGTCTTGGTTGGCTTCAGAGTGATTTATGTGATGATGATGAGTTAATGTAATGGAGACATCATATGCTTACGTTTGGAGTTGGGTTAATTAAATTACTGAATTAACTGACTTAAATTTTTTAAAGGAGTAAGTGTATCAGCCTATCAGAACTAAACCCACCCTCACATCACTGATTAGAGGAAAATAATTAGGATTGAATGCTAAATTTAGATTCAACTGTAATTTACAGGAGTGTTTGTTTAAAGAAGAGCCAACAAAAGGAATCTTGGCTCAAAGCATCGCCAGGAAAAAGCCTTTTTATGTGTTATGGCCATGTAGCAACCACCTCCAGAGATGAGTTGCTAGAAGTGACTTGTCTGATTTATTGCCCACTGCAGCTTTGAGAGTGTTTGCAAGCTGAAGTATCTGTTATGGTTAGGATGATTACAATGGGGATTTATTTTATTTTAGAGAGAGAAAGAAAATAAATACTTTTTTGTGGTTTTTGTGCGTGGGTGACTTCTGTGGTTACTTTTGGTTCTTAAGCAATGCCAGCCTGGGCTGCTCGGTGTCACTTGCACTTTCCCTACAAAGGGAGCTGAGGCTGGTCAGTGGGAGGAGAACCTGAGCGCAGTGCCCCAGCGCTTACCCCACTGCGGTGGGACAGCAGAGGGACAGCACCGCAACGGGGCTTTGCCAGAGGCAGACAGGTAGATCTGGCAGGGCAAAAAAATTACACTGTTACCGTGGTGGGAATTTCTGAGCGGGTAGTTAGGATCCATGCTCCCTGTATTAGTTTTCTGCTGTTTCTGGTATATCAGTAGGTCTGCAGCTGGTTTTGGTTCTGCCCCTTAAAAACATGGATGTGTCAGTGCATTGCAGTTGGAGACTATCTCTCAATGTCCAGTTGGAGTGCTCTGTGGAAGATGCTAAGATCTAGCTAGCTAGTTGTTTTATATACTATTCACTCCAGTACTCTCTTTCATCCTAAGTTCCCAAAATGCTTCCTAACCTGTACATGGTGGAATTGCAAGTGGCCTTTTGAGTAGGGACATAAGCAAAACACTGATGCCTTTCACTGAAAAACATTGCTTTCCAGACTCAAAAGACTTGGAACTTTAATCTGTGTAAAATATTGCACCATCTTTAAGTTAGGGTTGCGCAGAAAAGGTGTGTTCTGTTTCATCTATCTCATGAAGCAGAGGTCAGATTTTGAAATTTTAGGGAGATTCTCTTCTCTTCTGTTGTGGTCCAAAAATATAAACCCTGCTATAGTTTTAAGTAAAGAAACAAATAAAAAAATATAGATCTCTATCACTACAAGATGCCTTCTCAAGAACCACCTTGGTTTGGCCAAAATTTCAAAATTTTGAAATTTTTAAGTCAATAGCCTAGCAATTAGGTTGCTTGTGTTCCCTGGTTAGAACTGGGAAGACCAGGAATGTCAGCCTGAATCTTCTGTGTCCCAGGTTAATGCCCCATCAACCACACCTCTGGCTAGTTAAAACTTTCTCTCTTGTTTTGATTAAAAATTCCATCCTGGATTCACAGAAATATCACAAAATGCCTGGTTTTGAGTCTTAAAATGAAACAACAATTCTCTCTCCTCAAACTGAAAGAAATTCACAGCTGACAGATTCAGGCTTAATCTGGAAGATGCAACAAACTCTCAGGAGGTCCATGATATTCCATCATGCAGAATGATAGGAAATAGATGAGTAGTCCTCCCAAACTCAACGCCACTAGAAATGCTGTCCAGATAGTTGCATTTGCGGAAGATTAGAGTTCTATTTTGTGTAGTATCAGAAACTAGGCAGCTGTTCATATATCAGTAGTTCATATGTGAACAGCCCCAGATAAGCGTAAGATTTCACTGTGCAAAATCCCACTTGCACATAGCTTGTACTTGAAGACAGTCTCTTTTTAGCTAAATAGAAAAGAAAACCTGTAAAGGTGAGTTGGGCAGCAGAACTACAAAAAGACGAAGAGGTTTCAAGAAGTTACAAAATACATCTCAGAGCTCATGTTTTCAGCTTCTGGCTAAGCTGTCTTACAAAAAATTTGCAGTTCAAACCTTTTTCTATTGTTTCTGTTTGTGCTGAGGAAAAAAGAAAAAACGCTAGTGAATGCAAATTCCTTCAGATAAGATACATAGAATCATAAAATCATCGAATCGTTTAGGTTGGAAAAGACCTTTAAGATCATCAAGTCCAACCGTTAACCTAGTAATGCCAAGGCCACCACTAAACCATGTCCCTAAGCACCACATCTACCCGTCTTTTAAATACCTCCAGGGATGGGGACTCAACCACTTCCCTGGGCAGCCTGTTCCAGTGCCTGACTACCCTTGCAGTGAAGAAATTTTTCCTAATATCCAACTTAAACCTGCCCTGGCACAACTTGAGGCCATTTCCTTTTGTCCTATCCCTTGTTACTTGGGAGAAGAGACCGACCCCCACCTCACTACAGCCTCCTTTCAAGTAGTTGTAGAGAGTGATAAGGTCTCCCCTCAGCCTCCTCTTCTCCAAACTAAACAACCCCAGCTTCCTCAGCCGCTCCTCGTAAGACTTGTTCTCTAGACCCTTCACCAGCTTCGTTGCCCTTCTCTGGACACACTCCAGCACCTCGATGTCCTTCTTGTAGTGAGGGGCCCAAAACTGAACACAGTACTCAAGGTGCGGCCTCACCAGTGCCGAGTACAGGGGCACTATCACCTCCCTGGTCCTGCTGGCCACACTATTCCTGATACAAGCCAGGATGCCATTGGCCCTCTTGGCCACCTGGGCACACTGCTGGCTCATGTTCAGCCAGCTGTCGACCAACACCCCCAGGTCCTTTCTGCCGGGCAGCTCTCCAGCCACTCCTCCCCAAGCCGGTAGCGTTGCCTGGGGTTGTTGTGACCCAAGTGCAGGACCCGGCACTTAGCCTTATTGAACCTCATACAGTTGACCCCGGCCCAACAATCCAGCCTGTCCAGGTCCCTCTGCAGGGCCTTCCTACCCTCTAGCAGATCAACACTCCCACCCAACTTGGTGTTGTCTGCAAACTTACTGAGGGTGCACTCGATCCCCTCATCCAGATCGTTTATAAAGATATTAAACAGAACTAGACATCTCTTTATTCCACTTATATTGCCAATAGAGGTTTGTGTTTTGTACAGCCCTGGGTAGAATTAACTGGATATCCAGCATAACCAGAGAACATCCTTGCTAGGTTGACTAATAATGAAGAAAAGATTAACTATTCTCCTATAAACTGTCTGTTCACTGGTTTTGGCTGATCCTCTCCCGTTCTCTATTTTAATATCCTTGTCAGCCTGCTAGCAAGATGCTGAAGCAGCACCAGCCATCTAGTTAAAATATAGAGTAGAAGTTTCAATCAACTCAGATTTCCTCAAACACTTACTGGACATTCATTCCAATTCCTATAAAAATGTCTAGGCAACTCGTTGCTTAGTGTTTCACCTCATTTTGTAGCTGCTACTTTCCAACACTCTGATTTTAAAATGTAATTTTACAAGTGTTACTTTTACTAACTATATTTTCTTTTTCATTGTACATTTTTAAATGCCAAGAGTATGAGCAGAGTGGAGAGGGGACCAGTGTTGTAACAGGTAATACAGGGTTATCGTCATTCTTGGTTCTGCTGCTGTGAAATATATTTCCACTGCTTCAGGTGATTGTAAAAAATAGTATATCATGAATATTCAAAATATATTCAAAAAGGAACCCAGTATTTGGACAGAAATGTTCTGTGTTTGGTCGGATTGACTATAGCTAAAATCTTTTCTGGTCCTGTAACTCTGGGAAAGAATATTCTATTTTCCTTTTCTGAGAAAAGCTGTGTGGATACAGAAAAGTACCTATGGTAAATCAAACCTGACCAAGAAAAGGGGAGAGGTTTTCCCCTATAGACACGTCCGTCTTTCACAAAGTTGTGGGGTCCCAGGATCCAGCAACGAGGTGAGTGCTTCAACGCCAGGCAGGTGTATCTTCAGAAGAGTCTGGGTGGAGTGTGAAACCAGAGGAGGAAGGATGTGGTGTGGGGACCGAGTCCTGCAAAAAAAGCAACACGAAGGTGCCCAGAGCAGGGCCCATCCTGGGAGCTGCATGTGATCCTTCCCTTTGATAAAAGGGGCTGAGAAAGGCATGGCAAAGGGGTTTGTACGTTAGAAGGATAGCTGGCTTGTTCCCTTTGCAGACAGTCAGCACGCCTCAGATCCGTGCCTTCTGTGCTTCCTATCCCTTGCTTTCCTGAACAGTAACCTCCCTACACTCCCCCCATAAATTTATGAAGAAAAATGGGGGCACAGAATGGTTTATTGAAAATCTTATTTTGAGTGGAGCTGCATTAATAAGCCAGTGTGCCTGATTAAAAAAAAAAAAAACAGCCTCAGCATGATGAAAAATAAATCCCACTGAGTCTTCAGCATCCTGCCTGAGACACTAATTCCCCAAGGCAGAAAACAAAGCCAGTAAAAAAAAGTTCGTTTTCACATAGCAAAGCCAAAACACGTCCAGTTCTGATTTAAGATGATCCCTGGGAGATGTCTCTTCTTTAATGTAACATAGGCCCAGTATAGGTGAGTTGACAAATGTACGAATTGATTTTTTTTTCTCATCCTTTAGAGAAAGCACCTATTAATTTCAGTGGGACTCATGCCCACATGCATTTTGCGACTGGAGCTGCCCCAAAGCGTATGAGGATGAGTGACTGCTAGCACTAGGGTGGAGGGAGGGTTTAAATGTGTGAGTCAGATTTTCCATGAGCACAGCTCTAAAGGCCAGCACCAGCAGGACTTTGTCCTGCTCCTTCCTCCCTGTCCGGCTGCCTGCACGGCCCCTCCCCATTGCTCCTCTTATGGTGCTTTTTGCCCCTTCATGAAGTCCCTGGCAAAGGCTTCAGCATCATAAGGTTTCTACAAATAATATCTGCAACTCATGAGGGAAACAGTAGAGTACTTCTCTGGTTCCCTGAGGCTTTATAAATACTTTCACAACTAAAGGCAGTTTATAAATCTACTCAGCTCCAGAATTGCACAAGTTTGATGGCAATTCTCCACTTATGATGGGATAAGAGAGCAGAGAGCGAGACTGTGCTAGCAAATGACCCCTGGCTAACAGACCCCAGTCTGTTAATGCTTTTAAATGAACTACTGCTGCAGAGCTCAGGGCTCGAGCCAGAAGCACAATAGAAGGTGCATTATTATTAGTGTTCTGATTATGGCAGATAATTTTGCTGTTCTCATTTACAAATTTAATGGTTTGTTAATAATGTCTGATTTGGGAATATAGTGTAGTCTATCAACTAGGGGTGGCATAATGGCATTAATAAAGGTAATTGAGGTTGTTGCTATAATCTTGTTTGCTCTTTGGTTTGTTAATTGAAAATGCCTTATCTTAATATATGATAGAAAAAAATTGTTCCTCTGTGAAGCCTGGGCATCTTGAAGGAAAAAGGGATGTGTCAGTCTGCGCTGTTTATACCTTGTTGCGGTATCTGTACAGCAGTGAGCATACAGAAGTGAACCAGTGTAATATGTGTCAGGTATTGTGTGTATGTGTTTATATTTTGTATAAATAACAGCATGTGCTGTTACTTATGGCTGCGCATGTCTCTTGTTGCAAGATCCAGTGCGTAAGTCTGTCTGGGATACATGCTATTGATTAGAGAGCCCTTACGGGAGGAAATGGAAATGAGAGACAGGCAGGCTTCTGCGTGTTTAGCCCTGGAGAAGAAACTCGGCATTTCATCTTCTGTCAACGTTTGCCGGTAACTACTATTAACATTAATTATGGAGATACTTATGTGAACACCCTGTTAGCCCTAATTAGAGTTAATGGAAGATATGTGTGGATGTTAACAGGACAAGAGACAACCAAGCTTCCATTTCTAAGGTTAAATATTCAGTAGCTCCCTCTTAGACATCTCCAACATCCTATAATCATGCAGTCAGACTTATGCAAAAGCAGAACAGTATCTCCTGCCCTTTTTTTTCTACCCCCCCCCCACAATTATGGCCACCTTACGCTATTTTTGCTTAAATTAAAGAGCAAACAACAATGTGGCAGTGACTTTAGTTGCCTTTACTAATGTAATTATGCTACCTGTCCTCTATTCATAGTGCACCTCAGAATCAGACTTTATTAGCAAACCATTTGCTGTCCCTTTTACTGTCCTTTTAATGAATGCTAGTAGAGTCAATTAAGAGGAGCTGGAAGGACTTGGCTTTGTTCTGAACAGAGACCTTGTGATAAAGAGCTCAGGGCCTAAGCTCTTGAGTAGGTCATGTAATACCCGAGGTCTGTAAAGTTCCTATCACTGTGCTATTGTTTGAAGCTGTAAAGACAAAAAAGACCTTAATCTTGCTTGCACTCATTAGCTATCTTTGGTATTTTGCAAACCAGCATTGCTGAAGAATTGAGGCTGCAAATCTTACAGGTTGTCTCGTTATCCTGCTGTTGTGTATGATAGCACGTCCCTGCCACTAACCTCTGCCCAGCAGGTCAATGTCCTTGTGCAAAGTGTCTTTTCAGGACTGACTTGGAAACTTGTAACCCTCCCTGAGAGCCCTGAGCCTGCCTTAGGTGGTGTCACACATTCCTCAGGGCAGGGTGTGCTTCCTTGTGGTCCATTTCCTTTGCCATGGACATACATGATGATCTCGGATGGTGTATTGGGCAAAAAGTGCATTTTTTTTTCCCCAGATGATCTGTTACATAGTTATCGGGCTGCCTGTTCATCTGATCATCTCTTTATTACTATGCAAGTACAGTGCAGGGCCCATTTGAATGCTGCTTAGTTGCAACCTTATGACTTACAGCCTGTAGCTCCTGGATGCTTGTTGGCTGGAGCCACAGGACCAGTGTTACCCCAGTTTTCCAGCTGTGGTGGCTTTCTCCTTTTTCCTGAAGCAATTCCAAGCATAAGAACATCCGTGCTTGGCTCAGGTCTGGCACGTGCCCATTTGCAGAAACTGCCCACCAGCCCATTGCTGGCTGCAGTGCCTAGCATTCACATGTGCGGAGCAGCAGGCTGGCGGGGGGACTGTGGGGATTGGGGAAAGCACTTGACCTCTAGGGCTGGGTGGGAAGTCGGTCTCCGCTCACGTTTACCCGGAGGATGAGCTGGGGGAAGTTTGGTAGATTTTGATTTAGCCATTTGTTAGTTTATTGTCTTGATGTTTCTATCTGTTTTTCCAATTGTGTTATTACAAGTGCCTGTTTTAGTCTGTGGTGGTCACAGAATCTGTTCAGCTTTGTAATTAATACTACTTTCTTCATTTAATATGTAACATAATACTTTCACAGCTCAGATCTACATGGACCTTTTTTCCTTTTTTGTTTTTTATTTTTATCTGTTTGTCTGTTTTTGTTCATGGATGTGTATTTTTTAATGGCCATAATGCTTGAAGTGCCCATATTTAAACTGGTAGGACAAAAAGGCTTTTGGTGGTATTTTGCTCTGGGTTTTGGAGTAAGCTGTATTTGTTTGAGAGCTCTTGCTGGACATTGTTTAAAGTGGAGAGATGCTAAGAAACCTTGTTCTGTGCTATGCAGGTTGCTAATTTAGCTCTGACCTGCATAGTTAAAGTGGCAGAATCCTCTACTGCAATATGGCTTACGCCAGTTGGTGGGAAAGAACAAATTTTTCTGGTGTATCTACATTTAGATCTGTTAACAAAAAGGATAGATACATCATCTTTAAAAAGGAAAAAGCCCCTGCATTATAAAGTTTCTATTAAATTGCTTGCTAAGCCTTCAGGTACAGTAGGAAAGAAACTGATGCTGTAAAGGGAACATAGTCATGACATATCATTGTATTTCAGCTAGAAAAATGTAGCCTTGCTCGGAGCAGAAGCTGCCTGTCTGATGAGGCCGTGGTCTGGTTGTGTGGCTAGGAAAATGAAACACAGTCTGAGTGAAGATATTGTCAAACCCACGGAGGTTAAGCACCCTTTGCCCCAGGCAAATTCCCTTGTTTTTATAAGCCACTACAGCTAGGTTGTAAAATGGAGGTCTCCAAGCAAAGCTAAGGTAATAACCACAGGTGGTAACTTAAAGCTGCCTTCATGAACTAAATCCTGCATTTTCTGTTTATTTTAACAGAGGATGTGTGAAGTAAATTCCTCCCTGTCTTGCCTCTGACTCATATAAATGTATCATACTTTTTGAAGCAGATATTCAAAGTCTTCAGCCAAACCCTTGCACATCGATGCCTTAATTAAAATCAGTTTGTTTGGTAGGTTAACTGCTCATACCATATCCACCAGTCTAGTAATTTTTTTCTGTTAAATGGCTGAATGAGATCTGACATTAAAAAAATATCCTGTCCTAAGATGGATTTTTTTTTTTTTAATCTCTAGACCAAACAATAGTCTAGTTGAAGGGACTAATTTCAGAATCACTGAGCCAATAGTAAAGATTTAAGTATCGAGAAAGTCATTATTCTGGGTGTTTGGTATAGGCTTGGCAGTATTACATTGATTTACAGAAATTAATCCCCCTGGTTGGTACTGATAGATTCTGTAGTTATCTGGTCACCTTTGGCTTGCCTTCTTTAGCAGAAGGATATCCTGGCTATTACCCCAAAATGCTTTGAAGTCACCTAATTCATTTGTGATCTTCCCAGGATAGCAGGGAAAGCAGCAGATAAGTATTAGCTGAGAAATCTGAGCAGTTTCGCCCTGGGATAATGGAAAGATAATGTGTTATATGAGAAGATGTCATCTCACCAAAAAATGAATTTCAGGAGCTGGTATTTCGTACAGGACATATGAAGTGCTTAAATGGGGGCTTGCTTGGCATTTGCTTTTATACTTTCATTCATTCTTTTTAACTCACAGATTTGTTTGGATGCTTCTGAGCAAAATCAGATTTGCTAAATGACAACTCATATGCAAAAATCAGATGACAAAAAAGATGAATATGGGTACGATATATGGTGCAGGTAACAGTGTCAAGACAGCATATTGCAGAAGAGAGGGGAAGTTAGGAAATGAAAGATAAAATACAACCTCTCAATCAAAATTCGAAGCAGTGGAATTGATGAGGATGAGAAATACCAGCAAGCCCCTGTTTGGGGGTGGCGGTGGTTGGGTCAGTTAGGGCAAGGTGAGCCCATGCTCGTTTCACCAGCTGCAAAACTCTGGGGAAAGCCTGCACATCTCAGTGCGCTCACCCTTTGGGGGCTCAAGGGGCTGAAAGAGGGAAACGTGGATCTGTTGATTAGGTGTGCCCAGTTCCACTGAGTACCAGCATTTAAACAGCAAAACTGGCAAAGGACAAACTGAGTCAAAGATATTCTGTAGGGTTTTACAGGGTGGGCCAGTGTCATCACCTGCTTTCTGCTTGGCCCATAGGGAGTGTGCAGGCTCAGAAAAGGAGTGCAGCCTATCGAAACGGTAGATCCCTAAACACATCTCCTGCCTCTCGTATTTCTCTGTGCAGCTCCTGTGCCTTTGTCTTCCATCTCATCAGAGTCAAGCTGTATTCACCTCTAGGGCACCTGGGTGCACAGCTTGAAATGGTGGCTGTTTAATATGGGCTCTGAGCGGAAGGAGGCTGGTGTCAATAAATAGAAACAAATATTGGAAGGCAAATTTACACAAGTGCACCCTGTGTCCAGATTAATATGCTTCATCCAAAAGATGTAAGAACAAACCTGTTCTTCAAGGGCTGCAAATAGGCGGTCCTGTATTGGGAGAAGTTTTGTGCTGCAGCTTTTCCGTTTTGAATATCAGATAATTGGAAGTGCCTGCCTCAAACTCCCAAGTCTGTGCTGACTGGAAAACTTTTGTTCCTGAGCTACTTCTGAGGGAGCCACTGTAAACCCTGCATTTTCTAAAAGCATCCCCACATCCATCCCCCAGACTTTATTAGCAGCCAAGGCAGCCAGGATACTGATCCTTGATCCCAAATGCCCTGAAGACTCTCATGCCTCTGCTGACCTCCTGGAAGAGCTAGTTCACACTGTTGTCCATGGGAACAGTGGGCAGGGTGGTGTGTGGGCTGCTGTGGTGCTCACCCTTGCTGCTGGCATGGGATGAAGTGTAACAAGTCCATGACACCTGGTGTACACATGGCCCTCCCACAAGAGTTACATGAAGCAACCAACAGCCGTCTCCCTGTGATGTCACTGAGAACCTCGTGTGTCCTTCCAGTGTGCACTGAGGCTAAAGGGAAGAGGAAGATTCAAGCCATGAGTGAGGGCAAGGTGTGTTTTCAGGTTTTTCAGCAATCACCAGATTGCTTTTGCCCTTCACCTCTGAAAATCCTGTGCTGAACCTTCCCTTAGCCACAGGCTAGGTGCTGGGAACCGAGCTGGTGCAAGAGTAAGATGACTGGCTCCAAACAGAAGGTGAAGTTTCAAAATACATTGGGTTGGCAATAGCTCTCAGCTCCTAATGAGAATGTTCTTTCCCTCCAACACACAAATGCCTGTAGTGCAACCTCTGTGTTGTCCAGGAGCCCTGGGGCACAGGCAACACTGGTCAATAGGAGCCTCACCTGTGTCATGGATGGTGTTTGCTTTCAAGATGAAATTGTTTTGTGTGTCTCTCTTCCTGTCAGTAGATCCGTAGACTTGGGATTCTCCTAGCGAAGAGGTGACAGTGTGAACCCGCAGAAGAATCTTGCAGGGGGTGTCTGTGTGAGGGCTGCAGGAGAGTGTTTTTGGAGCCACCAGCTCTAGATGGATACTTTCACAGTTTTGAGCACATCATTGTACTGCAAAGGTGCAGTACAAGCCATCTGATCTTTTTTTTGTTGAATTGCCATGAGCTCAGAGCTGTGTGGTTCATATGAGGGACCCCACCTGGGGTTTTGTACCTGAACATTTTTAAATATACTGGCAGTTGCTCAAAATGCTTGTTTTGATCTAAATATGACTGTATTTTGAATACTGTCTCTCTAGGCACTTCTTTTCTCTGCTGCTTTCAGTACAGGCAGCCTGGCACTCTTTTATAGGATACTGAATTAAATCTTTCAAACTCCATGGGTGGCAGATAAGTGTTGTTGTTAATTATATTAAATACGGGGGGGGGGGGGGGGGCGGCGACAGACACCAACTTGAAATGACTTGCCAGAGTCTGTGAGTTTCTGTGAGAGATGTTAGCAGAAGTGGAGGTATAAAGTGGTCTGAGCACTAGGCAGTGGACCACAGAAGCTGCCCAGGACACTTGCTGGGTATCCTGGAGCAAAGCCACATCAGCTTTATAAAGGACACTGAGCTTCATAAAGGGCTTTCAGACTGTAATGTGGAAAGTAATCTAAGGCTTAAGTGGTATTATTGTTCTGATGTAAGGTGGTTTGTGTATCATCAGACACGCAGAAGGGTGACCACAAATCTTGTTTTGAAATTTGCCATATAATTTATCGTCAAATGTATTTGCACAGCAAGACTCCATAACATTTTCAGAAAGATTCTTCTCCCCATGCTGACAGCAGTGATGGGAGAAGAGGCTGTTAAATGCTGTGCCATTCGAGACAACTTTTCTTGTCCTTGATGGTTCTTGCTCAGGGCAACTCTGTAGCCTAACTGGGAGAATGCCCCAAAAGGGCTGTCTCTCCATGCTAGGAATGGCTTGAACATCCTGTTGTTCCCTATGTGTCTCAGCCTAAACTTGGGCTGCTTTGGCTGCTTGCCCTGCAAACCTGGTTTTGATACTTTAAAAAAAATGGTGGTTTTTTAGCTGAAAAGCAGCATTGCTTTCAAATTTCATGCTGATCAAGAAAAGAGACATAGCAAAGGTGGAGGTATAGTGAACTTTAGCCACTGAAAACCGGTGTGATTTTGCAGTCAGAATTCAGCCCAGTCCTGGCTGACATGGAGGTTAGCCTGTGGAGTCCTATCCCTCGCAGGAGATCTGGTTTTATCAATGTGGTCTGTTTGTTGTCCTACCTAAAAAGCTTCCCCAGTTTTGCAAAAATAGGAATTGCCAGATCGGGTCAGACTGTGTTCTGTCTCCTTTTGGGTGCTAAGAGCAAAGCGCTCAGCAGCCCAGCTACAAACTGTTTTTTGTACCATTTTAAGGCTGTGTGAGCTGCCTTATGATTGGTGTTTCAGATCATGCCTTCGTCATTCACTGGTACATTTGAAATTATTCAGCCCCCCTGATTTGAATTAGAAGAAGTTTTATGTCATCAGTTTCAAACTCCTGACTTCTAGCAGGTATAATATCAGTGAAGACTGAGTAAAAGAAAATTCATCACCATCCAGAGTATTTCCATGGTTAAATTTGCTGTTTCAGTTTTGAAGAAGTCCTTATGACACCCTGTCAGTGCATGCCAATTCTTACGTATATGTATGATTGATGGTGCTTCAGGTTTTGCCCCAGGCTATTCCCAGTCTGCTTGCAAGTGATGCTGGTGGTGAAGTTTCCACTGCTGCCGTTATGTGTTATTTAGATTACAATAGAGCTACAAACGTGCTGGCCCTGAACTGCTTCACAACAAGAGATACAATCCTTCCTCCCCAAAGCTCACAAACCTTAAAACAAAGCCTGCCTGGGGAGACTCTTTGGCACTGTATTAAATATCCTTGCTGAGAAATGGTTTCTTGCAATTACGGCCTTCCTAATAGGCACCGTGGGTAGTATCAACACAAAGCTATCTGTATTACATGGTTTGACCTGCTTTAACCCCAGCCAGTCTCCTGGAGATGTAGAAAATATCTGTTCCATACAAAGGTCTTGTCTTTCAGGCAAAGCAGAAGCAGTTTGTTTAGAGTGCTAGCTTTCTAAGAGGAGACATTATACTTTTTGTGAGTGAAATTCACCCCACTGAGGCTATCTGAAAGCTTGTGCATCCATGTCATCAGCACGTAAGCTGCTGTCTTTGTGTGCAAAAATGAATTGCTCCCCAAGTCTCTCCACTTAGAACTGCTGCAGATGTGCTATGCTTAGGGAATAAGTATATGTTGGGAAAGTGTATATACTGTTCACAATGTTGTCTTCATTAAGGGGAAAAAAGGTATGCTCTTTTAACTTTTAGCTAACATGAAATATTTGACCCAGATTCAAACCTTAATGAAGACTAGGTCCCTGATTTTGCTAGGTTTTTACATCCTTAAAAATTCTTTTTTTTGCTTTCTCCTCTGAAGACAATTTAAGTCAGTCAGCAATGTAAGTGGGATTTTGATCAACCTCTGAGCAGTTAAGTGGTAAGGAGATTTCCGTAAGGTTACTCAGTTCCCCTCCCCGCATGTGGAAGGATGAGGTTGTTGCGGGGGAAGTGTTACAGGTGGCGATGGAAACGCGTTCCCCCATATTCTCACCTCAGAAAAGTAAAGCTATGGCCTCCTCAAGGCTCTCCGATGTACGTACCCCTTATTGCCTAGCTTTCTTGCAGTGGGAAGCGGATGCCTCCGACCCCAAGAGCCCCCTGAGCGGGGTGTGGAGAGATGCCTGGAGGCTGCGTGACCCCATGCCATGCTCTGAGCAGGACCCCGGTGGGTGCAGCAGGGCGGCTGCACGGCGCAGGCACGGTGCTCGCCTCTTGGTCACGAGAGCTGCAGTGCGGGGCTGGCTGTGTTGCTTCACAAACACGGTCGAGGCATCAGCAGAGGAAGTTTAATTAGGCGCTTTTTATTTCTTAATTCCTGGGAGTCCCAAAGTGTGCTTGCCTGGCCTCGATGGCAGCCAGGCTCCCCGTGGCTGATGCTGGGAGAGGTGGATGTGTTGCTATGGTGCTGGGAGGTGTCTCCAAACCCCACCGCTTCGGCAGCTGAGTCGGCTCCCAGCAGCATGTCCTAATTGCGGCTGTGCAGCAACAAAACAAATACTCAGAGATTTCCATAAAGGCTATAATCAAAGGAGCATCCCTTGCTTTTTAATATGTGCTGAATGGGTTCATTTGTAAGCTTATTATGACTTCAGAGAGAGAAGCTATTAGGGTGATCATTAGCTGCCTGTGCGAATAGCAAGGAAAACCATGACACGTTCCAGAATAACCCCCTTTTTAATGTCTGCACTTTCAGATGCATTAACAATAGCCAGCCATGCTGTCTCTCATGTTTCCCTTGCCATGAGTAAGGACAAAAGAGAAAGCAGAAGGGGGACAGTGAACTGCATGCTTTCAAAATAAGTTCAGATGGAGAGAAAAATGAGGTGTTAAGAGAGCAGCAAATTCACTAGCATGACATTGTGTGTCTCGTTGCAGTATCTGTTATCCATTGGGAAAGCAAAAGCAGCTGGGAGCCAGCCTGCGAGTCTTGGCTCATATCTCACTTAGTCCCTGTACTCCTGTCATCTACGTATGAATTGTGCTGAGGGTCTTTTGTCTGCCTGGAACCTGATCGTTGCTGGAGCGCTTAGATTATACATCTTTTGAAGGAAGAGAGAACATTTAGAAACACGTATGCCAAGATTATGGGATTTATTAACTCTTGTTTATTTTCCTGCAGAACGTCTGAAGCTCTGTTGTGGGCTGTGGCCATGGTTCTCTCTTTGCTCCTTTTTACTCTTTCTTAATCAGAAATTAGAAATATCTGTAGCAAGAGACATTGCACGGTTGGGTGTTCATACCTTAATTGGGACAGGTGTGGTTGAGATCAGTCACATTTACCTTTCAAACCACATTAGTTGCAGTTTTATGTCTAAGAGTAAGTTAAAGGTGCTGATTACAGTGAAACTCAGTTTAGATTTGCCCGTGGAATATATATGAGATGCGTATCAGTTTAGCTATAAGCAGGGTAACTTAGACTTCATGTCTGCCTTTCTTCCCTTGGTTGTTTCTCATGACCTTTGCTGCATTCAAGTTTTCCTGGACATATCACACCTATAGCTTGTGAAATGTATTTATTTCCTAAATAAATAAGTCACTCTGAATTGTGAGCTCTGTGGGATAAAGAATTTCTGACTGTGTTTAGAATCCATGGCACTTTAGGATGCATTATTATTCTTCTTGTTAAAAACATTTAAAAGATGACCAGAATCAGGTAAATAATGCCACTTCTCGGATTTCCAGCAATATTATTTTCTGGTTTATTTAGTATTACTGAGATTTAAGATGTGCTTTTCTTACAGGATGTTTTTCCTAACCTTTGCTTTTCTAGACTGACTAAACCTGACTAAACTAACTGGCTTGTTTTTGCATCTGTGTAGGCAGTTACCTTGAAGAAAGAGAGTTTATTTTTCTTTTTTTTTTGTAAAATAATTAATGCATTCAAAGTTCTGTTTGGGATTTCTTTCTTAAAAGCAATTAAGATTATTAGTCCCTCAATTAAATGGTGTTAAAGGGTGGGTTTCTTTTTCCCCACCTCCGCCTTATGAAAAAGCACTGAGAACAACAAAAAAAAGAAGTTAACCTACTGATCTGGAGCTCGGTTCTGCATTAAAACACACGATAAAAGCAAGGGTTTCAAATTCCCTTGCTGATGGGCCCTTGCCCGTGCCTCAGCCCAGCCGGTCTGGGGCTGCTTTTCCTTTCTAAGGAGAGATCATCATCATTTCTTTGATAGGACAAGGCCTTGTGGCTCATACTAAACCATTTTGATTGCTTCCTTACTTTAAAATCAATCATTTTCCTCCTTTGCATTGTTTGCCTGAAGCCTGCAAAGTATCAGGAAACTTCTTAAAATATTGGAAATCATGGTCTGAGGAGGACAAGGTTGCCACAGCAACTGCCCAGCGTTTCTGAAATGTATTCCTGCATCTTTCAAAACAATCATGAATGCCACAAACTGCTGAGGCATTTGCTGCAAACAAAGCAAGGCTATAGAAAAGAGCACCAAGGAGTCAGTTGTTGTAAAGGTGAGATGTGTCAGGCTCAGGGAAAAAGTGGCAGGCATTTACACTTCATGTTAAATGCCCTAAGCGTCTGGAATGCCGTGCAAGCGTATGGAGTGTTTCAACACTTGACAGTATCTGACATGACAGTGGATAATGTCACTTGGCTTGTGATGCAACTCCATGATCCACTCAGGAGGGTGACATTTATTCCATCCTGAAGGGAAATATTTCCAGACACAGGAGGCTGAAGTTAGCTGCCTCCCTTCTGGTATGCTAAATAGACAGGATAGAAGACGCCTGTCAAAGAGTGTAACTTGTCAGCCAGAAGTGATCAACTTTTTCATGGGTTTGGGGCTAGTCTCAGTATGGACGGGTGAACAGAGGGCTGTACTGTGGGTCAGGAGATCTAGCACATCCATTCCCCTTTTAGCCTTGGTTTTCTTATCTGCTAAACAGAATTAATATTGTTATATTATCAGTGCAGATAATCTTTGGGTCATCTGTTTGGAAAGACAGACAATCAGTACCATATGGTTCCATTGTACTGTGGTTAATACAAGGGAAAATACACCTGTGAGCTATCTGAGGATTTTTTTGAAGGAACAGAACTTAAAAGAGTTGCAGGCTATCAGATGTGTTGGTTCTGTATGCAGTATCTTCTTTTCTGAGATGGCTGATGTCTGTGTGTGAAAAGCTGTATGAAAGAGCCAGACATGATTCCCTATTGAACTTTGCTTGGGATGGGGCTAAAGTGAGCAGTTCGTGTGTCAAACAGTGCTGTATGCACATTTGCACTAGTTGAAATGGAGTGGATTGTGGCCTGATGCTACACTGGCACTTCAGACACGTACCCTAGCACTTTTCCAAATGTTACAACATTTGTGAGAATAGGTTCTGCTCTGGGACTTCTGAATTTCCATTTTGAATGTCTGTACATGTGGGAGATTTTCCCTCCATATGATCTCATGTATTCTAGGCACACATTGTGCAAAGTTGCAAATATAAAACATAGATGGTAAGGGTTGTATTATTGGTTTTGCTGCAAAGCTGGTGTCATTTATATGAAGCTTTAAGAAGTTCAGGCCAGCTGCCTTTTTCCTCCTGTGTGTAACTGATGTGCTCTTATGCACAGCCTTTTGCTGGCAGAAATGTGTCTTCGTTAAAGCAGACAGACAAGAGTCAGGAAGAGTTGTGGCCCAGTCATCCCGAATGCTCTGCTTGGGTAGGAAACTTAGGGTAGTTTTAGCAGCAGCTCAGATTCTTTTAAACACCATCCCAAGCTTCATATGATTTTAGTGCTATAAAAGCCAATCAGGTTATTGTTTTAAGGTATAAGATGCCCCTAAGGGCTTTGCTCACTCAACTGTGCTGAGGAATTAAATGCTCTCAGGCAGTGCAACAACCTCATTCACTCCAGTGTTGCAAGGCAAGTCATCACTGGTAAATGGGCCCATATTACAGTGACATTAGCATTTTAATGCAACTAGAGAGGAGGTAGATTGACTGTAATTTAGTATCTAGTTGCATGGCCTTGTGCAGGTCCCCTCATCGCTGCTCCACAGGGGCCGATTATAGTTACACAGTGCACTTTGGAATCTAATTGGATTTACATGCAGTAATGTAGTCGTGTCACAGCAATGACTGCTATGCAAGCACTATGAAATTCCAGTGCAATTAGTTATTTATGTAGGAGCAACAGTTACAGGATAATGCATGAGGCTGACAGTTTGTGCCAAGCTCCAGTTCAGGAGCAGCAAACATTTTACTTTTTTCTGAAGCCATTGCAAGGGAATGATATCAATCTGGTCCTGCTTCCATGGAGATGTTTCTCCTCACCCTTCACCGTAAAAGCACTGACCTGTTGCAGAGATCCAGGAGGACATGACTTCTGTCTTCAGCTTCTCCTTTGGCTGAACGTATGGGCTGGCACGTGTTTCGGTTTCTCTAGATCCTGCAAATGTGGTGAGCAAAGGGGACTGGCAGTAGCTAGAGGCACTTGTGAAGCAGGACACCTGTAAGCCATTCATCTGATGGCCTTCCTGCACTAGTTAACATGCAGAAGACTGTATTTCTCCCAAAGACAGGCCTTGCTTCTCCATCTTGCACCCTCCACTCATTTCTTGTTTCACTTGCTACCTGTTGACTATATCAACCTCTATTTGCCCCCTCCCTCTTTGTTCTGGCTGTCCAACTGTCTTGCTGTATGAGACCAGCAGGAGTCATGAGTTTAGCTGCTTTTCTTTCATCAAAGCCTGCTTCTCACAAAGACCTGCTCTAAAAGCTGTGAATATGAAGAGAAGCCAATGCTCAGCAAGGACACTTGATGCGGTGGCTGTGAGATGAGCGAGGAGGCAGGACGACGTGCCAAACGCAGCTGCTCAGCCAGCTGAGGCAGCATGGCTGCACGCGTGCAGCCCCAAGGAAGGAGGCTTGGCCTCGGCCCTTACTCCAGCTTCCACTGTGTTTCCCCAGCGACTGTAATTAAAGGCATCAGCTTGCTCGAGTCACAATTAGGCATGGTGGTTTTGCGCTTTCTGCAATTCTCCCTAATGACAAAATCGTAGCTATTAACCAAAGAGAGGCTGTTTGGCAGGGACTTCCTCCCCTTTAGGGCCGTAGAGTAAGATGGAGTATTGCTATTGTTTGGCACCAAACACACTCTTTCATCCCTTCTGACACAGCACCTGCTGGTACCTACTGAAGCATTTAAGCTCTTCCTCTCTGTGGTGCTGTAATTTCTTTAAAATATTGTGACTTAAGAGGAATAAAAAAATAAAATTCCTCTCCCACGTAGACCTTTGAGGGCTTGTAGGGATGTAATTATATGCACACACAGTAGGAGCAGGAATCCTATCATTCTGGTTATTTTCCTAATGATAGGTTTATATAGCGCAGTGTCATCTCTGCTTTAAAGTTAGAGCCATCTTCTCCTGGCAGCAGCTATCCCAGGATAGCGGCATCACAGGACAGGATGATGGAAGAAATTGTCTCTCAACTGCACATGCAAAACACAGGATGAAGTGTTCCCACACACAAAAGAAAAAGATAAAAAGGTAAGGGTGGGCACTGGGCTCTGACTGTCAAAAAGGGAGTCTCTACTGTGGGGCAGTGACACTGTCTCTCGTCCTAGCTGTAGACTCTCCAAGCCCCTCTGCGGAGGTCCCTGAGCCTCCTGCAACCATCTCCCAGCCAGTCACGTAGCACCCTCTGAACACTGGTGGTAAAGCTGTGCTGATCCGGGGCAGCCTTCATACACAGCATTGTAAAGTGGGGCAATTCAGCCGCTGCTCAGCAGATGCCTTCAGTACTTTGCAGCAGAGAATGGGTTGATTGGCTATAGGTGTTTGTACCCTCCAGAAGCCATCCCTGCTCATCATTCAGAGATGTAGGTACACAGTGACAGAGGAAGGACATTAAATGTGAGGGATTAATGCAAAACAAAAAGTCTATGAATATTCATTCTATGTTTTATATTGTAATAGTTTCAGCCACCTTGAAACTCTTTGTTCGCTTCCTGCCAACAACAAACGATAGACTTTTACTCACAGAAGTCTTAATGGGAGGCAATTTTCAAAGGCGCATTCACAAATGTTTGTGGGAAACAGATGTTAAATGCACCCCCTCCAGAAATCATGATGAAATGCTGGCAGTGAGAGAGCAGGGATAGACCCAGGTGACTTATCTGATCCCTCACAGGGAAGCAGTGGCTTCAGCAAAGCTGCGAGTATTCCAAAACCATTTGCGAAGGATGAGTGAGTGAGTTACAGTGCCAAGCAACCCTGTGTGAGTATTGGACCCTTATGGCATGGAGTGCTGTTTGAATAGTTAAAGGCTGCCCCTTCCCCACAGGCCCTGCAGTGTGGGGTTGGGGCTGTGTCGGATGGGTGGAAAAAACAACCTGGGAGAGGGTGCCCTGAGAAAGCAACAGTCAAACAAGCATGCTTTGCACATTAGTCTGTAGTCTCACCTCACCTTTGCCTAGCCAAAGACTGTCATTAGCATTGTGCAGGCAGAAATTAAAATTTACTGAGAAAATTGTAACTGTTAGCTCAAGGGCAGTGGCTATCTGCACCCGGGTCCCTCTGCCTGCACCAATCTATCTAATGCCTTTGGGCGGGCAGCGCAGTGGCTTCACCGTTCCTCTCTGTTGCTGTTTCCCAGGCAGTGACAATGAGGCAGAGGAAATAGTTTGCTCAACTTGGCGCGAGAGCTGGCTGGAAGAATGAGGGATAGTGCCCAGCGTCTCAGGCCGTTGCTCCTGATGGCTGGGCTGGGCTTCCCAAAGATGCATTCCATCTCCCTTCCTCTGCCTTTTCCATTTTCCTGGTAAATGGGCTGTAAAGTCACAGCAGATTAAAGTTTGTCTAAACCTCCTATAAAATATTGAAGGTGCAGCTGGTATTAATCTAATCCTGTTGTGGTATGAGGTGCATGTGTAATGGGACTATAGATTTACATGTGGTCTGTGAGCATTTAAAACACCCCAAAGGTTGTTAAAGAGATTCTGAGGAAT
Organism: Theristicus caerulescens; assembly: GCA_020745775.1. Taxonomy (NCBI): domain Eukaryota; kingdom Metazoa; phylum Chordata; class Aves; order Pelecaniformes; family Threskiornithidae; genus Theristicus; species Theristicus caerulescens. Next base: position 26,250,763 of record CM036564.1, read on the forward strand.
TGGATCCCTCACTGGGTATTAAAAGCTCTTCATTAGTGCTAATGTACACTAAATTAAGGTGGCAATTAGACTGAGCATATTCATCAGGATGGTGTGTTTTAATAAATTGTGTATTTAACATGATTTCATTTTATTGACTTCTGCAGTAATTGTATATTTTTCTCTTACAGGACAAGCTTGGCTAGAAAGAGATACATGGGACACAGAGGCAATTAAAGACTAGAATAGACACTGTGCTTCAAGTCCCAAGATTTGTGAAGGTGAGTCTTGTTTACGGCTCTTTCTTTCTGCATGCCAGATGCTTTCTTTGTATCTCTGTCAAGGCTGGTTAGGTGTAGCTATGGTGTGCAGGAGGGGCGTAAGAAATACACAGCTCATCTGCCATCATATCACCTGTGAGGTGTACTGCAGCAATTTGGTCTCCTAATTAAACTGCCCCTATGTCTGTTCTATCTAGAGGAGCAAACTGTGTGGAAATAATACTCTAAGAGGGTTTTCTGGAAGGCAGCACCTGTTAGATATGTTCTCTTAGCAGACCCCGCCACTTTGGTTTAAAGGAGTTGGATACTGCTTGCAGATAGTGAACACATAATTCCTCTGGGGAGAGGGATGCTCTATGAAGGAAGGCAAGCATGCTGAGCCAAGTGTCCATACCTGCAAGCCAAAGGGTGGGCTGCCATGTTGCTAGGGAGAGGACGCAATGGAGTGATGCCAGGTTGTGGTGGTCCTTCGTCACTGGTGCAGCTTAGAGCTTCAGGGACATTTCTAGTGACATCTCAGCTGGGATAGCCTCTAGAAATTGATGCACTGACTTGGAAGAGAATCTGGTCCACATTTTCTAATTCCTTTAAAGGCTGCCTGGCAGTGGTTCTGGAGAGCTTCAAACATGTCTTCTACTTTTACTTGGTTGCATTGTGCATGAATATGAAAGTAGGTGTGAGTTAGCACCATTTGCTCCTCAAGCCGTTGGCTAATATTTTGTAGGACGTACTGCACAATTGATTCTTAGGTTTTAAAGGAAGCAATGGATCAGTTCAGTGGACAAGGTCTTTGTGCATGTTGACTGCAAAGAGATACTTATATGAAAAGAAGATATATATAGACAATGTGATAGAAGAGAAGTGACTGAAAAAGTGGTTTGCATGAGGGTTGGACAAGGTGACCTCTAGACATCTCTTCTAATCTTCTTTATTCTGTGATTTCTATCAAGTATTCGAGATGGGGAGACTGTGATGAGCCATCAGGCAAGTGCACAATGTCTGAATTTTCTGTAGTGAAACACAAATAGTCTGCAAAGGTATGTTAGGGGTGGGAATTACACAGTTGGAATGGTAGGCATGGTTCACACACTTGTTTTCAGTAGAAGGTTGGAGTGGTATGATATGGAAGATGCAAGGATTGAGACTGGTGAAGATAAGGTGCTCCTGAGAGTTCTGATAGACTGGCACATCCGAGGGATGCTCTTGTTCCTTTTGCCACAAGGTAGCTTGGACACACCCTGGACAGCTGTTTTGAAAAATGTTTTCACAAAGAGGATGGTCAAACATTGAAAGAGTCTCCCCAGGGAGACTGGGGAACCTCAGTCCTTGGGGATATTCAAAACTTCACTAATGTGACCCTGAGCAACCTTCTCTAACTTTGAATTTGGATCAAACTTTGGAATTGACCCAGGTTGGAGGCAGTGGGTGTTTGTACTCAACGACATCCAGAGGTCCTGTCCAACCTAAGTTTTTCAGTGATTCCATCTCCAAGGCAAAGGTAAAGGAGCAATCGAAGTGAAACTGTGGGTTTCAATCCAGTGTGAAAGGGATATGGGGGTAGAGAGAAAAGTCAGTGGTAGCAAAGAGAAACTTGGAAGCAGTTTTTGGGGGAGTGGTTGAGCAGCTGCCTTTAGATATGTGAAATTCAAGGTAGCTGCAAGGCGTGCAAAAGCAAATGTCAGAAGGAAGGAAATAAATGGTGGCTGGAGAACAAAAAAATGCATTGCCTTGAAAAACTAGACTTTATTTCTAACTGATTACAGCAGCTGGGTATGTTTCCTGGCTACACTGCTGGGGATTTTTAGCCTCCCCATCACTTTGCAAGACAAAATTCATATTAGGGGGGGAGAAATGTAGAATAATCTGCCTAAGAAAAAGCTGAACATTTATAACTACATTTCAGACAAAAAACAAATACATCTCATATGTCTCACAGGTCTGAGATGGGACAAGCCAGGGAAAGCATCTGTCAGCCGCTGTCTGCTGCAGTTCTGACTGTTAATGTTTGCTTAGCATTAAATGTCTCCTGCAGAGGAGAACTTAATCTGTCACAAATTTGGGGCCTGGAGGAAGGGGGAGAAGATATTTTTAAAAGGTAGATTAAGACATATGCATACAGTTTTTATCACACTTGCATCAGCACGTAGTAGGAGTAACTGACAAAATTTGCCTTTTGTGCGTATGCCTTAAAAAGAAAAGCGGAAGGAAAAAGCAGCTCTGTGGGTCAGGATTTTCCTTTCATGTCAGTTATTTTTCTCCATGCAGCCTGTCATCAGGGACTTCAGGTACCTTCAGCTAATTAGTAAGGCAGCAATTGGCACACATGGTTTCATAATTACATTATTTGTAATTAACATTATTTATGTTTTGCTTGCATTGTTTGTAAATAGCTTTAGTTATATACTCTTCAAAGTCTTCATATATGCACTACTGCATATATGAACCGATGGTAAGACATTTCATATACGCTGGAGTACTTGAGCTCTGACACAAAACAGTTTTAAGTGCTACATTAAGAGGTCAGATCATGCTTTTGGTTGATTTGCCCTCTTTTAATCAGTGCAATCACAGGGTCCAAATGGTGATCTTGCATGTGCTGTTTGGGAATCTGGGTACCCAGCAGAAACTGGAAAGGGTGTGTTATGCTAGTATGTGTGAGTCTCTCCAAGCTCTACGTTCCAGCACTGAAACAGTTGCTCAGAGCTCCTGTTTCTCAGGTCAGATCAGTGGGTTGGCATTTTTTGGAAGTTTGCATTGAGCTCTCTCAATGTGGAAGCTCTGACATGCTCTTTTCTTGGCTTTGCCAGCCCAGACCTCGCACTGTTGCCACTGACTTCCATTTGCACATCCTGAGTTGAAGGACTTTGGGATTTGTAAGCCCCACTGGGTGTGTTCCTGGTTTGAAGCACAGCACAATTAGTAGGGTTGCACTTAGTCGTTGCTTTGCTGCGTGAAGCGTGGTGGGTTTAGAAATTACAAATCTGAGCCCAGCACCACCTCTGGGGACAATTTCTTGCCCAGGCAAACAAGGGAGTCCTCACTTGTCAAAGCTGAGTGTGCACGTGTTCATGCTGCTCCCAGGTTAATGTGACTGCGTGGCCCAGCCATTGAAGTTTTCAGCACCTGATTGCTCACCGGATTTAAAGTCTGCCTTCCCTGCTCACGCCTCAAAAACATTTTAACATACTGAGTGGATGCATGGGCAGGAGCAATGCAAAGGCTTGTAGCTTAGGTTTGTCTTTGAAAATAAAAGGAGGCCTGTACTCAGCTCATGTAAATCGTAGCAGTTCCAAGGGAGCCTCCTCATCTTGCAGAGGAAGCAGACCCAGATATGGAAAGTAAAGTAAGGCAGGAATGTGATTTATCAACTCTACAAAGCAGCGAGACAGTGTTAGACTCAGGAGCTGCTGCTTCTTGGACCACAGGCAATGTTTTTCATGTGGGTGCCTCTGCAGTGAGATGGAAGTGGCACAATACGGATAAACTGGTTTGCTTTCTATTCCTTTTTTGCCTAAGGCTACTGTGATATGGATCATGTGGATGGGCGCTCAGGGCAGCAGGACTTAGAATTTTCTCAGATAACTTTCAGACTTTGGCTAATATACTGAGATTTAGCCATCCTTTGTTTCATTGGAGCATAACTTTTTTGTGTGGTGATGGGAACATCTGGGTGCCACTAGTTGTGGGGCTCTTGAATTTCCAGTATTCTATTGTTTTGTCTGTATTTTCACATGCCTCTCTACTATAGTGTCTAAGCTCATGGGTTAGTGGAGCTGAAGGTTCACCTTTCCCATTAAACCGAAGAATTCCCTCCCCAGCTCCTTACCCTTCTGGACTTCAAGATCTCCTTTCTCTGTGAGATTTGCAGACATGGCTTTAAACACCGTCAGGAAGCTGTGGGCCTCTCCTCCAGGCCCACATCAGAGCTCTGTGCCCCACTCCATCTCCTGCAGTCGTGGTCTTGGCTTTGAGTCTCTCTGGGCAGAACAGTTGTGTATCAGAGGTGTAAGAAAATAAATTTTGTAAAGAACAATATTGCCCTCATTCCCAGGTTCAGATTCAGGTTTATGTTTCTCCAGAGTGAGGTGGACTGTAAGACTGGCTTTGTGGATCTTCTTGGGATTCCTCTAGCAAAGGGCAGTACCTAGCCAGCAGAGGCACGCTGCTGTCCTGCTCCAGGCACATGAAGATGCAGAGTGAGGGACAACTTCATGTCCACATGAGCAATGATCCGCCTGCATGTCCACATGAGCTTCTGTGTCACACCATTTGTATCTCTGCCTACTTTGCCACTAGGAAGGAACTGATTTGATTTTTAAACCAAGTCAAAGAAGTGCAGCAAACACACATTGTATGATAAAAATCTGGCTCTTACCTCAGGCAGCCCCTTGCTGGGAGCTCTGCCTGCCATAGGTTTTCTCAGCTCTTTGGCTAAAGCAGAGCCGTTCCCATGGTCACAGAGGGAAGCACCCCGCGAGGCTCTACAACACTCTCAAGTTTTTTGGATTAACAAAAGCAATGAAGTGGTGAAAGAAAGAGTTTTATTTCTGACCTGGTGAAAACCTTGGATAATTTCTGTTTTTTTCTTTTAAGTGAATTGAATGTACTTTGCTAACATAGCATATCATCAGATGCAGGTCTATTTAGGGAATGGCATTCTCAGTGGAAAAAGGGAAAGAGATGGGTTAAGAAGCATGTGAGCTTCAGGAAGGCTTCTCTAGGGAGCTAAGCAAACTTGTGCCTCTGTGTTTGCATATGTATGCATCCACCTGTGCACAGTGCCACGACTGCATTATCTTCTGTTTCAGTGAAAGTTTTACTATTTTATGTATTTATTTGTCTGTCCCTCTAGGGTACTTGGTGATATAATTGCATATTGGGAGAGACAGTCACTTTGTTAAACAGCAAGCAGAAACTTTCTTCCAATGTAGCCTCACCTGGTCAGGATTTGTAACTGCTCTTCCAGTGAAGTACTGTCCTAAGCAGTTTGTTGTCTAATTCAGACATGGAGTTTCAAAACTGGTTAAGATTCCTTAGCATTCTTTCCTGGTCTTAAAAGCTTACCGACATTGATCCACGGGCTCTGCCTGCAAAAGACCTGTGCAGGGTGGGGTGTAGAGCACCAGGGCTTTGCTGGCATGGTAACATTTCACACTGCATGACAAGCAGGTGTTGTACCCGAGGCTGAGTAACTGTGTGAGAACAGCCTCCTCAAGCCCTCCCATGTCCACACGCTGCAGTCATTCCCAGCCCAGCTCCTCCAAATGTCTAGAAGCTTCCCTAAAAATGTCGTCCGTGTTTGTGTGGCATTTATTCTGTAGAGGAAGCTTGTATGGAGCTAACTGTCCCAAATGCTTGCTTGTGAGTCTTTCAAATGGGCATGGCTGCTTCTGACTCCTGTGTCGATATGACCTTTTTTTGGCATGAAGTAGGCAGGTACATTCAGTACTTCTTAGACTTGACAGGCTTTAGGGACTGGGGAAAAAATACCTTCATGTGCAGAGGAATATTTTTTCCCCAGCACCTCACTTTGCAAGCAAAGCTAGAGCTTTCCTCTCCTGTAACCTTCCTCTTCACATCTGTGTTCGCCTTTAGACCTGGAAGAATGCAAAGGGACTTAGCAGTGATTATTATCTCTTACTAGCCTGTGCTATGTTGCCTTGTTCAGGTAAGGAACGAGCTCTTCTTTATAATGAACTCTACAGGATCTTGGGGGAAATACAAATGGAGATAGGATTGTGTCACTCTGATAAAAAATGAGTGTGCTAAGGAAGTGCTGGTGTTTTGCAGGAAGAATTGGATCAAGGAGCCTGAAGACCATGGAGGGAGACTGTCTGAGCTGCATGAAGTACCTGATGTTTCTTTTCAATTTCTTTATATTTGTAAGTATTTAGAATCCATTTTCTCTCCTGAATCCTCCTGTTTCCAGCAGCCTGCTGCTCCCCAGCAGGATAGGTTGTAATTTGGTAAAGTTACCATGGTATAGAATGTCCCCTCAGCTTTGCACTAGCAGTCACTGTGGGTTTTGCAGCATCCAAAGATGCTCAGACATTCAGCAAGCCAGCACAGTGGTCACTGTTGTCTGAGTTACTCCTGACCTTGGCAAGGGACACTGTAAGAGGGAAAGCTGTAACTAGTGGTGTCCATGGTCTATCTTTGAATGGCAGAAGAAATTGTTTTCTAGTCCTGGGTGCCCTGCTGAGGTTTTCACTGGCAAACACAGTCATTTTCCGACCACATATAGAGTCATTCTTGGTGACCCTGTTGCTCTTGTCTTTGACAGGAAGGGTGGGAGCGCCCAGCCACCCTGGCTTCTGTGGCAGCGATGGTTCACGTGTGCCCCTTCACTGGGCTGTCCCCTACAGATGTGGCAGCAGCTTGAGACTCGGTCTTTCAGCGCTGGGGAGGGATTAAACAGTTGGTAGAGTGACGTGTCAAGGAAGAAAGGTGCTTTTGCTGCAAATGGTTCATTTAGTAAGCAAGAGATGCTAAGGGTAACATGTCAGCAGTCGCCTGCTCACCGGAGAATATATGCCATGGAGAAACACAAATTCTCCAAATGAACATCTTTGAACAAAAGATAGCAATGAATCCAGTTTTTCTGCAGCAGTTGTTTTATGTTGACCTATCTCCCTCTCTCCCCTCTTCTTGTACTGTGACAGCTGGGAGGAGCGTGCCTGCTGGGAGTTGGGATCTGGGTCATTGTGGATCCCACAGGTTTCCGAGAGATAGTGGCTGCCAACCCTCTGCTCTTCACGGGAGCGTACATCATGCTGGCTATGGGAGCGATGCTCTTTCTGCTAGGTTTCCTCGGCTGCTGCGGTGCCATCCGTGAGAACAAATGCCTTCTGCTTTTTGTAAGTGTCCTTGCATTTTCTGTTGGCCTTTTGGTGCTTCCCAAGAATGGGGGTGACTGGATAGATGATGCTGTGATAAGTGCAAGAATGGGTGTCTGTTATTGTAGCCGTTATTCCCTTAGGTAATAAATACGCTTAGGGTACTTTTACACACGGCTAGAAATACAGAGAATTTGCTTTTTCCCTATACCAGCTTGGAGCCCAGTGGGTATGGAGTCTGGGAGTGTATTTTGACCTTGTTAAGCTTTGTTTGAAAATGGTCCTATTTGGTTGTTTGGGGTTTTTTAATTTTTATAAAGTGACCAAAAATGGCCCTGTCTTGGCCACCCAAAACCCACTGCTCCACTTGTGGATTCATTCCTCAATGGTTCACAACAAAGCAGAGGGAACACGTAGAGCAAAGCATCTGTGTAATGGAGCCTCCCATGTCAGCAGAAATGCCCAGCTCAGAACTGCACAGTGGCCTATCATTGCAGCTCTCCGTAGCTGGTCTCTCCCTTATGCAGCCTACTCTGCTCCTAAAATGAACCAGATTTGTTATTTTTGGGCAAATTTTCCCCTGAATGATAGGGTTAAATTTCATCCCATGTGTTCATCAAGTACTATTTACAAAGAGCTAGCCTCTAAATTAAGTCACTTTTGACCTCCGCCATAAGTTCTGATACTGCAGGGTTTCCAGCCATTATCTCTTACTGGAAGGCATTACCAGTTATGTATTGAAAGACAAAAATAGTTTTATTTTTCATTTTTGTCAAACGGGACCTTTTGTTTCTCCCTCTGGGTCTGTTGGGGCTTTGGGTTTTTTTGGTTTTTTTTCCAAAATCTTGATCTTATTGTGGTTTGTTATGATTGTGTCTTACACACCTGCTTCATGGTGCAAAAGAGGCTTGTCTCTAACATTAAACAGAACAGGAAAGTCCTCTTTCATGAACGCAAAACCATTTTTTTCCTAGAGATGAGCGTGGCTTCACTGAAATAAATTCTCTCTGGCACTTGGCTCACCCACCCCTTGAATTCATAACCTGCAAATGAGAGCCCTTTTCTGGAAGCCATTGTGGGTTTGATTTCTAGTGACTCATCTCGGAAGTAAATCAGAAAACCAAATGTATCACCTGTGAAGTCGTGGAGATCTGCCTAGAAGAACCTAATAAAATGCAAAGGATCAGGCCCAGTGAGCCTCAGGTTACTTCAAAGCCTGTCCCTGTCAGGTTAAGAAACTAAAAGTTATGTTTGATGAGAAGTATTGATTGTAAGTGAATAGGAGAGTAATATTTTCAGTTTGGACCATGTCTGCTGCATACAGATTGGGGACCTGGCTGGAGGAAGGGAGCTCTGCACCGTGCTCTTTCCTGATTTAACATCACAGAGTTACATCACGGTTTGAATGTTCCTCCCAGTGTTTTAGTTATACTCCAGTGCACTCAATTTTGTGGTTATTACTTTTCTGACTCTTAGAGATAGTTCTGAGCCCTGCTGCTTTATTTATTTACTTTTATTATTATTTTATTTTGTACTTGGAATGTGAGAAATATAGGGGCTGGAAGTAATGCCCTAAACTAGGAGAAACTCTAAAATTACTGGATGAGGAATTAGTGTTCTACTTTGATCAGGTCTTCCAGGGCTTCTGGTATCAAAGTCAACTCTGTTAAACAACCTGCCATCTCATGTCCAACAGCAGTGAAGCACTTGGACGAGGATCTGTGCTGATACCAAGTGAGAAGAGATATGTTGCTAATTTCTGTTTTTTTGGGGGCCACACCAGCTGATGTTAAAATGCATAAAACATCTGTGAAACCAGAAGTCTGACTGGAGTAACCTTTAGGTGTTGAAAAGGCAAACCATTCATGAACATATGCCAGAGAGACTGGGAACACCTTGCAAAATGGAGAGTGTTAGGCTTCAGGGGGGGTGGTACTTGGGGAGAAGTTGCTAGATCAAATCAAGTCCACTTACAAAGTTGTTAAAGAATTGATGAGCCAGAGAGCTGCTTGAGTGAGATTTCACAGTGATGCATAATGTATATCTGAAGCTTTTAGTCCAAATGTAAACAGAAGATAGAAGGGACAAGACAGATGCACAAATGCATGTTCTCTAGGTTCTGTCTTCTGTGTTTGCAAGGACTTTTATTTTTCATTAAGCTGCTTGTCTTTTAGTAAAAAAACCATCCCTGTGGAACCTAACATGTTGCATTAAGCACAAGGCTGTGAAGTGTTTCTAGATTTCCCAGCATTTGGACTTGACTCACAAAAAGCAACAAACACTGGCCTGCAAATCAGACATTGAATAATGTCTGGATTGTCCTAAAGACCCTCTGACTGCAAAAGAACACCATAAAAATCAGAATCCAAAGCATGTATGTTGAGCATACAAACTGCACCACAGGACTGAATTCAGCTTTGCAACAAGAACAGTCTGTGTTAGCTTCATTTGGCTTAGTTTTGAGTGCAGATGTCCTATTTTGCACTCTTGTAAAATGGATGCAATAGCCCCTGATACTTTTCAGCATGAAAATGTGGGTTCTTTGGGTTAAAGACAGTTGCTGCTCTTTCTGGAACAGCATTGCTGAAACTGGAAGAGTAGATGAGTTGTGAAAAAGAAACATGAAACATTGATTTGTGGAAACTTCTGATAAACCTGTAACCATCACCAGGAGCTGAGGCAGGGTTTTTGACCAATATGCGAGACCCCACTCCTCAGGATGTTCACCTTGGATGTGGAGGGTACCCGTGTTCAAGTGTTGGGTCTCAAGCATGAATTTGAACGTGAGGCTGCTGTTTCCCATGTATTAACCAGTTGGCTGTTTGGTGTTCTCATATATCAGTAATCAATTTAATTTTGGGAGGCAAAACATAATAAGCAGATTTTGACTCTCCTTAAAATGTGGAATGAGAGCAAGTTCTGAAACACTAATGATCCATCTTCTTTTTCTCATCAGCCCTAATGGCTGCTCCTGTTTTTTCTACAGTAACTGTTACAAATCTGTAATGCAGACTGCACAATGTAAGTGTAAATCAGTTTGGGAATGATAATGAAGCTTATCAGAGATAATCTGGGAATGGCTGCTTCCACTTCTGCACAGACCTGTGCTGGAGCTTGGGTGAACATGTGTCTCCCAGTAATCAGTAAATGAAATGCAATTAGCAGGGTGATGGGATTAATCACTTGATCACCACCTTAGACCTCTTAGTGACTATGCTGAGATCCCTTGATGGATGATGATGTGAATTTGCAAAGCATCGTTCTTTCTCATCACTTGTTCTTTGCCCTCCTGTGGTGAAATTAAAAACAAAACAGCCTCTGAGCAGGAAAAAAAGAAGCTACACAGAAAACTCCAGCAGTAAGAATAAATTATAGGGTTAACTAGTTCAGCAAAATCAAGCAACAGCATTCTGTTAGCATCTGAAGTCCCTGCTCACCTGACTCTTCTCATTTTGTCATTTAAGCCCAGGCTCCTTTTCTTTTGTTTCCACTGCAGAAGCAGGAAGACAAATGGGACAGGGTGGTGCGTGCACTTTTCCAGTGGGGAAAAATCGCTTACAGCTCTGATAATTGACAACAAACCAACATTTTGTCCATTCCAAGCAGGTAGTTTGAATTCTCTCTCAATTACTGAAATGCACGGTGCACAGCATTTCAGACACTGTTTATAAATCGTTGCTTGGGGATCACAATAGTACTTCTGGCCCCATCTGCCTGCCTTCTGTTTCAGAAAGACCTTCAATAACCTTCTCATACAAAAAAACCCGTCCAGACTTCTCTTGTGTTTATTTCTACTTGTTGCTTCAACCACCTTCGTTGGTAACATGCACCACATGTTTATTACTCTCCATGTGATGTGGTCTTACTGGGTTCTCCGTTCACTCCTGTTTTTTTATATGGTGCCAAAATCTAAGTTCATTTCTAAACATTTGCTCAGTTTTGTAAAATCATCTTTGAGTCTGCGGGCTAATTCTTGGGATCCTTGAATTTTAGAAGGGCTGACTCTCAAATGGTGGTTTCTCTTTATGGCTATCAGAATATAAAAAATGTCCATCTCATTCAGACTTATGGTTCCTCAAGCCCCTTATTTGGTCTCCAAGAATGGAAATAAATGCGAATTCAGGAGAGGGTGTGAGCCTAGCCACTTTCTGCTCTGTTCCCATAGGAGTTCCTCAGCACCAACATTTGTTCTTTTAAGGATGTTAGAGGGCACATCCCTGCCTGTTCCTTTAACTGTTTGTTGTGGACTGAAGCAGCATCAAACTAGCATGAGGCATCAACATAACTGAGAATCGGTCCCAAAGACAAGCTGAGTCCTGAGCTCTTTGATGTCAATGAGTGCTTTCCCGCCCTGGGAGATTTGTTCCCTTCAACACTCTTTTCCTCTCTACTCGAGTTTTACCTCTAGCTGTGTACCAGTTTTCTGTGCCGCCTCTGCGCAGGAGGGTCTGAGGTGGGAGCCCGCAGGAGTCCCGGTGCTTGTCCCAGGCACAAAACACTACACAGTGCCTGAGTGCTCTGCGTAGATGAGGTCCCGGGGACAGCACCCTCGTAGCAAGACGTCAGTCTCTCTGAGGATGAGACCTCTTATGTGCATCTGATTGACTTCTGTGGTGTGGGTGGTGAAGGCATGGTGAATCGCTCAGGCTTTGTAACGTCACAGAAACAAGATGCCCTTAGTAAGACTGAAGACCAGACTTTTAGACTGAAGCAGCAGAAGGTTGCAAGGGCAACAGGATGAAAACACAGTTCCAGCTTAAATTGAACAACCATGTGCCTCTCTGTTTGCTTTCGTTTCTCTTCCCTAGAATTACGATGACATAAGTGTAATGGTTTTACTTCAAACTGGTTGCCTGTTTCTCTTTTGCTACCACTCAATCTGCTGGCTATTGCTTTCTGTCAAGTCTGCAGTGTGCCCTTAATTTAAGGATATGAATATGCACACTTTGGATACTATACAAGACATGGATGATACTTGCATAATCAAATTAAAATTATGATGATGTGTTATCAACTTTCTGTAGAGGTTCTGCATGGCTAATACTTAACTCAGTGCAACCCCATTGTGTGGAGAGGGATATTAACCAAGGCTAATTTTGTCCTGAAATGCAGAATACTCTGAAAAGAGTCCATTTTTGGTCATAGGTGTAAATATTCCCACTACCTCCTTCCATACAACATTAGCCATGATCATATTACAGTAAAATTGGTTACATTGTTTATGTTGTGATGAGGGATATGTGTGCATATGTAGGTGTATTGCATGTGCTGGATACACCTGTGTCAGGACAGTTTAACCCTGTACAAGCATCTACACAATCATATAACTTTTTCCATCAAAGTAGGAAATTTTACTTTGTTAACATGGTGCAGATTTATCAGGGGATGCTATGTGTCCTGTAGGCTTATTCCCATTTACTCATTGGAACCAGAGAAAAGCATTGCAAGCTCCCATGTCCTGTGATGTGGTCAGAGAGGGGCTGTGTCTATTCCACGTTACTGTCTCATAGGGTTTTTTTAATTGTCAGGGGAAGAAAAGTTTCCTCAGGTTTTTTTTTCCATCTCTTTGGTGACTAGCAAAACCATGTGTTCCTACTACCTATTGCATGCACCTAATGGTATGTCTGTGGTTTTTTTTGTTTTTTTTTTTTTTTTCATCTTCTCTCTTCCAGTTCTTCATGTTTATTTTGCTAATCTTCCTGGCGGAGCTTTCAGCTGCAATCCTGGCTTTTATCTTCAGAGAAAACGTAAGTATCCGATGGTGGGCAAACTCTGAACCCCAGTGGGATTGTACCCAGCTAGAGCATGGTGTTAGATGGTGGCTGATTCCTTTGTAGAGTGACTGTTTGTTTCAAATACCAACAAACCTGCTTCATTACTGCCCTCGGTCTGTAGAACTGCCAGCAAGGCAGTGAATGCTAACTAACCTGGCCTGTGCAGGGTAGATGATTTATGTACACAGGAGATGTACATTGCGGGACTACTTAAATCCTGAAGTTTTTAGAGCCTTCCTGATTCTTTTGCAGCCAAAACAGCTGCACATTCCATCAGAGAGAAGGTTTATAATAAAGCCACACTAAGGTTAAAAGCAACTCTTTTCTTTTTTCAATATAGCATGTGTTTAATATTAATATTAGTAGTGAAGCCTCCTGTTTTCCCAACAGAGCCAATTCTTGCTCAGCAGTGCAAGAACTCTCTTGTGCATCTTCTAATCATATTCCTCCTTGAATTTTCATGTTCTGGTGCTCACCAGATTCCTCTCAATGCTGCTTGTAAGATATCCTTCCTGCCCTGCCCTGAGGCAGTCTCCCCATGTCCCATTTTGAGTCCCATCAATGGATCCTTTGCACATTGCCTTGCTTACAAGTTTCTGGTCCTTCTCTCCACAGCTTCGTATGATGTAGTGTTTCTCTACTGTGCTGCTATGCATATTATTATATGGCCATCATCCCTCCACTACACTAGTAGTAAGCTTTTACTACACTAGTAGTAAGCACAGTCTCATTTGTTTCTCTAACCAGCAGAGATCTGTGCATTTTTTTCATGTTCCCACATGTGCAAAGAAGAGCCTCACTGAACTAGGTCCATGCTTCTCAAGTCAGCCCATCTTTGAAATGTGACTCTGAGTGATGGCTGTGAAAAAAAATTGGCCAGTAGAAGTGGTCACTAGTGACTATTAGTATTTATTTTGTTTATTTGGCCTCTGCCAGTAGTAAGAGAACATACAGCACGTTCCCTGTACTGAACGTGACAGAAATGAGGCATGAGTGTAGAAAGGCCATATATAATGTTGATTTTCTTGAGCCAGGACATACTTTTGATTTTATTCATATAAAAAGATTTTGATAAGCAAAGAATCAAGACTTGGGAAGCTCGGAGCAAGACAGTGTGGTGTTTGTGCAGTAGGATGGTCTTGGGGGGAGGCAGTGAGAGGATTTTTTTTTGCCTTTATAAGCTGGTGGTCTTTTGTCTTTGCCTCAGATCTGAAGGCAGCAGGGAAGGGATGGCAGTCTGTACACAGACTGGGTGCCCCAGTCCAGCTTAGGCTTTGAGACTGTGCCCTCATGGGAACAGCTACCGCTCCATAAATAGGTTGCAGCATCGGGGGTCTGGTGTGTTCTGGTCATTACAGCTCTGCTGTTAGGAGTTTTTAGAGAATTCCTTTGGTTCAGCACAAGCAGCAGACCACACACGTAGAAACTGCCCTGCAGACCCAGGTACAGGCTTCACGACAGAGAGAGAACATGGTCCCTGGTGAGCAGGGGCTGGGCGAGCAGCCGGCAGCTGACTGCTCCCACCTCCCACCTTCCCTGTGGGAAACTGGTAAAAGGTATGAGAAACTAGCCAGGCTCACTGCGAGTCCTGTGTGCGGGGTGACTGCAGGGCTGGCTGTGTCCTCGTCCCTCAGTCACGAGGAGCCTGCTTACATATGGCTTCTGGGCAAAGCATTGGTACTTTCCACTCCCGTGGAAGCTGTGGGACACGTGAGGATATGTTACCTTGCAAGATAAGGTCGCAGTGGTTATTCTAGACTTCTGTGGCATCTGGCGGTGTTTTGTGAGATAAAACTTGAAGGGGAACAAACTTCTATCTTTCTTGAGCTTGTCTCCTTGTTTGTGTCACCAGCTTCCCACTCTGTCAGAATGACTGACAGGAAGGGCTTAAATGGGAAGGAATGAAGAACGTCAGATCCCAACATAGCTGGAGATGGCTCTGTGCAGAAGTTACACTCAGTCTGCAAATTCTTGTGGTTTGTTCTCTCCTCAGGTTGCTTCTGAAAAAAAAAAAAACAAACCTTGTTTTGCTGTTGCTATATATTTTGGTGGTAGCTCCTCTGGCTTGGTAACTACTTGTGGATAATTTTGCTGTCATCTTTGGGTTAGGGTGAGGCTAGATGGCTGGACAGGATGTCCGTGGGGACAGAGGTGGTCTTTCAGTGACCCCGTGTCGGGAAGAATTCTTCACAGTCGCAATTTAAGGTCAAGTTCAGATGTGCTTTTCTCTTCCCTGTGAAGTGAGTTACTTTCAAGGCATGTGGTGGTAAATGTGCATTTAGGCAACCTAAATTTCTTGGAAGCTTACCAAGTGGGTTCCTGTGATGATCATTGCACCAGTCCATATGGCTGTGGCCTCACTGGGTGAATAAAATGAGACAAAAGAGAAAGATACGTCTATCTGTTCGCTTTCCAGATAATGTTCAGTGCAGCTTTCTCTTGTATAGTGTTTTACATCCAAACTAGCTCCCAAACACTCAACAGAGTTAAATTATTAATAGCTGAGGGAATGAAAGAAATTAAGAGACAAAAATAAGGGAGAAAAGAGATGTTTTCTGCTGAGATTTGACATGAGAGGAAGAGTCAGTGAAGCAGAGTGTGGTGGTGGGGTTAGTGAAAGTGGTATTAGCGATGGTGAGCTACTGCAAGTCCAGTTGCTCTCCCAAAGAACTGTTTAAAAGCAGTCTCTGAAGAGAAAGGCTGTTGTTAATCAGCTATGGGAGTATCAGAGTTTCTCTTCCTTCATAAAGGAGGTTTTGGAGGGTGGAGAACCCTTCTTCATCTAGAAGACATCCCATAAAAGAACATCTTCCATGACTAGAGAGAAGCTGTGAAAGAGCAATTTGACTTACGTACAGGAATTACTCTTTATATGCCATTCAGAGGTCTGGATGGGAAAAACCCTGGAGGGATATTTGACTCTTTTTCTTAGTGAATTGTCTTAGCAAGCAAGAAAGTGGGATGGTAGGAACAGGTGAGTCCAGTGACAGGGCTCTGGACAGAGTCAGGATGTTTGGATTTTTAGCCCCAGTTCTGACACTTACAGACAAGTCACTTTGGTTCCCGATACCTCTGTTTCCTCAGGCATAAGGAAAAAACTAGAGAACATGAACAGTCCATCCCTCAGTTGAGCAGCTGGAGGTCTCTTGGATGGAAGGCACTGTGAAAGTGAGAAGTGCAGCACTGGTGACTGTACCTACAGTACAAGCACTGTACTGTGTCAGAAATGTTAGGATGCTCCAGGCAGATGCAGATAGACAGGAGTGTGTCCTGTTTTCCAAGCAGGCACCATGAAGCCAGCTTCTTGCACAGCGTTCAGCATTCTTGAACACAGCGCTGCATGAGAAGGCTGTGAGTTTCCTGGCCAGTGCTGGCACACCTGTGTTGTGCAGAAATGTCCTCTTTTTCGTAAGTCCCCTTCATCTGGCTGCAGTAATCCCAGCCAAGCTATTTTTTTTGAAGCAGTGTGACAAAACAGTCCCACTTCATTTACTGGCATGTAAATATATGCATGCATGTTCTTCTTCTGTATCAGAGACGTTCCCCCCAAGAACAGCTAGAAAAAAACACAGCTGAACATCTCTATTGTTCATGACTGTGGCTGATGTAACTGTGTTGTCAGAAGTGTATGTGAAGATCTAGTTTTATTAGTAGGTCCTTTGCTCCCTTCTTGCCATAGTACTCCAGTGTGCCCAGACCTCATCAGTGCCATTACTAGCTTCAGCGAGAAGGGGGCCATGGGCACGTGAGTCTTGCTGACTTTCATCCTCCTTTGTCAGCAATTTTTTAAAAGAAGAAAGATGCTTCTGCTGAGCGATTTTTTTTTTTTTAAACATTTTTCTGAACTTCAGATGCTTAGGACAAGCAGTTTAAGAGCAACAAAATGGAATCAGTTATTTTCCTGGCAAACTTACACTTCCAGCACTAGGCTTTGTTTTACGCCAAGTCTCGTAAAAATCGCACACAAACTCTGAACAATTTCCTCTGGGGTTGCTGCTGTCAAAATAAAGGTTTCACTTTATATTTAAATGACTCTTTTGTTTTAGACCCCGCCAAAGGCAGTCAGCTGGGATTATTACCAACAGTAATATCAGTTTCAAAGTCTGCACTTCAGAAACAGACAAGCATCAAAAAAATGTGCTGCTGTCTCTGCAGGGTAGGATGCTGCATGGATAAAGTACACAGAGAAAGGGAAGGAAAGGAGAACACTGAGGACATGTTTCAGCATCTTCTAACCTGACCTTCCCTCAGTGCACCAAATTCCCAAAGGAAGATGCCAGTCCTCTCTGATCCTCCGGTATTTTAATATTCAAAAGCAAAAAATGAGTTAATCTCTGTCTCATAAAAGTGATTTAGGAACTTAGCAGCATATCTCATTAAAAGATAGTGAGATTGAGCTACTTATATCATTCAAGTCTTTGTGACAAAGTTTTACCCAGTTTTGATTTAGTCATTAAATTTGGCCTTAGTTTGTATTTGTAAAAGAAAAGTCAATATTAAGTGGTAATTGGGGTCTTTTAAAGAGTCTCCCCAGCCTTCTCTTTTTTTTCTTTAAATTTTGTTATAGAATTACAAAGGAAACAAACAAATCTGTGCTCGTGCTTTTGTGCCCACACATACATCTCATACATATGTATGTGTATGTGCGATATTTCACGTTGCATATCAAGAACCTGAAACCAACTTGTAGCTGTATATGTTACTGCATCTGCAGTGCTGTATGAACAACAGAAAAAAAAAAGGGGAGTCTTTTTCAGGCAGCTTATATTTCTGATCCTGCAAATATGCAACACTATAGCAGTGCTGCATCCAGCTGAGTCTAACCTCTCTCACGGAGGCTTTGCAGTGGCAGAGAGATTTTGCCTATGTGGGTCACAAATCACAAGATATTTTAGAGAAGGGACCACACAAGTCAAGACCTACTGGGAACCTGAAAAGGGTATTCCTTGATGTTTTCATCCTGAAGTGATAGAAAGGCAGAACGATTGAATTGGAGTATTCAGTTTAAGAAGACTTTTAAGTTTGTATATTTACTAGTCCTCCAGAGAATGATCCTAAGTAAATGTAATTTCAAGGTGTCTAACTTTTTGAGGAGACTCTGAGCAGAAATGTTTGTTCATTTTTTTTATTTTACTGGAAATGTAAACAGGAGTAAATGAAATTCCATTAGTTTTTATTGTTGACCTTAGGAAAAATTGTTTAAATTATCTAAACACTGGAAATATAAAGAGGATTTTTTTCTTCGTGTGTGGGTCAGTTTAGATAATCTAAAGCATTGTCAGGGAAATGGTCTTTTATTCTGATTTGTAAGTTGACTTGAACATTTCATATTTATTAGATGTTTTTTACTTCCTTTTCATTCACAGAAAGTTTGGTATTAGAGCTTGATTCTGCTTTCTCACACATGGAAGTAAATTCAGAGCATTAGTCATTAATAGGAAGTTAACTGGTTTAAAACGAAAAGTGAGGGGAAAATCATGCTTTGATTGCAGACCTCATGAAGCATAGTAAGTTAAGCTACTATCTGTGTGTGGATTTGAAGATATTTCTAAAATCTGTTTTAGTCCTGTTTCAACTTATGAAACACTTTCCAATACCTCTGAATATTTAAAAGAACAACCAACCTTTAAATGCAAGCATTAGCTTACAAGTATAGATATAGTTCAATCCCTGATTTTTAATGAGCAACAGTTCTATTGAACAAGTACCATTCACCCTGGATATAGTTACAGTTCAACCAGTGGCTTTCCCCATGTTTCTCCTCTGAGGTTTGCAAAATTAAGAACAAAACCAAAACAATGAAACAGCAGTAACCTTTGCATTTCCACCCATCTGTGCATTTCAGCTGACCAGAGAGTTTTTCACCAAGGAGCTGAAGAAGCATTACCTGAGGAACAACGACACGGATGTCTTCTCTTCCACCTGGAACTCTGTTATGATCACAGTAAGTCATGTCGTGCCAGTTCCATCCTGCCCATGGCCAGTGGCCATCAACACGGTGCTCAGCCTGCACCCTCAACTCACCTGGCGTCAGCCTGCTTCAACCATCCTGTTGCATCAAGCATAGCACCAGGGTTTGTGGTGGTGGTGGGAGGGAGATGAGAATTTGTCTGGCAGCCGGTCTTTCTCAAAGCAAGCTGCCATCAGTCCTGGTGACTGCATCAGCCTTTGTGGTTTGCCATAGCCCGAGGCATTTGACCTGACTGGGTACCCCCAGCTTTCAAACAGTGGGCACAGAAAACCGTGGTGTTGTCTGCAACTGAATATCACTGCATTTACCTTGGCCCTTTCACCTCGCAGACTACTTCAAAACTGTTCCCAGCCAACAGCAGCCAAAACTGGTGCTAACAAATGGCTTTTTGTTTGCTCTTGTGAAATGAGTTGGTCAGTGGCAGATTAGGCAGGAGTATGCCTAATGGTATATTTTCAGTATAGAAATATTAGCCATCAAAATTGACTTTGTTAGTACAGTCCTAATCAGGCAGGTTACAGATCAACTGTGTCATTGGAACTGGAGTTGTTCTTACCTACTACAAGGGGTTCTCTGTGTGTGTGTGTACACATGTGAACTTAGTGCTCGGTACAGCCCACAGTGGTGTATCTCTTCAGGAGGGAGGAGTAGGATGTTGGGCTCTGCAGATGAAAAGTCAATTTTAGTCTTAAAATAAAAAGATGATTACTGTCCTTCATGCTGATTCAGGACTTTAATAAAGACATTTCCTTTTGCTGACTGAAAGGGGACAGAGTCAGAATATGACTTGAATCCTTAAAAAGGACCTGACTTGAATCCTAAAAAGGGACCTTACTTGAATCACCTAGCAGTCCCTTTGAACAGCAACAATCCTGGCCATTAGCAATGGGGAGAACAGGCGGTTGGGAGCCTGGATTGTACTGCTGGCTCCCTTACAGACTTGCTGGGTGATCTCAAGCAAGTCATTCTGGATGTGCTCCAAAGCCCTGTGTAGTTCGTGGCAATATTCCCAGTGGTACCTTAGAGTCTATGGTATGACATGGGAACAGTGGGACTTTATAAAAAGGCTTTGATGAAACAGAAGCTCCAAGGTACAAGTACAACCCACTTCTTTGGAAACAGCAGTTGTTTTGTCTGTGCTTTGACTAAAGCTTTGATCCCTACAAGAATAGGTCTTTGGTAGATTTCTCATATCTGCTTTCAGGGCAAAGTGTCAATTCTGTCTTCCTTTCTTCTCTGTGCCTCTCCCTAGTTTGCCTGCTGTGGAGTGAATGGACCAGAAGATTTTGAAGCTATCCCTCATCTTCCGTACTCCTCTTTGGAAAGGGCGACACCAGAGGCTTGTTGCCAGCGAGAGCTCCAGAGCCGGGAAGGGATGTTTGTCAACAAGGAAGCCTGCCTCGCCGGCATCGAGAGGTTTCAGAACCGACAGGTAAGGGAAGCCAAACGCCAGGAAAAGGAGTTTCACAGAGGGCAGAGAGATGGCTGGGGTGGCCATGGGCAGCTAGTGAAGCTGGCAGGTCATGCCATTCTGACTGTAGCTCACATCCTAATCACACTTCTGCTGACAGCTTTTGAAGTCATGGCATATGTCTGATTTTGAAAATCCCCTTACATTGTGTGCACTGCTAAAAGTCCGTGTTGTGCTGTATCAGCAGAAATATGAAGATTTTCGCAAGGGACTGAGAGGTGAGGTGGAAATTTACATCAAATTTTATTGTGTTTCTGAAGGCTAGTACTATCTCTGAGAAGTTAATTAGCAAACCAGCACAGGTCAGCAGGGATGGGATGGAGTTGGCTCTTACTGGCTGCGGTAGTGGCTCCAGTTTAGTTCACAAAGACTCCTGATCAACAACATATGCAACCAGACTGACGGTTAAACAGCCACGGGAAACCATGTCTGTTTTCCAAGGAAGAGAAGTGTTGGAAAGATGCATTTCTCTGCTCTTTTACTCTTCACAGTAGAAAAAGGGCATTTCTTTTGCCAGGCCTCTTGACTTGGCAATTTTTCCCGATACTAAACTGGAACAAGACAGTTCAGCATAATGTCATTGACACTGATAGTGCAGTCATGTTTCTTTACATTGTCATCAAGATGTGAAGTTTAAGAAACTTTCTAGCAAAATTCCTGACTCTGTTCACCTCAGCATTAATAAGCCAGCTGAGCTCTGTACTGACCATATGTACAAGCCTCCTTTTCTCTCCAAACTAAGCAGTGGTCCTCTTTTCAGCACTTGATAGCAGATTGTGAAAGAGAGTAAAGGAGCTTGGAAACAGCGTGTGAGCTGTTCCTTGCCTGGCAGCTGGAAATGGTTGGCAAAGGCACTCTGGGAGAGAGATCATAGCAGACAGCACTGTACCGCTTCTGCCAGGTCTGATTGCCATGAATAGATGGGAAAGAGAGAGAGGAGAGAGATGACAAACAGCAGGGAGGGAAAGAGAAATGCATTTTGAGAAAGAGGATTAAAGCAGATAACAGATTTAGCTTTCCCTAGGTGGTGATGCTGAGGCCTACCACTTCTACAGAAAGGGAAGGTTTCCTGTGAGCCTTTGTCACCACAGAGTGTTGGTGGCAGCAGCAGTGTGCACAAGTGGCAGAAGCAAGTGTCACCAAGCATACAGTGAGGCCCTTTTGTAAAATGGGAGAGACACTCCCAAGCAACTGATGGCTGAATTCAGGCATTCCTGGAGCAAAGTCAGGCTCTTGGGACACCATGCTGGTAGGACAGTGCTGGCCGCACTGTCAGTGCTCACTGACAGTGCTCACCCCGCTTTGTAGCCAGGTGAGTGGGGCATGCTGGAAGCTGAGTTAAGGTTGGAGTTCTGGAAGGCACCCAAACATTTTGTTGCTGGGCTGGATGCTTTTCCCTGAAAATTGGGCTGAAACATGGCTGGAACAGAGCTGCTGCTGAGCGGTCTCATGTTGACAAGAGCATGGTTTTAGCAGCTCAGTTACTGCCCCAGCAGTCTGCACTCCCTGGGTCTGCCTCATGAGTGGGTCCCCTCTGCGCTCTCCCTTGCTCTCCTCTGGTTGTGCCTCACCTGCAGTGAGCAGGGTCTGGCACGGACACCAGTATGTAACTGTTGTGCTATCTTTGCAGTTCAGACATTTTCTTTTTGGGTGGAATTTAAAAATCAGGTGATTGAAACATCCCAGCAGTATGGATGGGATTAAACGTGTACGTGTGAAGTATATGCTCGGTGGGGAGGATAGCTATTTTTTACATTGGACGAACTCCAATCTACTTTTCTCTTTCTGTGTGACCTATTTGCGGAAATTTGCTGGTGGGTCGGAATTTTAGGCTGGGAGAACTGTGAGGCCAGGATAAGCTGGTGATTTCCAGAAACATCCTGAAACCTTTGCAGAAGATCTACCTGCTGTTAATTGCATAAGCAATAATAAATGACATTAAAGATGATGGTGGCTATGCTGCATAAGTGGAAGGATTGATGTAGTGCATGGCCCTGAGTTCTTAATGAAATTAATTCTCCTATAGCCAGACTATCAGCAGGTGTTCATCCATGCTCCTTTCACACCCCAGGACCTTTTCTCTGTGCCTTCACCCAAAGGAGCATGGATTCAAGAATCTCCTGCCTCGACTTTAAATCAATCGTCCTTATCCCTAGCCAGCCTGGGCTGTCTGTCATCTGCCCTGAGGGTCCTTTCCCCTGTGCTTACTCTCTGCCCTTTGCAGAGGGAGTGCCTCTCCCGCGCTGCTCCTCTCTGCCCTGCAGGAAGACATCGTTCCTCCTGGTCAGTGAGGGGTTGTGGGTGTGAACCACCCCCATGCCACTACAGCAAAACCTTCCCCTCCCTGGCACTGTCCTGCAGGTCTCTGCCTCCTGTGCTGTGGGGCTGGGTGAGGGGGTGAGAGGGAGCCGTGCTTGTGGTGCCTGGATCTGAGAGCAGCTCTTGTATTAAAGAGGGCTGTGCTGTGAGAACAACTCAATGTGCTGCTCAGGTGTGTCTCACCACCTTTTGTCCTTCCTAGGGCTGCTACACTGTGATCCTGAACTCCTTCGAGACCTACGTGTACCTTGCAGGAGCCCTTGCCATCGGAGTGTTGGCCATTGAGGTACCTACTGTTGTGTGACTAGAAGAAAAGCAAGTGTTGGTAGATGTCCAGCAGCGAGGCAAACAGGCAGGTGCTCCCCCTTGCCAGGGGAAGCTGCTCCTGCAAAGTGCGAGCAGGTTATCAACTTGTGGTTTTAATTGCCTAGAAAGAACCGGGTGCTTGGTCCTTTGCCACAAAAGGCAAGGAAATAACGGGTGCCGCATGCCTGCGGTGCCGCAAGCCTGCAGTGCCGCCTCGTGTTGGGCCCGCCGCAGAGCTCGCACCCTGCCACGCTGGCCACGGGGGCTTCGGGGACCCACCGCCTGCCCCAGGGCCCCACACAGTCGCTGCCCTCATTGCGGCAGCACCCCAGCAAGCCGACTAATCTGTCACTTGGTTAATGTGTTCAAACTGTGCCTTTGCTTTAGAAACTTCTGTTTAGAGCCTGAAACTGTACTGGCTCCAGAGCATCTCCATTATCCAGCATCACCGTCTGGCTCTTTGGTGATGTTTCTGAGGAACGGGCTTCCACCAGACACGGCATTAGCCCAGAAGTCATGTCCCTGCAGCATTGCTGGGGCAAGGCCGGGTACTTTCCCCAGTGCCCTGTCTTGTGCAAAGGAAGAGCTGGGCAGAGCCCCAGCAGCCCCCATGAAGGCCCCGCTGTGCCTGCTCCGGGCAGTGGGAATGGTGTGCAGAGCAGGGACCGCGGAGCCTGTTCCCCTGCGACACTGAGGGCGGTTTGGGAATGAAGCCAGGCTGCTGCTGTAGCCACAAACAGTTTGGGGGACAGGGGAAGGAGGGGAAGGATTGCCTTCAGGGAAAAAAAAAGTTTTGCCACAGCCTCCCCTGGGTGGTGGGAAGGGTCCCCCTCGCTGTGCCTCGCTGGGCAGGAGGGAGTAACGGGAGTGGTCCTGGGGCCGGGGGGGCTTTGCCGATCTTCTGGAAGACGCAGCTGACTCTTGTGGTTCTGTTTTGTTTTTGCCCTCTTCTTCCCCCCCCTTTGCCAGCTGTTTGCCATGATCTTTGCCATGTGTCTCTTTCGAGGGATCCAGTAAGAGGTGGCTTGTGAACCACCACGTTCCCACGTACTCAGAAGAAAGAAGGAAAGTCAGAAGAAACAAAACCTGAAAACACCCAAAAAACTTTATTTTTTTTAACAAAATGGGGTAGGGGGATAAAAAGAAAAAAAGAGGGTTGTAATATATGAATGACCAAAAGGATTGTACTTCAGGGGCTGGAACTTTGAGGTGATGTGCACTACACTGTACACCGGACCCTTGCCCAGAGCCACCCGCAGCAGCCGTGGAGCAGGAGCCCAGCGCAGCCGATTGCACTAGAGACTGATGGAGCCGGCGGTGGGGAGCGGGAGGATGAGCACAGCTGCCTCTACTGCAAGGCCGTGCCTACTGTTCGCAACTTTATAATGTTTTAGATGGCAAAGGACTGAAGAACAGCCACGCAGGGGCTGGATGAGGAAACAGGTCGGCCAAAGTCTGTGACTGTCCAGGTGGGTTTGAAACAAGCAGTGGTGGCTCATCTCGGAAGCAGGTAGCCGTTCACGTGATTCTGGCTCTATTGCCCAGCCACAGAATGAAAACACACATTTTTCAGTGGAAGCTTTGCCCCTGTCACCTGAAACTTGTCAGAGGAGTCAGGCACTTCAGCAAGGCTGGCTTTTCTCTGGAGCCCAAAGCAGGGGCAGCGTGGTCTCACTTAGCAATGGGACTCAGCTAAGGCTGGCTGATGGTCAAGAGTTTGGTGCCTACCTTTCTGTTTTTACTAAGATTTACTGGTCCTTTTTGTGAAAAAGAAAGGGAGCAAATGGTTCCATGCTGGGAAAAATCTCCTGGGAAAAATAATGGCTCTGGTCAAGAATCATTGATACTGCTGCCTTCCTGAGAAGGGAAGGAAATAGTGTTTAAATCTTGTCGGCCTTTGCCTTTCCCTTCATACTTGCAAAAAATGTTTTGTGGTGCTCTGTTAGCATAAATATTTGCAGTGGATTCCTACATGCTTTCCAGTTCTAAGGGGAGTTCCAGGCATGCTGCTGGATGGAGGAGGCTGAGGTTTGTCAGCTGCTCCTGTGCTGTTTGCCTGAAACAGTCTTGTGGCATCATTTCTGCTCAGAGGATTTCCCCCGAGATCCTCCCATGGGCTCATGATGAAAGCATCAAGTCACAATTGTTTTAGTCTGCCTGCTAGTTGAGAGCGTTTCCTCCCTTGAGATAGTTTGACGTTTAACTAACGTATCATCTACTTAATTATTTGGAAGTGAGCTTGAGAAAGATGCCTGGGACTGGACCTTGGTCAGAGATTAAGATGGAACTGCTGAGGCCCCAGGCAGGCTCTAAGAGCACCCAGCGTGCAGCCAAACTGCTCCAGCCACTGCTCCAGTGGTTGTGGTTATTGACCCAGACAGGTCACTGGTTTCTCTCCTCTGGAAGCCTCTGTTGCCTTCGTTGTTCATCTGGTCACTCCCTGACCCCAAACTCATTGTGCTTGGAGGAGGACAGAAGGGGCTGTGGTTTCTTGTTTAGCTTAGGTCTTTTTACAGATTTTATAGGGTCAGAGCTTAAACCAGCCCCTCTGAAAGCTGTAACCACTGGCAAGGAAGGAGAGGGGGCAGAAGGCAGCAGCGAAGAGCCGAGCAGTAACCTTGTGCCCAGGCTTGGCAGCAGCAGGTGTGCTTTGCCTGGCTGTTCCCTTACACTACTGGGGCTGTGTCCCTTCAGCTCTCCCAGTGGCACTGCACAGGCTACAGGGAAGGAAGGAAAGCAGCAGACTGGTCCGTAATAGACAACAATCCTGGCTAAATGTCCAGGATGGGAAATCAGGATACTGAGGAACAGGAAGGAGGCATTAGAGCTTTTCCAAGCTTCATTTGAGAACAACAATTTGCTGCTCAGCAGGAGAGGGTCCGGGCAGGTAGAGCTGCAGCCCCCCCCGTGCCGCAGTCACCATATTCCAGCAACGGAATAGGAGGCCAGGGCTGCTGAGCGACCTCAGATGTTGCATTAAACCTTGTGGAAAGCTTTTCTGAACTATTTCCCTCTGGATCTGCTTTTAATGAGGCATTTCAGCATTAAATTCTGGTCTGTTGTTTAATGAAGGAAAACAGTTTTGCTAGCCAAAAACCAGCAGTATTGGTACCCGACAGCAGGTGCTGTGCTTAAGATAGGAAAAATCTGTTGCATCTACTAGTCTTGCAGGGAATGGGCCGAGCAGAAGGCGAGCTTATCTGTTCTGTTTCTGCCTCAGGAGCTGGTGTCAGTGACTGTTCTGGGAGAGCAATTCCCAGGGGAGGAAGAAAACCATGAGCAGAGATGGTAATTTGGTTGGAGGTGAGCGAGAAGCAGAACTGCCTCCCCCAGTCTCCTGCTTCCCCTCAGTTTATTAAGCAAAAGCCTGGCTGTGTCAGGTCAGAGCCTGAAAGGTGAATACCCTGATTTGTGCATGGTGGGTGGCTGAAGGAAGAAAAAAAAAAAAAAAAAAAAAAGCCTTAAAGCCTTTTTCTGCCACCAGTGGCATGGGGGAAAAACTGTCAGTGCTGGGGGAACCGGACCAAAGCAACCAGAGTGCTAAATATACACGCCTGAAGTAGGATCTCTGCAGGCTTAGTTCTCTCTGGATTTCCTAATTCTGTACACATCGCTTTGTCTGTTTTTAGCTTTCTCACTTTCCCTTTTCCCTAATGGTTGTCCCTGTATCTCCAAAAAGATCACTTATTTGTCTGTTATTCTGGCCTTTGCGCAGTTGTTTCTCCTCTCTTACCTTGTCTGATCCCCCATTGCTCTTTTCTGGATGAAGATTTCAAATCCTCTCTGCAGCTGGCTAGCGTGCCACTGGGAACACAGCTTGAAACCCTAGCAACAGCCAGGCAGCAGGTTTTAAACAAGAACTGGAGATAGCTGTAAAGATACGTGGAAGTCTGAGAGGACCTATGGAAGTTGGTAACAGGCAAAAGGAATTTCCCCTGGGGGAATTTAATGAGCAAGCAAGCCCAGAAAGCAGGCTCCTGGTGTATGACAAAGCATGTAAATTTGTTGGTTTTGTCCCTTGGTTATGTGGCTGCCCCCTCTGTTGTACAGTAGTTTTCAGAACAGTAGGCAGGAGAAGCAACTGTATTTTTATATTTGTTTTTAACAGCTCTGGTGAGTATTTTGGGGTCAGGGGCTCAAGCTAGATTCACTGCTTGCAGGAGAGCTCTGGGCAGGCTGGGGACCAGAGAGGGCTGCCGTGCTGCCGTCTGTTTCGCTGTAGCACCATGACCACGGCCCGAGCACCTTGGATGGAAGTAGTAGAGAGCAGCCTGTGCCTGCGAGCCCACAGCCCCTCTCGGCGCCCCTGCCTCCCGGCTGTTATTTAATGCTCAAATGACTGTCACGAATGCCTGGGAAAAGGGCTGCGTGTGAAATAATGTTTGAAATCTATTTTAAAAAACTGTAAATGTTCTTTTTATTAGATAGTGGAGCTAATTTATCCTGTATTCCCTACTGTAATGCTTTTTTATATTGAAAGGAATTTTTTTTTTTTGTAATATAAACCAGAACACAAGCCTGAAGCACTCTCTGCACGGTTTTTGTGTGCGTTTCTTAAAAAAAATGAAAAATAAAAGAAAGATATTGTGACAGTGAAGTGAAACGGCTTTAATTTTCACTATTTGCTTGGTGTTATTAAGTACAGTCACTTTCTTACCAGAGGAGAAAGAATAAACTCAGGTACAGCAGCTAAAATGAGGTATAAACTGACATGTCCCATTCTCCCCTGCCCACCCTCCCCGCCCCCCTCCCCAAGTAAAAACCCTTGACCAGAAAGGAGAGGCCAGCTTAGGACAGACAGAGCCTCTCCTTTGTCACCAGCTCCAGTTTGCCAGAGATTGGTTAGGCGTAAATAAGGCGCTGTAGGGAGTTTTATGTGAATGATGAGCTTTCTTCACCCTCAAAAGCGAGGGCTCTATGAACACGAGGGTTTGGGTCCATCTCTAGCAGAGAAAAGCGGTCAGCCTTAGTCCTGGCTTGTGCCTGCTTGGCGCACAACCCCCTGGGGAACACGACTCCCCACCCTGCACAACATTATACAAATGCAGGTAATTCACTGCAGTCTCCCTTGGGAGATGGTGTCAGTCCAAGGCCTTTCTCACAATTTAACAGATAAGGAAACTGAGGCCTGTGGAGATGGAGTTTTTCCTCAGCAGATCAGTAGCAGAGCCTGAAGTAATGCCTCAGGCTTTTGATCCCAAATTATATGCTCAACTGCCACTTGCAGCTGTGATGCCAGCACTTCTGTCCTCGGTGACACAGTTCTGTACAAACGTTTCAGCATCCTCCTCCCTTTCCCCCCATTCACAACAGAGTGAAGACAACCAGCCACAGTTGGTTTCTGGCTGGGCTCCATCCTCAAGCCACCCTGATAAACTCCCTTCTAGACCTCACCTGCTACAAATTCACCTCCTCAATTGGGCCTGGCCATGTTTCTCCTGCAGCACCTTGCTCATGAGAAGGGATCACACCAGGGACCACAGCCTTTTTGTAGCCACTGCCAGGCAGGGGGGTCCATTTGCCCCTTCTCACTTAGTTGTAGAAGAGGTATAGAGCCCCAGTCCACTTCCATACGTTCTACATGGTCCATTTATAGCAAGATTGAGCAAGAAACATGAAAATAAAACAACTTCTTCATTTCTCCCCTCTCAGGACTAGGTACCAAGTAGCATGAAATCTCTTACGTGGCCACTCCCCCAGGCTTTGCTCTGTGTTGGAACAGAAGACATTGACTGGCAAAACTAGAAGTGGCTCAATGTTTTAAATTTTGCAGAGGCAGCTGCTAAGCAGTGGACCAGACGAATTTGACCTCACCCGATTTAAAGCTCCTTTGGAAAGCTGTAACTGCTTCCTCCACACTCCCACCTGATTTAACCATCAAGAAGTCTTTGGAGAACTGCTCTCACGTAGGGGAGTAACTCATTTCTCTCACCTGCTGGATGACATTTTAAAGTATGCTAATCAAGTGGCCATCTACAGATCCAGAGTCATAACTAAGCTCCTAGGACCTGCGGCCAACACAGATGGGAGGACAGCATTTAGAAAACCCTCCATTTCCTTTTTCTGCAAGATTGTTTTTGCTGTGGTCAGTTTTACTTGTCTTTCCTAGAAACACAATTTCCCACCCCCCCAAAACCAACGATCAATCTGTATATACATTCATGTGACTCCCAAAACACAAAGAATCAAGCTTCACGTACCTATACCAACAACTACAGCCAAAGTGCTGCACTGAAGCCATTGCAGCTGCCCATGCAGGTGGTGTGCAGGGTGAGAGCAACAGCTACAGCATGCCACGCTCCAGCTCCCACATGCAGCACCGCTCGGTCTGATTCGTGATATTCTCCAGGCTGCACTTGATCATTTCCTGCCTCACAGGGAAAAGGTTTCTCTCTTAGAGCCCAACTCTTCCACCTGAACAGGAAGGCTCCTCTTAAATACAAGTTTTAGTTGCTCAGTATCATATTTTGGACATGTTGAAAGCAGCTTGGCAAGCATGTGTTGTTGGGAGGCTCCAGAATTTAGCCTGCTGTTGGATGTTGCCTCTCCATTTGATTTACTTCTTGGGAAAAAAAAAATTACAGTTGTGATGTTTCCTGGTTCAACTATTTCCAATATTCTTACCTGACAGACATTTTGCATGGCCAGGAGGTACAATGCACACAGTGTCCCAAGTTTATGCAGCTGCTTCTAAATGCCAAAAGCACTAGCACAACAGACAGTAACTACCCACTACCTTCTTCTAACTCTACTAAGATATTAAACAGCAATAGCCGTAGATCCCAGTCTCACCAGTGGCTTGAGGGCTGTTGTTCACATAAGCACTTCTGTTTGCGTAGGCATCTTCCTACTGGGATTTTGGGGACGTCAGCTCTACATCAGGGCACACTTTGATCCAATCAACAGTAGTGCATGAGTAAGAAGTCCATATCCTGTACACAGACCTTCTGGCTTTAGTCCCATGGAGAACAAAAAATGCCACCTCCAGCTGTGGACAGGGATAATCCACAAGGAAAGCACTAGGAAGTAGGGCAGCCAATGCTGTTGAGCCTAGGAGGTGTTGGAGAAACTGGCCAGTGAGTACTAAAGCACATTTAGTCCTTCCTTGACTGAGCTAGAGAAGGCACTGATGCCTTCATACCCCCGCTCCTTGCTGTTCTTCAACCCAGTTGTTAAGTATCTTAATGCTACAAACTTTGGTCCTCTCTTCTCAAAGTCGGAAGAACTGTGATGCCTGCACACTGGCAGAGCTGGAACAGCATCTCCTACAGCTGGGGCTCATCTTTAGAGGCTGCTCACTGACCAAAGTAGCTGTGCTGATGCTCACTCTGCTCTCACTAGCACTAACCACAGCAGCACTCCAGCCCCTGCTTAACTAAAGTATCAGACGCTACCTCACACCCACCACTGCTGCTACCATCAGTAAAGCTGTAACTGTAGGAAGTGTTCTGGTGTGAAGGGACAAGACCCCAGCCTAGAAACTTCATGAAACATCCCCAGCAAGGAGATGTCTTTGTGCTCAACGGGCTTTTTCCAATAGCTTTCTTTGCTTCTCACATATTATAGTTCAAGCTGCTCCGCTGTTCCCATTGCTGTCCCTGCAAAGGGAACAAGCAAGAAGCCTCCCTCTTTTACGTTATCTCCTGCCAAGTTTTGCACAGCACACGGTGCAAAACTACAAGTAGGGTGGCACCTCTGGCAGTGAGGAAAGAAGAGCCGTTTGCAAAGCACTAAACTAGACCTAGCCCCATCCAGCTCCCAGCTACCTGGACAGTCAGTACTTGCTAAAAGGGGAACAAGCTGTACACGGGGGCACACTCCACCAGAGAGGTGCAAGGCTTACCGAGGAGAGTAGCCAAGTCCTTTGCCCTGTCTCCTCAGGGATTTGGTTTCAATGTGCTGGTCTTATTTTGTGCTTTGTTCCAGCGGGTTCAGAGCCTGTGATCCCATCGGCCAGTTCCCCCCGGGAAACTGGCTCTTTTCCCTGAGCCTGCCAGGCCTGCACACCTCCCTGAGCCTTCCTCCCGCTGCTCCTCACCTCCTGCAGAGGGGCTGGGGGGTCCCACCCAATGCTGCTCCCCCCCATTTCACCTGGAAATGCCACCAGCACCGGGTTACACGCTGATTCATGCCGGTAAGTGGAAAAGAAGGAAACCACTTTAGAACCAAAAGGGACTAACAACAAAAAAAAAAAGTTGTAATTATAATGCAAAATTACCGACACAAACCCCCCCCCCCCCCCCCTTCCCATGACAAAAAGCCCAGGAATTAGACTTTCTTGGGACGGCGTCCAACTTGGTAATAATAATAAATGCTGATGAGGACGAAGAGGGCTCGGCTGACCAGGAGGAGCACGGCACCCGTGGCTATCTGGCTACTCTCAACCAGGGAGACAGTGGTAACTGGAGGAGGAGGAGGAAGACAAGGCAGAGGTTGGTGATGAAAAAACAAATGGAGACGAGTAGCACAAAGCTGTTTTCTACTGCCCTCTAACGCAGCTTCCCAGCGAGGCCTGCCGAGCCTTGCGAACGCAGAAGCTTTCACCACAGGCTCATGCGCACAGTGAACGCATGGCAGAGGCCCTTTGCTAGCTTGATTTCACAGCCCTGAAGTTAGCCACAGACCCCACGGTGCCCAGAGCTCTCATTTATAGAAACCCTGCTTTAAAAGCAGCCCCATGTTCAGGCAGCCACAAACCAAAACGGTCACTTGAGCAGATGCGAGTTTCTGTCATGCTCAGGTGTTAATTGTAGAAGCTGCATGTTCCCGAGTTTGCTTTGTGGTTTGTCTGCTTCAGTGCTGATAAACATTTTTCAACTTTAGAAGCACCTACAAAATACACATAGTCCACACACGCTACCTCTTTTCTGAGCATCTCTCTTTTTTGCCTACCAGCAAATAGCCCATATCTAAACCAACTACCTTATAATGCAGTTACTGAGCTACCAACATACACATACAAAAAAACCCCTTCATTGTTAAATATAGGCAAGCTCCCTAGAAACAAGCTGAACTGTTATTCTCTGTTTTGGTAAGACTGAATATTCCCCTTTCTAGTGTAGGTTTCTACAGTCTTTTCTTGTTAGCCCCAGCATCTAGGCAGCCCGCTCCAGATGACCTGTGCTGGCTATGATGCCCAGGATGTTTTTAGGGAGAAAAATAAATGAATCAGAGGAAGATGTTTTCCCTGCACCTGGGCACCCTTCGGTGAGCAGCCCAAGGCAGAGGCTGCTCCATGGGGAAGGAAAAGGGAGAGCAGCTGGCAGGGAAGATGCTCCTGGGGCCAGGTTATCTTTTCCAGTCCCGCAGAGCGAAGGAGCTGCCTCCAGCACAAGCCAGGCAGAGCACAGGGACAGCTGGGGATGGGGTACCCCTGTGGCTGTGCCAGCCAGATGGCAGAGACAGCACCTCCCCGTCAGCTGAGTCCGCTAGGACTCCCAGGGCCTCACCCCACAACTCCTTTAAGCTAGAGTTTACTCCATCAGACCCAACGGCACTGCTCCAATTTTGCCGTCGGTCCCACCGCTCACGCCGGTTGTCCTGGCCACCTCCGCTTCCCCTTCCTCCCTGCCCGGCGGGGGTACGCAGCACCCGCCCCCATCCTTTGCCTCCTCCTCCCTACTGGGTGGCTGCAGCAACTCACCCAGGAACTGCACGGCGAAGTAGCACGCCTCTGTCAGCAGGGTCCAGCGGATAATGACTTTTTCGGCCGTGTAGAGGGCGTTCCACATGATGAGCGAGATACCTGCGGGGGACGGCAGAGCGCAGCTGCCCGGGGGCGAGGGGCTCACAGGGAAGGGGCAGCCCCCCACCCGCTCCCACAGGAACCGCCTCGGCCTCCCACGGGAGGACGGAGGGGAGCGCTGCTGCTGCCGGCTGCGCTCCCCCCGCCGCCGCACTTCCAGCCGCCCCCGGCAGGTGCTGCTGCAGGCTGCGGGAAGGAGCCGGCCGCCACCCGCCCGCGCCGGGGCATCCCGCCCAACCGCGGGCCCTCAGCCCCAGCCGCCCCCCCAAAAACCGTGCCTCGCAAGCACCTGCCTGCCCTTCGGGGCTCGGCACCACCCTTTGCGGCGCGCCAGCCCCGGCTGGGCACTCGGAAAGCGCAGTCCCTGCGGCCTAGGAGCACCGGCAGCTGCAGCGCGGGGTGCAGAGCTACGCAAACCCCGTGTGTTTAATGCCTCCGCTCGTTTTCTTCTCCAGACCATTTCTCCAGGCTCCCCTCACCTTCTTGTCCTTTGCCCCCCACATCTTGGGCCCCTCACACGGGGCCCTCCCGAGATGCTGTCGCCTGCCCCTTCTCTCCTCCCGCTCCCACGAGGAGGGTCTGGCCCCAGCTGCAGCCCGGCACCCCACCTCCCAGCCCAGCTGCAATTCCCCTTTGCTGGGGCACTTGGGGGTACTCCCCCAGGTATTTAGAGTGTGCACAGCCCTTCTTACCCTGCCTGCAGCGAGCCTGAGCCCCTCCTAGGAAAAAGCAGCAGTAGCTGAGCTTCTCAAAATACCCCTAAACAAACCATTTCTTTGCTAAGAGCAGATCTTCTGCTCTCCAGCTGCAGCTGTCCTGCTGGGCACAGACTTTGACCCCTCCTGCCATTTTAGCCTCTTGTCCCCTTACTCTATGGGGCAGCGGCATGCCCCAGGTACAGCAGCATGGCACTCACTGAGGAGGGCTCCTCCATAGAGCCGGATGGGAGTCTTGCTGCTCACTGATTCCTCGTCGAAGACGGCATCATAGAGCTGGTCAGGGAAAGCAAGGGCCTGGCAGAGGCAAGGGAGAGACTCAGCAGCCTGCACCGGCCAGGGCCATCAAAACGTGCCCTCTCGGGCAGCAGTGCTCTGACATCAAGCCTTAATGGCCAGGAAATTGGAAATTAAGGAGGTGCAAGAAGTATCAGTGTGTCAGCTACTGGCTTCACAGCTGGTTTCTATGGCTGAGGCTGCCATGCCGTGTGCGGTTTATGACCCTGCTAATGAAAACAGACTCCAGTGATGGGAACAAATCACCAAGGACACTGCTAGCAAAGCCCATTACCGAGACATGGTAAGGGCAAAGGCCTTGCAAGAGAAAGCGGTGGCAGCTGCTGGAGGCAGAGGAGGGGGATAAATGCCAGGGGCCGAGGAGCCATGCTGGGGCACCCCTTTGGCAGCCAGGAGCTGGTGGTGCCCAGGACCACGTCCCTCACTTACCATGATGGCGACCCCAGAAAACATGATGGCGGAAACCAACTGCCAGACCCTGCATGGAAGGGAAAACAGAGGACCTGGTGTGAGCATGGGGGTGATCCCATCACTCATACTTTGCAAAGCATTCCTGGCTGCCCTGTCAGTCATCAGCCTTCATCCTCCCCCCTCACACAACCGAGGCAGCCACAAGCCTCCTGCAGGAGGACACGGCTCCCCATGCCGCAGTACCTCCAGCCTCAGCATGCAGACTGGCCTTGCTGGCAAGACAGAGTCGAAATCCCCCTCACCCAAGCAGAGGAGGGAAGTGACCCTGCCAAGAGGACAGCGCAGAGGGGGGATCCCCACAGGATGCACCACCCTGTCGCACATGAGACCAGGAGCTCCTCCAGCCCCACGCAGCCCCTGTGGTTCCCAGCAACTGCTGTGGGACAAGAGCTTGAGGGCCTCAGGCTGATTTATGGGGGAAGAAAGCAGAGCTGGTCTGGTCCCACAGCCCCTTGAGAAGCCCCTGAAGGGAGCAGTGATGCTGGCGCAGCAGCAGAGCTGGTGTCAGCAGCCAGAGCTGTCAGGGATGCTGTGGCCGAGGGCCCTCAGACAACCCAGCTCCACGATGGCCCAGTATTTTACCTGAGCCCCAGCGGTTCTCGGACAGCAAACTTGATTTCATTTCCCAGTACTTGGCTAATCTGAAATTCAAATAAAAGACATAAGGTGACCGAGCAGACCCTTCCTCAGCCTTTAGGCAGTATTTGCTAGCCCTAAAATGCATACATAACCCCATGTGGGAGTTTATCTCTGGGCTGGAAGGAGGACGAGGACAAGGGATTCATCTGTGACCCCTTGGTCCCGACACCTGCCAAAGGCTGCCTTGATTTCCATCAGGAGCTGCAGCCTCTACTGCCCCCTTACTGGGATCAGCCGCGTGCAGTGTGGGGCTGGGGCAGGGTCAACATTAACTCAGAAGGGAACCGTCTCCTCCCACACGCTGCCTGCGTGTCACACCCTGATGGAGCACAGGCTCCAGCAGAGCCCTCGGAGCATCCGTCCTGCCCTGGCATTCACACTGCCCGGAGTGATGCCTGGCCGTGACTTCCCCAAACCACACGGATGGGAAGGCTACACAGACTAGCAACAGGGAAAGGTACTGGAGGACCTTTTGGCTGCAGAGAGCTCAGAGAGAGCTCTGTGCTGCTCCCCACATGCAGGCAGGAGCCAGGCAATGCCCTGCCAGCAAGTTCTCCAGAGAGCATCCAGGACAGACTCCTGCAGGGCTCACCCTTGTCCTCCAGCTCTGGTATTTCACTGAAACAGGTTGGTTGTTTGCAATTCAGGTCTCTTCCGAGAGGCACCACTGCTTAAATCACTGCTCCAGTGTCCAGCCAGTGTCCAGGCCACTGGCTGGTGGGCATTGGTGGTGCCATGGTCCTACAGCACCAGCTCTGAGCTAGCTCATGTGTGTCTCAGCAATACAATTTCAGGAATGGATTAAAGCTGCTTGAGGGCACAGCTCACCCCATTACCATGAAAAGCTCTTTCAGGTGGCTCCCTTGCACCCAGCAGGCTGCATGGCCCATCGCTGCTCAAAGGCAGCATTGCTCGTGCCACCCCAGCCTTCACCCCTCATTTTACAGCAGCCCCATGGAGCTGGGAGCCTTTTTTTTGCAAAAGAGGCTGCAGAAGTTAGATGCTGAGAAAAAAAACACACCACCTCGGTTTGCCCAAGCAAAAGGTCTCTTTTCTGTCATTACTGCACACGGGCTTACGCTTCCCTGCCCCTCACCTTTGAGCGATGGACCTCGCCGTCATCGTCCTCCCCGCCGACCCCCAGGATCTTGCGTGTCTTCAGCCTGCTCACCAGATCGGTCTGGCTGTGCTTCTTCATCAGCGGCGGGGGCTGCTTCGCCGCCATGGTGGTGGCCCTCCACCGCCGAGCCCTCGGCTGCGAGGCGGCGCAAGGTGGGGCACGGGAAGCGGCTACGTCGTCACATGAAAGTTCACGAGGTTCGGGAAAAAAAAAAACCAACCACTGGCACAAAATCTTCCTGTTAGGCTGGCAGATGGCTCCTCATTTTTCCGGGGCAGGGAGCCCTGGCAGCGGGGCTGGTCCTGGCTACGGGCGGCTCATCTCAGGGTGATCCCACCGTCACCAGGATCTGCGGGGTGAGGGGAGAAAAAAAAAATATCAGAGCAGCATGGCTTTAGCGTGGACATTTAGCTATAAATTCTTTTGACCTACAAAAGTAGTAGTCTGGCCTATCCCAGTATGAGGCAATGCCCAACGGTACCGCTTTGCTGTTTCCCAGACTAGGCAAATTAAATGCTTCCCAGACGGGGAATTAAAGTCATTAAAGGATGCTTTGCCTTTTGCCTTTCTCCGTGCCATACATCACACCCTTCAGCTGCCATTTTAGGCCAAATACCACAGAAATGTCAGGTATTTATTTGTTCCCCCCCCCACCCAATGCTGCAGCCCCCACATTGTGCCAGAGCACACCAGCCCCAGAACAAGAAGAAGCCAGAGGCAAGATTTTGCTTGAGGATATGTTACTTTCTGGAATACAGATGACAGCAAACAGAAGCTACAAATAATATCTGGGATAAGAACAAGACAAAGATAACTGACAGAAACTACGGTGGAAGAGAGAACTTCTGCCTCAGCAGGGTGGTATAAAGATAGAGATGTCAAGAGTCCCATGAAATCACTCTATTATCATCCTGCAATCATAAAACCTTGGAAACCCTCAGTTCAGAAAATCTTCTCTTCTAATTTGTCTTCATTTCATCTTGACCCAGCCAAACATAAACATGTTTTTCAATTTGCCACTTCACCCTCCCAGAGACCCACAGACGAATCCCCAGAGGCACGAGGCACAACTAATCCAGCCCAGGCAAGCACTGGCCTCAAGCACCGGCAGTCCTGCGCCCCAGCTGAGCCTTCCCACAGCTGCCCCAGGAGGAGAGAATTTATGCACATCTAAAGAATTCACGAGTCTTCAGGGAGTAATGAAACAAGGTGCTGGTTATTTTGGCATCATATGCACAAGTGTTGTCCCGCTGCCTTGCGAGGGATTTCCCTTTTGCAGGAAAACCCTTCCCTGTGGTTGTCCAGACAAGAGCAGTCACATCTGCAAGTGCCCAACGTAACTCTTGCTGTAAGGCAAAGCTGAGAGGTCTTGCTGGGACAGTGCAAAGACTGCATCCCATGATCAAGGGTTTCATGAGACCCTTTCAGCAGACCACAGGCAAATGCTTTTCAGTGAGCCAGTTCACCTACTCAGGGAATTGCAGGTGCTTCTTTTGGATTGTAGGGGGTTTGGTCTGATTGTGGTTTTTTGCTCTTATTCCACTGAATAACTAAGCCCAGGTTCCTGGAAAGGCAGCACAGAGCCAAATGCAGCAGCCAGGGCCTAGAAATATTTCAAAAGTGGGACAAGGGAAAACAACCGCTCAGGAGGAAGGTGGAAGCTGTATACTCATGCCTACGCTCGAGCACAAGGCAAGAAGCTCAAAAGGTAGCTGCTAGCAGAAAAGTTTGGAAGATTTAGCTTGTCTGGAGTTTGCCAACCCAAACTGTCACAATAACTTGTGTGTACTCAAATCTAGATAATCTGCACACAAAATCCACCCCAAAGCCAGAGTGATGTGTCAAAAAGAAAAGCTTGCCTCTTTTTAATTTCTTTTACTACAGTTTCTGCAGTCCTTTCTGCTCCTGGCAGACCCAGACTCAGCAGCTTGGGTCTTGAGTGCTTTCCCACCAGAACTGCACTGCTCTGTTGCTGTGGTATTTCTAGCCCAGCGTTTTCTGACCAAAGCTATCTAGCCCCATCTTGAAGCAACACCCCTCTGCTGAATGCTTCTCTCTCTCACGCTGAGCCTCAGGACCCCTCTGAGGCCATCCCACATCCCTCACCTGGCCCAACGCAGCTCCTGGGACACCAGGAGGACAGCCCTGAGCAAAGGGCTGACACATGGTGCCCCAGGTATGCCACACTGTCAGGAGGACCCTCACACCCCTGTAAAGGCGCTGGGTACCTATTCAGCCACTCTCCCTCCCCTGCACGCTTTGGTGGGGGCAAGCAAAGCAAAGTCTTTCCATGAAGGCTTGCTAGCTGAGGTAAAAGTCTGTCAGAGGGCCTGAGCAGCAGCATCCTACTGGCCCTGGGTCACTAAAGCCCTCCCCAGGGATGAGAGACCCAAGGCCTGCTGGTCTTGATAGGACCTGGGGTGCTGAGTGTGCTGCCACACCAGCCAGCACCTCTGGATCCCTCGTGGTTACTTGCTAGGGAAAGCCGGCTGCCCACACCTCCTGCTCTGTCCTCTTCGTGGTCAGAAATGGCACGGGAAGGGAAGATGGGATGGGAAAAACAAAGGGGAAAAAAAAAGAAATAAAAGAAAAAAAAAAAGAAAGAAAGAGTGAGAGAGAAGGGGGGGAGGAGGGAAAAAAAGGGCGGGGGGGAGAAGACATCTTCAGATCTAGAGAATCTCTCCTGAGGGCAAGAAGCAAAGGACAGTGGTGGGGGCTGAAGGGGAGACTCCATGGCTCACCAATGAAGACAGCAACGAATGGTTCTGTGATTACAGAGGCAGTTTTGCAACTCTGACCGCAGGCCAAAAGATCAGAATTTGCCTTCATCAGTTGTCTTGCCAGTTGCTTTCAGGGCAGGAGTTGGTAGAATTTTATGTACATCATCATTAGCACTGCTCTCTCATTAAGAATTTCCACTAATTTGTGGTAAACCACTGGCCAAGAGGCAGGACAACGTAGGCCAGATACAAGTGCCAATAAAACAATCACTGAAGGCCATTCTGGTACGTAAAACCACACTCCCACCACATTAAGCACAGCTACAGCATGGCCCCACAGCCAGTCCCACATCTCATCATCCACATCTTCCAGAGAAAGAGCCAGTCTAACGAATACTGAATATTAATGAATAATGAGCTAACGAATGCATTAGTGCTAATTCAATGACATTCAGATAAAAGATGCTGAGGATTTGAAAACATTATACTTACATTAATGTATCCTGACACACTGACAATTTAGAGGATGTTTTCTATTAGCCTGTGCATTTTCAAAGGGGAACCTCCACCTCCTCCTTCTCCCGCGATTCTTTTCTCCTTAATCCGTTTTCTGAGCATCCCAGGGGCTGCGCAGATCAATCACCATAAGCAGGCAATTCCTACTCCCCGTTACAGCTCTTGGTGATGGGCAGTGCCTATGTGCAGTAGAAAGACGTTTTTGTTTTTCCTCCAAAATCCTTTTTCTTTGCAGGATACTTTCAGTATCTGTTCCCTTGCTCAGCTGTTCAGCATACTGCACTCAATTTTGATAGCTACTGCTTCGTGGTGCAAAGAAACCTCACTGGTGCCATGCTAATGATAGCTCAATCTCTCCCCACCTCCACAGCTCTTCCCCCAGCATCTCCACTTCCCTCCCAGCGTCTGGAGAGAAGAGGAGCTCTGCAGCGCAGGAGAGGGGAGACTCAACTGCACACGCGATGATGCTGCAGCAGCCAGAGCTGCACACCCATCAAGTGAGGTGCCGGGCACTGTGAGAGGGGAACCAGATCCCGTTCCCACAGGCACCTGAAGCTGACTGCCTACAGCTTTGGCAAGCCACTGCCGAGCAGCCGATGGGTGCTATCCTGCCCGCCTGCAAGGACACAGCTCCCCAAGGGGCCCTGGGGACAGGGTTGCTGCCTATTTCTTAGCTGGACATTGTTTCAGTGGCACTGCCATCCACGGTGCAGCCTTTTCCCCAGCAAAGCAGTGCTGCTCGAATTAAAGTGGTGGCACTACAGTACCAAGAGTTTGAGGGCACTTCCAATGTGCAAGCAGAGGAAGAAAAAACGAACTGGAGTCAAGCCAGGATAATGAGCGAGAGGTTTATACATTTAAGCTGTCCACAAGTTTGTTCAGCTCTATCATGTTCAGGCCAGGGAGAGGACCCAATACACCTGAGATAACTCAACATCTTGAGCCCACTTTGATTTGTTATGCGTAAGAGTTAACCAAGAAGGTGCAGTGGATGTATGCCCTTTGTAACAGCCTAACAGGGCACTTGCCATGCCTAAGCATCTTTCATGGACTACAGGCTGAGAACCACTAGTAAGTATGAAGCAGCAGCACTGTCCCTTTACAATGTTGGAATTCCCCTGGGAGCACCTTGGCAAAGCCCAGGGGAGTTCTCCAGCCCTGCAGCAGCACAAGGGGGTCCACACATGAAAGGGGCACCCAACACGGCTGCTGCACTGTACCCAGCTCTCACAGCCAGTCTGATGCCCACAGCATTTCTCTTGCAAGGCCCCGGCAGCTGTAATGCATTTGTCCAGCTCCTCTGCTGTTTCTCCAGGCTCTGGTGGCCCTGTCTCTTTGCCGGTGAGGACAGTGCCAGGTCCAGAGCAGCTGCTCTTGACCCCATACCTACTCGGCTACAGAGACAGCAAGAAAGCCTGGGCTCAAACACATGGGAAGGGAAAAGAAGAGAGGCGGTAGATGCAGAGGTCAGAGCAGTCATACAAGAGCAAGACCAGCCAGAACGGGAAAGATAACTTTCCACACATTATCTTCCACCAGACAGCTATCTCTTCCTTCTTCTTGTCCATGAGGCTCAATAACAAAGTATCTCAGTGTTTCACAATCTCACCTTACCACAGCCCTGCACCTTCAGGACAGATGATATCCCCACTTTGGAAACACCAGGAGATTAAGGACAGGATCCACAGACGTACTAAGTACCTTGGCTCTTGCAAACATTAGGCTGTTGCCTAATTGAGTGGGATCTAAGACTCCTTTTTT
Organism: Theristicus caerulescens; assembly: GCA_020745775.1. Classification (NCBI taxonomy): domain Eukaryota; kingdom Metazoa; phylum Chordata; class Aves; order Pelecaniformes; family Threskiornithidae; genus Theristicus; species Theristicus caerulescens. The sequence goes on from CM036564.1 coordinate 26,291,685, forward strand.
CCCCTCCACATATGAAGACCCGTGAAGCCTGCTCACTTTTACATGCAGAAAATCTCTTGGTAAACAAAATTCAGATACTTCAGGACGCTGAAATCATGAGGGACAAGGCAAATCCCCTGCATCTAACCCAATAACGCACCTGAGAGCCACAAAGCATCTTTGTGGATCCCATCCAAACAGCGTAATACAAGTTTCACCAGGAAACCCATGGTAGAGCAGACCCCGAGCCAGAACTCCCCATGTCCCACGTAACTACCAAGGTATAGCTATCTCCACACTGTACTTCTGCAACCACACATCCCAAACCCACAGTGACTGAACCAGCTCCCTGCCTAGATTTCTATCCAGAACGGAAATCTAGATGATTAGGATCTGTAGGCCACTAGCCAGCTGCGGCAGCACATCACCATCCCCATCTCCCAGTGGATTTCTTCCGTGCCAGCTGCAGCACACGGCTTTGCACACTCTGGGCTAGCAACACACCTTAAAACAACAACAGAATAATTTGCATTTTTTGCTGGGAGGACTATACTGCCACCCATGCCCTGAATGAGAGGTGTAAGTTCTCCACCCTAAAGAAGAGAAACTCTCCCAAAGCAGTTTCTGCAGGTCAGGAAGCCTCAGAGACCAGCAGGGAATGAAACTTAATCAAGCCAAAAATAACCTGACACTCAGGCAGTAAAAACAATTAGCACTTAGACACCATGGCAGCATAATGTGGCTGTTGCTCCTGCTCAGTCTGGCACAGTCTGTACACCTAAGCAACAGGGATACTTCAGATTTCTCACCTGTAACAAGCCAGGTATATGGGACTCCCTTCCCACATAAACACCAGCTCTTTTAGTACAGAAGGCTCTTTGCAATGCCAGCAGGAAACATCTCTTGCCAGAGGTTCATTCCCAGCTCTGCCAAACCCTGTTGCTGCCTTAAGCAACTCCAACACGCCCAGGGACACTGTGTCCTCCCTAGGGAAAACCTACAAACCTGAACAGTAGATCTCCTGCCCCTACACATAATGAAAACACAAAGTAAAACCCCTAGGTCAAAAGGCATCTTCACTGGGTGCCTCCAGATCATCTCCCACAGACAAGCCAGAGGAAACCTCAAAACCCAAACCACCTGTGATGCACGAAGAGTAGCCTCAGGCACGTCCAAAGCTCACCCTGCAGGTTACACATGCCCCATGGCCAGACACGCTGTTTGTAAGCTGTGCAGAGCTGGCCCTGGAGCCACCACGTGCAAGGCAGTGACATCCTGTGTCTAATGTGGCTCCAGAAACCACGAACTCAACAGATGCGGCCAGCATCACCGCTCAGCAGGGGACAACCTACTGGGGAGGTAAGAGTTAATTTGTGTTACTTACCCTGTTAGCACTGCAGGCAGAAAAGGACATCTAAAGCCTGCTCAGCCTTTCCCACACATCCTGAACTCTCCCCTCTGCCAGCTTTACCTCTGCATCACCCTCCTCCACACGGCTCTTCTCCTGCAGCCCCCAGGCACTGCAGCTCCTGCCCGCAAGCTCCCTGTGGCCATAAAAACATCCTGCCTCAAGAAGCACCACAATCAGAGGCCAAGCCATACCATCTGGGAGGTACGGCCCAGCTCAAGGATTTTATTGCCCATACGTTTCAAATTTCCTTTTGCAGGGAGCACAGGAAAGTTTCTTTCCATGTCACAGAACGTGTTATATAGCAATAAAAAGCTGCAAAGTGCTTAGTTTCCCCAGAACAAGATAAAAAAGCCCTGTGGCTCTACTAGTTTCTCAAATGGGAGCTATAATTAAACACAGCGACCACACTGCTGCCGGTCTGCTAACCACCACCTGCAGCAATGCGCCAACCTCTCCACAGACAGCCAGGGTGCCCAGGCTTCACCTCAGAGGAGAAATGCTTGTTTGCTCCCCACAGCAGCTGGCAGGGTGGTCTGCGACACACTGAAGACGCTCGGTCAGGTACCCTGCATGGCTATGGCAACCGGCACATGCGACACCCCACAGGTGCCGGGTCGGACACCTGGTCCCACCGCAGCCCCGCTGCACATGGCTCGGTGGGCTCCCGACACGGGGGACAAACAGACTTCACATTTCGTCCATCACGTGCACGCACACCCCCCTACCGCCCTCCCCTGCCCCAAGTACAAGCTTGGCCACACTACCCTGCTTTCTCAAGTAGCCCATCCCTTGCTGCGGAAGAGTGTTTTGGCTGCAAATACAAAGGACGCAAGGTACAATCTGCTGCTTCAGCGACTCCCATCTGTATTATTTACATATGAGTCCATCCCCTCCATCATCCTCCTCCCCACCACCAAAGCTCTCAGGCTGCCGACAGCAGCAATCCATCACCCCAAAGCTGCCCTCGCTCTCCCAGGTGGCTCAGGCAGCCACATCCCAGCCTCAGCCCACAGCCAGCACCCAGCCCCTCACCTTCACCCTAGATGGCCACCACCGAGCAGTTAAGTTTCCCAGGGAGCTGGGCGGATGGAGAGAGAAAGAAATAAGACACATTGGGATCAGGTGCTGTTTTTCTTTAAGGGCATTAAAAGAGGAGAATTCCTCTTTGATTTCCCAGCTGCCTTAGACAGGTGTTTGTGGGAGACAGTCCCAGAAGCTTAGCAGGCCATCTGTCCTGCAGATGATTTCTACAGAGAAACATTAGAAGGAAAAATAAAACCCGTATGCACAGATACATACACACACACACAAAAAAAAAACCACCACCAAAAAAATGAGTAAATCAACCCTTGCTACTGGAAAAGAGCAACTTTAAAAATCCAGGAGAGCCCTTCAATGCAACTCTGTATTTCATTGCCCATGCCTCACACCTGAGGAATGACACAGGCTCAGAGAAACTCTACGGAAAGTAACGCTGGGACCAGGGAGAAGCCCAGACGCACGCTGCGTACCCACGACACCGCTGAATACTGGATCATCACAGTAAAACGAGGCTTCTTGGTACTTCTGCCCCCAACAACCTCAAACCTCCTCAGATTTTCTTTCCACTGTGCCCCCCCAGACACTTGACAATTTTCACTCACAAACCCTGCAGTAAGCTGATGCCCTTTATTTCCAACAATCCTCCAGCTCTGTCCCTTTCCAGAATTCAAAAGGAAATTGTAAGAAATTACAATTTGGGAGATTCGGTCCCCTCAGCCACACATGAGCACAACATGCCTCCACATACCATCATTGAGGCTGTGATTTCAAAGCCATTCTTGATGGACTCCCCCCCAAAAGATGAACTACATCTCCAGCAACATTATTTCTTTATCTGCAGTCCAGTAACTTACCCAGCACAACACAACTACCACAATTTATAAACTATCGACATGTTTACAGCCATGAAATGGAAGATGAAACAAATCAGGCTGTGCCACTCCGGCACTCCAAAAGCAGGTTCCTGGCCTGTATCGCGCCTGCATTTGCAGCCCCAGCCTGAGAACAGCTGCTGCAGGATGCCCCAGCACTACCAGATTTTTCTTCTCCCATTTTTGTAGAAAACAATGGGTCCCTCTTCTCCCATAGTCTGTCATGATATGACCAGATGTGCAGTCTAGGCACACACAAAGGGGGGGGGGGGGGAAGGGCAGACGAATAAATTTACATTAAGCAGGAAGATTGCCTTTTGGTCTAGCCAGGATATTTCCTGAGTCCCAGGCACACAGGCACTCACAAGACTTGTGCCTCTCGTTGTGCAAGCAATAAAGTTTGCTTCTACAACAGAGAAGTCCTGTAAATCAGGCCTGATATGAAAGGGCCCGAGCGACCATCAGTCAACAGCTGAGTTGTCACCAACTCTGTGTTATAGAGCATTTCCCATAGTACATGGTCACACCCACATCCTGCAAGAGCATATTATTTATACAAATACATATAATTTATATATAGCTAATAATAAATTATATATTAATAAACCAACTATATATTATTTTTATATAAATAAAAGCTATGGTTTGACTTGTGTGGAATTGCTTGGTGTCTCACTGCACACTGACGATCTCTTGAGACTGGTTAGTAAAGACAACTCAGGCTGCCAGACCAGAGTATTTGGCATTTGCCTATATTTTAGTCTCAGGGAAGAGGGGAGCCACAGGGAGCAGTTTTTCCCAGACTCCCTGCTTGGAGACATCAGTAAGAGCCTTGACTCCTGCTTCTAGGTTCACCATTTACTATTCTAGAGACAGATACCACCTTTCATCTCTCAGCCCTGGACTACCACCATACACACCGCTTGGACCCATCACTTGCAGCTTGGGAACACATTTTCACATCCTCCTTAAACAATTTGCCAATATTAAGCCCTGCTCATTTGCACGCAATTACAACTCCAGGTTTATCACTCCCTCATGGCTCTTTAGACTTGAAATAAGCACAGACATGCAGAAAGGCTCGGGGAGCTGCTTAGCAGAAGGCCTCCCAACAAAACACATACTTCGACGACTTGGTAGCCTATTCCCAAGTGGCAAAAATCTCCCTCTGACACCTTAGCAGTTTCTATAGCAACAGGTTAATGCTAAAAATGTTGGATGCAAAATTCCCCATGTTGGGCAAACAGGAGCTAGGAGGACAGATTTAGAAGAGGGAAACTTCTAAATAGCTGCTGACAGAGCTAGCGCAGGCTCTGCTAATTCACAAGTCAGTGGTGAACCACCTCAAAAGACATTCCTAGCGATCCGCCAGTGGGGCAGCGCGTGGTGCATGGGGACGTGTCTGTGGGGCACCAGCCTGCAGCATCCCCCAGAACTGCAAGGAGCCACAAGTAGTGCTCCCTCCTGCAATGAAGCACTTGGAAGTGAAATCAGCAGTTTTCAGGAACGGAATTACAGTCCAGCATACAGAATCACAAGCTTGAAAGCCAAAATATTAGATTATAGGTTTGGCAGTGCTGCTGCCCCTCCATGCAACCAAGACCGGGTCATTTAACCTCTCAGACCTCAACTTTCCCAGTTGTATACGAAAAGTAAACCTACCACCCAAGTTCCTACGGCTTACGCTCAGCAGGTGTAACATTTCAAAGGTGACTGCCCAGGCTGTCCCCCACCGGTGCCTACTGCCTGCTTGTGACACCTCATGCTGCTGAGGAAGGCCAGGGACTCCTGTGCAGGACTCGGATCATTACACACAACGAGTCAGAGGCAGAAATGCCCTTCCTGGCCTGAGTAACAACCAGCTTAGCATGACATCAGTTTCTGCTGTCTGTCTTCATTCCCTGCTGGTGTGAGAAAGCACTGTGGAAACCTTGGGGTGAACCTCACATCAATACCGCCTTCGCACATGCCGCAAGCTCTTGGAAGATCCTCCTGGTCAGATTAAACCCATCTGTGTAAAACCAAAGCAGCCACAGCTTAGTACGGTGCTGCACAGGAGAGGAAGGCAGAGGGGAGCCCACCATGCTACCAAGAAGCTATCACTTTTGCCAATGTCATTCTCAGGTCAAACAGCCCTGAAGAACCCACAGGCTTTTCCCACAAATGCTGCACCCCCCCCCCACCCCCCCCAGGAGCTGATACAAACCTGACTTTGCTTTCATTTGCTGCTAAGTCAGGGGAAAACACTCTGTGCATGCACGCATGTATGTGTATGTGCACGTTTGTTTATGCATGAGCTGTCAACCCCTGAATTATGCACAGATCAACAAGGCTCTTTGAATTCTCTGACTGTGAAGAGTGTGACATTTAATCTCAACCTTCCTTTTGGATTTCATAATGTGCATTATCAGCAACGGGTATTCAGCACACAAGTACCCTTTAGAAAGCTTTCATCAGAAAGTGGAAATAATATAAAGAAGATTGAAAAAGACAATGCCTCCAGCGCACAAGAGGTTCTCCAGCTTCCACGAAAGGCCAGTGTATGTGTACTGTGAGGATCATACACAGAGACAGGCTGTCCCCAGCGCAGAATAAAAGCATTTCACAAGTGGAGAGAGTGGGGCTTGGAAGTGTCAAATATAGCATAAACCTATAGCTCTCCTCACCTCCCTCTTTTTGGCTCCCTGGGAAATAAGCAGGATGAGCCATCGCCCAAAGGTGCCTGTTTTAGGACAGGATGCATCTGCTGCAATGGCTTACCTCTTTCCATAGACCACAGGAGGAGCCTAGAAGATGAGTGAGACTAGGTTTTTGATTGCTCTTATATGGATGGGCAAGACAAATTCTTGATACTTGCAGTCAACTTTTCACTACCTAGTCCTAGGCAAATACTGTACCACTTTTGCCCATCTTGCAGCATGGAGTCACACTTTGGGATTATAAAAAAACCTAAACAACAACCTGCAAGGAAAGGGGTTCCCTTCTCTTCTGCTGGGCACAGAGAAGCTACGTCCTAAGTAGACCTGCTCTTATTAGTTACAGCCACAGAGGACACACACCAGCCTAAGGAACTAAAGCAAGATTTCTCTTTTTATAGCAGAGAGGAGACAAAGGGGTGGACGCCAGAGCGTGGCATCAATAGCCTTGCTGATGGGGGATATCTGAAAAGAACTGAGAGATCCCACAGTCAAGGAGCTCTCTCCCCATCTCGCCTGGCACATGTGAGAGAAGCCTTAAGAAAGAAATGATAAAGGTACTACTGACTGGTCCTTCTCCGTGCCAAATTACACATTGACTCCCTATCTTTGTTCGATTCCTCTACCCAGGGACAAGGAGGCAACAGGGACACCTGGGAAGCCAAGTGCTAGTAGCACCAGCACTTACAAATCAGGGTCTCAAGTAACCACGGAAAATGCAGAGTTGTCAGATGTCCCATCTCTACCATCGAGGGTTGTTTAAGGATCTTCCCTTGTTTCTACAATTTTAAGTCTCAGACACTTGGGTACAACAAACTACAGTAATATCAGCATCATACAACAGCAGTGTGTGTGTGTATACACACACATAGTGCTTTGCTGTGTGTATGTGTATACATACACATCCCTATCAGCAAGCATGTAGCACAGCCTCCTGCTTAGAAGAGCTCGTGACACGGAAGTGCCAGGTTTTAGCCAACACTTTCCCCATTACCTTACCTGTAATGCCATTCCCATGCAGCAGTGGCCCTGGGGATTACAGGCTGGTCTCTTCTCCCCCATGTTCTTTGCAAACGCCAATGAAAAGCACTTGGTTTGCATGGTGATGTGGTGCAGGGAATAAATTGGCTGGAGGAGATAAGCTCAACTGCTTTATTGTTCCTCCATCCATCAACCCTCAATGCATCCTACTTGTCCAGAGACTTAAACAGTGGATGTTGACACGGCTCACAGAAGGGACTTGTTGAACTTATGATGTACAGCAGCTGTGTTTTTTGCTAGCAGACAAGGCAAGAACACATTCATACGCTGCAATGAGTGAACGGTTGCACTGGGCAGGGCAACGGGGGAGGAGGGTGGGAGGCTGCATTGCAGGTGCCTGCTGTTCAGAAGCATACCAGCTCTGTGGCCAGCACTTCCAGAGACTCCACCAGTAACGCTGGTATTAAAGGCAGCTAAATTTTATTCTCACTTACCATGAAAACAACCTGGGAATGCGCAGACAGATGGTCTAAATTCTTCAGTCCTGTTTGGTGCAGTCTTTGACTCCTGGCAGATTCCCACTTTCTGTGCCACAATGTTTGGGCGCTCTTTATTGCTATTAAGCAGCTTCTACAGTGACTTTTTTTCCTAGGTCACAAAGAAAATTTTGGTGAAAAGCCAATACCAGCCAGCTCCTCTGGACTCAGTATTGCGGTTTTTGAGTTTCCCTCTCCCCTCCACGAGGAGGCAGCTTGCATTTCCACCTCCGTGGAATACACCGAGCGTTTACCCTGAATCACGTGCCAGGCAGCTAAAATTAAATGTCCAACAGAAGGATTCAGAGGGACTTAAAATCATGGCCCTTTAAGATACCTTGTTTTGTAAGAGGATAGCCTGCTTCCTGGAACTCCTTTACTGCAGAGCATCTGCACCCAGGCTGTGCCCAAGCCATCTCCCAGCTTTGCAGGTTTTCAGGGGCCAGTAAGGCTGCTGCCGAGATGGGTGTCTGTCGTGCATAGCAAGGCAGGGTGAGACAGCCAGGAAGGCTGAACTGAAGGCACTTTCTTGGCCCTAAGGAAGATGGGTTAGGAAGCACGGCGTGCACAGGCTGACCTTGGGGAACTGCCTGCTCTTTGTCACAGCCATCTGCATCTACAGCAGGCCCAGCTGTGAGCCCAGGAAGAGACTGCAGCGCCCAAAAAGGGCTGGAGTGATTTCAGGGCTTGGCAGTGGGACTCCTGAAATAACCTCTGTCAGCTGGAAAAGTTTCTCAAGTCCTTCCATGACCACAACCAACCAGAGACCAGAGGTTTGTATTTCACTCATAAGATGGCACCACTACAAAAGAGCACTTCTGCTGCCATCATGGGTTACTGAATGAACGCGTACTCAGACGAAAACACCGGCTGAGTCACCCACAGAGTTTCCTGAAGACTTGTGGGTTTTCTCTGTAGGTCTCTTGTTCAGCTGCTGACGGCCTCAAACTGTTTACTTTCTCAACCCAGGCAGGATACGGCTAAGAACAAGAGGGCTGCAAGCCTTTGTGTGCTGCTCTGCCTGCACCTGCCTGCCTCCTGCCCCTCTGGGCCGGCAGTTGAAGTGCTGCCCGATTTTAATAAGAAAAGGAGGGATTTCTCTCTGGTACCCAGCAGCAGGCAGCTGCAAAGGGGACCACGCGCTAATCTCCCTATAAAACACAGAATCCCTTCAAACAAACAATTAGGTTGCCAGTGTCCAGTATTATCTGACACTCCTCTGGGCGCATCTCCCGCTACATCAACTCATACTGCTAATACCCCTCCCCAGGAGACCAGACTACAGAGTCACTGTTTGATTTATTTCTAACTGGTTTTCTCCCCATGCTTTCCTCAGTGCCTTTGACTTAAATTATCTTAATCCAAATCCCAAACAAAAACTTCTAGGAAGCTTTGCAGCAACGGAGCCAGCTATCAGTCCCTATGCTCAGGCTTCTGATTTTGGCCCCATAGGGTCAGAAGGTGAGCACACGGTTTCTGACCACCAGCATCAGCAGAAGCCTCTTACCTTTAGTACTAAACCCAGCTACAATCTTTTTGATCGTTTCCCCATTTTGGTGACAGATCTCTCCTCCCTCCTTCCCACAACCACAGCAGCGGTCAGTATAAATCTGGACTAGAGTTTTCGTACAGACTCTGTGGCTTTGGACATCCTCTGGGTCCTTGGCTTTGCCCTGTAATGTGAGCTGGGTAAGGGTCCAACCAAGGTCTGGTATAGATGAGTCAGGTACAGCCTAGGCAAGGATTTCCCCCTCAAAACCAATGCACAAATGTGCTCAGTAAGTTCCTATTTCGCATACAGAGGGATAGAAAGACATTTACGGATTTAGCTAACTGGAACACACACTCCCCTCAGAGGGTGAGGGTGAGAAACATACCCACGTTGTGAAATCCAGAGGGAAAGTTTGCCGCTGGGGATTTATCAGAGCCCTGGGAGTCAGGGCTGTGGGGCTAGCACGGGCTCCTGCGTGGTGGGTCATCCAGCAAGACCCTGTGCATCTCCGAGCCTCATTTTCTCCATCTGTCATCTGGGGGCAGCCACGCTAACCAGCACCACAGATGGGCACTGAAACACACTGAGAATTAACCCTTGCAGATGACACAGACCTTTACAAACAGAAGAAACCCAAGAAGGCCAGAGAGTCATTTATCATTTCCTTTCATCTCTGAACCATCAAAGTGTCTTTGGTTATGGCTGGCCTTGTCTTTGTAAACATCTTTTAGCATCTTGAGCAAGAACTCTTCGAACATGGAGCGAACTCGTGCTAGGCTGTGGTCTCCAGGACAGAACCAAACCCTTATTTTCCAACGGAAGGCAGGAAGCACTGTGAACAGGGAACACCTGGTCACCTCTTAAGTGTTGTTTTTCCTGGTCTGGAGAAAGTCCCAACGTATTTGGGGGCCAGCATTGGGTCTTTTCCTCCCAAGACTTGTTTTCACATTCCTACGTCAAAAATACAAAACCCAGAAGATCTGCTTTCTATAAATAATGTCCCAATAGTGCCAAGGTCACAAAGCCTTTCCCCCTGGCGCCAGGCCAGAAGCAGAACATAAACAATCTTAACATCTTTCTGGTGCACGTGTGCTTTTTTTCCTGTGCCAGGGGAAGGCTTGAAACTGAAAGCGTAGCACTAGGAAGACAAACACGCCCACTTCATGGTGCCCTTGGTCTCTTCTCACTTTTGCCAGCCCAGAAGAGCCCCCAGCTCCACTCAGGTCAACCTGCAGCCTCCTGGGCAGCCCGGCGGCAAGGCAGCCCATCCTGCCTGCAGCAGAGGGAGATATTCTTTGTGTTGTAACAGCATTTAGCAGTTCTTATTAGAAATGTGGGTACTTACTGGATGAGGACCAAACATACACATAGCAAGGAACATTTCGCGATCCAAACAGCTCAAGGTGATGCTTGTAACTGGCATATGGAACCATCTGTCCCAGCCACAGCCCCTACCATTAAACACTTTGACCTTCAGAGAGCTGCAGGACAAGCGAACACCAGCTGCAGATGTACTCTGGGCATTTTGCACACTTCAGCACTCGATGCTCATTGAGAACAATAGAAAAACATTTCCCTTTGGATCAGGCCCCAGCCTCCAAGCAGCTCCAAATGGACAGAAAATCTCAGGGCAGAGCATCTCTGTGGTTTATTCTCCCCCAGATCAATAGCCACTCCAAGCCCCGCCTTGATGTATGGCTCCGGAGATGCTCTTGCGCTCACATCTCTCCACAATAAATCCTCGCTACAGACCTGCAAGCAGAAGGGATCAACTTCCCTTGAGACTGTATGACAGACATCACCTCTTCAGCCTCCTGGTTGGGACAAACCACCTACCCAGAGAAGAGCTCCCTTGACCTTACTCTGCACAGCAGACAAAGAACAAAAACACACGGACACATTCTAAAGCACCCAAGTCCCACTTTTCCCGGGTGCCATCAGTACCCAGCCCCTCTCTGCTGAGAGCACCAGGACACCGCAGGTTCATGGTGTCCCTCGCAAACCGCTGGGCACACATCAGGTGTATTTATGAAACCTGGCTGAGATATGGTTAGGGCTAGTTGAAGCACCTTCATGCTGAGTCTTGGGATCTTGTTTATTTTCGGTTTTTGCCAAAAGCTTTCCAAGAAAGCTTCCTCCCAGGGGGGACTCCCCTGCCTAAAGTGTAACTACTATTTATTTGTTTAAAAAACACTTTCCTCATCCACGGGCCCTGAACATCATTATTCAGCAAACTCTGCTTTAGTGCATGATAGAGTTACCGAGCAAGTTATTTATGCCAAGTCCAGAATAGCTAGTGCTCTTGCATACTCTGTAGTTTCTCACGGCTTAGCTGTACTGGTGGTAGCTCTAATGTCAACAAGGCTTTGGTTGCTGCTGGCATTTATACCTCCCAGCCTCTGCAGACAGAGGAGGTGGATTAAATGGTACTCATTTAATCAGTTGCAGCTCGGGCTTTGCTGGTCCTCTCTCTTAGGCAGCTGCAAGAGGGACAGGGACATTACTCAGGTAAGGGAAAGGCTCAGTGGACTCCAACTCCAGGCAGTGCTGGGGCAGAGCAAGGAGCAGGCACTGAATAAGGTGCTGCTTCTTCCTCAGCCTGGTTTGCTCAGTCGGAGCTGTACTCACCTGGAAAACGTAAGAGCTGCTGCTGCTCTAGACAGAGCAGTGCACCTGCTCAACAGGGACAGCCAGGCCCCACAGGTGGCACGGCAGACATCTCATCGTGCAGGGATGTACGAGTGCCCAGGCAGGGATGCAGAGCCCATTGAGAGCTGGCTCATGTCACCTTCCCCCTCCTGTGATGGCAGGGGCTCTGTCCTGTCTCCTCTCCCTGGCTCCCTCCTGCAGCACAGCTCTCTCACCCCGTCCCTCTCCCTCCATCCCCAGCCCAACTACCAACCCGTCCCCCATGGCCAAGCCCTCCCTGCAGCCAGGGCTCCCCAGTACACCTACAGGGCTGCATCCCATGGGAGCAAGGCCGTGCCAGCCTCCCTCGTCCCAACCCCAGGCACGGCTCAGCCGCCGAGGCTGACCTCCCAGCCCATGCAGTGGTCAGGACACAGGCTCCCCTTTCAGGCACCTCAGGCACCCATTTGGGGACCATTGTCCTTTTGTGACTCTTCCCGAGCAAGCAGAAAAGGATGGGCACTTCCAGGAAAGAAGCGACATGGGACCCCAGCCTTTGAGTGGAGTGGCAGCCAGGAGGAAGCCCTTGCCACAGAGCTCCCAGCCAAGGGACCCACCTGCACATCACCTCGCCGGGCGGCATGGCTACTGCCCCCCCCCATGGCTCCGGGTAACCCGCCACTCTTCCACCAGGATGCAGCGCTCCACCACCTCCTCCTCCACCCATCCCACCCGGACCACGCACAGCCAGGACAGAGACGGTCCCACCGCAGCCGTGCGCAGCCAGCACAAGGGCTGCTCCCCCTCCTGCCGCCCCTGTCCGTCTATCCATCCATCCATCCCCGGCCCTCGCTGAATCCGGGGAGCCCTCTCCGAGGGGACGCCGGGGAACGGGGGCCGGACGGCGGCTGCCAGCAGCGGGCTCCCGCGGGGCGCACGGCCACGGCGGCCTCCGCGCCCCCGATCCCCCCGACCCCGGGGGCACGGCGGGGAAAGCCGGCGGCGCGGAGGGACGCGCAGGGTACTCACCGCCCTAGCGCACGTCCCGGCGGCGGCGGCGGAGGGGGGGGTCCCGAGGGCTCGGCGCGTCTGCCCCATGGGCAAAGCAATCCGGGGGCGGCGGGGGCGGCCGGCAGGCGCCGCGCAGCCCGCAGGCGGCCAGACTGAGCCCGGCCCCCGCGCCGCACCGCCTTTACCGCGCCCGCCCGCCCCGCCCGGGCCGGCCCACCGCGGGCGGGACCCGCCGCCGCCGCCGCCGCCCGCCCGACGGGACGGCCCCGCCGACCGCCCCGCCACCGGCACCGGCACCGCGGCCCCCACCGGCCGGCCACGTCGGAAGGCAGCGGCTGCCCGCCCGGCCTGGGCGGTGCGTGGGTTACCTGCGGGTTACGCGTGGGTTCCCTGTGGTTTATACGTAGGTTACGCGTGGGATGCGCCTGGGCCACGTCTGACCGCGGCTCGGCGTGTGGGAACAAAGAGCAGCGTCCAAGGGCCTGGCTCGGGGGGGGGGGGAGGGACGGGGGGCAGGGGGACCATGAAAATAAATCAGTAACTGGGAGCAACGAAAGGCTCCTCGCCCCACCCACCCCTGTGGGAAGCTGCCGGAGGGATGCTTCATCTCTGCATGTGTAGAGGGTTAGGGCGAAGTGAGGGCTAGCGGCAAGATTGTCCCGGTCCTCCTCTGCACTACACATGGGGCCTGGGTTCTTCTGGCCATGGGCGTGTGGTTTTGAGGACTGTTATACAATTCCCTGTAAAAGGCAAAAGAGAAGAAACCTGGGTGCAGGGGAACACGCATCTTTTTTCCAAGTGAGTTCATGCAGGGGAAGAGCCCGGCTCTGCTTCTGCACAGAGAGCTGCAGGGCCAGCTCCCCCCGCCAGCCTCTCAGCCTAGAGAGAGGCTCGCATCACTGGGTTCCTCCGGAGGGATGCTCGGAGAGCAAAACGGGCATGCTGGCATTTTAATGTTGCGGTTAGCTCAGACCAGATCAGACTGTAATGAAAGAGAATGACAACATGGTAAACAGCAAAAATCGGGGCAATTAGCACGTGGAGTGGTGGCAGCGGAGCAGGGGGCAGCTCTGTCTCTGTCCTGATGCCACTCCTTGTTTCTCCGAGTGAGGTTTCTTGTGTGTTTGTTTGACCCAGTTCGTTTCACTGAGCTGGTTTAGAGGAGGACCATGCAAACAGGAGAAGGGCAATGTGAGGGACAGGGAGAGGGAAGCAAAGAGAGGCAGGATGGGGTGGGAACCTTTGAACTTGCTTTAACCCCATGGACAAACCCTAATGGGGAGCCGCATCCTGAAACGTCCGGTGTGATGAGGTCATCGCAAACACAAGGGTGTCCTTTTAGAAACTGAAGGCTCATCCACTGGGAACTGGGCTGAAATCTCTCATTTCACAGAGGCCAAGTAATGAATCTTTGGGAAACAGAACATTTCTTCAGAGGGAATAGCTGACATTTCAATAGCTGGTTTTGCTGCATAACAGGGGGAAAAAAAGCTGAAGATTTTATATTAAAAAAAAAAATCAAAATTCCAAAACAAATTGAGTCTTGACTTGGAGCTAGTGAAACATTTTACTGCGATAAAGTTCAAAATTTTCAGTGTGATTGTGCCAGAACATGTACAAGAGATGAAATATTATACGTATTCCATCTGGGCTCTGAGGCATTGAAATATGATAATGTAATACAAAAGCACACAGAGCAAAATGAGAAGGCAAAGCTGAAACAATCATGTTTTACATTATTGAGATGAAATAACTATGATATTGTCAAACAAGGAAAGTCAAAATATGTCATGCTGGCTTTTTTAAAGAGAACTTTGCATTTAAGGATATCTCAAAATTGTTTCAAAAGAAGTAACAAGCAGACAGTTTTCCGAGGATAGCTCAGGCTGCTGCATCAGGGTAAGAGTTTCAGAAGTAGTAAATGTCATTTTTCAAAAGTGATTCAAACATTTGTGTCATCTGATGTCACAAGGAGCTCCAGGGTTATTTCTGGCACATATAAACATGCTTTTGAAAATATTAACCTCAGACAAGATTTGAATTCATAAACAAGAGCCAGACGCCTTCTGCAGCAACTGCTTTATTTGAGACCGCCCGGATCTCCCACCCCCCCCACCTTTTCCTCATTCAGAGGCCTGGCAAGAGACTTTTTCCTCCCTGCCGAGTATTTCAATGGCAGGACAACCACCACAAAACACGCTCTGAGCTCTGCCCCTCTCCCCTCTCTCTTTGATGCTGTATCATCAGGGCGGATCCTCACAGAATTAGTATTGGTCTGTGCGACCGCGGTTTGAAAAGTAACCTCGGGCTTTCATGTGCATAACCTCCGGCTCCCCGAGCAACAGGCAGATGGATGCAGGCAGCACCTCTCCTGTGACTCCTTGCAGGCAGGCGTGGGGTGTGACACAGCTGGCAGGAGCGACCAGCAGCCCTCTGCGGCAGGAGGCACTTGTGAGAAAACTTACAAAAGGCAGCAGCCGGTCTGCGGGAGGCTTTCACCTGCGCAGCGCTGGAACCTTACATGGGTCCAAACAATCTTTAGTTCCTTCACAGCAGCTTTAGTACGTGCACAATCAAAGCTTCGCTGCAGCATCTCAAGCACGCCCTGGTGACTTGGGGCTGACATTGTCATGCAGCGTTGTACCGCAGGACTGAGGAAATCAAACAGTTCAGAGTCACCAGCTCGTTGTCCCCCGGGAGCTTCTTAATCAGGCGGTGGGGAAGGAAGGATGAAAAGCAAACTCCGAGTTGTGGGCCTGGGGGAAGACAAGGATGGAGGTGTTGCAAACAAGGGCAGGGAGGAGGGGAGCAGGGAGAGGACTGCCCTCACCACCGGCACCTGCGCGAGCTGGCAGGGGCCTGGCGCTTGGATGAGAGGGAAAAGGGAAAGGAAAAATTTGTGAACTGTCCCTAAGGAACGTCCTCAGCTTGGGGGAGAGTCCGTGGAGAAAGGCGGTGACTTGCAGAGAGCGGGGCACAGAGGGCTGGGGGCTCTGAGGTCCCCTGGCAGCAGCGGGGAAGGGGGAGGGTGGCCCAGGGTGCCTCCCGAGCTGCACTCATGAATATCTGCCGAAGGAGCATCTGCAAGGCAGGAAGGTCTCGCAGCCTCCCCCCCTTGTGGAGGAGAAAGCCTTTTGTGTAATGTGCGGGGCCCTTGATGTAGGGCCCTGCACAAGCGCTGTTTGTGCAGTCCTGGGCTGGAGAAACACCTGCCTGCCTTCTGCATCTCCAAATAGGACAGTCTGTTAAACATGATGCCTCTGAAATGTGCTAAGGCAGATACATCAGTAGGATTTGTTATATGCAGTGTTGAACACATTAAAATACATGCTGGGAGGAAGCAGTGCGGGAACCTAGAGCCCAGGCATTCAGTTCTGCTAGACTGTGTGTGGAGCAAGCCCCCACAATGTTGACAGGGAGGGTTTGGCTGTTTCCCTGGGGAATGCTGAGTCTTCATTTCTCCCCAAGGCCAGCTGGAAACACAGAGGGGGCAGGTAAAGCCCGCGGGTGGCACTGCTTCTTGCTCTGCCCTGGGGGGCTGGGCCCATGTGTCATCTACTCACTGAGAGCCACGTCCGGTAATAGTGGTGAGGGGTATGAGTGGATGCCCTGTGAGAAACCAGGGGCAACGTATGGAAAGGCAATGCAGAGAGAGCAGGGTGGATGTACTGCTTCTTCCAGTGTCCCCTCTGGGCTCCGGAGGGTGGAGGTGGTCCCTGCCCAAGGGGCTGGAGGCTGCGGCCATCCTCAAGCAAGTCCTCCACCTATGCAGCACCCGGTGGGTGCAGAGCTGCTTTATTTAGTTAATGATAGTGAGGCTGTGGGTCAAAGGATAAAATGGTTTTCTGAAAGGGGCTTGGGGAGGGCGATGCGTCCTTCTCAGCCCGGGGAAGTGAGGCAGCTACGTTACATGCAGCAGGCAGCTGTTTGCGACAGCAAAGCAGGGGAAATAATCAATACTCTGTAGATGAGTCTGTTTTTTTATTAGCACCTCTCACAGCTCTGGCCATCTGTCCCCTTGCATCTCCAGGGTGCTACCCCAGTCTCTGCAGGTCCTGCGAGACAACACGTACCGTTTGGGCTGAGATCACTCCTTATGGTTGGACCCAATTCTGCCACTGCGGTGGGGCGGGAATGTGAAGATGATGACGGGGACACTGTCTTCACAAGACCCGAGCTGCTTTAACAGCAAGGTAGCCTTTTTGTCTGGGAAGTGAAGCAGAGATGTAGTGCAGGGCCTGTGTCCCCAGGCTGCTGTCTTTCGAGGATTCTGCACAGTCAGATGGACAGACGTTGCAGGAAAAAAAGCTGCTGAGAAAATTGTGTTTTCTGATCTGTGAAAAGTGGTGAGGCCTAGAAAGAGGAAAAAGTAGGTTCCAGATTGGCACAACTTTTTTGTTCTTTCAAGGAAATCTCAAAAACTGTTGTTTCAGGTCAGGGCATTTTGATTCAGGGCATGCAGAGTATTGCATTTGAATCTCTGTCTTTAAATAATTTTGTGTATACCCAATCAAGGAGAAAAATTAAGTGCCATTGGAATAAAAATTTTAAAAGCAATCTCTTCAAATGTTACCTAAAGCTGCATACAACATACTCAATGTTTTTGCTGAAATGGCATTTTTAGGAGAAAAAAAAGAACACAAAAAATGAAAGTCAACCAGCTATTCCCAGAGTGTCATCTGAAGGAGTCGGAAGGTGTCCGTGCACACCCGGGTATCACAGAAAAGGGCTCCAGCACCTGTGTGAGGCTCCTGCAGGAGCTTTGTTGTCTCAGCAGGATGGGCACAATCTCCATGCACCGTAAAAGAAGGTCACATCAAGGGAGAGCAATAATCTTTTCCCTCTTTTTATTGCCCCTTTGGCAGCCTCCCACACCCTTCTGGATTGCCACCCTTGTTTTCAAAATTCTGTGATGCTTTTTCACCGTTACCTTGTTTTCCCTCTGCTTACTCACCCCATTAGCTCTGAGCCTCTTAGAGCATCCATGGGTGTCCTCTTTTCAATCCTTTTATGCTCTATATCTGAGATTGTCTTGTTGTCCCTGTAGCATGTTGAGATACTTGCTGACTTCAATTTTCACCCTTTAGATTGTAATTTTCTCACACTAGGAAATATTTCATCTAGTTAGAGCTGTATCAAGTGTGACAACCTGTGCTTCTCCTTGGCTGCAACATACTTTCTGGAAATGCAGTCAGGACTAGTCTTTACTGTAAAGTTGCTTTGCAGAAGTTACCTTCCTGGATGCTAAAGGCCTCCAGTGAACACACAGACAAACCAAAACGGTTTAACTCACAGGTTACCTTCCCCCCCACAGCCTTCCACAAGGCAGGTGGGTGGCAGGGGCAAAAGTCATCCTGTTGTGCACATCCTGTAGGTAGCAGCTGTCTGCAGGATGGGCACAGCCTCCCTCTGGATACAAAAACCTGGTGGGATGGGCAATCGAGTGCCTCTCCCATTCCAGAAACATGTTGCGATGGTTAATCAGCCTTGTGGAAAAAGTGTGTCTGATTTCTCATTGGAGTTTGCTTGGCATCCATCTCTGGCCACTGGTGGTTGCTGTGCCCTGTTCTGCTGGCTTAAAGGACGTGGCACATCTGGAAGCAAGGGGTGACATGCTCTTCTCAATAGTGCTGGGCTTGCAGTGGTGGAGCAAATGTGTGGAGCAGTTGTGTTGGATGAGGTATAATTTGAAGCTGTGGCACCTCAAAGTTTCTTCACATGTGTTTTCTTCCTTCTGGACATCTGTTTTTGGCACCAGGCAAGTCTCTTCTTTATCTCCACGAGCTTTGTGGCTTCTGTATCTAAAGGTCTTGCATTTAGTCTTCACAGGGGGCTGCTCTGGGAGCATATGTGTAATAACATTACATCTCCTGCTAATAAGTGAGACACCACAGGGCCACCTCCTGGATCAGCACTTTGCCTTTCTCTTGAGCCTCCCACCTGGAGTAAGTTATCTCCCAAGCCCTCCTTGGTGCTCAGCAAACACTGAGCAACCTGATTCCCTGCAAGGAAAACGAACAAGCCGTGTATAGGACATCAGAGAAGCATAAATCTGAATGGAAGGGTATTTTCTGACAGTCGACTGTCAAAGTAAGTGTGGCAATGTTAAGAGGTAGCAGATATTATCCCAGCAGGGTCTATTGCCTGCCGGCATTCCCAGATTCTGTGCCGACAACAGCAGTGTGGTGTCCACACGACTGTCACTTATAAATGGGCCATGATTATACCTTGTGCTGTGTTTCTGCCTCCCTGTGATCATGGGCAGGGTGGGCAGGCGGGCAGTGGGCTGTGCTGGCGGGGGGCCATGGCTTCTGCCCCTGCAGTTCCCACAGCTCCAGGGCCCCGCCTGCCATCGCTGGCCTGGCTCTTCACCCACAGCTGGAAACCACAATGGCTTTAACCATGGGATTGCAGCCACCGCAAAACAGGAAAGGAGGCAGTGGTCATCCTCTCCCTCCGGCAGCAGGGAGGGATGGGACCAGTGCCCAGGGGAGGCCACCTCCTTGGGGAAAGCAAAGCTGATGGAGAGCTGCCCGCAGGAAAAGAGCTGCCTGTGCTTTGATTTGCAGGTACAGGCAGAGGCAGGTGACACAGGCAGGCTGCCCGTCCTCTGGTACTCAAGAGGAGCGCATCTCACGCCCTAGTGAGGTGGTTTCCCAGCCAAAAACAGGAGGGATAGAGCACTGGGAAAAGGGAAAAGGGCTGTGGAGGGCGGTGTTGCAAAGGTTAGGAGGAGCTAATGGGGTGAGGTGGGATTTCCCCTAAATCCCAGGCACCGTGCTGGGGTTGGTAATGCTCTCGCCCATCTGGAAGGCTGTGAATGATGCTGAGGGGCTGCAAATGAGTAACATATAGAAACAGGGACAGAGCTCCCTCCCAGCCCTATCCTCCTTGATTTGAGCTGGAAAATTAATGAATAAGCCTCACTTGGAGCCCTCACTCCCAAGGGCAGCTGTGCCGGGTGCTCCAGTCGCGGCCGCCGCATCCTCTCACTGCAAAGCAGCCGTGCTGCCGCCCCGGCGAAACCAGGAGTGAGGGGCTTCCCTCCCTGCCCCGACCCCAGCAGCTGCCTCCCAGTGCCTTTTGCTGCTGGAGGTTTCTGGAGGGGGGGGGAAATCTCAGGTGCCAGCTCAGTGGAGGCGTTTTCAAACTGCAGTGGCAGGAAGGTGCTGCCGGCAGCCACATGCCTGAGCTGCACCCCAGGCCAGCCCCGGTGCTCCCCACACCTGTGCCCTGCGCACCCCAGCAGCCTGTGTCCTTGATGCTCAGATACTCCCCCTCCCTTTTCTATGTTAAAGTAAGCCAATTTAGCTAATGATTACGAAGTGCTTTGAGAAGGATGGGTAGGTGAGCAATGCCGGACATTGGGGTAGGCACCACAGTGGTTTTACATTGACAAATATGAGGCTGTGTGAGCTTTTCCCTTCTATCTCCCTGCTTCTGGTTGTTCGTTGCTCTTCTTTTCTCACCTTGTGGGCTGAGACTTTCTCAGCTTAACCTCAGATGGAAAATGAGATGCTTCTCCTCTGTGTTACTTGATTTCATCTGCTGAAGTTTCAGGTCCAAAGGATGGGAGGAAAGTGGAGAAACAAAGAAGACGACTTCTCCCTTCTGAAAAGGATACTGGCTGTCTCTTTTTGCAAAGCAGGGAGGTGAGCTGCCTTCAGGGCTCCTCATGAGCCAGGTTTGGGGGCTGGCACATACCTGATGCATACGCACAGTCCAGCTGGAACGTGTGTTCCCCACAGCCCAACAAATGTTGAACAGCCATTTACTTTTTGAGCTGCAAGGTAAAGACTTCAGAGCTACATGGCTGAGAACAAAAGGTCACAAGAAAACCAAACCAAGTGCCGCTGCAGACCACAGGCATCTCAACAAGGTGTCACTCATTTTTATAAGGTACTTTGCCTAAAACATATACAGCATATGCCATCCCGGTTCCTGATGACCCACTCTCCATCAGTTAACCCCATGATAGCCTCCCTGGAATTCTGGATGGCCCCTTTCTGGATCAGCTCCCGAATATGCTATTTTTCATCCTTTTGTTAAAAAGTAAGTGCATCCCCAGTGTCCAGACCAAGTGCATGTTTCATCTCCAAACTGCCCCGGGGGTGCTGGTGACTGAGGAAGGGCCTCTGTACCTCTTGCCGGGGCTGACAAGGACGGAGGGGGAAACCTGTGTGCACAGGAGGGGGATCTGCTTGAACTGCAGCTCGCTGGTCGGAGAAGCTGTGATCCCCAGGGTGGCCTCCCTAAGAGGAGGGAGGCAAACCACTGTGGCAGAGCCTTGCAGCAGGATTTCCCCCTGCGACCTTAAATGACTGCGCGCAGCATTTATAGTGCTGCCCGCTGTTCTCCACATGCATGGAGAGGTCTTTGTAATTAATTTATACGAAATGCACAGCCAACTGTACTTACACAGCATACTACAGATTAAATTTAACATCAAAGAGCAATTGTGAATGTTTCTTGGCATATATAGGCCACCTAGTTTAACATTTCAGCTATCATCTCTGTAGTTAACTACTTCAGCCCCTGGACTAAGCCACGCAGCTGCCAACAGCTGGAAGGCTCCAGCAGGGTGGGAAGAGCATCCACCGCAGACCTCTTTGCCAATGTGGTGCTTTCAGAGCCACAACCGTGCAGGCCAATGCCTGGCAATATTCAAAGCATGACCATGAAGGTGAATATTCAAAGCGTGACCCTCACTAGAGCTGGGGCTGCTGGTTTGCTGCAGGTGTAGCTTCCTTGTTCAACAGCCAGGCCCTTCTCAGAGGTGCTTGTTTCACCAGCTGTGATCTCCGACACAGCAGGGTTGCTGCCAAGCAAAGCGGTTTCTGCGCTCCAGCAAGTTTGCAGTTGTTCACACAAAGCAGAGCATCGCCATCCGCCTCTTGTTGCTCCCAGCCTGTGTGTCAGCGCAGCCAAACGGGCACTTGCAGATCGTGGCCCAGAGCGTGCCCACCTTGTCTCCTGGGCTCAAAAGCTCAAATTCAGGGCTTTCCGCTGGTGACACTGAAGGTTTTGGTGGGGTCCCCTTCCAGTCCTCCTTGCAGCCTCTGGCATGGTTGCTACCCCGTCACGGCTACTGCAGCAGCATCTCAGAGGAGCAGCCCCCAACAGAGGTGAAGGTGCCTTCTTCAGCCGGCACCACTGGTGTGCAACCCCTGGGAAAAACTCAGCCCACAAGCAGAGACACTCCTGGCCCACGGCCGTTTGCTCTGGGCTGCCTAGGTCCCCTGTCCCAGGCCCTTGCCACCACCACCCCCATGAGCAATTGCTCATACTCCCGGGTGAAAACAGGACGCATGCATACACCAGCGGCAGATTCCCTCCTGATGGTAACAGTTTATTAGACACAAAATAGACACAAAAAAAATTCATAAAGAGTGAACCAAACCCAGGGCTTCTTCAGCAACTGCACAGTGGAAAAGGGACCAATTTTGCTCACTGGGAGCCAAGATTTACGTCAAAAAATAACACCCTTCAGTGTCCCTTGGTGGCTGGGGTGCACTGGAGCACTTTCCTGCAAGCAAAGCAGTGCTTGTGAGGAAAAGGCTGCCACAAGCTGTCCTGCAGCTGCCTGTGATATCCGCAAGAAAGATGCTTTCAGGGAAAACATGACAAGTTACTGGGAAATACCTTGGCCTCACTCTCCCACCTCTGCCCCTGCACCCTGCCATGCCCTGCTGGGTCAATGTGAATCGAGCAGTGAGGAGCCACAGGTGCCTGCAGGACCCTGCCCCGGAGGAGTCTCTGATGCTGGAGGAACCAAAAGAGGGGAAAAGCACTTCATAAGGAAACCAGGAGTTAGCAGGTGGCTGCTCAGGGTCAGCAGGGTCCAGGGCTGGTCTTTGTGGCACCAGCCTGACAGCCTGCTGCGTGCGGGGTACACAGTGGGGACACAGCGTGACGGCGCTCAACCAGCCCCTTGCGAGGGAGAGCTGTAACCTCCTGCCCACAGCCAGATGTCAGGATTTGCAGGGTCCCAGGCCTCTGCTTTGCATCAGGCTGAGGTCAGGCAGTGCTGGCTGAGGCTTGCCAGCTCTCTCTTTCCCTGCCGACTGGGAGTGTCCGAGCCTACAGCAGCTCATATTGTAGCTGTAGCATTTGCTTAGCACATGGTGATCACCAAAATAAGGGTGGGTAAATGGTATGAACTCAGTCAGTGTAAACAAGGGAATGTGGAAAAGAGAGACAAAATGTTTATGCAGGTTTGCCCTCGTGACAGAGCAGGGATAAAGCCAAATTTCTCAACCCGTGGTTGATGGTGTTGACATTGGATGAGAGGTCGGATCTGATCTCCACACCAAAGGAGTGCTCAGTCACTTGCTCCTTCTTCAGTCACTTCTGCCTCTTTCACCACCAGCCTGGAGGACCACTTGTTTTTTCTGTCACTGGGAGGTAGCTGCTGGCTTGCCATCCGCCCTGGCCATGGGGCATACTGCCTGACCTGTTGGACATCGATGCATTTAGTCGAGAGCAGTTGGCAGCTGATGGCTGGATCCTGAGGACACCTTTCCCTTGGAGAGCAGGGCCTTGGTGACCATCTAGCAGGATGGAAATGTTCCACTGCCTGCTGGCTATATAAATATAATGCTTGGCACATTTATGTATATGCTTTTAATGACATGAATGCCTTTTGCCAACTCCCGTATTTTCCAGTGTGCTGAGTTCTGTTCTCAGTATATTTTGCCAATCTACTAAACATGTTTTCAGTCCCATTAGGGTAAATAGAAAGCTTCCTTCATCTGGCCTTTTCATGTCTCTCGGCACTCAGACAGCCGGCCTTGTGCTGAAAGGGGGGCCAGTTCCCGGTGCAGCTGTTCCTGGGCTCCAGCCTCCTCTCAGGGAGCAAGGAGAAACAGCAGCATTTCTCAGAAGCACGGCTGAAGGGAAACGCACCCTTTAAAAGTTGAATTCAACATCAGTGCTAGGTTTGGGGAGAAGAAGCTTGGGAGGAAGGAACAAGAGTTAATGCTGACAGGAAGCACCTGGCAGATTCTTCATTTCTAAGTGACGCAGCCTTTGTCTTGTCCCTGCGTCCCCAGCTGCAGGGATGTGCAGACACCTCCTAAGCAGCAGCTGTAAACAGCAAGTGAAACTGTCCATTGTAGCTCTGGACCAAAACTGCAGTTCCCCTCTGCGGCAAGAGCCAGTCCAATGCCTATGAACCACTTCCATTTTAACTAGGGCTGCAGTAAGATACTGTGTGTAGTGCTTCTGCCTAATATATTAGAAGTAAATAAGCAGCACAAAGAGTGATAAGTTGCCTTCCTTTTTAATCATCAAAATTAAACTTTAAATATAAGTTAATAATAACAACAAAAGGCAGGCTTGAAATAAGGCTTTAGACCTGGCCATGCTTCCCATCACCCTCTTCCTGAAATTTCTATCATCTGTAGCCAGAAAGGGACAGTTTTACCACTGGAGGAACCTCACCACAAGAAGCCGAGTCTCTGGAGACATCTGAGCTCCAGCCCTCACTCCTAGCCTTGACCTCATGCAGACCTGGCCTGAGTTTTAAACGCCGTACCTCTATTCCCCACATAAAGAGCCAGGAGAAGTTAAATCCTGTATCAACTGATAGCGGGACTGCGGAAAACAGCTTTTCTTTTCAGATCTGTGGGTCGGCCCCTAGACCAGGCACAGCTTGGACAAAGCCATGGGGTGGTCAGATCTGCAGGGGTTCTGGCAGAGCAAGGCCTCGGCTTTGCATACTTTTCCAATGTATCCTTGTGGTCAGAGGTGCTTTCAACTCTTCTCCAACGACCACCTTGCTGAGAGGTAAACTCACCTCTGCCTATGCTTTCTAGTAAAATTACAATGATATTTTTCCAAAGAAGGGTAAAATATAATTTCTCTGGGGCACCGGGAGATGAATAGGGCCAGGTAGCCAAGGAGACAAATGGCATAAAATTTTAAAAAAAGCACTATCAGGGAGATAAGAGCCTGCTTTATGGGAAATAGTCTAAAGCTCTACCTTTGTGGGAAGGACATATGGGAAAGAACGAGATGTTCGTCATTTCAACCCAAACTTGCTTATCACAAGTGTGAGTTCCAGCTTGTGTTTGGGAGTGGATCTACAAAGACTATGCACTCCCAAATTACACTGAAAGTAAGTAGAAGCCAATTAACACTTAGCAGATTTCCTAGGGTCACATCTGACAAATCTCAATCATTTTATTAAGAAAAACCTTAATGGAGAAATAAAAAAAACCCTTACAATGTTCACACGCTTTACTCCTAAAGCCCAAAGTTATTTGCCCCAGTAACTTCAGCACAGGCTAGTGGAAGCGCGTTAGCTTGGTGTTCAGGGACCTAAGCCCCTTGCATGGTTCACCTATATCTTTTTAACCCTTATATTGTCTAAGGTGATTTTCTGAGAGTTCCTTTACCCATTTTGATTTGTGCATTAGTGCAGAGCTTTTTGATTATGCAAATCCATTTTCTCAAACGTGCTTTATTACAGTGAAGCTACTATCGCAGTTCAGCCTTCCTCTCCCTTATTCAGCAGAAACAGCTCTAGCAAACAACCCAAACATCTTCACTTAGCAAAACACCATGTCTGCGTCATTCTTACTAATCAACAGAGATGTCCATTTCCCTTTTGGGGTAACAGCATGTTACCCAGACATCCAACCTAGGCCTGCACTGTGGTGGCACCAACTCTGCAATGAGTTGTGCACCGGGCTGTGGGCATGTGCCCTCTTCCAGCATTATTGATGCTGTGTGGTCAGACCCACAGCCATGCACCTCCCTCGGTGGGTGGAGGGGTGAGGGCTGCAGAGCATCCCCCTCTGCACAGAATGGCTGTCACAGGCGTACTTGGTGCCAGCAAGGTAGTGTTAAAAAAAAAGCCAACAAAAGCCCCTGTCTCGAGGTCTCAGCTATTTCCAGCCAATCCTGAACAGGACAGGGTTAGGGATAATTGTACAAACTGTTCATCCACTTAGTGAATTAATGTGAGAGAGTAGAGATTCGGAGGCAGGAGCCCAGCAACAGCACTTATGTTGAGGCTGCTGCTCAGGGCAACTCCTGTGAGATGTTCCTGCTCTTGCTGAAGGATGAGTGGAGAAGGAGAGTCCAAGTGCATACAGAGGGTATGGCAGGACACGTGCCACTCCCAGGACTCTACATCCAATTTTGCAATTTTATTTTCCCCTCCTCTTTTAGTAGGTTTTAATGTTATCTGCGAATGTACCATTAGGTGGACTTGTACCAGCAAAATGACTCCTCTGATTGTAAAAGATCTTTGTTTAATTGGCCAAAAAAGCCTCTAGGCACTCAAGAGAGACTTTGCCTGGATTATAACAAACAGTGGTCACCACGGTATTTTAAGCCGTCTAAGGCAATGTGTACCTTAATGTAAAAGATTAGTGTTTTGAACTGTTTTCGTGAGCATTTGCTAAGTCTCTCACGCTTATACCCAATGTGCCCAGCATAAACAGGGGTTTCATATTTTACAGACATGGGAGCTCATCAGGGCTGATTCAAACCTCCTGGTGCAAGTAACTGCCAGGTTCCCCAAGGGGACAGCCAGGAGAATGACAATGAATTAGTTAAAGCCTACCTGCTTTAATCCTATAAAAGGAGTTTTGGGGGAGCTTAAAGAGATCTAAGCTCACACATATTGCTTTTCCACGGTGCATTGTTTTGGCAGTGTGGTACCCCAGGCTTTCTCAATCCAGCATGACAGGCCCCTGCTGCTGCCATTTTTGTAGGGCAGGCTGTGGGGTTGTCCCCTAGACCAGACCACCAAAAAGAGCCTTTTGCTCAAACTAACCCAAGGATAAAATGCCATCGGATGGGCTGGATGGCTCCAGCACCCCAGCAGATGGGCTCACCGCTTGGGGTCAAACCAAGCAAGGGGGTGGGCAGGGCCATGTCTCTGGGGCTAGGGCAGAAAGGAGGGGAACAGGGACACGGCAGGGGAGTGAGCGGGGACTTTCTTCTCAGGGTGGCGAACATCTAGATTTGCTCCATTGCACCTGAAACTGCCTCCTGAAGAAACCAATGCTTGTGGCAAAACGCAGCAAACAGGGGCATAGCTGGGCTTGGGCAAGCTCCAGGATGTTTGCTCTGGGGAAAAAGAATATGACAACTGGTTTTCCCCAAAAAACCAGAGAGTGGGAGACAGGAAGAACAATAAAACCCACTTTGAATTCCAGTGGGCCCTTGACTTTTAGAAATAATGTACGTTGCATCTGTTTTTTTCCTGTAATACAAGAGAGAAACCAATTCAATTCCACTTGTAGTGAAGCATAAGATTAGATGGGACTAAATATGTGTGTAGGCTGTTTATTAGCAAATGGAAGCAAGCAGTGAAGGAAAACAAACAAGTTTGTTTTAGGGAGACTTTGTCACTGTATCACCGGTCACAGGCTCCCCAAGGGAAAGCAGGCAAGTTTCTAATTGGACTTATGCAGCAATGAGCAGCTGGCAAAGATCCCTGCTCAAGAGAAGGCAAATTGTGAAATTCAGCTTCATTGAAAAAAAACACGCCATTTCGCCTAGTGATGGCAACATCTAAGCAGTCTATACAAGCGTTAGTTGTTTTGAGAATTGGTTACCCAGTGGTCAGTGGGACTGCTAGCACAGCTGGGTGAGTGGCTGTAAAGTAAAAAAAGGATGGGTTCATTTCCAGCCAGCTTAGCTGCTGGTGAGAGACTGCAAAGGAAACCCTTATTTTTGCAGGGCTGGTACTTTGGCCACTCGGGCTGTGCCATCGCCTGAGCACGCAGCACGAGGGGACACCATCGCTGGGTGGAGGTGTGAAGGATGCAGAAAGGCAGCTCTGATCTTGCTCAGTTTAGGTTGCTAGGAAGGTTTACCCTTGGGATGTTTTCAGGCATTTAGCAGTGGGTTAAAGTGCTCTGACTGGGAGAATTACTGCCCCCAAGCATCTCTCCCTCCGCTCTTCTGCAGACCAACTTTCTGGTGACAGGGACATCTGTGTGGCTTATCAGCCACCGTTGAGCAGCATTGCCTTGCTCTGGCAAAGTAGCCTCATTTCATTTGTCTTACAAATTATATTCATACATCCCAATATGATTTTGATTTTTTCCATCAAAATGTAACTATGGTCTAAAGTCTGTATGTGTGATGCTTTATAAGCCCTTTTCTTCCAGCCAACATGCTATCCATCCTGCCATCTTCATCTCGTATTTAAGAATTTGATTATTCCTTCCTAAGTATACTACTTTGTACTTGTCTTTATTGAAGTGCCTCCTGTTATTTTCAGACTATTTCTTTAAATTATCAAGACCATTTTGAATTCTAATCTTATTAAATGTGCCTGCAGTCCCTCCCAGATTAATGCCACCTGCAAATTTAATAAGTATGTTCTCATTCCATCATCTAAGCCATTAATGAAAACATTGAATAACATCTGCTACAGGAACGATCACTGCAAAATCTCAGCTGATGAATCATTCCAACTTGACAATTAAATGTGAGCAGTTTTAAGCTACCCTTGCACTTAGTCTATAGAAGCTGCCTTTGGGCCATGCTTCCTTAACTTGTTTACGAGTATGTCATATAAGACCGATGTCATAAACCTTACCAAAGTGAAGACACGTGACAGTGACTGCTCCTGCCTTGTCCACAAACCTGATTACCCTGTCAAGAAGGAAATTGGATTGTGTTGATGCGATTTATTCTTGACATATTCCTGTTAACTTCAACTTATCATCTAGGTGCTCGCAAAAAAATTGTTCGATTATTTGTTTCAGGATTTTTTCCAGAAATAGAAGTTCAGCTCATGGCTCCATAATTTCCTGACTCGCACCACTCCACCCCTTTATTCAAATGAAAGGCTTTTTCTCTGCCTGGGGGCAAGATTTGCAAAAGCTCTCCATGGTGGCCATTATCATCAGAGAGTAGCCTTACGTCAATGTTTCCTTTGGGCTTTTGAAAAATCTCTTCATCTGTACAAAAGACTATGAAAACCAGGCAAGATGCTGTTCCTGCACTGTCTGTCTTTAATGCTACCCATTTTTGTGGTATTCAAAACAAGAGGACTTTTCCCCTGTGCTCTGAACGCCAGGTAATGCCTACTGCTATAACAGGAATAGAGATGCTCTGCTGCAAATGTACTGAGCCCACTCATTCACCCACCGCTGTGTTACGAATGTGTGCTGTGCATCGGCGGGCTCACCAGCTGCGCTCAGGTTCAGCAGAAGCCCATTAGTCTGATTTTAGAATAACTTGCTTATCGGTTAGCTTCTAAAGAGGACTCCGATGCTGAGAATTAGTAACGGGTGATGCCATTTGCATCTTTCAGGAGGACAATGAGAGACGAATTAACAGCACCGTGATACTGCCAAGTATTATGATGCTAATTTTTCATATAAAGGGTCAGAGGGCTTCAGGCAGCTGTGAAAGGGAGCCTCTCTGTTATCCCTCACCCTCCCACTCCCCACTGCATTTTAATCAGTGGTGGAAGCAGAGTACGTGTCAGTGCTGGGAGCACTGGGAAGCCACCGTCCCTTCGCAGCCTCTCTCTGCCTTCTCTGCCTGTTCTGCGCACAAGATTTACAATGTGGCCACCTAAACGTACTCACACCTATTCATTTTGGTGGTGCCAGATGTGGTTAGAGCTACTGTATCACGGTGATGCCTGTGCTCAGTCTGGGTGCCCAGAAGCAGTCTTGCAAGAGCAGAGCACTGAACCTGGCCCCGCTCCTCCCTGGGACAGCTGCCACAGCGACCACAGCCTTCTGCTGCAAACTTAAGCATGGCACTAGTAACACCACAAGAAGGGTTTAACCTTCAGTAGTGGCTGCTAATAACTGATAGCCTTCAAATACGAGCATGACATGGGCACTGACATGAGCAAGCTGGCATGGCAGTGGGGCAGAGAGCAACCGTATGTATCACAAATCTATCCATAAGGCATGACATATATCAGGCCTCTAAAATAAATGTCGTATGGAAAGAGAGGATCAACAGGGAAGGAAGGCAGATGCGTACAGTTGAGAGGTCAGCCTGCTGTGTGCCTGCGTCCATCCAAAACCCTTTCATACTAGATGTGCCTTAAGGAAAACCAGTTTACATGAGGAGCTTCAAGGACAGTCAATGGCATATGTGAACAATGGCCCAGATGCCGTGGCTGAAATGAAAGCCTTTATTGGTCAGCACCGTTAAGACACACGCAGCTGAGCAGCTCTGGGATTAGACATTGAAAAGCCCCTGGCATATGGGGAGGCCAGCCTCTTCTTTTAACCTGTCCCCAGACTGACAGATTGGGGCATGAAAGGGAGTCATTGCTGCAGACTGAATTGCGGGAGCAGGCGGTGACTGCGGGCAGCTGCAGGGAGGGATAATCCCCCAGGAACTGCTTGGAGCAAAGTCTCCGTGTTCCCCAGCGCTGGTGGCACAGCGGGTGGTACAGCAGGATGAAGGTGCCAGCGTGGGCTTACTGCTGAGCATCCCTGCCGCTGTGCCCACCCACACGTCCGTGCTGCTGCCGGCAGAGCTTGGCTCAGGGCTTTTTCATCCGACAGCCATGGAAAAGGAAGTGGCTTTCAAAGCCACAGAGCGCACGGGTGGGACCAGGTGACTGAAAATACAGGGACAGGCCCATTTCCACCTCTTCTCCCAATGGGCCTCTTTGGCTGGGCTTAAATGATTTGCAAGTGGATGAGAAAAGGAATCATCTTGTTCAAAAGCACTTTGTAGCACAGTTCTCCCCCCTTTCCCCACAGTCCTGGGAGGCAGCAAGGACAGCAGCGGGCATGGGGGTGTGGTGCATGGGGGCCATCTATTTTGTGTTATAGGGCTTAGTACCTGCTCTTCACTGGGTGGCAAGGGTACCTCCGCCTCACCGCTGGGATATGTGAAACTGGTCCTGTTTGGGAGGGCTGGATACAGGATGGGAAGGGGCTGTGCAGGCAGTGAGGCTGGAAAGGAAGACTGGTTTCAGAGAGGCAGGATGGATACAGGGAAAGGTCTGGCAAAGTCCAAGACTGGGAATGGCTGGCGTGTCAATCCGGTGCTGAGAAGCTGGAGCTAGAGGAGAAGCTGTGGGTGACAGAGGCCAGCAGGAGGTGGGGAGGGGGAAAAGTGGGGGGACAGGCATTGTCCCATTTGGATTTAAATCTTTGGGACACCTTTGAGTTATCCCATCCAGCTTCCAGCGATGCTCGTGAAAGCCTTACCCTCTGGGGCCAGCATTGCTGAGCCCTGTCAGTGTGTGTGCTGGAAGGGGTCACCCTCTAACCATGCTTGTAATTACTGCTGGTGAGAAATGGATTTACTGCACTTAACTAAAGCCCTATAAAGTTGATATGAATCAGATCCAATAAATGATTCCAAATTAATTCGGGCAACAGCCTCTGTTTGAAAAGTCCAGTTAATGAGAGAGCATTGTATCCAGAGGGTGATGGGTGGGTGGAGGAGGGGGCTGTGCCGAGCACAATGGTCTCTCAGTGTCATATTCTGCACAGAGGGGATTTTTATTTATTTTTCTCCTTTTTCATTCTGGGATGACACAAAGGAGGAGAAAATAACTCCTTTTCTACCCCCGAACTGGAAATGAATGTTGCAGCTGTGCAAGCAGCACCCGCCCTGGTTTGCCTGAGAGAAAGGCCCCAGTTAAATGAGGGGACACTCCCAGCAGCCAACAAATTATATTACAGGGGAAGAAAGATTCAAACCTCTCTTGTTTGACACTGCTTCGTGTATGGAGTAGTATTAACCCTTCTGTCTGCTGCTTTGTTTGCTGGCTTGAAGATATCCCCAACGGGCACCCTGGATGAGCTCGCGGTGACCTCACCCTGGCGCAGCTTCCTCGCACGGGTCGGAGGGGCACCTATAACCTCCAAATAACCCCGGCATCTGCTGCGCTGCCTCATTAGGGGACTGAGAGTTAACGCTGTATGGCCAGCCCCTGCGTGCCCTACATTGGTAATTAGCTTTCCAAGGGGAGGACTGGGACCAGCTGAAAGGGAAAGAAGATTCATTACCAGCAGTGGGAAGGGAAGGGGTTTCTTTCCATTGCAAACCATTCTGGCTTCCCGTAGGATCTGCCTTTAAGATCTTCCTTTTGATTTTCTTTTGCTAAGCAGTAAGCTGAGCTATGGAGATAATGTCTCCTGACACTTTCAGCTCTGTCTTTGCCATACAATGGGGTATGAGATGTGATGCTTAAGGATTCATTGGATGATTCAGTGGACCCTGGTATTTCTGCAGGGGAAAGTGTAAGCAAGGTGAATGTTTCTGATGGGTAGATAGCAGCTCCAAGCTGAGGATACAGAGAGATGTGGGATCCTGGGCTGGAGAAGAACCTCCCAACCATGCACATCCCAGAAAAAAAGAACTGAACAAGAAGAAAAGAAAAAGAGTTAAAAGCCAAACTAAAAATAGAAACTACATAAGTGTTTACAAATGAAAATAAATGAGGATATTCTGTGGTTTAAAAAAATTAATGCGGGTATTGAGAAGTAAAATGTAGAGAGGGACACATTATGGAAATAAACAAAATGAGTCAGGGTTAAAATAATAAATATTGAGAGCATGCAGTGTTTAACATTCACTAATTATAAGAGCAGGAAGGGATTCAGACCCAAGCAGCAATAAAAAAAGAGCATTTTCAGGAACAGCAACCCTTCCTACCCCATCCAATTAAGCAGCTTTAGCTGCAGAATGGGACAGTTCATGACTGGGAAACACGCAAGGAAGAGGAAAGTGAAGTGACCAAATGAGATGATGGATCAGATGTATTTGGAGTTGAACTTAATTGTTACTTGAATTAATAAGATACAGCCAAATTTTAGGTCAGACCCTAATGTTTTTGTTTTCCATTTTATTCTCCTTGGAGAGTAGTTATGCAAGTCAGTGTAAGGGTAATGGCTTGCAAGTCTGAAGTAGGCATCCACAGTCCTCCAGCGGCCAAGATGCTGTGTCCCTCCCACCTTCCCCCAGCCTGCGTCTATTCTGGTTGTTGCCCAAGAGGCTCTTCTGGACTGTGAGTTGCTCAGAGCTCTTCCTATTTGTCTGTGCAGCCTCCGAGCTGCAACTGGAACAGCAAATCATAAGAATTACTGGTTTGAGGCAGCAAACTTGTCCTCTGTGAGAGTTAACATGTCCTCTTGGATTCAGGGAATGCAATTACATAGCTGCGTACAGTTAGGAGGGTTGATGCTCATATTGGAAATAGGGAAAACCACAGTAACAGGACTGAATTAAAAAAGAATTGCTCTGATTTTTGATTTATGAAAGGGAGAACAGCATTCCTCATCTGTCACTCAATTCAGGGATCCTGAGCCTTCTACCCTATTCTGTATTGTGTGTGAGGGATTAAAGAGCTTTTCCACTATATTGAAGATTATTCTCCTTCCTTAAATAGAATTGAAAGAGAAATAAAATCCAGCCTCACCTTCTCTTACGAGAATTGAGTGGGACATGTTGAGATTGTCTCTGCTGTGATTTATATGCATCAATGATATCTGAGGGGGAGTATGAATAACACTTGCCAAGAAGAGGCTGTGGCACATCCGCCTCTCTCCTCGTTATTGATCCCATGGGCAGAGAGGTTTTGTCATTTGCCTCTTCAGCTTCATAGCCTCTGGCTCAGGGGCTGGCTTCAGGCAGGGACAGTGCGAGGCAGGGGTGTGAACCCCCAAGGAGGGACCTCCATGCTCACTCCAGGCCACTTCTCCAGCTGAGCCCAAGGGAAACCTCTCAGTGCATCACAAGCCCCAAAACACCCTGTGAGAGAATAAGAGCTTCATTGCACATGACCAGCCTCTTTGGTGCCCCAGATTTGTGTGCGTGACAGAACAGAATATTTTATTGATAGGAAGCATATATGGGATCCCAAAAAAGCAGCCCCTTAGCACCAGTAGGCCATTATAACATACCAGGGGAGATTTCTTGCTCCTTTATATTACCACAAGTTTAAGCAGTTTGTTTAACAGTGAATTAAAGAAAAACTTAATGTCTACTGTGGCCCAAACCTTCCAAGGACAGGAAAGCAATAGCTCAAATGAAAATCACAGTTAGTTCCTGGCTGTCATGATTAGAGGTCCAACAGTCCAGTGAGGATTGAGGGATCATGGCTCCATTGCAAGCCCATGGTATGCAGCACTTCACAGTGATTGCCCAGCATGCTGCCAAACCTGGCCCATGCCCCCAAAATAATGTTAACATCGCAAGCAGGTGCATTGCGTGCTCTAGAAACACCACAAGAAGTACATCTAGAGCACCAGTGGCTCTTGTTTCTACTCATCCAACCCCTTATACCAATGCTTTCCCCACAAAACTAGAGTGAGGGGAATTAGACGTTCAGGCAAGGCTCCTGTTGGTTCCCCCCTTTCCCCTGCACTGAAGTGCAACATGTTATTTTAAGAGCTCTGGATTATTCTGATCATGACAGGAGAGTCTTGGAGGAGCACTGGGGAAGGTCAGACCCTTTTTAGGCTCCATGTAATGAGAATCATCACGGATGGACCCAGAAGTTCTCCAGCACAAAAAGATGAGACGGATTATCTGACAGGAATAATACGGGAGTTTTCTTAGAGCGACAGAAGAATCCCCATTTTTAACTCATTTAGTCACAGGCTATCGAATATTTTCACCTGAGTCCAGGCCATGGTGCCAGGCCAGGTGTCAACTCCCCTTGCTGCATCTACCAAGGTGATTACTGAGCAGTGCCCTGAGCTGCCTAGTCCTGCCCACAGTAATAAGCCCCCAGTGGTACTGAATACCTTGATAGGTACAACCCTTCAAGGCCAATTTGTGCTTCTAAACTATCTGTTAAAAAGGTGAAATTCCAGCAAAGGAGGAGGCATCATTCTGGGTACATGTAATGTCATTGCTCTTTTTTAATACTAAGGGAATTTGCACAGCAAAGTACCAGTTGTCCCAGAGTACCCTGTTTGTAGCAACACAGCTGGCCGCCATAGGGATGGCTGTTTTGTCATGAAAGAGAGAAGTGTAACAGCAA
The DNA here is from genome assembly GCA_020745775.1 of Theristicus caerulescens. Lineage (NCBI taxonomy): Eukaryota > Metazoa > Chordata > Aves > Pelecaniformes > Threskiornithidae > Theristicus > Theristicus caerulescens. Next base: position 26,326,281 of record CM036564.1, read on the forward strand.
GGTAGAGAGTAAGCAGTTAGAGGAGCTGAATGCTGTAAAAATGTGGGTCTGGTTTTGAGATCAATACTGCTGTACATAAAAGCACATGTTGTCAACTGTCCTGGTGTGGCATGTTTGCTACAAGTTGCTATACTGCTCTGACTTACACTTTCGGGGTCATCCAGGAAACCCTGCTGGAGACAAGAAGCCAAAAGCTTAGGCAAGACTCTGTGTTACCCCATTAAGATGTGTGGTTACCCTCTTCCTGGACTCTAGATCATCCTAGCTCAGCTCTCACGCAGTGTGAGAAAGTGGCTTGTCCTCAGGCCTCCAGATAATATGGGTTTGGGAGGAAAATGAAGTGCAAGTAAGGGTGTCTCTGAACGGGCTGGTTAGGATTCAAAAGCTGAGGTCAATGTTTGTCTTGAATTTGGCTCCCTCTGCACAACTGCTAGTGAGCTGTCCTGCACAGTTTCTGCCTCAGCCGTTAGAGAGGAGAGTGTTTAGAGGGAAGGAGATGTGTTATCGTTTCCACAGAGAAACGATCCAGGCCGCCTGGCTCAGCCACACTGCGGCTCTTTTGCATCCGGTATTAAACATGCAGAGACTATCTCAGGCCAAGCATGCAGCTCCCTGATCCAGCCCTGACACTGCTTCTGCAAAGCCTGCTGGGTTTGCAACCCTAGGGATGCAGTCCTGCTCTGTGTGAGGAGAGTGAACACTGGGACCTTTCTCATGGCTGCTACTACTCTGCTAACCAGACAGTGCCAGCCTGAAAACAATGCTTCTCTCAGGAGAAGGAGTACAGAAAACATGGTGAGGTAGTTGGATAAGGCAGAGGATACAGACCCAGTAGCTTTGGGTTCCTGTATCACCTTAGCCAATAATTTGCAATGTAACAGGTTGGTGTTTGTATAATTTGTAGGTAGGAGGTTCAAAGAGTGTCTTTCCCACCTTCACCAGCACCATCCCCTGAGTTGACCATCTCTTTCTGTGCCAGATCTTCACTGCCACCACTACATGGCGTGCTTTCAGGGCTGAGAAAAGGGGTCCTTTGCCCATCTTCCCTCCTACGCTGAGGGACGCCCTGTGCAGCTGACTTGTGCACGATTGCTTGAGTCAGTTCGGTAGCTCAGCTCCCTCCCTCACCATAATATCACATTGTTGCTGTACCTTTGTATTTGTGTTTGATTTCCTGGAGCCACTACTTTCAGTGTCTGTTTCTGTTGGCTACATAAACCTGCTCTGTTGGTTGCCTGATCCCATTTTGGTCCCCACACAAACTCTAGGAAACAACTCTGTGCTGCTGCTATCTGTGTGGATTCACCTGCCACCCCCCAGAGACACAGCTGCACGTGGCAATGAACGCAGACACCCAGCCCCTGCCCAGGCATCACACCCACCACGCACATTGGGAAACCCCACTCCCGGTCCCTGCATCCATCAACACCTGCCCGAGAGCTTACAACAAACCAGCCACAGTCAGAGCCAGAGATAAAGATGATTCAGCCTTTTGCAGACATCTGTGAAATTGGGATGATCTTATACCATACGTGAAGCAATGAGCAAGAATGTTTGTGGAGGGAGAGGTAGTACCTGTCATGAGCATCACTCCTACAGCTGGGAAAAAGAAACAAACCTTTTCAGGGAGTTTTAAATTTTGAACCCAGATCTAAAAGGCATGTTCATGTGTATCTATTTCTATATATTAAAGAAGATGTCAGAGGATATCAATGAATTTCAGTGGGTTGGGCTTTTTTCTGGGGGGAGGTAAAAACTGGGAAGTTATTATAACCCAGCCTTTCTGGTGTCATTCAACCTCCCGAACCACATTATGTCTGGGTAGCTCCACATAAACACCGCTGAGTCAAACCAGAGATTATATTTGGTCTCTAACAAGTCTGTCTCATTTTCTAATTTTGTGACATGAGATACACTGGTGCATAAGCGGGAAGCAAATATGATGAGTATATAAACAAAATAGGGAATATGAGTCAGATCTAGCATTCAAGTCACTGGAAAAAAGCCATGTACTCTCAAGATTGTGACTGTGGGGATCAGCAAGTTTTGGTGGGCCCTATGCTGGGGATATGGCTAGTAGAGAAGAAGACCTGGGGTCTTGCATGTTGGTCACGGGAGCTGAACTCTTAGGCCAGTGTGATCACTAGAAGAAGGCTTTGCCCTGCAGCGGTTTGTGCCTAGTGTATGGAAAGAAGGACAAGAAATATGTCACCTTTTCAAAATCTAACACTGTCTTTTTTTGTCCTCCCACAAAATGCCCTTTGTGGAACATGCAGTCACGAGCTTCACTAATTGGCTTCGTCTCAAGGGTAAAGATTTCTTTTCTGGAATCAGCTGGCAAATATACTCCTGGATTTGCCTCTCTAATTTGGACAAGCGACCCTTCCCTTTTCTCAAGTTATTGAGGATGTAGGTTCTCCTACTTAGCCTCGAGGGTTTTAACAGCTTTTAGAGGCTCTTTCTTCTGAATGAGAAGTAATGTTATGGGGCATTTTAATTAAGAGGAGATAATAGCCCAGTAAGAACTAAAGCCGGATCCCACTCTTGTCTTCAGTCCAGCTAATGACCGACCACCCTCCTTAGTCATGCCCACAGGAAGGAAGACCCAGAGTCTGGAAACTGGCAGACCAGGGGCCCTGAGTTCACAGTGGTGAGAGCATCATTGGCAAATTAATCTCATTTTCTTGGCTTCCCACTGAAAATGGTAATCAAAACTTTTGAATGTTGTTACTACTTGGCTGGTTCTTCTCCCTGACACCTCCTGGTCCGTTTTTTTTTAACAATCTTTGGTTTTTGCAGGGAAAAATCCTCTCTTGGCAGCTGTTACTATTGGGAGAACCACTGAGTAACGATTTTTTTATCTAGACAACTGATCAGGACAGGTTAATTGATGCTATTTCTGTAGGCCTGTATACAAAATGTTTGACATGCCTTTGCCCTTTTGAATGAATACAGCTAGAGGTGCATAGGTTTTTCATTAACAACTGCACATGAGTTCAAATTAGATTAGATAAAGCTGACTGCAGGCTTTTTTCCTTTGTTCAGCTGTTGGTGTCAGTCCTCACCATCTAGGTGTAATTTGTTCAGGAGCATTATTTCAGGCATCTCTTCAATAAATGTGATCATTTTCTATTAATGTGTTTGTTCTTAATGATATAAAGCCAAAGTCTGCTATCAGACATAGACCACCAAGCTGAATGGGTCAAAAGCATAAGCCTGTTGATTGTGCAGGAAAACAGCGTATTTAAAGGGTTGTAGATTAGTAACTACAACATCCAAACCCCAGCGTGGCTATCAAACATGACCCTGCAATACAGGAGCATTTTGTCCCCTCTTTGGCTTGAGGAAGGAGATAAAAGATAAAAAGGCATTTGAACCAGACTCCAGCCCATCCCTAAGCCAAGAGGTGCCTCTGGCTTCCTGGGCTCAGGACAGCAAATCTCATTCAGTGCCAGGAGTGGAGAAACCAAAACTGAATATTGTCTATCATTTCATTGCCTTTGTGCTTGGTGGCCTGAATCTCACAAAGCCTGTTTCAGGGAGCACATTGGGACCTCTTGCCCATCACTGCCACCCTTGAGACATTGTTGAACTTTATTGCAGAAGAGTGTAAGCAGACATTGAGCCCATCAGCTGCTTCCCCTGGCTCAGTGTACAGTCCTTGCATACTGCTCTTTTATTAGTTTGTGGCTGTTGCTCTCTCTCCAGTGAACAGTGCTTCTTTGGTATGAAACTGATATCAGCAGTGACAGTTATGATTACTGTCCTTGCTTCTTGTGATTATTTGTATTACTCCACTATTTATTCACCTGCCATGGCTTACCAATAGAGTATTCACCTCTGTTTTGGGTCAAGTCTGCCTGTCTTCAGTCCTTCTTCACAATCATCACAATCTATCTTAAACCAGACTTGAAACGTGTAATGGAAGTTGAAATACTTCTTTGAAATTACTTTTGTTGTGTTGGTCTTATTCCACAGAATAAATTAGAAGAAGGAAAAATCACCAAAATGCAGAGCCAACGTAATTCCTCTGGTAGTTAGAATTTGAAAGCTAAGCAATTAGAGTAACTAACACGGATGTCCCTGACAAAAGTCAGATTTACTTTGTCTAGCTTAGCCCTACAATGCAAAGAGTTAAAAACGGATGTTCTTCTTGAGTTCAGTTCAAAAAGTTCTAGTTGGAGAGACTTGCAGGTCCTCTGTATACCCTGTAGAGCCCATGCTGTTATGTTACAATAAGAGTATGGAGACTCTATCAGAGCTGCTCAAGGATGAAGATGATGAACAACAGGGTGGGACTGTTGCAGACAAGGATGCTCCATGATCCTGCTCTTCTGTTTGTCTCTCTTCACAAAAATATGAAAAAAAATAGATAAGAAATGCTAAGAAGGGCAAAGAGAAAACCGCCTAGGCAGCAAGGAATGAAGAGAAACATGAGAAGTGGAAGCTAGACTTGCAAAATCTGACTCGTGCGTTGTAGAGTGATTGCATGGAGTGAGGAGAGAGACTTGATGGGAGATTATAAACACTTCACAACAGCAGCAGTGAAGGAGAGAATTAGTCACACCTGCAGAAGACAGTAAAACAAAAAGAAAGAACTGATGCTAAGGAACGATTGGTTTTGCAGCTCTCTACCACCAGATGTGGACTCCCCAGGAGCAGGATAGCATGACGGAGTCCTTCTCGCCAGCCTGTCAGACACGTGAAGTGCGAACAGCCAGCATAGCCCAGCAATGCTCCTCGCTGTAGTGGCGCTGGCAGCGTGTGTGGCTCAGTTACTGACTGGGAGCCACCGGAGGCACAGGGACAATCTCGCTGTAATTGCATTCTGTATCGCAGGGAAAGCTGTTTCCCTCCCAATAAACCTGTGTGCAGCTGAGGGTAAACAGAGATAAAGGAGATTATCTACCTCCAATTTAGGGAATACAGAGTTAACAGACTTCTCATATATACTCAGCAGGTAGGTTTATCCACTTTTTATTTACTACTTCACCATTTAAAACAGTGCAGTCATGTTCCCCAGGACATGCCCTGGCACTCTGCCCAGAGAAGACCAATCCGTCCATCATTTATCTGCAACACTACATGGGGATTTTACCTTGGCCTGACAGGGCATATCAGCCATAAACAAATCCGGCAGTTGCCCAAGCAATTCTTCTTTTCTCTTTCCCTTTGTCAAATGAATATGTCACAACATCCCTGATGCAAATAAAGTCCAAAATCCAAAGACTGTATCAGCACCATCTTCTGCACCAGAGAATGGCCTCATTTGTAAATCAGTTTGGCAATTCTATTAAAACTCTTTTTTGCAGCCAGAGATGTTTCCTAGAAGAACATGGCAGCATCCATCTGTAATCGATCATTTGTTTGTACCCTGCTAACACACTGCGCTGACTGGCATTGTGTGATCTGATCTCAGTGTGGATGGAGCTCAGACACAATAAAACCAGAGCACAGAACAGCAGTTGACACTTGCCATGATGAACAGAGGGAAGGCAGGGGGTGAAGCCCCCTGAGCCATACTTGCTCCTTCAGTGGAGAGCTCCCGGCTGAGCTGTGAAGCAAGGGGGTATCTGTAAGTCACAGCACGGCTGATACCACCCTGTGTCTGCCAGCACAAAACAGTGGTAAAGTTCTTCAATAATGTCTCAGCATCTTCTGCAAATAAGTGTCAATACATAGGGCAAGGCACTCTCAATCCCCCACAGCATGGCTTTATTAACATTTATTGCAAACACACAAAAGATGCAACTGAATTCATCTGAGAAAAAAGGATGATGTTGCTGCGATGAGTTTATGAGTGGAATTAGTCAGCTACTTATTTGTAGGCAACAAATGTTTTAGCGTTTAAGCATGAATACTAGTGCTTTGGGTTTGAGTTTGTTTGGAGGGGAGAAAAAAGTCACTCTGTTTTCCGATGAGCACCAAAATCACTAATTGCTTGTGAAAATGGATCCCCTCTCTCTACATCTTTGACATTTTAAAAAATATATACCAAATTCTGTATGTATCTCAAACGTTGCCCTCATCTGTATCCACTGAACAGGGTACCTTTGCCCTGGGAAAATGCAGAAGCCTTTCCATTTGACTGACAGGGGAGCGGCTCAGCCCCACTGCTCTTTGCAGGAGAGCAAAGACAGGCCAGCAAGCAAGACCGTGGCCACTACTTTTTCAGCTTATCCATTAATGGCAATGCAGAGCTGCTCTTGGTAGTAGCAAAAATTTTTGAAACTTCAGAGCAAAGGTTTTTATCATACAATAAGTCCCAAGTGGTCTTAAGTGGCAGTTTTGGGACATTGCTGCATCAGATACATCCTATTACCACACAAGCAGGCAGGTGAAGAAAAGGCATTTTTCATGCAAGCTCTTTCTTCATCATTTCTAAGTGGTAAGTGGTGAATGTGTGCTGAAACTGGATTTAATGAGACTGGTCTTTGACTCGTCTTGCTTCACTCGAAGGTCCCTTCCCCGCCCCCAAAGCTCTAGGTGCGAGAGGTAACGAAACATTTACTGACCTGCTACTAAAAGGTGTATTGGTTTCCATTAGACAGTCCTAGTCATACTCCTGATTGTATGTGTTTTTTCTCCTTTGAATTAGAGTCTGGCCTGAAGCCATATGACAATAAGCAATGGAAAATGCTCCAAGAATAGATAGCTTACTGTTCCCCCTTTGTCAAACATTGCCACATGGGGAACAGACAAGTTGAAAGTAGCAGCAAATTATGCAAAATGCTTGAACAAGAATTACAAGATGTGCCCAGATAATGATATATTTTTTGTTTGCAGTCTTATTCAACTATAGATCATTAAAATGAGCCTTCTGTGGCGCTTTCCATCTTAGGACAGGGGGTCTCTCGGCATGCTAATGAGCCCAGCCCTGCCATGCTCCTCCGCAGGGTTATGATCATCCTCACCCTGATCTAACCATCTCCGCTCTAGCTGAAGCCACAAAGCATAGCGAAAGAGGCTGGGGACTATTTTGGTTGGACCAAAGACAATGTGCAATATGTTCTCTCATTATTATTATTGTGATTATTCTCAGTCATGTGTTAGAGATCTGACAGCCAGATCTGATGTTATCTCATCCAAACTGCTTTCACAAAGCACAGATTTCTTTCCGATCCCAGTATGAATGAATTTTAATCCCTGAGGGATTTTGGAATTGGCTCTACAGACTCAAAAAAAAAGGAGCATTCTTCGGACAGGTGCCATTACAATTAAATAGATGAATCTTCAGAGGGATAGAGGAAGATTATCTGCTCCTACAGATAGGGAATGGGACAAGGGGACTTTCATATATGTTTATGGCAGATAAGGAAAGTGAGCCTACAGCTCCTAATCCCATGCTGTTGCTTTAAATATAGATTCAGCCTGATCTTTCTCTGTAAATGTATGGTATAAAATGGAATTCATGCAAAAATAAATGTGCATGCATGTGCGCACATGCATGTGTGTACACACACACACGTGTGTGTGTACACAGAGCCAGAGAAGAGTTTCAGCTCTATTCACCTCCAGATCAGCCCCTTAATGCCTAAACCATATCCTCTCCCTGTGCTTCAAGAGTGCCTTGAAAGGCCTGTGATAAATCATGAAAAGCCACACAAGTGCTCAGAGGTCATTTCTCTAATGCTGAAGCATTCATCTCCCAATGAATCAGCTGGCAATTACTGTTCCTCTGCTGCTCTACAAAGCACCAGGTGCCAACACACTAGAGTCGAGTGCACTAACATGCTAAAAAGAGACCTTCTCCCACCAGCTTGCATGACCACCTGTACTGGGAAGGCAGCAAGCTTGCAGCATTTCCCAGGACAGGAAAGGTGGGCTTTGGGCTGCCCCTTAACTCCAGGAGCTGTTTCACCCTGAGGGAGCAGTTGTAGCCCTTTCCATCTTGTGAGGCACTTTTTGATGGCTATTCTGAGCAAAGACTGCACTCCTGATCCCTGCAAAGACAGAGAGTGCTGGTCCTCATTAGTAACAGCAATTTCGTTCTTTGTTTTCTCTTAATGACTTGCGAGGCTGCTGGCCTTTCCTTCACTGTCTGTTGCACCCGTCAGGACCAGGCCCTGAACTATGAGCTCTCTCCAATGGAGGCTTTCCTCTTGCCCTGAATCCTGCTCGTCCTTGAGCTGATATTTCTTTCTGCCTGTGTGTTGGTGGGAAAACAGAATAGTTATTTCCTGTGCAGGAGGCCCTAGTGGCATCTCCATAGTTCTGTATACCTCCATTTTTTTATTATCTCTGAATTTCTGAGCTGTATCTATCTTCCAAGGTTGGGATTTCAATACAAATATGGCTAAAAGAATCTGCTGTCACAGTTAGACTAACTGTACCAGTTCATCTAATACAAGGCATCACCCTCCCTTACAGTCCTTGCCTTGTTCTGTTGATGACCCCCCTTTCTGTGGGTGATGGGGGAAAATGAGTGTACAAATGGTGCCAGAACAGAGCAACCATTTTGCATTTCACATATATCACACAGCTTTATTTTTCTCTCACTTTTCAGCTGTTATCACAGCATTTATGGAGGAAAGGAAATGTGTGGATGATTTGTGGAGGAACAGAATGTGCCTTGAATAGATATGTGGGTTTCCAATGACTTGGGAGCTGCCAAGACGAGTATTAAATGCTGCACGTGAAATTGTGTAGGGCGGTCAGGTTTAACTATTACCACTTGGGTAGAGGCTAGGAGAGCTTTGTACGCTGCCAAAGCTCTTTCACCTTTGCCTTTTAAGAAAAGATATATGGGGCCTTATGACTCTAGTTTATTTGGAATGAAGCAGCTGGACACCATAGGCAGAATGGTGTAGGGAAGGAAAAACAACAAGTGTGAGCATTTAAAGCACAGGGTTTCCAATGCCATTCAGTTACTTTGCGTGTCTCAGCTCTGGGGACACATTCCTCCACATCAGTCAGCATTTCTGACCCACGTGAGCCAACTTGTGAACTTTCTGCAGGAATATTCAAGAAGATGTTGAAGAGGTGGACACATGAACTTGAGAAGTATGAGACACCACATTTTGGCCACTACACAGCCTCTTGCTTTCCAAAATGTCTGATGGATTATGAGAAAGGCACAGTTCAACCCAGTGGGGAAAAAATGCGCAAATGATTTGTAATGGATGAGTACTTACTTGAGTTGTTTAGTCTCTTCTCCCTTGACTGCATATTTTCACTTATTCTTTCATTTTGTTTATTTTTAGTCATCAAACAATATTCACAGCTTTCTTTTTTAAATTGCTTTTGGTCCGCTAACAACTCCCTGCAAGTCAAGTTCTCTTCCTGATACTGTTCAAAAAAGCCCCCACTGCACCAGTGTGATGCTTCTGACATAAACATTTGTGTGAATAAATCCAAAGTTTCTTGTTCACAAGCAGCTGGGCACACAGCTCTGACAGTCCCATTCACAGCCCTCCATGCCAGAGTAACTACCCTGTGTGAGTGTTCAGAGGAAACAAACCCCAGTGAGACAAAACCAGGCCAAGGCAAGTTAATTTAAATGAATATTCAAGAGGCATTTTTTGGCAGTAACAGTCCGTCTTTAATCAAAGGTGAAAGGCTAACTGAAGACAATTAGCTTCAAAAAGCGTTTCTTCACACTGGCCTTGCCCCCCCCCGCCCCGCATGCACCATTCACTTTCTTTCAGCAGTTTTGTACATAAGAGCAGCTACACTAGTCAGAATAAAAGTCCACTTAATGCTGTAACCCTTCCAGCAACTTATAGCAGGAGTTCAGCGAAGGTGCATAACAAACAGGAGAAGCACAAGAGCGAGCTTTCTGAGGTATCAGCTTTTAGCTTCATATGATTTAAACTGCAGGGACTTTGGTGCTAGAGGTTGAACCCAAATCATTACATTCAGTTGCCATTGGTATTCCCACAGTTATTATGGCTTGTATCTTTAAAACCATTTCTGCTTTTGATCGGAATGGTGTCCTGTGGCAATGAGTTTTGAAGTTTAATTATTGTACAGCATTCATGCATTTTTCTCATCATTGTGAATATAGAATCATAGTACTATTTAGGTCTGAAGGGACATATGGAGATCATCTAGTCCAATTCCCTACTGAAAGCAGGGTCAGATTGGACCGGGGTGCTTGGGGCTGGCTGGGTCCAGACAAGCTTTGAATAGCTCCTGGGGTGGGGATTGCTACCAGGAATTCCCAGAGGTAGGTGAGGTATGGCTTTCCTCTGTGAAAACCATGGTAGTTCCTCCCTTCTGTACTATTTATATCTAATGGCATGGGCAACAGAAATGCTGGTTTGTGGTTTCTCAGATCACTCCTTGAGTTCTGGTTTTGAAAATGGTGCCATGGTTCCCATGCTCAGCTCTTCTGGCATGAAGACTAGTTTAAGCACCAGGTAATATCCCAAAATTGGTGGTTCAACTGTATCATATTTACTCTCCTCTTAAGGTGTGGGTGAAGGCTGGTCCTGGTGATTTGTTACTGTTCATTGCATTAATTTGTTCCAAAAGTTCCCCTGCATTTGAATCTGAGAGGGTTTGACTCAGCCTCTGTATAAAATAACTCTGCTGTAGAAACCTCCCTGAGCTCCTCTGCAATAAACACTGAGGCAAATCATTCCCTTTGTTTCCTTCGATTGTTTCTCCCCTGAAGTGCTCCTTTGACACCTTCCTCATTTGTTGGACCTGGCAGCTCTCTAGCAGGCTGGCAAGCTCTGGCAGACAAAGTCTGTGAGTGCTTTGGAGACAGAACTGGTTTTTCACCATGGATCTGATCGGTATCTAGCATAAGGGATCTCAGCTCTGATTTAGGCTCCTGATGATTACTGCTATTAGCCAGGCACTATTATTTGCATCTAGATTTTGGAGTTGTTTCTTTAAAAAAAAAAAGAGTAAACCATCCCAGGTCTGATGTCCTGCAGATGTCGTATTCGTACACAGTGGGACAGCCTGCTTTTTAGGGCTGTGTCCCTCTGAAAAATGTTTGTCAGTGGTAACTGCCACAGGGAAATCGCTGTGGCTTGTCCCACACAGGTATCATTTTTTTGTGTGTGAAAACAATTGGAAGCAATAGATCTGTAAACACAAAGAGCTTTCTGTGTACCTCTCTGAACGAGGACATGCATTAGAGGAATGCGATAATAAACTTATCTGCCTACGCAGTCCCAGCCCTGCCCTCCGTGTGGCAGAGCTGAAATCCAAGTCCCTTTGGCAGAAATGACAACCAAGCCGCAGACACGGTGCCAGATCCAGCAACAGCACAGGGTGTTCCAGGCAAAACGACGGCATCTGCACGCTGTGCCCAGCGAGCGGTATGGTGCTGGCTGTGTTGGGAAGAGCTCCTCTTGCTGCAAATGCTGCAGAAAGGGTTTTGGGGTCACTGGCTCAGCTGCACCTGTCAAAAAATTGCCACGAACTGCACTGGAAGTGACACCATCATATTCACAACTTCAGAGGCAACCTAATAAATTAATGGTGGGTGTTACTACACAGACTTGCAATGAGGGATCTTGTGGAAATACATCAGTGACCAAACTGGACAGAGTAACAGCACAGTCCATCAAGAACAGAAATTTCTGCCCTCCTTCACCTAATAAACAACAAACACACAACAGTTCAGATTCATGGATGAATCAATTTTAAACTTATTTCAAGAAAGGAAGTTGTATTTGACAGCTTAAGAGCAAATCCGACCTTGTGCACGACCACCTAGCAATGAAGGTTTAAAAAAGACAGGAAATATGTGATAACATAGGCAAGGGAGTTCTGAAATCTCCTAGATTTTGCAAGAGCACGGAGGGATCAAAGCAATAATTCTTCAGCAATCTAACAGGAAAATAAACAGCCTTTTTTCACATCTTGACAAGAAAGTAAATAGATAATTTATGAAATAAAGTGTTTGGAAAAGCATATCTAGACCTCTGTCAGACCATAATCAAGGTGTTTATCACAGCATTAAAGCACACCTACGCAGTAAACTCATTAGGTTACACTGGGTAAAGCAGCGTGTACATCTATAGCATAATGAATGAGCCAGGTTTCTGAGCAGTGAATTCCATGTGGTGCTACCATAAGACCTCCATCAACATCAGATGTATTATAGGGATGCACATGAGCACTTTTCTGGGAAAGAATCAGAGAATGGGGATAATTGCTGCCTTTTTTGTGAGGCAGATTGCATTTCAGAAAGATTACAGAGAAAAAGGAGACCTATTTAGATAAGACTAATAATACTTTTCCGTTTTTTTGGAAGGCATGCAAGTATGCACCATGTCCCATAGATCATAACCATTTTTGTTACTAATAATGCATTCCAAACTCTTATGTAAGGACTTTACTGAGCTTGTGTATACATAAGACTAACTAGATACCAGGAATAGATTGTCCTGGGGATGGCATGTCCAACTGTGCAAAAATAATTAGTCTAGGGCATGAAACCTGGTTTCTATCAGCTTGGTGGATGTTACATGACCAGGGTGTTGGAGCTGCTCCATGCTATTCATCAGTGCTGGGCAACATAGCACATTTTTACATTTCAGCTTTTGGATTATCTCCTCATGTGCAGTGACACTGGGGGAGTACAGAGAGACCCATTTGGGTTATCTTGTAACTGATCTGAACACCAGAAGAAATGAAATGTGCTGTACTAGAATGGCATCATCAAAGTGCACCTGTTAACTGGATGCACTACCTTCAAAAGATAGATAGTCATCCCTGCGTGGCTTTATTTTTCATAAGGACTCTAAGTACAGGTCTTGGATGATTGTCCCTAAGTGCTGGAGAGAAACTTATCTCACATTTTCATGCATGAAATGTACTTTGGCAGTGCAGACAAAATCAGCAGAAATATTAATTTCCCTGCCTCCAAAGGCAGAGTAGCTGAGCTAGATGGAAAGCTGAGATCATCGCTATGGGTAAGAACAGGCAAGGCAACGTGTCACAGCTGATGGCCATCTCTAGCCTGCTCCCTCCAACTCGTGCAGCACCTACCCTTCCTTCCCCCACTTCCACGTCACCAGCACTTTGGATCGCAGTCCAGAAGTGATGGATTGGTAACACAGGGGCAGGTGTGGATGCTCTGAAAGCTGTAGCTGCAAAACTGTGCCGAGATGGCTCGGGGCCCAGAGCTGTTTTCTCCCAAGCTGAAGTGCAGAGAAATCTGACAGCCCTCCCAGTGACTGAGAACTTCAGTATGAGAAAGGATTTGGAAAAGCTGCCCTAAAAAAGTCTGTTTCATCTTTCCCAGAGCTGACAGGAACCTCATATAAATGGAGTAAGTCAAACTTTACAGCAAGGTATAGTGTTAGCACCCCTGAGGACAGTGGCTAATGAGCCAGTAGGTGCATGACGAGTGCCCTCCTCACTGAAGAGTTAACATCAGTGGATCACCAGCACTGCTGGTCTCACCGAGGCTGTGGTGCCTCACAGCTGGTGGAGTGCACAGCGGGCTCTACAAAGACATCAGTGGTCCCGCAAGGCTTTGCGTGAAGCTGGGGGAGAAAAGAGGCACTGAACTTGCAGTGAAACTCAGGGGCCGCAGCCGTATCATCTCCACCTTATGCTTGTGATTGCAGGGTCACTTGCAGTTACCACATTAAGGAATTCATTTTTTTCCTCCTATGTGTTTCAGAGAAATTAGAAAAATTGGATGAGAGTATGAGGTATCAGGCACAGAGATCTGCAAACGAGTATGGTGCCAGGTAGAGCAGAGGTCAGGCAGAGGGGGGCCATCTGACCTGTGTAAGTCTGATGTTAGATTATCAGTATTAAGTAGAGACAGCTCTTGTAGAGACCTGCCTGAGAAAGTTCAACCCCCAAAATGCCAAATTTCCACTGTCCCACTGGGACCTGTTGCAATACTGATGAAAAACAAGGTGTGATGATCTGATTGCATTAAAAATTATTCCTGTCTAGCCCCCAAAAGACAAGAAAAAACACTTGCAAGGCCAGCCTGGTTCCCCTGGTTCTGTGCAAGTGAAAACATTCAACACCACGGTTGGACTTCGTATTAGAAGTCACCATTAAAATTAACGTGGAGAAGGAATTGCTGGTTGTCATCACTAGCAAAGACGGACTAAAGCTATTACTTGTATCAAATACCACCAGTGGTTAATAATGTCTTTTTTTTCTGTCTGAGATGATGAGTAGCAGACTGCAATATTTAACTAGAGTTCAGCTAATTGAACGGCACACATTGTGCATAGCCTGTATGAAGCTTAAAAGCTTTTAGACACAAAAATGAAATTATATTGGCATCTATATTTGGATTAATTACCTTATCATTAGTTAATATAAACCACAGTTCTTCTAATACATAAAATCCTATATTAGTACCAAGAAATAGCATCATCCTGTGAGTGAGTCTGTACTGCAAAGTATGCATGTTTTCACTGAGGTGCAATGTAGATGCTGGACCAGATTATTGCTGGCATCAAGATTTATTAATGAGAGTTTTGTTCACTTACAGCAATAAGTATTCTGGCTCACAGAAATATATACACAAAACAAAAACAACATGGGCAATTAAACATGAGCAGACAGTCAAGGGAGAAAAGGGTTTTTTATTCAGTTATTCAGAAGAAATCTGGTTGCTTTTCTAAAAACTATCTTTTATTTAAGCAGGAGTTATTGCACTCGCTGCTGTCATAAATGAATGAAAGTCTGTGACCTCTTATGGTTTAAGAAGTCAAACTAGGCAATGGCATAAAGTTAGAGATCCTAAAATCAGCTTCATTTTAATACCACTGGATCAGAGGTCAGGTCTGTGATTTTGCAGTCTCTCTTGGTTTTGCACAGTGCACTTGTCTCTCATCTGCCCAGCGGGATGGGTCTCTGTTGGGAGCTGCTGAAATCCAGCTGGTTTCTTTGCTTTCAGGGCAGGGTCGGAGCAGTGCTCAGTGCCTGTGGCGGAGACCCTGGAGCGATGGGGCAGGAGGCAGGACTCTTTCCCTCTATCAAAAGTTCAGCCCCCCGTGCTGGCAGCAGGGCTGGTGACACCACCAGTTCAATGCTATGTGCATGGGATGATGCTGCGCAGACATGTTACCATGCCCAGAAGTCAGTGTATGGAGTCCATAGGGGACCACAGCCCCTGCCACAGGCCCCAGGAGACCACAGCTCCTGGTGGTCGGACATTGTAGCTCTGGCTGCCTCTGGCCCTCACCAGTTCTTCAGAGGATGATGCAAACAACCTGCAGCAAGCTATTGTAAAATAACTGGCCCCAGGTGAATATTTTTCCCTTACTCTCCATTAGCGTGTTGCTTATGTCCTGGAACATGACAGCTTATGTCTCTCCCAAATTCTTATAGTTTTCCAGCTGTGATTTTAATCTTTGCCATAGTACTTGAGAGTATTCTCCTCTGCACACCGTGCACTCCCTCCTTGGATCCTGTTGAGCTCCTGACTTAAATACCAGAGAGTCTCGCAAGCTGAATGTGTGCTGTGTGAAAATGAATTGTTTTTCCTAGGTTTTGCATTTACTGAGTATCAGCATCACTGAATGTCTTCTTATTTTTCTACTAGGAGAAAGCATTAAAGATTTACTGTTTCTAGCCCGTTCATATTTCATGTGCTTGCAGCATGTCCTTCTTACTTATTTTCTTTGTAAACAAGACAGTTTCTGTCTTTTCAATCTGTCTTCCTATGAAAGTTTTCCCATGCCTCTAACCAATTTTTTCATCCCGCTCTCATATTACTCTACACCGCAGCAGAAAACAGCTTTATCTTAGTTAAGGCTGAAAATGCTTTTATGTTTTGTAGCTGAATTTTTCAAGGCTCAGAAATACACACATTTACTTATGCAGCCCACAAATTTGTCATGAATGAGAGAGATACAGGACAGTGCTGGAGGTCCAAACGTACGGTCATTAGAGACAGGGGTCATAAGATCTAGCCCCTCTCCGAAAAAATTTTTCCTCTTTCCTAGTTAGAGAGTCTTATCTCTTGTCCTCCAAAAATGTCAGGAATTCAACAAATACTCTAGGTAATCTTCCCCTGGGAGCGTGGCCCTGGAAGGATACACCCTGCATTTCTGAGGCTGACAAGGACATGGATGCTGCTGCATGGGAGGGAAAGGGCACTGCTGAGACGTGGGGCCATGTGCAGGAGGAAGGACCACATTTTCCCGGTGCCAACTTCTCAGTCCTCTTGTGCTTCACAGAGAAGACCAGGCATTGAGGTGGCACAGGCTGGTTCCTCTTCCAGACCCCAGTGATGTGCCACAGCACCCTGCCCAGGGCACCCCGCAGCTGCCAACTGCCTGCGAGGTTGCCCACAGCAGCGCTCCCTCTTCTTGTCCAGGCATGTTGGGCTGTGGTCTGGAAGAGGAGGAGATCTGCTCCCACCCTCAACTTTCCTGGCACTAGGGGTTTTAGGTGGCTGTGCTGAGTGGCAACCATGAAACTCAATGCAACAGCTTGTGAGAAGGATTTGGGGCTCATTGGACTGTAGGAACTTGATTTAAAAATAATACACAGATAAGCTCGGGGGGGGGGGGGGGGGATCTGCTTGCTGGTGCACATCCCAGCCCCCCAGCTTGGCAGGGCGCTGCAATGTGATCCTTATTTGGGCTGTGAAGTTGTTCACGCTGGCACAGACCAGATATCAGGTGCTAGCAAAGCCAGTGGTAGCAGGTTGACTTGGGGGGCTGCATCCACCTCCCATCGCCATCAGGGCAGGGGAGGGTACGCTGGCACAGCCACCAAGATGCCAGTCTGTCTTTGTAGATTTCTTGAGGCTTTTTACCCCTCTGCTAACTAAACCATTACAAAAAACATTTTTTGCTAGCTTTCTTGGAAGTACAGAACTGGAAATCAGAGCTGCTTTCATCAGATGCTGGTGTGAAAATGCGGAGTTTACGAGATGTCAGAGTAGGAGTGAGGGGATGCTGGGAATATCTGTGGTTTATACTAATCTCCACAAAAATGAAGTCAGTCTGGTAAGTCAGAAAAGAAGACGTCTAAGTCCTTGCCTCTTTTTATTTTTCTTAGAACAGAAAAATCTCCTCACTCCAGTTTGAGATTATTTAAGTATTTTCTGCAATGTGAGATTTCTGCTCAAGTTTTAACAAAGGACATTCCTTAACAGCTAGCCTTTCTTGCTTATAATACATACCACTTACAGGGGAACTGTTCATTGATTTATTTTTTTTCACTGAACAGCAGGAAGAAGAATGGTGAATTCTCCCTCTCTCTCCCTCTCCCTGCTTTCAGCCACGGTAATGACAAACCCCGAGGTACTGGGAGACTCATCAAGACCAACTCTGCTAACATTTGTGTTTGTTTTCCCACTTAGAGTGAAAGGCTTTCATTTAGAAATAATTTCATATAATGGCACTGAATAAAGAGAACTTCTCACATCTGCCCTTTGCAGGAATGGTTTCTTTCTGCTGGGATGCTTCAGTGTGTACTTTATTGGAAAATCTTTTTTTTTCCTGAGCAAAAGTTTAGTTTGGATCATTTGGTGGGGTAAGAGAGTGTCTGGGGGACAATCACAGGCAGTAGCAGCTCTAGCGCTTTTTAGCTGATGGGGAATTGAACCGAAAAAGTTGTAAGAGGTGTGTGTGTGTGCGTGTGCACACCCACGTGTAATGCAGTGGAGGTCTAAGAGAACAAGAGTGTATAAAACATGGCCATTCGAGGTTACTAATTAACACGGTAATAGTGACAAGGTGAGGATACTTTCTTCTATGGGTCCCTTTTCACACTCAGTCCAGGTTGCTACATGCCTGTCTCTGCAAGCTTGGAGATTGCCAACAAAATCCCCATTGAGGGCTACTGCGTAGGAGCACAAATGCATGAGAACTCAGTAGTATGAACTTGTTATCTGTTACTACGAGTTTAAAGGAATTTTTGTAGTAATCTTAGTTGCACAAGACAAGTAGACCTCCACTGAGTTATGCCACTTCTGTCACTGTTAAGAAAGAACGACAACGAAAAATTTTAACAAAGCTTATAAATTTCTGCTGGGTTTCTCCCACCACCCCAAGGCAAGTGCTCTCTGATCATAGGTGTTTTTTCAAAGAAGCAGGGATTTTTGCTGTTGTTTGTTGTGGCAGGGTTTGGGGTGGTTTTTTGACAACCTTGTCTAAGCTGGTGTGTTTCTGGGGACAAGAACATGTTCTCTGTCACAGTTGTCTCTGCCACAGGAGGTGTACTTCAGGAAGCCTGAAGTAGGGTGACCTATTTTGAGGTGTATGGCTTTGCACTATGGCTCCAGCGACATGGCTTCTGTGCCTAGCTGCAGTACTGCCTGGATATGTGATGTTCACCAAATTATTTCATCTCCTGTCCTCTATTTTATGCAGCAAGACTGCAAGCCATTTAGGTCAAGGCCTGCCATTTCCTGCCCTTGCACAGAATATCTTGAATGCCTGCACGAAAAATTATAATCAAGAAGAAAACAACCCAAAGTAGAGAGAGAATTCCTCCTCAGCCACACAGAAGTTGGGTGGTGAAATTGTAAGAAGAGGTCCTGGATACAGTCAATTCTCTTACAGGGGGTAGCTGGCTTCAGTGTTGATCCCTTTCATCCCTGGGGGTTAGAAATTCTTTTTCCCTTCCTGTGAGAGCTACTTGTAACCTGTCCCCCTTCACATGAAAAGCTGATGTGGCTCCAGGCTTGGACAGAAAGGCTCTGGAGCCATGGCCCGTTCCAGCTGTGCCCACTCATGACAGGCTATTCTCTCCCCTTTGCTCCAGATGACAACCTTTCCTATTCTTCTCCTCCAGCATCTGCTGCCTATTTTGATCAAACCAAGCCTGCCTCTTCCTTTTCCTTTAATTGTGTTGAAGAAATGAAAAGCATTTGGCTGGGAAATGTTTCCTCAGAAAGGCAAGAATATGTTCCATAAGCAATACTGAGCTTTCGGCTTCCTGCACAAAGCAGGACAAGATCTTTTCCTCTTCTCCTGCCTGTCCCTTTAGAGGTGATCTGAGGGTGAGGCACTGCAAAAGATTAATCAAAAAGGGAACCCCTCAACTATTCTCTCCCCTAGGGACCAATTTGCAACAAGAATTTGAGAAAGGATCATTTCATACAGCACGCATGTCTAGTGCCACGGGTCATGACCAGATTTGACAAATTCTCTACTCCTCCACACTTCACACCTTCAAATAAATTTTATTTTAAGATTTTCCACAAACAGGGGACTAATGCCTGGGAAGGTAATTCAAGTTGTCTCTTTTGGACATTTTCAGGTTTCTTCATTGTTACTGGAACTGTGACCACATGAAGATCAAGAAAGGATGTCTTGATGTCTCGGGTTAATGCCTCACAAGGGTTGTTTTTTTTAACTTGTTTGGTTTTGAGATTATTTTTCTGGTGAACTTAGATCATAATATTGCTATTGTAGGCCTGGATGACTAATTAGCCTAGAATCAGAAGATGGAGTTTTTGCCATCAAGGTCATTGGCTTCACTCCAGTCCAGGCTCTACATTGTATTTCTTTGCCCCAATGGATCTCACAGGATGGTTTTCGTTAATGGTGACCTTGGGAAGTCATCTGAGATGACCTCCCTGGGAAGGTACAGCTGTCTTCACAGTTAGATCAGGCCACTCAGGGCTGTGTCCATCTGAGCTTTGAATATTTCCAAGGGTGGAGATACTGCAGCCTCCCTGGGCACCTCTTCCAGTGCATGACCACTTTTATGGGAAGATCATTTTTCCTTACATGCAGCCAAAATTTCCCCTTTTGCAACTTGTCTTCATTGCCTCTGTCCTCTCCCTATCCTGAGAGGAGCCTGGCTCTGTCTTGCCCCATGAGGTAGCTGAAGTCAACAGTGAGAAACCCCCTAAGCCTTCTCATCCCGAGGCTGCAAGAGCCCAGTTCCCTCAGCCTTTCCTTGCACATCATGCATGGTAGCCTGCCAGTGCCTCTCCGATGGATCAACCACACCTTGTCTTCTGTGATTTGGGAAGAGCTGTTCACACATCACCTGATCTGGAAGCTCAGCTGGCAAAACATTACAGGAGAAGGACGCGTGATGCGAGTCTGCCCCTCTGGGTGTTTTCCTAATTTGCAATTGTAAGTGAATACCTGTGACCCATGAATATCTGTGCCACTATTTGTGAATTGTTGTTTGGAGCATCTGAGATATGTTCAAAGACTTGTGTTTATTCTCTGCTGAAATACCGGAAAGCCAGATATTAGCTCCCTCTGGAAGTATGGTGTCAGGACAATAACAAGTCTGCCCTGTTCCAGGGATGACAGTAGGCTACATAATTTTTGACAGTGCTAGAAGGTGGAAAACAGCTGGATATGAGTAAAATCTGCAGAGAAAATGTGTGAGAAGAAACTTGCAATACTTCTCCCTGATCTTTGTGCTCCTGGACATCATTGCCTGAAGAGCTATTGCTCAGTGCTTGGATTACTGTCCAGAAAATGCCTCCATCATGTGCTGTCAGTGTAGCCATCCAGGCAATGGCAGCGATACCTGACAGACGGTGGGATCTGCTGGGAAATCAGTTTTCCACATGTAAAAGGGAACAAACAGAAGAGTGTGACAAGGCTCAGTGAAATGGAAACCTAGCCGAAGAAAACAAACCAGGAGGAAAGGCTAACCTACCTAGGAACCCAGAGCTAAAGGAGAAGCACTGGAGCAGGATGGCTTAGGAAGAGAAAAACTATCACCTGCACAGCAAGAACGAGCAAGGACCCTTCGTCTTTCCTGCTGCCATTGGGTGGTTTGAGAAAGTCCATACTCTGGGTGTTGGGGGCTTCAGGTGCTCCAGCTGTTACCCCCATGGTCAGTGCAATGGTAGCTATGGGCAGGCGCAAGGGGAGGAAGGGAGCGCTCTGCCTGCCCCGTTTGACAGTGACGCTCCCAGGGGGCAGGCAGAGACCCTGCCACCAAGGGCATGTCTGAGGAGAGGCAAATTCCCTGAGGGCTTTTCCAACCCACTTCTGACCCACTGTACTTGATAGACACGCTAAATAAGGTGTGCCCTCCCCAAAACTGTAATGGAGAGAAGGAGAAAAGAAGCAAAGTTTCTCTCTGGTTTATGAAACAGTTGAGGTGGAAATCAAACACGTAGTTCTGTCTGTGCTGTCCCATGTCTCTATGCCCTCACCAGCAGTGCTTATCAAAAGGATGTTGCTTGCCTTTCCCTGTCATATGTAACCTTTGGGCTATATTTTGCCTTGAATTCAGTGATATAATGTAAGAATTGTCTCGCTGGCACAGCCCGCTTCCCCTGATGCATCTGAGATTTCCTGCTGGCTGGGGTTGCATTTCCCTGTTTTGTTTGTTCTATATATACATGCGTTTTTACGGCATAGGGTTATTTCAAGCAGAACAAGACATCTCCTCTGTAGGACGGCATTTGTAGCTGTCATTTGAGAAGGCCGTTGTGAGTCTTAATTAGGGCTCATAAAATACTCTAAAGCTAGATGGCACTAAACACGGCTTATCAGTTAATGTCACTCCTGGATCTTCCCTTCCCTTTTCCAGATTGACCCCTGCCTTCTGCTCACACAGATTTTGTATAAACTGTATTTCCATCTGTTTGGCTTTGTGGACATGTATCAGATTCCTTTTCCTGTGCTGAGTTATAGCAGGTCTCCACTTAGCCCATACCCGCATCCTACCTCTTCGTTCTCCATAAGCTGGCCAAACAAAAGAGGTTTTTGATTCATTGTCACTCTCACAAATATTTTAAAATTTTGCATCAAAACAAACCCCTGCAATTTCCAAACATTTTCAGCAAATCCAGAAAGTCCCTCCACAAATATTGCTTCTCATACATAGAAATGTTGTGACAACATCAAATAAGAATATATCTGATATTTCCCAGATCACAAAATTGAGTGATGGCCAATTTGGCTTCTCTCTTTCCTCTACATTTTGCAAGCAAAGGAGACAGAGGAGAGTGAGGGCCTGGAGATACTGCTTGCTCATTGTGAGATGTGTTGGTCCGCCGTTAGTTGATAGCTAATTAAGTTAGCTCTGTTTCTCTGCTTTTTCCCTGGGAACTGCCCTGGGAGGTGCTGAGAAAGCTCATATGTTCCAGTGATCCAGACAGCCCTGCTAGCAAGGAATTTATCACCCAGCAAGACTATTCAAGTCAAACAAAAATTACCATGCAAACCGGACAAACTCCAGATTTGCACTGAGCGATGGATCAACAAACCATTAAAACCAGAGAGCACTGTGCTTTAGGAGAGCAGCACCAAACCCTGGTACTACAAAGGGGAAAGCAGCAGAGCTCTGTTGGTGCCACGAGTCAGTTCTGGTGGCGGAAGATGCACTCAGTTGTCTCCCTCTGAGTTAGGAGCTGGCCCAGTAGCACAGCAACCATTCCCAGTGCGTCCTGCTGGCTTCCAAACAGGCACAGGGTACACTGGTGCATATTATCTCAATGGCACCTACTGCAACATGGATGTGCTTTTCTGAGAGTCACCTTCCCCTGCTGCTGTGACGTGAGGGCTGTGAGGGTGACACAGCCATCTGCCCCTTTCCTTTTCTCCTACAAATATGCTTTATTTAGAGCATTGTCCTGGTTTCAGCTGGGATAGAGTTAATTTTCTTCCTAGTAGCTGGTACAGTGCTGTGGTTTGGATTTAGTATGAGAATAATGTTGATAACACACTGATGTTTTAGTCGTTGCTAAGTAGTGCTTACACTAGCCAAGGACTTTTCAGCTTCCCATGCCCTGCCATCGAGAAGCTGGGAAGGAGCACAGCCAGGACAGCTGACCCAGACTGGCCAAAGGGCTATTCCATACCATATGATGTCATGCTTAGTATATAAAATGGGGGGAGTTCGCTGGGGGGCAGCGATCGCTCCTTGGGGACCGGCTGGGCATCGGTCGGTGGGTGGTGAACAATTGCATCGTGTATCACTTGCTTTGTATATTATTATTGTATTATTTATTATTATTATTATTATTATTATTGCTACTACTGCTACTATTCTATTTTATTTTACTTCAGTTATTAAACTGTTCTTAACGCATGAGTTTTCTCACTTTTACCCTTCTAATTCTCTCCCCCATCCCACAGAGGGGTGGGGAGTGAGTGAGTGGCTGTGTGGTGCTTAGTTGCTGGCTGGGGTTAAACCACAACAAGCATCTCCCACAAATATGTTTATTTAAACAATTCTTGTGTTAGCAATCACTTACAATGCACTCCTGTCTTATTGGAATTTATTGCAAAGCACCACATTCCTCTCCTCACCTGCCCGGGGCTCTCGCACAGAAAGCAGAGCTAGGCCAGCTGACAGAAAGTGTGAGAAATCTCAGTGCTCAGCGAAGCTGTGAGCACAAACCCCACACAAACAGGAACCAAATGCTGCGCGTAACCACTGTGATGCCAGAGGAGAAGAGTGGCAGATAAACTGTTGTGTGCCTCCCTCCGACAATTCATCCAGGATTATATCACCTTCCAAATCTGACCCAAAGAAAACACATTGCTGATGGCAGGATATTAGTTCTGTGGATATGCATATTATGAGTTGACCATATGTGGTGTGAAACCACCTGCCATTTCTTGCTCTGGGAATGAAATCATTAAAAAAAGGGGTGGAGGGAGAGGAAAAGTGTATTTCCTGCAAAGATAACCTTGCCTCTCTACACACACCAGATGCATATATCCTGCAGAGTCTACAACAGAAACTAAATAAGCCTCCTAACAAACCACAACTTTCCCCAGTTTTGGACTTGAAGAGGCAGGGAGGGGGGTGGGTTTCACTGCTCACTTCCTTCCAAATAGCCTTGCATCCTGATGGCACTTGGAGAGCAAACAGCAACAGCCATGTGAGTGAAGAAACATGCTGAGGGATAAGGAGGGACGTGGTCATCACTGAGATTATCAGCTAACAAGGCCACTGCAGCCTCTTCCCTGTCCCCTGCCTATCTCATCTCTTCTGTCTGTGCTACAGGTTGCGTTGGCACTTGAGGTGTATATCTAACAGCAGATGTTTTTGAGAATACCAATAGCTCTTTCTGCATTATTTGGCATTAAAGAGTGGGCGGCGGCAGCAGCCTGCCCAGGAAGTGCTGCTCCACGCTCTGCCACTGCAGCATCCCTGCAGAGCAGGCAGGGCCCACCCTGAGCACAAAAGATCCCCTGCCCTGAACAGTGGCAGCCTGTACCTGTTAACCGCTGCTGTTTCTGATATGGGTCCTGCTTCAGTTTTGCCTCCTGTTGCTGCAGGTGATCTGAAGAAACCTGGGTGCTTGCTCCAGTCACCAAGACTGCCCCATGTCTCTCCCAGCTGGCTTACTTTTGCCTTGTGGGTCCCTGCTGAGAGTGTTTTTGAGCTGTGCGTTAATAAGCTGCTAAACAGCAGGCACCCGCTCTCTTGGGGTTGCCTTGGGAAGGCTTTCCCAGGCGTGTGGGCAGCACAACTCAGACAGGGGGTCCCCAGGGACCTCACCCTACTCTGGGCACAGAGCCGCTTGTGGCTGAGGTCTCCGTCCCCAGCAGCCTCCTCAGGGGAATGACCCAGTCTTGGCTGCCCTCTCCATCACTGTCACTGCTACAATTTATTTTACCCCTCCCTGAAGGGCTAAAGGATGGTGTTTGGGTACTCCCTTCCTTGTTCCCAAACACTTGTCATCTGGGGGCTGGCATCTAGCTGTGCTTGGCTGGCCCCATAGAAGCAAGAAGATGATCTCTGTTCTGCTTCCAAGGCATCACACAAGTGATGAGTCTGCCCTGTCTTTTTAATTCGTCTATGGCAGCAAGAGCTTATGCACTGCCGTTCTCCTAAGTTTGCAGCGTGGGCCCCTTTGAGACAGCTACAGACATTCTCCAGGTCTATATCACCCATGTTTCTGGCCCACAATCCAGGTCTTCCCACAGGGTCAGAAAAATGCAATGAATAAAGTGAGGGATAGACTGGAAGCCGCCACCATGATGTCCTGCCTTTCTGAGAGCTCTTTCCTTGTCACCACAAAACAAGCAGTGAGCTTTCCCAGCCTGAGTCAGTCACCGACCGCCTCAGGCAGGTCATCAAAGTCACTACTGGAGACCCGCAAACCTGCATCTGCACAGCGCAGTCTGCACCTCCGAGGGTGCTGGTCCTGCAGCCCCAAGTCTTCCTGCTTACCGTGCTGGCTGCCACTGCTGCAAAACCAGCCTGGTACAAGCTGGGAGAGCTGGGGGCTGTGCTGGCTTATTTGGGAGCTGGCTGGTGAGAAAAAATGGTGACCAAAGTCAGTTTTTCCATTGTTAACCTACATGGAAAATATGTAAAATACAAAGAAAGAAAACCCCAAACCACAAGTCAGACTGAAAGGAAACAACATGGACAACATTTTTTTTTTTAGAAATCGAAATCTGCACAAATTTAAGAAGACTGTGCTCTAATACATACATATTTTTTTCAATCTGAACTGGCTACAATAGCTGACAAGTCCTTGTATGTGACTTATCATATTTTCCTGCTTTTCCTTTATACTGGACAATGCCACTTCCAAACGCTGATGCCACGTGTCAACGATGTGAAGAAAAATTATAATTATTTTGTTTTCAGTAGGTTAGTACTTCTTATGTACTTGGTAGCTCCCAGTTCCTTTCATGTTTTAGGGCAAAATGTTTTGTTTAAACTTTAGCATTATGAAAAAATCTAAATTATGCAGTAGAGGAGGTTGTCTCCTAACTGCATTTAGAAACAGAGGGTGATTCTATAATGTGTAAGCAAAAGCCTCATCCCTTCTTAATCACCTTTACCAGTCATTTGGCTATAGGTTCCAGAAATGAACATGAAAAAATGTAAATATCTGGAAGAGAATGTGGATGCAGGATCTGGGCCCAGAGGAGTCGTTTTCCCCAGGGGATTCCCTGCTACATCTCACCTATATGAGAGCAGAAAGCAGTCCATCTCCAGCTGCGTTCACAGCCCTCTGGCCCAGCTGGCTCCATTTACCTTCCCCAGGAAGGCTGGCTCGCAGGACTGCTTATGGGGGTGGCAGCAGACCCCAAGGGCAGCATATAGCTGTACCCTTACCCCTTTTGTATTTCTCCATGCTTTGGGGCTGGCTTGGCTGCTGCCCCATGGCTGCACATGTCTGAGATGTCCTGGAGCCCCTCACCATTTTGCAGCTGTGCAGCCCCAAGCCCTGGCCCTTGGCGTTTGCCTCCCAGGCCCTCCAAAAGTCAGGCTTCAGCCCCTGCTCCTGTGCAGTGCCTGCCTTTCAGTGCAAGCAAAAAAGGCCTGTGAGGTGGGATTTTTCCCAAGTACTGAGCTTGCACAGCTCTGTCTTCTCACTTGCTGCTCCTTGGAGAGGCCACCCCAAAGCAGCTCCTCCAGAGAGCACACGCTCTGCCCATCACAGATGTACTCAGCTTCACTCGCAAGCAAGGGGGGATCACCAGGGGTTCACTGGGGGCTGCTTCGACAGCAGAGGAAGAGGGAAGCAGCCCCGCTGCAGGCTGGGCTGGACACCTCCTCTCCTCACCAGCTGAGCCACTCTTCCCACGCCCAAGGAGGACCTGCCCGGGGCTCTGCCCACGCGCCGCTTCCCCAGGTTCGGCTGTCACCTCTCCAAAGAGTGGAGCCCTCCTACGGGATGCTGTGCATGATTCTACCAGCCCTGGCGATGCCTGACAGCCTTGCTGAGGAGCAAGCAGTGCTGGGAGCTCTGAGGGGGGCTAATTACACTCTTATTTGTTTAGATAAATGTAAAGTAGGCTTGCAGCTGGTGACTGCCTTTTTCTCTCTGCAGGGCAGAGCAAGCTGCTGCCTCCTGCACAGGCAGTGTCTCTCACCTCCGATTTAAGGGAAGCCCTGAAGGACTGAAGGGATAAATATATTTCCCTGACCTAACTCTTCCTCCAAGAACACTGCGACAAGTAGACTGTGATTTGGCCATGACTTACCATGGGACATTTGTGCACAGGACCTGGATGCATCTACCGATAAATAGAGCTCACTCATCACCAGTTTAACCTTGGGATTTTGCTGACTGACTGATTTGCTGACATAATTAGAAATTTTGACCTATTAGAAAACACTGTGTAGGTAGGCAGTGGTGTTTTGACAAATTGTGTGTCTAATCAGATCCAAATGATGTCGTAGCAATGGCAACAGCAATCCTGGACATGGGTTCAGACCTGAAATGTTAAAGCCCTTTGAGGCTCGTGGTTCTAAGCACTGATGCTGTCAACACAGCTTAAGTTCAAAATACCTCTGTGCTTCCTTGCACCAAGGGGCCACATGTGCTATAGGCTGCCAAACAGCAAATAACTGTACAAGCCTTTAAAGCAGCCTGGGCAAGAAAAGGTGGAGGAGAGGAAGGGTGGCAGAGTCTACCTATGTAACAGAGACTTCCCAGGCACCTCTGTCTCCAGCAATGATGTGTTCGAGTAGGTGAGAGTCCAAAAGGAGCTGGAGTAAGAAAACAAACAGGTGAGTCAGTAGGCACATGGACCCTTGAACATGAAGATGGTAAAAGCACAGTGCACCTAATGATGTCTCACTCATCTTGCTCTCTCATTCTGTGTCTATAACACATTAGGGCAGCTTTACTGAGGAGTATTTTTCTTCTTCTATATTGTTAAAGACAGGCTGTGGACCATTTGATCCAGGTGTCTTCTGGGTTCCTGGAAGAGACCTGATAATCACAGGAGCAAAAAGGCAACTATTTATGGTAGGACACTCTCAAGCAAATTGTAGTATTGACATGCTGTTTTCCAAGGAAGCCCTCAGGAGCAGACGGGAGAGGAACCACAAATAGACATGACTTACCATGAAAATTCAAGGACCTGGTATGCATTTTGTGCATGGTAAGACCATGTCCTAGTGCAGTGGTCTTATTGCAGTGATACAACATATCTTCACCAGCCTGGTTAGTAGGTTAGTTTTAAGATGTCACCCATCTGTTACTAAAACAGGGTGTTTCTTCTAAATTATGGCTTGACATCATTTTGATATTGGGGAAAAACGAGTACGCTGTGGCTCTCAAAGGGATTCTGAATCAGATAGCTTGGTCCATCCTTCTCCTTCTTACCTCTTTTGTTTCTGGACACTCAGATCTAAGTTTTTCCTTGACAAGTCTCTTTTGTGGACCCAGTGTGTCGGGCAAGTAAATCATCAGTTTCCTCTTCTTTCTCCACAGATTGACAGCACTGCTTGTGTATCAGCTGGGGAGGTGGAGATGTATGGAACAACAGTAGATTGCTTCCCAGCAAGTATATGAAGTCATGAACTGAAATCTGAGAGTTTCTTCCATACGAAAAACTCCCTCAGAAAGGGAAATGTTGACAAATATGCTTGTTCCTAACCTGGTAAGTTGGACATGTCCAGACTCTGACCTTGGGATGTGATCTGGGAGAGAATGAATGAATGAATGAATGAACGTATGTCAGAGCAGGATGTGTGATGCACCAGGTTGACAGGGCATGAATTGTGGCTGCAGGATTCCTGTGGGCTGAATTTCCCAGGTGAGGCTATGAATATGAATGAGTCAATCCCTGAAATCCTTCATGGAAAAAGATGAAGGTGACCTTGCTGGCAGGAAGGACAAAATGTACTGACTGCCATTCTGGAGTTTGCTCTTCTGGTGATCCCAGTTCAGTTTGAAGCACAGAATACTGGAAAGCTGGCAAGAACATTCTCACATGGCATTTCTCAGAGTCATTTTTAGACTCAGAAAAAGTGAAATAAAGATGATAAGATCTACTGTCTGCACTGTCAAGGATCAAAGTCTAACCATGTTCCAACAAGCTTCTCTAATTTTCATACTTCTGTAGTATCAGAGATGCTTTTCTAAACCAAACTTCTGAACTGCTCTGAGGAGCGGCTGAGGGAGCTGGGGTTGTTTAGTTTGGAGAAGAGGAGGCTGAGGGGAGACCTTATTGCCCTCTACAACTACCTGAAAGGAGGTTGTAGAGAGGTGGGGGTCGGTCTCTTCTCCCAAGTAACAAGCGATAGAATGAGAGGAAATGGCCTCAAGCTGCGCCAGGGTAAGTTTAGGTTGGATATTAGGAAAAACTTCTTCACTGAAAGAGTGGTCAGGCACTGGAACAGGTTGCCCAGGGAAGTGGTTGAGTCCCCATCCCTGGAGGTATTTAAAAGACGGGTAGATGTGGTGCTTGAGGACATGGTTTAGTGGTGGACTTGGCAGTGGTAGGTTAACGGTTGGACCTGATGATCCTAAGGGTCTTTTCCAACCTTAACAATTCTATGATTCTATGATTCTAACTGTGCACAGTGCAACCCACAATCTGATGGGCAAAAAGGGAGGAAGTAAATGCATATTCCATTTCATTCTGTTTGTAATTAATGTGACATTTTATGGTGAGTGAAACTAATTTTCTCCAAAGATATTAGATATGGGAAACATAGCTCTCAATTTAATGTATTAGGAAAATAAAATTGGTGCATTGGAGGCAGGCTGGAGAGGTTTTGATGAACTGATGTCCTTATCCAGTACGGCAACAGCTAGGACGTGTAACTACATAAACCACTACCCTGTTCTGGTGGGCAGATGCTCCCTTCTAAGATGATTTAGAGATACAATTTACCACTGTCTCAAGACAATGTTTTGCAACCATAGAATCATAGAATAGTTTGGGTTGGAAGGGACCTTTAAAGGTCATCTAGCCCATGCCATGTATTTGCAGCTAAAGTATGCTACCTAGAGCTAGATGCATGTATTTTTGCCATTTCCTGCCTGTTTCAGAAACAGCTTACAACGATAGTTATTCATTAAATAAATAACTTTCCATCTACATCAGTGTAGCCTGCTCCTGCTCTAATGCATCCTATACTGCAGTGGTGAATGTACAGAAATGGTGAATCTGAGTGTCCCGCATATGATTCCTTCCACTACAGCAAGCGACAGTGACAAGTTTTTTAAGATCCATCAGCTGCGCCATATTTAGCAGGGTTTTTTTATTACGATTCATCATGGAAGAACAAATTGTGTCGTTCACAAGAATAATCTCTCCCACAAAGAAGCACTTTGAACAATGGCGATACGAGTGCTATAATTATATAAACTGCAAACAGTCAAATCACATCACATCATTAGCTAAAACAATTAGGGCTAAATGACAAAGAGTTAGGTACAGGTGCATATACCTCAGCATCTACTGAGCATAACTTTTCCAGAGTTGTTTGAGGTATTCGCTTCCTGCCTCATACATCTTGCACCAAAAAGGATGTTATATTGACCCCAGAACTGTCCCTAAATTAATCTCTACAAGGACTCTCCAGGATAAAAACTAACACAAGATCATCACACAGAGATTTACCCATCTTCTTATTTGGATTTTGCTGCCTGCTGGAAACTTGGAGTGGACACAGCAGTTCTGCTATTTGGACTCACTTATATAATTTCAATTAAATTATAATTTCAAACTAGAGTAGGTGTATCAATGCACGCCATCTCTACACCTTGACTCTGCATTTTTGAGTTATCCCCAGCTCTTGCATGGTCTTTTTAGGAACTTTCTATTCCGAACAACCTCAAATGTGTGTCACCATGTCTCTATCAGACATTGGGATATCCATTGTCTTCATATATATGTTTATTTCCCAAGGAGACTGGTAAATTATAAGTAGTAAGGAACAGAAGCTCCAGTCCATTTAGAGATACTAAATTTGATGCTACCCATCTGTTAGCTAGGAAGAAGCAGGTTTCATGGGCTATTTACAGCCCATGAGGAGGTAAGATTTGCTGAGATCTACCCACCTGAGACAGGCATTATTTTTACCTGAAAACAGCAGAATTGTGTCAGGCAGAGTACCATTAGCAGAGCAGAAGGGCTAAGTGGTTCAGTTATCAGGATCAGGGGTTGCAGGAAGTCCCAAGGGTAGGAATATACTCAGCAGAAAGTGTTCTGGAAAATGTTTAGGGGATATTTCATGCTGCACAACCAGCACTTTAGGGGAGGGCAAGTAAGTGGAAAAAGCTTGGCACAGGAACAGGACTCAGCTTTGGGAAGCTATCAGAAGAAAAGACTTTACTCTGAAGCTTTTTGAGTTGGAGTAACTAGCTACATAACTGAGGGGCAGAAGTGCCTTGCAGTGAGACCAAAGTCATCGGAGTCTGTCTCTAAATATAGTAACTATTTCATTAGGCCTTGCATTGCAGTAAAGTCAATGTGATTTTTTTACTTAGTGCTTGTCTATTGCTAAGAGTGATTTGGGGGACTGGCAAACTATCATCTTTCCTTTCTGCTGGGAGCAATAGGCTGAAATGGGGCTAATGCTCCACTGCCAGTGCTCAGTGCTCTGCTGCAAGACCAGAGATCCCCCGAAGCCCACAGGCTGCTCTCCCACTAAGCAGCGAGACCACATTTGGAGGCATAAACCCCATGGCAAGGTCATCATAAAGCATCTCTAGATTGTAAAGTAACAAGTTTCCAACACAGAGGATGATCAAGTATTTTTGCATTTATGGTCTGCCTCATAGGACCCCAGGGTACTCTGTGGGCTGGCTGCCCCTGCAGAATATCTCTGGGGTTTGGATGCACACTTCATGCATATGTGCAGAGATAACAGCTGTTTTTACCCAGGATTGCTTCCTCTCTTTTATCCATGTAAAATTATCTTTCTTCTTGAAGAATTGCAACGAGGAAGAAAATAGCAGATTTAGGCTCCTTTCATTTTTTTTAACCCCAACATAAAAATAGCTTCCACCAGTGCCTGCCATGCAGTCGTGTTTCTCCTTAATGTGCATCCTCTGAGATGTGTTGGTTCTTTTGGGAGGGAGAGAGGAGAATACAGAAATTATATCAATATGTGGCCAGGAAACGCGAGAATAATCAAGTTTGTCTCTGGTTCTCGGCTTTTTCTCTGCTCTCTGCACCAGGGAATGCTGCCCTTTAGACCACACACTGAGGTCCATGGGGTGCGAATGCCATTCAGAGACAGGGACAGGCCAGAGGATAGGCAGAGAGAAGGGCAGCGAGAGGAAAGGCAGCCCAGCAATGGCCTTCAGAAAGAGTAGATTTTTGCAGCCTATGCATAACGCCAGTGGGGATTATGACTTTCTTTGCAGTTGTTAAAACTACTCACCTCCTGCCTTGAAGAAAACACTACAAAGCATGAGAGTAGGTCCTGCCTCCTCTCACAAGACCACACAGATTTCTGGTTTGGTTCTGGTTTGACAAGGCAGTGTGTGTCCCTGCATTGCAAGCAGATCCATTAAGGGCTGAACTGGTGGCCACCAAATTGTTCTTATGTGGGCTAACACACGGGTCTCTGATGCAGTAATTTATTGCTGTTATTTATTCTGGGCTAATTTTGAATGAACCGCCTTTACATAAAAAAGCTTTGTACTTTGGCCTCTCAACTGCTGCTCTTTAATAGAAAGTCAGGCAATACACTGAATTGAGCAGAGCTCAATCATACTTTATCATTGTATAAAGCAATGAATCTACAAGGGCCAGGGCTGGCAGCAAACCCAAGGTTTCCCAATATGTTAGTCTGCTTTGCCATCTCCTGCCATCTGGAAGACTTTTTAGCTTTTCCCCTGGTTACAGATACCCCACAGATTTGGGTTCTGGCTCCAAGCAAACTGTTCCCCTCTCCCAGCTCCTGTTGTGGGTGAAGGTTTCCTCAGCAGCAGCCGGCACAAAAGCCTGCTTTATATTCCGGCATTAACTCCAGCAGTCAGGGTGCTCTGTGAGAAGGCACGCAGCCTGGAGCAGCTCACGTCTCTTAACTTGCCCCCTGGCTTTACTTCTTCCTTTCCTGGTCTCTGTGCTTTGCTTTCTCTCTTTTTGTATTCCTGTCCGCAGTCCAAGATACTCTTTCTTGTCAATCTGTATGTTTTGGTTTTAATTCAACATTGGGCATGCTCTGTTTGTCACTGGCAAAGCCTTTACAGGATGGGTTACTTCATTTAGAGGAGTCTCCTGGGAGACAGAGATGCGATTTGTTTCTTGCGATATCCAAACTAGTACCACTTGTACTTTAATCATGAGAAAAGAAAACAGTACTGATGGATTTGATACTGATAGATCACAGCTGAAGGCTGCCAACTCTGGGCAGGCTCCCAGCCCAGGTAAAGAAAGCAGTCCCCTCAGGTATAAGCCCTCTCTTGCCTTTCTCAGCATGAGCTCAGGATGCAGTTGTGAGCTGTATTGGTTCATACAGACTGTGAACCAACAGGGGAATCACCAAGCAAAAGAACATGAACATCTAGAGACAGTTGGTGCTCATCATATTAAAATACTATATTTGAGGAAGATGAGTTTGGGGTTTTTTTCTGTCTCAATACCAATCCTATTTAAAGATTAATTCCAACTTTTTAAATCAATCCCTTTGATATGGGTCAGAAAGCCACAAACAACTCCTTGGAGAGTGCCTTTCCCTGCTTCTCCCTCCTCCACAATGCCCTCAGCAGACCACCAGGACGTCCCCAGCAGGGACGTGGGAAGCAGCCCACAGGGTGCTGTCAGCAGGGGACTTTCAGCTGGAGGCTGCTGAAGACCAGTAATGATTCCTACCCAGATTCACATCTTTGGGTTTCTTTTTTCTCCCTTGCTGCTTCTTGGTGAGACAAGAGAGAGTGATGATATAGATAATGAATGAGAAAAAATAGGTCTTCCCAAAACATTCCAAATAATTGTTTAAGAACATGCCAGAAGGGGATGGGGACTGTCAAAAATTAGCAAAGGAAATAAATATTTTTCCTCTGGGAAGGCCCGCCCAGGACAAGGATGGCATATAGGATGTCTGCAAAGGGTCCTGTGCTAGCCCTGTACCAAGTCAAGGTCAGTATGGGCTGGCAGCTAGCACTTATCAGCCTGACCTGCAATTCCCACCTCTTTGGTGGTCATTCCCCTTCTTTGATACATATGAGGGACCCTTTTCATTTCTCCAGGCACCTGGGTTACAGTTTTGTAGCTGCATTCTGCCTCCTGAATGGGCTGTTTGGAGAAAAGCTTGTTTTAAAAATGCCCCATAGATTGCCCCTGCAGAGCATAGTTCACTGTTTGCCCGGTACCCTTGCAGCTTTGGCTATTTCTGCAGCAATGCCCACAAGCACATTGACGATGCTTCATGCAGTGCGCAGGCAAATTAGACCAGCGGGTGCTGAAACCACCATACTGCCTGATGACACTGTGCAGTGTTGCCACAGCAGGAAATTATAGACCCTGTCACTTATTCAGATTTTTTAAAAGGATTAAATTTTTGTATGGATGAGATTTGCATGTGAAATGATACTCATTAGCAAATAATTATGAGATAAGGCCATCATTGTGCTTCAAGGCAAGGCTGATTTCCATCTGCATCAGGAAGAAATCAATGCCTTCCCACTCTCGGAAACACACTCTCACAGTAAGGTCATGCTTTTGTCACTGGTCATTGAGTCAGGGATGGGATCTCCTGATTCAGCGGAACCCTTGACCTGTCCTTAAATAGAAGTAAGACATATATAGAATCATAGAATCATAGAATACCAGGTTGGAAGGGACCTCAAGGATCATCTGGTCCAACCTTTCCAGCACAATATAGACAAGATGGCCCAGCACCACGTCCAGCTGAGTCTTAAACGTGTTCAGCGTAGCGGAGTCAACCACTTCCCTGGGGAGATTATTCCCATGATTGACTGTTCTTGTTGTGAAAAATTTACCTCTCGTGTCCAATCGGAATCTCCCTGGGAGTAACTTGCACCCGTTACCCCTTGTCCTCACCATGTGACTCCTTGTAAAAAGGGAGTCTCCATCTTCTTTGTAGCTCCCCTTTAAGTACTGGTACATGGTGATGAGATCACCTCTAAGCCTCCTTTTCTCAAGGCTGAACAAACCCAGCGCTCTCAGCCTATCCTCATACGGCAAGCTTCCCAGACCCTTGATCATCTTGGTGGCCCTTCTCTGGACCCCCTCCACATGTGAGGGACCAGTGCTTTCCTCTAGTTTGGAGGTGAGTTAAATACAGGCAGTGTTCCATGGTCTCCAGGCTCTGCTGCCTGTGACTGTGCAGCTCTGTGGGATCAGCCGGGACCAGGCTGCTGCGACCTGGTGAGTGACGTGTGCCTTGCTTACCACTTTCCTCTCTCCGGCATCATCTCAGGTCTGCTTGAGTGCTCTGGGCAGCTCAGCGTTCCTCACCAGATTAAGCTCTCAGTACTTGCTTCTGTCCACTTACTTCTCTGATGGGGTTGTGTATCAGCAGTGCCTTTGCATGGGGACAGGGATGCAGGGAGCCCATGCAGTGCTCCCAGACATGCAGCGAGCCTGTTCTGGAGACAGGAATAAGCCTCAGACCCCCTGGCTGTGCCAGTAATGCCCAGCCTGCTGGAGCCTGGCATCCCTCCAGGGAAATTGTTTTACTCTATCCCATCATGAGAGCCTTTCCAGAAGGGCTATACAACATGAGTTTGTTCTTTCATTACAGAACACCCAAACCCTCTCATTTTTTCCAGCAAGTAGAACAAAAAAGAAACAGAGAGAAAAGCATGACTCTATCTGTGAGTACATTTAGAGGTGGCAAAGAGCTTCTCTATGAGAAATGGACATTGAAATATTATGAAACCTACTGCGGAGAGCACTTTAGTAATGCTACCTTGTTTGCACACTGAGCTCCTGCAGGGTTTTTAGGACAGGGCTCTAAAGAAAACAAGCAAACCTCATAGTGTCTCAGCCTAAGTGTAACAACAGCTTTAACAGACCAGAGGAAATTGTTCTGATCTAGCTTGTTTCCTGCAAACCCAGAAGATTTGGAGATCTTTCTAAAAAGAATTGCTTGGAAGCAAATTAGTATTTGCCTGAGTTTCAGGTAAGACACGAACCGATAACATATATATACATGTATGTACTTAGGTACATGTATAGAGGAATGTTAGGACAAGGGGTAATGGTTTTAAACCAAAACAGGGTAGATTTAGTCTACATATAAGGAAGAAATTTTTTATGATGAGGGTGGTGAAACCCTGGAACAGGTTGCCTGGAGAGGTGGTAGATGCCCCATCCCTGGAAACATTCAAGGTCAGGTTGGACGGGGCTCTGAGCAACCTGATCTAGTTGAAGATGTGTCACAGATGAGAGAGATCTCTGCTCATTGCAGGGGGGTTGGACTAGATGACCTTAAAGGTCCCTTCCAACCCAAACTATCCTATGATAACATGAAATCTGAAAAAGACAAACTATTGTGCATGCACCACCTACCCACAGTGGCATGTATACACTAGTGTAAGAATCCCTGAGTAACTCCCAGCCACCTTGGCTGGCTCTGCATCCCATCCCTGCACCTCCCGGCCCTGTTGCACTGGGGAGGGAGCTCGGTTGCAGCCCGCCCTGGCTGCTGAAAGAGCTCAGAAGGGTCTTTACAAGCTGGGCTTGTTTGCAAAACTCACAGAAAGACTCTGAAGAAGCAATGCTAGCTAGAAAGTTAGAAAGGAAAGACACTGACAACCTCCTGCAGGTGAAATGACATACAAATACACATAAAGGGAATACTATTGTGCTTCATAACCGACACAGTGAGCTGTTGATACCTGAACTGTTAACTCGGCATGATTAAGAATCACTTTCTCTCCTGCGGCAGGCAAAGATGTATTAGCAAAGGAAACACACAGATAATGTTATTATGCAGCAAAGTAATTAAATACAGCCCTTCAAAAGCAGAGCAGTCTCGGTGCCTCCTGGCATGCAGACTCCTGCTCCCAGCCACTGCCTCCTCCAGAGCAATGGGTACCCAAGGACTCTGCTTTCCCTCAGGAGATGCCAGGCACTTGGGAGCCTTCCTGTCCCCTCCAGAGGGCAACCAGAGGGGATGAGTCCCCTCTCCCCAACCCCACTCCCTCGCTCTAGCAGTCAGAGATATTTCAACGGAGCATGTCAGCTCTTCCAGGTCCACTTTGGCAAATGCACGCAGACTCCTGGAACTGCGGTGCCACCAGGGACTGGCTTTGCAGCCCCCCATCCCTGGGGCAGAGCCAGCCACTGAGAATGATTCATCTCCTGTCTGTCCTTGCTAATGACAGAAATGTTAGCCAGCTCGATCACTGAATCAGTTACCATTGCCACTTACTCCAGTTCCCATTAGGATCAGAGTCCTGGGTGCGTTGGGCAGGCATGGCCTTTATCTGAAGCTCTTAGTGATGCGCCTTTCCCATCAGGCTCTAGCATCATGCAAAAAGAATGTAAAAACCCTCCAGCTTCTCCCTGGCAGATGGTTATTGCCCACCTTTCACTTGATTCCTGGGATGGCAGCTACCAATGGCTCCCTCCAACAAAGATCTGTTTTGTTCCCCTTGTGTGTTTGCAAATGATCAAAAAACCAAAATGAAAATAGCGTCCAATTCAGCAACACTTCAAATGGCATAGAGTGAGCAATTTCTGGCACGGGCTGTGAATTCTGGGTCTGATTCATGAAAACTTGGATATAGAAGGCACACTGTGCAATGAGAGCTAGGGAAGGCAACACAGCATCACACTTGACAGTTCCCTGAGTGATGGGGGGGTCATTCAGGGTGCTTCACCTCTGCTTTACAGGAACATCAGCTCAAAGATGCTGTTTAAATGTGAGTGACGTAGCTGACTGCCCTGCTTTCCTCTTGTGGACATTATCTGTGCCTTTTCAGCAAGATGCAATTTAGGTGTAAAAATGTTTCATCTTTTGTGCTAGTGGCAATAGAAGGAGAAAGCAATATGGAATTTGGCCTGGAGAATTTATTCAGTGATAAAAAAAAAGGATCGCTTTTCATTTGAAGCAGACACATTACCATGACAATGCAGCAATAGAGGCAGAGGTGTAGGAGCAGCCTGACAATGCAGAGAGGATCTCTCTCTCCGGAGGAACTTCCCACCCAGCGTTGGAGCACATGGATGTATAGCGAACATGAAACCTGTCTCCCACCACCGCGATTTGGACCATGGTGTCAGCACTTCTGCTCCTCTCCTTGCCACCTCTTTTAGATGAGGCTAATATGTGAGTGTTGAATCCCTGATGTCTGCCAAGGAGTGAGGGTCAGGGCACGCATGGTTGCTCTGGTGGTCATGGGCATCAGTGAGACCGTCACCTTTCGCTCCAAACATGTCCCTGCTCAGAGACAAACAGAACGAGGCCAAGCAAAACTAGCATCCCTCTTAATAAGAGGAAAGGACTTTGGGAAGAACTGACCCAGGACCTTATGCCGTGAAGGGAATTAACTTGCAGTACTGGGGAGAAGGTGCCACACGTGACTTCTTCACATATTTGAGATATGCTGTCAATGGAAACCTGCCAACAAGCAGTCTGAGAAGAAGTAAAATGGTTGGGATGTCTCAGAGAGAAAAGCAGATCATAGCTTGGCACGAAGCTACTTTTGTTGGCAGTGCATAATTGATGTGAAATAAATTACAAGCCAAAAAAAAGAGAAATCAGCTTGTTCTTTAGGGCACTGCCTCTAATGGGGGTTGAACACTTTCTATTTCTAGCTGAATTATTCTGATGTGTGAAGCATGACAGATTGAATTGCTGCCCAGCATCTTATTAGGTTTATTTACTAAAAGGCAAAAATCATGGGAAGACAAGATAATCATACCAGAAGTCTGCCTACCCCTCCCCACTGTCTCCCTCACCCGACAGTGCAGCGACATGCTATTAATTTTATTAGACATCCATGAGAAAGAGGCTGTGGGGACCCTTGGCAGACGGATCATCGGTCTGTGTCACCGTGGCATCACCAACTGATTCCCCATGGCTGTGCCGGAGGCCAAGTGTCCCCCGCACAGAGGCTTGGGACGGGAAACAGCCCATACCCCATAGCATGATTTGGGAGGCACAGCCAGGATGCTGATGCTCTCCCTGCTCAGGGGCTGGGTCTCGCCTTCTCTCAGGTAGCACTTGCTGAAGCACGTGCAGTTGCCTTTGGGAGAGGCAGAGAATGGGGAGGGGGCTGGGACATGGCCAGTTTTTCCACTCTTTCTCATCTTTGAGTGAAAATTCTGACTAAATCCCTTCTAATGGGAGGCTGTTCCTCTACATACCCAGCCCTCCCCTTCTGGAGATTCCCTGGGCATTTCAGATGCATCCTTACAGCCACACTCTGCATATGAAATTACATCTGTACGTGAACCCAGAGCTCCCAAAATGAGGAAATACACTTATTAAAAACATATTTATTACTTTAAAGGAGTTCTCAAGCAGCATTATTATTAGCCTGTAATATTGCTGTTTGCTCCCCATTGCCTGTAGTGCTCTCTCAGAAGTCTGAAAAAAACATTTATTTCCCTGCCAATTTTCTCTTTTGGCTTCACTTAAGGGTTGGTAATGGTTCTGTTCATGACTCTATTATTGTTGAAGAATTCAGCACTGTGACAGGAATGGCACTTGTGCAAGCTCTCAAGTGACGCTCTTGCAGAGTTTTGTTCCGGGCTGTACCGAAACGAGTTCCTTAGCCTGCAAAGAAGGGATGGTGTTTTTCCTGCCCCGTTTACAGCTGCTATAACAGGAAGGCCCTCAAGAGTGACTCCTGGCAAGGCAGGCCACCCAACCTATGCTTTAATCCACAGATGAATTGCAACAGGACCTGCTGTGTGTGGGTAACCTGCCGGCAGAGCGACATCCCCAGCCCCTGCTTCACCTCCCCAGCAGAGATGGGAGCAGAAACCAGGACCACGAATCTTTGCAACCTGCAGCAGAGAAGGAAAAGAGCAGGCAAAAATCTGATCCAAAGGAAAAATGTAGGACCCTTTATTGAATATATAAAAAAAATGCATTAAAATGTTGCATCTCCATTCAAGACTTGCACCCATGTACTGTGCAGAAAAGACTCCCATCTTACGTAGCTAATGAAATTCTGTCAGTGAGAGTATGTACTTGTTTCAGGGAGACTAATGCATTATCAGTGTAACTGAGTTTTCTTCAGTTGTTGGGTTTACAGGCTCAGATCTGTCATTTCATTCCAGCTATGCATGGTACAGGATTCAAGCGAGTCTGCTTTTGGATGAAGGCTAGAGAACAAAGCTGGCCTTTTCCTCCAGCTGTCCTTCAAACCCTGATCCCCTAGCAGACATCAGATCTCAGGTTGCACTCAGTCTATCCTATGCCAAAACAAATATAATTAAAAACATTGGCCGAATAATGAACCAGAAAGAGTAAAGGTCTTAACTCTGTCTTGCCCATACCTGAGATAAATGCTGTAAGCACTGGGCTGTTTGGATACTTCTGTAGGATTTATAATTCCTGGCTGTGGGTTGTGTGTTTGGGGGAGGGGGTGGTGTTATGGCTTGTATTTATTTATTTATTGATTTATTTATTTACTGATTGATTTTAAATCTTTAAACAGCTCTACATTTGATCCTTTGTGAAAAGCTTCACTTTCTGGTCAGCTCTAGTGGATAAATTTGATTTCTTCACTATTACGTTACAGGAAAAACCCAGAAGAATGAATCGAAGGGAAGGCTAAGGTGAGCAGTGAAAAGTAGCAATGTTTTTAAAAGAAAAGACAGCCCATTTACATCAGTAGATTTGGGACTTTTGGGGACTTTTATTTACCTAAAGGTTAGGAAAATAAATTTAGATGCCTATGTTCAAATATTTTGCCCAGCATGCATTGGGAATATTCACAGTTCTTTCAAAAGCCATGTCATCCCAGTGTTACATCAGAGTGCCAGAGGATAATTTGGGTTGGAAGGGACCTCTGAGGATCATCCGGTCCCAGTCCCTGTTCCAAGCAGGGCCAGCTTAGGTCGGGTTACTTACCCTTTGTCCAGCCAAGTTGGGAATATTTCCAAGGATGGAGATTTCACAACTATTTCAACAGGGCAACCTGCTCCAGTGCTGCACTACTTACCACTCTCATGAAATGGCCACAACAGAAGTCATGCATTCATCTCAGAAATTCAGCTCTTGTGCTCTAAAGTAAGTCCAATGTTTAGGATCCAGCCTACTGCTCCCTCCCCTAGGTCTCAGGAGGTTGACATGCCAGAAGACTGCCCTTTAAATACCACCGCCAAGGAAATACCTCCGGCAGGTACAGAAGAGGATGTCCCAGTCCATAGGTGACATCTCAAGACGTGCATGGGGTGGATTGGTTGTGTTTGGTTTCCTCACTCCCTGTCCAGCTCAGGAGCTGATGGAGCCGATTCAGGAGCAGGGACTGTGCGTGTCCTGCTGGCAGTAGGGCTTGGTGTTCAGCAGCCACAGAGTGACGTTTGCCTATGGCTGATTTCACCAGCAGATTTCTGGTTGTTTAAAATCCCCTGTGACCCTTCCTGCATTTAGATCACTATCCTTTCTCACCAGAGACTGGAAAGCAGCTAATGGGCACTATTACTGATTAAGCAGCAGCAAAGTGGGGTGCTGCTGAGGGCTCAGCGTAAGCCTGCATTGATTGCATGTACAGCCAGCCCAGCTTATCTCCCAAGAAAATAGGAAAGAATTTAGCTGCGGGATGGAGTCAGTGCCCACCACTGCAGTATGTCTAGCACAATGCAGGTATCCAGCACAATGAAGAAATAAACAAGCATTGTTTAAAATACTGTGCTATCCTGGGTGGTCTTCATCTGTCCAGACAGAAGGCATCCAGCTAAGCAACCAAGAAAATGCCCAGTAAATTAAGCATGTTTTGCATTGTTCTGTTTTTACAGCTAAATATAAGGTCTGAGGGAGGAAATTCACTGCAGTGAGTTCAGCAGCTGGCATCCCTCGTGCCTCATGCCAGTGCTGTCATGAGCAAAGGCGACCGATGAGCAAGCCAAGATCTCAGGATCATGAGAGCTCTTGAACTGTATCTACAAGCATTTGGGCAGCCACTGCAGTTCAGAGGAGGAGATGATGCTTTGTGCCTCTGTAGCACAGGACAGCCTCTTCCTTCCCTGCTAACTGAAACTTCTGAGAGACCTTCAAAGTCTGAAGTTGGGCACAATGTATTCATATTGCAACCCAGCAGCCTATCTCAGCCTCACTGCTCAGAGGGGCGCAATTGATTTGGGAACAGAAAGGCACCCTTGAGGGTCATCTTCCCTGCGCTGAGTTTCCACCGGTTTCTAAACTCAGGAAACTTGATGTACTGTCCTTGGAGCATCCCAGTGCACTCTGTTTATGAAGAGAGAAATTAAACTGCTCTGTATGTGTAGTTATTGCCATACAGCCTTGTCTGTAAGAGTTGGAGAGGCAAATCTGGAATCATTTAAACAAATCTTTGCCTTAAACTTACATTTCTGTTACACATTAGTTTACCCAGATGGTGGGTGACAAGGCAGTGTTGATAACACATTTCAGATCTTCCATCTATCTTCATATTAATGTCTCTTAGCCTTTCTGATAGTATTTTAAGAGTGGAAGAGATCAAATATATGCATATAACTATGAAGCTAGAAGCCCACAGAAAAAAAAGTCCACCAAATTATTCTACAACATTGTTGCAGAATCTGGATTAGATCCAAGTGAAACTGTCATACTCGCCAGCATTTTCATTCACTGGTTTTGTTGGTTGCATGTGCAAAATGGTTGGGCAGCAAGAGGAAGAGGGCCATGTTATCTAATTTGGCTCTGTGAAAGACAAAGTGGCTGTGGTTATTTGTCTAAATGTCTTTCACGCCGACAAAGCAAGATCAGGACTCAAACCCTGACTCCTTTTATATTCATATACCATTGCATGGGGAGCCAGTGCTTGGGGGACTATTGTGCCAGCATTTCCCAAGGGTCAAGGTCCAAGCCCTGGATTCAAGTTTTCAGGCTTTTTGGCATGCTGGCACATGCAAGCTTAAGATTACTTTTCAAGCCTGAGAGCTGCCTAAGAGGTTGAGTAGAGACAGCCAGTGATATTTCTCCAGGGAGGACCTACGCTGCATTTTCATATGCTTTCTGTGAGCCTGGAGAATTACCCTCTTCCCAGAACAGCTGCCGCTTCATACACCAGGAAATATTTCATAATAATTTAACTCAGTTAATGCAGCTTTTATAATAATTGAATGCTATGGCATAGGTATCCACCTGAAAATTATATTCACCATGGGTCCACCATTGTATAGGCTAATTCCTCATTAAAGAAAGGAACTGAAGAAAAGCAAGCGCCAGTGGTTAGTGATTGTGAGCAGTCAGAGCACAGTGTAAAAAAGCAGTGTTTGTAATTACGGTGCCAGCCCGCACAGCTGGGGAAAGATTGCTGCCACTGCAGACAAATAGCATTAGTAATATCTCATTCACACAAAGTGGTGAAGGATGCTAGCAACAGAGAGGCAAATACAGTTAAAGCCTACGCTTACCCTATCCTTTACAATCTAATAGCACATGTTCTGGTCCTGAATACTTACATTGGATATTTCGATCATCCAATTTTTCCTTGCGAGAGACACAGATTTACTGCTGGCTGAAACCAAAGGTTGTGTATCCTGCTTGCACCAAAGGAGAAAACTTGGATCCCCTGAAGTCAAGAAGCAGTTTTGCCCCTGTTTTCAGAGGGGACCAAGATTTCACCCAGTGTGTCTAAATTTCTGCTGGGTGTATATATGTGCTTACTGCCACTGTGGATCAGCCTTTCAGAAACTTCAGTGATTTAGTTCTTCCAGTCCTTCTGCAAGACCAAAATACCTTATCCTGTTTGGACATGGAGGTGGGGATGGAAAGCCTGTAGTACACTTCATGGCAGAAAGCAGAAGGCACCTGTTCCATTACCTCCACTACCTCCAGCCTCCACCCAAAAGTGATGCCTGACAAAGATTACAAGGATAGCATCATTACCAATGTGTGGAATCATTCTTAACAGAAAAACACCTTGCATTAAGAATATTGTTTGCTGAGCAGTTTGTTACTGGAATCCTGAGTATATTTATGACAAGTCCTTGGTTGGGATGATGGTGGAAAGCAGAACTGATGGGAACCAGCAGTTACCAGTCAGGGAAACTCTGCAATAGTGTTAAACCTGCAAAGGCCCACTGTCTGTTGACAGCTTGAATATGCTCTAATCTGCACCTGAGTGTTGGAACAATTCTTGCAATGGACTCTGAGGAGGAGAAAAAAGAGAGCAATTAGAGGCAGTGGATCTCAAACAGATGTTGCTGGTCTGAAACTGAAATTGTTGTTAAGACAGTCTGGCCAGCCTGCTTCGACAGGTGGTCAGGTTGAATTACCATGTGCCTTCTGGGTTTAAAAGCTTGGAGTCTATAAATATAGAGGAGAAAACTGTGTATGAATTATTTCAAAATCATATGATAAAATTAATTATCCTTGTAGCAGAGCAATACTTTGCATAACTTATCTGCCACAGTCTAATCAGATTACCTGCGTAAGAAACTGGACAATAAAATTGCACAGGCAAGCAGGACTCAGCATCTTGCAGAACAGGATGCATTCAAGTGGACATT
This sequence comes from Theristicus caerulescens, assembly GCA_020745775.1. NCBI lineage: Eukaryota > Metazoa > Chordata > Aves > Pelecaniformes > Threskiornithidae > Theristicus > Theristicus caerulescens. The sequence continues at coordinate 26,370,440 of CM036564.1, forward strand.
AGGGCTAGAGCCAAGCATCGTGATTATTAATGCTGCCATAACTTTTGCTGAGCTTAAGAACAGCTCTGGCTCTGAGAAAACCAGGCACATCGGGGTTGGTTTGCACCAAGGTAAGAGACTGCTTTGACCTCCACCGGTCCATTTTCTGAAGCAAGTGCCAGCCAACTCCAGATAGATTTTCTTTGTGTGGGCTTGGTTCAGTCCTGTTTGGTCATCTCCCTGCCCTGAGAGACTTCTCCCCGGGCAGGCATTTCTTGCTTCGTCACCTAAATCTGCTTCTGTTGCTATGGTTCTCCTGTTGCTTGTCGTGCTGCTTTGGTCAGCGCAGTCTCCTTCCTCATTCGTTATGCCCTATGAACTTGCCATGGCACATTTGTCCCTCTACTGTCCTCGAGGTCAATGTTATGTTAACTTCTTTCATCTTTCTTTCAATTTAGTCAGCTCATTGGTCTTTGTCACTGCTCTTCTCCAAGGAGCATGAGAAATAACCTGTTTGCTGACAGTGCCATTATGAGCTACTGTGAAATTTCTTCTCTTTTTAAAATCAAGAAATAATTTTAATGATAAAAATTCTTTGATCTAAAAGACTTCCGAAATCAGTGGTTGCAATCCCCTTGTCCATACTCAGAGCAACTCAAACAAGGAGGAATTGCCAAGGCTGAGCAAAGAGCAAGCTGCCAAATAGTGCCGAATTTTAAGGCTGTCTCCTTGCAACTCCACCCCAGCTCCCCCAGACGTGTCCCTGCTCACTCCTTTGCAGAGTGTTCAGCACAGACAAGCTGGGGCCTCATTAATCATGCGCTCAGCTGCTGCATCCTCCTGGATGCAAGGAGCTGCTTCAGCACATCTGATCTGTCCAGGTTTAAAAATTATGCAGAATCTCTTCATGCCCCTCCTCTCCCCCTTACATGCACTTATTCCATGCTCTATTGAATTAGCCTTCCTGCTGGATGTTATTAGGATTTACACGGTAGCCTTGTTCTTGATATGCTGGGAGAGTTGCACAGCTCTAGAAAGAACATGCAAAAGTGCTTGTTATTGTGGGTGCTGTTTTGCAAAAGCCCCTGAAATTGTTGCTCCTTCTGTGCATGCAGCCAAGCTCCTAAGGTCTCCTGACAGTTGGCAAAATGCTCACCACATCTGCAACCCACAGATATGTTCAGGTAAATCCATCCCTCATGTACACAAGCTGCAACAAACTGCTCATCGTGAGCCAGTTCAGTGTCTACTGGCAATTTAAAGAAGTGTCTTGCTTGCTGTGGGTGCTGGTCTTTGATGGAGGGCTTAGAAATGTCACCTTAGGTCTCTTTCTCTCTCCGGGACCTTCTGCTGCTCCAATGATAAATATATAAATGGACTGCTCCTCTTCCTCATGCTGGTAAAAGGATCCTGCTGGTGAAGAAGCCCATGTCGTGGTTTAACACCAGCCAGCAACTAAGCACCACACAGCTGCTCGCTCACTCCCCGCCCCCCCAGTGGAATGGGGGAGAGAATTGGAAGAGTAAAAGTGAGAAAACTTGTGGGTTGAGATAAGAACAGTTTAATAATTGAAATAAAATAAAGTAAAATAGTAGTAGTAGTAATAATAATAAAAATAATAATAATATACAAAGCAAGTGATGCACGATGCAATTGCTCACCGCCCACCAACTGATGCCCAGCCTGTCCCTGAGCAGTGGTCCCCGCTTCCCAGCCAACTCCTCTCAGTTTATATACTGAGCATGACATCATATGGTATGGAATAGCCCTTTGGCCAGTCTGGGTCAGCCCCCCCCGGCTGTACCCCCTCCCAGTTTCTTGTGCACCGGGCAGAGCACGGGCAGTTGAAAAGTCCTTGGCTAGTGTAAGCACTACTTAGCAACAACTAAAACATCAGTGTATTATCAATATTATTCTCATACCAAATCCAAACCACAGCACTATACCAGCTACTAGGAAGAAAATTAACTCTATCCCAGCCGAAACCAGGACAGCCCCTTAGGCAGCCATAAGATGCACCCCTGCTTCATGTTCCCTTTAGCCCCATGCAGAGATCCAGCTGCCGGTGGGGTGGGCAGGAGGGTCTGGCCCCAAGGTGCTGCTGGGGCCCAGTGGAGAATTTGTTTCAAATTCTTCCCCTCTTCTGCCATTGCTAGTTCCCAAAAGCTCGCACACTCCAGGCCAAGAAAAGGAATTTAAAGAAAACACTGCTCCTTAGTGGTAACATACACCAAAGGTTCAGGCAGTCTTTTTTCTTTCTAACTACAGTGAGTGCAATGCCTGTAATTATTTTATTCACATTAAATATAGCATTTGCTGAGCACAGAGCCTGTGCCTAGGTTGCTGTGATTATCCAGTGCTGAGGCCCTGCTGAGCTCTCCAGCTGAAGCAGGGCCAACATTGCACTCCTCCACGTCGATGGGTTTATGCCTGGCCAATATCACTTTGTGCCAGGCTCCTTGGCACAGGGAGAGCTGATGGCACTCCCTGCTGGTTTGCCAGGATGGCACCAAGCCAGGAGCCTACCCTGCTGTGATGCTGTGCTCTGCAGGGCAGGGCAGCCTGGTGGAGCAGCCCAGGGCAGCAGCGGAGGGTGCAGGGCTCTTCTGACTTAAGGGGAGTCAAAATGTGGAGAAGAGCTGTGTGATGAGGAGGTGAGGCTGATATCTGAATGAAACCTTCTCTGTACAGCACAGAAAAACTCAGGCAATTTCATGGAAATAAAGGTCCAAAAAGCCAAGCATATGCTGGAGAGGGGATGAACCAGAAGCAGTCTCTGTTAGCATTTTCTGAAAGGGAGCAGGAGGATGGGTCCCCAGGGTAGGTTGCAGCCACCTTTCTCCACAGAGATGCTTTACTATCTTCCAAGGCTGCCAAAGCTGAGTCTGCTGCCCACCCACCCACCCAATTTCTCCACCCATGGCTTACACTCCGCTCCGCATGGGTGGAGAAATTCCTCTGTTTATTCTTAAATCTCCTGGGGCCAAGTAAGAGAGAGCCTGTGTCAGGGAACTCTGCTGTTAGATGGGAGATTTCATTAAGCAAGCCTTCTCGGATCAAGGCAGCCAGCAGGAAGGGCACTAACCAGCTGAGTACAAGGAGGAGAAGCCTTAGCTGTCGGCTGTGTGTGGGAAGGGATGCCAGGCCCTGCGGAGATGAGATTTTCTGACCATAACCAAACAAAAGAGAACAGAAATTCATGTTTAATTCCTAGAGGTTTTCTTCCTCAAAACAAATTGCACGTAGGAGGATTTTCTGCCTCCGGCACAAAGCACCCCTCTAGTTGCAGTCAGCAGCAAGGCTGAGTGTTTTCTCTCTGAGGCAGCAGCAGCACAGGCAGCCCAGCCGCACTGGCTCTAACCCCACCGGTGTGGTGAAATCCAGAGGGGGACATGGTCCTCTGGGAGAAAAAGAGACTGAGCCCTGCAAGCATGGGCCTAAGGAGGCCAAAGGAAATGACCTGCATTGCTGGGAATGCAAGAAAAAAATGGAAGAGACAAAAAGAGCAATTCTAAGCTAAGCTGCTGAATTCCTCCTGGGAGGATACACCTCCCCAGGAGAGCTGGGCCATAAAAAATGTTTTGCTTTTTTCTCTTCCAGAAGGTACTGGCTAACATTTGCCAGCAGGAAGGCAGCCTCCCAGATAATACCACAGCCTGAATTTGCACAGAGTGGAAGCCCAGCTGGGCGGTTTCCCTTTTCAGCAGATTTCTTTAGCACATGGATATTTTTTCATCACTATCATCACTGTTTAGCAAATGACAGATCTGCTGGAGTGCCTTGCAGACAGTTTTGATTCACTCAGGGCCCAGCTCTGTTTCCCAGAACCATAGCTGCTAGGGACAGAAAACTCTATTTTCTCCATCTGTCGGGCACAGAAGGACTTCTTTTGCACCCAAGAATATAGTTTTCCAACATTTAATTGCTTTGTTTTATAAGCCTGACGTGATGAGGCTGTCCCTGTTCCACTATGGTCTGCTGTCAACACCTCAGGCACATCTGGCTTTGCCTAGCCCTAAAATTTCTGACTTTGGAGAAGTTCCTCAGCCACACATTTGTGCCTCTTCAGCCAGTGCTGTTCTTACCAGGTGCAGTGCTAACACCTTTAAGTTATATATAAGTCTTTTGCACCCACTAAGATTTCAAAGTGTTTACTGGACTCTAATATATGAGGGCCACTTGTGGATTGTTGAAATAACAGTATATCTTAGCTCTTTCATAAAAATTTCCTTCTGTATATCCCACCTCCATTTCAAAGAAGATGGGGATCCCAGCCCTGTCTTGTAGGTGGTGAAGTTGATGCGTAAAGATACCAAAATTATTTTCCTGAAACCACACTGCCAGGTCCAAAAGCAGAGTCTGAGGCCTTTGAATCCTTTGGCCATGCTCTGTCCATCTGACCCTCCCCAGGCCTTGCGGACCTGCTCATCACATGTGCTAGAACTCCTCTGTTTCCTCACTCCGTGACAAATGGTGCTAATCTCTGGGGCTACCTTTGCCCATGTCACACATAAACTCGTCCCAGTACCAAGCCTGCTGTTTGCACAGGCCATTCATTAGGGATAAGTAGAGCAGGGAGCAATGAATGTTGCTAATTGCATATAATTATAGATCCCAATTCTCTTCTTATGCTGTATGTGTATGTCTGTTTATAGGGCAATTACACAGTAAATAGGATGCAATTAGAGTGATCTATGCTGAAGGGCTGCACTTGTCACTGAGTGCTGAACTGGATGGACTCCAAATGGGGATGCCATATCCTTTCATTGGAGTTTCCCCAGAATCAAGATCTTGTCAAGTTCTTCAGCTTCAACCCTGACCATCAAAAGTAATTTTCACAAGTTTGTCTTGTTCTGCTGCCCTGTGGCAAACAGATGTCTCAGTAATGCACTGCCTCTACTAACTATCCCCTTCTCTTAGTTTTCCTTCTCCTGCTCTTCCTTTTCTCTTGGCTTAAGCGTATGTACTACCCAGAAAGATGTGTCACAGCTTTAGGTCAGGGTCCTACTAAAACAGGATTTTGACAGCAGCCTACGTAGGTGGTGAGTGATTAGCTGATGCCAGATGTTCACACTGTTCCCTGCATGAAACGAGTTTGCACGTCTTGGTCTGGACAGAAAAAATCCACAGCATGTAGCTGCAGCTACATTGGGAGTCTCAGGGGAGTGAAAGGTGCTTTACTCTCCTGGTCCTGCTTGCTAGAATGGAAGAGGTTATCCATTGTTACAGTGCTCAGCGGAGGAAGTGTAAACTGGTTGGAGCTCCTAAACAGTGCTTCAATATGAGTGTTAGGTAATAAGAATAAAGTTGGCAGGGAGTGCTGGGAAGGAAGCATTCCCTACTGCTGTCTTTTCTCTCAGTTCAGTGAATAAACAAACCTCAAGTCCCCACAGTTGTCAGTCCAGCACTTTTTACCAGAACTGGCATCTTAAGCAATACAGATGATGTTGGGTCAATAAAGTCTCTGCTAAGAATAGCTGTACAAACATCACTTTGGGCTTTCTGTAACATTTACCTGTGAGCTTCTCACATCCGATCTACAGAGGTTACTCAAACAGGCACATTGTTTAGTACAACCACTTTTTTGTCTAGCCATGAATGCAAAACCTGAATTCAAGTTGGACTTTGGATGCATTAGAAAAATGTGTCAGGTCAACTCTGACTGTGAAACCTTTCTGTCTGTTCCTGAGGTTGGAGAAAACCATGATGCAGTTTGATGGTTTTTTGTTTTCCACTCCAAACTTTTACTGTATAAACAGGTATCTCAGTTTAGTTTCTAGCACAGAGGTGCTACTGCTGGCAAATGGAATGGCACTGAGATTTGGGAAGCCACCTATGACAGAAAATAAAAATCAAATTTCAATAGTTTTCACCCACAGGCTAATGGTTTCACAGAGAAGTTTCTGGGTTGTTCAACACAGTCAGTTCAGGACTGTTTGGCACATATTGTTCTTTCCATCACCCCCATGAAGTGGATCAGGAGGAGGAGTCCCCAGTTCATAACATCCCTTGAGTCAAAACTAGCCCAGAAGGTCACCCAAAGGAAAGGTCAGAGATTTAGGCAGGCCTATCTCTCACCTCCTCATGAGGGTTTTCAGGGAAGGTGGAATTCACATGAACATGGGCCAGAGCATGGAGGAGATGCAGGTTTTGCTACTTCTTGGGTGCATCCATGCTCGCCAGGCAAAATGAGTTCTAATTTTCAGGCTTTTCAGTTTTATACCTTTAAGTGTTGGACAAATAAATCCTTGAAGTTCTCACCATGCACAGAAGATCTCTTCTCCAGCAACCCTTCATGTCCTTTCTTCTCATTGGAAATGGGACTGGACAGTGCCATGCTTACTTCTTCATGATGAACTTGCAGACACTTCCCCATTTAATTCTCCCTTCATAGGAAAGGACTTGGGAAGGAGAGGGGGCCCAGGGTTGCTAGGCCTGGTAATGACTGTCAGACTGGTTTGCATTTAGTCTGCTGAGAAAGCAAAATGAAAATGCTTGGCAGGGCACCCACGGTCACAGGAAAATCCAAGACTGAAGGAAAGTGGCTTTTCTGTAAGATGTGTGAGTGGTATGAGATTCAACAAGGCTAAGTGCTGCGTCCTGCACTTCGGTCACAACAACCCCAGGCAACGCTACAGGCTTGGGGAGGAGTGGCTGGAAAGCAGCCTGGCTGAAAAGGACCTGGGGGTGCTGGTTGACAGCCAGCTGAACATGAGCCAGCAGTGTGCTCAGGTGGCCAAGAGGGCCAATGGCATCCTGGCTTGTATCAGGAATAGCGTGGCCAGCAGGACCAGGGAGGTGATAGTGCCCCTGTATTCAGCACTGGTGAGGCCGCACCTCGAGTACTATGTCCAGTTTTGGGCCCCTCACTACAAGAAGGACACTGAGGTACTGGAGTGTGTCCAAAGAAGGGCAACGAAGTTGGCGAAGGTTCTAGAGCACAAGTCTTGTAAGGAGCGGCTGAGGGAGCTGGGGTTGTTTAGTTTGGAGAAGAGGAGGCTGAGGGGAGACCCTATTGCTCTCTACAACTACCTGAAAGGAGGTTGTAGAGAGGTGGGGGTCGGTCTCTTCTCCCTAGTAACTAGCAATAGGACGAGAGGAAAGGACCTCAGGCTGAGCCAGGGGAAGTTAAGATTGGATATTAGGAAAAATTTCTTCACTGCAAGGGTAGTCAGGCACTGGAACAGGCTGCCCAGGAAAGTGGTTGAGTCCTCATCCCTGGAGGTATTTAAAAGACGAGTAGATGCAGTGCTTGAGGACATGGTTTAGTGGTGGACTTGGCAGTGATAGGTTAACAGTTGGACTCAATGATCTTAAGGGTCTTTTCCAACCTAAACAATTCTATGATTCTATGATTCTATGGCGTCCATCTCATTTTCCATTGGAAAAAATACCTGAATGATGGAGCCTTGTCCAAGTCCATTTAAAACGCAGAGATCAGCTGCTAACTTGGGTCTGCTGGGGACACCCTGGCTCAGCCACTTCATCTCTGGAAAAGAGCTGGAATGATGCATAGTACCCAGCAGGCGTAAATTCAGGATTTGATCACAGATATGAAGGAGCTAGAGCTGGACAAGACTAGCACCCATATACTTTCATAGGCTTGAGCAATCACAGCTTCTGAGAATGAAAACTTTGAAACTCTGGGAGCTTTGAACTGGAGAAGGCACAGTGACCTCTTCAGATCTGCCCAAGCTTGACCTGAGTCAAGTCTGGCACAGCACCTTGCCGTCTTAATTCACTACCTTCTCAGCCTGTTCCTTCCTGTTCCCAGGAAGGCTTGTTGATCTCAATCCACTTACCTCAGATGTCTCAGCACGGCTGGAAACTTCCACTGCACACCCTGCTAGCCCAAACGAAACTGCCTGACATACTGAGATTAGTTGTGAGACTGCTTTTGGCAACTAAATGGCAAACCCCTTCCTGCACAGCTGAAGGATGATACCTTACTTTCCCCAGGGAAGGCTTCTTTCTCTTATAAGCACTGAATGGCTCTTGATGATCCTTCAAAGATCTGCCTAGCAGGAGAGAAAATAAAAGGCCATGAAGGAATGTGTTAGCCGAGCAATTGAGAAAAACTAAAGATAGCATGAGAGGGTTCAAAGAGGGACACTAATGCAGCTCCTGCCATTGAGTATTCAAGAATGGGAACTGGATTATTGTCACATGTTAGACCAAATTTTCTCCTTGAAACTCTCTTGACTGGAGGTTTTCTATTCCCAGCCAAGACAGAGCTGTTGTAGGGAGTACTGAAGTTCATTTCTACAATGGTCATGCCTAGAAGAGCTGGGCATAGGCTCCATGGGCATAAAAGATTTCTGCTCTTGCCAGCAAATGTCCAGTAAGGGGGTTAGCCATGAAGCCGAAGGCAGCTGATGTCCCTCTTCAAGCAGCTTTTCGTATCTGATTATAGAAGGACGCTGGAGAAACTAGCTTTCTCATCCTACCTGTAGTGTCCATGCTGTCATGATTTTAGTGATTCAAGCACTTGTCCTCTGCTGGAGCGATGTCTTCCCCCTTGCTGCCCAGACAGCAAATCATTATCTGATCAGAGCCACTTTGTCACACCTCATCAACACTGGAAACGGCAACCTAGATATGAAAGAGTTTATTGCTCATGCCCAGCAGCGCTCCTTTCAGTCCTGGTGTGTGCCCAAAGGCACAGGTGAGCAGGGCAGGCTGGAGCAGAGAGGCTCAGTGGAAGAGCTGCAGGATCTCTGTGACAGTGTTTTCCTCTGAAAAGAGTTAATTCCCTACCATGGCATTCCTGATGGGTTGATCTATTTCCCACAAATATTTGAAGAAAGCACATAAATAAAAGCCTGTCTAGAGAAAATGTCTTTGTGCAGGGCACATTCTCGCAGCTATCCCAAAAACCTTGGAGGGAGGGGTGAATGATGTGGCTATCATACTTGCCTGGGAAGAAAAACAGTAGCACTCCCACACTCCCACAGTACAAGTATTTGAAAGTCATTAATCGGCACAGTTAGAGACCGTCCGTGTTGAGAGTGCCCATGTTGATGTGTTTGCAGGACCCATTTGGCAAGCATTTCAAAACAGGGGGAAAAAAAGCATTTAATTTTCTGCTGTTTCACAAATTCGAAAAGGAAGCTAAATCTTGCCAACAAAGGGATCTTAGAAATTAACTTGGGCTGCTCTAAGTCCATTCAGCTTTCTGAGCTTATCACGCCAGGGGTTTAGCAAAATGCCTATGAACTTCTCCATTTTGGAGATAACTTAAAAGAGACAGATTTGGCAGAAAGGGCTGAATGCATCCTGACAGTGAATTGCAGTGAAGATGTGTTTGCTAGGAGCCCCCACATTGTGGATCCCTCTGAAAGTGTGCCCTCTCCTAGTGTCCCCAGCTTTGGCCCTCCACACTGAACAAGGGCAGCAGCACCTGCTGTCACAGCAAGCCCCGAACCCGGCTCTCTGGAGAGCGAGAAAGGAAGCCCCATGGCTCCGAGGAGCAGCCATGAAGGGACTTGCACCTGGGGAGCAAAGCCCCTGCTTGGAAATGGCTGGTGGGAAACTCCCACTCTCACCTCTTCCAGTTATCTTCTCACAGATTTTTCTTTGCCCTGGCACCGGTGCTGGCAATTGATCACGTCCCGTGTCTCATGTGTTGGCCCTTTGTTTAATTTTAACTCTTTTAGTAGGCTTAAAACAATCAAATGTAGAATCATAGAATCATTTAGGTCGGAGAAGACCTTTAAGGTCATCAAGTCCAACCGTTAAAGCCCTGTATTATAGAGGAAAATGTTTATAACCACTAGAAATGGAACATTATATGAATATGAGTAGTGGCTCAGTGTGAATGAGTAACTATAACAGGCATCTTACATCATCCTTGCTTTAGTTGAGCTAAGTGGAATTTAGGTGATGAACAAATACTGGAGGTGAGAGACAGAGATGAGTCAGGACTTTCCATGAGAAAAATGTCAAAAGAGCCAGCTTGCTGGCAGGTACCAACAGACATACTCTTCACCTTATTTGGACCAAGGTAGGATGGTAGGGACATACATAATTAGCTCATCTGGAGTCCAGTATTTTGTATTATTGATTAAGATAATAAAAAAGGGGTCTCACATTGAGGCTGAGTTCCTCTGACCTGTGTCCCTGCAGAGGTTCTCATCTACAGCAGCTGAGCCCTTTCTAAAACCTAATTTCTGAGTTTAACTGAGGTAAGACTTTCTTCCTCAGCAAGCTTTCCTGTTTACATCTCTGAATTAATCCTTACTTTTGATTATTTTTAAATTTCTTTTTTATTTTAATTATACAGCCACATAGTCTCCATTTGCATTGATTCCCAACAGACCAGCACATGAACGTGCTGTGCCACTTGCATTGCCCTTTGCTCCTCAGCGTGCTGTGTGGTCAGACCATTACCTAATCTTCTATTCACCTTTTTCCGTGAAAGCCAGTCCTCTTTGAGGTGGCTTATGTGAACTCTTGTGGCTTTCAAACTAATGTCTGGGGGTTAACACATCTCTCCTCTTGAATGCACACTTCCTTGAGGCAGGAGACGTCTTTAAATACTGGAGTCTGAGATGAGCACACAGCTGCGTGTTTCTATTCATACAGACATGGCTGTCTGTCAAATACAGATAATTGGATATTTATCCATACATTTGCATGAGGAATCAGAGGAACTGTCTACAGAAGCAGAGACTCTGAATTTCAGGGGCTAGCTTGGATCCCTTCTTCCTTTAACATGTCAGTCTCTGGTAGCTTCCCCGAGGGTGACTTTGTACTCAGAGCAGTTACGGCTGCAGATTCAAACTAAAAGTTAATTATCAATAATAAAGAGAATGGAGGAAAGAACTCTGTGCTCTGTCCTTTCAGCATTAGGCAATTACTACCCAGCTCATTTCAGAGGTTTATGCTTTTTTCATTTAGCAGTGCCTGGCTGATTTCTCCTTATGTGGAACTAGAGAGCATCATATACCACCAGTATTTACCTTTTAGCTCAGGAGCCCTCTTTTAAACCTGGTGCTTTATGACTGCCTCTGGTACATATGTTTAATAAATATTTAAATTCTGGAAGAACTTTATACTCTGTGCACTTAATCTTTTAAAATCATGTTGTTGTCAGAATGCCCCTCCCATGAAGTGCTGGTGGCAAAGTGCCTCATCTCTTCTGAAAGCTTTTTTGACTCCCAGCTGTACTCTCTCTTGTTTTTTAGCCACGCTTTCAAAATGACATACACAAACAACCAGCTGCTAGATATTTATGTAGAACATTAGCCTTGCAATTAAAGGGAGAGAAAAAGAAGCTCTACTTTGGGGTCCTTCAGAGTTTCATTACTGCCTGTTCTGCTCCATTACTGCATTTCTTTGGAAAGTGAACTGCATTGGGGGGCCCAGCTGCAAGCAAGTCCCATTGATCACCAGCTGCCTAAGGAATTATCCATGCTAAGCCAAATGAGTAAAGTCATGCTGAAGGTTATGAGTGACTCCCCAGTCCTATCCACAGCTCCTTCCTTCTGGTCAAATGAGCATGGTGAAAAAAAAGGTCCCAGGCTGGATGTGGAGCCCATCTACAAACACAGAGGCTACATTGTCAGCATTGTCCTTCTAGCAAGGTGCTTACCTATGTCCTAGGCAGCAGAAGGCTGCAGTGTTGGTGCCTCCTGCTTGGATCAGACCGATCCATATTCCCAGTCCTGCCCTTTCAGCCTGTATCTCTTCTGGGCAGGATTTAGCCTGCCAAATTTCAGCCCATGCTGTTGGAACCACTTTTAAAGCATTTATCACTCAATCCTAACCAAGTTCTTGTGGTCCCAGCAAGCAGAGGTAGAAGGAATGCACTTTGAGGAACAATGACTGGCAATGATGTGCAGAGCACAGAAAATCCTATAATCTGAACCATATGCCAAGCAACAAGGGAAGGCTTTGGAAAAAAAAAAATAAAGATTGTAAGGATTAGGATATTTTTCAAGAATCTTGTGGTAACTGTATTTGCTGTGATGCTGTAGCAATGGCTGAGGGATCATCAGTTGGCAGTGTTAGGTTAATGGTTGGACTTGATGATCTTAAGGGTCTTTTCCAACCTTAAGGATTCTATGATTCTATGATTCTATCTCCCAACAGTGGTGTATATTCTGATTTCAGAGAGAGCTACTGGGGAGGGAGTGCCACTGCCTCGCTCATTACGCTGTCTCCAGTTGGTGAGCAACCAGAGCTAGGGAGGAAAGGGATCACCAGATCAGCAGAAGAGGCCAGCCTGGTGTGGTGCATCTGGCATGCAGAAGGGATTCTCCTATCGCCCAGCCAAAGGATGCTTGATAGGCTCATTAAGGGTAGCCTTGTGGCTGGCAGGAGTTCACGGCACCCAGTAAGAGTCCGAAACGCAAATGACACAATTCCTTAGGACAAGACACTTGAGGGTATGTTCCTGTTCACTGTGATCAGTGGAAAAGGGGAGCCAATGCGAACCTGAGCATGGGGGAAGGAAATGTTTTCCTTGCAACCTTCCAAAGCATTTCACCACTGAAAACTCACAACGTTCCTGTGGTAATTTTATTATTTCCGTTTCATATATGAGGAGAATGAATGACACAGTGGCACACAGAGTGAAAAATAAGTTTCCTGGTTTCTATTTCTAGCTCTACGTCTGGCTATTTGTCTGATCTCCAAACTAGATATTTACCCTGATCAATAGCACTTCACTTTATCTCTCTGCAAAACAGGAATGAAAAAGAGCTGCCCCGTAGGGGAACTGTGAATAATCCCTTCACTGCTTTTAAAGCAGTTCTTGATCAGTTTTGAACAATGATGTATATATGAAAATAATTTAATTATTATGAATTTATACTTCATAAAGAGAGAGCTCACATGGCAAATCAAAGCAGTCAGGAATCCCCCCACCTGCACTCAAGATCTTATACCCTTTGATGGGCTGCTCTCTGCCTAGACCGAGAAATAGTTGGTGTTTGGACTCCAAGAGCTTTGCCATCTGGCAGGATTTAATTAAAATCTGCTCTACGCATCAGGGTGGCTGTCCACACTGCCCCCTGGCATCAGCCCGGGCCACAGTGCTGGTGGGAGAGCTTGCTGCGCAGGGCCATGTCAGGGCCAGGTCTTTGGGTTTCTCTTCTCCCTTGGTCCAGGGCCCAGATGTCTCCCAAAAAGTCTGACAACTGCTGAGGAGGTTCCTCACTTGCAGCAAGGCTGGCAGCGCTAGTCAGGCTTCCCTCTGAGCTGTAGATGGACAAACAGTGTTGACAGCACAGCATCAGAAAACACTGCCTCATGAAAACTGAGATATCTTGTGGGAATATTTCATGTCAGTTTTAAGAAAAATGTTGACCAAAAGGGTTTCATATGCAACTTTCTGATTTCCTTTTGTTTGATTTTTGTGAACTACCTTGCTGTCTTTTCAAAAATTTTTAGCTATTAATTGATTTTAATTATGTGCACATGTAACAACACATATGAAAGTTCATTAAGAATGACATGTCACATTTTTATCTGTACTATGATATGTGTTTACATTATGGAAACAAAGTATTTTACAATTTTAAAATGTAACTGTTAATTAAAGGTATTTCTGTGGTTAGAAAATGGAAAAAAATTTGAAAATACATTTTGCTCCAACTCAGAATTCCGGATCTCCAGCTCTATAAGCTTCCTCTGTTCCAGGCAGCTCTGCATTCAACGCTTTATCATCAACAAGTGGGGCTTTCAAAAGTGATCTGTGATTATGAGGGTGTGACAGACACAAATCAGGCATCCAAAGTCCCACAGGTTTTACTTCTACCTACCTGAGCTACCTTCTTGGCTAAAAAATCTTTAGTAACAGTTTGTGATGCTTCCACATCCCTGGCCCACTAGTCATTTAGCTGGAGCATGGAGAGTGCACACTCTCCAGATGAGACTTTGGTGAAAAGCTGAAGGAGTTTTTAGCAAGTGAGTTTCAGGACAGAAATTGTTTTGTTTGGATTCCCTTCACTTTCTTTCAGAGTCATTATCTCCAATCTGTGTGTGAAAGGCAAAGCTTCTAATTATACACTGCAACGAGTGCATTTTTTATAAATAGCACCAATTGTTCTGCTGGGACATTCTCATCTGAATCGGCTCCTATTCAGCTTTGCAGCCTCTGTCTTCCATGTGCAAGGAGAACATTTTTTACTAACGAAACCCAAGAGACACAAAGGCTGAGGGACTAGAATGGGATTTGGGAAATCTGGATTCTGCTGCTGGCCAACAATGGTTTCACCTGCTCTATCACCGTGAAGTCACTTCACTTCCCTGTAATTCTGCCCCTTTGTCACTCTTGAGTCCCTGGTACAAAGCCCTCTGGATTAGGGTCATTGCTACCATGACTAGCCTCACTGCACATGGAAGCATTACTGTGATACAAAAAATAACAATTTCAGAGCACTCTTTGGTGCGCTCCCAAGCTGTGTCATCCCACAGCAGATGTTCACATCAGGGTTGGTAAGCATCAGCCCTGAAAAGATTTGAGTTATGGGGTGTTTTGCTTCTCACCCTGCAGGAGAGAGCATTTTGCGTGACCCCTTGCCAATTCTGGCTGATAAGAGAGTGCTGCAGCTGGGCTGGCAGGAAGCCCTGATGGTGTGCAAGAGAGGTGGTGCCTTTCAAGTGGAGGGGTAGAAAGGTATGAGAAAGAGGGTCTGACCAGGACTAATTTGGGAGACAATTCAAGATGACAGAGGTATTCATATTTGTATTTTGTATTAGCATCTTCCCTGCCTACAACCTTCTTCTGATTTAACTAGCTGCATCCTCAGCTGTCAGCTTTCTGCAGAAAAGCCTCATGGCTCCATACAGGGAAGAGGGGCTCTGGACACCCACCTGACTACACACAGGTTGTTAGCAGAGGGCTTCTTGTGTGCCCCCATGGATCACTCTTAGCCACTGCCTGTAGGCAAAGACCCTGGCTGTGTCCTGCTACTACTTGGAGCTGTGAAGAGGAAAGCACTTCTCAGCTCTGGTCAAAGGGGACACAGATGCCTGGTTTCACAGCAGGGACTGTTTTCATCCTGGCAGAGAGCTTTTCCTCTCCTCTCCTCTCCTCTTCTCTCTTCTCTTCTCTTCTCTTCTCTTCTCTTCTCTTCTCTTCTCTTCTCTTCTCTTCTCTTCTCTTCTCTTCTCTTCTCTTCTCTTCTCTTCTCTTCTCTTCTCTTTCTCTTCCCTCCTCTCCTCTCCTCTCCTCCCCTCTCCTCCCCTCTCCTCTCAGATAAGTAAGGTCTCACTGCTTTGTTTTTTTTTCTCTGAAGATTATGGATAAGGCTCAAATGCCAAAACAGACAGAAGCCCTGGCTGTGCTGCAGTAAATGTTAGTTAGTCTCTCCCCATCACCCCCAGATATTAACACCAGCCGTGGGGCCCAGACCCCACTGCCAGGGTGGGAGCCCATCCACAGAGGCTGAGACAGCTTCCACCTCAAGGCTATCACAGCCCTCTGGTCAGCCGCTGCGTCCCAGCCGGGTGCTGGGCAGTACCCATCCCAACAGCGCAGCCACCTGCATAGATGGGACCTGCCCATAAACAGCCACGGCCAGAGCCTGTGCGCACAGGAGAGGGGACAGGTGTCTAGAAGACACCACCCAGGCCCTGGCAGCCACTACGCTGCCAGGCTGTGGCTGTGCCCCTGCAGCCGAGGGCAGGGGGGAATCGCCCGGCCCAGGGCTGAGTAACCGCCTCACCCTGGCAGGTCCCTGAAGCAGCTCCTCAGAGCCCTGACTCCACTTGAAAGCCAAACCATCCCTGGTGCAGCCCAGTGTTGGAGGCTGTGTTTATGTGGCAGTGAATATGTCACAGAGATGAAATCTCAAGTGCGCTTGAGGCAAGTGATTCACAGACTGCTCAGTTCATGAATACAGCTCAGCCAGGAGCGTGTGTTTAATTGCTCAATGTACTGTAACACCCGTCTCTTCCTGCATTATCCACTTGCCCCACACTAGAACTGCCACCTTCTCAAAACAGTCATTTCATGAAGTGAATTGCCTTTCCGTGATTATCTTTTCATGCAATTAATATTTTCTCAGCAAATCACAGATCACTCTGCCTCCTCAATATCTAGAGCAATTAATGAGCCCCAGCTGGCAGCCATGGCTGAATGAGTCACTCTGCTGGCGAAAAAGATATCACCGTTGCATATTCTCCTCCTGTGCTGTCATTTGCCGGTTGATATTTTGGACTGAGGGTACTCGTCTGTCATTCCCATGATGGAGCTGGACCAGCCCTCCAAACCTGCCAGGTCAGGAGGCTGCATGTTCAGAGGACTCGGTCCCCTCTCCCAACTCGTCCTGGCCGTCACCTCTGCCCCAGCTGTGGCTGGTGAGAAAGCAATGCTGCAGGCTTGCTCCTGGCCAAGCAATAGGTGGGGAAGGCGCCTGCTATAAAATCATAGCCCGCATGACTTCTCTAATAGGGTTTATGAAGTTCAGAGAGCTACTTCATGCTCCATACTTTATGAAATGAAAGCACTTTTAAGTCTTCTTCAAAGAAAACAAACTGGGACATCCCTGGGGCAAATTCTGGGTCATTTTTTAAACATATATATGTCAGCCCTATATGCCTCTCAGAATGTATGTCACAGGCATGTTTCAGTACATTCCTCCATCCCATTCCTCTTACAGCCTGCCACGGTTATCTTTGCTGACCAAGGCCTTTTTGAACTGTCTGTGATGATACCTTGGCATCTTCCCTATCTGGCACACCTAAAGTGGAAACTTTTTCAGTGTACAAACAGTTGCAGTGCCTTCCTGCACTGAGCCTTGAAAGAAAAAAAAAACCAACACTGAATTTCTTTTGTTGCCATTTACCCATCCAATTCTACATGAAGTTGCTTTGAGTCCCCTTTCATTTCCACTGACTAAAGAGACAGCTTTGTCATCAGCATGTTGTTTGGTCTTTCTGTTCACTTATCATCTTTCCAAACAGCAAGCAATGTGATTTGTAAGGGGGCATCTGAAGGAGATGAAGGCTCCTTGTAAAGCTCAGGAAAACAGTTGTGTATATATCTCAACAGAGCTGGAGACCTTTGTACATCTGCAAGAAGCAGGCAAGCAAAGCATTTAGGCCAGCATCACCAGCAAAGAGGACAGACAGCCCAATATGTTATGGTTGCTGATGAGTGGGAAGTGTTAAAAGCCGTGGAGGCAGTGGTCAGGATTGGGAATTTGAAAGGATACAAACCAAGGCTGTGGCAGGGAGCAGGCAGCAGGGGCAGGACAGGAGAGGAGACTAAATGTGGCTGGAGAATTTGGGGGGAAGCATCACACAGGCTTTTGTAAAGCCTGAGAAAGAAATCCAGCCAGAAGAGGCATGGGTTGCTTGGATGGCAATTTAGCTGGCAAGCAGAGGAAAATCCAGAACCAGAATAAATTAACAATGGAAAAACCAAAAAGTTCTGATGGTTTAAATTCCCTTCCTGACTCAGTTTTGTACAATTTTTCTCCTAAGGTTGTAGTATCACCTCTCCAAAGTGAAAATGGAAGAAATGCACGTAAGAAGGAGGTGGCAGTGAGCACGGGGCCCTCAAAATCTACTGAATCATGCCATTCATGTGTTGAAGCTTTGGTTTCAGTCATGAGAATGCTCCAGGTCTACCAAATTGTTGTGTGGCTTTTAGTCTGAAGCTGTTAGCCATCATTTTAGGCAGTAAGCAAAGAAATCCCTCTGAATAGTTTGTAGATTGTTATTGTAGCTGGGATTAGTGGTGAGTCCAGCTATATCATGGTTTCTTCCACTCCGGAAGCTCTCCTACAGACCATCTCCCTGCCCCATACAAAGCGGGGCCCAGGAGGCCTTGTGATGCCCTTCCCTGGATGCCTTTATTGCTGCCTATTGAACCGAAGACGTGTAAGAAAGACACAGACCATGCATTAGCCTCCTCCTTTCCCCAGCATTGGATAAAATCCAGCAGAAAAATACGAACTTTTACTTTCCACATGGCCCTTCCAGTTAATGTTTCTTTGGGGGTGGGAGAAAATCAGCCCACCATTATTATTTATTAACATGTACTTCATGCCAGATCTGAATTTCTGACCTACATTGTGCTTGAGCAAAATGTTCAATGAAGAAGAATTTTGCCTAGAGTAAGGACTTGAAGTTTAGGCCTATTAATTATTAATTGCTCTATTTATTTATTCAAAAGCCCTGGTGAAATGGGAATATTAGCTGGTTTCCTTCTTCATGGACTCATTCTCTTGCCTGGTCTCATCTGGCTTTGCAGATGTTCTTCCCAAAGAAACAAGTCAAAAAGTGTGTGCGTTTGTGGAGGGAGTGGGTCAGATTTTTTGCCAGGCAGGTCAGGGTACAGTCACATTTATTATTCTCACATGCTGCTTTGTAGAACAACAAGCTGGCAGATAGAATGAAATATTAGCTTCATTTCCTGCAGATCTGAATTTAAAAAAAAAAAAAAACAAGGATGGAAGAGACTGAATTTAGAACAACAAACACCAAAGCTACAGAGACTCTGCCAGTCAAAGAAAATCTTTCACTGTAGTGATTTAAGAATTTGGAAGATGCTGTAGAAGATCCTTTTCTATCAAGACTGTTCACTTGAAAGCCCATTTGGTTGTTCAAGGTTTGGAGGATGTATCTGTGCTGATCAGTGACACTCTTATCTTCCCAGCATATTCTGCCTCCATTGCGGTTTTAGTTTCTTGATAACCCAATAAAGCAGGACTCCATAATCTTCCCTTTTGTGCTTTCCTTCTCATCATCTGCAGCAGGCTGGTGTGTCCTACAACCAAGCCAAGGAGGCAAGGGTGGTGGGGAAAACCATCCCTGTTCTGTGCTGCAGAAAACAGCCATAGAGAAAGAGCCTCCCAGCTCAGGTGGGACTGGGAGCAAACACTGGGCGGACATCTCTGTGAGCCCAATGCTCCTGCAGAAAGAGCCCCCGCTGTGCCGCTTGCACGCTGAAGAGAAGAAACGGCTGCTTCTGAGCCAAGGCTTCAGGGGCGACTCCAAAGACACATCACAAAATAAAACAAAAAGACCCCATAGAAACAAAAACCTCTGGGTGCTTTCAAGGAAGGGGGGAAAAACCACAAACCTTGATAGAGCTGTTGTCAGACCTGCCAGGCACTCGGGTGTGATGGCTGGGCTGGTGTAGAGCTGTAAAGATGGAACACAGTAACATTTGCTAGTTTAGACCCTTGACATCTGCAGACATTTCCTAGGACACAAGAACGTTGTATTCTTGTACTGCTTAGTGTCACTTACAAATCCAGGAAGAGTAAAGAAGCCTTCTGGTGTCTCTGCTTAAGTGTAACTTGATTTTTTTTGAGGCAGACAACCCAGCTGCAGGTTGCTGGCCTTCTGACACTTATGAGGTTGCAGGCATCAATGTTAATAATCCTCATCTCTCTCCTCCAAATGGCTCCTGAAACATCATCCAGCATTTCAGCCAGGAGAAGCATGTTTTGGAGGGCTGGCAGCCTGCACACTACCCACCTGGGCAGGACCAGAAGCACTGTGTGTGGCGGTGGCAGGCCTTCTCCATGATGGGAGACACGAAGCATCAGAAATCTCTTCTTGTGGGGTGTCGTGGTTTAACCCCAGCCAGCAACTAAGCACCATACAGCCACTTGCTCACTGCCCCCCGGTGGGATGGGGGAGAGAATCGGAAGAGTAAAAGTGAGAAAACTCGTGGGTTGAGATAGGGACGGTTTAATAATTGCAATAAAATAAAGTAAAATAGTAATAGTAGTAGTACTACTACTACTACTACTACTACTACTACTACTATACAAAGCAAGTGATGCACAATGCAATTGCTTACAGTGGGGGACTGTGGAAAGACCAGTTACCAGCTAGCCAGCACCCTATCTGCTCAGGCACCACCTTTGCAGAGTCTTCTCAGGAAGGACTCAGAGTGTCTTACAAACCTTCACCCATTGCATTGGCCCCACCACTCTGCAGTGCTGAAGGTAAAAATAACCAGTGCTGACACAGACTGGAAACAAAAATGCAAAGAGAGAAAGAGGCTTAGTAAAGGTCAAAGTAACGACAAGCAGCAGCACATTCCACACCATCTCCTTAGAGTCTTCAAGGAAACCTAACTTCTTCCAGGCCCGAGTGGTGCATCTCCTCCCTGCTCATCCTGGCAGCCTCCCCACCTCTGCCCATGCAGCAAGCTCCCTGCCTCTCTGCTGAAGGTCCTTTCCCTCCCACCCACCTCCTCCCCACCCCTGCCCACCTGTACTTTCTCTCTACTTCTGCAATCTCAGTTTTTCTATTGTTCACTGTGATTTCTCCCTCCACTCAGAGATCCCCATCAGACCCAGAATGCAGTTACCTGCACGAGGAAGCGGGCACTCGCCCAGCCACAGAGCATGCAGGCTGTAATAAACTGCAAACAGATAAATACAAGAGGTATCATCCATCAGAGCAGACAAGCCCCTAATGTCTGATGCAGGTCTGTGCTTCTATGCTTTAACCCAAAGGCAGATGGTTAAAACATGTGAACATTGGATACGGCAGTTCCAGTTCAGACCTATTCTCATTTCTGAGAACAGCAGCACTCTCTGTAAGTGTTTGCCTGAACAATTTCCAGCCCATCATTTCTTTTCAGATTGTTTTGCTTCCATACATCACTGTTCCTGACTGTGGATGTGTAACTGGTCAGTAGGCATTTTTTCCTCTCGCTGATTGTATGCTTGAAATATTTAAACTGGAGAATAATGACTAGCAGAAGGTGAATATTGAATCTCATGACTCCAGTATCAACTTCCAGGCAAGTAATAACTCATGCTAGATATAGTGGATCTCCAAGAGTTTCTAAATATTTTCACTATGTTATGCTCAAAGATAGAAATGCTTGGCTTTGGGGGTTTTGGTGGGGTTTTTAATTTTTTTTTTTTTCTGAGGAGTCCACGTTTCCTTCAGTACGTTTTGGGTGGAAAGCAGGGGTTTGGAGTTTTCTTCACCACCACTACTGTACGGGGCTGGTTGGACCTTCTACAAACTACATCTAGAAAATTTCCACATGAAAGTAAATTTCTTCCACAGGATTTTTAAAGAAATTTATGAGCTGTTCTCTGTGTGCGTGCAGGCATTGCATGTGTGTGTGTGTGTGTGTGAACGTGCAGGGAAGAGGCCAGTGGGCTGTAGGAGCCATGGCCCATGTATACATGCAGCAGTCCGTGTGCAGTATAACCATGTAGGAAAGCAGATGTGATGGGGGCAGGGGAGCTGAGTTTGCTACACCTCAAATGTCATTTTTCAGCAGGCAGGGTTTTTCAGGACTCAGTGTAGGCTACAGGGAGGGGGGAGACAGGGAGAGGGGTGGTCTGCCTCTGGGGACATCAGCAGCCCATGGGAAGCTGGGCCCTGCCAGGGGGCAGGGGGAAGGAAGCTCCTGGAGCGGAATTGGCTTTCCTCCCATATGGCATTAGCTGCCAGCTCTGCTTCAGCAGCTTTGCCTCTAAGGAGAGGCCACAGAGTTTCCCATAGCAACATTTTTTAATAACAGGCAAAAAGAGCATCAGCTGCCCCTGAAGACACCAACAGAAGGTCAAGCTGCAGGAAGCGTCTTCACGGTTCACCCACCTCGCCTGTAACTTCTGCTCTCACAACAACCCACAGTCCAGCTCTGTCTCTTGTCCCGATTCCCATCTCATTCCCTTACACTGCAGGCTGTCAGTGCCACTGTGGGGGGAACGAGCCTGGCTCCGCCAAGGGAGAAGAGCCTCTCGCAGCACTCTTCTGCAGCCCCAGCAGGTGAGGGGGAGCAGTCCTGCAGCACGAGCATTGCTGCCCACACCTCTTCTACTGTTGGGTGCCTGAGGAGGATGTGGAGGAACTGTGCACCTTCCCCCAGGGCAGGGTGCAAGCGTCAAAGCACCGAGCAGTGCAACAACTGCCTTCACACCTCCTCCACCCCCTACACCTCTTGTACATCCCCCATTTCTTCCACTGCGGATGTTCACTCTTCTTTCAAAGGGAAACAAGGGCTGAGCTCAGTGCTGAGATGTCCAGCACTACCCTTCCAGCCAAGCGCTTGCATTCAGGGGTTTGCTCACCCTCTTTTTGGGGATGCCACCACTGTCTGGCTTTGTTGAGTTACTGCTGCATGGCCCTCAGAGACCAGGAAAGAAGACACCAGGCTATCGATGCCCATGGGGCAAATGCCCTGTTCCCCCTAGCCTGTCTCCTACAGCTGTTCCTACAGGCAACAGAGGCAAGCTGCTGCATTAAGGGTCAGAATAGTGTGTTAGATCTGGATGGTACCGTGGGGAAAATTAGCAGAGTAATTGTAACTGCTTGGGGTGAAACAGAGCAAAATATAAACCTCTTTTTGTTCTTCCCTTCTCCTCACAGATGTACTTTGCATTTTTAATAAAGACCAACTTATTTTTTAATTGTCTTCTATTTGTTTACTAAGCCTAAAACTGTACAGAAAAAAAAAAATGTGTCACCCAGACAAGACTACCGAGTGCTGCCAGCAGTATTTATAGCCCCACCACCCTTTGCTGAGATGTTGCTTTGCAACAGTGCTGGCCCTGAAGAAGCTGTTACCTTGCCCAGCAGTTATGGAGGCAAGCTTTAGTGTCTGCCCAGAGTTGCTGGCACTTGCAGAGGGAGGACAACTGGCATCCCTGAAGAAGGATGCTTGCCCCAAACCCCATCTATCACCCACACACACGTGTCCTCTTCTTTTCCCCAGGGAGACATTGTGCACGCACTGAAGGTGCTGGAGTGGATGCAAGAGCAGATGGAAGAGAGGGAGCATCAAGCAGAGAGTTGTTAGATGCAAAGAAGCATCTTGTGGTGGCTATTAAGTGCTGGTAGATGAATATATAATCACAAGCTTGTCAGGGCTTGATTTATTTTGGTTATCTTGCCTGATGCTAAAAACATATACATCTGTTTCTGAAATCGCCACATGGTAAAATGCCACTGCCCTTGCCCCGATCATATGGGAAAACTGATTGACTTCAAAAAAGGAACTCGAGGCGGGGCAGAGACCGCATCTCGCAAACTCCCTCCCCTCTGAGCTGCTGTGGGAGGCAAGGGACCCCAGGGCACTGGTGAGCAGTCCCTAAGCACACGGCCGATGAGACTGCTAGCGTGGGTTGGAGTGTATGTTCTTTCCAAAGTCCTAGCTGTCCTGGAGCCTCCTCTGCATTTAGCTCCTGACAGTAGGGCAGTCAGGGGCTGCAGGGCTGCCTGGGACCCCTGAGGTTTAGAGGACTAACATCCATTATATTTTACATGTTGGATGAGAATGGGAAAACCTCCGTCTAGCTTCTCCAGAGGAACCCTACCACATCAGCATACAGTCTCCCTTTGTCAGGGAGTGAAAATGAAACAGCCCTAGTAGGTCCCTTCTGGGCCATTTCCCTGAGAAAAGCTGGGGGGAGATTATCTCTTCCAGCTCATTTTTTCTGATGCTTTTTCAATCTTACTTGAAATTTGGCTTCCCACCTTATCCCTCTGATACTGTCTCACAACCACACATCCAGCATCCATATGTTCCTTCCTAAATCTTCCCTGTACTTCCCTGCTTTAGTGCTGCCATTTCCAGATGGAGGTTCCCCTTCAATTCAGCTAGATGCTCTCCCTCCTCCCCTGCTGTCCGTCAGCTGACGGATGCTGTACCGCTGCTCAGCCATAGCTTACACAAGCGTTGTAACCTGGCCTCTCTTCATCTCACCTCATATGTCCATCTCTGAAATGCTTTGGCAGCTGCTCTCTAGACTCAATCCAGGTTGCCAGCATCCTTCTGGCACCACATGTCTTGGTATTGAAGGCAGCAGCCCTCCTTCTCCCTTCCCTCACATCTGTGTGGCCTCTGCCCAGAGTATTTAACCTGGGCAAGTCTGAGGAGGAGGCTCTGAAGGAGGCTCCTCTTGCTGGGAGTGAGGCAATGGGACTGCTGTTGGTTGCTGGATTGATATGACACGTAACCGATAAACCCAGTGATGGAAGAGATTATGAGCAAAGGGGGTTAGCTGGGAAAGAAATCCTCTGTGGACCAGAGGCTGCTCTGTTTGCTTGGGTGTGATCCGTGTAATACCGTGAGATCCTGCAGATATATAACTCCTTTGCCACCGTCTAACTCTCACAACACACACAGACAGTTGCTGCTTTGGGCAGAAGGAGCTCAGAGCCCAGAGCTTGAGGAAGGTGTGTGTTGCTCCCCATGGAGCACCACCGCTTAATTACCTCTGTTAAAATGACTCGAACCCTGTGGCTTATAGAGTCAAGAGGCTCCTAAGGATGCTGTGATGAAGATGTGGTCAGGGAAATACTAAGATAGCAGCAAGGAGACACGGCACATTCCCGCCTGGAAAGGAGAGAAGAAAACAAAGAAACAGAGCTCCCGGAGGCAGCTGAGATGCAGAGGAGAGGCCATCGGCTGTGGGCACAGACACACACCCCCTGCAGACACAGTCTGTCTCCCATCCAAGGGCACAGCATCTTCCCTCTTGTCAACCCTGCAGGAACAAGGTGGGAGGTGCTGACAGCCTGTCACACCTCTCCACCGCCGGCACCAACGCCGCACTTCGCTGCCAGATGCTACCGGGCACAGAGCCGGTCACATCTCACTGGCGCAGTGGAGGGAGGTGGAATTGGTGCTTTGATGAGTTGCCTCCAAGCACAGCGAGGCGGTGAGGAGCGAAGGACCATGCCGACAGCGCTCCTCCCACAGCACCCCCTCACAGCGGGCTGCCCAATGGGGGAGTTTCATTTTTTGGTTGAATCAAGGCCTGAAAGTTTCAAAGCAACCCAGGAACGTGGCCATGTCTCATGCAGCACTTTTAATGGTAGCTGTGTGGATAAACCCCTGGACTGCTTTGAATATCACAAGAAAGATCTGGAAAAGTGAGTCATCAAAGGGCTCATTGTATTTCCCACAAGAATTAATTGTCCACTAAGAATTCCAGATCAAGAAACCACATTTTGCTTCTACTTCTCATGTCAGCCGCGTGTGAGATCTAACTCATACTCTGCTCTCAACCTCTGTCGGGTATTGTTAGTCGGCCTCTGTGATGTGCTCCAGCTGCAGAGGATGAAATAATGCCGGTGTATCGCTTACTTTCCCTTTGGGATGCCGAGGCTTTGTTCTGGCAGCCTTGCCCCTCTGGTGAGCAGTCCTGCTGAAGTCAGTCCGACCGCCCGACTGTGGCAGCGATGCTCTTGCCGCTCAGCCCAGCTCAGCAAATGACTCTGAGCTTCTTCAGGCTGAAAACTGCTCAGGAGGGGGTAAAGTACATTGCTGGTACTGCTGCAGGTATTTTTATGAGTTGCTTCCTGCTAGAGCCCCATCCTCCTCTATCAGTCTCCAGGCCACTGGCAGTAACAAATGCCTCCTCTTTCTTCCACCTTCTGCAAGAGTTTCACTCAGTACAAGCAGGGAAAAACTGCCTCTAAATCCCTTTACTGTTCATGAAAGCGGATCACATCAAATATAACCTTCCCCTCCATTCCTGAGAAGGAAATGGTAGAACCCTACAGACTGGCTCCTCCTTACAGTTCTTTAGGAGGAGAATCCTCAAAGAAAGGACCTCAAAGAAAGGATCATTTTTCAGTGCTTTCCACACAGTGTTTCGTGCTTTTCCATCAGTCCTGATCTGTCGCCCCTAAATATCTTCAGTTGCTAGGGCGGAGAGCTGCATAGAGAATTTAGGTGCTGCCTTGGCTTAGTGTTCCTTTGTTTCCTTTCAAGGGTCCCACAGGAGCAGACCATGGACTTCCATGTGCCTGCGGACCACATGCAGAAAGCTAAGCCATTCTTGAGCATAACAAATGCTAGTTTGGGTCATATATTAGCAAGCTTCTTCACACAGCATATCCAAGCCTTTGTTTCTCAAAGAACAGGGAACTGTAAAGGCCAAAATTTATGTCCATTTTAATCCCATCATAATTCCAGAAGGTGACTGTGAAGCAGAAAAGAATGGCTCTCTTTCCATTATAGAAAGCTGAATAATTCAGACACCTTCTTTAGGCCTCCTCCTCTGTTCCCGAGATAATAATCATCCCACATTTTAGTGCTGCGACAAAACCAGCCACCCAGGACTTCATCGTATTCACTAGGCTTCGTACTAACAGGAGGAGAAAGCACAGATCCTCTGCTGTCGTAGTGGAAAGAGAATTTAATTTAATTGCTGGAACATGAGGCTTGTGATGTAGTTGCGCATTGCTGGCTCCCTTGGAGGATGAGCAGCGGTGGGTACCCACATGTACGGATATCTGCTCACATGTGCCTCATTAGGGAGGATGTTTATGCAGCCCAAGACTGGGGACTCAGCTGAAATGGGAAAAAATCTTGCTGCAGATTTCCTCTGTGATTTTGGCCACATCACTTTGTGACTCATTCCTCCATGGGCAAAGAGAGCAGTAAAAGCACTGCCTGCCTGCAGCTGGCGGCTACAAGAAGCAGCATATGCAATGAGTGTCAAGGACTCAACCACCATGGTGACAGGGAGTGCTGAAGAGTTATTCCTCACCTGGCCTAACTTGTCCCCAAACCTCCAAGCAGCATTGCTGCCCTCCTCCGGGATGCACCAGCGGTGCTGAGGGCCTCGCCAATCCCTGCCTGAATGGCGTGGACGCCCGCACGGCGTGGATTGGGCTAGGCAGGCTCTGATGCGGCTGCCCTTGCTCCTGCATCAGGCTTTAAACCTGCAGAGCCGGAGGTGAACACGGCAGGCTCCAGCTCTCTATCTCCCTGAAATGGGAAGCCTTGTTCTGAGAAGCACGGATGAATTTAGCTGAAGAGATGAAAGTTTAGGGGCCATCAAATTATATGTGATCAGAAGCAGGTCAAATTTGTAATGGGCGTACAGACTACAGTCCTTACCCAATAATTTAAAAACAGGTGATGCCTCCAAGATAAAGTAAATATGAGGAACAAATGATGAACAAGGGAAAAGTGGCAATTTAAGAAAAGAGCACACCTTCCCTAGATATTACAAAAGTTACCATAGCTTTACAGTAACTAAACAATATTTGTTCCTTTAAAAATATCCTGACTGAGGGGAGCTCTACAGGCAGTTTTGGTAATACGCATATAGGGAGTCTGCGAGTACCTGTGCAAATGCATAAAAAAGGGAAGACAAGGCTCTAAAGGGAGCTGGA
The DNA here is from genome assembly GCA_020745775.1 of Theristicus caerulescens. Lineage (NCBI taxonomy): Eukaryota > Metazoa > Chordata > Aves > Pelecaniformes > Threskiornithidae > Theristicus > Theristicus caerulescens. Next base: position 26,397,491 of record CM036564.1, read on the forward strand.
AGAAGCAGTGGAAAATCTATGACTCAACATTATTGAGACAGATAATGTGGATAAAAATGTTCTGAGAACAAAAGAAATCCTAAAATTGTTATAGATCTTTTATCAGATGAAGATAATGATGTATCTAATATTCCTGCAGAAGAAAACCCAGCAGTATCCAATAAATATTTATATCTTCTATATTCTGAAAGAAACTAGATGGTATATCAGTATCCCATGAGATTAATGCATTATTCTACTCTATTCTACATTAACAACAAAAGTTGTTGAATATCCTTTGCTAGAGATAAATATTTCTAAATCAGGACATCTAGATAATGCTCAAAAGGTTTCTAAAAGCTCTCTGAAGACCCCTCTAGATAGTTAGTGTCAATTTTTAATAAAATCAGGGAAAACTGAGAATTGCCTGCAAACTGTATGGAAGGTGTCTTTCTCTTAGCCCTTTTAAAGTATAAATGGCACAGCAAGGGGAGAGGGAGGGGGAGAGGGAGAGGGAGGCTGTCCCCAACCCCTTCCCCTAGGCCACTAGTCCAGCTCTGGGGAGAGGGATGCGAGGAGGAGGCAGAGGTGCACGGGGCTGGGTTATTATTGCACAGAGCAGGGTACAGAAGAGAGATTACAGATACCATGATGTTGTCTTTGTGTCTGAAGTCACTTGGAGGAGGGAGAATTGCAAATGCGCTTTTGTCCTGGAACAGTGCCCACAACTAAACAGGCTAAATTATACCTGATCACTGGGGCTGATACTTCTTGCATTGCAAACTCACTAACTGATAGACCTCAAAGCTTTTTCACCAACCAGGAATGGCATACATGATGTCTACTACCTCAAGAGGTTTCATAGAAGTGTATTCCTAACCTGCTGCCCTCACATACTCCAGCAGCGATCCAGAAGGGAACCTAAATTCAGTGCCTGCAAACTTCTCAGCTCCCACTGCCTGGTAGGCTGGTAAATAATGAAGTTGGCATATTTACACAGGTAAATTTTGGTTACACTGACAGAGAAAAGACTGCACTCTGGAAAACAATATTTTTGATCAGCACGATGGGAGCATGAACGCACACAGTGCAACAATGATGGGCTGCCAGAGCGCTGCTAGGACCAGAGGGAAAGTGTGGCCTTTAATGCACAGGCACGGTCCTGCCCAGCAGGTGCCCTCGCTGGGTAATCCTGCATGTGTCTGTGCAAGATACTGCCAAGGCCTGCAATTATTGGGAAACATGGGCAGCTGAAAAGCCAGCAATTCTTCTGCCAGAGTAGCTCTTCAAAAAAGCTCTCCTTGTTTCAAGATGTTCCTGATGTGAATTTGAAGAAGGCAGATCTTTTTAAGCATTGCATGATCTGAGCCAGCAGGAGAATCAGTCTGTGTCCTGGGAAGGACATGGACATGGTGACAAGTTGAGTTTTTGCTCTCTATTACCAAGGAAAGCCTAAGCAGTCCACATCAATGTGCACAGTCTCTGCTGGCTGGAGAGCAGCCCATGCACAAAGACCTCTGGGGACTGCCAGAAATTTTGTGTCACATCTTCTTTCAGTATTAAGACTTCCTCTGGTTATTGAGACTGGCTGCTTCTCAAGCCACTCGGGGGTCTTTACCCTTCTGCGTGACCGTTTTCTTCTCCCAGCCACCCTTCTCACAGGTATCTGACCTTGCACATTCCCTCATAAACCAGAATGTCTGTACCTGGACCCGCTGGTTAAACCAAAGATAAATACAGGTAAATAGCTTATCCTCGGTTTCACTGCCTAACCTGAAACTCCAAACAGGTGAGATTAACCCTTGCCTGCCCCTACCCCACTGTCTGGGTTGAATCCATAGTGACCATCCCCTCTCCTTGCTCAAAGTTTCTTAGGTAGCATATGTCCACAGAAGAGGCAGAGGTTGTGCACTCAGACATGAGAAAGAAAACGGTCCTCTCCTCATTTTTCTCATTTAGGTTCCCTTCTGGATTGCTGCTGCAGTACGGGAGAGCAGCAGGTCAGGAATACACCTCTATGAAACCTCTTGAGGTAGTAGACATCATGTTGACCATTCCTGGTTGGTGAAAATGCCAGGAGTAGCTGTTGCTAATGGAGGAAGACCTGGACACTTGAAAAGGCTGCACATAGAGATATGCTAATGCACTTGCACAGAAAAGAGAAAACCTCAACTTTCCTAAGCACTGGGAGGGGTGCAAGGAAATCATCTGTGTGTGTGTGTGTGTGTGTGCGCGCGCGTGTGGCACTGCCTGAGAAGATGCATTGCTCTCTTTCATGTATGTGAGCACTTCCTATTTCTTTTGATACTTGCTCTTGTCAAGCTTACAATATAGTTTTTTTCCTTTTGAATGCAGTTTCCTTGCTCCCTCCTGGGTACGAGGGCTGACTTATCTACCAGTTCCATCAGCTTCTCCAGGTGGAGAGATAAACACAGGCCTAGGGAAAAAGCTTTGTCAGCTTTTGATGGAAAGATTAAATGCAAGCAGTTACTGTACCTCAGGCAGTGCCGGTGTCCAACACGTGAATCTCAGTAAACAACACAAATCCCTCCATTTCAGAGGCTCCAGTAGAGTGAGAAATGTGTCCCACTTAACCGTGGCAATCGGTCTGACCCCTGGGGAGCTGAAGATCAGTCAGCCACAATGCTCCATATTCTCTTGCCATAAGTATTGTTTGCACGGTCTTTCCTCTCTCAGCAGTCACTCAGAAAGTTGCCCTTTCTGGGACTACAAAGGAACAGCCAGTTGGTCCAAGCTATCTCACCGTGTGGCTGCGATGGGAGAGAGTAGTATAAAGTCAGAGAGGACCAAGGCATTGCAAAGAGCAGGTTCAGCTTCTCCAACCAGTGACAGGTGAAAACAAGTTCAAATAGGATAAATGAAAAAGCATCTTAACAGGAAATCTCCCTCCATCCTGGAAAAGGGCTGGTGAGATTTGCCCTGGGACCTGTGAAGCGATAGCACCAGTCACAACTACAGACCTGCCAGCTCTGCCATTGGCCGAATCCTTCTGCTTTTCACTGCACAGGCTCTTACACGGTACTGTGGATCTGCATTTGGGCGATTACAGCATGTCTTGCATACCACAGCTGGCAGCAGAAACGCAGAAGTTCAGCACCCTGGCTCTGGTTTACTCTGCAGGTCCCGGGTGAGCCCTCAGTCAGCAATGCCTACCCCACACCAACAAATTTACTACAGCAGCTGAGGCTGTACCTTCCGCTGCCACCCAGTCTGGTGCTTCTAACTGCACAGTGGCAAGATGCTTGACCCTTTTGCAGTTTCCCCGTCACCCATCACCCCTGCAAAATCATCCAGGCTTGAACTATACACACTATACTCTGTTGATGGTGCATGTGAAGGCAACCAGCAAGCAGGCTAACACATGCCTGTGTCCTCGGATTTGGTGATGATGTTTTCCAGGGTAAGTGTGTCACTGGGGAGCTGAAAGGACATGAGGAAAAGAAAAACTGAAACAAACCTCCCACAAAATGTTGCTCAGAGCTGGAATGTCCAGGGCTTTTGCAGTATTCGCTGACTCTGCTTTGAGAGGGACTGCGGCTGCTTTGAGGCTACAGAGGTCAGCTTGCTGCTGAGAAAGTGAGAGGAAAGATATCATCCTTCAGTACCAGTGGCTGTGAAATTGTGCTTTAAAGACACACACTTACAAAATGGGATGTGTTATGCCACTGCAAGTACCCAGGAAGCCTGTAAATGCATAAACAGTAATGAAAGAGGAATACTTTATTTTCATATCTACTCCAAATCCACCAGTTTTTGACCCTGTCGTGGTTTAACCCCAGCTAGCAACTAAGCACCACGCAGCCACTCGCTCACTCCCCCCACGGTGGGATGGGGGAGAGAATCGGAAGGGTAAAAGGGAGAAAACTCGTGGGTTGAGATAAGAACAGTTTAATAATTGAAGTAAAATAAAATAGAACAGTTAAATAGGTAAAGCAAAAGCTGCACATGCAAACAAGGCAAAACAAGGAATTAATTCACTACTTCCCATTGGCAGGCGGGTGTTCGGCCATCCCCAGGAAAGCAGGGCTCCATCACGCCTAACGGTTACATGGGGAGACAAACGCCATCACGCCAGATGTCCCCCCCTTCCTTCTTCTTCCCCCAGCTTATATACTGAGCATGACGTCACACGGTATGGAATAGCCCTTTGGCCAGTCTGGGTCAGCGCCCCTGGCTGTGCCCCCTCCCAGCCCCCGTGCACCGGGCAGAGCATGGGAAGCTGAAAAGTCCTTGACCAATGTAAGCGCTACTTAGCGACTATTTAGCGGTACTTAGCATCGCCATTGTTCTCGTCCTAAACCCAAAACACAGCCCCATACCGGCTACCAAGAAGAAAATTAACTCTATCCCAGCTGAAACCAGGACAGACCCAAACTGGTATAAACGATAGCATGGGGGTAGCATCAGAGTGCAGCCTGCCAACATATCTTGAGTATTCATTTGATTCAGTCCTTCTAGGTGGCTCAGAGACGCACAGAAACATGCGCTCTCTGGACCTCAAGAAACAGCTTTGCCAAGAACCCAGCAAGCCACGGTGAAGTAGCTTCAGGCTTCAGCCGAAGATCTCCCATGCCCCTTGCTGGAGAAATAGTGCAATAACAGAGCTCCAGACAGCACAAACTGTGAAAACAGTAAAGCAGAGAAACACAGATGGCAAAGAAAAGCCAAGTACATCACGGATCTGTATTCCCATGGATAAAAGGCTTGCCCAAAACTCATTTCCAGTAGTAAAAATTAACAAATAAAACCATGCAACTTAAAACATAAAATAGTTCAGGCCTGCCATATTTTGGCACTGTATGTCTGATGAAATACGGTGCATATCCTCTCCTGTTTTTAAAACCAGAAGGAGCACTGCAGAGCCTGTGTTACACGGGCAATCATATTAGATGCTCTTAAGGAAGATGGCATAGAAATGTCCGTGTTGTAGTATAAAGGTATCAAAATTAGCTCCAAAATAACTACCTGGTGCCCTGATAGCTGTTTAGCTGTCAGGTATCTTATTAGCCCACGCTGGGGTCAGCATTGCCACAGGCTGTTTCCATTGCTTGAGTTAGCAAGCTCCAGGCCAGCTCTGCAGCCTCCACTTGGCACCGTGTGTAGTGCTGTGACTGCAGCATGGAGATTCCCAAACTTTCCAAGCAGCTCTTGCACAGAGCTAATTAATGGCAGAAGAAAGGTAGAGAACTTGAAAAGAGAAGATATTTTGATTTGCTGCGGTTACGTGGAAAAAGTTAATGCTACATTAACAGGAGCCCAGCTGCTCACGTGGGCAGTTGCAGCTCTGCAACTGCCATCCAGAAGGCTTTGCCGCTGCTTGAGGGATCAGCCGCACAGGGTTCAGCATTACATTGCGATGTGATACTTGTATTTCCACACCCCGCCCTCTCCTGTCAGTGCTTTTCTTTCCCCTCTCCTCCGCTCTACATTGTTCTCTCTCTGGTACGGCCTGTCCCAGTCCCAAAATACCTTCCTGACAATTCCCTCTCGCTCTGGCTTGGTTTCCATGCTCAGGGAGGTATCTTCCTTGGAAATGAGCTTGAGTAGGAAAAATAGGGAAAATCCCATATTTAGAGGCACAACTTTGTTCACAAATCAATTTGCACCTGCTGATTCACCAAAGGTAGGAGAAACAACGCCATCCTTGGTGGGAGGAATACTACGCTTTACTTGCTGGCTTCAGGTGAAGGAGGAGCTTTGGGGAAAGCCTTGCAAGATCCCGCACTAAACCTGCCATTCTGCCTGCAGAGTCTTCAGGGTTAAAGGGGTTAAATGGGTTAAAATATTTTTTTTAAATTATTTGGCAAACATGATCGTTCCTGTTTGTTACTTAATGTGTTCCTAATGGAGCATAAAGTGAGTGGACTCATCTTTTAACATTTCATTTCCTCCTTTATGCTTTGACTATTGGTAGTGATGGCAACCAAGTGGCCCAGAGGGAATCACTAATGAAATTTCTGTAGGAGCCCAAAACAAAATTGTTTTTAATCTAGGTCCTGCATAAACCAATGGTTAATTTTCTGACAGCCTTTGTTTTAATTCTTAATTTTTCAAAGTTAAAAGCAGCAGCAGCCACACATTTCTGACAACTGCAAAGGCGAAAAAAGATTTTTTCTCTCAAAAGAAATTTCTATATTCTATGAGAAATTAACAAATTTTCTAGTTTTATCAAATAATAAGAAACTTAAATAATGAAATAAGTAATAAAAACTTGTCTCTGGAATAAGTACGTCAAGTAGGAAATTGGAAAGGAGAAAATGTTTTAAAATGGCACCCAAAACCAGCTAGATGCAAAGAAAATAAACAAAAAGGAAATGCTTACAAACTGCCAGAGATGTCTCCTGCCTAAGTTGTTTTAAATCAGTATGTGTTGACCATGAGAGAGGGACACTTCCAGGGATGGGGCATCCACAAGTTCTTTGGGCAACCTGTTCCAGTGTCTCATCACCCTCATAGTAAAGAATTTTTTCCTTATATATAATCTAAATCTACCCGCTTTGAGTTTAAAACTGTTACCCCTTGCCCTATCACTACAGGCCCTGGTCAAAAGTCTCTCTCCATCCTTCCAAGCCCCCTTTAAGTATTGAAAGGCCGCAATAAGGTCTCTGGATCAACAGACACAGAGCAATGGAAGATACAAGATGATTACAGCTGCTTTTTGTAAAATAACCCCCAACCCAGGCCGGTTGTTGCTGCTCACATTTCAGCACTGCTGAGCCCCCCGCCGCCGTCCGTCCCTGGCACAACGGAGCGGGCTGCGGGTGCCCGACTGTGCGCGGCCCCAGCGGCACCTCCGAGCGCTGGTGGCTTTTGGGCACCGCTGCCCGGGAGGTCAACGCCTCGCCTCCTCCGCCCGCCGGCAGGAGCGTGTCCCCGCCCGGGGCTGCCGGCGGGGCAGGCTGCAAGCCCGGGGCCGCCCAGCAGAGGGAGGGTCCCGGGGCCCGGGGCAGCGCCCGGCGCCGCGGACGCGCGGGGGCGCAGCCCCAGCCTCCCCCGCGGCCGCCGCGGCTGGGGGGCAGGGGGGAGGCCGGCAGCAGCCCGCGGGCAGCTGAATGTGCGAGAGGAAAATCCCGCCGGTAAGGACAGTTAGGAAAATATCGAAAATAAGCAACATAGTCCTGGGGGTAAGGACTTGAAAGGGTCGGGGCTGGCTGCGGGAAGGCCGGGCCCCCCCGCACCCCTGCGAGCGCCGGGGACGGGAGAGGCGGCCGCCCCGTCTGGAGGGAGGGCGAGCCGCGGGCACTCGCGGTCCGGCCCCGGCGACAGCGTGGGTTCTGCTGGGGGGGGGCAGCCCGCACCCCCCGCCGGCAGAGCGGGAGGGAGCGAGGGGCTGGGACGGAGCATCCTCCCGGGCGGCCCGCGGCCGCGCCTCCGCGCCAGCGCCGTGGGGAATGAAACCGGCGGGCGGCTCGGGGTCTTTCCGCGGGCCCTGGCTCCGCAGCGGGGAGGGGCTGGATGTCTGGCCCGGGCGGGCAGTCTGCAGTTCGGCGGCCCTGGGGAGCCGCCGCGGCAAGCAGCGCAGCTCCACGAGAAGGGTGATCAGAACCTTTGGCACCGACCAGTTTGAAAAAGTAGTTTGAAGCCAGGAGAAGCTTATACCTGCAAGGGTTTGTGGGATGATTTGGGCATTTTCTCAATTCTTCTTTAAAGTACGAAAGACCCACACAAACAGGGGAAATTGCCTAAATGCCTATACTGGGGAAACAATGAAAGGGAACGTACATAATGTACTACCACATTCACAAAGTAAATTGGGAAAAAAAAAAAAATCAAAACTCCAGCTTATTTTTCCCTCCCACTTGAAGGGCTAGTTATAAAACCATGAAACAAACGATTTTCAGACAAGTCTGAATGAAATTGATAGTGGAAATTTAAAATAAAATAAAAACATTCTTAGTAGGAAATTCCACTAAATCTTCTCCATACTTTAAGGCATTTCTTTGCCCACATGTTCTTAGAGCTGATCAAAACATGAAAATCCACTTGGCTGAAAATTTTTTTAAAGTGTTGAATCTGTTTTAAAGGTATTTTTTGAAATATCCATGCAACTCTTACCCATGGAAACACTGTTTTCAGCTCAGTGGGATGTTTTTGATGGAGTTCTTCACCTTGAACAGGCTCTGTACTTTTAGAGTTCGTGCTTTTGATAAAGTAAGTACTTTGTTTTGCTTTAAAAACACCCTGCATCATAGTCATTGTTATTACTTGTATTAGTCATTATTATTACTTGTATTAATGGAAGATGTAGAGACTGTAAGATGACCCAGGTGCTACTCTAATGCAGAACACAAAAAGGTGGACACTGTCATTAGGCAGGAGTGCTGGTGGGCTGGAGAGTTCAGAAAAAAAAAGCCAGGCACTGAGCAGCCAGAACTAGCTTTGAAATCATGACATTTAAACTAATAATAAAAAGGTGGATACCTTTTATTTACTTCTAGCTTAGGAATCTTTAATTATTTTGTACATAAGCTCAGGCTTTCTGCAACCTCTTAGCCAGAGGACAAGAAAGCACTATTTTTAACATGAAAGCTGAGAAACCCATGTAATCAGAAGCTTTAAGGAAAATACCAAGTGTCATGAGAGTTGGCAACAGTGTTGTTCCCTACCACTGTTTTTCTTCAGATCCTGTTTTTAATGCAAAATTAAAGGCTGTTTTCCCCTTACATTCTTCAATACTATAGTTAAGTGCAATGTGTTGCCCTTTAAGTGAATGCTCTTTTTACAAGACAATTTGATTATCTTCAATTATGCTATTACCAACAGCTGAGATTAGTAAAAAAATCAAAGTTTGATAATTATATCCAATTTTCTTCTCATTACAGGCAATAAGGTCTGGACAGTCATTTTGCTTTTTGTTTATTATTAGCTTCCAGTCACAATCATTTTCAGACTCTGATGCATTAGAACAACATGAAATGGTTTGGACTGCAAAAAAAAGGCGACAAATTGCTTGCTACAAAAGTACTTTTTTTCTCTCGGACTTCAAAACCACACGGAAGTATTTATTTGATGTAGATTAATTTGGTTACTTTAAATAAAACTTTAATTCAGAGCTAAATTTGATCTACACGTCTCTAATTTGGAAGAGAATCCTGAGATTTATAGATCATGTTCTCATGATGTAGTGCCCGTAACATAATACGCTGGTGCAGCAGTGAATGGCGGAGGCTCCGCCTGTGAAAATCTGCTGGAGCTATTTGCTTTGGAGCTCTCTGCTCTCGTTACGCAGTTGAATTAACTTATTTTAATAAAATGGCCTGTTAAGGATAACATACAGCTAATAGATAACTGTAGCACAGACTGTCTGCAATGTACTGTGTTAGCATTTGTGGAAGTGCAACCCTCCGCCCCCCCAGTAAAATGAAATATTAATAAACGATGTGTGCAGGAGGCATTCAGTCTGGCTGTCTTAAAGTCAAACTGTAAGAGCTGCCTGACAAGGACCATCCTCTCACGATGAAGCAAGCAGCAAAGGGGGGTCCCCCAGCCTTCCCAAAAGCAGCAGGGAGTAGCTGCGACTCCCTGGTAAGAAGAGCGGGTAGAGGGTTCAGCAAAGGTTGATGTGGCACAAAACTACCACATGTACTGCAAGACGTGGGCTGGAGCGACAACAGCCGCTCGCAAATTGTGTCCCCTGCTCAGGAGCTCAGTCTCAAAGGTACTGTGGTAGATAAACAACTAGTAATGAACTGATAAATATTCTTGGGAGAGGATATGCAGCCAAGCAAATGACGCAGCAGCATCTGGAGCTCCCCCCCATGCCACAGACGATGCTGAGGATCTCAGGAGGGAGCTGAAAGCGTTCCCAGCTCTCTTCTCAGTGATGTGCTGGTCCCATGGGACAGCGGAGCAGAGGGTACTGGGGTCCTACTACTTGGGATGCAGTTGGAGGGAAGCACACGTCGGCTCAGTGGGCTGTCGAACAGCACCCAGCACCAAGCTGGACCTGCAGCCACGCACAGGGGCTGAGCCTGGGCAGTCGGCGGCCGAGCGGGTCAGGCAAGGCGCCGCTACACCAGCTGCATGGAAGCAGCCGTCTTCGGAGCAGCTGGGATACGCACTCAAATTTGGTGTATTCTGAACAGACAAAACCCACATAGCCGTATATAAGAGAAGAACTATTTTCTCTCCAGCTCAGAAGCCAATGCAAGAAGTTTGTACCAAGAAATCCCCCAGGGTAGGAATAAACTGCATATTATCAGCAGTACAGAAACCTGGTAACTTAGTACTGATGACATTTTCATCAATCCAGAATAGCATGATTTATATTAATGCACCCATTAACTAGATTAAGAACTGATTCCTTTTGGATCTCTAAATTGTTGGAGAATCCCCAGCAGAGACGGTGATGTGGTGGGACTTTCTAAGAAAGGGTATTTACATCTAACCTATTCAGTATTTCAATCAGTGTCCAGAAAGTTAAATATAAAGTTACTGCTGATAAAACTCACAGGTGACATCAAGATTAGCAAGCTGGGGAAGAGGAGGTATTACGCTATCTGATCTGAGAGTGCTTGATGTCAGAAGCATGGGCCCGTTCCCAGAAAGGGGTTTTGAGGGCAGTGCCATGCACGGCGATGCAGGCACAGGCCATTCCCACGGAGTGATGGAACATCCCCTGGGTAACAGCAGCTCTGGAAAGGGTAAAAGGACAAACAGTTCACGGGGAACTTGCAGTGTCATGACAGGACAAAATACTAGGGTGATCCTGACAGTGTAGCAGTAAGGAAGAAATGTGCGTATATATGTGTATTTTTGGTTAGGGGGACCTCACACTGCCAGGGGCAGTTCAGGCAACCATATTTTAAAAGGGATGTTGAAAAACTGAGCAGGATTCACAGGAAAACAATATAAGGACTGGCGAAAGGGTTGAGAGGTTTAAAGAAATCAATTTATTGACTTACTCAGAAAAAAATATTAACTAGACTACAGCATAGATATATCTTCCCAAGAAGAAAATATCAAGAATGTATCAAAGTACAAAGAAAAGCATAAAAAGAACCAGTGGCTAGAAGGTGGATGCAGCCAAATTCGTACAGAGAATTCAAGCTCATGCTCAGAATGAGGAGGGTAAGGACAAAGGGAAAGAGAAATTCTTTACCTCTTGATTTCTTCAGATCAGAACTCGGTGTCTTTCTTAAAGACAGCTTTATAGTTAAACACAAGTTATTTGGCTCAAGACAGGGTAGCTGCTTGTGATATACAGAAGTGCGCATTCCTATGGACTGCCAAAACATGTGACGGATGCCTAGAAACAAACCACCGAGTTTTGAAGTGCTTGTGAGCGGAAACATTCCTCACTCTCCAGTCTTTGGACCATTTCATATGGAAAAGCAGTTCTGATTATTCATTAAAAACACACCAGCGCAAATTCTTAAACCCCAGTGTTTGAAAAAGGCACTGTTTGTATGTGCCTCATCTAGTCCAAAAGATTTCAGGACTGGTCTTGGGCAGGTGATCTAATCCCTGGGTTTCTGGCTACGGTTTGAGTGCTCATTCCTGCTGCCATCCCCGCAGCCCGGGACACAGGCGCCGATCTGGGTAAAAGGCAATCCACATGCATGCACCAATACTACGATAACTAAGCAGCTTTCTTCTTTTTTCAGTGGATTATTTTTAACCCAGTTCAGCTCTCTGCTCCAGTTCATGGTCTGCAAACAGCCTTCTCAGCACGGCCGGGGCTGGGCAGCCATGGCAGCACTCACCCGCCACAGAGCAGGAAATCCTAAAGCCAGCACTGCCTCAGAGGCGCGGATGCCACGGCTGATCCAGTGGCTCATTGTTGCCATGGGAGAGGTCCGGCTTTCTCCTTTCCCCCGGACAGCACGGTCCCACCACCTCCTTTTGCTGGTGTTGGCAATTGACTGGCTAATTGTTTGCTGGGTTAGCCAGCCAGCTCAGAGAGGGCAGCGGTACCAGCCTAAGGGACCATGCCAGCTGGAGTGGCTCTACCTACCTGCTGCATCATGGCATCTTTATCATCAAACCATACCCTCAAATTGCCATATAGCTCTACAACGGTCCCTGGGAGGGCTCCCTGGCTCCATACACTGATCTAAACCCCAGGCAGGATCATCCCACCCTCCCCACTGTCCCTAACGCTGCCTTTTCCTCCTCTCTTGTTAGCACCAGAGCTGCTGTGGCCAGGGGGTGAGCAGGCTTGGGTTAGCTCTCAAGATGAGCTCAGCAGATGGTGGCACAACTGCCAGGGCCCAGAGAAGAAAGAAAAGGGGAGAAGGTCACACCCAGAAGTTTCTTGCTTTCCAGTTGAACTCAGCAATGTTTATCTGTCTCCTTGGGGGATCGTTCATCAGGCTTCATCCAGTGACATCCATAAAATTCATGGAGAGCACTGCATTGCTAAAGCATGCATAGTCTTCTACCGGTAACGGTGAAAGACTCGTATAGCACAATGAGGAAAAAGACGCAGCACTGCTGGGTAAAGGTCATTGCCACTTCTATTGTACAGCAGAAATAAACACAAGCTGCAGCTCTGCACAGTTACGTGCTCTTCAAAGGGCTCTTCCCCCGCGCCTCTTTTGGGGCCTGTCCCACCCTGCTACAGTGATTTGTAACTATGGGTTTCTGGCCGAGTTTCCTTCTCAGTCATGTAATTTCCTTTTTCTTTGTGGGACATTTTCAGATTTTCAAAGGGAAAAATCTGTATTCCGACTCACCATCCAACAATCTATCAGTGTGGAAGAGAAATGTCCTTAATTTTGCCGTGGCTTCTTACCAGTGTTTTTAACCGAAAAGCCAGTTAACAGACTTAACAGCCAGCTAACTTCAGACTGATTGAGACCATCAGCGCAATGGTCCTGCAGATTTGAATCTTTTCTGTGTGCAGGAAAGGTGTTGTCTGGGTAACGGCAGTAGGATTTTCCTTTCTGCTTGCAACTGAGCGGCCTTTCCTGGAGGAAGAGGCAGTCTGGCCCCAAGCAACTCGTTCCTCGAAGCCTGGGACGCAGACACCAGCCTCTTGGTCTTGACGTGGTTATGTAGGATTTTGACAATCTTAAAGGAGAGACTATTCGGTAATGTGACGGCTGCTGCGCACTTTGGCTTGCAGAAGAACCTGAACGCTTTTCTACCTTTCCTTGGGCACCCTGTTGAAGACAGCCAGGCATCCCCAGGGGCGGCAGCCCCCCGCCACCCCACCTCCAGCATGGGTCCTGACTTCCCCCCCACTTTGCAGTGTTGCGCCTGAGCCACCGGGTTTTTTTAGGGAATGATGTGCTCATTGCGTAAAATGCGTCCAGTCGCTTCTGCTGCGGGGGTCGGACACTGCAGCTGACCGAGGTACCTGGCAACTCCCAGCATCTTGAGCTCTGAAGACCATTTAAGCATAGTTGTTGACAAGCTGGATTCTGTTTTATCTGCTTTGGCACACATTATTTTTTATACCATTGGCTAAAAGCTCAGCATCAGTAGAAGAACCCTTTTGCCTCCCAGGAGACTATCCAGCATTTCATGGAGGAACAGATCTGACTCTTAATGCTGGAAAGTTGACACCTAATTACCTCATTCCTAACTGATGTTACCGTTTGTAAAGTTTTTTCTGAGAGCCTGGCAGACAGAAGGGAATTGCTGTGGGTGATGGAGTAGGGGCTGAATGCAAGGAAAAAGTGCTGAAGCACTCACTAAAAAAAATTAATCCTACATCTTCTTAATAAGTGAGGGGGCAGTTTGCTGAGGAAGGGGGAGCCTTTCCAAGCCCCAAAGGTAAGATTTTTGCAGAGAGAGTACAAGTTTGCACTGTATTCCTTCTGTAATTAGTTTCTAGACAGAAAAGACGCAAAATCTTCTTCATGGGGATTTTATTGCCTGGCTATTAAACGTATAGAGACAACAGGCACACATTAAGACAAGGCAACTCCCTCCCAATAAATTAGCATGCCTGTGTTTGGAAGGAGACATAATAGCTGTTATTTATATTGTACTTACATATTTAATTTTCTTTATAAATAAAAGCTTTATGCCTCCCTTTGAGCCTGCTCTTACAGCCTTAGACTACAACAGCTACAACAAAACTATTACTCCAAATTAGCATGGCATTCAGCGTGCATTTGTATCACTTCCATGATTTTTATTGGTTTTTTAATTATTATTCTTTCTCTCGGTTCATTCGTCAATCATATTTACAAGCCCATTGTCGTACTTGCTGCCAGTTTAGTGTTCTCACACATTTCAGCACACAGACAGAAACTGCAAACCAGGGCAGCTCTATAAGGATCTCCAATATTTCTGGGGAGTCTGAAGGTGCTGACAGCTTATGGTATGTCTTTCCCAGGCAAGTGCAAGTGCCTCAAAGTCCATCTATCTGCAATTACTGGAGGGGCTAAAATTACACAGCACGCTTACCCTCTGAGTAGGCGTCTTCTCCCCCGAGGTTAGAAGTGGGGAACAAAAAGCATGCCACAGCTGGAGATCTGATGAATGATACTCATCTGAACTTCCAAATAATCATCTGTGCCACACTGGCTGCCTTTGCAAAGCGAGCTTGTTTTGAACCCGAGTTCATTACCTTCCTCGTTGTTTTGCCAGACAAATTATCTTTTGCCGACTTAAGTGATCCATCAAGACTTGATCCCAAAGTCCTGCCACCCTCCAGACTCTCAGTGACGGCAGCGGAAGCGGCTCAAGGATGGCAGAAGTGGGCCTCTGTTTTGCTTGGGCTACATCCTTTTTTACTTTGTGCCCTCAGTGATTTTTCTCCGCTCCACACCATCCTTTTAGAGTAGGCACCTCAGGGTGGAGGATACTCAGAAAGCATTTTATTTCTTGGGGCTGCAGAAAAGGGTGTTTCTCGGGGCTGCAGAAAAAGGGAAGTAGTTCCAAGTATCCAAGCATGCACATTGTCACCACAGCCCTGTTTGCATACAAGCTCATTGTCAACCAAAGGAACTGGAAAATTATGGCTATTTATCCATCCCTCTCTTTACCCCCCACTGTGCCTCTTTTGGCAAAGCAGCTAAACAGTTTGCATTGTTTCAAATTTAATGCTTGCAGATGGTTTTATTTAGAATTTGTTTTATTGGTGAGACACGCTTCCTCTGTTTATTAAATTATGCCTACTTTTTGTCATCCGTCATGTTGCCTGTAATTTCTGCACGGAGCTCGAGGGTAGGGTTTGTTGTTGCTGCTGCTGCGGGGTGGGTTGCTTTTTTTGGGGGTAATTTGAAATACGACCGAGCTCTGCGCGCCGGGGAAACACCGCGTCTCCACATCCACTTCTGGCTCGCAGAAGGGCATGCGGCTCCCTCCAACCGGGCGGCAAGAGCCGCGCACCGGCGGGGTCCTGCCGCTGGGAGAGGGGCCCGCCCCGCCGCCGCTCAGACCCTTCCCCCGGCCGGCGGAGGAGCCCCGGGGCACGTCTCTGCGCCGGCCCCCGGGGGCGGGCGGCCCCGAGGGCGCGGGCGGGCGGCTCGGTCCCGCTCCGCGGGGCGCCGCGGCGGCTGCCGGGCGGCGGCAGGTGGTGGCCGCGGCAGCGCCGGGGGGGGAGCCCAGCGGCTCCGCCGGGCCGGGCCCCCTGGGCCGGCGGCTCCCCCCGCGCCCTGCCCGCGGGCCGCCCGGGCCGTTTTTGTCCTTAAGAGCCCCCCCGAGCCCCGGGCCGGCCGCGGGCGCAGATCGCCGCCGGCTCGGCGCGGAACTCGCAGGCTGCGGAGCAGGAGGTGGGAACCGGGGGCGGTTTGGGTTCGCTCGGCGTTTTCTGTTTTTTTCCCCCTGCTTTGTGCGGCTTTTTGGGTTTGTTTTTTATTTTTTTTTCCCCTCCTCGCCTTCCACCCCGGGTATTTGGAGGGAAGGCGGGAGCGCGGCGGCCCCGGGAGAGCCCTGGCGGGCCGGGCCGGGCCGGGCCGGGCGGGCCGGCGGCGCCTCCCCCCGGTTCGGGGGGGTCCCCGGGCTCGGCCCCCGAACGCCCCTCTCTTCCGTTCTCCATGTCATTTCCTGTGCTAATAAGATGGTGGTCACGGCCGGGAGGGAGGGAGCCGCCGCCGCCGCCTCCGCCGAGCCCGGCCCGGCCCCGGGACCCGTCCTCGCCTGGGACTAGCCGGCGGGGCCGGCGGGGAGGGAGGGCGCAGCCAGCTGGGCTCTCCCCCCCCTCCCCTCCCCTCCCCGGGCGGAGCGGGCCCCCCCGACGCCGAGGCGGGCCCCCCGCGCCCGCAGCGCCGAGGTGAGTCAGCCCCGCTGGTAGCCAAGGTGGCCACGAAAATGGCTGCGGAGCGCGGGGGCGGGGGGGGGAGAACCCGGCCCAGCCCGGGCGGGGGGGATCCGGCTGAGGGGTGCCCGCAGCGGGCGGGGCGGCGACCCGCGGGCACAGGTAGCGCTCCCCCCCCCCCCCCGCCGCGGCGTTCCCCTACGGGGCGGGCGGCGCTGGACCCGGCCCGGCCCGGCCCTGCCGCTCCCCGCCGCGCCGCTCCCGCCCTTCTCCTCCTCGTCCCCGTCCCCCCCCCCCCCGGCTCTCCCCGCTCCCTCCCTCCTTCCCTCCCCTCCCCGCGGCCGTTAGCGGGGCCGGCGAGTGACGCGGCCGGCGGCCAATCGGCGGCGGGGGCGGGCGGGCGCGCGCCACATTGGAACGCGGGGGCGGGGTGGCGCGGGGCGCTCCCCGGGGGCGGCGGGAGCCGGCGGGAGCCGGCGGGACGCGGGGCTGCGGCCGGGCGCTCGGTTCGGCGGGGGTGGGCGACTTCGCTGCGGGGTCGCCGCCGCCACGGGCTTCGCCGCGACCCGCTCCGCCGCTGCAGCGGCGGAGCGGGTCGCGGCGAAGCCCGTGGCGGCGGCGACCCCGCGGTAGCTGCACCCTGCTTGCAGGCATCGTGCCTGCAACGTCTCCCGGGGCCATTGCAGAGTGCAGCGGAAGGATTGCCCTCGCACCGTTTAGCCGGGATACTTTGTTGACTCGCGTGGCAAAACTTCACCAAATGCATATCTTTTGGCCTTTTTCCCTCTATTATTTTTTCTTTTAAGTTATTGAATCTTTGCGGCTTCTTTGCAAATGCTCCAAAAGAACATAATTTGTATATATATATTTCATTATAACCAAATTCCTTTATCCCTTGGCGTATTCCAAAGGGAAAAGGAAGATGCCTCCAGTGTCCCATTGCCGATCCCTGGAAAAAAAAAAAGAAAAAAAAGCTGGCCCGTGGGCAAAACTGTTGGCTCGATGTTGCTTCCTCTCTTTCCAGTGATTAATGCTTCTCCTTAACAGGAGGAGAACTGGCAGAACCAGCTTAAAAAAAAAAAATACCGACATGACCGTAAGAAAAGGTTGTTTTCCAGCACTGCAGGTGTGCATGGTGTTTTGTTGAGCAACGAAGGAGCCCCAGCCCCAAATATCCAGCAGCCCCCTGGATCCGGTCCTGCCGGCGAGGTTTGACTCCCAGTGAGACCGGCAGAGCGCGAGCATGCTGCTTGGGTTGGGCTTCGTGCGCCCTAAATTTCCGCTTTTGCGATCACCAAGATTATAAGCAATGAAAGTGGAAAGGGAAATGACTCTTTCAACTTTCTAATGTATTGTATATAAACCCCACAATAGACGCGCATCCCTGATGAGGATGGTGCGTTTTTGTTTTCAAGTGCAAGCTGCAATCGGAAACGAAAGTATGCAGATGATGCGTATTTCCTTCTTGCAAAGGGTGCTTCGGCCAAAGGTGCTTCTGCTCCAAAAATAATAGCTTAGCCCAGGGCTGAGTGACATAGGGCTCTTGAATCACATGCAGGTTGCGAAGAGTTCAAGCGTCAGGGCTGTTGGTGTGGCCGGTGGAAGGACTGTGTTAGGAAAGCAACGGCTGGTTAGCTGGAACCGCTCACTGGGGAGGATTTGAGGTAGCAGCGGGAGATGCTGAAGGTTGCCCTGGCTCTTGGCTGGATGCTGAGTTGACTGGTGTGGAGTAGCAGGACCAGGGGAAGCCGCTGTTCCCTCCTGCCTGGGGGTCATGTCAAAAGCTGCTGCTCCTTCTGGCTGTCCGTGGGGCGTGAGGGAGATCCTGTGCTCTCGGCTCGGTGCCGGCTTTGGTGCAGAGCTTGCTGGTTTTGGGAGAGCAGCCTGTTGTTCCTCTGGCATCTTTGTGGACCGTGCATGAAGCACAATGCTTTCTGGGCCAGTTTATGGGGGATTCTCTCATTGTGAGCCTTTCTAGTTGCTGGTAGCAATTACTTATGCTTTTTTGACAGGCTAAGGGGGAGGATTATTGTGAGGGTCATATCTGGTTTTAAATAATAAGGACAAAAGCAAGGACTTGTCTGAAATCTTATTTCTGACGTACTAAGGCAAGGTCAGTCTTACTGGGATGGGGTGGGGGCCCATTGTTTGCTCGTAGTGCTTGCTGGGAAGTAATGGACCTGCTCAAAATGGATAGGAGGGGGGTAAGGTTGTGTCCATGAACACTGCAAGAGGAGCCTGAAGCAGGAGGGCTTCTCCACTGCAGCAGGCTGGCGTTGCGATCGGGGGACCGCAAGCATTGCGGTGAGTGGAAGTTGCCGCCCTGAGTCAGGAATCAGAGTAAAGTATGTATATTGAACAGAAAAATGACAAGCCCAGGCATGAGAGGTCTTTGGTCTTTTTATAAAGAGTACCATGTACGCTTTATCCTTCTGTTTTGGTTGGGTTTTTTTTAATATTCTTTTTTCGTTTTGTAACTTCTGTCTCGTGCTGGTTAATTCACAAGCAAAGCTTGTGGTTTTTGGAGTGGTGTGTCCCCCGTCCCCCCCCCCCCCGTCCATTTCTGCAAGAGAAGCACATGCTTTTACCTATTTATTTGTTTTTAAAGTTGCTATTAGCAGGGCCTCTCTCTTGCTGTAAGTCCTATTACCCATTTCCAAAACTCTTAAAATACTGCCTTGACCATCACAAAAAGCCTAATATTCATGACATTTCAGAGTAGCATATTTAACATTGTTGTTGCCAATCCAGTGTTGTTGGCATGTGTGTGAAGATTTGCATGGAGAAGCTAAACATGGTCTGAAAGAGAAAATGCTTTGTTTTGTTTTGTTTGACAATCAAAGAATAATACCGTAGACTAACTGGGGGACCTCCAGAAGGAAGAAACAAGCTGCCAACGCTTGTTCTGAAGATATGAGGCTGGGTAGCTGTAAGAAGTGATGACTCTTGTTCCCACTGGCGTTGAGCGCAGGTGGCAACTTTTGATGCCTACTTTGTGTTGGGAATGCATAGCTGAGACCTATGAACAACCAGTTTTCCTAAGAAAGCCAAAACAGCAAACATTGCTTTTTTTCCTCAGTTTGGCTTGCAGCTTTTCGACATTTTAAGAAATCTGGAGTCAGTCGGATGTGCATCTGGGTAGGCTTCACGCGTCTTCTCTGACCTGGGCTCTCACCTGAGCACTGGTCCTTTGCATCCCAGGGCTGAGGGCTGCTTGAGGCCCAGGCAGTGCCTCAGTGACAGTGAAGGGGGGTCGGCACGTGCAACATCCGCTGGCATTGAGCAAGTAGCAGAATTCCTCTCAGCCTGCTGCTGAGCAGCCCTGCTGCGGGGTGCTAGCTTTCCTGCTCCATGTCTCACCCCTTGTCATGCTTGTGGCGTATTTCATCGCAGGCGCTTCTGTACAGCGCTCCTGCCTGAAGCTCTGTTGTACAGGGTGAGGTTTCTTGGACCAGAGCTCCTGTGCAGCTGCAGACAGTTTTAGTGCCTCCTCTTGCTCTGACCTCTCTACAGTAGTGGAGTAAAGAGGGCTTTAATTTCACAGGCTCTTCTGTTCTCCCTGTGACCTCTTCTTTGCTACTGAAGGTGTTTTTAAACAAAGCCTCTAGAGCAATGGTCCTTCTAAAGCTAAGTAGTGAAATGTTGCTTTTCAGGAATCCCTGCTAGTTAAACTTGCCCATGCAAGCAGATTCCAGGAGCAAGTCCAGCCTCCTAAAGAAAAAGCAGAAAGGACAAGGTGAGAGACAGGTTTGTGTCGCCATGCCTGGCATCTTCAGAAAGAAGGTGAGGGAAAAGTGCTTCAGAAAGGAAGGAAGTTTGCAGGTAAAAGAGGCCAAGCAAAGAGCGATGGAAAACACAGAGTAGTCCTGTGGCGTCTTTGGAAGGTGGGAGCAGCGAAGGTGGATGGAGAAGAAACCTGGCAAGGAGGGTAACACAAGCATCCCATGTTAGAGAAGTTTTTCTTTAAAATGCCCATCGTGTGGCAGGCACTACATTACTAATAGAAAAGACCGGAAGGATTGAGAGCGAGGAGAGAAAAAAGCAGAGGTGAAGGGTGTAAATTTTGACGTGGCATCTAGAATCACCTTTACAATGTGGGTTTTTAGAGGTCTAGTCACTGTCCTCACCATGTAGGCTTCGGACTTCCGCTAGGGTCAGTGAAGGTGGTGCTAGCACTGGCATTTTTCCTTTTTCCATCCCAAACTCTGCACATAATTGCAAGAACCTGTTTCTGCTGAGGGACAGTCAAGCAATTAAAAATATTGACACTTATAAAGCTTTGCTATTGTGCTTCCTGGTCATTGGTCTGTTTGTGAGAGCGGGGTAGCTTGCATCCTTGATAGCCGTTGTTCAAAGGCCTCCTCTCCCTGCAAGGCAGGGAGGCAGCGCTCTAGCATTGCAGACTCAGAACAGTTTCTCTGCAGTCAGAAGGTAAAGACATTATACATATAATTTAAGGTTTAAGCTGCAGAAACTGGCAGCCTCCAGAGAGAGATCAGTAATGCGTACTGCAGAAGACCGTTTCAGTGCAGTCCCTCGGTCACGGACAGCCACCAATAAGGGGCCCATCAGAAGGGTATCGTAAGCAAAGTCGTCCAATTTGAGCATGCTCTGATAAATGGCTTCGTTTCGCTGTCCCCCTTCTTTACTCCTCCTTAGGCTTTGGCTTTTCAGCACGGCTAGTTTTACTTTGACTGTAGTGGCTTGTCCCAGAGGAGGGACTGCTTTTCCGAAATAAGTGTCAGCATCGAGCCCTGCTGGGGCCGGCAGTCCCGGCAGCTCAGCCTGTGCTGCTGTCAGCTGGGGGCTGGGTTTTGCCAGTGGAAGCTTGACTGTGGGTACGGGGGGGTGATGCATAAGGACAGAGTGGTGAAAGTGCATGGGAGGTGATGTGGGGGATTATCTCGTGTGGCAGCTTTAGAATTGCTTTAATTAGCTACCCCTGAGAGCCAGCAGTGCTCCTGCCTTGCACAGGGCTGTGCAGCAGGGAGCCAATGCACTGAGCATCCTTTGCCAGTCCCCAAGACAGGCCATCCCGATGCGCTGGGGAGTGCTGGCTCCAAGTTCCTGAGTGTGGATCAGGGCGCTGTGGGCATTCAGCTCCTGTGGCTCCCCACCAACACCCCTTCAGAGTGTTTCAGAATATTGAAGGCCAGTAATTGGAGCTGGTGTTGGTCAGGGACATCAGCTGTTTCCAGGCTGATAACTGACATGAAATATTGTCCAGTGCATTCATTTTCAGTACAATGAAGCTTTATTTTGAAAATGTATCATATAAACTGTATCATAATATGCTGAATGGAGTTAATGCAGTCCTTCAACTGCAGACAAACAGCTGAGCAGACTAAGTGTACATAGCATCTTCCTTGAAAGACATCGTAAGTTTGGCTGGGATGACCTTTCCACTCCTAGCATGTTCCTCTTTACACTTTTCATTTGGATAAACCTTGACTTCCTCATGTCTGTGCATATCGGGGGATTTTGCTGTTGGTTTTTTTTTTTTAATTTCTTTTATTCTGAGGCTGCTGGAGTACTTCCTGTGGTCTGCTGCTTTCTTTAAATTGGAGACCTTTTGCTTGGAAAGGCTAACGCAAGTGTTAAATACGCCACAGTTTGCAGAGTCCAGTCCTTTTATCCCTTTGGAGGAAATTAATGAAAACACTTGGAAACTGACTGAAGGAAAAATCAATACGGATGACACATGAACATACTTTTGTGAACAATAAAATACATTCTAGAGCTGTCATGTGTACACACCTAGGCATGCAGGTTATCTTTTTTGAACTCAAATGAGATCAATCAGCTTTTGAAGAACAGAAGCTTTTTAATTACTGAATTTCTCTTCCCTTCGTGATTGGGAAGAGAACTTTCTTGTGTGTGGTATGTGTGTAAGTTGCTTTGTTCCTTGAGAAATTTTTCCTAAATCATGAAGTGAGGGACCACGGGATGGGTGCAGCAGTACCTGACCCTCAGTGCAGAATCCCACCAGCTAACGCTGCATTGCTGTTGCAAAGGCAGTACCTCCAGAAAGACAGATCCACTTACTGCGTCTCCTGGACGTGTTGAGAGCTAGCACCAACTAAATCAAATGCTAACATGTCCTCTTTAGGTCTGATGAACTTAACTGGTGGCTGGTTGGGTTTTTTTTTACCTAGGTCTCATTTTGTAGTCAGGTGTTGAAGTGTTGCTTTTGAATTCTCTTGGGGTAGTTGGTGTACTTTTGTAGTCCCTCAGTGACTTGCATACATGAAGTCACTGTGACATGCTCCCTCTTTTTTTTGGACTGGAACTGAAGGAGTTCTTGGGTTCTTTCCATGCTTCTGCTAATCAGCGTTTTAAAAATGTCCGTAGTGTAGAGGACCAGGTATTTCTGTGCAACCCAATACCTTTATGTAGAAGATGCACTTGAGGAGCAGGGGGTTGAAGGAATGGACCAGAAGTGCTTGGCCGCTGCTGGAAATTTTTTTGTAGTTAGCTGCGTTAGGATATACAGGGTCTGAACATCCCTCTCTCTGTATGGAAGGGAATGTGCAGATCAAATGGTGGTGGTGGTGAATTCAGCACACGGATATCTGATTTCTTGGCAGATCTGACACTGGGAGTATCTGGACTGCTGCCTGCCCCAAGGAAAAGGGGGTTGGTGTGACCCATGCTCAGCCAGTACTCATCCAAGCGGTGTAACGTGAGCCCCTAACCTGTAGACAGATTTACCAGCCCTGAATAATGTCTGTTGTACTGTGAGATCTTATCTCCCTAATGGCCTGCAAGAGGGTACAAATGAGGAGAAATAAATATGGCTCTTGCTTTTGCTTCCTCTGCATTTTGTGGAACAGTTAATTTGTTTTCGTTCTGCCTGGTGTGTTCATTAGTGCATTTAAAGGACTGAGCTAGTTTGGTAGAATTTTAGGAACAACTGAAAATATGATTTGCCTCTACCTTCTCGTTGTCCTCCCCAAATATTCTTTCCCTTTTTACTGAACAAGTAAAAAGAAAGGAGCCGCTTGCCATGTCCTGAAGCCCAAGTTAGAGTCAAACCACAGAGGAACCGTCATGTAACATCCTTCAACAGAAATGAACAGGCACCAACTGGACAAATGGTACAAAAGCAGGATTTCATCTTTATTTTGTGTCTGTACCCATAGGTCCTGATAGAATGGGGATCCCCCTGTGGCTGAGACTGCCTGCCTAGAGGCATTGGTGCTGCAGAGGCTTTGCAAAGTGATGATTGATTACTGAAGCTTTTGAGTTGGGTGGTGGGAAGGGGCATTGCTCGATAACCAAGTGCCTACTGGAAGTGCAGAGGTCTCTAGGAGGGGTGAGGGTTTCTCATTTGACTTTGGGGTAAAGAGGTTTGGGTTGCAATTTGTAAGTAATACTGTCTGCTCAAGAAACTTGCTGTCATGCGGCTGTATCAAGGGTGAAACTGTGTTTTGTGGTTCATGCTTTTTACGTGACAGAATTTAAGGGCAGTCTTACAAAAATCACCAGTTAGTATAAAGGCAGACCAGCGCTCGGTTGTCACTGTTGAGCGCAGTTGGCTTTGTGCAGGAAAAGGGTGCTCTGGTGAAATGCACTGAGCTTTCTGACTCGGTGGGGCAGTTTGAATTTCATGCATAGCTTGGCCATGGCTTACAGATGTGTGTGCAAGCCTGTCCGTTCTGTCAGTCCATCCCCTCTAACACCACTAAACATTCACCAGTGGAAGAAAAAGACAGAGTGCTGCAGGTAATGTTTTTGTTTTTTTTTTTTTTTTTAAAAAGAAAAAGCTGGAACTTCTAGAAAAGTGTTGAGTGAAAGGCCGTCTTGTTAAAAGATGGATGTGCTCTCCAGAGGGGCTAATTTAGACACTAAGGAAATATATGTGGAGCTGATTGCTGGCCGGGTGCCAGTCACTGAAGGGCACCGGAGGCTGAAATGCCAGGCAGCGCTGGTAGTGCTGGCACTTCAGCCCATGACGGTTGGGTTGCATGAATTATCTCTCTGCCTTCCAGCTAATTTTATCCTGTTGATTTTTCATGAATCATTTCCCATCTCTGTGGGTTAGAAATTAAAGTGGAAGTTTGCTAGCCAGAATAGCCACATCTGCTATTTAGAAAGTAGTGTCTGGGGTTTGCTTCCTGCCCACCCCCACGCCTTCCCTTCCCTTTCCCTTTTTACCTCTGTCGATGTTCAAATACGTGAATCACTGGTGTCGCTCACCCACAGAAATTTTTAGGCTGGCCAGCCTGTGCAATGCAGGGGTCCTCTGGATGCACGTGAGCTCGCCGTGGGCGGCAGGGCAACGCTGGTGGCGGGCAGCAGGCAGGTGCTGAGTGCCATGTGGCAGGGTCCCAGGCGCGTGGTGAGGCTGGCGGGACCTGACCGGGGCGTCTTGAATTTTCTGCATGTGCCTTATAAAACATTAAAGGCACTCCAGTATCCTTTCCCTCTCCCAGCACAGCAGAAGAGCAGGAGAACCTCGGTGGCCCAGCCTGCTGCATGCCTACCAAGCACTTCCTTACTCCAGCCTTTTTGTCTGTCCACGGATGGAGTAGAAGGTCATTTAGGCAGTAAATTCACATCTCTGCTTTCTACGAAAGCATCTGTGTGATGAAAATCTTAACTTTTCCAGACCTAAACATAACTTCCTTTTGTTGAGTTGTGTGCTCTTGATTGCCATCGGGGCTGCCATCTGGGCCAGCAGCAAGGAAAGGATAAGTTGATTATCCAAAAGTTGAGCCCAATAAGTGGGGATCCAGGGACCTGCACAGGAGTTGCATAGCATGGGTCCTGTGGGTAAGCAAAGCTTTGCTGGCAGCTGCGCTTAGGAAAAAACACGTTCCTTTGAAACAAAGTGAGCACTAGATAAATGAGAGGAGGTCTCTAGCTTGCCAGTGTTCATTTTTAATCAGTCTTGGTGGATCACAGCAAATCCAGGAGACTGGAAGAGTGATTGTATTGGGGCGGTTCTGAAAATGGCCAGGTGGATGTCCCAGGAAATTATAGGTTGTGTAGCATGACACCAATCCTGAGTAAATATAAAGTAATTCATGCTTGAAACTTGATGTTATGGAAAGTGTCTTGTACTTCTCAAACAGGTCTGATTTTGTTCTTTGAGAAGCTTACCATTGGTTTAAAGAAAGATCTGTAGATGTGATATACTTAGGTATATAAGGCAGTTAACTCAGTGCAGGAGAACTCAATTAATATCTAACGCCAAAGAATATCAATAAAATACGAGTGGCTTAGGAAGTGAAGGTAGTGATTGATAGAGAGTCAGCATCCAATAAATAAACTGAAGTGGCAGTATAAACAGTAAGGAGGATGAAGGATACTCTAAGCTAAAGGACAGTATTAGCACACTAATAAATCAACCGTTTGTGGATTAACTTTAAGATGAACGTAGAAAATGGTTTTTCAGCGTCAAAAGATCAAGGCTCTGGCATTGCCACCTTAGACGAGGGGAGCTATGATCCAGCTATTTTAAGCTAGAGCTTGATCATTTTACAGAAGAGTCTGTGCAACATGATATGTGGAGACTACATTTTCAAAGAAGTAGACGCAATGACCCTTCCCTTCAAATGAGGGGAAGGGAGACGCCAATTCATGCAGGAGAAGCATGACTCACCACTGGTGAAATGTGTAGATGAAACACATTTGGTGAATTATAGCTATTGATAGGGGCAGGACGGAGTAATGCAGTTTGTTTGGTAAATGGACCCATTGAAACAAAATCATTTTCATGCAGACAAGTGGAGAGTTATGAACCTGGAAAGGCATGTCCTGAACGTGATCTGCGAAGGGGGGGCTGTGTCCCGAGCAGTCCCATGTGAGAACGTGGGGGTTGGAATGGGCAGGCGGCTTCAGGGAGCTTTCTGTGCCAGGTCCTCGCTGGAAAAGACGACTGTGATTTTGGACACACAAACGAGGAGGTAATAAATCAGGGTGATGAGGTAGTTTTATGTCTGTAACACTTATATTTACTTCGGAGTCAGTCTTGTATCAGCATGGCTCTCTGGTGCCAGCATCTTAAAATAATGTAGAGAAAATTGGAAGAGTTACACAGAATGATGAAAATTGTTGGAAAGCTGAGAAGATACTGCATGGATACATACCCAGGGCTCTGCTATGTATGTGTTTTTATTCGGTGCTTATCACTATTGCTATCCAAACACCTTTCAGTAGTGCCTTAAGGAACAAGGCTTACATCTCCCACTTGGTTGTACTCTTTTTTTGTCCTTGGGAAGAAAAAATATTGGTGGAATAGCATCTTGTTTTAGTACTGGGGTTTTGCGCCTGTTTGTTTTAACTTTATAAATGTAGGTATATATTTATGTTGAAGAAGCCAAAGGCAAAGAAGTGCAACTGGCAGTCCTGACCAAAGATGGTGAGGTTTGTTACAGCCATTAACCAGGGAAGCAATTCTTTCCATTTGCTCAAAGCAGTATCCCAACACTCTGGGTATTTCAGCCTTTCCCACCAGGTTGCAGGGCCCTTTGAAAGAACTGCTGACTGGTGCCCAGAACTAGAGAGATTCACATATAGCTTGTCCATGATGGGGATTAACAGTTGAAATGAACTTCTGGTGAAGTACTGGCTTCTCTTACCCTGGCTAGACTCAGATGGAGATTTTGTCCTGTTTGTAGGCTAAAGGTAAGGGCATGTGATGTACAGGGGATCAGGTTGACCTAATTCTCCTTTCCACCCTTAAGCTATGAATCTGTGAGATCAATGCAGAGAGCCAAATACAGCAAAAATGAGAAATTTCCGGTTCAAGGGAATTATTTTTAATGTATTTTAAAAACGCAAGTCACTTGTTTATTCTTTCAGCTGCAGTGAGTAGCTGCCATGGCTCCATGGCATGCCACACTGTTTCAGAGGCTTAGGCTGCACCGGAGCTTTACATTGTCAGCATCCTGCTGTGTTGAGTCTTTACTCAACACTTAATGTAGAGAAATTGCACCCAATAATACCCAATTTGCAGAGGCTTGTGCTGATCCATGACACTAGCTTCCTACTCTGAGATCAACAAAGGGCAAATGCCCCCAGCTGACCATAATACAGAATTTTGTCTGAAATCCTGTAAAGTCAGCAGCATTTTCCACCTTCTCTAGAAGCCACCATAAGACAAACTTAAGACTAGCTCAAGGATTATTTCAGAGGTTCTTTTCCTTCTTCCCCCTCTGAAACACATCTGTCATAAAGTAGATCATGGCAGGTTTTGGCGACATGTTTTGCCAATGAACCATGTAAGAGTGACAGTGTGAACGCCTCTCGCATCCACTTGAAATGACAGGAGGAGTTCCAGGTTGGCAAATGGGAATTTCCCTGTCCCCAGCCTGTCTGCAGTCGGGATGACACTGGGAACTTGGTGTCGTGGCATCCCAATACTGTTTGTCGTGTCAGTTGCTGGTCTTGAGCAAGCCATTGAAGCCACTGGGAACTCTCAGCCCTCCCTGCTGTAAAACAAGGTTAAGTCTCGTGGTTTTGAAGCTTGCGCTCCAAGCTTCTTCAGAAAGCTGCAGCAAAACTGGTGGTGCTTCCAGGTATCTTTCTTGTAGTCCTGACCTTCTTCAGTGTTTTGGGAATTCGAAACTCAAATAAAATGTTTCATACTTCTTGTCTGGTGAATTTATGGCTACTGACTGTAGTGGATTAATTGGCAATGATTTAAACAAGTCCTAGTCGCAGCCCATGCTGCTCAAATCCTCCATCGTCTATGCCCTATAATTGTCGCTGATTAAGTTTGAACTTGTGACTGTCCCAGCTTGTCTCAAGCTGCGCAGGCTGCATTCAGCCCTGCTCTGCGGCTGTCGGGGAAGAGCCCTGGCCTTGCATCAAGCTGGGAGGCAGGTCATCGAGTCTTGCTCTGCCACCAGCCTTCACCATGCCGGGATGCTGCTCTGCTGCACCGCCAGGTGGAGGACAGCTTCGCCTACACGAATGTTGTACTTCAGGGGGGAAAGTCAAGCCAGTGCTGTGGCAACTGTCAAGGCGAAAGCCGTTTTCCCACCGGAGCCTGGGGTTGGTGTCTGTCTGTGAACAGTGGTCCTCCTCTGAGCAAACTGGTTCTCCCTCTTATTTTGTGGGATCTCTCGGTGTTTTCATTGGCTGCGAGCGTGAGCTGCGTAGCCAGCTGCTACTTCATAAAGTGGCCTGAAATGGTTGGCATGGCCGAGGACCTTGGTAAGTGAATTCACCTCGGGGAAAACAGTCAGCCTGGGTCTTTCGTGGCTGTTTAGGGGGGAGCTTGGAGCCCTGAATGCTGTGCTTTATTCCCCCTACACGGCTCGTCAGTAGCTGACTGTTCTGGATTACTATTTCTGGTAATAATATGCAACTGTAGAAAAAGCGTATGAATTCAAGTCCATCTTTCACCAGGGGCCTGCACTTTAAAACTAAAATGGGGTACAAGCTACGCAAGATCTTTCTTAAAAGAAGAGGGGATGACCTCCAGAAGGCCGGCAGTGAGAAACTGAGCGAAGGAGCTGTGTGCTGAGGAGGGGATGGATTCCTATATGGCTGTTTCACATGCAAGAATGTCCCAATCTGGGAAACGTGCCAGTAAAATGTAAAATTAAAGCTCTGTTTTGGAGGCTGATCCACACAGATAAGAGTCTGTGGCTGTTAACTAATAACTACAAGAGAGGCAGTGATAAAGGTGGCATACTTGAGGACAGGAATTCACAGGTTCGTTCATGCTTAACCCCATTTAGATATTTTTTTCCTGCATTAGAGATTAACAGCTCAGATATTCTTGTGTTTTCTACTTCCCTGATTGTGAGCAACATGATGAAGCCACTGGAGATCTTAACATGTGTCATGCAGAAACATGACAGATCCTTGCCTACTTTCGGGATATGTTATGTGGCACTGCCTGTGAACCTGGAGATGCCTTTTGGGATTTGTAGCAGTCACGCTGGTGTCCTGGGTGTGCTGAGAGGCATCGTGCCTCATACCACAACTGCCTTTGCTGTACAAAGGACTTGATGTTGTGTGCGAATGGCACCTGGATCTTCACAGCATCCCTCTCACCTAGGGATTGTCCTCTCTGACATGCCGCTAGGACTTTGCAGTAGGCTGTCTGCAGACTGTCATTGGGAAGACTGACTGTCCTGATGGCCACAGGGACATGCACATGGGAGGCCAAGTACCCCCTGGAATACCTTCAGCAGTAACCAAGGAGCCTGCTCTGCTTATGCTTATGTGGTGCTTCTCCACATCATCTGAAATCTTCAGAGGATCTTCGTATTTAGGTGTTAGAACAAATGCAACTAGAAAAATGGCCAAAAAGAACCCCTAAGGAAGTGGAGGGAGTGAAAGGTACAGAATATGAACTAGACTCTTGTAGTTGTGGAAAACTAAAGCAGGAGGAGAGAGGGCAAGAAAGAGAAACTAATGGGCAGTGAAATTAGGAAAAATTAAAAGCCACTTTAAATACATCAGAAGCTAAAAGAGTCTTAAAAGCACAGTCATCTACCGATGCCTGGAACTGGAGAAATGTCGAATGTTTCTTTCCTGTAGCTGGCGGAAAAGCTAGATGATGGTACCAGTTGCAGCAGCAGCATAATGCTCTCTGTTGTAGCAGTAGCTTGGGAAGTTACCAGACAGCAGCTACTACAGCAGTACATTTTTAAGTTTGCTGTTCTGGCTAACTTGCATCCAGGGATTTTAAAAGAGCTGGCTGAGCAATGCTCTCTGGGCCATAAATGCTAATTTTTTTAAAATATCAAGTCTAATCTGGGCAAACTAGAATACTAGGCTACCTGCAGTCTGATGTTGGCTTCCAGTAAAATAATGTAATAGCTGACAGGGATTGGATTGGTCATGATTTAAGGGGGTGTGAATCGTAATAATCAGTCTGTACAGATTTTTTTGAAATAGGTCTTTTCTAACGTGGCGTGATTTTATGATATTGCTATAATTTTGCTTGATAAAGGTAAAAGTATTGGTATGTCTTGCATGTTTAATACACTGAAGTTGTGCCACAGGTCATCGAAATAAGCAGCGAGAACAATTCAATGTGTCACACGCTGTTGGAGCGGGTCCAGAGGAGGGCCACAAAAATGATCAGAGGGATGGAACACCTCTCCTATGAAGAAAGGCTGAGAGAGTTGGGGTTGTTCAGCTTGGAGAAGAGAAGGCTCTGGAAGACCTTATTTCAGCCTTTCAATACTTAAAGGGGGCTTATAAGAAAGATGGGGACAGACTTTTTAGTAGGGCCTGTTGCGATGGAACGAGGGGTAGTGGTTTTGAACTGAAAGAGGGTAGATTCAGACTAGATAAAAGGAAGAAAATTTTTTACAATGAGGGTGGTGAAACACTGGAACAGGTTGCCCAAAGAGGTGGTAGATGCCCCATCCCTGGAAACATTCAAGGTCAGGCTGCTTGGGGCTCTGAGCAACCTGATCTAGTTGAAGATGTCCCTGCTCATTGCAGAGGGGTTCGACTAGGTGATATTTAAAGGTCCCTTCCAACCCAAGCTATTCTATGAATGTATGAATAAACAAAAACCTGACTAAATGAAAGAAAGGTCACAGTGTGACAACAAAAGGAGAGCCAGTGTTGGTAGTGTGTTTCTAGTAGTGTCAGCTGGGAATTGGGTTTTTTTTTGGCTTAATGCTAATCAAGAGGTGGGTGTCAGTCTCTTCTCCCAAGTAACAAAGCGATAGGACGAGAGGAAACAGCCTCAAGTTGTGCCAGGGGAGGTTTAGGTTGGATATTAGAAAAAATTTCTTCACTGAAAGGGTTATCAAGCATTGGAAGAAGCTGCCCAGGGAAGTGGTTGCGTCACCATCCCCGGAGGTATTTAAAAGATGGGTAGATGTGGCACTTAGGGACATGGTTTAGTGGTGGTCTTGGCAGTGTTAGATTTACTGTTGGACTCGATGATCTTAAGGGTCTTTTCTATACTTCTAAGTTTGTTAGTGTCCTGGAAGAAAACACAAAGTTAATTTGCATTATGTTTGTGGGCAACAAAAAGTCTGGGTGAGTCGCAAGTAACGAAAAGAGACAAGTTAGTGGTGGAGTTGTGATCACGTGTATGCTGGGTGAGACAGCAAGCAGTTGTGTGAATGTCTTAAAAGCGGGCATCTAGTCGCAGAGCAGGTAGGAGGGCAGGCAGGGGGTGCATGGTGCCCTGGGAGCCATTGCAGGAGCTATGGCTCTTAAGGCAGCATGGCAGTTCACCAAACACAAAACCCCAGCTGGGCACGGTGGACAGAAATTAAATGCGGCACTTGGACGCAAACATGGAAATCCTGAGCAGGGGCAGGGAGGGTGTTATCTTGGTGCAAGGTACTGCTCCCATCGGCGCAGGAGTGCTGAAGCCGGTGCTGCACAGGAATGTTGCTGATAAGTTGGAGGGAGTTCAGGGAGGACCATGAGAGGGGAGGGCTGCAAAATGTGCCATACAGTAAAATGAGGAGCTCTGTGTGTAAAATAAACACTGGATTTCTTCTTTTTTTTTTTTTTTTTTTTTTTTTTCCCCTGTTGGAGGTACGCTGCAGCTTAACCAGGAGTTTACCGAAGGAAGTGCAGTGGCCTGCCTTGCGCAGGAGGTCAGACTGCGCCATCACAGGGTCTCTCTCGCTCCGTAATGGAGGAGTCTCCATGAGGGAGGAGTGGGAAAGGAAAAGCCATTGTCTCTTCAGAGACGGATGTCTGCATCTCTTCCTCCAGAAGCCTTGGGGGTTGTGGGTGTTTAAACTCCAGGTGCCTTGTACGCCAGGCTTCCCAAACGAGCAGGTTTTCTGACCGAGAGCATCTGCCCCACAGCCAGCATTCGCCTCTCCTGCACCAGCGCAGGCCCCGCAGCTCTGGGGCAGCACCCTTCTCTTCTTGTTTTTTAATATTTCCCTCCCTGCCCCAGCTGCTGCTTTTTCCCTCCTGAGCTGCTTTACTGCAGACTTCAGGAAAGACCTTTCTTTCTCCTCTGGGAAGGGCAGGTAGCCCCGGCCTGCAGCACCAGTTGGTGCATGGGGACAGGACTGGAGAGCTTTGCTCTCACTCTGGAGAGCGCAGACCAGGGGCTCAGCCTGCCAAAATAATGAGCCCCTCCTAGCCCTTAATATCGCTTTCCTTCTGACTGGCTGTGGTAATTTTGAAAGAAAATGTGTCTTGTTTTGGGCATCTTGTAAAGGCTTAATAGTGCGCGTGTTTGCATTTATCGAGTTGGACTTAGGCTGAGGCTTTGCTTTCAGAACACTATATGAATATTAACTAGTGCTTCCTTGATACAGGCTTGATAAAGGTCTTTCAGGCTGCACAATGGCATATGAGAAGCTGGGCTGGAAAAATTAATCATTTGTCCCCTGACACAAAGAGGAGCCACAGAGGCTGGGAATAGCATTCCTTCTTGCTGTAAACAGGGCACAAATGCAGACCAGGCTTCCATGGTGCTCAGTCCTGTACAAGCACGTGCGGAATAAGAAAATTCCTGTCTTCAGGGGTTTGTGACCTCAGAACATGAATTTCGGGATGCCCAGAGCTGAGTCGCAATGGGGATGGGCTCTTCCATCAGCTCCTCTGACAGAAGGGGTCTGCTCAGCTGCTGAGGCCCCTCTGTTGGGCGCTGCAAGTGTGCAGCGTAACAGAGCGTGCCACTGGGCAGCGGACATGGAAAGTGGGATCACAGGTGACTTTTTGGGGAGCAGCTGTGAAGTCTGTCTGATCTGCCTGAGAGCAGCCAGTTTGTGTGCCTAGGAGGAAGTCTTAAGACTAATGCAATGAAGAGATGAGCGGCGCTCTGCTTTATTCCTTGTCTCAAGCTGGGATGCTCTGAAGCTTAGTGGCGCTTCCAAAAATCTTAATTAAATTCAGTTCCAAATTATCATCACTTGCCTTATCAATATTTTCTCTTCAGCACCGTCCCATGGTGGGGGGAGGAGGGAAGTGTTAGCGTTTTGGAGCTTGCTGTCCTTAGACATCATTAAGTGGTTCCTGGCTCTTAGGTTGAGCTGAAGGAGAAGCATTTTCACTACAGTGGCTTGCATGCCAGAAGGGTGGTGGTAGGTCAGCTCTAGTCATTGCAAGGGGCAGGAGGATTGAGAGCATGACTTGTGCAATTTTGGTGGAGTCCTGCAGGGCACTGTAGTCACTTACCTGTTTGTCAGAGGTGTCGGGAGCACATGGAAAGCTCCATCTGCAGGGCTGTAGTACACTGTGCTCTGTTCCCAGGTGGAGACTAGCATATGTTATGTTTGTAGATGGATCCTGGTTCATGCCACGACCTGCATTCCTTTTTCTTGTCATTCTGTCCCCAAAGACCTGCTCTGAGGTAGTGGTGCTCTGTGTTTCCATAACGTATCCCACCCATCAGTCTTAAATTCAATGCACATCATTTTTAATGGGTGCTGTGGAGCACACTTCAGATTCCCTGTGCCTCAGGTTTCTCCGTAGTGTCTCACGCTCTTCACCTGACCTGCGACTGAACTGTTCTTTCCTCCCCGGCGCGGGAAGGGGCTTCCATTGACGCGTGCGTGTAGGTGCCCCGGCGCACGATGGCAGCTCTTGGTGCCGAGAGGGAGCCTGCTCTGCTGGCTGCGTCCTGGCCTGAGGGAGGAAGGCTGTGGTTCCTGGGGGAGGAAGGCTGTGATTTCCTGGCTGCTCATTTTTCTCCCTCCCTCCCTTCATTTTTTTTCAGAACATGAGTGAAAACTTGAAGGACTGTTTGATCCAGACCCAGGCTTCCTTAGGGGAGATGGTGACGATAAAAACAGAGGCCTGCTCTCCACACCGGGACCAGGAGTATGGACGGCCTTGGTATGTGGCTGAGCTTCGGTCCGATGTACTCTAGCCCCCTTCTCTCCACTTCCCCCCACAGCTTAAAGTGGTTTTGAGGGATACACTTGAATCTCTCAAAGTTATTAAAACCCTCCCTTGCAAGGTCTGCCTTGCGGTGTGTGACAGGGGTGGTCACCTACTCATCTGCTAGGTGCGTGTCTGCTACATGTGCTAGTTCGCATCAGGCCTTGCGGCACTGGCATGCATTGAGGGTCATGCCCTGCTTTTGAGCAGCGCGTTTCCCGGGCTGTAGCAGAGCGGCGCTGCCTCTCTGCTGGTGGGAGTCCCCTCTGCCACTCTCCTGCCCGGTGTGGGACATGCCAGGTGTGTGCTGTGCGTGGAGGTGCTCTAGCTGAAGCCACTACCTGCTGTAGGCTTTAGCCTTAAGCCATCTCAGGTACCAGCTTTTGGCAGGTTGGATGGCAGGTTGAATCATTTCTCTGCTGCAGTGGGGACTAAGAGAGTTGTTCAGACCCTGTTACCTCTGCTCCTCTCTGTGTGCAGTCCCAACGTCTTGGTAGGTTAATGTCATCTGTCTGTTGTTCCCTCCCCAGCTCTGGAAGGCCTGACCCGCAGTCCATGGAGGTGGAGCCCAAGAAACTGAAAGGGAAACGGGATTTGATCATGACCAAGAGCTTTCAGCAAGTGGATTTCTGGTGTAAGTGTCTTGTGAGTAAGGGAAAAGCAATGCTGCCGCTTGTATAGACTTTGGTCTTTCCTAGTCAGCACCCTGCTGGTTTGGGGTGGGAAGCAGGGAAGAAAAAAGCCAGGGACAAAATTGCGTGTTCTCCTGAAAAGACCGGCACATTTGATGGGGACACTGTTGCACAAAAGCAGCTTGTCCATCATGGGGCTATGCAGCGGTAGGGAGGTGGATGGAAGGCGTGCTGGAAACATGAACATGCACATGGGAAAACCCCAAGAGTCAAAGGCTTGAATTCAGAAACTGCGAAGGGAGTATTGCACGGACAACAACTCTTTCCCTTCCCTTCCCTCATATTCTGGGAAAGAAAAGTGGTGCCAGTTATGTTGGCATACCTACAAAATATCAAATTATAGTCCTGAGTCCCTGTCTGGCCACAGGGCAAGTGCCTGGCAATGCTGTCTCTCTCCCAAGTACAGAATTAAGGCTGTATGACAAGGATATTTATTTTCAGGGATATTTGTTTTAGTTCCCCTCTGGTGTGGGGAGAATCAGACCTTTGGCTAGAGACTATCTCTGCTAACCAGTGATGTGCAAGGAGTCCCCCACCTCTGTCTCTGTAGATGGTGACGAGGCCTTTCCCTGTGCATATAGCAGTCCGTGGCGAATCTGTAGGGCACCAGGGCTCACACAAGCACAGGCGTTGGTCAGGCAGGTGTGGGTTGGGGCAGAGCCCTTGTTGAGAGATGTGTGGCGAAACAAGTGCGCAGCTGGTGAAGCATCTGCGTGCATGGAAGCTTTGGGGAAGGGGCTGGGCCAGGCGGGGGGAGGACGGGGAGCTGGGGCGTGCTGTCCTGAGTGCTGTGCATCCTGTGAGCTGCATGAGCCTGTACAGGCATCATGTCTGCCCTACCTAACCCCTTCTCCCCTCGCACCCGCAGTCTGTGAGTCCTGCCAGGAGTACTTCGTGGATGAGTGCCCGAACCACGGCCCCCCGGTGTTTGTGTCTGACACCCCAGTGCCCGTTGGCATCCCTGACCGGGCAGCGCTGACCATCCCACCTGGAATGGAGGTGGTGAAAGAGCCCAACGGGGAGAACGACGTGCGCTGTATGAACGAGGTGATCCCCAAAGGTCATATCTTCGGGCCGTATGAGGGGCAGATCTCTAGCCAGGACAAGTCTGCAGGATTCTTCTCATGGCTGGTGAGTGATGTGTCTCCCCAGTGAAGTGACATCCCAGCCGTGCAGCTCAGAGCTGGGGGACTCACAGGCCTGTGGAGCCAGACCTTAGCCATCTTCCCTCTTCTCTGAAGATCTTCTGCTGACCCACACAGGCAGTAGGCAAACATTGACCTGCCATAATTATTAGCAGCTTAAGGGTATAGATAATGTGAAAGGAGACCAGGTGCCATGGCACCCGAGTTCAGTTCACAGCTGTAGGAAGCAGAGCTTGCTTCTCCTCTCCCCCTTGCCATGTTCTTCCATCCCCACTCAACCTTGAGGGCTCCTCCAGTACCTTTCTCTGCTCTGGTCATCATTTTGAGGACAGAGCAACGATTATATCTAGAGATTGCAGAACTCTCTCCTAGGCCTGCAGCACTCCCTCCCAGCCTGCTTGAGCAGAGCAGGTGACCCAAGAGGCCAGGAAGGAGGAGATCCAGTCCCTCAGGAACTGATCTACATGCAGACTCCAGTACCAAACCCCGTATTTTTTTACCGTAGTACTACAGGCCTTGGTTAGCCTATGAGAGAGAGATGTCACTAGATCGACGGATATTCTTATGAGAAATGAGATGTGGGACTTGAGTTATAGGTGGGAAAAAAATTGAGAGCTGCTGATATGAAATGCTGCTCATGCTTTTCTGTCTGTAAAATAAATGTGTTTTTCAGCCCTGTCCTGAAAGGGAAGTTAATCTTTTGTATCTCAGGACTGTTAATAATTTTGTCAGCTGCATCCATAGTTCTGTGTTAGGAATATTTGTACATAGGAAAAATGCCTCTTGGTCAGTTCAGAGTAGCCTCCACACACATATCCAGGGCAGCAGCCTGTAGTACTAGGAGAGCTGAGATTCATGGCATAGAGTTTCATGTCCTGACTTAAGGCTGGAACTGAAGCAGTGATTTGAGAGTCGTAGACTTTCTCCTGTCTGGACCAGCTAGTTGACATGCTGCATCTGTTCTCTTGTTCCGCAGATCGTTGATAAGAACAACCGCTACAAATCCATCGATGGGACGGATGAAACCAAAGCAAACTGGATGAGGTGAGTCCAGTTCTCTTCTGCCTTCGCTTATGGGGCTCTGTCTTCCAGAGAGAGGCCATCAAACACTCCTTGTTATTTTGTGTGACAGAAAAGCAAACCAAAATGCCACAACACGTTCTGTAAAGGGTGTGCTTATGCTCTTTCAGTATTTATTTTGATGAGAATCCTTTGGAGTCAGATTCAATGAAAGGGACTAAAACAAGGATGTGTGTGTGGAGGATGGCTATTTTCTGGAATGAGGACAGATGATAAAGATGATCTTATTTATCCACTCTTAGAAACACTGACAGGTCTCACTTTTTTTTTTTTTTTTTTTTTACTTCAAATATTTGCAAAATGCTTTGCATTATCCCCAAGGTAACATTCTGTTTGGGGTTTTTTGTCCTTTCCCATTTGACGGACATTGAAAGAGGTACTTTTTGTTTTTTCTTTCCGGGCTTCATTTGAAACCGTTGTCTGTGGTGGCTGTCATTGGTAGTGTCAGCTTTTACTGTGTTAGGAGAAACATGGAGTGAGTTGCTGCAGCTCTGAATGCAGAAATCACGCATGTGCTTGTGCTCCCTCTGCCGGCCCTGGGTCTCAACAGAGCAGAACGCAAATACCAGTCAGTACTGAACCAGGAGTGGGGCTGGCTCTGGTTTGTTAACTGCAACAGTAGGGGAACATCTTTAACCATGACACAGTGCTTCAAGTATTGGCATATATCAGCAAAATGTAGGTCACTCTTGCAGCATCCTGAGGCAGAGGCAAAGCACTGAAGTGCCTCTTGAGTTCGGTGAGTCACCAGAACAGGACATCTCTGCATACTGTGGCCCGTCCCATGTTAGGACCAATCCTGCTTTCAAGGGTGAATTTTGGAAGCAGTTCTTGTCAAGAAGGCATTTCATACAAGAGTAAAGCAGCGTGGAAAGTAACTGGTTCGTTGGCCTGGATGCCCAGGATTTTCAGTTGTTACTCACTAAGGGAAGAGAGAGCGTGAAGTACAGGTAGATGCAAGACTGACCTAGCTGGTCAAAGCTGGTTGCACCACTTTTGCGCCATTTGAGTCTGCACATGGATAGCAGCTGTTCTGACATGCTCATAAAGTTCAGCAAAGGATCTCATTTTTCTGTAAGAATGTAAGCTGTTACACTTGTTCGCTGCTGGATGAGAGAAAATGCTAGAGCTGGGCTGAGGCTGGAGTTGTCACTCCAAAAAGAAGCAGTGGTACAGTGGACAGATAGGTATGGGCACATATATCTTGAAGTAAAGACTGCAAAGTTCAAAAATCAGAGTGAGATTTTTCTGCTTAGATCTGGATCTTTATGTGATCTGGATGACAGTGAAACTGCAGAAAAACACAGTTTTGGAAAGCAAAAAATCCTATGATGAACTCTTCTTCCTAGTGCCATGAACGTAAGCTTGATGTCTGGATTTAAACGGGCACTACTCATGGTCCCAGCACCAAAGAACAGAATGTTCTTGCCTAAACCTGTATTTGCCATGGTTAAGTCTCGAGATGAGTGTGGTCTGGGCCATTCTGTACAGCCATGAAAGGCAAGGAGGTTACAATTTTGTGGAAAGGTGATGTTTGCAACTGTTCTGGGGAAGGACGTATCAAAGGACCTGTGCAGGCTATACCAGTCTTACTGATCTTTCTGTTTTTACTCTTGAAAATTGCTTCTAATAGCAGTATTATGTAGAGTCTGACTGACAGTTTGAGTGGAGATAGTAGTCCTCACAAAGCCTTGGTTTTGTTTGTTAGCAGCTTTCAAACAGAGGTGCACTTGGTATCCTGCGCTAGGACATTACCTGTCACGGAGATTACCCACAGAAACCATACTTCCAGGACGCTGTAGACAGCGCTCTTTTTGTTTTTCAGATGGTACTCTTTGCCATCACTCACAGATGGAGTGCTTTGCAAAGCAGATCTACTCACCCTCTGGGTAGGTGGGTATGGCACAGGGAGGGCAGCTTGGGCTGACTCCTCTCTCTTCTTGTAGATCTGGCTATTGTTTTTGTTGTTTGACTACCACATCTGAGTCCGTTTTCATGTTCCCAGTGAGGACAATGTGTACACTGCAGCACTTGCTGGTTTAATTTCAAGTGGCTGTTTACCCAGGGCAGTGGATGACAGGGAGGAAGGAGTACGAAGAGTAGCAGATGGCACGGCAGTGGTAACATCCCTTGCCCTTTCCCTCTTCAGTCAGTCAGTCGAGACAAACTCCTGAGGCTGGGAGCATGTGCTCCTAAGCTGGCCACTGGCACAAGGGTAATGCACTCTTCATCTCTGTCCAGCGTAAAGCACTGTTTTTTCCAATACTTTATGAAACTCCATGGCTTTGACCTGCAGGGATGTGTGCAAACCTCTTCCTCTGTTTTTATTTTTCTGGGGGCTCAGGGTGACCGATTACCACGGATCACAGCAAACCTCAAGCAAAATTGGTGCTTTCTCAGACACAAACCATAAATTACTGCTGATGGGAGTTCTTGGGGCTTCTGAAGGATTGCACAGAACCAGCTGTTGTTCCTGGTTACTTCTGAGGAAATTCTGTTATTCAGTTGTTGGGGACCTTTAAGAAAAATGGATCTGACCAAAAAATGAAAATAATTCAGAAAGTCCAGGAAACATCTCTCTGTATGTATACCCCTTGGCCCAGACTGAGATGCAGGATAGGAAGCACCAGCAAACTGGTGGTGCCTGACTGAATTGTTGAAGGGCTTCATGTGTGGGGTTTCCAGGCTAGTTTTGGCATTTATAGTCTGTATCCCTTCTTACATGTGAGTACCAGAGTTCTCCAGCTTTTGGCATAGTTCAAATTCATCCTTTCCCTCAGCCCATGTGAAAAGGCTGGTGCGAGACTTCCTCACTTCGTTCTCCTTTCCCTTCGTCTCTGCCCCCTTTCCCCTCCAAACATAGTAACAAAGAGGTCACAGGGAGCAAGACTGTTAGTGTGTCTTCCTGTGTCTCCTTATAATGGAGATGTCCACGATGTGATCTTCATGCAATAATAGAGCTTGGAAGGGAGCTCTGGTCAGGCACTCCAATGGCCTGCTCAAAGCAGATCTTTTAAGTACTGAGCTGCTGTTTGAACTTTACAGGATCTTTTAAAAATAAAAATTTAAAAAAAATTCAGGGTTACTGTGGCTGCCTATGTGTTTAGAGGGAGTAAAATAGAATATCATAGAATAGAATATCCTGAGTTGGAAGGGACCCACAAGGACCATCGAGTCCAACTCCATGTCCCTGCATAGGACAACCCCAAAAATCATACCATATGTCTGAGGGCATTGTCCAGTTGCTTCTCGAATGTTGTCAGGCTTAAAAGCCACCAGCCTATGCACAAGTCATTTTGTTGAACTTCACAAACTGGTCTCTGTTATCTTCCAGCAAGTGGAGCAAATGTTTTTATGGATTACAGACTGAAATTTATGCAGAGCGAAGGAATCCTAAAGTACTGCAGGACTGTGATCCCTGTAAAAAAAATTTACCGAGGGCTCTGAAGTGGTTATATGCTTGCTTCTTAGAGGCCAAGAAAAGTGGAGTCAGCTGATATATTTGTGGCGTGATCATTAAGTGTCCACTGTTCACATAATTTACAATGTCACGTTTTCAGAAATAGCTGTACAGTCTTGCACTTTCAAATTGACCTGGGCTGAGGTGTGAATTTGCAGACCCACAGCTGGGGATCCTCTGGAGCTTGCTAAAACCCACACAGCATCCCCAGAGAGGTACTTCCAAATATCAGTGACTGCTCTTAGAGGCATCCTGGATGCTGGAGGAAATGCATGAGGGGAAAAAGACCTCTCTGACAGTAATACTGTCTGCATTTTTATAAGGAGGAAGTTAATGTGCCTGCTGGGAACCTAACATTAATTGAATTCGTGATTAAAACTGGCCAGAACTCATTACTCTTTGCGTGGTGAGTTTGCTGTTGGAATACTTAAGTTATCTTAAATAGTTTTGACCCAAGTCATGCTGGAGCAAATGAGGGGAAACCCTGAAATCAGAATATCAAGGTCTACCACAGGTTATCCTAAGTGCACTTGATGGGATACCCTATCTGGGAGAAGCAAAAAGGGCTCCAGTTCCCCATCGGTGCAGCTTTGCTAGTGACACCAGCCATGGGTTCAGCAGAGAAGAAGGGGCACAGTTTTCCTGACCCCGCCAGCGGCTCCGAGCAGCTCCAGAAAGACTTCTGTTCTGCAAGCGCACCTCTACCCAGGGGCACTTTGCAAAATACTGTTACTGCTTTTCACCAGAGCAGCTTATCAGTGGAGCTTTGTTTCTACCACATGGAGGCACTGATGATACTGTGCAGTCGTGGATACCTGCAAAGAATATACATGAAGCCCAGTTTTGCTGAATGTGATAAAAATCAAACCATAAATGTTCCCTTGCTCAGTATTCCACGTAGCCTTTTCCCTCCTTCCAGTGTTCAGCTGGGAGAGCTCCTTTTTCCTTGGTCCTGTCCCATCCCCGTCCCCGCCCCGCCCTTGAGGTCAGTGTAGCAAGTGCTTTGCTGGCTCTCCATCATTTCATTACCGTCTTCCCTAATGCTCCTTCTATCCCTCCATAAATGAAGCTCCACCAGAATGGTATCTCAAGGATGCATTTACGTTTGTCCCAGTGAAATGCATCTGTGCACTTAGCTCCCAGCTCTCCCTGTATGTGGCCTGGATTTGAGCAGCATTTCCTGCTGGTTTTCCAGCTTTAACCAAGGTTAACAGCTTCTGACACTTACCCCAATGGAGGGCAGCAGTGTCAGTGAGATTCATTAAACAGCACTGAAACAACACTAAGGAGACCTAGAACGACATCTAACAAGGGTCTCTCTGCCTTTCTGTAGGTTTTTCTTAGCCTGCAGCCCACAAGCACCTTTCACATGAGAGCACCCCAAACCACCTCTCTTCTGCTGGGCCACGGCAGTGCTGAAAGGCACCCACCTCTGAGGAGGTGCCAGCAGGGCCATCACAAACGTGGGGCAGGTGGGAAAATTGCTGAGGCCTGTGCTTATACTGACTTTTCAGAAAGTATTTTGAGGTGGCTAAAGTCTGCCTGCAAGAGACAAGGCATTCAGCCAAGATTTTAGGATTAAATGTAGTTTTTTGAAAAAGGAGGGTCTGAGCTATCCCAGCCAGTTTATCCCCCTAAAATTGCAAAGATGTTAACAGTAGGTCCCAAATTAAATTAAACCAAAGATGCTATCTAATAGTAATACTAGCTATTACTGTTAGATAACATCATTGGTTTCATTAAATTTGGGACCATAAGCAGAAAGAAAACTAACACATGGGGAAGCCAGTAGATTTTCCCTCCCATGGTGTCACTTCAGAGTTACAGTTGTTAGGTGTCCTAACCATTAAGATGTCTTATTTCTTGTATGTTACGTCTTGGTATCCTTTTTAAACATTAATTTTCTAGGCTTGTAGTGACAGATTTTTGGGGTGGTTTACGTTAACACTGAAGTCTTCTACCTCAGATGAGCGTTGTGCTCTCCACCGTAATTCCATGCTGATGTAGATTTCTATCTGAGAACTTTCTTTTAAAATATGAAGAACTGTATGACATGAGCACCAAAAAGGTTGCCCTCTTTCAGAAAAGTTCCCGACATCCCTGCTTTTAATTGTTTGAAGATGTGTAAAAGCAGTCTTCTGTAATGTGTAGCACTAGAATAACCATTTTGACATTTTACTTCACTCTGCTGTAATTCAAATCAAGGCATACACTAG
Organism: Theristicus caerulescens; assembly: GCA_020745775.1. NCBI lineage: Eukaryota > Metazoa > Chordata > Aves > Pelecaniformes > Threskiornithidae > Theristicus > Theristicus caerulescens. The sequence goes on from CM036564.1 coordinate 26,440,027, forward strand.
GTTTTCCCAGCAATTCTGCTCCTCCAGGGCTTCTGATCTCATCCATGCTGTTCTGTGTGCTTATACACAGGTGCCCATTGCCCAGGCTGCGGATTATTCCCATGTCTGCAATCCCACCTTGTTTATGTACAGAACTGCATGTTCACACAGTTTGTTTTCTCCTTCCCTATTGAATAGATCTGCTGCCTTCTCCCCACCCCCTCCCAAAGCCCTATTTAGGACTAATGTTTTGTTTATTTTTAAAGTTTCCTTTGACTGTGGCTGGAAAAATTAACACATACACACACACCTCTTTGGACAAAACTGCTCGTTCTCAGGATGGCTGCCTCTTCTTCTCAATGGGCTGAGGCTATGAGTTTTTCATTTGAAGCACCAGAAACTGGGAGCAGGCTCCTGTCAGTGGCAGGGACAGCACAGCCTAGCCAGGAAAAGCAAGTGGGTGGCCTCATTCCTTTTGAGAACAATAGAAAATGGCAACTATTTCTGGGTGAAACAAGAGCTTGCTGTGAAGCAGACAAACACTGGATGTGCAGTACCCCTGGTGCTGAAGAAAAGACTTTTCCTCAGGAAAAGTGAGTTGCAGAAATTGCCCGTGAGTCTAGTTGAAATCCCCCTCCCCTGAAAAAAATCCAATCTGATGTAGTCTCTGCATGACATCCTGCAAGTTTTAACAGAAAGGGCAGTGTAAAAGTTTCCATTGCATGTTGTGCCAGGCAGAACAATAAGATATGTTTAGGCCTCTAAATTTCCTCAAGAACCCATTTTCGAGCAATGTCACCTTAGAAGCTAATTCATCAACGTGATTGCAAGTTCTCACACTTTTTTCTGTGCACAAACTGTGGCAAGTGATGCGAGGCTGTACTGAAATTCTCATACGTAAGTCAGGGCATCAGACGAAGTGTATAATTTCGTTTTAACTGTAGAGCTGAGAAGGCTCCTTCACGCTAGTGTTGCTTGGTTTTTTTTTCTTAAGCTTGAAAATTGCCTCTTAAAAACAAAGCGGCTGCCTTTTCCTGGTGCGATTGAGGAAAACTTGAGAGGTTGTTGCGGGTGGGGGGAGCTGGATCCCACCGAACTCCTCTGCCCCAGTGCCGCACTGGCCAAGTGGCTGGATGCAGGGGGATGCTTTGCGCTGATTTCCTTTTACCCAATTGTGCTTTGTGGGATGTTCAACCCAAGGAACATGGCTGAACGAAAGAGGAAGCCCAAGTTTTCCAAGGAAGAACTGGACATTCTGGTCACTGAGGTGACCCGAAATGAAGCCATGCTGTTTGGGAGGGAGACAATGCGTCTATCCCATGCTGACAGGGACAAGATCTGGGAAGGCATAGCCAGGCAGATCACATCAGTCAGCCAGGTCCCCAGGTCTGTAAAAGACATTAAACACAGATGGGACGACATGAAGAGAAGGACCAAGGACAAACTGGCATTCATGCAGAGGTCCCTCTCCAGCCCCGGCAGCACGGGGCGGCCCTCGGCCATCGTCCTGACCGCCCACGAGAGAGCCATCGAGTCGACGCTGCATTCGTCACACCAGATGCACGGCTTCCGGAGAGCGGATCTGGACGTGGTTGACAGCCCATCAACAAGCTGTAAGTATCACTGCCTTAACACCTCTTTGTCTTATGCTTGCATATCTCAGTTTGACACCAGAAGAACGTTGTGTGATTTGTGAGATGCTGGGTTGCCTGTCAAGCCAGGTCCTACTGCCGTGTTTGATTCCAAGACAGCCTGCTTTGGTGATCATGGGGTGTTGAGATGGATTGAGGGAAAGCTGTTTCCAAGTTAAGATCATCTTCTTTATCTCTTTATCTAGTCCTTTTCCATGCTGTCTTCTAAGGGTAGACATTGTTCAGATTCTTCTTTCTTAGCGGGTCGTAAGTCTGAACTAATCTTACAAGTGAGGGAACGTCTGTAGTTGAAGTGCAACTACCTCCAGCCTGTGAAAAAGTGTTTGTAAAGGATTAGGAGTTCTTCATCTTGCATGCACCCCAATAAAACAGCAATGCTGTCGAGCTGAGAACCATGTGCCAGTCACTAATGGATCACTGCGTGGTAACCATCTTCCAAGGGGACTGTTGAGGGGGCTCTGTGATCACTGGTGTTTATGCTCTGAGGCCAGGCCACTAATGTTTTCTCATTAGTGGTCTGAAGGCTCAGCACGAGTGCTGTAAAAAAGGTAGATGATAACGACTCCCTTCTTCACTGTTTTTTAAGAAGCTACTGGCCCTGCTTTCTAAGTTAATCTTCTTACACCACAACTCTCAGACACCTTCCAGTGCTGAACCACAAGCTGCTTTTTGCAGGTTCTTTCCCCAGTTGCGTACATACAGTTTTCTTGTGTGGAGGTGCAACTTCTTGGTCTGTGAGCTTTTAGGGATGCAAAGGAGAGAAAGAGGGGATAACTTCTTGGGAAGTGAGCCAACTAACATTTCATGGGTGGCACTGTCCTACCGCATTAGGTCTTATCTCATATCTGAAGTAATGTTGTTAGTGGGAAAGCAAGGACAAAAATCTTCAAGAACTGACAAAGTGGGACTTGATCACTCTTTGCATCTATCTTGGAAGCCAGCTGCGCTATTGCAGAGGTAAAATGAATACAGCTCGTGCAAGGAGATAGTAGGCAGTTGCAACAAGTGAAGTACCGTCTCTTTTTACACTTGATGTGCCTGTACCTGTGAACTAGCACATCACTAGATATTTATCAGACTAATGAGAACTTGCCCATGGTGTTTTGCTTTGGTTTTGCATCAAGTATACTTGCCCGATTAATATAAGGTCCTGTTCCTGCTATGCCTGACTGCCTGGTTCTCTTAGTGATGCCAAGCCACTCAGTGGCCTTGCAGTACAGTCTTTGTGAGCAGCAAATACTACGTCTATGCTTTTCTCAGTGCGGAGGATGTAAGAAACTACATGGGAGCAGGGTTTTGGCATGAGGAACCAAATGTGTCACGGTGTTCTGAGACTGGACCAAAGGCCAGGAGCCTTTTTCCCTCCAAAATGTTGGTGTGTTCTAGCTAGTTATGGTTTTGGGGAAGGGGAGTCATTGCTACTGTCTGAAATGGATTGATCTTCTAGTAATGAACAATGCTGTGTACAGGATACCATGGCAGCTTGGATTCCTCCTTTGTTGACTGGGTTTGCCTGCTCTTCAGGCGTCTTATGGCTAAGCTTGTCACCCAGATGCTAAAGTTGCAGCACGTGCATGTTGAGTTATGCATCAGGAGCTACAGGCTTGTCTCAACTGGCAGACTGGGGGGAGGGGAAAACCCTTTTTCCATGTGCTTTGAGATACCATGAAACAGAAGTCAGAGTTGTGAGGGATTTCACATTAATAATTCATGCTTCCTCTTCTGTTTAAGCTGACGAAGACGAAGAGATGCCAGGCACTTCTCGGGAACACCGCTTCTCATCGCTGCAGAGGGCCAGTGCAGGAGTCAGCCAGCTCTCCGGGCCCTCCTTCCTCCACACTTCTTCCTCATCAGAGCACTCAGAAGCTACCAGCCAAAGGCAGGAACTGCACCGTCCATCCCCGCGCACCACCTCGTCCTGCAGACCCTCGCACCCCCGCACAAGGAGCCCGCCCCTCTCCAGCTTCGATCGCCAGCTTCTCCATTCCCACACGCAGCAAACAGACCTGTTCAGGCAGTTCTGCCAGGAGCTGGTGGCTATTCACAGAGACATGGCAGACAGCATGCATGTCATCAGTCAGAGGATGGCTGACCTCACCAGCCAGGTTGGCCAGATGTGCCAGACCCTGTCAGAAATCCGTAATGGGGTCCAGGCTTTCCATAGGATACAGGATCCTAGTGTCATGCAGGGGTCTCTTCTGCAAGCAGCTTGCTCAAAACAGCCCCCTGAGCCCAGTGCAGAGTCTAACCAAAACCCCCCAAAACAGACTCCTCCTGCACGGACTACCAGGTCACGAAAGAGAAAACACCATTTTTAGTCTGCTTCATATAAAGTAAAGAAGGGTGCCCCTTCCTGAGCTGCTGCATGCTCACGTGGCCTCTCCATGTGTATCAGTACTCTGTGGGGAAGGTCAACAGCCGCCCTAACCCATCCATCCCCCTGCTAGCTAACAGAGCAGTATAAATTATGGCAGCTGAATAGTAGGGCTGGCACTCTGCAATGGCAAAGGGGAATCTCAAATCTTACAGAGCTTGGGATGTAGGACATCTTTCTGTTCATAGAGATTAGGGGTTTTCACTGGCTTCCCCGTGCTTTGCACGCTCTATAAGCTAAGAGATGCAATAGGAATCATTATCTTGATCTTTTCTTGTGCCTGTGAAATGTTATTTACTGAGACAGTGTACTACAGATCTCCCTTTGCAATCAGCCCACAAATTTACCCTACTACTGCCTTCCCATCATCTTCCTGCAAATTAGTATATGCAGTGTGCAGAGATACATCCTTACGGCTCTAAAGACTCTTATCGCTCATTATTTTTATCTTGCATTCAGCAATAATGGGCAATCCAGGGCTTACTGTGACTTAGACACAGGTTTGGGGAGAGGGATGTAAAAGCAGAGCTTGTGCAGGAAAGGGAAAAAGGCACAATGCTGAGGACAGGAGGAAAGGTCTAAGCACTGTGTGGTTTTAGACTGCTGAGAAGGGCTGCTATGGCACGTGCCTGGATCCTGCAGTACCACATGCACTTATATCAGAGAGTTTAATCTTTGTCTGCTCCGGTCTGAAACCCCTACCTACCCTTCACAGTTGCAGTTAAAATACAATTATTTCATAATATGACAACATTTAAAGAGAATTGTATTATATTATTTTCTTGCATGTTATAATCTTCAGTTTTGAACCACCTCACCCTCTTCAAAATGTGAGAGACTGCACAGAACTAAGGAAAGATACAGGGCCTGCTTCTGACCTCAGGAACAGTTTGGTTTTGTATCACTGTAACTCTGTCCATTTCAGTACAGTTACTTTGCACTTACTCAGTGTTATTTAGGGTGGGATCTGTACTGTGTTCTCCTATCGTGAAGAGTTTACAATCTAAATTCACAGCTGTATAGGTTAAAATCTTAGACATGTTGGTTTTGTACTGCTTTCTTTCCCCATACAGACACAAAAAAGAATTGTGTTATAACATTTTAATTGCTTCAGTGCTGCATGAGGTTTCCATGTACAACCCTGATTCTGAAACTAGGCTTTAATAATGTCACCTCAGGTGGTGATAACATATATGTGACAGCTATTTTACAACATGTCTGTCTTCTGTTTGATTTGCACATTTGTACCTACCATTCTGCTCCCATCTCTGGAAAAATATGGACCATTATCATGTCATTCTTCAGCAGGGAAAAGGGCCAAGGTGGTACCCACGCACAGTTAGCATGCTGCTGCTCTCTGGGCTGTCCTGTTGTATGTGGAGGTGGGTTGATGAACGCCCATCATCATGCCATGTCTGGGCTACAGACTTGGCTGAAAAGTTGTACAAACTTCAGTGGGAATTGAACATAGACAGTGCAGTATAGCAGAAGGATGGCTTGTTTTATGTGATCTTGAAGGATCTTCTTTAATCTGTCTGTCTGGCCTGTCCTTTGAAAGTATAGTGCACTAGCTTCTCTTCTGGAAAGCTCACTGTGTGTCTGGTGTGTCAGGCATTCCTGACATGCCTTTCCTTTCTTCTTTTTCATTGTTCTGTAATTCTAATTTAAGTAATTTATTTTTAGTGGTGCTGTAAAAGGCCCTTGCTCAAGGAAGTAGAGGTCTGGCAAGGAGAAAAAACTCCTTTCCGAGGAATGACTGATGCTGGTTTCATGCAGAAGATGTTCCTCGTAGTGCTGGTGCCAGACCAGGGCAGTACTCGCTCACCTGCCTCTGAGAATGTCGTTTTACTTCTGTTGTAACATTTGTATTCTGCAAAAGTTGCAGTCTCTCTTCAGTTGAAGGGAAATCTGGTGGAAATGGATCTAATTTATGAATCACAGAGAACTGAAAAAAATGGTGACATATTTTAAAGGCTGAGTCAATACAGTGCTGCTGCTATATATTAGAAGTAGTATTTTATATTTTTATAATATTTGGTCCCTGCTGATGTTCTCCCATGGATATACTGATAGGATTAGCTCCTCTGATGTTGTCTGAGGGGATCCCTTCTGGGAACCCTCAGTTCTGCAGAGGAGACTCTCACAGATGCTGAGGGCACTGGGGGGAGTTGGCATCGTTGCTGCCGTCAGTTTGCCCACACAGACGCGTTTAGAGAGAGAACCCTGTTGTCCTGGTGCAGGACACGTAGCTTTCAATGCAAACCCCCTCTGGTCAGGAGAAAGGACCTTGTACTATAAACTGCCTGATGTCTCCCCCAGTTTCCTCTGTGGACTATTACAGATTGGCCCAGATGTGGGGACGTATCTCCTGCCCTGTGTAGACCCCTTGGTGGAGTGGCTTTTCTGTACTGGCTCGCAAAGGATACTTCCTCCTGCACCCATCATGTTAACTGGCTGTTGAAGTAAGTGCCCGTGTCAAAGCAAACTGCTGTGCTCAACCCCAGTATCTCCATGTCTTGTACATGCTGAAAAAATTCTCTCTTTAAAAGTATTTTTGTTAAGAATGCAATAAATATATAACACTTTTAACACAGCAGTTGTTGAGTCATTTGTTTCTCTCTTACAATTTTTGCCTGAACTGGTAACAAGCCTGTCACAGATGCTGGGTCTCCGGGACGCACAGAGCTGAGGCAGGGTTTGTGGGTATGGCACCCTGTGGCGTCTGCCTGGGTTGGTGGCAGCTCTCTTGCGCGGGTTCTTCTGCCTTGGCTCTGCTCTAGGTTGATTTGGGAAAGGCCAGTGTTTTTTTCCTTGTGGTGCTCTACCTTGGCAAGGCATCAGTGGAGCACCCCTGGGCCAGCCGGAGGGTGAGCAGTGGAGGGGCCAGCAGGCAGGGGAGAGGCATGGGGCAAACCCGGGGTGGGAGGTGGGAGGCAGAAGCCTGAGCCTCCCTCCAGCTGTGGGGCTCTCCTTCCTCCTCGCTGTCTCTCCTGGTTGCTCCATTCCCCACATAGGGAGGAATGGTCCCAGGTGCCAAAAAATACCTTGATGTTTTTCTGGGCTTGCTTACTGGGCCATCCCAAAACTTGGCAATTTGGTGTCCTGAGTGGGCTGTGGCTTAGAAAAAAAGGGAGACAAGGATATTTTTTGCTGCTAGCTAGAAATGCTATGGGAAAGGTGGCCCTGCGGAGCAAGGAGCTGTGCCTCCGACAGCCATGGGGTTGATCCAAGCCCCAATAGCTGCAAATGGGTCATAAATGGTCTCCATTGGTGCAATGGCTGGTCCTGAGTAGCCTGGGCAGAATCTGTGGTGTTCTTGAGCCTGGCTTGTCCCAGGGACTGAGCAGGACATGAAATGACCTATTTGCAGCTGGTGGCAATGCCTGTCGGCAGGAACGGGAGCAGCTCTGGATGGCTGGATCTGCCCCAACAGCAGTCCCAACCCTGCTCTTCCTCTGGGGATTGCGGTCCCTTGGGAAACCTGCTATGCAAGTGGGGCCGTGCCTGTCTGCGCACAGTACTTGTGTCAGCCTAGCCATGCGTGTCCTGGGCATCTAAACCAAGGTGGCCTTCTTGCCTCGATTCAGCTTGAGAGTTTGGCATCAGGAGAGGGACTGGCTGCTTTCCAGCCTTCACAGGTTGCTCGGGACGTGAGCGCTTCACCCTCGGGAAGATGTGTCGGTGAAGGCAGGCTGGCACAGTCTCTCCTCTCCTCAGCAGGCAGTTTGTGCCCCTGTCTCGCCAAGCAGGCTGCTGTTCTGTGGAGTGACTTACTTTGTCCTTGGGAAAGCACCTGCCTCTAACCATGGTGTGCAGCGGCATGAGGTGTTTTAGACCGACAGGTGGAATTTGGGTTTTATGCAGTCCTTTGTAACCTGTGTCATTTGTGCCCCTGCGGTAGCTGGAGCCAGGGCTGGGCAGTGCTGGTTCGAAAGCGGTTCATTTATGTGGATGATCTCATCCCCATTTACATTACCTCAGGGAAGTGTCACAGATGTAAAGCTTCCTCTCAGAGCATAAACCAGTTACTGGCTGCCAGCAGCTGTGAGGAAATGTGTTTGTGACTGGATTATTCCACAACTGTCTGTTAAGGGCTTTCTTCATACCTCCTGGTGAAATCGGCGGTGCCGGTCGCTGCAGGACGCTGGGTGGGAGCGGGCGGCTGGGCGGCATGCTGCAGGGCTGCAGCAGTACTGCAGCTCACACCTTCCAGCCTGCGCTCTCCTCCCAGCTCCCCGCCACGCCGGGAAGCAGACTGAGCTGCAGGACGCAGGCAGCAGAGCTGAAGGACACTCTCAGGCAGAAACTTGTAGGGGTTTCCAGGCAGGAGGAGAGCGAACAGGAAAAGCATGCTCGTGCTTAATAAAATGCTTCATAATAAAAGTGAGCCCTGGTGGGAATAGTTAACAAGGCTCTCCCCTTCCCATGCAAAGTTGTGTTTTAGAGAATTTTCTAAATCTCGCTATCAAATGCAGTTTGCTGGGAATGCACTGGACTGTCCTGCCACTGCCCGTGAATTCCTCAGTGCCACTGGCTATGGGGATGTGAGTCCTGTATGTTGTATTAAGGAGTTGTGAGTGACTTGGAGGTGATAAACCTCTGCAGTTCACTGGTCTGCTTTGCAGGGGCAGCCTGATCTTGTCATTGCTCCAGCTGATGTTTGGGCAGCAGGAATGCAGAGCAGCCGCAGGGGCTCTCGGTAGCTGGCGCTAGGAAGCATCCTGGCATTTTGCTTGGACTGGGGAAGGCGTCCTCTAGGATCTCCTGTGCTGCAGGGCATCAGACTGACCACAGCACATGGCTTTATCTCAAGGGTTGTGTATCTCATGGCTGTCTGAATGCCTGATACACCTTTTGTGGAGTGATTGGTAACAGCCAGAAGTGACAGCCTGGCAGCGCTAGCTGTGTGCCGTTGCAGGACCTCCTTCCCACCGCGCTGGTCCAGGCCTCCGTTCCTTCTCAAATACACAAACTGGAGGTTTAAAATGTTTGGCTAATTTTGGCAGTGCCAGAGCCTGCTGTTTAAACAATTACTGAAGATTGCAGAGCATCCTGGGTAGCACACATTAGGAAAGATACAGCTGATTGCAGGCACATGCACAGTTGCTTAACATTAAAACCAGAATTGCTGGAGCCTTGGGCAGTCTGAGACACTGCAGACTTGTATTCTGTGTTTTGCAGGAAGTTTCACCAAGTTTGTGACATCATGTATGTGGGTTGGTGTGATCGCATGCAGGTGGGCTTGCGTCTTTATCTGTGCATGCACATGGCCGGAGAAGGGGAGAGCGTTCAAGGAAAAAATGATGGATTTCTTAAGCTGAAGAAATACCTGTGAGCTATAAGGGAACGTTTGGGCAAGGACTAGTAGCAACAGATGTCAGAGGAGCCATATGCTGCTCGCCTTCATTAATGTTACTGTGGCAGGGAGTGCTGAATAATAGAGACAAATGGTATAAGAGAAGAAAAAGCTTTTAGCTGTGAACTGTTCAGATCTGCTCTTGGGTCTGTACATGCCATGACAGGGCCTCCTCCTGGTCCTGAGTGGGTGTTACGAGCTCATGTTGGTGGCAGCTGGAACCGGTATTACCAAGCCTTTTCTGTGCCCTCTAGCAAGAACACAGGGAGTGTGAGAGCAAATAATACAATCCTAGCTATAGATCTCTCTCTTACCAAGTTGCACAGAGTGCCAGTTGTCTGCAGTATGAATTAATACATTTCTGTTGAGCTGAAATTTAGCTGTTTTAAATCAGGAAAATAAAACCCATGCCAGAAAGTGATCTTTCTGTCAGCACTGCCAGGAGATCCCCACAACATGGTGCTGGGCTTTCCTGAGACTTGCAGGGCTGTTTTTATTTTTATGTCACAACCTGCTGAACGCCCGAGTGCAAAACCTTCCAGTACTGGCGCGTCCTTGCTTTCCTTTTAGGTAACCAGCAAATACCCCCATGCACATTGGGTGTCCCTGTTTCTGCCCTGGGTATCTCAATTCTGCTTGTCCAAGGGGAGGGAAGCAAGGAAATCTGGTTTCTGCTGAAAAGGAAGATGGTGGTTTTGGGAAAGAGACAGGCAGAGGGACCCTGCCATATTCCGGATGCTCCTGACAACAAAGGAGGGGGCTCTGGGATGTGAAGTGATGGTAGGGAATCTAGAATTCCTTGTTTCCATCTCTAGGCAAAGAAATTTCCTCCCATGAGAGTCTGTGTCACCATTACTGGCAGAGATACTCCTTCAGATTGGATGTACATTGCTGTCATCCCTTCCACAGCAGAAATGGACCCACTGGCTTAGTGTTCCCTGGGTGGCCATGCTCGTTGTCCTGTTTCTCTGGCAATTTGCACACCGTTACTTATAACTCCATGCTTTCCAGTCTGGCTGTGTTGATGGCTCTCTCTGAAGGTCATTCTGGCTTCATCATGGTTGTCATTCTGCTGCGAGGGGGGGCACAGGAGAAAAGTTTGTGCTTCATGCCTGCCTTGTCACCTCACCCTCAGGTACGTGATCATCTCCCGGGAGGAGAGGGAGCAGAACCTGATGGCCTTCCAGCACAGCGAGAGGATTTACTTCCGTGCCTGCCGTGACATCCGCCCTGGGGAGAAGCTGCGGGTCTGGTACAGTGAGGATTACATGAAGCGGTTGCATAATATGTCCCAGGAGACCATCAACAGAAATCTCACAAGCGGTGAGTCCCCTCCCTTTCCACCCTCTCCCCCACTCCCCTTGGGCTGCCACGCTTGTTGGACTGAGTGCGGTGGGTGAAGTAGGTGATGCACAGGCTGTGCGAGGAGAGCTGCATTTCTAGAAGGAGAGCACCTCTGGGTGAGAGCCCGGCGTGGCATGGATGGATGGGTGTACAAGAAGAATAATATAACCACTGTCATGGAGATCATGAAAGAAAGATTTGTGCTGTGTCTTGTCATGTCATGTGTCGTGTTGTGTCATGTCGTGTGTGTGCTGCAAGGGCCTGATGCAAAGCCCAGGGATCACGGAACTCCTCTCACAAGACTCTCTGGCCTGAAGATTGCCAAGCTGGTGGTCCCACAGACAAACATTAGGTTTTTCTTCTGAACATGCTGCTTTCTCTGGCTCGTGTGAGCAGCCTGTTTGAGGAAGCTCTGGCTGGTTTTGTGTGCATATGAAAGAGAGATTTCCTTGGTGTGTTTGTATGTCCATTTTCCTCGCTTAATTTATCTCCTCTTTCTTCAGAAAGATAATTTGGGATCAGCGCGACATCAGCTAGAGACTCCTTAGTCTCACAACCTTAGAGTGCGTGTACAACATACAGGAGGCTTTGTACTTGTCAGACTGATTCTTCCCTGGATAAAAATGGTTATCTTATCTTAAGAGTAGCCATGCTGGAACAAACCCAGAGGTCCTTTAGGTCAGTGTAGTGTCAGCAATACAGGAAGCTTTAGAGGAAGGCAAAAATTCTTACTGCATCTGTTCATCTATACAATGCTGAGACCTGAAGTTAATTAAGGGCATTTCTTTCCAGGCCTGGCCACAGAATGGCAGGGCCTCAGAGGGGCAGCCACACTAAATATAACTTCCTAATTAAGATTCCCATGTATATTATTACACAGTTGCTGTTGCTGCCTTGACTTGGTAAAAGGTGTCTCCTCTTTAATCATGGGGTGGACAAGATGTCCTGAAAAAGCCGGTTATCCTCCATCACCTTGGAGTTATTATGCACTTGCAGTGTTACATCTTGATGGCTGTACTTGGGCAATTCCCACTTCTGAATTAACGTCGGTGTGAATGTGCTTTTTTATGTTAATAAACATCACTGAGTGATTAGGTACAGGCTGCAGTGATTTTGCTGCGTCCCATGCACACGTTAGTTGTCCAGATGGCTTAGTACTTTCTGAAAGTACGGCAAGAGAAAGCCTATGCCCTTGGAGCAGCTGCTCTGGAGGGGCACCAAGGCTATGAACGATTGCCCTGCCATACAGACATGCCTTTAGTCATGGTTTGTCATGGTGTCATGGTTTGTGTGAGCTGAAATGGTAACTCACAGCCTGCCCTGTGCTACGAGTGTGGTGAAGATCTGCCTCTGGGCTCCTCAGGACCTGCCAGAGCCTACCACACACTCAGGTAGAAACCCATGTGGCTGCAGAGACCATCCTAGAAACTCCCTGGCGTCTCAGTGAGTTCCTCCTGCGGCAAGCTGGGCTCAGCCTGCGTTCGCAAAAGGAGCGCAGAAACATTGTTAAAACGGAGCATCACTTGGGCCATTGCTGGACTTGCGAGACATCACAGCCTCAGCTGAGACGGCACTGGGAGGTGGTCAGGGAGCAGCACCAAAATCTGTTGAGTCACTTTCTATTTAAAAGGTTTCAAATCCCCTGCAGATGAGCCTGTCAAGTGAAGTGGCACACTTTATTAACTCACAGAAAAATAACATGGTTCCCAGGTTTTGTTTCTGTTGGTAGTCTCTGACCCGCCTCTTCAATGGAGTTGAGACCAATATTATGAGGGATCGTCTTGTGATTTCTAGCTTTTCCATAGGGCTGAACCACTCGCTTGATTGGGGGAAAAAATCACCGAAAAGAAGAAGAAACCATTCTCTAAATCCCTGCCTCTGACAGTAGTCGTTATAGTCCGTAACAGGGGAAATAATAAGGCAGAGACTCAAAGCTTTGCCCATAGAAACTCTCGTCAGTGTGTTGAAAATGAGATCTGTTGTTACGGATTCACTCAAGTAGTGGCTGGGTTTGCCAGCCAGCATCAAAACCCAGTGCAAAATCCCTGCCATTCGGGCCAGCCCTTTTTACGGTGCCTTACTCTAACTGTTTCGAGTCTTGCATCTTTTCTGCATTCTTAGCATTGCTCTCCTTAGAGAGGGAATGGTAGCTTTTGCTCCGTAACTCTTATGAAAGCATGAATACACTTTAAAAGCAAACAAACCCAAAAATCAGCATAAAGCAGCGTCTTGTTTGGGAAGCCATCATGCTTGAAGTTATTTACAAGATAGAAGAATGATGGAAATTGAGCCAAACCTATCGTCTTTTGAATTTCCAGGTAAGGAAATCTGGCTATTCCCTTTATTTTAAGCAATTAATAATTTGTATGAGGTTGCTTTTATTTTTTTTTTTTTTAACCACTGAATGGCCACACTCTTAGACTCCACCGGGACAAGCTAGATGTCCCATTCTTGGAGGGCATTCACCCGTTGTAGCTCAGTTGACAATGAGTACCTTGGGGTTTAAGAGTGCAAGTTATTTTTACTTGGAGCAGCCTCCAAACTGAACGAGATTAAAGGGGCTTGCAAACTTTGTGCCGTGTTGTGCACAGACGCTGGGGTTGTCATGAAACGGTCCAAATCTCTCGCTGCACTGCTGTACACTTGATACCTTTTACCAAGTCAAAACAGGCACAGGTCTTCCAGCCAGCCAAAACGGCGCTTGGGCTCTGGGCATTAGCTTCCACTGCGATCAGTCATTCACCTCGTAGTCATTCACCTCGTAGTCCTCTTTCAGCGCAGGTTGGTTATACCTTCAGGTTAAACAAACTGCCTGTAGTTTCTCTTCTCTTTAAAGTGTGTGGGTCCTACTCCGCTGTGGCTACCCAGGACTGTCTCTGTTTTTGCAGATGTGCCCATTAGCAGGGCTCCTCCTCTCGCGAGCCTCGGTTTCCACTGAGTTGTGTCAGTTCCCTGGTTTGTAACGCAACGTGCAGACCTGCAGGGATTCAGCCTGCCTTTTTGTTCTTTTTTCATTTGAGTTTTAGATTGAGGGATGTTGCTCGGTTCCCGGTGATAATCCCCACCCCTCATTTTCCTTTCCAGGAGACAAGAAGTTGCAGAGAGAGAAGTCAGAAAAGAATGTGGAAAATCAAGAGGACGTGAGGGGGCCGCTCCAGCTCACCACCTTAAAGCAAGGGAAGAGCCCCTACAAGCGCAGCTGTGATGAGGGGGAATCCCACCCCCAAACAAAGAAAAAAAAGATTGACCTCATCTTCAAAGACGTCCTGGAGGCTTCCTTGGAGTCTGCCAAATTTGAAGAGAACCAGTTAGCAACAAGTACGCCGCTTTCCATCAGAAAAGCATCTAAATACCAGGCTGAAGACATCTTTGAGAGGTGTGGCAGTGCCATGCAGCATGGCTCGCTGAACCTCAGCAGAAACCGGAGCAAGGGGGAATGGAAGGTCCCCTATGGTTCCTCTTTCAGCTCAGCCAAAGAGGTGGGCATCCTTGAAGATGAGGAAGAGCCCCTGTCACTCAAAGCAGACAGCCCGACTGAGCTGTCACTGGCCTCTGCACAAGGCAACTCCCATGAAATCCCCACCACCTCCTTCTGCCCCAACTGCATCCGGCTGAAGAAGAAGATCCGGGAGCTGCAGGCCGAGTTAGACATGCTGAGATCTGGGAAGTTACCTGAGCCACCCGTGCTACCACCCCAGGTACCCGAGCTCCAAGAGTTCTCAGACCCCACAGGTAAGCCTTGCCAAGTAACAGCATTCTCCAAACCCTGCCTAAGGAGAGTATTGAGATGCCTGTGTGCTGTGTACCCATCTAAAGCGTTTTGCTCTGAGTATTCAGGTGAACACATAGTTCCATGGAAGGTTTGTTGTCAGGTTTTGTGACCGGGTGGGCCAGGAGCTGACACAGCTGTGGGCACAGTGGAAAACACTGTCTGGGAAAGACTCTGTATGACAACTTGCTCTATTTGTTGCCTTTGTAATCAATAATGCACTGCCAATAAAAAAGACATTCCATTGCAGACAGTTTGTTTGCTGTATTTTTGATGCATTCTCTTTCAGCGGAAGCCTCTCCGCAGTGCCTCACATGCTACCAAGAAAGTCTGAATGACTCTGTGGTAACACTGAAATGTGTGCTCTTCGTGTATGAAATGATGTCCCACTGTGTCCCTTGTTGGAAAGCCCGCTCTGTTTCCTCCACTGCCTTAACACAACCATGTGTCCCTTTCTGAAGATATGTTTCATATCCTCCAGGAACGTGCTGTCGAGCAGCCTTCACCAAAGGGAATATTTGGGTCACACCATGTATTGTGCAAGTGGCCAGGATGTAATGTCCTTTCTTGCTGTCCATTGTGGCATGTTGGAGACAAAGTTCATATGCAAAAACATTGATTTATTTTCCCTTCAAAGCCATGATTCAAATTCTACCCATAGTGCATTGTGGGCAGGAGAGGGCAGGCTGTGGCCAGCTCGTCAGGCAATGCACTACTGTCACCAGTAGGATGCTTCTCTAGCTCAGCAACTTTGTAAATGCCATATTTTTTTCCTTTTTTTTTTTCTTGCAGCTTCAGAAAGCATCATCTCTGTTCCCACCATCATGGAGGACGATGACCAAGAGGTAGATTCTGCTGATGAATCAGTTTCCAATGACATGATTGCTGCTACAGATGAGCCTTCCAAGATGTCTTCTGCGACAGGCCGGAGGATACGGCGGTTCAAGCAAGAGTGGCTTAAAAAGTTTTGGTTTCTGCGGTACTCCCCAACATTGAATGAAATGTGGTGCCACGTCTGTAGGCAGTACACAGTGCAATCCTCTCGGACTTCAGCCTTCATCATTGGCTCAAAGCAGTTCAAGATACATACAATAAAGCTTCACAGCCAGAGCAACCTCCACAAGAAGTGCCTGCAGCTTTACAAGCTCAGGATGCACCCAGAGAAGACAGAAGAGATGTGCCGAAATATGACCCTGCTCTTCAATACAGCCTACCACTTGGCCCTGGAGGGCAGGCCCTACTACGACTTTCGGCCTCTGGCAGAACTACTGAGAAAGTGTGAACTCAAGGTGGTGGATCAATACATGAATGAGGGAGACTGCCAAATCTTAATCCACCATATTGCCCGGGCTCTTCGAGAGGACCTGGTTGAACGCATCCGACAGTCTCCCTTCCTCAGCATCATTCTAGATGGGCAGAGCGATGACTTGCTTGCAGACACGGTTGCAGTTTATGTACAGTACACAAGCAGTGATGGACCTCCAGCAACCGAATTTCTGTCTCTTCAGGAACTGGGCTTCTCTACAACAGACAGTTACCTCCAAGCATTAGACAGGGCTTTTTCCAGCCTTGGAATACGATTGCAGGATGAGAAGCCAACTATTGGCTTGGGAGTCGATGGTGCTAACATTACCGCCAGCCTGAGAGCCAACTTGTTCATGACAATCAGAAAGACCTTGCCCTGGCTTCTCTGCCTGCCCTTTATGGTGCACAGGCCCCACCTGGAAATTTTGGATGCAATCAGTGGGAAGGAACTACCATGCCTGGAGGAGCTAGAAAACAATTTGAAACAACTGCTCAGTTTCTATCGTTACTCTCCCCGACTCATGTGTGAGTTGCGGGTCACTGCTGCCACTCTGTGTGAAGAGACCGAGTTCTTGGGGGACATTCGAGCAGTGAAGTGGATCATTGGAGAGCAGAATGTGCTCAACGCTCTAATCAAGGATTACCTTGAGGTTGTGGCCCATCTCAAAGATGTCAGCGGCCAGACCCAAAGGGCGGACGCTTCTGCCATTGCCTTGGCCCTCCTGCAGTTCCTGATGGACTACCAGTCAATTAAACTCATCTACTTCCTGCTGGACGTGATTGCTGTCCTTTCACGACTCGCCTACGTCTTCCAAGGGGAGTACCTTCTTGTGTCGCAGGTGGACGATAAAATAGAGGAGGCCATCCAGGAGATCAGCCGGCTAGCAGACTCACCTGGGGAGTACTTGCAAGAATTTGAGGAAAACTTCCGTGAAAGCTTTAATGGCATTGCTGTGAAAAACCTACGGGTGGCTGAAGCCAAATTCCAGTCGATCAGAGAAAAGATCTGCCAGAAGACCCAGGTGATCCTAGCCCAAAGGTTTGATTCCCGTAGCCGGACATTTGTGAAGGCCTGTCAGGTATTTGACCTTGCAGCTTGGCCCAGAAGCACTGATGAGCTCATGAGCTATGGGAAGGAGGATATGGTACAAATATTTGAACACCTGGAGACGGTCCCATCATTTTCCAGAGAGGTTTGCAGAGAGGGGATGGACACCCGAGGGAGTCTGCTGATGGAGTGGCGAGAACTCAAGGTGGATTATTATACCAAAAACGGTTTTAAAGACTTGCTCAGTCACATTTGTAAATACAAACAGAGATTCCCCCTCCTAAATAAAATAGTTCAGATCCTCAAAGTCCTTCCCACCTCATCGGCCTGCTGTGAGAAGGGGCGCACTGCCCTGCAGAGAGTGCGCAAAAACAACCGCTCTCGGCTCACGCTGGAGCAGCTCAGTGATCTTTTGACGATTGCCGTTAACGGGCCGCCCATTGCCAACTTTGATTGCAAAAGGGCACTAGATAGTTGGTTCGAGGAGAAGTCGGGCAATAGTTACGCACTGTCAGCCGAAATGCTGAGCAGGATGTCGTCTCTTGATCAGAAGCCGATGTTGCAGAGCATGGACCATGGCTCTGAGTTTTACCCTGATATTTAGGAAGGAATGCCTCAGATCAGAAAGCTGTTGAATAATTTTTTTAATCTATACTCTAAACTTTGATATATTATATAAAATATATATATATTATATATATTAAGGAAAACCCACACTGAAAATTTAAAAGTTAAGACGATGTGCGTCTGATAGAAGCTAAGCAGAATTTTAAAGATTGAGACAATGTTTAGACATTTACTGGTGTCTCCAACCATGGCAGCTGCAGTGTAGGTGGCAACATTTCATTCTTTAGAAGCATGTGCTGGGGCCATACTCTACATGTTCAAACCTAATGATCTATAAGCTAGACGACGGGTCTTTGTCAGCCTCATCCTCCTGGCGGTTTCCTTTGTATGTGTGTTGTTGGTTTGTTGGGTTGTTTTTTGTGTTGTTTTGTTTTGGAGTTGGTTGTTTGGGTTTTTTCCCCACAGTTTTAATCTCTGCCTCTCTTTCCGTTGTTCAGTACAGTTATTGAGCCATTTGAGCCTTTTGTTGATGACCGTCAGATTTCTGATTTCCAACAGAGCATCCCGTGCGTTTATGTTGCCCCCGGCTCTCCAGCTCCACCCAGTTCTCTTTGCTCGAGTGGGAGCTTTCTTCACTCACAGAGATTACTGGCAGGAGGGAAAGGCTGGGGGCGTGATTTTGGGTTTTTCTTCTGATTTAGAAACAAATGCCTCCACTAAACTGTGATGCCCCTTTCTCAGTTCTCCCTACTTTTGGGCTGTAGAGTAATACTTGGCTTTCAGCTCCTTTTATGATAACCGTAGTACCAGTCTATCATACATATATTATAACATGGTGTCATGTGCAGACTATAAAATAGCAAAATAGAGAAGGCAGGGGGAAATTTTTGCATTTATATTTTTATATTGTAGGAGATAAAAATATATATATATACAACTATTCATTCAAAACCAGGGCTGCTGTGGAAGCTAGACAGCCAATGAGTCAAGAGCCATCTCTGGGCGGAGATTCAAAGGCTTAAAAAATTATATTCTAATTTACATTATTTATACTATGTCTTTATAATCCTAGATTGTTATGGGTTTTTTGTTTTGTTTTGTTTTGTTTGGAATGACTGAAAGAAAAACCTGCCGCGGTTTGGTGGCAGGAGCTATCAATGCAAGATTATTTTGGATTATATTCATGTGATGATGTCCTACAAAGGTTCACGTATTCTCTTGTGACCAAGGTAACATGTTCCACAGCACAGCAGACTTATGACAGCAGGAAGAAGGGATACTCTGCTTCTTTCTGCGAAATATTTCTTCCTTTCTTGAAGGGATGCGGAGTCCAGCTGAAATGTGAATAGGGGACTTGCACCTTCCATCACAATGAGATTGTTCTGTGGGCTTGGGGTTCTTCTTTGTTTTATTCTTTTAAAGTAAATGAGCTCCAGGCATTCACACAATATCACTTCAGGTTAGAAAAGCAAAAAAAAAAAAAAAAAAAAAAAAAGAAACTACAAACAAAAAAGGTGCAAAAACTCCACAGATGCTAGTGCCTTGCCCTGCTGATGTGGCATGGACAGCACCAACCTGACCAGACCATCGTGGGAGTGAGAACCTGTTGTCCAGAAGGTGTCCGAGCCAACATGTTCTCACTTCCCAGAGGGATGAGCTTTGTGCCAAGCTGTGTTGTTTGGAAACATGATGGTGGTATCAGCAACACTGAACCTTTCCTTTCTCCTGTTACACCCCTGCCCTTGGTCTTGGTGCTAAGATATCTCTAGAACCGTTGCTGCTAGTTGATAGCTTTTCATTTATATAAATATATATATATATAAATAATATTATTTTATTTTTTAAACTTTTTTGTTTGTTTTCAATGGAGATGTAGCATGTTTGGAACCGATCTCTCTCGGAGTCACTTTCACTGCCAGGGTTCACGCACTGTCTTCCCCAGGAAAACACGCACTTCTACCTAGGTCTCGCTCACCTCCCACTAATCCCTTTGCCCTCAGCAGAACTGCGCAGCCAGCGCCGGGCAGAGGCGTGCAGCCAAGCCGCTACGTACTGGCTCAGCTTTCAGACCCCACAGGAATAGCTAGACTGGTGTTGGTCAGAGTTTTGGAAGTGTTTCCCCTCTGTCCCTATGGGACCGAGGAGGGACTGAGCCCGCCCGAAGCACTAGCGGTGGCCAATCCTTGTGTCCTGACTCTGCCCCCTTCGCTGTAAAACCGGGCTCTTTGGCCAGACGGTCCGAGGGGAGTAGAGCGGACCCCGCGAATGTAGCGGCGAGGGCTGGGCAGGCGGCGTACCCTCCGTAGCACTTACTCCCTGTCCCCTCTGCCTTACCTCAGATGGCGTGTGCAGCCCGCGGGCTGGCTTGGGCAGGAGGGGGCACCTGTGCCGGGGCCACCCGCCTGCCGCCGAACTGCCGGCAGGGGTGCAGGCGCCAGGCGCTTCTCCCCGCAGTCCTCACAGAGACGTTGCGAGCTAGGTCAGAGCATTGCGCCATTGCAGCGCAGGGGCATCGATATGCAACGCCTAGCAAGCAAAAAAATGGCTTTGTTTGCATTTTTTCCTGTCTTCCCCAATAAGTGATGTGATTGAATTGACCCATTTACCTAGAGGAGTAAAAATTAAACTGGAAACCCTCCGCCAGCTGTGCAGACTTGGGCGGTCGTTTGCCTGACCGTAAAACAGGGATCTCTCCACACGAGGTGCTTGTAGCCTTCCAGGCCTGGCGAGTCAGCTCTGCTCAAGGCGCTGCCACAAAGCTCACAGAGCTGCTCCCTGCCGGGGAGATGGCAGGCTCCCTCCTTAGTTAAAATTTGAAGAGATGTAAAGAGAAAAAAAGATAAAAAAGATAGAAGAATTGCTGCTGTGTTAGTCTCTGACCTGGAGATGGGCAAAGTGAACGTAGATGTTGGAGACAAGAAGTGAATTGACACACCGAAGGGGAATGGGCAGCTGGGGGAGAGTCTTCCTTGTCAAGCCTGCATGCAGCAGCAGAAGGAAAAATAACAAACATATTTGATGCAAGCTGCTGTGGCTGCCGGAGAGGCTGTAAAGACAGTTTCCCTCCTCCCCTTTTTTTTTCATTTTCTCTTTCCTTTGCTCAACTCCATAGCTCTTTGTGGGGGGAAAAAATCACCTGCCTTTCTGTTTGCAGCAGTGAAAGCTCCTCAGCACATGGCTCTCCATGTCACAGAGGCCCATCAAAGTGCCTGGCCTACGTGGAGGGAAGGGACACTGGCGGACAGTCTCCAGACAGCTTTGCAGACAGGAGCGCTCCCCCAGGGCTTGTGCTGAGCCACCTGAGAGGCCTGTTTACAACTCCTGCTCTAAGCCTCTTTACTTTTGCCACTGGGGAGAAAATGATGCCTTGCCTCGTTGGCGAGGTAAAAGCTGTCAGAGGCTTGTTCAGAAGCGATTCCTCTAATTTGTCACTCTCTTCCTTTGTTTCATTTGCAAATCCCACTCTCATCAGTGACATCTTTCACTGGCTGCTCATATTCCTAATGGCAGAGTGAAACATGCAGCGAGTGGTGGTTTTTTCTCCAGGCAGTCAGCTGTTGCTGACTTGTTTCTTTTTCAAATAACTTTGCGTGCACCTGTGAGCAGTGTCAGTAGGAAGCGTGATTCCCTGCCATGGGATGTTGCGGATACCTGCGATGGGAAAGATCAGAGACCCCTTGCATTGGTGATGGGGGGAAACTAGTGCTTGGCGGAGCAGCCGGCCCGGCCCAGTCCAGCTCCCCCAACACAAGCAATTCCCCGTCGCCCCCACATCAGAAAATAAACCCAGCCTTTGTCCTAGACAAATGCAGGTGCTTTGCAAGCTTTCCCTCTAGGTTTACCTGCCTATCTCAGATCTGTAGCTGTTACTCCCATGGATAGTCTGTGGATGGAAACGTGACTGCCGGCATGAGCAAGATAGGGAGGAGGGAAGAATACCAATGCAAAGTGCCCTGGCTTCCCAGTGCCCCGCCTGCCCAGCCTTTCCCGGAGCAGGTGCGTTTCTGTGCCCTGTTTGCAAACCCCAGGGCCCGGCTGGGCAGCAGCGAGGCAGCGGCAGGCATGGGGAGGGCTCGGCATGGCACACAGGGAGGCTTCCTTGGCTTGGAGTTTGCCATGCGTCGGGTTTAATCGATGCCTTTCCTACTGCGCTGAGTGAGAGGAGGTTGTTTTGAACGTGTTGCTCACAGCATCTTGAACTGCTTCAGCTGCAAAGAGAGAAGGGTTTAGTTTTTCTCAAATGAGCTCTTTATTCTCTCCTTCCCCCCGCATCTTAGCTATGGCATCTGACTGTGAATAATGCACACTTCTCCAGGCTCTCGGGTTTGTATTTCTAGCCTGCGGGCTTTTTGGTTGCCAGTTTCCCTCCCCACTTTTTGCTCAGGCTCCTTGCCTCTTTTACCCTGCTGTGAAGCAGAAATCCGTGAAGCACATGCAGACATGTCCTTCTGCAGGGCTCACCAGTGGCCGCAGGGGTCTGGGCCCTCTAGCCACGAGACTGAACTCAGCAGGGATAATCCTCACAAGAGACCAAAGCTCTTCCCGTACCAGCAAAAGCACTCGGGAGTCACAGGGGGCTTGCGAGGGGACACGGTGGGCAGGGTCCCGGTGTGTCGTCTGCCTTGGGTCTCAAGCTGACTGTGGCAATGTCCCCCGTGCTGGTTGCGCTTTTGCTGATACTACTCCTCAGACATGATTCAGGCTCGGTCCATCTCTTTCTCACAGCACAAACTCAACCAGGTGGCCCGTGGGGTCTTCGGGGTCCCCTTTCTTTCTTATCTCATGAGGATTGCTGTTTGTTTGACCAGTGGGTAAGACAACCTAGACAGCCGGCTTGGAAATAAGCAGCAACAGCCTCTGCTTTTGCAGATTCCCCTCTCAGCCCTGTCTAAAGAGGTCTTAAAAGCAGAGAAATGGTACGTTGCTCCCCCAGCCATTGTATTCAATGCAGTAATGCCTATGCAATTCCTGTCTCCCTTGGAGACATGTATGATGTGTGTGCATGTAAGCTAGTGTATGTATACAGTACATATGCATATGGTCTATATATTGTATATACGCACATCCCAGTACATATACACACAGTACAAAAGATTAAAATCACATGCTTATATATCTATAAATAAAATCCTATATATTTATATATTTCTATGTTTTCGATAGATATAAAGATATAATACAGAGATAGACTCAACCACCCTTGTGTAAGGCTGGCCCTGTGTTCTGGCACAAGGCATGTAACACTGAAGACTTTGGGATAGTTTTAGCTATACACTGAGGCCTACATTTACGTGTATAGCACTCTACGGAGAAGGGCTTTGCTGTGGTTAGGACAAGGGGTTTCCTTGCTGGCATGTTAACCAAGTGCTACATAAGGTTTGTGTAATAGGGGAATGTCTTGGTGGGGGAAAATGCTCTAGTGTCCTTGTCTTCTCCCAAGTAAGCCTCTGGCTGAGGTCCTGTGTGTTCACACTTGGACAGATACATATCCCACCCTCATACGCACTTTTCTCTCTCTGCATGGATGCGGTTGGCAACTGCGGGTACCGGTGCCATGAAAACATGGCTTTCTGCTGTTCTGCCTGGCGTTCCTTGGCAGTCGCCGGCACGCTGCCAGGGAGACCTTGCGCCGGCAGGCGCTCGCGCAGCCCCCAGCGAGAGCGTGGGTTTGCTCGAGGGCATCAGTCAGCGACACAGCCGTGGCGCTGGGATAAAGGCAGCAAGAGAGCAAAGGCGTTACTGAATGGAGGGAGGGTTGCTGCCACACGGTCGGAGGTGGCAGGGATGGCGTATGGAGCTGGAGCAGCACGAATGAGAAGGGACCACGAATTCGGAGTGATAAGGATGGGAGCATGCAAGCCCCATTGGGGAGGCACGTGCAGCTCTGTCACGTCAGGCTGGCTGCTGCTCTGCTGCAGGAGCTGCTCCGCTCCCTCAGGTCTCGCAGGCACTCCTTGGCCAGTGAGCAGCCTGCCTGACCGGGCGCCTGGGTCGTTTTTTTGGAGGAAAGGGAACGATGTGATTGCATGGAAGATGTGGTCGGTGGCGCATGTGTGCCTTTGGGCCCCAACACATGGCGTGCTGACCTTGCCAGACTGCAGCACCAAAGGGTGCAACCCTCTTACCCTGCCCGTGCAAACAGACACCTATTTTCGCATGACAGGCATTTCCGTGCCGCAACTGGGGGTGGATGCAGGCAATGGATCAGCCTTCCCTCAGTGTCTGCCGATGCCTGCAGGATGGACGGCTGCCTCATCTCTCCATTCCTCCCTTCACACAGCCACTCGTAGGACACTGACCCCGCTGCAGGGTGAAGCCCTTGGCTGGCACCTGGGGGGACCCGAGAGGCACCTCTGGCTGGGCTGGCAGCGGGTGGTGGGTCACCATGCTGCTTCTCCACAAGGGTTGAAGGGGAGGAATGGAGGTTTGGCTTTGCAGCTCCATGCCGGGCCTGGCAACCACTGCACTCCTCGCCGTTTGTTTTAATTGTTGGCTTTGGTTGGGAGGAGGGTGAGTTGTAATTCCGACGTCCGAATGACTCGTTACACTGGTATTGCATGAGCAGATGCTGTGCAAGCTCCCCCCAAGCCCTGTCACACACCTCAGTGCCCTCTCCCAGGCCTCTCTCCTCCACACAACTGGTAATCCACCTCAGCCGCAACCCGCCGCCGGCAGCTCCCCTCTCCGCTGCAGCCCCTCGGCCGCGCAGCGCCGGCGGGGAGCTCCCCGGCACATGTTTCTCACAAACCTCAGAGACAGTTTCCTCGCTCCCAGCCCCCTCCTTCGGATGCCACTGACACTCGCGTAGGCTCAGCCCGCGGCCTTGCCGCCTGCCCGCCCGTGCCGGCGGTGCTGCTGCCCGGCGAGGGGCTCCCATGCACTGCACCTCATGTCGAATAAGCTCGCTGGGCTACGTGGGGGAACCATGTCTCATATGCTGTAATGTCCGGAATGCTATAGGAGGGCTACGGAGTTTTCTGCCAGTCATGGCATCCTCATAGACTCACCCAACTGTTGGCAAAAATGCATTTCTACTTCCAGAAAACAAGAGATTTTGTCTCAAACCTCTCCATATTCACATCCAAGCACAGCCCTGCTGAACTGTTTCAAGCAATCTCTCACCCACCCACCCACCACACACACACACACATAAAATGAGAGAAAAATATCTAGACGTCTATTACTACATATGTATTAATATGTTAATATCACTCTTTTTGAGAACATTAAAATGTTATTACTTTACAGACTATGCTTTATAGTACCTGTGTGAAAGGACCTAGGACACTGGATACGAATAGAGCTATGTTGATATATCATAGTATGTACACGAGAACCTTCCTTTTGTCATATTATCCTTGTAATGTAAAATGATTGTTAATAAAAAAACATTTAAATTTATCAAGTTGGGTTGCTAATTCTTTACATTGTTCTTGGAGGTTAATGTCATTCTCCCAGAGCAAGGGCATCAAGCTGATGCACTCCCTCTTCCCCAGCCCATGACTGTAAGGAGCGGGTCCAGTGCTCATTTATCCAGAAGGGTCAGTTGCAGCCCCCTGAGGCGCTCGTAGCTGTCCCTCCTGGGTGACTCGCTCCCTCATGTGCTGGGTGTAACTGCAGCCTCTCAATGTCCTCACCTCAGTGCGCAGGTCTGGTGCGATCTGTGATGGAGCGGCATCATTTCACCATGGGCTGGGTTATACCGGTGCTGTGCCAAGGCTGCAGCAGCACCGAGCAGGAGCTGCCGCCTCCCAGCAGCCCGCGGCTGCCCTGGTCAGCACCAGCGCAGGTACGTCAGCACGTGCTGCAGTCGGGTAGGGCTGCGGAGTGGGTGCCCTTGCAGCCTCTGCGCTCCCTTTCTAGCTGGGTACAGCGGCGGTATCATCGGCTTCACTGTGGTGAGCTGTGCTTGTAACGCACGTTGGCAAAACCTTGCGTGTGTGCCTGGTTTGGTTTGAAAGATGGAGAGTCTTTCCCTGAGCTTTACGTGCTCCAAAGCCAGGGGAAGCTGGACTTTTTCTACCCTTAAACAAAAGGGTTGGTTTAACTTTGGATTCTTCTTTGACATGAAAGTTTTGGTTGAGGCTGGGTCCACGGTGGATTAACTAAAGGTGCAACTTTTAAAACAGTTCAGTGAAATAAGAGTAATTTTGTACGCGGAGATTCTTACATCTGCTAAATCAGCATGGGCGAGAGACCCAACCTCTGAAACAAGTACGAGTGTCTGTGGATTAGCACTGGGCTGTGAGTTGTGTTTTCTGACCAAACAGCTTTCAAATGTGCAAACATTGCCTCCTTGGGCTCAGCCTTGCTGCTGCTGGAGATCCACCCCACAGCAAAGGCACAGCAGGGACTATGGGCCATCCCTCCTTTGCTGCAGTTCAGGTTTGCACAGCAGTTCAAGCAGGGAGGATGTTGCAAAGGTTTAGGCCAACCCTGCTACAGGGTGCCAGCCACAGCTAGAGAGAAACATAGGCAGAATAAAACCTCTTCCAGCTCAAACAGTTGCTCGCTCTGATGTAAATGTGTCTGTGTGTCAGTGGGGGGAACCAGAAAACACAGGATGAAGGTGTGCAGCTGACTGTATGGATCTTGTATGTGGCACTGTGTTGATGCTGATAGTATTGCTGAGCTTCGGTGTGTATAGGTGAAAGCTCTCATAAACAGGACTGGCTCTGTAATTTAACCGGGTCTGAAGGGATCTCAGTTTTCCAGTTGATCCTGGGTGTGGATACCTGGGAATGGATACCAGTGGATAAGCTGGTGTTACATGAAGTGGGCAAGTGGTTTAGCCCTCTAGCATATGTCTAATGCAATGGATGCATATGGTATAAAAAGGTTTTTGCTCCCCCTTTGAGGCTTCACTGTCATACGGATGCTCACAGCCTTGGACTTTAACCTGATGCCTAGCTGTGTCCCACTGGTGGCTGTTCTGGTTGCAGGGTGCCAGTGCTATGCAGCTTGCTGGTCCTCCTGAAGGAAAGGAAATTTGGGTGGAAATTTTGGCCTTGAGGGAGGTTTGGGCTTAGAGGGCTCTGGGCCCGGGAAAAGCGTGCGTGTGGATGGGTCAGTCCCCATGGGTGATGGGCTGTGCAGAAGCTTTGGTTTCAGAGCGAATGCCCCACAATTCTAACCAGGGACAGTAGCCACCAGGGCTGGAAGTGAGAGGCAGTTTCCAGACTCAGAAGTGAAAATAGCCCAAAATTAGTCATCCAATAGAAAAGATTGCTTTTAGTGACTCCTTTGAAGTCATCAAGCAGTTCAAGTACTACAAAAAATTTGCCATTTTCTGGCAGCTTTCACTGTAGTGATTTAAAATCGCTTATTTTTGAGCAGTAAGCAAGCCCAGCAAAATCCTGGTGGTTGTCAGGGCCTAGCTCCAACTTAATGGGCTCTGGGTTTGCTGGGCACCTGGCAGCCAGCGGTGGAAACCTCATCTCTGGAGTTTTGCCTTTGCTAGTTGATTAGCAGCACACAAAGCAGGACAATGCTTCACTTTGAGCAGCTCAACCGTGTGTAAAGAGTAAGAGCGGCATGTGAAATGCATTGCTGATTTGTAGTTAATTTTCTAGAAGTGGTTTTGCGCTGTGGACGCTTGACCGCCGCCGTTGGCAGCGATCAGCCTCCTTGCTGATAACTTCAAACCAAGGACTTAAAAGCAAGATCCCTTCAAGCAAAATGCATGATCTGAGCCGGTGTCAGGAAGGGAAGCTTGCACAAATTTATCTGATCTAGGGCTAAAGGTGCCCTTCATTTTAAGGACCACTGATTCTCATGTCGATATGAGTGAAAAGGAAATTGAAAAATTCCTCCGTGATGGTTGTCTTAGCATTAAAGCCTGGCGTGCTTTTCCCCAGCTCTGCTGGTGTCCTGGACATGCTCCACGGAGATGGCTGTTGTTCGCAGCTGGCACTTAAAACTTGGTTTAGCAAAAAAACCCGATGTGTTGTTTCTTCCTGGAGACAGGAGGGCTGTGGTGCCTGTGATGCTGAGGGCTTGCAGGCATAACCAGAGGGGGTTTGCAGTGCTTCCTGGGGGCTGTCTTCCCTGTCTGCCTCTCCTGAGGCGGGAGGGAAAAAGTGGGCAGCTGAGCACATGAGTCGGTTTAAGGGGGTGCCCCCCCGAGGTGTTTAAACTGGGGGGCCGGGGCAGGCATGGGGGTGGTGCCAGGTCCGGCTCTGCGGTGGCATGGAGCAGTAGGCACAGGGGACCAGAGGCTGCTTCTTGCACAGCTGTTGCCAGACGAACGGAGCCACAGCTCATTTACAAGGGGCTCTAAAAATATCTGAAGGATAATCAAAGGCTCCGGCAGAACAGCGTATGTGCTAACTAGACTTTTCAGCTCTCTGAAGTCCCCCGTTTGAAGCTGTTTTGATCCAAGGGGAAAAATAAGTGTGCTGTCTGCGCTGCTGTCAGCCACCCTGTTTCTGGGGAGACTGGTGGTGCCTCCAGAGGCACACAGTGGTGGGAGAGCAGCGTGGAGCTGTTGGGGCTGGGACGGGGATCCGTGTGTGGCATGGGGATGAGTTTACAGAGCCGCACTCCTGGCTGCTGCCACACCTCGTGATGCTTGGGAGAGCTGTCCTGGAAAACTGGGTAGCAGGTAGGTTTCAAGTCTGAGCTGTCTTCTCAGGGGCATATTGGAGCCCCTTCCTTGCTGGGTTTATTCCACGTTCAGCGGTCACTAAGAGTTCAGGGAAGCGAAGGAACGGGCTGCAAACCTCCAGGGATAGCACTGGTAATGGCTGCAACACAGCTGCGGGATTAGATGCCACTCTCTCCTGGCAGACAGAGGATTATGGGCCAGTCCCATCTTAATTTTTAAATACTGTGGGGGAAAAAAAGCTTCTAATAAATCCGAAGTGACAATGAACAGCAGGGTTAAGACAAGAATGGTTCGGTGGTGGCTATTGCTGCTTTTCAATACGCTGGTCTGGGAATTACTGAGTAACCCCGTGCTAATCCCCGAGGCGGGAAGGATTATCCCTGGCAAATGCACCACCAGTGTTCAACTCCCTGTGCGGCAAAAAAACAGCTCCTTTCCCTCCACCTCTGTGGCAAATGCTTCAGTAGCATCAGCCTCGCTGTGCAGCTGACAGGTTGGTTGCAACCCTCTTTGCGAAGCCAGCAGCAGCCTGGGGCTCTGGCAGACTCACTTTGTTGTTTCTCCTTGTGCTTTAACACTGACTGTGATGGGTGAGAGAGTGCCCCCAAACTGTCAATGAGGTAAATACTTCCCACTCCTGCCCCAAAAATCTGTTTTCTCTTACTTTATGTGCAGTTTTTGATGTCTATGTTTTGTTAGGAACCAGCTAATACCAGTGATGGTTTTAGGTCAGCTAAGTAGGTATTCCTCCTTACAGATGCACGGTTTACGGAGTATCATCAGCACCACCTTGAAAGTACTGAAATTGCCAAAAAGACTGAATCCAAATTCACTTCTTAATTTTGTTTTGGAGATGGAGCCAGTATCTGGGAGGAACCTGATTCCCGGATCCTATTCCCTAATCTCCTCGCAGCTGCAGGAAAGCCTTTACAGCTTTGTTTAGCTGTCACCTCGCTGAAAAAGCCAATAGATTTGCTATGCTTGGCCAGGGTCGGACTCCATTGCTGACTGCTCACCTTCTCGTCCTACACCCATCCCTTGATGACACCCTTCAGAGGACCTTCTGTTGACTCACCCCAGTACTTTGTACCCCTTACATGAGCTGCAAGCAGAGGGGACTTACACTAGAGTAAACAACACAGACACACTATTGATACAGTTTGGAATTATTTACTTGTGGTGATTTACATGTTGTGCTGTAACATTAGACACAATGGCCGAGCGTCATGCTCTGTTTTTGTGCTTTGGACTGTGCGAACAATATAGAGTCTTGACAAACAATATCTGGCTCTGTACAATAAACACACTGGGACACTAAAGGACCAAGTAAGCAGAAAAGCCTTCTCATGCTGGAAGACCACGAAGAACTATTTCACTTTGCTACTGTTCTTGCGCAATTTGATTACTACCACCAGAAGAAACAATATAAGGTGTCAAGTATTAGTATTTACTCATCATGCTTATCATTCAGCAAATGAACCAAACACATTTTGTGACTTAGTTAAATTCTGAAACACATAAAAAATGCTGCCAAAGCTCTGCCCTTCAATTCAATCAAACTTCAAACTGACCTTCAAAAGAGTGTAAGAAGCGTGGTCCAAGCCACCTTAGCTGCCAGCTCTTACTAAACATCATCATACTCAGCTCATCTTAGACATCAGGAAAATTTGGGCAAACCTGGGGCTGTATTTCTAGAACCCAAATTACAGCCTCCTCCATTCTGGAAAAAAAAATGGATGTCTTTGGACACTACTGCCAGATAATACTGAGGAGAGATGCTAGCAAAATGCAAAGTACTTTTGTTCAAGGTGTTGAAAGCACAGTAATGCCTGGGAGAATAGTTGAGCCTAAAAGTTTTCCCAGCCCTGTTGAAGGGAATTTTCCAGTAATTTCTGATGTACTACCTCTTTGCAAAGCAAACATGATTCCTATCACCATGGAAGGATATTTGGGACAAGAAGTGAGGGGAAAACTGCACTGAAAAAGTGTTACCCTTACAGGATACCAGCTGCAACCACTCCGCCTTACAACTGGGGAAGGGGGCTGAGGGTAGTAATGAGACTAAAACATCCCAGAGATGTGACTATCAATGATCTGTGTTTTTTAATCTCTTCTATTGTAGCACAAATTGCCTAAAATCAAACTGGATCATTTCTCTGGGAAGCTCTAGCTCTGAGGGCGGGTCAAGGCAAAGCAACATATGGCTACAATCTATATTTTAACCAAGTAACTCCTTAATGTAGTCACAAGTTATTATTTCCTCTGGCCTTTCAGTCCCCTCCTCTGAACAGAGGCCACAGCAGGAGACCAGCTCTCCCAGGCGATGCTGGATGCAATATGGGAGCTGCATTTCTCATTCTGTTTTACAGTAGTCATGTTGTTTGGTTTCTGTCGCTGGACGAGGGACTGTGAATCCCTGTTCTTAAACTCACAACTCTCTGGCCCTTTGTGAAAAGGATTGTTCATTCTGACCAGGTAGACAGCCCCCCGCTTTTTTTTTTCTCCTTCCTCCCTACAGTCTCTTTGCTTCCAGCTTCTTCATGTTAATGGGTTATAGCAGGAAAAATAATCAGTGCAACCGCTGAATAGCCACTGGGGAATCTAATGGCTATTTTTGATCACACATGTAGCTTAAGAACATTAATTGCCATAATTGGTTTTTTGCTTCTTCTCTTATGATGCGGTTTATAAGAAGCACCTTTTAATTTAAGACATGTTTGTGGTGCTCGCTGATGCTCCTGTATTTACAGCTTCAGGAGCTGAAAACCGTGGGACTGCCTGGCTCTGTTCTCTGGCCATAGTGCACTTAAGTGCTACTTTTACAGCTCATGTTGCTGAAGCTGCTTGATATGATGGCACTGAGTATTTCCAAATACTTCGTGTTTATATTCATGACGTTGTCATCTACCACAACAACTCCCCACAGTTTGTCTGCTTTAGCACCTCCGGCCCTTGGGGTGCTGGGTCTCAGGGGCATACAAGCATTGCCAAACAGGTGATACAGGAGGTTCAGAGGGATAAGGACAGGGCCCTGGGCAGGAGCTGGAATGCGATGACAAACAGCTCCTATTAACAGAGTTCAAAAGGGCCCGGGCTGAGCGTCCCTGCCCCTCCGGTACCACACGTACGCAGCATTCCTCCTGCTCAGGCCAGCCAGCACCCTTAACTGCACTTGCTTTCAGCCCCGGCGCAGCAAATGGCTGCCTCATTACATAAACACCTGGCAGTCTTTGTTCAGGCTGTGCTGAGTGCGAGAAACATTCTTTCCAGGCTAAAATGCCAGACGACAGAAATGGTGATCCCACCGGGAAAGATGCACGCATTTTCACTCTTCCTCTCTTTCCCGTTTAAATCCCATTGCAGCAAAGGAGGGAACAACACCCTACTTGAACACTGATGGCATCGCTCTGCTCCTAAGACAGATTTGTGGTTAAGTAAGTAAGTAGTGTGTATACACCTATTTTTCTGCTGTAAAAGAGGACAATTTTGTCACAGCAAAATCAGATTGCGAGGGGCTATTCCTTTAGATGCTATAGGATTGCTATCTAATTACAGGGTGTGCCAAAATCACCAGGGGCAGAGGCAGATAATGCTGTTTGCAATCAGTCACCAAGATGTTATAAAAGACTCATTAAAATAAGCAGGAGGCAGAACTAGAGAAATCTCTTGGCAGCAAAGCAAATATTTGGCCCTTCAGGCTTTCTGGTGCCAGCCAAATAGCATCATACCATGAAGTTATCCTTCTTATCATTATCCTAAAAAGAAGGAAGAATCACAGCACTGCCAGGAACCTATATGCAGATAGGCCAACATCACAATAAATTTTACGCTTAAATGGAAATAATGATTCCAAATCTATAGGAATATCTACAGGCAAATCATGAACACAGCAACTATTAAGTATTCACTATCAACTAAAACCCCTTGTCTATTTTATTCACGGTATCCTACAGCTTTTTGTTAATAAACAAAAACCCATAGAGCAAAACAAGAAGTCAATTTTCTTTTTGTTTAAATCCCCTCCAGCCAGTGGAGCAATATCAGAGATTAAAGCATTGGGTATAAGATTCATTGGCATACTTTGCTTTTCTGTTTGTTTGGTCAAAGCTGTTTTTATCACTCTCTTCAAAATGATCCTGTAACTCCTGGCTGCACCACCTAGAAAGGGAATAGCAGTGTAAAGATAACAGAGTTTTCAGTGTGCATCAACCTTGTCGGTCTCTTCAGAGCATCACAGCATCGTTGAGGATGGAAAGGACCTCTGGAGATCATCTTGTCCAAACCCACCCCTGCTGAAAGCAGGGTAACCTAGAACAGGTTGTTCAGTGCTGTCTCCCATCAGATTTTGAGTGGCTCCAAGGATGGAAACTCTCAACAATCTCTCTTGGCAACTCGTTCCAGTGTTTGACCATCCTCACAGTAAAAAAGTTTTTTTTTTATCTGTTTTTTCATGTGTTCAAATGGAATTTCCTGTATTGCAATTTGTATGTACCCTTGCCTCTTGTCCTGTCACTGGACACCACTGAGAAGAGTCTGGCTCCATCTTCTTTTCTACTCTCCCAGATCAGGTATTTATACATATGGATAAGTTCCCCCCGACCCTTCTCTTGACCAGGCTGAACAGTCCCAGCTCTCTCAGCCTCTCCTCCTACAGAAGATGCTCCAGTCCCTTAATCATCTTCATGGCAATTTGCTGCACTCTCTCCAGTAAGTCCATATCTTTCTTGCACTGGGGAGCCCAGAACTAGACACAGCCCTCCAGATGTGCCCTCACCAGTGCTGGGTAGAGAGGAAGGATCACACTCCTTGACCTGCTGGTAACGCTTTTCCTAATGCAGCCCAAGACATTGTTGGTCTTCTTTGCTGCAAGAGCACATTGCTGGCTCATGTTCAACTTGGTGACCACCAGGACACCGAGGTCCTTTTCTGGAAAGCTGCTTTCCAGATGGTCAGCCCCCAGCCCTGCAATGGTGCATGGAGTTGTTCCTCCCCAGGTACAGGACTTTGCACTTCTTGTTGAATTTCAGGAGGTTCCTCTCAGCCCATTTCTCTAGCCTCTCCACATCCCTCTGAGCAGCAGCACAACTGCCTGGTGTATCAACCACTACTCCCAGTTTTGTATCGGCTGCAAACTTGCTGAGGGCATGCTCTGCCCTATTGTCCAGGTCATTTATGAAAACGTTAAACAATGTCAGTGCCACTACCGGCCCCAGTCGCCACTAGTGACTAGCCTCCAGCAGAGCTTCATTCCCCTGTTCATAGCCTTCTGTGCCTGGTGCTTCAGCCAGTTTTCAGATACCAGTTCTGGTGCTTTCCCTTTGCCAACAAGATGACAGCCTTCACTTGACAGTCTGCTAGACTTTTGGCTAAGTCATCAAAATTGGATGGATAGTAGATAAAGCCTGGCTTAATATTTTGAATTAAACAGAGGATCAAGCTGACCCTGCAAAAATGAAGTTCTCTTGAGTTTTTCAGTGCTACAAACTATATAGTTCTGGGTTTAGATTTTTGGATGCCTTGTCCCCATGCAAGTCCCTTAAAGCCGTGTCTACTACTTGAAATAAAACGGTAGGACAAGCAGTGTGCTTATGGGGTCATAGTATCATCGCTGCCAATGCCAGACTTTCAGTCCATCTAGATACAAAAAAAGGATAGTAAACAATAACATTTAAGCCACGTTGAATCTTGAAAGTGCACACAAAAACCTAAGCCCTGGAGGGTCTGTCTGGTCAGTGAATTCCTTCTGTCTGGAAGTGATGAAATACATGGCAGTTCTTAAGGGTTGTCTTTGAGTAACGCTGGTATGAGGATTTGAGTGCGATAGTTAACTGTCAAACAAAAACCATCAATCAATTGCTGAGATATGAAATGATCCTATTTCTTTTGTCTAGTCTTAGATGTTGCCTGGAATATAATTAGAGTATTTGAAACTTTCTAGCTCAGAAAAACCCAAACAGAAAAGATGGCAGTAAGCAGAAAGATTTGGTCCAAGTTTTTTGGAGGTTTCGGGTCTTCCTGGGTGACACATGTAGAAAGATAGAAAATACAGGTATCCTGCTACAGGATCCTGAAACATTCATATTTTCAGCAGTTTTCATGAATCCTAAATACAAGGTATCAAACACTCGAGGAAACAAAAGTGAAGGAAGGTATTTGACTTCTTGTTTGGCAGTGTTTGCTTCACAGGCTGCACAGGATGATAGTGTTGACTGTCTCATTCTCTCTTCTTCCTCTGTTCTCTCTCTTAGTTTTGTATCTTTTTCTAGGTATCCATCTACTGCACATTGGCTTCACTCTCTCTTTCATACTGATACTTTGGGTCTGCAGTGAAAGTTAGTGTTGTGATCTTCACTTCTCACAGTCTTGTAAAGTATTATGAAAAATAGTGATTGGCAAAACACCTGCCATGTGTTTGTGATTATGGAGCCAGCACTCACCAAGGGACTTGGGTGACGGTGCCAGGTGCCAAGGAGTGGCTTACATTTCCATGATACCTTTGGTCCCCTCTGCTCCTCTACAGAAACAGGGACCTCACAGAAATGGCAGTGGACAGGCTAATAAAATTAATTCAAATCATCCCAGCAGCCAAATCCCTTTTTTGAGAGAACCACTTGATTAGATGAGATATTGTCCTTTAAATACATTTTCCAGACAGTTTCCTGGGCTAGGATGAGGCAGGAAAATCAGAGAAGGTGGTGTAAGAAGAATGCTGTGCTGGCCAGCTTTGTGGAGGAGAAGGTGGAAGGTGAAATGCAGCTTATTCCCCCAGGCTCAGAGGCCTGGTGGAAATCTGGTTGGCAGTAATCATGATGAGCCTACATGTGGAGCTGGTGCCACATGGCTATCTGTCTCCTGGGGTTCCTCAGCATTTCTTCCCAGTGGTTCCTCTCCGTGCCTGTGACGTGCAAGCCCAGGCTGCACTTGCCAAGCACGTGGCTCTGCCCAGCACCATCCTGGCTCAGCATTTCCAGCTCCACACTGGAGGCACGCAGGAGCTCATGAGGCACCTCAAACATGATCATCTCATTCCACACAGGGTTGATCTTGTGTTTTGCACGTTTGGTCTGCTTCTTCTTCAGCTTCAAGGACTGATGCCTCAGTGTCACCTTGACAGAAACATCTGTATAGGAAGTGGAGACACCATATTAATGAGCATGCAACAAAAGGAATGCAAGAGAATTTTAACTGGTAACATCAGACCGAGAGAGAGAACATAAGAAACATTGATCTTGGTGTGGCTGGTTTTCACTTTTTAGAAATTATTCAAATCTCTTTGGCTTTCTAAGCCAAACATCTATTTTTTTCTGCCAAACACCACCCTTCTCACTTTCTTTCCAGATTTACATAACAGCAGAAACAACAGTCTCTGTTTTCTTGCTATTCTACTCACCATTGCCAAGTAGATCTTTCAACTGCTTGGAATGGAGATTTTTAGCCTTAATAATTACCACCAGCAGGCGGTTAGCTGCTGGCAGGTAGCTGATAGAGAGCAGAACCTCCCCATGGCCTGTAGATGGCTCCTGGAAATGGAGACACAGGAAGGGTTAATTTTTTATACAATCTTGGCCATAACATTAGGAAAACTAAATAGTACAAGGTGATGAGTGGAAGGTCGTGGACTGGCCAAGTTATCTCCCTGTCTTTGTACAGGCGGTCTTTCTAGTTACACTGGATGAGAATAAACCTGGCAAAGATGTCTGAGAGGGGTCCTCCACTCATAACGTCCCCATCATGTGAATTACTGATTTCTTTTTTTTGCTGGAAAGTAACTGCTTCCTAACACCTAGTTTTAGTGGAATATTTAGTCAGAAGAAGAGGATTTGGGGCTGAACTACATTCATGTATTCAGATACTCCTTTTTTGAGAGATTATCTAGCTGACCTTTGTTTATGCCCTCTACTTCCATTACTGCTTTTCATAATTCACTCTTCATTTCAGCTGCTCTTTTTGTGAGGAGGCTCTGACCAGACGTGGACCCCGGTCCACACTGCCTAGCAGGAGTGTAGGGCTCCCTGGGAAGGAGTAGGTGATATCCGGGTCTGTGCCACACAGTCAGACCCTGGAGCTGCAGCTGAACCCTCTCTGACACCCTTACTTGGTATGGGAAAAACCCAGCCAACCTGAAATCCTCCATGAGCTCAGCACAGTACTTTACTCTTCCTTCCCAGCCTGTCTTCCCTCAGGCCTGTGAGCAGCTCTCCCTGCAGCCCCCCCTGCGGGATTTCCTCCAGGGAAAACGCTCTGAACCATCAGGCCTTCACTTCAGAGGGCCACACTTTTTTTTTCTTTTCTTTTCTTATTCCTTTCTTCCCATTAGTGGTTGGCCTCTTAGCCTCCTGACCTTTCTCCCCTTCCTTCCCGCTGGCTCTCGCCTGGGAGAGCAGTGCCGTTTCCTCCTGGGGAGTCGGCAAGGAAGAAGAAAAAGCCCACACTGGTGTGTGCAGAGCTGCCAGCCTGTGGCAAGGGGCAAAAGGGGAGCAGTTATTCTCTCAGTGAGTAGGAGCTTGTGACAGAAATCTGGTTTAGTGTGAGGTTAATGACCCAGAAGAGTCCCAGCAAGCCAATGTCAATTCAATAGACTCCCTTTGGACTCCTTAGCATGATTTACACGCTTTAGGACAGACAGCCCTTCTCCAGGCCATTTCTGTGCTCTGCACTCTCACTTCTAAGTGAGCCATAAATATTTCAAATTAAGTTTTCACCCAGTTACTCGCAACAGGCAAGGACAGGCCCCTGTATGCTCCGCATGAGCTGATTGACTCTCCAGAAAACATGGCTGTCATCGCTGTCTGGTTGGAATGACTTATTTGTCGTGCACAAATCAGGTAGGAGGCCATTAGCAAGGAAGCCTGAAATTCAATCCCAAATCAGCCCAAGTAAATCTTTTTTTCATGCACTCAGGTAGCAATGAAGGGCTTGTATGCATTTCACTTACATAAATCCTGTCCTAAATCTAAGTGGATCTTAAAAAATCCCACACACAAAACCAAACAGAGGCAGATTCAAATGGCTGTATGTCCACTACAAAAGAAGAGGTGTTTGTACATGGAGGGACAAATACAAATACCACCTCAATACAAAACCACTGTTTAGGCAAGTCACAAGCTGCTTTTGTTTATTTATCCCCTCTACAGCTCACCAGGTCCCACTCTATAGCTCTTGGCTAGAATTTGGCTCCTGTAGCTCCAGGCACAGAGAGATACAGTGGAGACTGGGGGGCTAAGGGGTGGCAGGGCTCTGTATACGTGCACACACACATGCATGCACGCACACAGAAACACACACGTTGTACACACGTCACATCTTGTGCTTATGGCTTTCTACCTCCTAATATTCTAATCAAGTTTTTGACCAGCCTGTATCCACATGAAACCAAAACCTGCAATGGTTGGTCTCTGCTGGAGTTTTGCATGAAGAGATCAAGGCAGAGGTACTTTTCCTTCCCCCTGCTTCTGGTTTTTTTTTTTTTTCTTTTTCCTATTAAATCCATAACCTGCACTTTGTGCTGCAACCTTGAAAATTGACACAACCACCAGAGCTTCAGTCTTCCTTTCTGTGCAATAAGGATAAAAAGCGTCAGGGGGTCATCAATGAATTACGTGTGCAGGGCACCGTGAAATCACAAAAGGGAAGGTGCTATGCAAGGAGCCACTATCATCACTGTCATTAGCAAAGCACTGGGAGGGAAGGAAGACAAGATAAGGATATCAGTCTGCAATATCTACACTTTGCATTGCTCACAGCAGTCCATGAATTCCTGAATGCTAATTACATTACCTGGTTAATTACTTTACTAATTACATTACCTGGTTACTGTAAGCTCCCCTCTGAGCTCCTTCCCTTGTGTGTGGGAGAATTACTGGGAAGGTAGGAATGAAATTTCTGCAGCTCATGGCTTTTCAAGGAAATATCAGACTTAAAACAAAGCCCAATAACTTTGTTCCTGGATGGATGCTGTCAAAAATAGCTGCTCTTTTTTGATCAGCTCTTCCTCACTCCCTCCCGCTCTGGTTCTTGATGAATGATTCAGGATCTGTATATAAGCTATCTGTGCAATGGCTGGCTTTCTCAGGTCCCAGATGACGCAAATTCAGCTTTCACTGCACATCCTCAGCTCAAACTGGGGCACTGTTCAGCAGTACTGTTAGTGTTAACCTTGTGCTGTCAGCCTGAAGATGAAATGAATGCTGCCCTGTTTCTATGCATAGTTGTGAAGCTGGATCAAGGCAGAGTACCCAGTATGTCAGGACTCCATCAGGTGTATCTGAGTGACAACTGACCATTGCTGTGAACAGGCTGTTCCTTGGGTATTGCTTACAAAGCAGATACTACAGTAGATTGGGGGGATTGGGGGCTTAATCTGACTCAGGTTAGGAATTTAAATCATGGTATTGAAGTAATTTCTTTTGGACATCTCTTTTTACAGCAGCAGACTGAGAACTCATTTCAATTTACAGCTATTAGGCAAATATTTCACCTTGTGCTTGAAGTTCATTAAACTGATTCAGACCACCCATTTGTTTCTGTTGCCTCTGTCTCTGCCAGAGGTTTTTTAGAATGGCCAGCCCTATTAGCATTCAAGTGGCAAGCAGATAAATTAGCATTATTGGAAATCAGAAGTGCTAACTCTGTACTCTGTGTCTGTGGCCAACTCAGTGGAGAGCCCTCACCCCTGATGGTGACAGGCAATAATTTATTTCAGCATGCTTAGTGACAA
Source organism: Theristicus caerulescens (assembly GCA_020745775.1). NCBI lineage: Eukaryota > Metazoa > Chordata > Aves > Pelecaniformes > Threskiornithidae > Theristicus > Theristicus caerulescens. The sequence continues at coordinate 26,478,744 of CM036564.1, forward strand.
CGCTGGTGTTGTTTTGCGTTGCTCACCCCGTACCGTACCAGAGTACAATAGGCACCTGTTTGTAGTCATGTACTAGTAGCAACAACAGCAGCACCCTGCTGCCATGTTAAGTGTATTGCTGCTGCTAGAAAAATAATCTAGTTCATGGCAGGGAAAAGACTCCTGAGGAAATGTGCAAGAAGTTAGTGCACATGAAGCATCCCCTGTACCCACTTTGAATGCTGTTGGAATCCTTCCCTCCATTTTCCCTGTCTGTGGAGCAGGGAAGGTGTGGATAAGGAAGGAAAGGGAGGTTTTGATGTTTAAGAAAACCAACATGATGCAATGGTGATATTTTGACATGTCCCAGAATGAATCATAGAATCATAGAATTGTTAAGGTTGGAAAAGACCCTTAAGATCATCAGGTCCAACCGTTAACCTACCACTGCCAAGTCCGCCACTAAACCATGTCCTCAAGCACCACATCTACCCATCTTTTAAATACCTCCAGGGATGGGGACTCAACCACTTCCTTGGGAAGCCTGTTCCAATGCCTGACCACTCTTTCAGTGAAGAAGTTTTTCCTAATATCCAACCTAAACTTTCCTTGGCGCAGCTTAAGGCCATTTCCTCTCATCCTATCACTTGTTACTTGGGGGAAGAGACCAACCCCACCTCACTACAACCTCCTTTCAGGTAGTTGTAGAGAGCAATAAGGTCTCCCCTCAGCCTCCTCTTCTCCAAACTAAACAACCCCAGCTCCCTCAGCCGCTCCTTGTAAGACTTATTCTCTAGACCCTTCACCAACCTTGTTGCCCTTCTCTGGACACACTCCAGCACCTCGATGTCCTTCTTGAAGTGAGGGGCCCAAAACTGAACACAGTACTCGAGGTGCGGCCTCACCAGTGCCGAATACAGGGGCACTATCACCTCGCTGGTCCTGCTGGCCACACTATTCCTGATACAAGCCAGGATGCCATTGGCCCTCTTGGCCACCTGGGCACACTGCTGGCTCATGTTCAGCTGGCTGTCAACCATCACCCCCAGGTCCTTTTCAGCCAGGCTGCTTTCCAGCCACTCCTCCCCAAGCCGGTAGCCTTGCATGGGGTTGTTGTGACCCAAGTGCAGGACCCGGCGCTTGGCCTTGTTGAACCTCATACAGTTGGCCCCAGCCCAACAATCCAGCCTGTCCAGGTCCCTCTACAGGGCCTTCCTACCCTCCAGCAGATCGACACTCCCACCCAACTTGGTGTCATCTGCAAACTTACTGAGGGTGCACTCAATCCCCTCATCCAGATCATCGATAAAGATATTAAACAGGACCGGCCCCAACACTGAGCCCTGGGGAACACCACTCGTGACCGGTCGCCAACTGGATTTGACTCCATTCACCACCACTCTCTGGGCTCAGCCATCCAGCCAGTTTTTAACCCAGCGCAGAGTGCACTTGTCCAAGCCACTATAGCACTGCTGGACTGATCCCGGTAAGGATACGTGGTCTTCAGTCAAACATTTCATTCCCAACATTTAATTCCCAACAATGTATTTCACCCCCAGCTTGAGTCTCCCTGGGGTGCCACTGTATGCCCTACCCGCACCCAGCTCTGCAGAGTCCCTCTGTCCTGCTCTGTAGGCACTCTGGTATTTCAGCTCTTGCCAGCATGGTCCCGCATCACTAATTCACAGAAACTCATGTAACTTTTTGTAGACATAGGCTTTGAATTACAGATATCAGTGTCAGATTGTCATGTAATTGAGGGAGGAAGAGAGGGAGTTTTGACACATCTTAACTGCTGGGAGCTGTAGATGGAAGAGCTGGGTTGATGGGTCTTTGATTGCTTTCTGAAATGGTTAGCTACAGACCAACACAGAGCAGTGCTGAGTGACCTCTGCAGTCACACACCACCCCTCTAAACCTGGCTCCAAACAAATAAAGCCACCCACTGACATGCAGCCATCTTGGAAGAGGGCTTCTCTTGTCTGAACAATTAATCATTAGAGTTTCTAAACTACTGACACAGACTGAGTCCATACCTTCTCTGGGGTCTTTAGCCTTTCCCACTGGGCCATCCCAAAGGACTTCTCCATGTTAGCAAGGCTCAGTTTGAGTTCCCCCACAATGCTGTGTCTGGAGAACTTGTCGCAGTTTCTTAGGGTGAGAGTCAGTGTCCCCTCTGGCATCTCCTCCTCCATTAATGGGAATCGCAGGACCTCCTCCCAGAGGGTGTGAAGCACCTTCTTCTTCAGCTCTGTCTGGGCCTCAGCAATACCAGACTTGCTCACCAGTGTGCCCAGTATGTAGCAATGGCAGCCAGTGTCTTGGTCCCCACTCATTCTGCCGTGCATAGCTGGAAAAGAAAGATTGATTGTAAGGACCTCTCACAAGACACAGCCCTGAAATATCTGTGGCTAAATTGCTTATTTCATGAGAGCCATAAAATAAAACAGCTGCATAGACATTGACCCCTGTTCCTGCTTGCACGGGGCAGACTAAGTCTTGAGCCCATGCTGTGGTGTTTTCCTCATGCTGCACAATGTCCTTGTCCTGCCACTGCAGAAGGATTCTGTTAGTGTTTGGGAGAGCAACAGCTGAGTTCAAGGAAACATTCTCTGTTGAGAGATGCAGAGCAGCGATGAGATGAGACACAGCATGGCACAGGGATGGGCAGCTCTCATTTACTTTTACCTTGGCACACAAAGAAAGCTTCTTACAAAGGCTTTAAAAGCAGGATGGTCAGTCACAGACATCAGAGATGGGAGAAACCTCCCTCTTGGCACACATCCACTCCTGCAGGCCAGTGTGGGATACATGTAAGTGTTATTACATTCTGTTTGTCCAACCTCTGGTAAATGTCTCTTTCAGAAGCCATCTCACAGCCCACAATATCTGTGTCAATAGACATTCATCCCTAATTTTATGTCCCTTTTATGTTGAAAAGCCTAGAGTGAGAATGGCATTTCACATTCCTCTTCAGTTACATCAACAGAATTGTGCTGCCTTCTCCATAGCAAGAGGAGCACGCCTTCCTCCAAGGGCTCATGAAACAGTATGGCTTTGTGGGCAAAACTGAAGTCCTTGCTGCAGCCAGTCCAAGGACAGCTGCTCCTGAGCTTCCAGGTCCCATGGTTCACAGGGGTCTCCTGGTTTCTCAGGGGAGCGGAGCTGGGGAGCAGAGCTGGATCCTGCCCAGGTGGCAGTGGGGCACCCAGGGAGGAGCACACATGCAGGAGACCCAGGGCGGCAGCCCACAGGCATGGGTGTCCACCCTGGAGGGAAGCTGTGGGCTTGCTGCTGGCAGGCAACCCACAGCAGTGGCTGCCATTTAGCACCCTTTCAATTCTCGTTTCAGAGGGTGTGATTTGATCAGGTTTCCACAGAGATCTGCACTGTGCATGAATTATTCAGTCAGCTTATTTTACTTTCCCAGAGGAACTGATGATGCTCCAGCCCTGAGCAGGGAAGCTGTTATAGTTGTCAGTTCCCACTTCAGAGAGTGACACAGAGCCTGGCTGCCTGGCCAGGTGTAGCCAGAAGGACCTTCCTCAGTGGCCTACAAGATAAGTCTGGTATCTCCAGCTCAGCCTTTGACTTGACTTGAGGAAGAGACAGTAGGGAGTGGGTCAAGTTGAAGAATGAAAGTTAGCAACCCCCTTCCCCCCTGCCCCCAAAGGAAAAAAATAAAAAGAAGAGGTTGCTTTGTACCATGTCTGGGACTGGAGGAGCCCATCCTGGTTCCTGACTTATGCTTCTGAGCTGTGCAAACAATTGTTCCTGAGACATGCCCTGCATGTTCTCTTCAACCAGTGACATTGCCAGGTATTCTTATTCTGCAAGCCCAGAACCAGCAAAACATCCAGTGGTCCTGGGGACACATGCTGTTTTTAAGGTAGGAGGGCAACTCTATATAAAAGCAACAGGTGTCTTGTACCCCCCACATGGAGAATCACCAGTGGAAGATCTCTGCCCCTTACCTTCCAGAAGGGCCACACGCAGCTCGGCTTTCTGTTGATCATATGCAAGGGAGTAGCGCAGCTCAGGGGCCTGGTTACAGCTGGCTGCCCTCTCGGGGTTCAAGTGCTCTGTGACACACACGTCCTTTACTACACCTGGAACTGAAATAACCCCTTTAGCAAGCAGGTCTTCACCTTCCAAGGAGAACAAACCCACCCTGTCTTGACTTGACTTTCCTAAATGTCTTTCTGTTCCTGCACATTGTATGCAGGAATATCATTTATGTTCCTTCTTTCTCCATCACCATATCTCCTTTTCTGCTCTGTTTTCTCGCACTTCCAGCTCTTTCTACAGCACTTGGACAAGCCTACTCTCTACCACCTTGTGCTCTAAGATGGTTCACACACTTGCTCTTTCACCTTGTGCCTAGGCCAATGTGTCTAAACTACACTCATTACTTGTTATATTGTTTTAAATAGTTTTTAACTCGCATTGGTGGATTAAATCTTATGTTTTTTGGAATGACAACTTGAGTCTGCTTTTGAGCTGCCATGCAACTCTGCGTTAGTTCAGACCTCTCTAAATGTTTTTTAGTTTTAACAATACGGTCTTTGTCATGCAGAAGACATCTGTTTCCATAGCACTTGACCAAGTTGAAGATAATGAGCTTGGGAAGCTGTGAGGCAGTTTCTCCATGTGTGATTTTGAAGCTGAGTACATATTTCATACCAAAATAAAGCAAGTTGCAAGACTAAAAGGGAAGCCACAGCTTTTTGTCATCAAAAGCTGTTATCTGCGAGGTCAGTTCTGATTCACACAGAGAACAATAGTGGGACCAGCACACTTCCTCCTAAAAATCTCAGCCACGGTCCCGACTAGTTCAATGTGGCACCGAAAGAAGAACGCAACAATTATTCCTTTATTTCAGCAATACTTGATCTATGAAGTCAGGCACAGCAGGAAGCAAACTTGCTTGTGTCATTAGCAGTACAGAGAGCTCTTACACCAACACAATTATGTAAAGCTTTAGCCTACATGCAGCCATCATTCTTCAGCCTCTCCACCCTATAGTCTTCTCCCTGACACCTAAGGATGTGGCTCAGACAGTCTCTTCCTCCAGTGCAGTTGCTTCTCATGGTACTTTCTTTTCCGTACTCACAAGTCTCAGGGTGGAGGGGTGAATGTAGCAATCGTCCCCCAGAAGTATAAAAATATAATCTCAAGCAATTTAAAAAAACTGAAAAGAGTTCTCTTAAAAAAAATCATGACAGATGGCATTGTGTCTCTGGCAAATCTTCAGGAAGGTTTTATTAATGTGATAACCATAGAAGTCAATTATTCTGTTAAAAGACAGCTGTGAAGGTAAAAGTCAGTATGGAAGCAACCCAGACATACTGCCAGATGTATACAATTAACATTGCATTTTCTCTCAGGCTCCAGGAATCTTATGTTCCAAGCTTTGGCATGTTACCCTTTGGGCTGGCTGGAAAACAAGAATTCTGTTTGGCAAAAATGTCTGAGGTGTCAGCCTTTGGTTTCACTGCATATTACAACAAGCCAAGACCATCTCACCAAACCGGTGGATAAAAAAACAGCAGAGAAAAAGTAGAAGCTTGAACCCTTGCTGCTGATGTCCCTGACAAAGACAGTTGCTGGACAGCTAGCATTTGTCCTGGAGGAGATACTCCGCCTACTTTTGGCCAGATATTTCACCCATACTCTAGCAACTGCTCTCAGTAAATCTACACTAAACACTTGTTTTTCTACAAAATGTCTGCTTCGAGTGAGCCAGATTCTTCAACAGAAAAGATGTTTAGGTAAAAAGAAATTACAACCAGACACAACTACAGCTTTGTTATCTGAATGTCCCAATAAGCTCCATGACTACTTTCTATTAAACACATGAATTGAAGACAGAACTCACTTACAATGCTCATGATAAGAGAGCAAAAAGTGCCCTATGTCTTCATTTTCACATTTACTTCTCTAACTACTATCACCCTATGCTCAAAAGTATTACAGATGTACACCCAGAAAAGCAATTGTTAGTCTGAAGACCAAATGCTCCTACCGTTTTGAGGGAGAACAAACAGCTCTTCATTGACTTGTATCTTCATCCTGTTCTCATCCAAACCAGTATGTTTTCCAGTAGCTGGTTCTTCTGTTGTCTTCAGGGAGTACTGCGTGTAGTTAACAATTTCAGGTGAAGTTACTACTGGTTTGGGGCCATAAATGTTGGGAAACTTCAGGAGTGCTCGAGGCTGGACTGGCTCTGCAGTTTTCTTAACGTTGAACTGAAAATTAAAACCTTGTTTATTACTTTGCACTAATTCGACTAATTCTTCTGATTCTCTCAATGTGAGAGAATGACCTGAGACAAAGGGTTAAAAGACAGTGCCTCTAGTCATTCTTACCGTCATTGTTTCTTAGGTTGTAGAGACCACTGCCTGTGTGTCCAGAGATTTTCTTGCCAAAGCCGATACCCTTCTACTTGTTGTATGTCTTTTCAAATTTACTCCTCTACAAATGTTTGGTTGCAACAAGAAAAAGATATGTTCTTACTATTTCATTATTCCTCTGTTCCTGTACCAGTTAATCCTTCTTTCATAAGACTGTTTTCTCTTAGCACAGAAATCAACCATGAAGTTCATTTTGCTATGATTGAGGTATGGTATTTTTTTACCCTGATGTTTGAAGTCAAATCCAAGATCAAGAGGCTACAGCCACCCACAGATTTCAGACCTTTTTAAGTGAGTATGTAGTAAGCATTAGAAAGGCAAAAGCATGGATCATACTGTCACTTGGAGCAAGTATGACCATGGTGTAATAAGACAAAGGAGAACTGGTTGAACAAATGAGCCCTGCAATGGCATACCAAGAATAGTTGATTCAGTGGTTGTCTCAGCCTCTTGGACTATCTCTTGGCTCCGTGGACCAGAGCTTTACCTGACCCTCAGACACACATTTCCCCTTTATTATACTGGGATTGAAATTTGGATTTATGTCCGAATTTGTTCTTAGCATTTCAATTCCCTGCTGAATCGTGAACATGGAATGAGCAGAAGAACCTGGAAGATAGTGTAATGCTCAGGCAGCCCAAGCAAAGGTTGACACAAAGACCTTACTGTTCTCCCAAAACAATGAAAAATATTTTCTTTTCCTTATGTCCCAAGAAAGAATCCTGTCTGCTCACAAATGAAATCATTCCCGATTCATTTATATTTGGATTCATCAACAGGAAAGAACAAAAGCTGACTAGCAAATGACCCTGACCCTTGCAACAGATTTTATTAATGTTTCCAAAACACGAAAGACAAAAAGCAGAAGTAAAACTGCCATTTTGGTTGATTATTGCGCAGTGGGATTCTCTCCAACCCCACTGCCTGCCAACTTACTCTGTGTTAAGTTTACATCGAGGGCAAGCCAGAAAATGGTCATAATTGTAATTAAAGTTTTTCATTGGTCTCATCGTTTCCTATTAATAATGAATTTAGATGATGCCCTGAAGCACTTGGCTGTGTTGGGACTTTGTGGTCCCAGTTCACATGTCCTGAGGGAGCATACCTGTTCCTCAAGAAATAATGCTGAAGAAAGAGAGCAGTCTTGGACTTTAGCTCTTTAGTCATACTCTGCTTACAGAAATCATAGCACTATGGTTACATGCACTTGGCTATGGTAAAGACTAATTAGGTCAGCAACTCCATCTTCTCAAGGCAGCCAGTGCATCAGTGTTTAGGAAGTCCACTATGTAACACAGCATTTTGTCTTGTCTAATTTTAAGGGCTCTGAAAGAGAAGTGAGTTGAGAAAGAAAGACGTCACCGTGTGCAGTCCCTACCTAGCATTCAGCTGATTTTAGATATTATGTAAGTCATACGGTGCGGGTCTGTAAGTGAGATCCCTCTTTTAGAGATGTGAGCCTCATCAGTCCTAAAATACATAGGAAATTTGAAGTTACTCATCCAAACCTTAAATGCAATTTTCCATTCTTCTAAAATTAAAGCAGACCAGCCAAGGAAAATATGTTAGGAATCACTAGACAACAGCTTGAAAAACCAGGTCACTTTTGTTCTGCAAAGGTATTACTTCTAGCACGCATACAGTGCCTGCCATGGTGGTCAGTCTCTGCTGTTCTTTCTCTCCTTAAGCCGCCGTATAAGGTTGCTGTCGTACCAGTCACTGACCATCACACCAGAGCAGTATGCCTGCATTGCTGTGTGCTGCTAGCACATGAAGCACTTTGGGATCCTTTGGGATGAAAAACACCCTACAAACGTGAGGTATTGTTAGTACAATCTTTTCTTCCACTTGCTAAAAGCCAGACATTTAGTCAGGAAATCCATCAGCACACAGTAACTAAGAGCTCCACTGGGTCTAAATATTCCTGTTGTCTGTCTGCTCTGCAGAATTAGAGATGAGAGACATATGCAAGCACAGTGGGACTAGCCCACCCCCTCTTCCAACTGCATCTGCCTCTGTTTATTATTTTTGCTGCCAGCTCTGTTCCCAAGTGCTGTCTGCTGATCTAGTTACATAGCAGTGCCCTATGGAAGTTTCCTTTGCAAATCAGCAGCAGTATATTAAATAAAGAGATGAGCAGAAGAGTTCAGATAGTTTTGCGTAAAATGCATGAAAGTAAAGGAACCAAAAGTAGCAAGGAGGCTGCAACTGACCCTTCTGGGTCCCTGTCCAGTGTCACTTAAACAATGCACCAGATGATTGTTGCCATTGCTGGATGTATTTAGGAGTCTTCATTCTGCACGCTTTGCTGAGACTTTGCAAATTTACAGCAGTTTTTAATTGTTCTGTAGATGTATCTTTGTGTTCGAACTCTTCATCCCCACATATGCAGGGCATGTCTATGGGGAGACTGTCTACAGCAAATACAAGCATCACTGTCATGGGAGACATCCCAAGTGAATAAAATGCAGTCTTGCTTCATCTTTCTTTTGTCATCTCTGTTTATCAGAATCAGTGGCCCTGACAGGCTTCAATAATTAAGTATGCCAAGCACTGACTAGGACATACAGTGTACTAATGTAGTTGGAAAAAAGTCCTGACGGGACAATTTATAAACATAGACAGAGATGATAAAACTTCACAAGCTCAGAACTCAGTTTGAGATTCATTCCTTCAAGGTATATAGACTGCTTCTGAATCCGTAACAGCACAGGAGAATGCATGTTCCTGGCAAGAAAACTATTTTAATTGGAAAGAATTGTTAAACATACGGAATATGCAAACTAAGAACATTTTGCACTTTCTGTGACAAAATGTTCATTCGGCTGCTATAATTTGGCCAGATTTCTTAAAAAACCCCCAAAAATAGTAGCATTGGACATAATACTTCTAATTAGAAAGTCTACAATGCTAAAACAATACAGTCACTCAGGTAATAGTGATACACTGAGGGCAGGTTGAATAATTTGATCCCCTGTTGGTCAAATACCGGATTAATTTATGGCAAAACTTGATGAATGTGGAAATATTGTGAGGACCATAACCTAATAGCTGCTGGCTACTGGAGGCTTAATTGGACTTCATGGTGACTTAGTGCTTATTTCAGTCATGCAAGCAGGATGACACCCCAGAGGACAAGCTCCAGGACGGATTAACACTTTCCCAAGATGTTTCCCAAAAGGCTGTATAAAAGAAAAATGTCCAATCCAAGGATGGAGTTAAAGTGAAGATTTGAGAAGTTTCTGAGCTAGAAGATTACAACACCAAAAAGTCTCTTGTAGAAAGAGACTGATGGTAAAGTTACCTGTGGATAGTGTTGTTCCAGACAACAGCTAAAAAAATACTATGCAAAGTGATATGACTGTCAAAGTTACACATTTCTCATTCATTTTAACAGTAAACTTGGAAAATCTCAGCATTATTGTACATCCTTATATACAGGAGTTGGCAAATTCCCTGTATGGATTAGAAAAGACAAGAAAGGAGCCTGGAAAGGACATGACAAAACTATCAAACAGCATAGCAGGTGAAATTCATGCTAGGAAAATACAAATGGGTACTAGGAGATATTCACTGTGCTCATGGATGAATGCTCAGAATTAGCAGCAATCTCTTGAGAAGTCCTAAGCTCAGTGCAAATGTTCATCCGTGGTCAGTGGAGCCATCCTCCCACCCCCCAGCAACCAGAAGCTCTGGTAGTGTGATTCTGTGTATGTGCACCAGATCTTACAATACAATTAGTAGATTTGGTCATCTTTCCTCAGAACAAACTGCAACAGGAGCATGAGGATGCCAGGGCTCTTTTCGACTAAGAGCCTAAGAGTGGTAGCCAGAGAGAGACTGAATATGTAATTACAAACATTACAGAGAAGTTCAATTAGGACTTCTGTTACACTCTTTAAGAATACAAAAATAATAGGCAGCTCAGATAATTAAAAGGCAAAAAATCCCTATTATGTAATGGATCACTGGCCTTTGGAATTAGCTGCTATGGCATAACATCTGGCTGAATGGCTAGATGAAAGTGAAAAGGACATAGGCACGTACAAACATCAAGAGCAACAGCCAACAGGTAATACTTTCAGAGACCGACTGGTGCTGTAGTTCATGCTAAAGACCATAGTCAACCAAGGAAATCAGTCAAACATTTCCCTCTGAAGCAGAGCTTTCCATTAATAAGTATATTAGAAGGGTCCTATAATTCCCCTTGCTCTCTCTTGCACTGAGCTCAGGAGTAAATCAGGGGTTTTGGATTCTTACAAGAAAGAAAAACCACAGAGGGATGCCTGACATTTTCCATACTCCACATTGCTTTTATAGTAAGTGAAAAAGCAATTCACAGTGTGATGAGGTTGTCCAGTCATCACACTCTAAATTCTCAATTGCATTTTATTATTGTTTCAATGCCTTGTTTTAACTTCACACATAATTAATCCCCTCAGTTAGACGGGCAGAGGGAGGAGGAGGGATGGTTTTCACAGGAAATCAGCTGCTGACAGGGAACTATCCTGCAGGAACCGTAAGATATCATGAACAGAGTTAGAGAAATAGCTGCTATAGGAGATCCCAGCAGGAGTCATCTCCTCTTTACAATGCTGCATGCCACCTGGTAGAGTCCAGTCTTCTCTCCTCAGGAAATGATTTCCCTTGTGATCTACCTTGACAGTTAAGCAGCATTTCCAGTCCTACTCCCCTATTTTTGCCATTAGCAGCTTTCTCTTTGGTACTGTGGCAGCTGTCTCCTGCTCCTGTAATTCTGTGGGTCACCCAGCCCATCTCGGTTTTTCCCTCACTCCTACTCCCATTAACATGTTGTTATATCCTGAACACAGTAAGCAGATAAATAGGCAGCATAAATCACATGCTGCGTAGCCTAACAGAGAACTTGCACTCCCACCCTCTGCATTTAAAGAAAAATCACAGAGTAAATTAGAGACTGTGTCTTACTTGCTGGACTGGCTGAAGCACACTGGGCTTAGTATTTTCCGTGTCCTCCTCTTGGTCCTTTTCTGAGAGTCCTTTCCCAGGTTGCTTGCATTTGCAGAGGCAGGTGAGACCGCAGAGGGCAAGGATGCTAGTTGCAGTCCCTAAGGTAGCCCCCAGGGCTATAACTGGGGCAGATAAAACCATTGTCCTGCGCTGCACAGGAACAAAAAGCACAGAAACCCTGTGACTCCTTCTCCTCCCTGGGAGAGCAGCTCTTGCACATCCACTCCGATTTCTAGCCTGGCTTCATTCTCCTTGGAAGTCTGAAAACAATTCTCTTGTGCAGCAAAGAAAAGGGACCAATCTAGAGACAGAGATTAATCATCCCACCTTTGCTAGGCAACAAGGCTATCGTTCTATCCTGATGATGGAGTTTCTGCTCCAGGTCAGGTAGAGGAAATAGTGATTGTGGTGCCTGCAATCTCCAGATAGCTGCAAACAGGCAGTTTTCATTGAAGCCTGTTCTCCAGCTCCACTGGGAAAAGTCTGATGTGCGATAGAGAGGAAAGACGTCAGCAGAAGGGGCTGGGCCTTGCTAGCTAACTCACAGAAAGTGCATCCAAATGTTTGATCAGCTCTCTAGCAATATTTCTGAGGGTTAGCTTGATAATTTGCTCACAAAGTTGATTTTTTCTGTCTTAAGGCAAAGATAGTGATTGCCAAAAGGTGCTGGCCTGAGAAGGCCCGTTATGATAGCATTGCACGGTAGCACTATAGTCCGAGTAAAGCCTGCGTGTAAGTCAGGCAAAACTTTCTCATTCTTCAGAGGCTTGGGAACAAACACATGCAAGAATTAAGCACTGTCTCACACCTCTCCAGCTTCCCCTCAAAGCGCAGGGTCTGAACCTTTTGGAGCTGCTTTCTGTAGCATCAGTGCAGAGCAGTACTTCCATTTAAAAAGACAGCAGAAAATCCTATCAAGCAAGACACACTGGCGCATATGCCGCTTCCTCTGGAGAGGATGCGAGAGCAAACAACATATGCTAGGTATTAGTCATACTGCTTACTACACCGGTGTCAGGCGGTGGGCTGGTGAGCACAGTAGAAGAACCTACATGAGTAGACCTGGAGGGCTACATGTCCGTCTCAGTTTTCTCTCGAGGTGATGGAGTGATTAACTTTCTGTGACTCATTTACTTTTGTCTTATTTCTCAGACTGCGTAACCTGGGGAAGAGGAGAATAAATGCCATCTTTTGATGTGTTTCTTGTGACACGTACAACCATTTTCTGGGTACTTCATGAGGAGTTCCTAGTGGCCAGAAGACGATTATAATTCTGGGTCACTATGTATCTGGGCCAGAGTGGAACTAGTAAGCAAGAAGCAAGATATTCCTTATAAGGCTCTGGCAAAAATACCCAGTTCTACTGGGAGTTTCTTTGTCTTTCTGTTTTGGAATACAGTTGATGCCTGGGGATCAGGAAAAAAAAAAGAAGCATGTACACAGAAATGTTTAGAAATTCATTTTTTTGATCTTTCTGCAGCTCAAGTTTTGCCATGGATTTTTCTTGACTTTTTTTTTGATGTTTCACACCTTATTCATGACAACTCACTCAGCCTTTGTTCCATTACAGATGACATGTTCACCTCCCTGGCAAAAAGCTTTCCTGACTATCACTTTAATTGTTAAAGATTCCTCTTTAACACTGCAGCATCCTTATGGATGCAGTGTGCATTCCATCATCTTGCCTTCTCCTTGCCCTACCAGGCTTGTCAGACACACATCTCACCAATTCCAATCCTCCCAAACCCCCATCAAGAAGAGAATCACGATAGACTCCTTAAGCAGAGACAATCCCCCAATACACTGCTGAGCCCATGGAAACTGGCCTTTCAGCTCAGCCCACAGAGGGAAAACCTTGAGCTTTGTCTTCTGTCTATACAAGAACATAAAAATGGCCACGCCAGACTGGACCACTGGCACATCTCTTGCTGTGCTCAGTAGTGGGAAGAACGTCACATAGAGGGGATTGAGAAATCTGACTAAACGCTCCCTTTGCTTCTTGCTCTTTGTGGCTCAGGAGCTTCCAAGCCCTTGAGCCGCATCCTTGTGCTTACCTCTGCTGATCTGAACTTTCTCTGTCACAGGCAGATTGTTGCAACCATTTACTGACTTACCTAACGACTACTTCATTCAGCCTGTAGTTGAACAGGTAACATCATAATCACAGGGCCATAAGGTCTTATCTTGAATTTGAAGAAGGTACTGTATTATTACGGACTTCCACCACCACTCAAGAGAAGTAGAAGAGAGGAGAGTCTGAAAGAGGACAAAAAGGATGGACACACTGTTTAGATGCCTTTGGTTTTCTCCACAGGATGGGTTCTTCCTCAAGGTGCTAATGAAATGTAACACAGCTAGATCAGAGGCCTCTGAGATTTGGAAATCACATAAAAAGGAAGAAGGTGCTGTTAAGGGTTGACAGAGATTTGGAGTGGAGACGGCATTCAGTCCATCCATGAGATGCAATCTTCATGTTTTCTACAAGCTGTTCTGAGAATTATATAAAGACTACTTACAACAGGCTGTGGAAGGAAGGCCACATCAAAATCTCCCTGCAAGACAGTAATTTAGTAGTATACCTCTCCAAGATGTTTTCTAGCTACTCATATATGAAGATTAAGTTTTCCTTGTCAGAAATTGTATATGCTGTGAAATGTAAGATGTGCAGAATCATCATCAGATATCATATTTTAATAATAATAGCCATGCAGCAGCCTTTTGCTGCTATCGCTAGGAAAACAAAACAGCTCTTGCTAAACATTGAATATTAGCAGTATGTGAGCTTCTGCAAGCGACAGGCCAAAGATTGCAGAATTTTCTGTGTGCACTGATGCATGTAACTGGTACGGATGCATAATTTAACTGTAGCTTTGGCACATACTGTCACTGCATCTATCTATCATGGTTGCTTATTTTTAACACATCCTATTCTAAAAAAAATTGGACCAAAAATGTATTTCAAAGTCAGCTTTACACTTGCTTGTTTTAACACCCAATAACAAAATTGCTTCTCTTTCTTTTAAAGCAGTAGTAGGCTAAAATGAGTCTAGGCTAATGCCCTTTCTCACTGGCCATTCACACTGATACTGTCCAGAATCACATAGCTTTTTTATCTGTCACATCTGCCATTGGAAAGACACTTGCCAAGGCAGAAAGATGAAAGCCTGTTTTTGCAAGTTAAACTTTATGGGCAGGTTCAGGCCTGACAACATATTTTACAGTCACTCTATCCCCATATTTTCTGCAGATTCTGATACAAGACATGTATAAGAATGACAAAAGCATATTCCTGGTTTTCAGCTCCTGATACTTCAGACATGAATATTCTGTGACAACAAAATCTAAGGCACTGGACAACCTTTGGTGCTTATAGATTCTTTGTTCCTCCTGTGAGCTTTTCCACTGATATTTTGGGCCTTTCTGTCCATTGGCTACATGAAAGGGGCTTCCTCTGAGTGAAGAATTGGTAGTACAAGTCATGTGGAGAATTACAAGAGCTTTTGTATTGCCTGGTTGTAGTTCATGCCTTACCAGAAAAAAAACCCTTTAATTGACAACCACTTGAATAACCAGGTCAGGGATTTGCAATTTTTATTCTGGTATTAGAAGACAAAAATTAAAGTTCCAGAATCCCTCACTATCACAAGGAAAATCTGACACACATCTGAATGAAAGATGAGTGCAGACTGCTTTCTCTGACTCAGCCCATTCCGTCAGGGGCTGGTATTTTTCAGAGACGCTCTGATTCTCACTGAGGCATTTCACCAGGCAGAAGTGTGAGTTAACAGACGGAAATGGGAAAGAGAGGTTTTTGCAGGGAAATCCTTTTAACAGTCAGATTTAGCCTGAAGGTGTAAGCTCATATTTTCACTTGTATTGACTTGTTAGGAGATTCTGAGATTCCGTGCTACAGAAATGGGACAGTTTGAACAGGATGATGGTCTAAAATAGCTTGCTAGATCATAGCAAGGTGTTTACATCACCCAGCTTTGGGCACTGAAATAGCCGGTTAATGACAGAAGACCACATATGGCTATCATGCATTTCTTTAACAAGAAAATAAAGCATGGTGAAAACAAGTGAAGGTAAAAGGCTTGTGTTTACAATGACTACATCTACCTCCTTATGCTTTTATATGCTGTTGCCTCAGGTTGTAAATGCTTTTAGAAAGGGATTTTGTCTTCCTCCAAGTAGTAAAGTATTCCTCCGACAGATGGTGAATTATTACAGACCACTGAAATAATCTTTTGCAGTGCTGTTAAGACAAAGCAGTTGTCTCTACATATTTATATGCAAAAAAAAAGAAGGAAGATTTGTGAGGGGAACGTGGGCTTGGCCCCTCCATCACTGTCACCAAAACAGATCTGTAGATACAAATCAAGTAAATGAAGTAATTAAGAGAAGAACAAAGAATCATTTTCTAAAAGGGAGATATACAATGATCAACCTCAAGAAAATGAGCTTCAAGCTGTGGTGCTTCAGCTGGTGTTAATGGATATAGAGCTCCTGAAACCTCCAGATTTACAGGAGTACCTGCCAGTTGTGTGCGTAGCCTTTTGCCACTCTGCTACCCTCAGGATGATGATAAGGATTTAGCTGGCAAAAGGGTACAGCTAGCTGCATGCATGCAGTGTAGGGCTCATGGTAACTGATCTGTACTAGGACACACTACACTGTCCTGAGACCAAGATTTGTGCGATTCAGGAGATCTATGGAAGAATTCTGGCTGTGTATCTATTTCAGGAGGCTGCCATGTACCCCCTCTCACCAGTAACCACTGTAAACCTGGCTGTGGTACAGCTCTTACATCCCTTGCGGCAATATTGGATGAATACTCCCAGAGGGTGGGAGGCTCAACACTAGGAAGCAGGGAGAAGGAGCCAAAAAGCAAAAGTGGTCAGGAAAGGCAGTGTGATCCACAGGAGGGTAAGAGGAAAAACATTGGGCAGGAATAGGCAGGGTCTGTAACATGTGAATTGGGCATTGGTACGACTGCTGTAGAACAATGCTGCACTCTGCTCTGCTGGGCAGAGCACCAATTCGCTGTGCAAATTAGAGGGAGTTCAGGAAAGAGCCACACGAATGAATAAAGGACTGGAAGGCAATGGATCAGAATGTGACTCAAGGAGGTCAGTCTGTTTATCGATGAAAAGGCTAAGGGGTGACTCGGTCAAAATCCTTAAGTACCCAGCTGGGGAATAAATCTTTGATAACAGAGGTCCTCTTCTGTCGAGCAAACAATCCCTTACGAGGAGCTAATGTCCAGAAGCTGATGCCAGACAAACTCAAGAGTAGAAACATGTTGCAGATTTCCAACAATGGGCATAATTTTGGTGGGAACAATTTCTGAGGGATTGTGGAGGGTTCTCCATCACAGGTAGTTTTGAAATCAAGACTAGTGTTGTGCAGCCTGTTTTTATGGGATCTATTTTCATTCAGTTACAAGTTAAACATGTTTAACCACCAATGACACCACCAATGTGGTGTCCTCTGTTGTTTCATGTTTACATCGAGCCTGCTTGGGATGTTAAAAGGATATTAACGTGTAAGGCAGTTTTTCAAAAAATCACAATTCCTTTGAGAGCACCAGAGGGCCATTTGCAAAGAGAAAGGCAGCTGTGCTTTAGAAAGTCACATCACACCACAAAGCCCAGCAGAAAAACAATGTCTGTGCTTCACCAGGTGAACTGCTTTAGTGTGAGGTCTTAGCACCTCAGAGATTCAGAAAGAAAATGTCGGCTCCAGCTCAGGACAGACCTGGGTGAAAGAAAGAAAAATAAATCACTGCAAATGCAATTGAAAGGAAAGTTTTGTTTAGTAAAATGGCAAGCGCAAGGTTAAGTATGTTCCAATTAGCAGGTGAAGTTAAGCAAATGAGCAAATGTTTTCCTAAATGGGGGAGGGTGTCTTGCTGAGAGCAGATGAACAACCCAGATATTCTGCTTTTCCATCAAACTCTGCTAACTTGCTATTGAAAACCCAGGAAAACAGGGCACAATTTGTGCCTGACTATCTCTATTTCATCTGAGAATTGGCTCTTGCTAGATGGAGAAGCAGAACTTGTTTTTGCACAGGTAGTTCCACTGCAAGTGTATGTTTATTTCTTTTCTACTAGATTTTTTTTTATAATCACAGGAGATTTGGGAAGCCTCAAAACCTTCTGAAGTGTCATACACCAAATTATACATTGTGTATTTGCAATAAAATGCTGCCTCCTAGAGGTGACAATGTTTTTCTTACAGTTTCTTTTAAGAGTTGGTTAACGTGCTAGAGTTTCAATTTTTTTACAACGCCAATGCTGTAAAGTATATTTTGCAGAGAAAAGCATTGGGATCTCATACTTTTAGCTAAAATTATATCTCTAGCTATGTTAAAGCTGCAAAGCCAGGAAATTCAAGAATTATGGTTGCCTATAAAGCTTAGTTCTATCCAATTCCATGTCAACCTTTCCTTTAAATCTTTAAGTACAGGATGACATACCATTTTATTTCCAAATGAACTTTGAATAGTTTTCTGATAAGATGCACCCTTTTTGTGAATGAATCAGGGTTATATACTGAAAGCAGCTGGTTTTTATGTGTGTCCCCCTCCAATGAAAGAGTAGATAAAGAAAAATAAGATTTCAGATTGCTGGCTGATCTTATGGTTTAAGCAGCTGGAAATATACACAACAATTACGTGTTTCTTTCTCATTTTCTGTACACCCAACCTGGTACCTTGTGGACTGATTTACACAAGAGCTGAATGCTCACATCTGCAGCAAAATTCCATGGGAGCCATGCTGGAGCACATACAGCACTGTGTGGTATTAAGCATTCTGAAAAAATATGACCTACAACAGGTCTTTAGGAGGTAGCATTGTGGGAGAAAGCCCAAGGAGGCAAGCAGTCCTTCTGGATTTGCAGCAGGGCTTGGAGGCTATCTTCCACCTTGCTGCATTCCTCATCCTGCTGCCTCTCAGACCACAGATACCACTGTCACTGCAAAAGAAACTTTCAGAGAAAGACAGGGAAGACTTATAAAAAAGGCTGTTGTGTTTTTCACTACCATGCAAGAAGAAAACTAGCAACATAATGGCCAAAGCAGCATCTGCTTTTGTGTGAGTTAATTCTGTTTTGGGAGCAGATTGCCTTTCCCTTAAATGTTATGTGCTGTTCTTGCCCCTCTGGTCTAAAAAAGGATGTCACCAAATTGAGAAAAAGTTCATAGATGGATCAGAAAGGATGATTCTGCATAAGGAATGAATGCGCAAGCTACAACTCCTCAGCCTGGAAAAGAGGTAGTGCAAGGGGAGAAGAAAGAAGTCTCTGAAATCCTGAGTGTACTGGGGAAACTGGCTAGGGATCAACTTCCCAATTCCCGTATAAGAACTACAGGGAAGATTCAAGCAGGATCCAAGTTCAAAACAAATAAAGGGGAAGTATCATATATGTTTGCCCTATTCTTATGTGCTTTTCTAGGCAGCCACTTTCGGCCTCTGTCAGAGAGAGGACACAGGGTCAGAGAGGCCTGTGGTCCAATCCTGGGTGGCTATTCTAGCAGACATCACATGCTGCACAAATTTTGTTTCCTACATCTTTTAGGTAAAACCCTGAGAATCAGCTCCTTTTTTGGAAATGTTATTTTGAGTCACTGACTCATGTAAAGTAGCAGTTTGGCAGCAGCTGTTGGCCTCTTATTCTTTCTTTCCACCTTTCCTTTGAGTCTCGGTCAGAGTTTTCATGGTTTCCCTCCCTCTGTCAAAGAGGCACAGGTAGGAATCACAGTGGACAGCCTGCGAGCCAATCTACTTTGTCTAGTGGCTCACTGTGTTTATTGGGGTCTTTTCCTAGGTACCCCCATCAGCAGAAGCTGCAAGTACCTCAGCAGTGGTAATTCATAGTGCCAAAAGGTGAATCACTTTTTGCAGTGATTTTTGTATTGTTATTAATATCAAGAACACCACAGGAGCAGTTTTCCCTAAGACAACATTGCTTGATCCTGTTCCTTGACATAGAGACAGAGAAAAGAGCAGAGGAAATCATTACAGATAAGAGAGACTCACAGTTTCTAGTTCTGGAGTTGAGAAATTATGTTTCTGTTCATGTTCACCTCTAGCGATTGCTTGTGATCCACAAGATTTTGTCTGGTTTTGGAACTGGTATTATACAAATTTCAGCCAGCACTCTGATAAAAAGAGTTGGTGCGTATGATTGTGTACCCAGACATTCCAGTCAAGAGACAAAGAGACCTTACAAACACCCTCTACAAAAACAGCCTTTTCAGAAAACAGCCTCCAGCTACCAGGACAGATGCCTTCCATCGAGTTTATTGGCAATGAGTTAAGTGCAAAGGGTGGTATGGGTCCATGCTTATGATATCCTTACTGTTCCACTGCTGTGACCCGCCTGACCTCCATGCCTTCCTTTGAAATAGTTGAGACTGGGAATTGGTTTTGCCATCTGCGGAAATATATGCTATTTTTAGCTTTTCAGATTGAGATCATAGTGAGATCTGACCTCATCCTGGTCAAGTTTGACAGGTAATTGCTACTCAGAATCAATGTTGTCCAGTATGAAACAGAGCAATAAGTATTTCGCACTTCAAATTCCAGCTAGCACCGTTATTGACAGCCTTGCAGTCAGGCCTAATCTAAATGATCTTGAGATAGCCACCAACTTCAACATTTAGGCACTTCTGTGGTGGAAAGCACAGGGATATTGCCCATGATTGCTCCAGAGGGCTGTACTTGCTTTGTACACAACTTTCAATCTCCAAATTAGTCATTGTAGAAACTTCCTCTGACATGAGACTGAAAAAGTTACATCCAAATTTGAAAGGAGGCCTCCCATGTGTGCTCCTTTCAGTAGCTCTAGGGAATTGTTTCCTTCATTTTCACAATTGCCCAAATTATACTTCAGAGATGACTGTCCTCTCCCCAGTGGGCTCCCTGACTTGAAGCCCTGTACCCAGCTGTTCCCTAGTCCCTCTCAAAACTCCTGAGTAAGTTGTCTTCCAGCTGCAAAACTGCAAAGTGGGTCAGAGGCTCTTCCCTGGGTAAAGTAGGAGGAAATCTGACAGTTATGGTGAAGAGTAAAACCCTTATTGCAAATTCCCTTACTTGACTCAGTTTTTTCCACTCCAGGTTCCACAGTCTCTACTCCACTGCTGTGCTTACACTGGCCAGCTCACTCTGTCCTTTTTTCCTGGACACATTCGTGACTTTTGAAACTCAGTTATATCTTTCCCCTACTTTCATAAACCTTTCCCTCCTCTGTCTCCTCTTACTTCTTCTATCTGTTAATTTTGTAGGTCATCTTCTCTTGCCCTCACCATATGAGAACCTATTATCTATTGAGAGAATTGATAATTCTTCTTCCTCTATACCTTATCTCCCCCTGATCTTTTCCTGATCCATTCCCACTGTCATATGTCATAAATAGTTTACAGAGCCCATACCAACAGGTGATCTACCTTCTTACAGTGTGAAATCTCAGGTTGACACTGATGTCTTCTCCCAAGAGACTTCACATGAGCTTAAGTCTAACATAGTCATATTAAAACTCATGATTTTCCCATCCAACTTGCCTTCACCATCCAACATCTGTCACACTACTAGTTACATATCAAAAGCCCTCATCATTCAAGCCCGTGCATCTTGGATGTCCCCAGCATGACATATACATGTCGTATCATCAGCAGTTTGCATCTTCTTGGTCAGTGCCAGGCTCTTCTTGCTGTTCGTATAGCCTAACTCCTCTAAAGTACCAATTTCACTGAAGACGTTTCATGGCATTATCAGACACAAATATGTGATTAAGCTCAAATGACCGCAAAGCTATGATTTAGGAGAGAAACACTTTTTGTTCCAACAAAGTTTAAATTTTGCATTTCACCTGAATTATGGCAAAATACATGAATCTTGTGTCAAAATTTCTGTTCAAAGTTGAGACACACTTGTTACCAGACAGTAGGAGGGAAAGGTCGGCTCCTGTCTCTAGAACAGGAATGGTTGTGTAATCTTCAACAGTTGCATGGCAAGGTGTGTAGGAGAGACAGCTGCCTACAACTTCTTTTCCCAGTTTGGCTAGCTTTGCACAGATCAGGACACAGAAATGATGGGGCACAGAAACCACACTATGAATAGATTCAGAGGCTACTTCTTTATTTAAAACAACAACGTAGAGAGTCTAAACATCCTGAAAATCCACTGTTCCAGCCACAGTGGAATACACAGTGCCTCTGGGTCATACTAATGGACCCTGGGAGGAAGCTCCCAAACCCCCTTCTTCTCATGTCACAGGCAGAGAAAAGACAAGGCAAAAAGACACCAGTCTCTGCAAGGTGTGGTGCCACACACACACCTTATAATGCTGTACTCAGCAGCAATGCCCAAGTAGTCTACTAGGTGAGATGGAGCTCAGCTAGACTCTCTTCACCCAAAGCTGCAAAATTTGTAGCTTGATCTTCTAAACCAGATCTCTGGTATGTCATGAGAAGGGAGAAAAACCTTTTGCCTCTCTTGCCACAGAACATGATCACTTCCAAACATAGCAATGATCTCTGGTAAAATCAGAATTTCAGCTACTAGAGTGATCATGAGGCTAAATGAGGCTACAGCTACCAGGCAGCAAATATTGCCAGCCCTTTCTCATGCTGCATTACCAGCACATGACAGCCTGTCACCACTGCCTCTGTCCAGTGGCATTGTTGATGGGTAGGACAGGGTGCAGAGATCAGACCTGTTAGGAGCAGGCCTCCTTCCCCATGCCCTGCAACATAAGGAAGGGTGAGGGGCAAGGAAGGCAGATGAGAAGAAGCTACTCCCAAGCTGAAGGTAAAGAGATGGCAGTGTCCAATTTTCTCCCCAGCTTTTCTGTCAGTCCCCTCCAGACCTGGCCAGGTGAGCACATTTAGGCACGAGTGGAGAGCTGCAAACCCAGACAGTTATTCAGTAGAAGGATCAGCCCGGTGTTCCCCCCACCTCCCCAGTTTTACTTAATAGAGGGGCACACAACCAACATATGGGCTCCAAATGTACTCAGACCTTCATTGCCAGCTGCAGTTCCTGCCACCAGGAAGAAGAGCTGCAAGTCCTTGGTAGCTTCAACAGCATAGGGCAGAAGAAACCCTGGAGAGAGGTGAGGGAGCCCCTTGACCATCAGCAGGACCCTAGGCTGGGACAGGAGAGTTGCCTGGGGGGAATGACCCATTCTGATGTGATCCGAGGGGAAATGCACTCAAAGTGTGACAGTGCCTGTCTATCACTCTGGAGAAACACCACTGCTTCCCTTTTCTTAGGCTTGGTTTGTTACACATAGCAAGTGGCTGATAGCAAAGATGCATGTGTAAGCAGCAGAGTGTGAGGAATTTAAGTGAAAATACCGCTTAATAAAAGGCTACTCTAAATCAACCTAGGATAGCAGTCAAAACATCTGCTACAGTAACTATACACTGGAGTGTGGAAAAGATATCATTGTCTGATAACAGCTCATAATTTAGGCCAGCTGCCTTCACTGACAGCAAAGAGCATTCCCATTAGTTTCAGTCTGTGAGTGCTTTAATCAAGCACACTCATCAGCAGAGATGCATGTGGTCCTGCTCCTGTGAGGACCGCTAGGTCATCAAGACTGCTGCCCAGTTAGTTGCACGATTAGGCAAAAAAATGACAAAATTTTCCTCATTAATTGGGTAAAAAGGTTGACTTGATCATTTGATACATATTTTTTTTTCTATTTGCATTGAACTTTTCTTTTGGTTATGTCATCACATAAACCAGCACCTTAGTGCTTGTTTCATTGTCAGACCTCAAGATACCAGAATTACAATTGTCCAAGAGTAGAGCCGTAATTCGTCTAATGGCAGGCCACAGAGACTGTCTCTATGGCCCTCATAAATTCTTGAAGAGATGAACTCCGCATTCTTTTCTCCTTTTTATGATGGTCCAAAATGAGTAACACATGGGCTTCTCTCTCTTCTAGATTAGAAAAGATTATCAGAATAAAGAAAGTGATAAATACTCCACCCTTCTCTCCTTTGCAGAAACCAACCACTTTGAATATTCCACATCACCCACTTCAATTTCCTACAAAAAGAATTTACTTATTTAAAGGAGGAATACAAATATCCTCACAGATCCTGTTTATGACATTCCTTATCAGAGACAGAAGGCAGATACCTATGTAAAGGATGGGAGCCGACCTCTAAGTAGAAACTTTCTCAGAGTGCCCTGACCTTGATTTGTGGCTGAACTCACACTGTATCATTTGCAGATCCACAACAGAACCATCCCTGTAAGAAACCAGAGCTGCAGTGCAAATGTTCCAGTACAAATAAATGGTTTTCCTGCATACAAGCCTGTGAACTGACAGCCAAAGCTGAGTCCACGGAGGAGAATTGAAACTACAGCAAAGATGAATCTGAAGCCAAAAGGCTAGACTTGAAAGCCCGGAGAGTAAAGTTTGACCATGCATGCTTCTATCAGATAATTACATAAATCTAAAATAAATGAAATATGAAAACATAGCTAGGCTTTTCTCTCCAGCAGAAGATCTCAAGGTAGCCTCTCTAATTTATTTCAACTGCAAGTTCCCTAAGGAGAGGGATGTGTTCATCGAGCAACAGAGAGAACACTGGTAAGTGCTTGAAAAATGGTAATCGTAGGTAATGTGGCAATGTCCCTTTAATGTGTTCAATAACTAATGGCAGAGTCACTGCAGATGAGTGGAAAAGAGAGGCCCCCTTGGAAGCTTTTTCTTTAATGTAATCACAGCTGTAAGCCAAGGTTAATGTAGCCACAGCTCCCCTGGGAAGCATCATGGATAGATTGGCCATGGTTCGGGTAGCAGCCATCCTCTGTTCCCTATTAGATCCCCTCTTCCTCAAGGGAATGGTGAAGGCACCGGACTGGCACCCACCTCCTCCGGCATCCTTCCAGGCCCCGTGGTGGAAAATCCTGCAATTCCTGGGTGATCTGGAGCAAATCAGTAGCGGGAGAGGGAGAAGGGTGCACGCACGTGTGTACACATTCAGCTCCTCCTGCTGTGAAACGGGGGAAAAAACCTATTTCCTTTCCAGATGGGAGTGCTGGAAGGGTAAATCCATAACGTTTTATGGTGCATTTGTACGTGCTGACAGCAGGAGCTGTAGCACGGCACAAAGAAAAAGACAATCTACTGCTCCTCAAGGAACAGGCAGCCCTCAGAAACTGAAAAAGGATGAAGGGGGGTTTTCCTGTGACAGATGACACAGTTAAATCTTGAGTTGTAGATTTCAAAATGAGAATTATTTCCTTGTAAAAGCTAAACCACAGCAAGGAGAGGCAACAGGGATGGTTAGCCCAGGCCAACACTGTGCTGCGCAAACCGCTACAGGGACTCTCTGCCAGCACTGGGCAGGGAAGCCTTCGGCCTCCCACCCTTCTTCCCCTACCTGCTGCAGCTCTGCCAGCGCTCCTCCAGCCTCCCTTGCAGCAAACCTGCTAGTCCAGTCACTCGCCCTGTTATCCCCAGCTCTGCTGCAGCACCTCTGTCCAACCCGACAGTCTGGCTGTCTGAGACCCACCAGGTTTTTCTAATGTGCTTACAACAGACAACGAGCAAAACAAACTTGCTGGCTGTGTCCAGGAACTCATGCTGCATCGGCTATGGTGGTCAAAGCTGTCAAAGATCAATGGTTTCTTCTTTGGAGGCAAATGTTCTCTTTGGCAAAAGGCTCTGGGAGCAACAAGCAGATTCTTTGTTATTTAATAAAGTTTATTATCAGGCAATCTTTCCAATGTCAATATTTCATCACTACTGTCTGCCCAGATAGCAGCTCTCTTAAAATAAGACAGGGGCTGCAGGGGCTATGCTTTTACTTTTCCGAAAGTACTTTTCTGTGGATCCAGATAAAGTCAGAAGTAGCAGGGGAAGGTGTCCAAACTCACCTGCCCAGGAGGCATGAGAGGAGCTGCAAATTATCCTCCCAGAAGAGGAAGCAAAGCCATACGCTAACCTGGTAAACGGGCGTAATTCACGACGAGGCTCACATTGTGCAGGGAACTGGCATTCAGAAAAACACAGTAAGACTGAAACTGTCTTCTCTAGACTCCCATTGAAATATTAAAAAATCCTGCAGAGAGGACGGCTGAGAAGCCAGTAAGTGAATAACAAGCAAAAGTATTGAGATAGGCAGTAAAGGCAGCCTTTCTGACGAGGTACAAAGGAAAAAAAAAGTCAGTTAAGTGCAGCTTGCTGATGGTGATGATAGTGTATGAGAGCATTTGTTCCAAGGCGAGAGACAATGACTAGGATTACCAATGGACTCTTTATCAGGCAGATCTGTGTACCGTAAAGGCAGAGATGTGGTGCTTTTCACTTACAGCACACACAGTCAGCACCCATGCACTCACTGAGAAGCAGACATGAGACAATGTTTTTATTCCCTTAGTTAAATTGCCAAACAAGTGTTCACAAAGATAATTTTCATGGCACAGTTAATGTGACCAAAAGCTACCCGTTGGTAAGAGGAGACCCTTTCTCACAGAAGAAGAAACCAAGCAGGGGAGCTGGCTGGCGTTGCACAATCTGTCACAAGGAGACGCAGACAGGAGACCTCCCCAGTGCTATACGTGTGCAGCTGGGGCAGCACCGTGTGATGGCATGTCTCCCTTCAGAGGGCAGAGAGACCAAAGATAACCCCAGGCACCGCTCCAACAGCTCGCACCTTACCCCATCACATGGATTCCTTTGCAATCAGCATAACATTGTTCTGCAGGCTGGAAACATCATGTAAAACCTTTGATCCATGGGGTTCTTCACCTAAGGGCAGCAGACAAATCAGATGGCTTCTCCTGATAAAAGAAAGGAATTTGTTGTTTTTTTCAAGACGATCAGAAGTTCATTACTAGAGTTGTCCAAATTAAAGTTCCAGTTTCATCACCTCCATTCCCCTCCCTCAGCCCAAATAATCATTGGATTGTACGTCATTACAAATGTTAGTTTAATTGCTAAATTATGTTTCTTTAAATTTGGCCTTGAAATCTGATTTTGAAATGAAAATAAATTTAGTTTCAACATTTATTTTAGAAGTTACAATGTTTGGCTTTTCCAATTTGTTTTTTTACTAGGGTTTGGGTTTTTTTTTTGGCTAACTGCATATTTTTCTTTTGTAAAGAACAATCCATCACAAAAAAAAAAAATCTTTTTTGTTACTGTCCCTCGTTTTCTGATGATAGACTGAAGATCAAAGTTCCTAGGTTTGGCTCTTTGAATAGAAAAGTGACTAACCAATAGCAAACCAGGGTTCTTCATTTAGGTTTGAGTTCTCTCACAGAAACACTGCCAGGGCTAGGACTATGGCTGGAGCTAGTCATTAATATCATGGAGGATGTGTAAATGCTCTGCTAAGGAATCTGCAGATTGTGCAGATTCATTGCTACAGATGGTGTTAGCAAAGACATGGGAATCCCTCAGGAGCCCCTCAGAAATTGGAAGCACAACAGAAAATGGAATAGGAATCATGTTGAGCAACTCCAGGTCTTCTCTGGCAGGTAGGATCCAAAGAAGAAGTGTGGAGAGAGACATGAAGGACAAGTAAATCTATTGATTCAACAAGTATGCTCTCAGGTGTGGGAAAATGGCTTCTAACTGCCCTTTGCCTTATCTAGAGTTGTCTTTTATGACACGTCAGTCTTCTATACAGGGACTTGAAGTCTATGCTAGTTACCTATGAAACCCTCAGAAGCTGCCAGAGCCTCAATAACAGTCTCAACCAGCAAAGTGCAGTACTGGCTGACATGAATTCAACTGAAATGATCCCCTTCTAATCACTGCATTACCAAAAAGTTATGGGCAATTTGGAAGGAATTAAAATGTGATTGTAGAGTCAAGAAGAGTTGAATTGTAAAAAAGACTAAAGGGCTGAAAGTCCTTTAAGCTAGCCTAGAAAAAGCTTGTGTGAGGACTGATTTATATCTGAAAAGTATCTGATAATAAAGACACCACAGAAAAGGAAGTGAACTCTGTGTGACAGAGTGTTACAACACCTGGAATTAGTGAGATGGAGACTGAAAAGCACTGAGCTGGAAGCAGTGCACAGGAGCAGATCTCCTGGCCAGAGGACTGGGGATCAGAATGAATGAGTCCAGAGCTGAGCTGAAACCAGAATTCCTCTTCCAAATAAAAGTGAGCCAAAATACCGAAATGCCCCACAAAGCAGACATTCCTGAGTAATTATATTGAGCAGTTCAGTCTAAAATAATATATTCCTGGTTCAGACTTGTCATTAACCCCAGACTGTAAATGTAATTGTGTGGTGTTTATTTATGTGATGCCAATCCACAGCAATTTCAGTTATGCGTTGTGGACTATACCATTACTTCAATGGTTGGTTTTGGTAAAGCCAGATGATTTTAAATCTTTAAGATTTGTTAATATCTTACCATTAATTGGGTATGGTAGCTACCACATAACTTCCATAAGCTGTTCAACATAAGTGTGTCTATTTTCTTATTTCCTGGAGTTATTTTTTCCTGCATTTTACTACACAGCAATTAGTAGCTAGTAGTTATAGAGGTTAGTAGTTAGCCATAATAGACAATTTATTTATTTTTTGTAACTAAGTCCTGATGGTTTACATTATATTTTGGGAGCTGCTTACAATGAAACACTACAAAGAGAATAATAATTGTATAACACATATGACTAAATGACACATGACTGAGCAAAATCTGAAATATGTCTACAGAAGTGTTGTAACTTTTATACATCTGCTGTTTTGATTTTTGGCTATGTATACTTTACAGTAAACTCCCATATGCAACAGAAGAGAAAATACATCTTTTCATTGCTATGTCTGTAAAAGTCTTTTCTTGGTTATGCATACAGGTCTCTGCAAATCAGCGTATATCCTCAGGCATAAGTTTTGTAGAGGTCTTTCAGGAGCAGTGCTCTTTTTGCTGACAGACTCCTTGCAAACTGTCCAATTAATTATTGACATTTTGTTGTTGGTTTTGGACACCTGCCAATCATTGTTCACATCTGCAAAATCTGTGTGGTCCCTCCTGTCCACCAGAAACTGGGATATACAAACAGGAGAACTCGTCTGACAAAATTTCCCACATGCTTTTCTTCTATACATGCAAAGACAGCTTCTCTTTGCTAAGCCTGAGTTTGGTTCCTAAAGGTTCAAGACAATTTCTGTGGCACTTTTTCTGCTAGAGGTACCAGCCTTACTGCATCTGGTAAAACCATGTCCTATTTTTGCAATATCTCAAAAACTTAGGTAATTTTTTGATTAGTGAAAACAGGACTGCCGACAATTCCATGAATACCACACTTCGGAAAACAACCAAATATTGAATCTCAATATCAGGCACAAACCAAAGCTGACAGGATCTTCAGGAGAGGCAGCAGGTATGAGTGTCAGCACTCCCCCTCGCTCTGTTGTGTGTAGTTTGCCAGCTGTAGCATTTACAGCCACATTCTTGATCATAACAGCAATCTCCCCCGTCATCACTAGTGTTAGCATATGGAAAAGGTGGCATGCAGCAATCTGTCTGATGAACTGCTTAATACGTCAGCATATTAGCATGTCCAGCATAAAATGTGCAGGATCCTTTTTGCCAGCCCAGTTCCCTCACTCTTTCCTGAGCACAAGCATTTAATCAGTCACTCAGGAGACTGTAGCATTTTCCCAATAACATGCTACAAAGATGCTAAGGTTACCAACCTTCCTAACTTGCTTTTTAACTTTGTTTTATTCTTTCACTATCTCTGATCCCTCCTTTTGCGCCTAGACTGGTTTTTCCTGAGACCAGTCTGACCTTTCCTTGTTTACCCTAAACTCTAATGGAAGCAGATTTGTCTTTTTGGTATGGTTTTGGCATACCAAGGCATCTGGCATCATGGACATTTGTTTTGCCCTTGTATTGAGTGAGAAGCCTGGACAACTATTCTAGGACTGCAGACCAGAGCTGCACAACTTTGCTTCAGCACAAGGAAGATCTTTTATCCCTATGAAACACAAACATGAAGAAAGGCACTTAGCATTGCTTAGTACAAACATTTATGCACACAGAGGACACACAAACTGCCTGTGTAAGCAGGATTAGCATGCTGACAATGCCTGCTTGATCGTTGGTCTTTTATAGTCACAAGGACCGTGTGCTACCCTGCTTTTTACTATCTGGTGCCTAGGGCATACCTTACTTCAACCAGAGGGCAGGGACAGAAAGGGAAAAGTAGTATTCCCCTATGCTGCCTCCCTGTGGGGGCAATGAAAGTTTATCCCTGGACTTCATCAGTCCAGACTTTCCTAAAATAGTCAGCAGTATATGACTGTGAACTTTCCTGCACTAAAATGAAGAGCAACCCCCACCAATGCAATTCAGATTACATTTCCATGTAACTCCTAGCCTTGAGTGAGTATGATTTGGAGACAAATAGGTGGAAAGCCTTCTGCTGCTTCTTGATTCATTCACCAACATGGATAACTTCTAGAACATCTTATTCAATATCGAAAGAAGGAATAACAGTGTGAGTGGGTTTAAAACTTACTCTGAGGGTAACTGAGCACTGGCGTGGTCTAGAGATAGAATCTGTACATTCTAGAATTCCATTTCCTTCTCCATGCATGGAAAATGTGCTCTGACACAAACCAAGTGTGTGTCAGAGACCAGACAATTCCCCAGCTACAGCACCTTCAGCAAAGGGTTCACCAAGCAGAGCTTTGCTGCGAGAAGAGGTTGCGACAAGAGGTTGCTGCAACAAGAGGCACAGTGGTTGCTGGTTTACCTCTTACAAGCATTTCTTGCTAGGTCTGCTCACTGCTTCCTCCATCCACCTCTGGACAAGTGCACTCCAGCAAGCAGCAGATCCGTTAATCATTCTCAAAATGAGTAAGTGCTGCTTATGCTGCTGCTGCCTTTTTTCCCCTCTCTGATTGCTGGTCACAAAGCTCGTGAGGGCACCTACAACTGTCAGACTGCCAGAAATTAAGGAACACAGGAAACGCTCCTGATGTTATGAAACATCAGGAAACACAGAGGAGGAAACAAAAATTCTACGTATAGAACCATAAGCTGAGAAGATGAAGGATATCTTCTCAGGGAAGACACAGACATGACCTCACTCAGTAGTGATGTGTTGTATGTTCCAAAGCAACACGATACTGTCATGGCCTTCTGTGCTTTCTGTAACAAAGAAAAAAGCCACCTACCATCTGAAATCCCAACAATACAGTACTCTGGAAAGTTATCCAGGAACGGGGGCTCCCTAAGTGATAACAGTCAAACTGAACACTTATGGAAAGATCCTCCAAGAAACAGAGGAAGTACATGGCAGCACAAGCATGAGGCTGATCCAGCTCTAGAGAGCAGCATGAATGACAGTTTGAAGACAAGGGATGCTATAGATCACAGTGACAGCAATAGGCCAGCACCGGGAGATGCCCAGAGGCTAAACTGACTGTTGAGGCTGCAAAAGAAGTTTGCTTCCTGCTAGGATCCCCATTGGCTGGTGCAGTTTTTTTCAGCCCTGGCAGAGCAGGCTCTGCTGGTATATCTAGCGGCAGTGCTCCTGAACGGGCAGAGATAAGGACACGCACAGGTGGTCTGTCAGGACTGGAGAATGGATCTGAAGATGTTCCTAGTCTTTACTGCATTTCTGCTTCCTGCTACCCTGGGCTTCCCTATTCAGGTGAGAGCAGTTCCATGCAACCGTGCTCCGTCTTCTAATTGACCTATTCTTCCTGGAGTGAAGCTGTGGAGACCCATTTTGGTAAATGTCCTGCAAGAAAAATATTAGCAAAATAATAATATATAAATCCAATCTAATAATTTAGTTCCTCCCTTTGGCCTGATTTTGATGCTATTGTTGCTGCATTTATGAGCTATGGAAGAATAATGCCTTTTACCTATTGGTCTTGCAGGAGAGCTATGGAAACAGCACAACAAGTAAGTAGGACTTATACTGTATTTTAAAGAAAACTGTTAATTCTTGACTGTGTAACAACACTTTGTTGGTGTGTGAGTGACTTGGCTTTAGAACACATGAAAGCACTGGCTCTCAGGCCTTTTGAATAAGGCCATGCTTCCTAATTTGTTATTGGGCTGAGTGCAGATGTGTTTTCACACAGATGTGCTTTCACAGAGATGTGCTTTACACATACTTTTGGGGTATGGTTTGTTAGGTTAATTTAGATGTGTTTTCACGGGCTTGGAAATAAAATTTTAATAAGACATTTTGATACCTTTCCATTAAGTTGAGTGTTACAAAAAGACTGCTACTCATTTGCCTCCTTGCCTGCCTTGGTGCAGCAGTCAGAGAAAGGGATGTCAGGCATCAGAGAAAGCTTTGCGTTGTGCTGGGATAGAAAAGAAATAGTACAGGCTTAGCTGAACAGCTTTTGTCAACTCACAAAATAGAAGGAGGTCATTGCAGATCTCCAGAGAAAGTCAATGGAAATAAATCTGTAGGTAGATTTTAGCTACAGGAAGAAACTGCCAGGTCAGGGGTGATGTGTTGTGAGAGGAAGAGGCCTTGGAAAAATTTGCTTGACATAGTCAGAGCAAGTAAGTGGCTAATGAAAACTGACCTGTTCTTCTTTTGAGCTATCATTTATGGCATGGAAGCAAAGGGATGTTGTAAAATTACTGCTCAGTATATTTGGAACTGGCTGAGGGACATACTTGCTCAAGTTCAAAGTAGTCAGTTGCTGGGACTCAGAGTTGCAGGGTTACTGGGACAAATGCATACGACGAGTTTTAATTTACCATTGTTACTGCTTTTTGTGCCTTTTTAGACATCTTTCAGTATTTACAGTGCAGGGAAAACATGAACTGTATAATTTTGAAAGCTGTGTCACACCAGATGTTCATTTGATCAAGGACATGGCAGATGCCTTCAATGATGTCTCATTTGCGTTTTAAAAAGGGTTTGCAGGCTTTATGTGCCTAGGAATCTGGAGCCTAATTTCCACTGACTTTGACTAGTCAATTAATCAAGTGCCTCTTGGGTGCATGAATTCTGAATCCAGTCAACCCATCTCAAAAATGTGCTTCCCTGCAGAATTTTTTTAGATGCCATGGATCTCTCTGATGCAACTTGTAGGAACTGATTGAACTTTTCTATAATAAACCACCATCATTACAGTGGACTTCCATTGCCATGTAACTGAAGTAACAGTCTGGGAAGACAGACTGAAGCCTTTTTGGCTCAATAAAAGCAATTCTGTTGCAGGTTCTAGGTAGATTCTGAATAGGAGGAAGTCCCCTCAGTACATTTGGGCAACAATCACTGTGAAAATGGAAAAATGCTGCAAAGTGTGACAGAGCTTGGCACATCTTCTATTGAAAAAAACATGGTCAAAAAGATAAGGAACACGGATAGGCTTGGGAATAAGAAATATCTGCATAGGTATTCTCTGTGTCAGTGTTGGATAGGAAAAAAAATAATGGTTTTATATTTTGACAAGGAAGAGTGCAATTATTGGTAAGCTGGAAGAGGTTGCCAGAAAGGCTTGCAGCATATCCATCATACTTAAGAACAGGTCAAACAAACTGTGGTCAGGAATAACATAGATAAAACTGTTTCTGCCTTAGGGAAAGCAGACAAACTGGATGACCTCTGGAGGTCCTTGAAATTTCTAAACTTTT
This sequence comes from Theristicus caerulescens, assembly GCA_020745775.1. NCBI lineage: Eukaryota > Metazoa > Chordata > Aves > Pelecaniformes > Threskiornithidae > Theristicus > Theristicus caerulescens. The sequence continues at coordinate 26,511,741 of CM036564.1, forward strand.
ATGATATTATGACAATGAAGTTTCCGCTCAGAAATTTATATATCAGATCAAATTTTCACTTCCATGTTTGTATCTAGAAACTGACATTTGGTAGAAATCAAAAGATGTCACACTAGAAAGACACCTTAGGACTCAGAATGGTTCCAAGCTGCTGTCAGGTACATACTGAAACTGAGATATTTGCCCCATGCTAAATTATAGCCTTCATCACATTTTATAACTTTACTCTTTGACGCTGTGAAACCAGAGGGGATTGTTGAGCTGGTTAGCCTGCACCTGTGGCAGTGAAATCTATGGACAAAGCATATTTTTGTCCCTAGTTTCCTTTGTCATTTTCCACACTGAAGCTGATGAAATGCTTTGCTGATTCTTAGATGGTAAAGGACCAGGATTCTGTCCCTTAGCATGATCTACTAGGCGTTTTCATAGCTGTTTGTCTAAACATCAATTTAATTTCTGTGTCTATGCATTGATTAGTGCACCTCGTTCCCCTCCAAGCAAAGGGACCTGCCAAAGGCATTCCCGTGGCTGAGGAGGCCCGTGCTATTGAACACTGTTAAATTGCATTCAGAATCTAATTTGCCCCTTTTGCTTGTCTTTTTCTTCCTTGCTCTTTGCAGCAACAGAACCTACTGAGGTAAGGACAGCTAAATCAGCTCTTTTGATCACTTTGGGGTTCAGCATTGTGGAAAATGAGGTCAAGACTCATGTACTCTACTCATATCTCCATCTGTGCAAGAAAGTCTTCTCAGATCAACAGTGTAACAGAGTGAGCAGTTTCCATCCCTATTCCATTTATTGCTCCACAATGCCCAGATATAGCCCACATCCCAGGAAGCTTTTGCCTCCGCAGGGGTAATAGAGGAAACTCAAACTCGCTTTTTATTTATACAAGGCAAGGGAAGCATGGCAATCTGTTTTGCTACAGACATGACCCCCACAGCTGGGTACCAGCCCCACAGTTCCCTAGAAGCAGTATGCATCATGGCCTTTCACCACTGTGTTGTGAGGTGATACTGGGAGGACTTCACTGGTGGTTTCATCAGCCTTGCACTCCTACTAGCAGGGACATAAATAAAACTGGAAGATCTGAAACTTACTCCACACTTCAGACTGCATTTCCCGAGTCTCCTATGCTGATTCCCTTTATGATATCCATATTTGCCAAGATATCAAAGAAGAATATCTACCACACCCTGGTACTTCTTTACACATGGCATAGTATATAAAAGCTCAAGACTGCACTGGTGAAAGATACTTTCAGTGGTAGCCTGGACACTTTTGATCCTTTGCATGTTATATTATTTAATATTTATGTTATAATATAAAATGTGAGATAATACTAATGCATCATTCTTGCAGGTTACTACACAAGCGGATATATATGGTACGTATTATTCCATGTATATGTAAGTATTTGATAGGATATACTGATTGTTAGCTACCCAGTTACTCCAGAAAATAACACATGGTTAACACAAATTAATCTTAAGGAAGAAATTTTAAATGAATGCACTCACCATAACATTTCATGCAAAGCAGAGTCTCTTGGTTTTGACCAATTGCTTGGCCTTGCTAAAAATCTCAGCTGTTACTTTTGCTAAAAATAGCTCTGCTTAGATAATGTCCTGACTTAAGTCACTTCCAAAGGTTACAGAAAGTGCAGAGGCCATGTGCTTGTGCTTTTTATTGATGTCAAGACTTATTGCATAATGCTCAGAGTTGGCTGATTCTACTTGTAAGGCCTAGGAGTCCCTGACACTGGGCTTCGCTGGGGACATCAATCCAACCCATGGAATAGGAATGCAGTTCTGATTTCATTGATTTCAAGGGTTTTTCAAGAGGTCAGCAAGTCCAGCAGCAAGCAGCAGGACTGCTCTCCATCCTTTTTTGCTCCTGGTGTCTTATGTAGGGGGTTTGAGTGTGAACTGTGCATGCGGAAGGAAAACTGTGCTGTCTGAGTGCACAGAGGGAGTCACGCAGCCAGCTGGTCACTTGAGCGGGACAATACAGACTTACAAGAGCCAAAGGTCCAGGCCTTAAAATGCTAGGAGAAAAAAAAAAAGGGAGAGGGAAAGACTGAAAGAGAATGGCTCTTTGGGACTGGATTAATGCCAAAATAACGACAACTGGGAGGTTCATAAGATTGTATCACTGAGCAAATATCTACATGACTGAACACCATGCCAGTCCCTAAACAGGCTCTGTAAGTTTTACATGCATCACTGTAATTGGGACCCAATCTAAGTGAGCTCCTGGAAACTCATCAGATTAAAAATCAGGATTTGTATTTTCCCTGGGAATGAGAAAGTAATACTTTTGTATTTTTGTGCAGAATCTCCATCACCTACAGAGACTGACTCCGAGGATGAAGTTATTTTTAGCAGAATTCTGAACGTTAACAAAGGTAATGCCACCAAAGCCGTGCTTATAATGGGTCTCTCTTTGTTGCTTTTTGGGGGTGATGTGGGAGGTACAATATTTTACCATAATCTGTGCAAATTTTTTTCTGATCTTACACACCATCATGTAAGAGACACCCAGAGACAGGCCACTGGGACTAGTGTGTGGTCTGCTGAACCCCCATGGGATCTCAAATCTATAGTGTCAATACTGAAGATGATACCAGGTGTGGAGGCAACTGAACTATCCAGGCAGCTTCTTCAGCTTTAGCTCTCGACATCTTTGTCATTCTTTGGACATAAAAAGAGAACTTGGATATTTGGATGCTTTATTATTTAACTTCCTTTTTCTTGAATGCAAGCATCACTTGCATTCAGTCCTCACATGGCTTTGTAGTACAGACTTCTAGATAAGCTATGGTAAGTTCCATGCTCCCTGCTCCAGACTTCCTGTTCCTTGATTCTTCCAAACATTCCCTATTCTATCAGCTTGTCTTTCTCACATTTTCCCCTTCAGCAGTCATTCAAGAAGCTTTACTACTGTCTGTAGAAATGGACACCAAACATTCCTACAGTTTTCTCTAGACCTCACTCACTTCTCCTTCTGTTTTGCTTGCCCTCTTGGGTTTTCTTATTGGCACCTCCTGCCTTTGCCCACCACCCTTCCTGGGCAGATATTTGATGCCATTCATTCAGCGTCACATGGATGACAAAATAGTACCAAAGTACAGCATCCCTCTCACTATTGCAACTGCTTTCAGTCATTCCCTGTCTTGCCTCAACCCCATCCAACAGAGTTGGAGCTTCCACTTCTCCTCTTAGCTAAGGACACAGCAGCAAAGGTAGGGAAGCAGATAATGTTAATGTCCATCTAGCCCAATAGTCCGTTTCTCATGCTAGCCAGGAGCAGATGCTCAGGGAAAAATAGAAAAGGAGAATGCGTAGAGAGTGACACTTTTCCAAGTGTGCTTAGCAAGCATCCAGCAACCTATGGCTTAGATACTTCTACCCTTTCTCTCTCACCACAGACAGCTCTCAGTACTTGCAAGAAGGTGACATAGTTCCACAAAGGAGACGCAGTGCCATCAGTTGTCGCTATTGCAATTGGCCCCAGTCCAGTGATGGGATTGTTCGTGTTCCCTATGTCTTGGATCCTACTTATGGTGGGTGTAAACTCTGATAATTTTTTTTTAAATGGATTTTATGCAATAAGGTTCAGATAGAAATGTACTTCTAGTGGCCACACAAACAGTTGATTAAATCAATTCTAAGGATTTACTTGTGCTGTGCAAGCACAGATGAATTGCATATTACAAAGACCAGAACAGGAAAAAGAAAAGAGATCAAATTTTCTTGAGAAGTTTGCATCCACAATGTTTTGGAGACAAGAATGATCTTTCCTTCTAATGGTACATGCCAGAATACCTGCCTTTATAAGGTTCATGCCTATTGCGGTGTGGTTTCAATGGCCTATTTTTCATTAGCAAAACAGCTTCCCATAGCTGGGTCCAAGTGTCCAATCAGAAGATACATCAACAATCATCACTATAACTTAAAATAAGTAGTTGAGAAAAAAAGGCTCCCACCTGAATCCATTTGGACAAATATCTGGATAAAGAGGATCTTGTGCCAGGCTATTAATATTTTAAATGAAATTCATTACTGAGCAAAAAGCAAGGAAGATCTTAGCTAATGTTTCTGTCCCTCATTTACCCTGTTTTTGAGCACATGTGAGATTTTAATGGCACCTGCCATTGTCCTTGGGTTACCCCCAAAATTAACCCTTTCTTCTCCAGAGGAGAGCCACATAAAGGGGATTCATGAAGCCATGGCAGAATTTGAAACACTGACTTGTATTAATTTTGTGAAGCGCAAGACAGAACGTGACTACCTCAGCATTAAATCTGCCGATGGGTGAGTTGAATGATAAATAGACAAGTTATTTCTACATTGTTTTTCAATTCTTCACTACACCCGTTCTGTGCGACCTTAGAGAAGAAAGAAGAACAGATTTAGAGAAGAAACTTTATGTTCTATCACAGTGCCAAGGTATCCTCCTTGGATACCTTGCTAGTGCAAGGACTCAGCAGTTACATCAGGGACTCACCGAAGACACTGAAGTGATGTAGATCATGGGAAAGCACCATTAAGGTGGAAAGAATATCTAAGCTCATATTTTCTGTGCGGTATAATGCACACTTGATCACAACATCTAACAGATTACTGTAGGTCTTATTTGCACAGGCAAAACCAATTTCAGCTGATGAAATAAACAGTTCTCTGAACAGTTGGCTGTCAAGATCAGAATTTGAGCCTATGAGAGAATTGTTCAACACCCATTAGCTTGAAAGTGCTATTCATCCTAGCTCCAGCTCTGCTACAGTGTTCATTATTTTGGAAAAAAAATGTTATTTCTAGGGAGTTAAAGTCACTGTGTACAGAAAGCCAGAATGCAGGAGCCTCCGTGCTAATGAGGGCCTTCCAGGAAGCTTTAGCGATGATCATACTGCTTGTTTTCTATGCCATGGTCAGTTTTGCCCTTCTGCAGACTCTGACTATCACAGTGGACAGGAAGGAATCCTTTCACTCCGATAAGACATGTGTGAAGCAAGGTTCTCTGTACTGTCCCTTTGCCTGCCTGACAATAAAAATCCCATAAGTCTTCTGTTGGTGTTCAATGCTTCTCTCAGCTGCTGGTCCAACTATGGGAAAGTAGGAGGTGGACAGACTGTCTCTGTGATGAAAGCAGGCTGCATGTGGAAAGGAATAATTCAACATGAACTGAACCATGCTCTGGGCTTTTTGCATGAACATTCTCGAAGTGACAGGGATAAACATGTCAAGATCATGTGGGAGTACATCAGTCCAGGTAAGTACCTTTGAACACCTCAGTGTATAAAGTGGTGTAGATACATCCTACTGTTCTCAGCTTTTCCTTCTTCCCTGAAGGGAGTAGAGAGGAAGCATACTCTAAGTAAAATATCATATATTACAGCTGACAGACCAGACTTCAAGAAATTTGAAAACTCCAATAACCTGGGTCTTCCATATGACTACTCCTCAGTAATGCACTATGGCCCGTAAGTAGCAGCATGGCATTGCTTTTGTGGGAACTCAAATCTTACATTAGCATTAGTTTCTATAATAACTCTCTCCTAACTACCAGTTTCCCCATTGCCCTTTCTGAGAAAAACACTAAGTCAGTTCAGACAAGCCACTCCCTAAGATTAATTCATTATCCTTTAGCTTTCCATTAAGGACCCATTCACAGCTGGGCTTGGGAGCAAAGGAGGGTGTCTTGAGACTGACTCTGCATACTGATGGGCATCTTAATCAAACCTATTTGAACACCACTGTTAGTCACAACAACTTGTGTACATTCTTGTTCTCCCTCCAAAACATGCCATTAAATCCTGACAGAAGTAATTATACTTAAAGAACATAATTTTTCTTTTTTTTTTTTTTTTTTTCCAGATACACATTCACTAATACCACTGGGAAAGCAACTATTGTACCAATTCCTGATGGATCAGTACCTATTGGACAGAGGCAGGGACTGAGCAACTTGGACGTGGCCAAAATTAACAAACTTTACAATTGCAGTAAGTATCTCAAAGCCATCCTTTCTCTTCTACTCAAATCCTTCAGCAAGATGTTTGGGCACACTGCAGAGGCAGCAGTTTCTCATCAAAGACTGTGAGACTATTCTCCTAAATTCATGGTACCCATTAGGGTGACTCTGGAAGAGAATGCAAAGGTGAAGTTGGAGGCACATTGCGATTAGTGAGAAAATGCTTTCTGCTTCCAAATTAAATCAAACACATTCACTATTGGCATAAGTGGCTGCTATGCAATCGACCTAACTGCATATCACGTTGTATACTTCACAGGAGTAATTTGGTTTCTTACAGCTCAGAGGACAACTATAAACCCCACAAAGAGCCGGATAACTCTGTTCCTCATTGCAGTTTGTATTTAAGACCTGAGCCAAAGCAAAAAAGTTGTAGGCTCCTCCGAACTGGAACAGTTTCATGATGCCTTGTCCAGTTTTTGAATTTTTAAGCTGTCATTCTAATTTTGTATGTATTTTTAACTTTTTAATTTTAACCTCTGCTGGAAGAAATTCTCCCATACAATCAGAGAAATTTATTCAGTCAAAGGGAAAAAACATGATGAATAAAATATTACCCCTTACACAGAGGAAAGCCCAAGTCCTCCTCCTCAGCTTAGAATTTAAGCATTGCAGAGACATCGTATTTGCACTTGAGTCTTCTAACATCACTTGACTTCCTCATCTCAGTTGAAAACGATGTCACCAATTGCAGTGAATTGAAACCTCTCACACTCTTTATGGAGGTGAGAAAGAGATCCCTTGCTAAACTATGGAGCTAATCAATAGAAGCTAATGCTTTTTCCAAGCACTACTTTAGTTTCCATTTTGATGCAGATAATTATGCATTATGTGAAAATTAGGACAACATGATTCTTCATTTTAATCAAGACCTACCAGTACTCTGAAATGAATGCTGGCAGATCAGAAAATTGAGACCAGTCCATTCTGAAGAGATTGTAATTTTAAATGAGTGGAAGCTTCTGAAAGCCTGGTGCTGAAGCAAACATTGTTTCTTTCTCAGGTCGCTGCAGCACTATTCTCGATGCAGCATTTGGGTCACTGAGATCTGCCAACCACCCAAGAAATTACTCAGATAACACCAACTGTGTCTGGCTCATCCGAACGCGATCCAGAAAGGTAATCACAAGTTAATAGTGGTCTTGGAATATGGCTGAACTGACTTCTTTCTATATGTTAAGCATTTTGCACTTTTTCTGCATACGAGTTGCCAGATAAGATCTTTTCCATGAGAGAGATTTCAGACTAGTCTCTACTTCTTCATCATGTCCTTAAGCCAGGTATGGGCAAAGACAACTGCAGAGTTGCGATTTTGAAAAACCTCCATACATTGGGCTTCCGGTTTGCAAAATCAAGACAAAGCAGTCTGAGCATGGGAGCATTCAGTCACAGGCCCATTAGATCTGAACCCTGCAGCTTCAGGGGATGAGAGACAAGGCTGGGTAAGCAGTTCCAGTTCGGACTTGGCTACAGCTTAGATTCTGTCTGTTTTAAAGGATACTCCATGAAAGAAGTCACATACATGTATATTAAAGGCTGGTTTTCTCTTCCCTTCTAGATTTCTCTGCACTTTCAAGCCTTTGAGTTGCAGACAACCAGAGGCTGTCAGGGTGATTATGTTAAAGTTTATGATGGATCCAGCAAGTCTTCTGCAGTTCTAATGGACAAGACCTGTGGATCAAGGATACCCTATGACGTAGTTGCTTCGAGTAATCTTATGCTTGTAGAGTTCATCACAGATGGTGCTGGTACAGCTTCTGGTTTCCAAGCCACCTTTACTTCTGGTAGGTCTGAGAACAAGGAGAATGGCAAAGAAAAACAATCTGTGTCAAATCAACCTTCCTCTTCACAGGGGAAAGACATTGTTTGAGGAACTGCTCTCTAAAAGAGCCATCATTTCCTACATTGCTTTTGCTGTAATGGATCAGCCCTGCACTGATACCATTTATTCATTCAAGCAGATGGGGCCATGCTCAGGACAAGTGGTGTTAGCCAGGTGATTCACTGTTTGCCTTGCCTCTCAGATATATGCCATTCCAAAGCACGTGCCATTAAGGGTAACATCAATTTAATGTTATTGCTAGTGTTACTAGCACAGTAGAAAGAGAATAAATCATAACGCAGTATTTAAATATATTGCTCCTCTGAAAAAGATGCAGTTTTTAATCACACAGTTCAGGGGGTGAGACAGATCTATGGTGAACCAGCTCACCTAGCCCCATGGCAAGAAGAGAGGCAGTATTTCCATGGTCAGGATCCTTGGAATGTATGCACCTAAACCACATTTTCTTCAGTCCCATTAAATTAAGAACTAAGGCCACAACTATACAATTAAGTTACCAGAGGCTTCCAAGTTAACATGTATCAGTTGGAATAAAGAAATGCCTGTGTGCATATCTGTAACCTACAGCAACTGTACAGTAGTGCAGCTTGCCTTAGTTACTATGAAAGAAAGCTCAGCTATGTCATATGACTTTGTATTTGCCATGGGACAAGAACAAGCACACAGAGTTTGCATAAATCCACTGAAATGCAGTAACTTAACTGCACACCCAAACCAAAACAGTAATTTTCATTGTGTCTGTGTAGTATCTATTTTCGTCCATTGTAGCTACGGAAGGAAAGAAGAATTTTGATGTGTCAACAACTATAAAACAATCCTAGCTGTCAGATATAATGTGATTTAACATTTACATATTTTAGAGATACTACGGTTTGTTGAGAGAGCTCTGAAAGCTAAATATTCTCTCATTTCACTTCCAGTGAGGACTGAAAGAAAACCTAGCATCCACAACTGACTTAATGAAGAAGAACCTATTCTGTGAATATTGAAATTATATGTTTCCTACTTTGCTCCTATCCTGGCTTGGATCAGTATGAAATTTAATTCTGTTAAGAATCAAAGTTTTCATCTTCCTGAGAAAGTTTATTCCCCAAGCCATATAAATGTATGAATTCTATACACCCGGCGCGTTCCTCCTTTTACCCGCACAGTTAAGTTATTACCTCTTTCTATTTAACAATTGAATAAAAGTCTTCATAAAAAAAAAGAGTTTCCATTTCTATTTTCCAGTAGTCCCTTCCAGCCATACACACTATCAATGTGGTCTTACTTCTTAGCCACCTTTATTCAGCCACAGGGGTATCTCTTAACTATACCACTGACATCATCATAGGTTTAGTTAGTTGGCTGAAGAGACCAGCTCCAAACTTTACAAATTCATTTTATGATCTTCATAGTCTTGAGCATGAAAAGGTCTTAGATACAGAATCTTTTCCCAGCCTAACATTCGAGTTTCCAAAAATGACATCTCCCTTAACAATCTGTTATATCCTTAAATTGCAAGAAATATGGACAAGACAAAACTGTTGCCAATAAAGGACTGGCACTTCCTATTGCAGTTTTCCTTGTACATTTCTGGTAGGCAGGGGACAGCTAATGGTGTGCTTGTTTATCCACAAGCCATTTTTAGCCCACAGATACAGTTAAGCCTATCACAGGACAAGAGGTAGACTAGATAATGCTGCCAGAGTTCATGCACATCTTCAGTTCTTCAGGGAAGAAATTTTTTGTCAGGCAAGAAGCTGAACTCTCCTCTTCTGATCTCATAAGAAGGACAGAGAGCTGTAAGAGTGGCAGAGCTCCTGGAAAGTTCATTTCATAGCTTTGCCTGAATCGCACTTTTAAAATGACATCCTCTTGACCAAGACAAGCCTGTAACAGATCTGAGAACAAAATAGGTTGCTATTTCACTCTTGTAGCATAGACAGATAGTTAATGATACGACTAACCTGAGTATTTAATATCTGTATGTTTAGGTCTGAAAAAAGCAAATACTTTTCCTGTTCTTACTCTGTAACACTAAGAACCTTGGAATTTTTCTCATAGAAATACATTTCTAGAAAAGAACAGTGGGAAATGAATTTGAATCCCAGAGTAAAATTTATACAGCAAATGACAAATTATTAATTTCTTTTCTTTTGTTAAAGGAGGCACCAAAAAGACTTAATTTGCAAGAATTTGCTCTCAGTCCTGTCTCTATTTATACTATTTGATGAAGAATCAGTCAAACCTTGATGGTAGAGAAACTTCAATTCCATTGAAGATTGCTTCTTTATCCACAGTGGCTGTGCAAATGCCTCTGAACACAGCAATTTTGAGTCTGCTTTAGAAGAGACATTTCTTCAGTTCTTCAGACACTGCAAGACAGGTTCAACTTCTGATACGTTGTTCTAGTTACTCTCAGCAGTCAAGTGTTGCTATCAACATATCATAAAAGGAGTAGTCCTTCTGAAATATTGTTAAAAATGCAGTTCTAGAGAAAAGTATTTGACAGTTGTCATTCCTGAGCCCCTACAAAACAAAATGGAGGAAATAATACTGCAAAGCCAGAGTCTACTGGTGGATTGGTGAGGACCAACATTCTAGCCCTTTTTTGGGGGGGAGGAATTTCAGGTGGGATTAAGGTATTCCATAGGGTGATGAAAAAGCTGTTTCAGGTGATTTAGGTTCTTACGCTTGAAGAAGGGATAGTGATTTCAGTAGATGAGCTTTGTGGAAAAGAGCTCTGAAATACTGTTGGCAACAACTGAGAATTTAATAAAGCTGTGATCATCTGTGTATTGCTAAAATAATTAAGAAGTTTTCTTTTTAAGGTAAATTAATCTGTGATAAGAAAAAGCAAACCTGGTAGACATTAAGACCCTGTGGCTTCCTCTTCTAATTCCATTGGCAGAGGAGCCACTTCCCTGCCAAGAGGCAGCCAGCAGAGTCTGGGCCCTCATGGGGTTGGTCTGATCCCTGTTGCACAGGGCAGGGTGAAGCTGGTCACAAAGACAGAGCCAAGGTTTGACTTGAGCATTTGACCACTCGCCTAGGAGCAACTCTCCACAGATAGCAGCAGCTCAAGATGTTGTGAACAGCCCAGGACCGTCACTGATTCCACCTAACCTGGGTTCCCGGCCATCAGCTGGAGTGTACAAGGACAGCAGTACTAGGCAGCTTGTCCGTCTGTGTCTGGAAATGCTTTCTAGCCTAAGGAGTTTCACATCCCCCTGCGGTGACCATAAATGTCCCTCACCACAATTTCAACCCGAGGGTAGAAGTCACCCTGTTCAGAGGGATCATATCTCCACCTATTGCCCTGTAGCACAAGTGTCACCTTTCTCTCATGTAGGTGGGACTTTCTCTCCATCTCTAGGACATGCACTAGGCTACAGAAAGGGCAGCAGGACTACCAGTGAATGTCTCAGTCTAGGAATGGCTTCATGAGGCTACTGCTGAATGGGTCCAGTTGTGGTACCAAACACTCACTGTCAGACACACACGGCCATGTCTGCATCCTCTTCCTCATCCTTGATTATCTCCAGACGAAATATAAGATAATGCAGCAACATCATCTTCAGAGACACCATCTTGATGGAAAAAATGCCTGCTGGGCAAGTGAGTACTTCTGCAGGGAGAGCAGCATCATAAATCACAGCTGGGATGTCCCAGACCCATATCCAGGCGTGTGCACAATTTCCTCTGGGACAGCAGTGGGCATCTCCCTCAAGCAATCCTAGTCCGGAACCTATTTCAGCAGGACAGAGCACCAGACATATTGCGAGGCTCCCCTGCAGGTTTCTGTTTCTGGGGTGCTGCCCCAGAGGGGTGAAGCTGGGACTTCTGCTTCTGGTGCTGGATCAAATCCACTTTGGGCGTATCGAAACCTTCAAATATACAAAGCCAGGGATGTGGCAGAACATCTTTTTTAGGACACTGGCTCTTCCCCCAAACATAGCAATCAAGGCAGGCCAGTCCTTGTGGAGAGATTCTTAACAGAAATACGAAGATTGGCAGGAATGCTGTAGGGATGGAAATGTGCACGTGTGAGAAAGCACTGGAAGAAGCAGCCAAACAAGGGTTACAAGAACAGCCTGTATTGATAACAAAGGACATCATTCCCATGACACTGCTCCCATGACACTGCACCCAGGAGGATCATCGAGGAATGCATTGTTTATGGCATGACCACAGGGTCTATCCTCCATTCAGGCAACAGCACAGGTGACTTGTCAATGGAAGATCCTGCACTCACATGCCAGCCAGTTTGCAGCTACTGAATGTGCCATCCCTTTTTCCTGTTACCCCAGCAGGAAAACAGACATATCCTCCCAGTGATGACAAACAGGTTGTTTGAACATGAGAGGCTCTTCTATGTGGAGGCACAAGGCTGTAATTCCCGTGCTTGTTTCAGCGGTGGTTCCCCCTCATGGTCTGAACTCTTCTTCACTAGGCACTATGCAGACATGGGACAATTATACTGTCACCTTGAACCCCAGGACCCGCATTGGGGTCTTTGTGTTCAGAGTCCTGAGGCACATGCAGACTGCCTGGGCTGCGCACCATCCTGCCATGCTGCCCACACTGGCAGTGACCACCCAGAGAGTGTGGGATCCCTTGCCTACACCCTCTACTCCTTCATGTCCTGGGGCTCTTTGCCCACCCCACTGTCTGTCCTTGTTCACCCCCACCCTCCCTCCCACTGAGATCACCATGGGGTCTCCATAGAGGGGGGAGATACATGCAGAGAGGTTCTGGCTCCCCTGTGCTACGTGCAGGAAGCGCAGACGCCTATAGACATTCAGGCAGGGGAGCTAATGCCCCAAGGGAGCTCACAGACACAGGTGGGGCAGGCCAAGATGCAGGCTGGCCTGGGTGCAAGGCCGGACAGGAGCAGCAAAGGTTCCCTTGGGCCACGGGGCACAGAGCTGTGTTCAGGTCAGGCCTTGAGCCCATGCAGGACTCCCCAAAGCAGAGGCATCAGCCTCAACCAGATTCCCCCTGCCCTCTCCCCAGTGGCAGGTGGGTCAAGCCCTCTCTGCAACAGCAGCAGGGGAATATCAGCAGCACTATTTGTAATTTCATTTTCCATTCAGATGTTTAAGTTAATGTCTTCACTAAATGATTAAGCTTTTTTTTTTTCAGGCAATTAGTTTCTGTGGAAAGTGTTACCTTATTGAAAGCCAATCTTAACCGGCTGCCACTTGGGTTAAGGCACTGCTCCTGAAGGGGGAGACTGAAATACTGCTTTGTGGAAATGTAGTACAGTGCCGTATAACTTAGCATCAATATGCAGACTATTTCTATATATAAAAAAAGAAGTTCTGTATTGTAGATCAAGCGCTAAGCTTTCAATAAACCTTTTAAACCTAACTGAACTAGAAAAGAACAAACACTATTCTAAATCTATCTAACTACCCAAGGGATAAAAAAGTTCTGTAAAAAGCTCTGGCATGGAGCACTAAATAAAAAGAGAACTGAAACAATGTGGATTTCATAGCAAAAATGAAAATCAGTTCTACACATATAGATGATATTTTCATTTCAGGTTATACTCCACTTTCTCTGTAATCTTCCCCTTGAATTTTTCGCATTGGTACATACTGATGCATACGCTGGTGATATAGCTGAAAGAATTTTAGCTCCGTCATCAAGGGGAAGTTATTCTATTGACTCACAGGCTTCCTGTGTTGAGAAGGAAAATTTCTTTACAAATATTTTTCACGTTATTATTTTATATGAAGGATAATTTTTTTTTTTTGCTTTATAGAAAGGTGGTAACTTTTAGTCTGCCTTTTCCACCACTTTGAATGATCAAAAAAAAAAAAAAGAAGTGCAAACAAGCACAACCTTCCCCTTCCCCCTCCAATTCTAGCACATAAAGTCATTCGTAGCAGCTATTCTGCATCTCATTCTAGTTTCAAAGCAATTGTTATCATCCTCTACCAGGACAATCTAGGAAACAGTTACAGCTCAAAGCACATTCAGAAGTTCATTAAACAATAATGTCACCCTATATCTTTAATGAGTACCTGTCCTTTTAAATGAAGTGATGGACATAAGAGTAAGAGACCTGACAATGGAAATGAAAATAAAACATTTTTATTTGGCATTAATGGGCAAAATAGATGTTGCCTGAATTTGCCTGTTTTATATCTCTTTCAGGAAAATGGTAAAGCCAGTATGAGAAGGAATACTATTTTCTTTTTTTTTTTTTTTCATTTTAATTATAATGTTTTCTTACCTTATACTTAAAGAAATCCCAAACATTTTATTCCTCTTATTCTTAATTCATTTCAGCTTTGATAATGTGAGACAGAACCATTTAATTTGGCATAACATGCTGCAGATTATATATTAGTCACAATTTTTGAGTGACTATTTTTCCTGAATTCTCATATAGCAAGGAAGCTTTGCCTGTATGCTTAGCATCTGGAAACATTGACAATTAGTACTATGTGACCAGCAAGTGCTCTAATTCACAAGCAATCCATGAATTACAGCTAAGAAGTATTATATTAGGGTAAACTTCATATTTATTTATAAACTCCTGGAGCAAGCATGCAGAAAATCATACATTTTAAAGTTACTGACCTAATTCCATTATATTTATCATATATTACATTTACTATTTAGTCAAGGTACTGTAATTATACAGTATCTTGACTAAACTGTGGCCTAGTACTCAAAAGGCAATTCCAATGAAATGAACAATGACAATAATAAGAATCCTTTTCCTTCAAATGGGTTTTCAAAAAGCTGTAAATATGAAACAGCCATTTTGCATAGAAAAGATGGTTCTGGAGAAGTGTTTATTCTCTTTTAATAACTTCAAAATTTGCCTTCCTGGATATTAGCAGACCAGCGGAGAAAATGTAAAATCCGTTTTCTGTCTTTTTAGGGGGGGTATGTGGACATGATAATAGGAGGAATATGGACTAATGTACACATGGTGTCACCTTAAACAATAAAATTTTATAAAGTGTTACTTATAGAGAGAAACACTATATATAAATAGATAGCTATTTGCCTAAAAAGGTAGAAGTAAAAATGAATGAACTATAGGCATGCCAATCAATAAGCAAACAAGACTTCCACACTGATGGCCACATGCAAAAAGCCAAAACCCATTTTGCCAGGTTTTAGGATAGATCTAAGAATAGTCATCGTGTTTGTCACCTTTTTCCATTTACACCAGCCTGATGATATACTGATGCCACTTCTCCTGCTGCAGGTTTCTGCCCTTTATAAACAATACTTTCCTCTGTAGCAGTATGCTTTTTCTAACTGACCCTCCTGCGCCTAAGTAGCTGACAGCTTCTCTTTCCCCCTATATGTTGTAGTTGTAAGGTAAAACCTATCTCGAGATCAATATAATTTCACTTCTGACACAAGTTTCTGATACATAATTGCTATAACATTAATCAGATGGTATACAATTTTAACCTGATATCTAAATAAGTCATATAAAAAATTACATAACCTTATGAAAACATTAACTGATGGGTTTTTTGGGCAGATTTAAATCCTTTTCCAGATGGATATCTCAGTCTCTCATGGCTCCCAACAGCAGCTGCATGACAGTCTCTCATGGCTCCTGCCATGACACTGTGGGCGCTGCAGGTGTTACTGAACCTACCTCCAATCGCTGCCCTCACACCACTCTTCCCCTATCAGTCCTAAACCAAAATCTTCCCATCTTAACCCAAAATCTTCCAGTCCATTTCATGCTCTCCCCCTTTTTCTTCTTTCTTCACATCTCCCATGCTCATCGCTCCAAATTTCATATCAGCTCTCTGCTGCTGATGTCTGCCAGCAAGACCCAAAGGAGCAAAAAAACCCCCCAAAACACCCTCAACCAACACAAACCAGATCGGTTTTAGGTGCTGCTGTCCCGTGGCCATTTCCTCACACACCAAGAGGCTTCGCGCCGACCATCCCTTCACACGCAGTGCTGCTGGCTGCTGCTCACCTCAGGCAGCCACGCTCACACACCCAGACCATGGGCCGAGCCACGGGAGGAGGCAGCCGGGACAACCGGCTGTCCCGGCTGCCTCCTCCCGTGGCTCGGCCCCTGCGGTGGACCCACCACCGTCCCCCACCATTAATTGCGAGGACGGCACTGCACACTTGCTGCCTGTGGTTCATTAAATCCTCTCCCTCTCCCGGTGCCATCTTGGCAGGAGGGACGAGTGGCAGCCATGAGGGGCAGGACGGCGAGCGAGGGGGAGCCCTTGCAAGTTTGGGGAGCCAAAGTTTCAAGGTAAAATGATGAATTTTTAAAAATTTATTTATTTCAGTGAGAGTTTCAGCCTAAGAGCCAGGTTTTTGACTAGTCTCTCTCAGCTGGATTGCCTAATGTATACTGCAGGTCTTCAAATGATGTGGTCATACTTCACAGCGGTATCCCGTTCTTGAGTTACTACTCCTAGTTCTTAGCAAACCTGTATTTTCATTTATGGGATTCAGACTTTGAAATACAAATGTGAATCACTTTAATGGTTATTATCAGAGCCAGCAGCCTTGGTCATTTCCTCTCTCCAAGTATGTCGATTATGCACAGGTCAGAATTTTCATATTCAATGAGGTAGAAAAAGCAATATCAATGAGAACTTTTAAAGCCACTTTGGAAATCCTAGCTGAAAAATGTCTGTCTTGGTTAGTTCCATAGAAACAACGTCTTTCAGGAAATGTCCAGCTGCTCTACTGGAAAATCCTGTTGTGGTTTTCCAACTGTCTTGTCCAAGGTTATACACTATGAAGATAATACAAACAAGTCTATATATGCCAGTAGGTTTTAACTCCAGTCTTTCACATTTAACTACTAAATGTGTTTGCTTGAGGCTATAGTATCTGAGATGAAGCTTAAGGCTCATTTTTTGCTCTAGCTGTTTTTTTTTATTAAACATAACTTTTGCATTCCTTAAGGTTCTGATTCAGCATCTACACAGAGATAGAAACTTTTACACTGGATCAGCTCCCTGAGCTGGTTTTGAAGGCAGCAGAGTGCAAGTTTGTGCTGCTGAAAGGCAGGGATGTGTGTCAGAAAGCAGCAAGAGATTGGCAGTCAGCAGTGATAATAAGACTGGCTGGACAGGGGCCTCACCTGACACACCCACAGCACCTGGATGAGACACACAGGACAGATCCAGAAATCGTGGCCAAGCTCAACCAAGAGCCCATGGTATCAGGCAGGGTCATGGTGATGAGGCAGATCCATGATCAAGCCAGGAATGCAAGTCAGCAAGTCAGGATTGAGTACGGTAGCCATAACCAGGGTCAGACACAGTCCAGTGATCACCAGGCAAGTTCATACTGACAAGGTGGGCCCAAGGTCAAGCCAGGAAGTCAGTCCCCAGGTCAGGATAAATAGGGTCCATGGCCAAGTAGAGGCACGGTTGTGACAGTACTGGAGGTGAATACACCTACCATGTAGCTTAATCAGAGACTGAAGGTGTTGGTCTGAGCTTAAATGACGCTCCTGAGCCCACGAGCAGAAGGTTTGGAGAGAGGTCCCAGGTCAGGCTGATCAGGGCAATTAAAGCTTATTAGTGCACTCAGGGACCTGAGAGAATTAAATAAATGGTGTTGGGGATGATGCTGTTCCTTAGGTAGCAGGGTGGTTTAGGACAGGCTTTGGATGGCTCTGCAGCTGGGTCCCAAGGTAATCAGACAGCAAGTACCACAGAGATTCATGAACATGGAACTGCTAAACCATCTGCAAAATAAAAGCTCTTAAAACTTAGGAGAACGCTTAGGTAGCTGTTTGATTAATTGTAGTGCTTTCCATTTCTCTCAAACCTCAGTCTGAATTACAGGCCAGAGCTGTAAGGTTTTGTTTTATACAGTAGCTATCTGATATGAGTTATTTTTTATGACAGCTGAGTGCTATACCTGTATTGAGAGTTAACATGTGAACATCAACAGGCCATGCCTGTTTCTTCCAAGATTTTGCTGCTGCCTTGTCCTGCTGGCATTTTGTACACCTATCAATCTTATTTGTTTTGACTCTTGTATGTCAAGCCACTTGATGGAAGAAAATTTTGCTTTTCTTTCCAGTACTTTGCTTTGATGTATCTGCATGATGTCTACTTCTATTATACAGTTGTCTTCTAGAGCATCTTTTCTGATGCTTCTAATCCATAGCTATTTCCATTTACATCATTGTGTTATGGGATTGTAATGATTGAATCCAGTCATACTTGCCTGTGCATAATCTATTTAAAATGAAGGAAATATAATTGGAGAGAACAGGCACACAGGGAGATTCATGTTTATAATTATTTTCTGTTGCCTTTTAAGCTTCCATTTGCAATATACTTAATTGTTCTTCTTGCATATGGTAATCTTGGAGAAGCTTCTTTATTGGGTTTAGCCAAAAGGAGTCATGAATCTTGTGCATTTTAGGAAGATGAATGATCATCTTATTATGGAAATTCAGACATAATTTTCTAGCAGAAAACAGTGCAAAACTGTCTCAAAGCCCTCTACTTCTAAATCTCAATGGTTCTTCATTGTCTTATATTTTGCCTTCACTAACTTGTATAGATCCACCTGTCAAATGTACATATGAATGTTGCTAATTAGATTTCCTAACATATTTAGATGTAATTTATCACATTTGTAAATTGCTACTTAAAGTAAAATGGGATGAGGGTGTAGGCCTGTGGAGTAGAAGTATTAAGTTGGGGGTAGATGATGGACTTGGCTTGTGGAAACGCACATTCTACACTGCATTTTGACTGCAAACTCAGGATTATATTATGTAAGAGATATAAAAGGAGAAGCTGTTTACATGAACACGCAAAGCTGTATGAGACCCCAAGACTTGAATCATGTAAGGTATTACAAGTTAGGCTTGAGATACATCATTAGAATCTGAAATATGACTCATTCACAGGAAGTGCAATGTAAAATGCCCCAATGTGAGAAAGAATGGATGCTGTGGTTACATTTAAACTTCCAAATGTAATCCTTTCAAGCTCTTGGAACTAAAATAGCTGTTAGTAGGAATGCAGATGTGCAAGAGGGCTTAAAACGTTCCTTTCTGAATGAAACCTAGTTTTAGTTTTCACTGGCAGTAAAATCATCGATATATTTTAAAAACAAAATAAGTAGCCCATTAAATTTGATCTGTTTTTAATCCTGCCTCTTTTCACAGTAGTTGGCAAGGTATTTTGACAGATGTAACACTAAGCGTGTTTGATACAATAAGATTCAGGCTCCTCTTTGACTTGATTCCAGAAGAAGACATTATTATTATTATTTTTAGCCACAATATGTGCAATTTTTAACACAAATCTGGAGTTCTTTTTTGTACCTAAGCAATACACAGATCTCAGCTGGTGGGCAACACTCCGGTTCAAAGTGTTCCAGAGACTGTAACTGCTACTAATGTTTCTTTCTAGCATTTGTCTGTGTTGGATATGTGCATGATACACTAGATATCCTTGGGAAATGGATACATAGCATTGTTTGGTTTGAGGGGAAATGTTTACAAAATATAATGTAAATGAAAGAGGAGTAACAGTCTATTTAAACTCACCAGTATTACCCCAAAATCTTTTATGTTATACTCTGCATATTAACATATAACTACCAATAAATACCTCTGCAAAACTAAATGTATTCTTAGTTGGCTTAGCTCTGAAGTTTGTACCTGATTCTGTTTCTACCAATTTCTGTTAGGGTGACCTACACCTAGATTTCACACAATAAAGAATCTTTCCCCAACTATCCTGTGAGAAAATCTATTTCAATAGGTATAATAGTGTTCAAGTGGTCTTCAAAACAGAAAAACCATCCCCTTCCTTGCAGGATATACAATTATTCTCTCCCTAGAATATTGTTTAGGACATGGCTATCCCAGTGTGGTAGTAATGCGTGCTAGTCAACTGTGCAAAATAAGATACAAGTTACAGCAATTTTAAAATCTGCACATGTTTCCATTTAAATCAATTGTACAATGTAATGATGATACTCAGTTCCATGAAGCTTTTTGTACTCTTGATAGTCTAGCCTGTAATCACAAAATAAGAGGCTATTTCTGATGTATAATTTATTCAGTACATTATTTTCTTTCTTCTGTTCACAAAATGCTCAGAAAATTCTCACATAACTTTATTGCCTGAATTTGTAAATTTATTTGGAAAATGTTTTCCCTGTGTGAATATTTTATGAACAATTTGTTGTGGATATTCATTATTCAAATTAGAGCATTAATTCAGTGCCTAAGTAGTACGGTGCCTAAGTAGTATGGTTTCTGCATTGTAATTGTGACTTGTGCAGCTTACCCACACATTTCCCATTTAGAATACAAAGTGTGAATAATCACAGTCAAACATATATTTTGGCACTATTTAAGCATTCACATTTAAATTTATTTTTGCAAGCTTAAGTAAGGCTTGGGGTTTTTTTAGTTCTAATTAATATTAGTGGATTTTTTTTCCATTGCTTACTCTGCTCTAGTAATTGCATTTTGTTGACCTAGATTTTCTCCTGCAATTTCAGCAGTTTCAGTTGAATACAGTCTTCTCCCTTTACTTCATCTTCTAGACTATTTTGAAAAGTTCCTATGGGCTGTGAAGGATTTGTCACAGTACACTGCAGGTATCTTCATTCCAGTGAAATTTGTTTATCCAGTGAAGCCCTTTGGGATACTTTGATGAAAGGTACTCCAAGGTGTAAGATTTTTTCCATACACTTTCTAAAGATGACAGTCAATCTCTCTTTAACCTAGGAATGTATTGCTTAAAATTAGGCTTTTATGTATGTATTTATATGGCTGAATAGAAATACTTTTTTAAAGCTCTAGATTGTCTTCTGGTTCCTTTAAGGTCAGTGACAGTTACATACATACTTAACACTTACTAAAATAAATGCCAATTTAAGTTGTGATATTTAGGCATTTAGCTCAGCATGACTGTGTCTTTTTTTCCCTTGCTGTAAATTCTACATTTCCTTCATTACAAGGTGCTGTGAGGCTTAAGTATCTGTTCATAAAGTGTTTTGAGATAATCAAGACAAAGGTAGCTACACGAGTGCAAAGCAGATTCTGTAAATATTGACCATGGACAGAACCTGTATTATCTACAATAATAATTTTTCACAGTTTTTTAATAAGCTTCAGTTAAATCTACAGATTTCTAGTGTCTGAAAATGCATTTGTACTTGGTGGTTATAGGTGGAAAATACAGAATATCAGGGAAGGTTTTCCACTGAAGATGTCACTTCCTAGGTGATTGAATTCCTCATTGCTGGCCAGTATTGCTAGTTTAATCTGTTTCTGTGCAATTCAGAAATCCACCTCTTTAGACTGGGAATCCAATATTAGCGACGTCTTGAAGTTCTCATGGCAGTGGCGAAAGAATCACTAGGGAAGGCAGAGGAAAGAATGTGAGGTTACTCAGTAACTCATTTTCTGTGAAGATGACTGAGCACTGGCACAGCTGCCCAAAGAGGTTGTGGAGTCACTATTCTTGGAGATACTAAAAAACTGTCTGCACATAGTTCTGGGCTGTAGGTGACCCTGCTTGAGCAGGTGGACTGGACCAGATGATCCCCAGAGGTCCCTTCCAACCTCAACCATTCTGTGACTCTGTGGGTGTTAGGGGAGGGAGCAGCATGCTGAAATAGGGAAAGAATCTGGTGGTTGTACTTTAAATGGAAGGTGTGGAGGGAGAAAGAGTTTGGGAGCTGAGGAAGGCCTGAAGTATCTCGGGACACAGAATAGTGTCCAGGAACTGAAAATGAATTTTCTTCCTGTATAATATGCTTTGGAGTTATTGATTACTTCACATGAGAAATTTTGGCAGCAAAAGCATCACAGACTATTATCAGCACTGTTGGAGAGTAGCGAAATCCTTTTTCTATTCTTGATGAAAATCTCTTCTTCCTCTGACATTCTCAGTTGACATATTAACTGTCTCTTCTTGTCATTTGTATGGATTATGTCATTTTGATGAAAGAGCTGTTTATGAATCTCGCATATCTACAGGAGAGAAGAGCATGTTCTAAGCTTTTTTTTTCTCCACATAAATGCATGATTTCACTTCTTCCAATTGGCTTATTATTTATTCCATGACTGCGGTAGTAATTTCTCTCTGTAACGTATTCTGTAAGTACAGAAGTTGTGTATTCTTCTCCTGGACATGTAAGACTATGCCAGCTTTTTGCTGATGAGATCCCCCTCTTCCTTTTCCAGAGACAGAACCAGTCTTACTGCAAGGATTCCACAATGTCTGAAAAGGATCAGTTCTGGGAGGAAGAGCAGCTATCTCAAACTCAACTTAGGCTGAAGTGGCACTATACAACATACCCATTTTCTCCAGGAAACATTTTCATAGAATCATAGAATCATAGAATTGTTAAGGTTGGAAAAGACCCTTAGGATCATCAGGTCCAACTGTTAACCTACCACTGCCAAGTCCACCACTAAACCATGTCCTCAAGCACTGCATCTACTCGTCTTTTAAATACCTCCAGGGATGGGGACTCAACCACTTCCCTGGGCAACCTGTTCCAGTGCCTGACCACTCTTTCAGTAAAGAAGTTTTTCCTAATATCCAACCTAAATTTACCCTGGCGCAGCTTGAGGCCATTTCCTCTCATTCTATCGCTTGTTACTGGGGAGAAGAGACCAACCCCCACCTCTCTACAACCTCCTTTCAGGTAGTTGTAGAGGGCAATAAGGTCTCCCCTCAGCCTCCTCTTCTCCAGACTAAACAACCCCAGCTCCCTCAGCCGCTCCTTGTAAGACTTGTGATCTAGACCCTTCACCAACCTCGTTGCCCTTCTCTGGACACGCTCCAGCACCTCGATGTCCTTCTTGAAGTGAGGGGCCCAAAACTGAACACAGTACTTGAGGTGCGGCCTCACCAGTGCCGAATACAGGGGCACTATCACCTCGCTGGTCCTGCTGGCCACGCTATTCCTGATACAAGCCAGGATGCCATTGGCCCTCTTGGCCACCTGGGCACACTGCTGGCTCATGTTCAGCTGGCTGTCAACCATCACCCCCAGGTCCTTTTCAGCCAGGCTGCTTTCCAGCCACTCCTCCCCAAGCCTGTAGCGTTGCCTGGGGTTGTTATGGCCAAAGTGCAGGACCCGGCGCTTGGCCTTGTTGAACCTCATACAGTTGGCCCCGGCCCAACAATCCAGCCTGTCCAGGTCCCTCTGCAGGGCCTTCCTACCCTCTAGCAGATCGACACTCCCACCCAACTTGGTGTCATCTGCAAACTTACTGAGGGTGCACTCAATCCCCTCATCCAGATCATCGATAAAGATATTAAACAGGACCGGCCCCAACACTGAGCCCTGGGGAACACCACTCGTGACCGGTTGCCAACTGGATTTGGCTCCATTTACCACAACTCTCTGGGCTCTGCCGTCCAGCCAGTTTTTAACCCAGTGCAGAGTGCACTTGTCCAATCCGTGAGCAGCCAGCTTCTGCAGGAGAATGCTGTGGGAGACGGTGTCAAAGGCCTTACTGAAGTCCAAGTACACAACATCCACAGCCTTCCCCTCATCCACTAAGCGGGTCACCTTGTCATAGAAGGAGACCAGGTTAGTGAAGCAGGACCTGCCTTTCATAAACCCATGCTGGCTGAGCCTGATCCCCCGGTTGTCCCACACATGCCGCATAATGGCACTCAGGATGATCTGCTCCATGACCTTCCCTGGCACCGAGGTCAGGCTGACAGGCCTGTAGTTCCCCGGATCCTCCTTCCGGCCCTTCTTGTAGATGGGTGTCACATTTGCTAGCTTCCAGTCATCTGGGACCTCCCCTTTCCTCTTAGTCCAAAAGCCTAGCCCCTGAGAATTTTCCTATGCAACAGCCAACTTTAAAGGGCAGAATATTGGCACATTGACTGAATCACAACATTTATCGTAAGTCTGCCATCTATATCCAGAAGAGGAACTATGGAAGCCACCACAGCAAATTATGCTCTAATAGGCAGAGTTTTTTTCAGTGAGGATATCCATAGCCCTTTTAAGAAGTTATTTAGGTAGCTAGTTTAATTTGGTATATACAGAATGATATGGCAGAACTTTTTACTGGCAGTTTTGAGGGTTGGGATTTTCAGTATGAGTCATTCTGTGACCCTCCCAATCATTTACATGCAGCTTCTCCTCAGATGTTTGCCAAAATGCCTGACCCAGTTTCATGCTCTTTATAGGAGTATTATAAGGAAGTTAAAGCAATAGTCTACAAAGAACTGACATCCAAGAACTGATTTTCCTGATACTACAGATTAACCCATAATGCTCACTACATCTGTAACTCATTTATTCAGCACTGGATAGCTCTTTTACCATAGTTTATGCAACATTAGTCCCGGGTTAGTGTTCTCCAACGCTCACTCAAATCTGGTTTTGCATTCCACAATTCTAGACACTTCACTACCTTTAAGGATTAATTCCACAATGTAGTAGCTTTCAGTATTTGAGGTTTTTTTTGTTGTTGTTGCACATTTGTGATTTACCTTTTGTAATTTCATTTCATTTTTATGCATGTCAGACTTCTCCTGCCTTTTTGTTTCTCTCTGTGAAAAACCCACAAAGATGGAACTGAGAACTCCAGCAGTTTCCTAGGTCATTTTGTCCAGAGGCAATCTCATCCAAATATTGTTTTCACTGGGCAGTTTGAGTTTGCTCTTTGGGAGAGCAATTCTTACATTTCTTCAGGGGATGAGAAGATATTCCAGACATTTCCATCACATTCTGTATGAGAGACAAACCAAGGTCAGAAAGAGAGAAGCTGGCAGCTGTATTGCAAGTGTCATATTAATGGTTATACTGTTGGAATTGGTAAATGCCACCTGGTGAATAAAGACAAACTACCCAATAAGTTAAATTTACAAAAGAAAGCAACTAAAACATAAGGAGGTATTTAATTAGTTATGTTTAACCTCTTAACTCTGCCATTTCTTTTTTCAGTGCAGTGTATTCTGGACAAAGCTCTGCAATGTTTTGGTTGTTTGTTTTTTTTTTTTAATTTTTTGTTTTTGATAATGTTTCCATTGACTGAACAGATTATTAAGTCAAGAAAAAAATCACTGAGATTAAAAGAAACAATACAAAAAGCTGCAAGTAGCAGAAGCAATACAGACAGTAAAAGGTGGAAGGAGAAACCTAAAAGACAAGTGAAAATTAAAATAACAAGATACACATGCTACTTACCTCTTTGCATCTATGTTGTATAACTTTCCTTGTTCTTGTAGTTTTGCATGTAGAATACCAGTCCATCTGGCAGAGTTATATATTCTTTTTAGTGACTTATATAATATAACAAAGCCACTAAAAAAACAATCAGTATTTTACAAAGCTTGAGACAGCTCTTGTTTCCACAACTTACAGCTTAAACTCTCAACCTTTTTATCAAGATCCATGTAGGTTATTTTACAGTATTTTACTGCCAGTAACTCTTTTTTGAATGACAGCTTAAACAGTTATGATCTTTAGAGAATTCATGGGAATTTTGCATGTTCATGGAAGAAAAGTATAGCACACCAAGTGTTGGCAATGAAGTAAAACCAAAAAGTTCTTTTTAGGTTATTGACTTTACAGATTGCACACATTCACTTGCTGAACCTTAATTCTATCCCCTGGGCCCATAGCAACACATGTCCAGAAAAGAGCAAAACCACCTTCATTTCATCCTCTGGAAATTGTATTGTTCAGTGCTCCATGGAAGGAGAAGTAAAGGCTATATATATGTGTGCACAGGTGCTGCACACAATGCTAATCAGCCAAATAAAGCTGCTGTATCAGTGAACAGGTGAGTCAGCAAAGCATCTGCAGAGAGAAAAGCAGGCACAATGGTTGCTAAGATACCCTGGTTGCAACACAAAAAGTAATACAAATTGAGTTTCTTTATTAATAACTTACTGCAGCGTATGTATAGTAGAGATCTGCATATGGAATATGTATATGTAGAAAAAATAATGGACATCCTACATGTACAGCAAGTTAAGTCACATGGTGAAGCGGAGTAGGGCCGTAAGTGGAAGCTCTGAGGCCCATCCAGATGGAAAAAACAGACAGCAGTGACAGATTAATAAAGAGCTGCTATGTGTTCATTTTGGTTTTGCTGTGAATGTGGCTGATGGAATCGGCTTGAGTTTTGCTGAAAAATCATGGGTTGTATCAGGCACAAGTATCTGAATGTTAGTATCCGTGTACTGGAAACCATCCTAAACCCATTAATCCAAGGCCACTTGCATGAACAATTGGATTTACTGAAAAGCATGCTTGTTTTAGTTGACTGGAAAGTGGTAAATGATTTCAGAGCTAGAACCACTTTTCAGCTGGAGACGTTGTCATTTGCATTTGAAAATAATGTTGTAAATGACACTGTACTTTATGATCCAATATGTGATATTATTTCAGTAACTGAACATTTGGGAAATCTGTCTAACATCCTCAAGCAAGCTACTCCTGCTTAAAATAGATAGGTTTTTTTTCCAGTTCCAGAGATTGGAGAGTGATCTATTTTTCCTTGGACAGCTAGTGCAGACTATATGGATCGTAAAAATATGACTTGCTTTTTTAGAACAAAATTATTACTAAATAGTCTGAGGTGTGGAAAAACAGAACTAAGATTCTCCAGGTGTTTGGATTCTATGACCTGACCTGCATTGTGTTCATATGGGTTTTGGTATAAAGCTTTAATGTCAAGCATAGAAGAAGTGTTTTTCTTTAAACAAACCAGTCAACATTTTGAAGTTGCTGACTTGTAAAATGGACAATGCTTTAATTGCATTACAGTTTTTAAAGAACATAATGGAAGCCTTAAGCAAATTCTCCAGAGCAAGAGTGAGATACCTAACCTGAAATTTAAATTCGCAATCTTGTTTAAGAGAAGGTGTGCAAGAAGTTGAACAAGTAGCTCTTGGTTGCCGATTTATAAATGGAAGTAGAAAATACAGAGTCAAGGTGGGGCAGGAGTGGTGGTGCAGCAGACAGAGCACAGAGAAATGAAGGTTCTGGGAAAAGGGACACGGATATGGGAACAAGCTGAGCATCCTTGGACTAGAAGTGCAGTTGTTAATTACGTATGGATGATTTATCTGGGTTGCAGATTAACCATGCTGTGGATTCAGAGACACTACTTCAGACTCCATGAAGAGCCAGGTCAGGTCTATGGAGTTTGTTAGCTTTGATGCAGTGTGGTGCAAACAGAGCTGTGGAGTGGCCAGCTCAGCAGTGCAGGCACTTTTAGGCTGAGCTAAAAAGCCCAGATAGAGCTCTGCTAGCAATTGGTCTGAGTTCAATCTGTATAAATCATTTCAGGAAAGTATATGAGCAGAAGTTAATTTCATGTCATTTGTAATGTCACTTTATATTGGGTGTAGGTGGCAAGGTTTTGGTAGCGGGGCAGAGGGAGGCTGCAGGGTTGGGCTCTGTGGGAAGACGTCAGGGGCTGCCTTGTGCTGGACATAGCCAATTGCAGCCAGCTCCACGACAGACCCACCACAGGACACAGCTGAGCTTATCAGCCAAGTTGGTGGTACCTCTGTCAAAACATGTTTAAGAAAGGGTATACAATGTGGACTAGAGAGAGGAGAAGGGAACAAAAAGAGTGAGGAACAACAGAGGGGACACCAAGGTCAGAGGAGGAAGAGGTGCTCTATGGCAGAGCAGGATATTCACTGCAGCCCAGGGAGGACCCACACCAGAGCAGATGGGTATTCCTGAAGGAACTGCAGCCTGTGGAGATCGCATGTCAGAGCACATGCTCAGTTTTAACTAGTAGAAAAAAAATGACACAGCTTTGCTTTGGTCCCAGGTAACAGTTTACGGAGAAATCATGCATTCTTAGGGATGAGGGTTTCAGAGCCTACCAATCACACTTTTAGGCTTATTTCAGTCACTTAGGAGCTCTATAGACCATATTACCAGTAAAGTGGAAAGATTCTGAGGTTTATTATGATTCCAGTGTTTTGACAGCAGGTTCAAGGCTGCAGTGTCTAATGATCGTATCACGAAAACATAAAGCTGGAAATAAAGTTTCAACACTAGCTTCTAAGTTTTTTTAACCTCAAATACTTTCAAAACTAAAGTTTGTCAGTCACGAGCTGCTGTTGCTGTTGTTCATGAAATTAGGCTTTTTGAGAAGCAAAATGGTTACCAAATAAAACAAATTTGAAGGTGAGGATTGCTTTTTAACCTTACCTTCAGTTCACACAAAGGAAAATCTTCTCTGTCTATCCTAAATATTTAATTATCTCTGTTGTGAAAATGATCTTGTGCTGAATGTAGGGTAGAGAACCCTGTCAAAAAAATCAAGAAAAGTCAGAAATTGACCTGAAACTGAACTCGCCAAGTGAGAAAGAAAGAAATCTCTTAGATGCCAAAGATAAGTCAAAACTTTGATAGAATCAGAAGTAAATCTATTTGTCTTCAGTGTTGTTGTTTACGCTAGGAAAAATGGGACCTCAGCAGACAGTACTTTCACATGAAAAGAAGGCTAGAAATTTTCTTAGTCTCTGTAAAAGCAGGAGTGTGCTTGCTCTATATCTCATTTACTTTGCTCTTAGAACTGAAATGTAGATGAATCACGTCTGATACTCATCCTTGTATTTGAACTCATTATTTTTCTTTTCAGTAATAAATCCCTAGAACATGTGGTTCAGAGCTGTGGTTTGTATATGCAGGGAGAAGACACGAAAGGCTAAAGCTCAATTAGAGTTGAAACTGGCCAGTGTTTTGTCAGATAACAAGAAGGGCTTTTTAAAGTACGTTAATAGCAAGAGAAGGTCTAAAGAAAACTTTGGACCGATACTTGTTGAAGATGGTCATCTGACTAATAGGGATGAAGAAGAAGTGGAGGCATTCAATGCTTTTTTTGCCTCATTCTTTAATAATACTGATAGACCTTGGACTGCTCGGTCCCCTGAGTCAGAGGACCATGAGTGTGGGAACAGTGACTTTCCATTTGTGGACACTGAAATTATAAGGCACCAGCTGTATCAGCTGAATGTTCGCAAGTCCATGGGGTCTGATGGGATTCATTCCAGAGTACTGAAGGAGCTAGTGGATGTTATGGCAGGACCCCTCTCGATCATCTGCCTGGAGTCTGGGATGGTCCCCACTGACTGGAAGCTAGCCAATGTTATTCCAATTTACAAGAGGGGCATGAGGGAAGACCAAGGGAACTACAGATCTGTTAGTCTAACCTCAGTTCCTGGAAAAATTATGGAGAAGATTACACTGGGTACTATTGAAAGGCATTTAAAAATAATGCAACCATCAGGCACAGACAACATGAGTTCACAAAAGGAAAGTCCTGTTTAACTAATTTGACATCTTTCTATGAGAAGATCACCCATCTACTGGATGAAGGGAAGGCGGTGGATATAGTTTCTCTAGATTTTAGTAAGGCTTTTCATACTGTCCCTCACAGCATCCTTCCAGACAAGTTGTCCAACTGTGGGATGAGCGGGTTCACGGTGTGCTGGGTGAAGAACTGGCTGAAAGGCAGAGCTCAAAGGGTAGTAGTGAATGGGGCTACATCTGGCTGGTGACCAGTCACCAGCAGGGTTCCTCAGGGTTCAATTCTAGGGCCAGTTCTGTTCATTATACTTATCAATGATCTGGATGCAGGAGTTGAACACACCATTAGCAAGTTTGCTGCTGATACTGAACTGGGAAGTGCTGTTGACTCTCTTGAAGGACAAGAGGCCTTGCAGAGGGACCTAGATAGATTGGAACATTGGTGAAAACAGCTGGTGAAAGGGCTGGAAGGAATGTCCTACAAGGAGCGGCTAAGGACTTTGGGCTTGTCTAGTTTGGAGAAAAGGAGGCTGAGGGGTGACCTCATTGCTCTCTACACCTTCCTGAAGTGGGGAAGTGGAGCGGGAGGTACCCATCTCTTCTCCCTGGGATCCAGTGATAGGATGTGTGGGAATGGCTCAAAGCTGCGCCAGGGGAGGTTTAGACTGGACATTAGGAAGCGTTTCTTTTCCAAGACGGTGGTCAAACTCCAGAACAGGCTTCCTAGAGAGGTGGTCGACGCCCCAAGCCTGTCAACGTTTAAGAGGCATTTGGATACTGCCCTTAATAACATGCTTTAGCTTTTGGTCAGCCCTGAATTGGTCAGGCAGTTAGACTAGATGATCCTTGTATGTCCTTTCCAACTGAAATATTCTATTCTATTCTATTCTATTCTATTCTATTCTATTCTATTCTATTCTATTCTATTCTATTCTATTCCATTCCATTCCATTCCATTCCAACATCTCTGACAAACTGTACAGATCCCTGTAATCCCAGGGCCTGAAGGACTTCATGACTCTTCATCCAGTGTCTTTAGCTCACAGTACTATATCTTATATTCCTGAGTTTGCTACCTGGTCAGGCCTAGTGGCCTGTATGTGTGTCAGCAGAACAGTTCATCTTGTTCTAGTATTCTAAGGGTTTACATATAACTTCATGATTAATTTACACATAACACCAGCACTAAATACTCCCATTTTCTCCCATTTACTGCCCTACCGCTCAGTTCCATATGTCATTCTAGCTGTATCCATTTCTGTCCTTCTGTCTCCACAAAATCACATCCCTAACTCTTTCTAGCCAACATTGCCCGTGCCTTTTGCTGCAGACAGTCTAAATTGCAGATAGTCCCATACGTCACCACTAACAGTTGGACTGAGATTGGCTCCTTTAGCCTCTGTCTGCACCAAATACTAGGTTGTCTATTCCAGGAAACTTTTGTTCCTTCCCTAACCTGGATTCCTCTTTTATTCATTATTATATAATGTGTTTTCTTTAAAATATACAGGTAGGATATAAGTACATGAGCACATATAAGACTAGCATCGAGCTGAGGGCAGGATTGTTCCATGTTAAGAGGCAATCACACCTCTCTTCACAGAGCAGAAGTTTAAATAAATTTATTTTCTGATCAGGTTTGCAACATTTCATGATAAGCTAATACTATATTTTGCAGTACTAGAAATAAGCTCCCAGGAAGGGCATAGTCTAAAAAAGGGCAATTGTAATGAAGTTGCCAAATATAAACCAAATTTACCTTTGACTTGTTTGAAGTTTAACCTTCGATGTATTTGGCCTTTTTGGATCCAAGTGAGGGTAGTATAAACAAAAGAGCAATCATGACGGAGTCTGACATTCTGACCACAGTGTGATGCTGGATGGAGAAGTTTCCAGAGAGTATTTAGATTCCCACAAGTTCACCAAGTTTGAAATGACATCAAGGATAAACCCCTGCAGATGGCAGCAGTGCTTTAAACTTCAGCACGACAGCGCAGTGCTTGGCATAGTCTGAGCCAGAACCCCCTATTGAAGACACTTACTGATTTCCATAGACTATTACAGTGACATGTTTTGCTGGTAGTCAGCATGTTACTGATGCTTTTTTTTTCAGTTTAAGGAGGAAAGTTTTAATACTTGTCAAGTAGCAGAAGGATGTTTTTGAGCCTTGTGGAATCTCTCCAAGTTCCCAATGCAGGTATCTTCTACCCCTCTGTTTCGAATATTGCAGGTGGGGTTTTTTTTTCTGAAATATTTTGTATCCTTCAGGCTTGCAGCAAGAATTTGACCTAGCTGACTTGGAGTAGCACAGCACACTAATACCTCTATAATAGCCAGTTCAGCTGTAGCAACATTTAAGTGACTGTTAAAAAAATCCTTCAGGTGGCAAACACCTAGTTCTAGAGACACCACACCAGAAAAAAAAATAAAGAGATGGATCCAAATACCTGAAAAGATGTCCCTGCTAATCTACTTGGATATGAAATATTGTTTCCCTTCCTTTTACTAGCTCTATTGACCTAAGCTGATTTCTTGAGCCTGACATGCTGCATAGGCTTTTTCTTCCTTGCTCTAATGCCTTTATCTCCTTTTTCTCTTTTTCTCACTAATGCTAATCCATCTTGTAACTTGTATTACCCATTTTTACATCTTCATCATCTCTTTGCAGTTGCTAACATTCAGTTTTACTAAGACAGAAACAATCCAGAAGAATAACTATTGAACAGAACCTTATGCAGGTAAACCCATCTTTATAATGTCTTTATTTTGTGGTAGTCCCTCTACGCTTAAGGAAGAGTTTAGTACCCATTATGTTTGTGCTGCACTTAAATGTTTTGGCTGTTCCTCCTCTATCTTAAAGGAAGAAGCTACTGTTTTCACTAGCATTGCTTTATCTCTGTACTCGTAATTTATTCAGGGCAATGAGAGTGCCTTCTTACTTTATGTGCAAAGTCTCTGCATATCATGCTTGACTGAATGACTGGTTGTTAGCAAATGGCTGCCTATTTTGACACAGTTTCCTAGCTGAGTTCATCAAAAAGATGCAGTATGAAATAGTTTACTGGCAGCCTAAGTAAGCATAGTCTATGAAGCTTGAACATGTTTTTGATTCCAAGATGTAGATGTCTCAAGAGCAATTTTGAAGCACATGGATAGGACAGCTCTGTTGGGTTGTTCAGAAGATTTATTTCTCCAAGACAGTAAACTTTTGCCCTCTCTAAAATCTGCTCAGTATATAGCTAAATACCTTCAAACTTAGTCTGGGCATGGGATTTTTGTTAGTACTAGTTCCATTTCCTGTCCTGTAATTTTGTGTAGTGTTGCTGGATGTTAAAGATTATTGTGTTTTAACAGTAGGGAAAACGATCCCTGTAAAGCTTTTGGGATGCTTCAAGATGAAAGGTGTTATGTAAATTGTTACCAGTTTTACTATTTCATATACTGTGAACTGATGAAAGACAGCAAGGGAATGGCAGTTACCTCTCAATATAATATAAAACTTGCCTTAGGTAGGACCATTCTGTTTACTGAACATTTTATTCACTCCCAGTGGCAAACCAATGGTGGCATTTGCTGTTTTCATAACAACCCAAAGAGGATGCTGTGTCTCTGACTGGCTGGCTGATGGCAAAATAGCAAAGAAGTAATGTGAGAAACAACTCTGCTGAAAATAACTTCAGCTATCATCACTGAAGCGCGTGGATTCATTTCTACTATAGGTCTGTTTCCCCTACAGCAAATCCCTTTTCCCATAGTGGTAGATTGCTGCCATGACTCTCTTGGGCATTCCCATTTTCTTTTTTTTACTGCATAAGCAGCATAAGAGGACAGGATAAAGGGGAAGGGAGAAGCTGTTGAAAGAAATCTGCCATTATGTGACTAAACTACTGAGTAAATAGGATATTAATGAAAAAAAAAAAGGAGCTCAGCTGCCTAAAACACTGGGTTTCAGACAATTAGAAAATTGTTTCCAGTTTGTTTCTGTTCATGTCAGTGAGAGAGAGAGAGAATATAACACTGCACTGTATCATAGCCACTTTGTTGGAAAGTTAGCTGTCAGAATGGCCAGGAAGAAATGAATGAATAAAAGCAGGAGTAACAGTAGCTGTGCTTGGAAGTCTACACAGTCCCAGCAGTGTGACCCAACAGAAGACATCGCTAATACCTCTGAGCAACATATAATGCGCGGGCAAACGTGAATACTCTCCCACTAATCAGTTTATTAGTACAAAATTAGATGAACTATAGAATTTGAGACCCCTGCAAAACAAAAATGTGTTGTGATCAAGAAATCAAACAGCAGCTATCAGAGCTGAAAACTGATCACAGTTTACAGTAAAGGTAAAAACCCTTTTCAACTGACAAGGATGGAAATAGAGACAAGGAGTCTAGTTAGATTGAGTAGTTCTACACTGTGGAGTTGAGTAGACCAGTACAAAGAGTAACAAAAAATTCAAGATGCATCAAGGCAACAACAGCAGTCATTCAAGAGAAAATACAATTAGCTTCCACTGTCTCTGAACAAGGAGTTTCACTTAATTCTGAGGAAATGAAAAACGTTGCAAGTGTACCCAGTAGCAATGCAAGATCTGAAGATACTAATTTGAAACCACCTGTCAGTGTGGGCAAGAATGATTAACCACAGAAAGATCTGAAACAGCCTTTGAAAAGCCTTAGCAGTCAAATTTTGCAGCCAGGTGTTTGTGTACAGATGTATGTTTATATATATATATATATGTATTTGTGTGTATGTACTATACTTACACATAAATATATAGAGAGATTTTATCCTCACTGAGTATTTTGCAGAATAACTGGGAGCAGCCTCAAAAGGCATCACACTCAAAGTTGAGATCAAGAAACAAAGAAGCAGAATAGGAGTATCATATCAGGGTGTAGATTTTTACCTGGCATTTTCAAAATTATGAAAAGGGCCTCCCAGATTTTCAAAATTATGAAAAGGGCCTCCCAAATTGCAATGGTGACTGGCTCAGACAGGTGCACCAACTCAGAAGCACAAATTAATGTGCACAGCAACAGATATTTTGAATATTATTTGTGGGCAGGGAAACAACACTATTGGTAGGTTGGTGGTTTGGGGCTTCTTTTAAATGACCATGAGTATTTAGAATTTATTCTTGGGGAACTGTGTGGAAAATTATTTTTTGTTTGGTGAGGTAGTCCAGGAACTGGTTTCACAGCCAAGGGATAGTCTGTCTTAATAACAAGAAAGAAAATCCATTGAGGATGTTGTTTTCAGTGTACATTTCCAAGCCAAGAGACACAGGTGACCCTGATAGGGGCCATATAGAATGCTACAAAAGCTGTACTGTAAATATTGTTAAATGGAATGGTGTGTCCAGGGGACAGTTAAACTTTCTGAAAGGGCATATGGCTTCTCACTAAATACAGAATTACAAAGAAATTACTGGACGGTTGGCCTGATGTGCACTTATATCATCTCAAAGTTTATGAGTTTGTGTTTCCAGAATTTAGATGAATACACTACTGAGATAGAAGCAGCTGGATCCAAAGAAAAACCTGTATCCAAATGCTGTCCAAGTTTGGTAATGTTCACACTTAGAAATCCGAAGCAGACCCAAACTTATGTTTTGGAAGCTGTTATCTCTCAAGTCAAAGAGAGCAAGGTTTGTCTGAACCACGTAGTTGAACTGCTGCGCTGGTATGGCACTGAGCACTTGTATTGCCTACATCTTCCTTGACTTGCATTAGCATTGCTAGGATACTTAAATACTTAATGGAAAGCACATATTATGCCACACTTTCTGAAGAAAAAAAATGTTCGCATAAAAGAAAAAGTGGACAGGCTGAGAAACAATTTAAATAAAATGAATGACTGTGAGCAGAAATAAATTTTGAAAAAAAGTGTTCAGCATGCCAAAGTGACAGTTAATACCAGGTTAAACTGAAAGTTATTTAAAAGAAATCTGGTGGGAGGAAAACTGCTCCAGGTCTTGGAAGGCCAAGTCTGACACAGAAATGAGCTGGTACTGGGGATTCTTCAGGAACAAGCTACTTTATAACTGGTGGACTGAAGCACTTCTGCCTTGTGCCATGTATATTCAGGTTTACTGCTGCAGGCAGGTACAGAAGGTTTCCAAATATTAAAAGATTGCGTCTTCCATCAGCACTTTGCAAAAAAGGAAAAATGGATAATATGGCCTGGTGCAGGAAAGGCATAGACATGAAGTTACAGGGCCACTGAAAAAGAAGTGGGGAACAAGGTCCTGTAAGCAACCAGATGTAAAACATGGTATTTTTTCTTCCTAAAATGCACCCCCAGTGGAGTCTAGTACATTGGGCTATGCTTGATCATTCACAAGCAGCAGAGACACAGGCTGTCCACCTCCTTCCTTCTCCACTGATTAGCCAAAAGAAATGAAAGCAGGGAAAGAGGGCAGGTCTATGTCAAACACTTCTGGAGACTGACAGTAGCGTTCTCGATGGAGTTAATATCGATGTTTTAGAGAATGAGATTTTAGTGAAGAGCTTCACATAAAATTTTTCTTGCACAGAGCAAACCCTGAGATTTAGGTTTGGTGAAAGCGTGGATATTTCTGTGTGGAACTGAGACATATTGACATCTTGTCACCTATCTGAAGTGAGTTTGACTATGCAGAAGGCAGACAATAATTTTAATTAAAATGTTATATTGCATTATAATAGGTACTATGTTGAACCCTTACACAAACCTGTCTGTTTCCCTGCTGACCTATCACGTTCTCACTGACATATTCTTACAGTTATGATCCCAGTCAGAAAGGCACTCAGACTCCATAAAGTATCTCTTAAAATGCCATTTATTTGAGCTGACACTGTAAAGCAAGAGACGATAGTTTAGACAATTTTACATCCCTTCAGATGCTGGGAACCCTGAGTTGCACAGCATCAACAGGCCTCCAATCATGGAGCAGCACGCTGTGCAGATGCCATCAATGGAAAGGTTATCCAGCATTTTGGTCTTTTGAGCTCTTACAGGATTTTCTTAAAAGAAAACAACTCTATTAATCATTTCTACTGTCAAACAAAAAGTTCACATGATAACTTCTTGCTGCACTTTTAGATAAAGGCAAGGACATGCAGGTGGTGTAGTCACTGTTACTGAGTGGGAGCTGCCTACAGGCCCCTCTGTTACCATCAGCTGGCTGAGTCTTTCCTGTGGCCCAGGAACATGCACAGCATGACACCGTCCTGAAGGCCAAGCTATAAGTGCAACATAGCACAACACAGGCCTGCGCCTACTTGGGTTAGCCGTGAAGTGGTGTACAATGGTCTTCTGGTTCTGATCATTCTGCTTAGGATAATTTAGAGAAGAGCTAATTACATACTTCCCTTCCTCTCTAATACATCTCATCCTTTTCTTTCATTTTCAGGGATTTAGCTATCATTTGGAACATGCACATTTCTCTCTCCTTTGTTAAACAAGGCTTTAGAACAATTGCAGTAGTCAGGCTCTTGAAGAATTAATTTTGGGTTTTACAATGTATGTGGTGCAAGTCTGGACAAAATGTTCAGAATTTTAGTTAGTCTAGGAAAGCTTCCAGCATGGCTGAATTCTAAAACTTTGCAGCTTTAGCTTAATACTGAGCTTTAGGAATTAATCTTAGTCAAGGGTGTGATATGGTCCTCAAACAAACTGGTACCCAGTACTGTTTCATGCAGGTGCTACAGAAAAATTTTTTTCTGATAACCTTTCTAGGTTTGCTTCAGCTTGTTTATAATATGTTAGAATGTGTTAAACTGCAAAGATTCCTTTCAGCTTCTGCTACCTCAGGCTCAATTATACCTAATGAAATGGAAACAGTGCTGAAGTAAAATATGAAAATATATCACTTACAGTTCAGTTCAGATTTGGGGTCAAAATATTAACTGTGTTAGAAACGAAGTGGCCCAGAAAAGGTGATTAGTCAATTTTTGCTCATATGGAATGCCCAGGCACTGCTAGAGGTTAATCATAAAGTCTAGGCCTAAGATGAATTTTACTGCTCCCCATGTGCAGTACTGATTACAACAGCTGCTCTTTTTCCCCACCCAAAAATTATCATGCATACAATGAAATTGTACATAAGTAATAAAAGAAGAATGTAAAATTTTCAGAAATCCCAGTCTCTTGCCTTCTTGTTTCCTCTCTGCTCTTTTACCTGTTATTTTTCTTTAAATCTGACTTCTTTAACCTTGCAAAGATGAATAAATCCGTTGTTCTTCTTTGAGAGTATCTACACATTTCTGTTTCTGGCTTCCAAGCTTTGCATCTTTGATATTTGTTTTTATCTTCCTGACCACCTGTCTTAATGAAAACTAAGTTGTTCCTCTTCTTTTCCACAGAGTTTTGGTGTCTTCTTCCTTACCAGATGGTAAAGATTTTACTATGCCTTTTCACTGCCCAGATGCACTAGATGAGCCCTTCATATTGTTCTCCTAATTCTGTCTTTTTGTCTCTTTACTCTTTCTGCAGTAAATTTTTCTTCCAGTCTTTCCAAGAAACAGTAGATAGACTTTGAGGAATTGTTGTTCAGGTTTATACTACTCTCCATTTCCTATCAGCATCTTATTTACTTAAATACTTGATGTATTTTATTGCAGCTATCAGATGGTGAGTTGTTGGTGTCAAGGAATTGAATCTGATTTAATGTGAAAATTGACAGGATAAGACAAGTAGTTATGCAATTCAAAGGGACATTTCTAAAACTGAGCTTTACTTAGGTTTTGGGTTTTTTTTACCTTCACAGGTTTTAACAGAAAAGGTGAAGATGTAACAAAACCACAAAACCGATCATAAAACATTTAATTTCTTACAGTCCAGCCTCTAAGCTTCAGCTTACCATACAGACATTCCGGAATGACTCCTGGTAGGAATCTGGGCATGCAATAGCTCTTGGCTCATACCAGAATAATTATTCACTGATGCCCATTTTAATAATTTTAAGTATAGGCAAGCCAGTATAGTAGCTCAGCCAGAAACATCAGAGGTAAAAGTGATAGAATAAACAGAGTGCTGACAGTTGCTGATGTTTTACACAGGGGGTCACTTAGCCCTACATTCAGCTACTTTGCTTTAAACATTAGTTACTTCCTGCAGCACTGCTTACAGTAATGCTTTCTTCTTTAAGGTTAACTGCTGTTAGCAAAAATGGAAAATTTTGGCTGAAAAAAAATATCATTAGAGACAGAAAGAAGAAAAGCAGTTTAAAGGAATTATAGTAATACTTCCTACTTCCATGGAAATGCCATAATTTGGCAGTCAGGTTTCTACAGAGTAGCGAGTATTTAAATTCACAGTTCCTATGTAACCTGAGCTTCAGTTTAAAAGGAAAGAGAACAGTCCTCTGAGTCCAGCCGGTCTATGAGATATTTTCAATATAAATATTTGATGTAAATGATATCCCCCTAAATGGCTTCTGGTCATTCTGACCTGTGGAAAAATTTCTTCCTAAACCTCAGTTTGAGGAGGAGTTTAACCTCAAGTTTGTGAGCTAAACATCAAAAATCTGAGAAACTGCTACTAGTAGGAACGTCAGTTTAGAATTGCCAGTGGTTCAGGAAAAAGTAAAAAAGCCACTGCTTCAAGGAGCTGAATTATCCATCCAGTCAGAAAATGGCCATCCTGGGGCTATCCATCCAGGGCCAAAAGAATGATTGAGGCACTGGAGCATCTCTCATATGAGGAAGGGAGCTGCAATTGTTTAGCCTGGCTAAGAGAAGGCTCAAGGAACATCTTATCAAAATGTATAAATATCTGATGGGATGGTGTAAAAAGGATGGACCCAGATTATTCTTAGTGGTCCCCAGTGACAAGAAACAATGAGCAAAAACTATAAGACAGGAAAAGAAAACATTTTTTTACTGTGGTTGAAGATCGGAACAGGTTGCCCAGAGAGGCTGGGCAGTCTCCATCCTTGGAGATATTAAAAACTCAACTGAATGCAGTCCTGGGCAACCTGCTGTAGCTCACCCTGCTTGAGCAGAGGGATTGGACTAAACAATCCCCAGAGGTCTCTTCCAGCCATGATATATGCAGCATTTAGGGATTTTGTCATTTTCTCGGGAGGTGAGCACTGAGAATCCCATAACTTTCTCCATCCACATAGGAATTTGCACTCCAGCTGAACTCCTTTTTGTCTTTTCATGCCTAACTTTGTTCCGGTCCTCACACTAGACAGCAATTCTGCTTGCTCAACACTTCCCGTACGATCGTCATGGCTGATACTGTGCTGTGATGATGAACACTGCAGTGAATGAATACTTGTCAAAAATACAGTGCAGCAAGTCTATCTTGATCAAGATTAGGAAGAAGGGGCAGGTGACTCAGGGGGATTACAAGCATGCGGTGAGGTCATGCAGGGAAAAGATTAGAAAGGCAAAGGCCCAGCTAGAACTTAAACTGGCCACTGCTGTCAAGACAACAAAAAATGTTTCTACAAATATATCAGCGACAAAAGGAGGGCTAAGGAGAATCTCCCTCCTTTGTTGGATGCGGAGGGAAACTTGGCCACAAAGGATGAGGAGAAGGCTGAGGTACTTAATGCCTTCTTTGCTTCAGTCTTTAATAGTCGGGCTGATCATCCTCAAGGTTTTCATGCCCCTGAGCTGGGAGATGGAGATAGGACACAGAATGTAGTCCCAGCTGTCGAAGAGGTGGCAGTCACCGACCTGCTCCTCCACCTGGATGCCCACAAGTCTATGGGGCCGGACGGGATCCACACGAGGATACTGAGGGAGCTGGCGGAGGAGCTTGCCAAGCCACTCTCCATCATTTATCAGCAGTCCTGGTCAACCGGGGAGGTCCCAGATGACTGGAAGTTAGCTAATGTGACACCCATCTACAAGAAGGGTCGGAAGGAGGATCTGGGGAACTACAGGCCTGTCAGCCTGACCTCGGTGCCAGGGAAGGTCATGGAACAGATCATCCTGAGTGCCATTATGCGGCATGTGTGGGACAACCGGGGGATCAGGCTCAGCCAGCATGGGTTTATGAAAGGCAGGTCCTGCTTCACTAACCTGGTCTCCTTCTATGACAAGGTGACCCGCTTAGTGGATGAGGGGAAGGCTGTGGATGTTGTGTACTTGGACTTCAGTAAGGCCTTTGACACCGTCTCCCACAGCATTCTCCTGCAGAAGCTGGCTGCTCACGGATTGGACAAGTGCACTCTGCACTGGGTTAAAAACTGGCTGGACGGCAGAGCCCAGAGAGTTGTGGTAAATGGAGCCAAATCCAGTTGGCAACCGGTCACGAGTGGTGTTCCCCAGGGCTCAGTGTTGGGACCAGTCCTGTTTAATATCTTTATCGACGATCTGGATGAGGGGATTGAGTGCACCCTCAGTAAGTTTGCAGATGACACCAAGTTGGGTGGGAGTGTCGATCTGCTGGAGGGTAGGAAGGCCCTGCAGAGGGACCTGGACAGGCTGGATTGTTGGGCCGGGGCCAACTGTATGAGGTTCAACAAGGCCAAGTGCCAGGTCCTGCACTTGGGTCACAACAACCCCATGCAACGCTACAGGCTTGGGGAAGAGTGGCTGAAAAGCAGCCTGGCTGAAAAGGACCTGGGGGTGATGGTTGACAGCCGCCTGAACATGAGCCAGCAGTGTGCCCAAGTGGCCAAGAGGGGCAATGGCATCCTGGCTTGTATCAGGAATAGCGTGGCCAGCAGGACCAGGGAGGTGATAGTGCCCCTGTATTCGGCACTGGTGAGGCCGCACCTCGAGTACTGTGTTCAGTTTTGGGCCCCTCACTTCAAGAAGGACATCGAGGTGCTGGAGCATGTCCAGAGAAGGGCAACAAGGTTGGTGAAGGGTCTAGAGAATAAGTCTTACAAGGAGCGGCTGAGGGAGCTGGGGTTGTTTAGTTTGGAGAAGAGGAGGCTGAGAGGAGACCTTATTGCTGTCTACAACTACCTGAAAGGAGGTTGTAGTGAGGTGGGGGTCAGTCTCTTCACCCCAGTAAAAAGCGATAGGATGAGAGGAAATGGCCTCAAGCTGCGCCAGGGTAAGTTTAGGTTAGATATTAGGAAAAACTTCTTTACTGAAAGAGTGGTCAGGCACTGGAACAGGCTGCCCAGGGAAGTGGTTGAGTCCCCATCCCTGGAGGTATTTAAAAGACGAGTAGATGCAGTGCTTGAGGACATGGTTTAGTGGTGGACTTGGCAGTGGTAGGTTAATGGTTGGACCTGATGATCCTAAGGGTCTTTTCCAACCTTAACAATTCTATGATTCTATGATTCTATGATTAACAAGTATTTAATTTCAAAACCTCATAATTTCAGTTAGGCTTTGAATAGTTTACTTAAAGTAAACTTAAGAGAATAGGAAAAAAAGGAGAACCTTTTTCGTACCAATAAAGGTAGGAGCATAGTGAAAGCTGTGAATGAAGGAAGGCTGGGTTTTTTTGAGAGGTCCATGAAGCAAAGTCAAGGATTCCCTAGAAGAATGTGTCCGATGGGAAGCATTTCTGAATTGCATTCTGATACATCTGGAGACCCATTAAAAGCCCTAAGGGACAGAAGG
Source organism: Theristicus caerulescens (assembly GCA_020745775.1). Lineage (NCBI taxonomy): Eukaryota > Metazoa > Chordata > Aves > Pelecaniformes > Threskiornithidae > Theristicus > Theristicus caerulescens. The sequence goes on from CM036564.1 coordinate 26,553,397, forward strand.
AACTGACTGTGCTACTTTGTGTACACAAATGACTTCATGATGAAGCTTACTTCCCTAAATCCTTCACCACCAGGTAGCAGTAGGACAAATTTGTCAAGAGACATTAGTCCCTGCCTAAAAAATAGCCCGTTACTTGAAATAGTGTCAGCTGAAAAGTCTGTACTCATGATAACTTTACTAAAAGTTTTAATGGCTCTTGTGCCAATAATGAGCTTATAAAGTATATGACTTGTACCTTGTAATGTAATGTGTTACCCAAGTGCATTGATTTCCTTTCAGTTTCAAAGTGTCAAGAATTTTTATGTAATGGGATTGTTTGTAGGTTATGCAAGTCTTCTGAGAGAGGAAAAGGTTGTGGCTGCACCAAATGTGAATTAATCAGTGTAAAAACATCTTTGCACAAAAGAAACCTAAGTAGTCACTCTGTCACTCAGTGTTTTCTTCTTTTTGTAGCAGAGATTCACTGATTCCTGTATTTTAAGTCTCTGTAAAAGATAACATTTACCTGCTTTGTTATTGCCTGTTAATGATGCTAAGGTTATTCTAGAAGACACAAGCAATAAGGACTTTAATTGCTTGCTCAGACAGCTATCTCACATTTCCATCCCATTCAAGGCTGTCAGGAGAGATACCTTTTTAGCAACTTGTGTGAATATTCTACCATTTAAAAATGTCCAGCACATAGCCCAATAGCTGGACAATCTGATTTAATGAGACTTCTGACAGAAAGTAATTTATTCCCATACAGGTTTTTCTCTGACTTTTTTTTTACCTCTCCCCACAGAAGGCTTCTCCATTTCATTATTGGGGTTTGTCATGTTTCTACTTGTTCTCCTACAGAGCATGGTGGGATGCAGTAACAGCTGCTGGAGGAACAATTTAAGAAGTCCACAACGTTGTTCTTTGCTCAGCAGCTAATCCAGAGTGTACTAGTGAAACGCTCACTGTTACACTATTGTTTCAGGTGTCATAATTCTAAGGTTTGAGATGAAGAGGGAGAGAGAAAGGGAGAGGGAGAAAACAGACTGTGAAAGGGAAAGAACAAGCTGGGGAAAGATCTGGATCTTCCCCATCCTACATTCAAGGAGGAAGACAACCACTGTAAAACAAGCCATTCTGTACCATAGGAAACCTTACTGAGAGGAATCACAGGGACAGCCAGAAGAAAAGAGTCAAAATCTCTATACTCCAGGAGATGGAGAAGGCAAAGTATTTCTGTCCGGTCTCCAGGTGATGTCCTCAGATGATCTTTGTGGAGATATTCTGTCCCCAGGGTATCTCCAAAGTTCAGTACAAAGTGCAATCTTTATCACAGAAACGAGGGAAAAGTGAGACCTAGCTAATTAACCAGTTTTGTCCATGATTAATGAAGGATTATTCTCTTTCATCATTTCCACCATTTTTTGTCTCATTGTACATTTTGAATGATTCCCAAATTCCTCTCTATTTCTGAAGGAATATTCCATTTTCACTAATTAAAACATGAAGAAGTTTCTCCAAAGAGTAAACCTAAATTTTCTTGCTGTTAATTTATTTCGATACTTCTCAATACTCAAAAATATTAGGCACAAATTCTAGAACATAAGACCTGATAACTGCAGAATTCATTGCTAATTTCTATAGACTCACCCATTTCTGGACACAGCTCAAGTAAATTCAAGGACAGAACTGTCTACTAACACCAAGAAAAATTGTGTAATAGATAAATTCAGTATTCCCCACATTTATATGGATGATAAATGCCACACATCTTCACTTAAGAGTGTTTCTTATTTTTACATAGTGCTGCAAAAAGTTCAGTCAGCAGTATAGATTAGCTCTATAGAAACTAAATGTGAAGCTGGAATATTCACAGTTGAGTAGGAGACATTCCTACTGCCACATAAAGGATGGGATGAAGTACAGGTAGCCTACACATTGCTCAAGCTTCGGCACAGAAGAGATATTAGCATCTTTTTTGCCGTTGAATTGCAGAAGTGTGGAAATAACATTTCTGTGGCAGCATAAAATCTGAAGTTGTTCATTAATGTTTGCTCCGTACACAACTGCTGAGCTATTTGGCAGTATATATTTGACCCTGGTTTGGCCAGACAATACAACAGTGCTTGTGCCAGCTGTATATCTTACGACGGCTTTATCTTGTTAAAATAGATAATGCGACCAAATCCAAAGCAGCAGAATGAGATGGAGTAACCTAGCTGCAGTGAACCAAGGTGAGAGTGATAAGTTGAGGTAGTTACAGTTGAGGCTGCTGTAGCCTGCTGTTGCCTGCAGCTCTCTTTTCCTATGCTGTACAGGAATCTACTATCCCTTCAGATTTGCGACCAAAGCCACATGTATTTGCACCCTAACCTAGTTCAATTTGAGGGATCCAATGTTAAACATGTTTCTGCTAGCCTGGATCATTATAACAGAAGTAGGTCAGGGAAACAGTAATACTGGCAGTTCTCAAAGGATGGCAACCTAAACCAGAATATATTTAAAACAGTGTAGTATTTACTTTTAACAGAGACCTAACTGGATGTCATGTAGAAAAGGGAGTGTTGCAAAAAAGTAAGAAAGAATAGGAACTGAAGAAATCACTGTATTAAATCACAGTGCCTCAGTAAGTTGTGTTGCACTGTGGCAGAGGAAGATTTATTTAATAAGACTAATTTCTATCTACTTTTCTTTTTTTAAATTAATAGATTCTTTGCATCTTAGCTATGGAGGTCCTAGGACAAAAGTAGAAATACAAGTCACTGCTACAGAAGATTACAGATGACAGAAAAAGATTGTGACATACTAAGTTATAGGGACAGGGGAATTCTACAGTTTTCTGAATATCCTGATAAATAGGGTCTACTTGAGCTCAGAATTTAATACAGTAGAATAGGAGACAGTAAGTCTTGAAACCAAGAATGCAGGACAGACTACTGGAATGAGAAGCACTGTTTTGGAAAGCAGTGAATGACATGATTCAGGATTATGCAGTGTAACCCAAAGGAGGCAAAAATCCATTGTGTAATGTATCTACAGTGCAATATCCAACATAAGTAGGTGTTGTTAGTATCACAAAAAGTGACAAAAGAAAATGAATGCATTGGAGGTGGCTTGCCTGGGTTGTATATGTATGATCTTAGGATAAGAGGGCTCTTCAATCTACCAGACAAAGCTATACTAAAGACAGAAATTAGATTCACATTTTTACTGAAGAGGTTCATTAAGTGCTGGAACAACTTCTTTATGAATGTGCTAAATTAATCTCCTTGAAGTCTTTTAATAAAGACAAGATCTGTTCATAGAAGATACATCCAGCTCTGCTGGAGGGTATATGTTTTATAAAGGAATCAGTTCGTAAAATTCAGTGGTCCATGCTAGGCAAAGTCTGGTAAGATTATTGCAAGAGTCTTCTGGCCTGAAAAGCTACAGCACTTCTTGGAGGATTTTAACTACAGAGCCACAGAAAATCCATGTTTGTGTGAAGAATTCTGAATGACACAGCTATATGGATTTTGTTTTCTGTGATGCATGCACATAAGATAGACAAGTTATTGACACTCAGATCTGAAACAGAACTGAATGTGCTGATTGAATTGGTGTTTACACAATGCTTGTTTTAACTTTCAATCAAGAAAAGATCTGCCTTTGTTGCAGTCTGGCTTCTAATACAAGTTACTCGGGGGAGGTATGCAAGGTGGTATAAAAAGGTACTTTAGCCCTGGAGAATGTTATCTGAAAATTAGTACTTTTTTATTTTTTATTTTTTATTTATTTCAGCAATATGTTAGGTATACCTATCACATTACATTAGTAAAGGAAACTTACTAAGGAAAATAATTCTTAATGTAGCTTCATTCATTCAGTTGTGGCAGAAGATTCAGATTTTTTCTTTTGTACAGAGCATGTGCTTTTTATTACAGCAGAAGACAACCTGTGTCTCAAAAGTGAAAAAAACCAGGAGTAAACTTCTGATAAAATAAAATTGAAACAAATGGAAATCTCTTTTCTTGTTGCTATTTAACTTTGTGCAGTGAAGATATATACACAAACAGAGAAAGGCTGATGAACTAGAATTCAATAGCATCTGACAAAAGTCTGTTGAGTACTATATTGTATTCAGTGTTTTAAAAAAGAATTCTTAGGAGTGAAAATTTTATGTCAGTTTTCATGCTATATATCAGAAAACCAACAAAACTGTTCCTGAAATTGAGTTTTGTGTTTTCATTTCAATGAATATGTGATGCTTTCTACTCTTGAATTATGCAACCATTGTTAGAAAAATGCAAAATGTTTGCAGTATCAGTGAAGGAATAAGAAATAGGATACAAGCTACTTAGCAAAGGTTGAAACAGTAGATTCTAGTGAATAGGTTTAAGAAAAGGAAATTGTTTTGTTTGGTATTTGCATAAGCAGATACCATCATAACCTGAAAGCAACTGAATGGGTCAGAAAAACTAACAAAAATTTAGAGGGTTTTAACTCTAGGTTAGTGACTTCAACCTGTATCAGGTGAATGATAAGATAGATCTTTACATATCACTTTTGTGGTTTCCTAATGGTTTATAACAAAAATGCTTTTTGTAACATGAGTGATTACATTGTTAGGTGTATAATTGCAAAATTATTGACATGCACTTGGTTTTCTATGTATTATTGACAAATAAAGTAGAACATATGTGGCTTCCAGACACCAGTAAATGCTCCTTGCTCCCAGACACTATTAAATAATCCTTGCCTTCTACAGGCACAGATGTAAGACAGCTGCTTTTTCCAGTTCATTTTGAATTGAAAATGCTACTAAGTGTGTCATTGTGTTCTAGCCTATGCAACTTCCCTTCCTTACCTGCTCTTGAATGCCTTAAATGCCCATTTTTACTCTTTGTGCGATGTTAAATTCATCCATTTCCAGTCAGATATTAGCATGAAACAGGCATCTTTTCAGCAAAGAGACCAAGCACCAAAAGGGGAAAAAGCTAACATTTCTTTCTATCATCACAGCTGCAACATACATCCATTTTAGTGTGAGACTCAGCTTGTCAGGGAGCAGCAGGAACAGGCAAGCCAGAAGGCAAGGCAAGCCAGAAGCCACATGCCCACCACGCCAAAGGAAGAAGAGCAGACCAGGTCAGCTGGTCAGCTAATAGCCCAGTGATCTCCTGTCTATGGTGTCAAGGCAGGAGGCTATAACACGAGGCACAGCATACCTGCAGCATTGCTCAGACACGGGCCAAAGCCAAGGCCAGAGCTTAAATATAGCTCCCAGGTGAATGAGTGGAGTTCACATGGACAAGAGATTAAGATGTGGTTGGTCAGGTCTATTAGAGCCTTTGGTGTAGTCAGGGCCCTGAGAGAGCCATGCATCAGTCTTATCTGCATTGTGGTTTCTGTGGAGCATGTTCCAGCCCAATTCCTAATCCAGAGAATCAAGGAACCATGAGCTTGAGGTCTCTCATGATTCATGCCTTTTCAACAGCTGAGCCATGATCACTATTTTTGAGATATCTTTATGAAAAACCTTACTTCCTGTTCGATGTTTTTTCTGCACTGAACTTCAGAAGTGAGGAAGCTAAGAAATTAGTGCAATATTTGAAGGATGGAAACATTTAAGCATTTTTTTTCTGCCATTGACTGTGTTTTTCACATACAGTTCTCTCCAGTCTAGGTTACAACCTGCCACAGAAACACAAAACAGCTCAGAGAAAAAAGCTGATCTCTGTAGGCATGCACTCCAGTTCTAAGATGTGAGAAAGAGATGGGTTGCTAGTTGCCTATATTTTATCAGATTCCCTGGATTTTTCAAAAGCCATCTGTGTACTCTAAAAAGAGCATGTGGGTGCATATATAGCATCCACTACACAGCAACTGTTTGTTGATGAAGTATTTGGTGTGGAATGAAAAAATCAGACTTACTTATGACCCTTTTTATCTGTTCCGTCTTAACTTACTTATGATTCAAAGAAAATTGACTGTTGGAAAAGAAATGAGAATACTGTACAATGTACTGTGTTGATTTTTCTTAAGATTTTAATAACCAAGGACTCTTCTTTGCTAAAATGTTGCAGCTCTTTGAAAACTTCACTTGAAGCATGCTGTGTGTCCCTTGGTAATCACAGTGGAATTTGCTGCAGTTTGTAGCCAGAACTGTCTTTGCTTACTGTTCGGAATAGTGGTGTGAACACCATCTGCCTTAGAGGTAGCTGCTCTTCAGTAGTGCTAAATGGGATATGCTGTGGCATAGTAATTAGTTTAGAAAATTTGATTCCTTTTTAAATTGATTAATTCTCTGTTGGCTACACTTTAGGGAAAGAGTTAGGATGTATCCACTTTTGTCTTCTACTGATATTGTTTACACTACTGAGCTCACATCCTATCATATTCTGCTAGTCTTACTAATCCTTCCATATGAGTTGTATGCTGAGTAGGAAACGTGGGAATCTATTGGGTGCTAGGTTTTATAGATTCTACTACCTGACACAATTTTAGTCCTTGGAACTATGATTGCTGAATTACCAAGTATCTGAAAAGGAATGTTGTATCACACTATTTCAGCAATTCTCCCTTGGGCAATTACACTCCTCTCTTATATCATTTGAAAACATCCAGAAAATCTTCTAAGAACTCATAGAAATATTATACTTTTAACTGGTTTATTTTAACAGGCAAGATGTTTTGACCTAGGTTTTCTCTTGCTGTGTCTTTGTAAGGTGTTGTATCTGTTACTCTAGCCGGGGATCTAACACTCACTTTGAGATAATAATGACCTATTATAACAGACCTTAAAAGACTTCGTGTAGGAATTACCATGGCATCACTGTTATCAGAAACCTTTTGCAATGAAACTGTATAGACACTCAGGAGACTATGACTGCATCTTTGGAGAAAACTATATGCAGCGTAACTATCCTAAAGTCTGAAACTGTCTTCTCTGGCATTTTGCTTGCAAAGGAGGTAACAAGATTGTAAGAAACTGTTGGACTAAGCATTAAAACTGTCAAGAGAGACTGACTGGCAAGGAAGGCACACTTCAGTTTCTTGGATGCGACAAGAAATGTCTTATGTTTCTAAGTCACTGACCTTATTTCAGGTATTGACTGTTAGAAGGGGAATTGGCTTGCTTTCATCTGAGCATATGATGACTTGGATTGTAGCAAGGCAAAGGCTTCTTTCTAAGTGACCATTCAGAATGCTGGCTGAGAAACCTGAAATGCCTTTGTGTAAGCAGTGAAAGAATCGTCCACAGCAGCAGTTCCTTGGCTCTGCCTTTGAAGGGAGCTGTATACAGGGGACAGAATCTGAAATGCTCTTTTTCAAATTTAGTAGGCAGGTGAGCATTCTGGGCAAGAATTTTCCTAAAGAACTAAGAACAATACAAGGAAGGATGTAGGACAGACTGCACAGACAGTAAGTTCCTGTTTGTTTTAAAATGTTTATAGAGCAATAGTTTAAAGAAACCTCAGTTAAGAGCAGAATGACACCATTTTAGATATTCGTGCATGCTCCCAAAATATATGATCTGAATTAGAGAGATCAAATGCTTGGGTTCACAGTCTTGATATTGTGCATTTGAAGTGTAAATAGCCCACATGGCATATTCAGAATGTGTCTGTTCAATAAAAAGGAGATTTTTAGCTCTGGTCATGGAAAGGGTAACATTTTGGGTGTAAACGCATTGTGAAGCAGCACAGTGCTCTCTTTCCAAACCTGCAAACTGGGTCCAATAGTGATTGAAAACTGTGAATCTCTTGTTCTTTATTTTGATGAATGGGTTATATCTCTCTATATTTTTATATACATCTATCTTTCTGACTCTTTGCTATTAATTTTTAAAAAATAATGTTAAAATAACCTCACAGTTTCAAAGTCAAGTCCTCAAATGTTAGGAAACTTGACAGTTCAAGTTCTATATGAAAGCTTGATTTAGCATGAGTGCGTATGCATTATGATATAGATGTCATAATATTTGCTGTCAAGCATAGATTTTAGTGACATGATCATGTGATTTTTTTTTTCCCCACAGAGCCCTTGCCTCATTTAGGTGTTGGAAAATGAGGGCAATAAAAAGCAGAAAAAAAGAGAGACAGATAACAGGACTGAGGCCTGATGGCAGAAGGGGCAACGCAGAAAGGAATACGCAGATTGAAAAGAAATAGAAAAATAGCGCTGATCCTAAAGGAAACTGATTTTTCCACTGAATAATGCTGAATAACAATATGTTAAAATCTACTGGAAATTTTTATTAGTATAGAAAAGTTAGTTTAATTCTTACTTCTCCTTGATTCTGAGTGAGATAGATAGAAGAACATAGAAGTTTCCTGCTGCAAATTGCAACTTCCCTAATTAATATCACGTAGAACAAACATCCTCTGGCTTAAATCCCCACTTTGAGAAAAAGAAAAATTCAGAAGAGATCATTATCAAGAACTAGTTAACTATGTACCTCTGATCTACTTTAGTAACCAGCCTCTAGAGCTATGAAGGCCTATTATCCCATCTTCAAGGAAAGAGAAGAGAATCCCTCTGCCCACCATTCTTCTAACTTTAAATGAGTTTATAAACACACTGATCAGCTGCTCCAATTTTACTTCTGCTTGTTATATGTTTCCAAAATTGTAACTCCTATTGATGTCAACAATAGTGGTACTTGTATTAATGCCTCAAAACCCACCTTCTGTATCACTGTGGCAAGGGGACTGCACAGTATAATATGTGTATTATTAAAATAATAATAGATCTTCCAACAGATTAAGCCAAGCAACTGCCCTTTGACAAAAGGAAGAGTGCAAAAACACTGAGTGCTAGAAGCTCAGGAGAAGCAGAGCTTCTGTAATTTATTCTAATCAAAGAAGGGCCACGGTAAAATTATAACCTAAATATTTTGTTTTGTAAAACTGGATTAGAGTGTCTCAAGACACAATAACCAACAGTTATAGTACATGCCTAATTGCTTTTTTCATTCTAATTTTGCATTGGACAAGCCCATTGTACATTAATTGAAGAGCTGGCTGGCTTGAAAACTTGGCGAGATTTTACCCAATATATTTTTATTGCCACTCAGTCATGGTGAAGTATATCTTTTTCAAAATAATTTTAGTGGCCCACATAATCTAAAATATTGGAAGGGACCAGCTGTGACCCTGTTAGCAGCACTGAATGTGTTTAACTGTGCATATGCACTCTTCTAAAGCTACATCTACTATAGTGGCCGTGTAAGTGTGAGCAGTCTTAGTAGTTGCAGCTCTGATGCCAAAGTGCTTATGGCAACATAGTGTTCAGAGTGGTTCTGACTGCTGAAATATTTTCCAAGCATCTTTTGTGTTTTTTATAGTCCCCACTTAGATGTATGATATCAGAACTAGACTATTAGCAGTGCTCCAGCCAACTTGGAGAATATCTTCACTTTACTGCAGCAGTGACTGCAGCTAAGTGTTCCCTAAGATCTTATTGTTCTGTTTATCCTGGTGTGTTTGTTTTCATATCCTATGTTCAATATTATAATGGCGTAGGTCCTACTCACACCACCCAAGAAATTTCCTGTTATATTACAAAAAAGCTACTGACTATATCATGCAACCTGAACAAAGGAAAATTATTTAAGCAGGAATGTAAATTATAAAACAATCAAACATGACAAACTATAAGAAAATTATTTTTCCCAAGTTAAGGACATGACAAAAAGAATCAACTTTGTAAGTGTTTTTCTCTCTCTTCATATTATATTTTCTTTGAGTATTATTGAAGTGGACAGGTACCATTAAAAAGTTCACCTGCTATTGCAACAAGGGCCTTGCCCGCAGATTTTGAGAGGCAAGTTCAATGCCTCCTTCAGTAGATGAAAGTCTGCCACCTAGTGACTGCCTTCAAAAGCTCCGTTGCACTTAAGCACACAGAAGTCTTGGAAAATTACCATCAAGAACCGAGATGTGCAGGGTTTTGCCATGGTTTCTGTTTGAGGAAGTTGTTATGTGTTGATATGCGATGTCTCCTCCTGATAGACTTTGGTGAATAAATGATCTGCTCTTTCAAATTACTTTGACGTTTGAAAATCCTGGAGAGTACATAAGTAGAAGTGCAGCACACCCAGATCTTTTTATCTGAGACAGATTTCTACTTTAAAAAAGACCCCATGTCAGTCATTTAACTTCAGAAGCATATTCTCCATTGCAAGTTCACTTGAGAATATGTTATTATTAATGCTGCTGCTCTTGTAGGTTTGTTGCATTTGATCTTAGCAGTTACGACTGTACAGTAACCCATAGACGATTAGCCTCGTACAGTAAGCATCAATGGCACACTGCTCACAGAGGCTGTGTGCAGCCTCTGAACACCATGGTAATAACGATTCTTACTGATTATTACTGGATTTCATAGACTATAGAAAACTTTGCTCTCATCGGGGAAATTATTCTTAGTAGAAATCCCAGGCAAAACATTGGGGAGTATTGCAACAGAGAAATAATTGGCTATATTTTTTGTCACAGAGTCAGAAAACTTGCAGTGATGGAAATGAGCAAGACAGGACCTGTGATCAGCATTTTCCATGGGGAGTCCAAGGAACCAGGCAGAATGTTGTCACACCTAGTGAATAAATTGGTGGGTCTTCATAAAGTCTTACCTCTTAGTAATCTGAATATTATCTTATTTATGGTACTGACAACAACAAATAACAATAATAATAATACAGGCTTAAAGTAAATGACCTTGAGTCTCTAAACTTTCCAAAGCAAACGGAATGGATTATACTGAGTAGACATGCTGAAGATTCCTGAAACCAAAGTTTGCTTAAAAACATGCACAGAAAGCAGTAATTTTAATCATGATTTTTTAAAATCATAAGCCTGTTTAAAAAAGTATTCCTTGGGATATAGCTTTTAAAAATTCCACCTTGTTTTTCGGTAGTTTTCAATTAAATATTGCTTTATTTTATGTAAAATATACTGTCCACAATGCATTGGTAACAGCACCAATGATATCAGTCAGTAGTCATTAGTAACTTTAGTCACAGAGATAAAAAACTATCTTGGAAATTACTGTAATTCTGTAATACTTTCATATAAGGAAAATAGCTTTAATTTAGAATGAGTGAATTTTCTTAGACTAAATAGAACTGACCTGAATATTTTTGCCTACTCAAACCAGAACTAAAACCCTGAAACTTGTACTAACTCAGAGAAATTCCGATAAACATATTCTAAGTTTTATTTCTGTGGTTGATTCTGCAATTCTGAAACATGGAAGAACTGAATGTACCAAAATGCCAAAGCAAGGCAAGATCTGATGGTGTTTCTGTCTGGACTGAGAACAGAGAAAACCAAGGATATTGTGAACTTGCCTTCTGGAGGCTGGTGTGGTCTTGTTCCCTAGAGTATTATAAGAATGGTTTAAAGTGAAGGTTCTGACACTTTCCATAGGACAATATTTCAGAACCCAGTAAATTTCACTGCCAATAATTTTTCTTGATATTCAACCTACATTTTCTTCGTTAATCTTTTCCATTAATCCTAGTTCTCCTCTCTTACCTTTGTTTAACCCTAAACAATCACTTTGTTACTTTTGTTTTACCTGCATCAAATACTTGAAAAAAGGAAAAGGATGGAAATGGAAATGTGAAAGAATGGAGGAAAATAGAGAGAAAGTGAAATATACAGAAATGTGTTTCTTTTGGCTAGTTTTGTTAGAACTTGCTAGTTAGGACTGTGTAAGAAAATAATAATAGAACTTACAGAACATCAACAGACTATGGGAGAAAATAAAAGAGGAATTGAACACAAGGTGGAAACCACATAGAGTAATTTGCTGTGCTTTAGATTGTCTTAGAGTACCGAATTTTTCTGCACTGTATTGAAAAAAAAGGAGATATGATGAAGAGCTCAGAGAAACTTGCAGCTATGTCACAATTGCTAAGTACATTGCTGTTTTTTTCCCAATGTGGTTTTCACACAATAAAGTGTTACTCAGTTTTCTTCATAGTAAAATTTTCCATTGAGCCTCTCTCTTCCCTTCTCTAACCCTCAACTACTCTCTTATATTCTTTTCAAGAGCGTTTTGCCAATGACTTTTACTTTTTGTTATATTGTATTGGAATCAAGAGTTTCTGCCTGGCTGCTAAAGTCTAGAAAGACTGAAAGGAAATCTTTATCTTTTCTTTCCTTTCCCATACCTTGCCTTCTTTAAGAAAAAGCCATAGCACTCTGACCTGGAAACTACTGAGAGACATGGAGGTTAATCCAGCCAACAACCAAAATTTGAAACATGTTAGTGTGTGTTGGTATGTAATAACTTTACAGTGCACAACCATAATGAGGAACAGTGGAAATAAATAGAAACCTGATCTTCAATATTAGAAGTCTGTTCTAGTTAATTTAAAAGAGATTCTTCTTTATCTGGGAATGGTAGGAGGACTCTTACTTTCTGAGGACTTCAACCATAACAGAACTATGCATAATCCTATAGTCAAAGTATGGGAACTTGGACTGACTTCATTTACTTGCTTATAGTGTTCCCCATACCAGGTGATGTGTTCAGGATAAGCTTGTCTACCTGGAATTTTGCAGGATGAAGTTACAGTATGCAAACTTATATAGTTGTCTGCATGCCCCTCTGCTGGCACTGTCATCCTCAGCTCAGTGATGAGCCTTCATGTCATAACCAAATAGGAAGTACAGCCCCCCTGTAAAAAGCTGTCTCTCTCCTCTCTCCTTCCACAAAGGGAAGATATATAGAAAAAACGTCACATCATGTTGATTACTGGTGTGCACCCTGAAGCTGTGGTGTCACTTCATATCTCCTTTCACTGAATATTTCTAGATGGTTGAGATTAAAGTGTTCCAAGTGAGCATTTTATGTGGTTCTAATGAGGCCGTTCTGGTATGTTAATTTCCCATTCACTGGACTCTTCAAAATTGCTCAGCATGGCTGCAGAGTACTGAAGACATACCTCAAGCTGCAGCAGAATTAACTTAGGAATTATAAAAGCAGTAAATGCATGATTACTCTTTTTCTTAATACATGAAAAAGGAGATGTGTAACTGGCACTTTAACAAGCTGGCAGCAGCAAATTAAAATTTTACATGATTATGAAATGACAGTTACTGTTAGTAATTAACTGGTATCACCTTTCTGTAGCCCCATTCAGTGCTCTTTGTGCAAAGCTTATATCAATGAGAGAATAATTATGTAATTAGGTGAAAAATTGGGAGTGAGCTTACAAAATACTGTAAAATATCTCTCTTTTTTTTTTTTCCTGTGGGATCTATGCAATTTCTGATTGTTAACAAGCAGCACTTGCACCCCATAAATTTTCATCCTAAAGGAATCTAAAGAGCTTTGGAACTGCATGAAATTGCAGATATTCCTGGACCCAGAATTAAAGTTAACTGCATTTGTATTGAACTGGGAATGACTAGTAAGACAGAACCCCTAAATTGCAGTTCTTAATAAAAAGTAGTGTAGATAGTAGTGTAAACACTTGAAATCACAGAAATGTATTCTGGGTTTGCAGAGAAGAATGGGAAGGTACTGAAGCTGACATGATGCCTTTGCTGATTTTTAATTGCTATGACTAGTCAGAAACTCTTTTTACATGTCATGTACAGTACTTCTAGCAGGGAATTCCTCTGCTAGAAGTAGAGGACCTTCTGCTAGAAGACCATGGTGGGACAATGGCTCAGTAAAGACAAGTGTACCTTCTTGAATAATTTCTGTTCTTTGCAATCCCAAATCTCACCAGTCTGGACCACATAATTTAGTAATGCAACTAGGCAAATGTGACTTAGACCCACCTTCTGCCATTTCCCTGTATATGTCTGAAACAGTATGATTTGAACTCATTTGCCAGAGACCAGGCAGCAATGTACCTCCCTCATGGATTGATCCCTAAAATGGGCTTCAGGTTTCTTTCTTTTCTCATGTGTGTGACAGAAACTAAACAGAAAGTTCCAGCAGATCAACTTTCCTGTGCTCATTACCTGTTACAGACAGGATCAGAGTAGCTATATGGGGTTGTTTAGGTTTGGGGTTTTTAGTTTTTTGTTTAGGCTGAGGGGAGACCTTACCGCTCTCTACAACTACCTGAAAGGAGGTTGTAGTGAGGGGGGGGTTGGTCTCTTCTCCCAAGTAACAAGTGATAGGACAAGAAGAAATGGGCTCAAGTTGTGCCAGGGGAGATTTAGATTAGATAATAGGAAAAAATTTTTCACTGAGAGAGTGGTTAGGATTGGAACAGACTGCCCAGGGAAGTGGTGCAATCACAGTCCATGGAAATATTCAAAAAACATGTGGATGTGGTGCTTAGGGACATGGCTGAGAGGTGGACCAGGCAGTTAGGTTAACAGGTTGGACTTGATGATCTCAGAGGTCCTTTCCAACCTTAACGATTCTATGGTTCTATGATTCTATGGGCTACCTCAGGAACATCTGTGTGCTATAATTAGAAAGGTCAGAGGCCTATTTCCTGTTTCTGATCTGCCCACCCTCCTACAAGACTCCAGAGCACTCCTCATCCATCTTGAAGAATCCCCTCAAGGAGGCATAGTTCTTTACAGTAGCAGCCAGAAGCCATTAGCAACAGCAGCAGTACAATGAAAAGGATTAAAACTGCTTCTAGCCACCTCCAGTGCCACTTTTGTAAAGTCGCCAGGGATCTCCAGAAGTAGACTCATACATTGCAGGCAGAACAGCTTCTTCCTTTAATTGCGGTATAAACATATGTCAGCATATGTGGGACTTAGTAGATGTGTTTCAGGTATGGAACAGAAGAGACTGCAAATGGGCACAGAAGTTCAGATGAAGTGGGTAATACTGCTAACTCCAAACATAAAAATATCATAAGTAGACCTTCATTCATTAGTTCTTAAAGACAGAACAAATTTTGAGATTTTTTCTAACATCATGGGCAAGAAGGTTATCTCTTCTTTCCTTGTTTCTTCTTCTAATATGAAAGTTGAGACTCTCAAATAATGATTTACCTTCAGAAGCTGGGACTCTGAGTAAGGTGTAAAAAATTCAGATGTGTGGAGTTGTTATGGTGGGTTGACCCCAGCCAGCAGCTAGCCACCACACAGCTGCTTGCTCACCCCCCCGCCCCTCCCCGCAGCAGGGCAGGAGAGAGAATAAGAGAAAAAGCGATAAAACTCATGCATCAAGATAGAAGTAGTTTAATAAGTGAAGGAAAGAGGAAGAAAAACAAGATAAAACAAGTGATGCGAAGGCAATCACTCAGCACCTTCCACAAGTAGACTGATGCCCAGCCAGTCTCTGAGCAATGGCTACCTACCCAAGACCCCCTCCCCTCAGTTTTTATTGCTGAGCATAATGTTATATGGAATGGAATATTTCTTTGCTCAGTTTGCGTCAGCTGTCCTGGCTGTGTCCCCTTCCAGCTTCTTGCCCAGCCCAGCCTACTCACTGCAGGGGGCAGAGTGGGGAGAAAGAGAAAGCCTTGACACAGTGCAAGCACTGTTCAGCAATAGCTAAAGCATTGGTGTGTTATCAACACGGGTTTAGTCCCAAATCCAAAACACAGCAGGACCAGGGAGGTTATAGTGCCCCTGTACTCAGCACTGTTGAGGCCACACCTCGAGTACTGTGTTCAGTTTTGGGCCCCTCACTACAAGAAGGACATTGAGGTACTAGAGCATGTCCAAAGAAGGGCAACGAAGTTGGTGAAGGGTCTAGAGCACAAGTCTTACAAGGAGTGGCAAGTGATAGGACAAGAGGAAATGGCCTCAGGCTGCTCCAGGAAAGGTTTAGGTTGGATATTATGAAAAACTTCTAGGGTAGTCAGGCACTGGAACAGGCTTCCCAGGGAAGTGGTTGAGTCTCCATCCCTGGAGGTATTTAAAAGACAGGTAGACGTGGTGCTTATGGACATGGTTTAGTGGTGGACTTGGCAGTGCTAGGTTAACAGTTGGACTCGATGATCTTAAGGGTCTTTTCCAACCTAAACAATTCTATGATTCTGTGATATGGACTGCTGTGAAGAAAGTTAACTCCATCACAGCCAGACCCAGTACAGTTGTCAATATTGAGAGGGCAAATGGACATGAAAGGGCAGGTACACATGGGCATGCAGGTAATGTGAACAGAAAATGAGGCCTGAAAACAAAGAAGAGACTAAAAATATTCTATAGAATGAAGAAAATTAAGAGCATCTGACAAAGAGAAAGTTGGAAAGACTGAAAGAATATTGTAAGAAAGGTGAATACTGTGTAAAAAGACTTGGGAAACTAGCAGGTAGAGAAGGAAGAGAAGGAAAGATAGGGAATCACTCTTCAAGAGGGGGAAAAAAAAAAAAAACATGAAAAAACATGAGAGGAAAGACACAGAGGTATGCATAGAAGGAAAAGATTTAAAAAATAACTATCAGAAGATAAGAAAGGTGAAAAGCAGCAGTGGAAATATGATAAAGAATATATATTTTACCATTATTGCCTCATAAATGTATGTTTCCTGTTGGAGGGAAATGACAGGGAGCAGCAAGAGAGAGCTGCTCTGCAAGGCAAGGTGAACCAGGAGCAGAGGGCAACAGCAGGACGTGGTGCATTGACAAGGGCGCAGTCCTATATGCAAGCAAAAGGAACAGAGAATGTCCAGTGACAATAACCAAGGGCCAGCTGCAGTCCAGTGGTTGCCAGACAAGACTGTAGCAATGAAGCAGGACCAAAGTTAAGCCAGGAATTCAAGCCAGCAGATGAGAATCCAGATCAGCAAGGCACATGGTCAGACACAGACATAGCTGCCATGTTGCTCAGGCAAGGACCAAGGGCAAGGACCTCAGCTTAAAAGTGGTTCCCAAGAAAAGTTGGGGGAGAGGCCCTTAATGAGGCTTCTCACAGCTCTCTCACACAGCTTTTTCCACAGCAACTTGATCCCAGGATACAACTGTACAATCAAAGCTAGCTGTGGGCACAGACAGCCAGACCCTTCCTATGAGAAGGGAAAGAGGCTTCTTGCTTGGGGAAAATTAAGGCCTTCCCAGGAAAGAAAGAAAATAAGACACTTCAGGGCACAGATGTCTAACTGTTTTAACATACACTTTGTGTGTAGAAAAGGACTACCTGCCTATAGCAAGTACATAGAATGCCTAGTACTACCCAGAAACACCAGTCTTATGTGGTATTCGTTATATGAATGCCTTTTCTATATATGTACAAAAAAAAATGGAGAGTCCCTGACAAGTAGTGCATCCAGTACTACAAGGAATGTTGGAGTTACCATGCAAAATTCTTCTCATACGCAGGAGGATGCAGAGAAGGCAGATGGAAAAGACTGCAGCTGGGAGTAGGCTGCTGTCTCCACCATAAAAATTGATGTAGTTTCCTAAGCTGCCCCTCAGCATTGGTCATAGGGCAGAACTGTCTTAGATGATTTCACGAGCATCCCTGCTTTAGGGGAATAGGGAAGCATAGCAGGACATGATACAGCTCCTACGTGATCAGAGCATCTATGTTGCACTGGCTGGTACTAGTTGGAAGTCTAGCATCCATAGATGTTCTAGTAAATCTGCACTTGGATGAGAGAGGAAGTCAAGGAAGCCTTGGGAACTTAGTGGAGGTCAGTGTCAGCATGGCCCAGATACACTGCAAAAGCCCAGTGGCACATAAGACAGAAGTTAAAGTAGTCAATTGCAATTGTACTTTCAGGCAACATTGTGTTCCTTTGTTACAGAGCCCAGGAATTTTGGACAAGCTTTTGGATTGGGATGTTGGATTTGAACACGCTAGGTTTGTCCTACTTCCTTCTATTCTCAGTTTTAGCGTCTAGCAAATGTGTGAATCTTTATCTGTCATATTTGAGAAAACTAATACCTGTATCTATTCTATTCTTTGCTTCAGTCTGCTACCCTTTTCAAAACACTTTCTACCTCACCAAAGAAAGAAGAAAGTCCTTTCAGAGAGTAAAAAAGTGTATACTCCAGATGTTTCATTGTTTTACAACCAGTACCTTACTCCTAACTCCTGTGATTAGTTTTTGTTGTTGTTCTACAGGACAAAGATCAGGCCTATGCTCTTTATTTCTAACACTTTACACTACTAGGATGGAAAAGCACAGTTATCTAATCTGGACAAAGATCTTTTTAAAGTTGTTATATAAAGTTGTAAGTAGAACTGTTACTACAGAAAAACAGTGTTGGAACATCATTAGCTACCAATAAAGAAATGAAAATAAAGACTTTATAGTTAATATACCACAAAGAACTTACCTCTAACCATGGCTATTTACCAACAATCTTGTTATTTTTAACAATAGGGGAAGCTGAAATGTCAATATATACTTTTTTTGACATTTTAGAGAAATCCTTCAACAGTGCTGTACAACAATACAGTGTTTTTAATGTGGATAAAAAACTTGTCATAATGGACAATTGCTATAAGCATACGATCTAGGACTTCCACGCTGCACAGGACAATACAAACATTGAGGAGGGAGAAGGAAGAAGGTAGGGCTGATAAATCCCACTTTCTCCTGTATGCATAAAAGGTGAGCTAATAATCCTGCTTTCTGGTGTTTAGGTGGTTCAACAAAAATAATTTATCCCTATGCTCCATAACTATCCAGAAAATTACATTAAGACCTTCCCTTTTTTTTCTGGATACCAAGAAAAAAACTTCTGAGTATCTATAACTTTGTCAAAAAAAATGAAATTTTGAATTACTTTAAAATAGAACTTTTCACCCTGTCAAAAGACAGTTATTTCTCTTATTGGAACTGATTTGAAATTTACAGTTTAAATTTGGATCATACCAGGCACTGGGTTACTGTTTGGGCCAGTTTTGAAAGAAACTGATTAAATCCATTTCAAAATACAGTTGTGGAATTTTTGTCATTTTCTTCTTGTAGATATCCTATGCAGGATGTCTCAGTGAAACATCATTCACCTCCTGAATTCCCTTCCAACCTGAATTATCCTATAACTATAGATTAATCATCTTATGACTTCACTTTAGATAATTGTAGAAGATAGTTATATACATCTTTTTGCTCTAAACAGAGGCAAGTGAAATCCTGCTTAAAACTGCAGTGCCATGGTAGAAAATTTTTAGGTAGGTACTGCTGGAAAAGAAGGGGTATATTTGTGAAAAAGGTAACAACCACAGAGACAAACATGGAAGTTGAACATAATCTGAATAGGACTTCTATGTTCCAGAGACAAGTCTAAAGAGAGATTTTTTAAGTGCAGTTTGAAAGGGACTCAGAAGTTGTCAACAAGAACTTTGGTATTTATTTGTTGACTTTTAATATCTGCTGTGTACAAGACTTTGTATATTCTTAGCTATAAATAGAATTGCGTCTTGACTTGATCACCTATTCCTCTTAGATCTGCATGTAAAAGTCCAAATTCCAGAGAGAAGCTCATGTCAAAAGTGATAACAATAATTAATACAATAATTTAAATAGGGCTTGGGCATATAGCTAAATGGAAATAGAAGCTGCAAAGCCTAGAATTGCACACAATCTGAAAGGTGGTTGCCAATTTAGAGAAGGCTTGAAAGAAAGGTTGATATCAGTTTATTTAACGCATTACTTTGAAAGACTGTAAACACCCTTCATAACTCACAAAAGAATATGAACCTTGTTTTAGGAGATTGCTCATTTTTTGTAAATATGAAAGCCATAAAGGAGAGTTTATTTTCAATATTAGGCTGGTATTAGCCTAAAATTTTAATTTCTGGTTTATTTGATAATGACATTTCTTTTCTATATTTATTATAGTGGGTCTTTTGATAGTTTTATTAATTTGTGAAAATAAATGCATCTTTTCCTTTGAGACCCAGTTAAATTTTATGTATTGATAAAGAGTGTTAAGGAGGATAAAAAATACAGACTGATTTTCCGTCAAAACATACCACATTAAAAGTCAGAGGAATGCACTCTGTACTCTGAAAAGCTATAAACATGCTGACTGCCAGTACAGTTAAAGTTGTATTAACAGTCACCCTCCTTCTTTCAAATATCATCCTAAAGAAAAAATGATATCCAACTCAAAAATAAGGAAATATGCATCCTTTCAGATTGAGTAAAGCGCTCTGTAAAAAAAAGAAAGATAGATTATTTTAAAATAAAATTTGTTCTGAATTGGAGAAATTTTCATTTAGAAAATACATTTTCCATTTTCTTTGTTTTCATGAAAACAAGAAGACAAAGATAACTAATAAAAGATTTACTCTCAATCTTTAGCTTTGTTACAACAAAACAAAACAACAATATATAATCCATAAAATTCCATAATCCATAAAAAGAAATGTGGACTCTGGCTGGGGCAGACAGTTGTGTTGTATTTCTGTTAGTTGTATTAAGAACCTGGGGATTATATTGGCCTGTTAGTCATCTGTTCTGAGTTTCTAGATAAGATTACTATAATAATTCAGTTTGTTACTCTTAATGTTCTCTGTTTGCTTACATAGAAGTTATATGGAAGGTGTGCAATGACACTATACTTATGACTGCGTGTATCCAAATAGCTACGCTGAGCTAATTGCCAACTGAGATAACAGTTTGGGAAAACAGGCAGAGATAAAGGTCAAGTTAATTATGATCTGTACAGCAGAAAGGATTTGCCCCCTTTTCATGCCAATTTCCATAATATAAAGATAATATTAAATACAACTCCAACTATGAATGTGCTTTTCATCTGCATTTAGCTAGATGCACAGCAAGAGCCAAGGCCTTTGTCACTTCCATACTTGACTGCTGTAACAAAGCTTCACTGTTCACTTGGAGGCTAACTTTGTGTTCAGCACAACTGTCCAAAGAAGGCATACAGCACCTGCATTCCAAGATTTGCACTTGCATCCTGCAGTCCCTCCAGAAATGATCCCGCTTTTCTTCTCACTGCTTAAATGTTCTGATAGTATGCCTAAAACCACAGCCTGAATCCCAGCAGGCCTCTATCAAGCACCCTAATTCCTCTTGGCTATTATTTGTGGACCTTCTGACAACTCATCTGGTCTAAATCTCTTTTGGCTTCCAAGCCTTATAGTTGCTTCACCATACTCCATATATCCTTCTTACTTCTTCCTACAGCAGACTTCCAACTCTTGCTCTTAGCTGTAGTTCCCATCTCACTTCCATTCAAAATACCTTGCTGCTCCCACCATTAAGGCTGTACTCTAATACATTGTCTGAACTGTTTCTGAGAGAGCATTTATTGCCAGGAGATCAGTATACCTATTGCTGTCCCCTTCTTCACACTAGAACTCATTCTCTCAAACAGATCTCCACGTTCTACTAGTTAGAAGCTAATTCAGTCCATCAAACGATCCAGGTCAGTGCAATGTACTCATAACAGCGTGTGTCTGGCAGATTTAATGTTGCTCTTTAGTCCAGATCACTTTTACATACTAGACTAGGCTAGGGGCAGCAAGTGCCAACAGATCTGAAGGAACAGCAGGAGGCTCTGGCAGGAAGGTAGTGATGAGTAGTTGAAGTTAGTAGCCTCTAAACACAGTTTAACTGCATTCAGAGAAGCGTGTCTGACTGCAGTCTGATTCCCAGTAACTTCTTGTCAAGTACTGCTATTTCTTTATGCTTTGGAAACTGCCTCCCATGTGTGATCCCTGCCCCATCTGCTAAGCCTTTATGCTATCTATCCCTGGCAAACAGCCTAGATACACCTGGCACCAAAACCCAGCTTGACTAATAGCCTGGTGTTTATACAGTTGTCTAATGCACCTATAAAGCTGGTATACAGTCTTGAGTAAAGCCCTTCTGAGATTTGTAGCACATCTTGCTTCTGTCTGAGTTTCATTTGGAAAATATAAAAAAACTCTGTGTTCAACAAAAGTTGACATGTGAAATCTTCTGATTTTTTGCAGAACAAGTGGTGACAGCCGGAACATAACACAGCTCTCAGAGTTCAAAGTATCTGCACTACAATTAATTACTTACTGTGCTGTTCACTTTGCATGAAACTCTTGTCTCAGTAATTGAACACATCACTGGGGGAGACAAAGATGTAATTTGCTGCTGCTGACTGTATGTCTAGTCTGTAAAACTGAGTCTGTCACTCTTTTGGATCTGGTTTGGTTTATCCTGTGCAGAGCTTTTTCTGCTGTTTCCGCTTTTCTCAGCATGGGACCCCCATGTTTTGCACCCTGTGTTTTTAATTCAAAGGCTTTATTCTCGTTCAGCAGTTTCATTGCCTTTCTGAATAATTCTCTTACCAGGGTCCAGAGAGAGATTTCTGATGGTTACCAATCTGGGGAGTGCAACTCATATTACATCAATAATAAAAGAGTATTTACATTTGCATAGCACTTTTCATCCCACAGGATCCTTTTTCATGTTAGTAGATGTTGGACAGTGGCTTAATGCAAGGAAAGACATGTTATCAAAGACATGCCTCTTGCAAAAAAACCATCTGGATCATTAGGATAAAGCATAATGCTCAACCTTGTACTCTTTTTTTGACTGTATGAACCTTTTGTTACTATTTGTAGTATCATGGCTTTGACAGGAGTAGCATAGAGGGCTCTTGCCCAGCATGGCAGCTGGCAAACTCTCCCACCCATTGAGAAATGAATCAAAATCTCCCACTACCTGGGTGAGTACTTTAACTACATGGATGTTATATGGAAGACAGGCATGACCTCTTTCATCTGTATTTTAAAAATAAGTTACTAATAGGTTTTGTGAAAGAAAGAGTACCAGTATGTTGGCATGCTCTGGAACTGCTGCTGCAGTAAGACACTCAAAGATGAAGGGATAATGTAGGCTTGACCAAACACTGAGCTGCTCTTGCTGGGACACTCCAGGACACATGTGGAAGCAGAATTCTATGTGCTTAGGAAACTTTAAGGTTAAATAAGGATATAGCTAGTTAGTTTAAATGCCTCCAAGCTTGGACAGCAGCTATCTGTGAGTATTTTGGATTGTAGCTTTGGATTTAGGAGCCTCACTTCTGTTCAAGTCTTGCCTCAGGCAGCTAAGTCCTTAGTTGGAGCTAGCCCCAGAACCCCAGCTGGTACACATCAGTAGAGATCAGTTATATTCAGAAGCATCATAGCACATGATCCTACTTGCTGCAGGCAGAAATAATTTCACTTGCTGTTGAAATGAGCTGCTCTAGAACAAGCAGATGAAGAAAATGCCTAACAACGCAAAGTAGTATTATGGTGACATTTAGATCTGGGATTCTTCTCCAAGTGCACTAAAAAAGTCAAAATCTGCAAAAGCATGATGGTTGCTTTATTTCTTTGATTTTTGTAGTTTATCTTACCAGAGTTTCTAAGAACTGTTACATGTTCCAATCTTAACAAATAATTTTTACCTGCAGCATCTCTTTTGCCAATGCCTCTTACTTTGGCTTTTTATAGTTACCTTTATATTCCTATATTTGTAGTGAATTTAGCACAAAAATCATAATCCTGTGGTGGCAGCAGCTGTAGCAAAGTGTCAGAATGGATCAAAAGGAATGGGGTAGTAGAATGAGGAGAGATTCTCTGGGCTTCTTACACTTCCTGTTCCTCCTGAAAGGCGGCAATATAAGGCAGGCATATGCAGCTCTAGGTGCCTGTGATGCACTTGCTGTGAATGTTCAATTCTCCTGGGCTGACCACCAAGCACTTCCACCAGCAGGAATGTTTATCAAGAAATTAAAATTATTTGAATTGAATTTTATTTCTCTTTCTGGAATAATCAAGTGACTCCATATCTTACAGAGTTAATCCAAACTTGTTAGTCCTTTAAGAAGTCCTTCTTGGATGGCAGCCCAGGATAGTACTATTTTCCAGGGCCAAGAAATAAAGCTTGAATAATTTACAGTGTGAAAGACAGAAAAAAATATAATATTCACATACTGCACTATAAATATGAAAAATATCATCAGACTTTCAGCCAAATGCCATGGTATGCTAGAAATGCTTATGCCACATATGCATAATAATTCTTGTTAATGCTAAATGGAACTGTTGTTACTGATCATATTTAGTTTGGTAGAGATCAGCAGTGAGTAACTGTGCTCTAAAAAATGCCCAGAGCTTGGTCTTAGGATTCCTTTATTTGACTGGAGTTCAAATAGAAGTTAAAGCTTATCAGGTGGGATTTTTTTGTGTGTGTGAATTTTTTTTTCACTGGAAAATGCAGTTTGTTAAAAAAGTCAATTTCCTTTTATCAAGTCCTTCTCTTAGAACTCATGTGGTTTATATACACAGTTAAATATTCTTTAGCTCAGGGTAATTTAATAGCCTGCTGCTGGAAATCAGTGACTAGGTTAATTACATGGAAGATGAAGGCCACAGGTTCAAATCTTTTGTAATAATTGATGTGACTTTTATTCCATGCAGGTGCCATAACCACCAGATTTTCTGAAACCTTATTTTTCTTCCAGCTTCCTCTAGCTCATTCTGCTGGTAGTGATTCCTCCCATCGAGAAGAAATTCTTCTGAACCCTTATCCTCTAGTTTTGCAGTACCGGTTTCTGACCTTGCATTGTAATAGATAGGTATTCTATAACTATAGCTTGGAGAATGACAGAGGAGGATGACAGAGGAGGAGAAAGGCATTAGTTCAGCCTTTTCATACTTTCTATATACTCTGTGAGAATTTGTACAGCCTAAGTCTCCGTATCCCAAACTCCTTGTACCCTAAGCTGTAGTAAACCCAACAATGACCTCACTAGGCTGAATCCTGTCCCCAAATCCTTCACCCTTGCTCCCAGCTGGGGCTTCCTGTGAATCTGACTTGCACCACCCCTACACCATGGCATTCCTTGCACTCCTAGGGCTCTTTTCTCACTACTGGCAGATCCTGCACCTGACTGTCTCAACAGCATAACCTTAGTGGAATTGCCTCTTTCGCCGCAGCCTGGCCCCATGACAGGTTTTCCATCACCAGCAAGTGGACCTGCTTTCCTATGAAGATGAGTCTAGTCTTGCTATGGTGCTCATACAACCATGTTGTCCATTTGCACCTTGTTTTGTCATCCCAGAAAGTGTGGTGAAACAGGAATGGGAAAAACCCCACACCTAACCAGTCAGATGATTGCTGCCACTGTGTCCATGGCTGGACTGCCATTGTTAATACCACTTGCCTTTTGTTCTTTTGTCCCCAGTGGCTCAGTCTGAAGGCTGTGTTATTCACGTAACTGCTGGAAACAAGACAGCTTCCATAAAAGGTGGGAGGGGAAGGCATGAGAAGAGGAAGAGATGACAATGGATGGATTTTTTTTCTCTTTTTTCTTCCATATTGACAGCCTCAGGTTTGAGGAATATTGCTCAGTTTATTGGAAGATGGCTGCTAGGCAACTGAGGAGGAGGTAGCTTTGATTTTTCATATGTATTAGGTATGGTATTTCCAGCAGAGGTAGGAAAGAACTAATGCCATTGTACAAGGCTCTGCTGAGAACTCCTCTCATGGAGTCATGGAGCCATGGTCACCCCTGTTGAAGAGGTAATCCAAACTGGAAGAAGTGCAAGGAAGGACTAGTTGGATGGTCAGGGGAAGATAACGTGCTCTACAGGAGGATGTTAAGAGTACGTGTACACTGTGCAGTGCAGCACTGTACAGAGACCTGAGTAGCTATGGTAAAGCTAGTTCTAAATTTGAAAGCCATACCATGATGTCAGCATTTTGTTGCAGCTAACTTAGCTGTGCTGAGTAGCAGCACTAATTAGCACAGGAACACTGCTGTGCTAATGCAAATATGCAGGACTAAGCAAGTATGGGTGAGCTGAGCCAGGTGAATGTACTGCTGTGCTTCAGGCTAGCCCTATTGCGTAGTTTAGATCCTGAAAGAGCTTGGCTTGCTCAGCCTACCAGATGCTGTAAGGAGAATTATTTACTCTTCATAAATACTTAGGTGGGTAAGCATTAGAAAAGGGGAAAGATTAAGTAAGCTAAAGAGTAGGTTTGGCACAATAACAAATTGGGATTTTTTTTTATTTAATTTTGTATTTTAAAAGGTGATTAGGGACTTCCAGATGGTGACATTGGTGCTTCTTTTAGAATTAGTATAAATATAAGAATTCTAAGGAAAAAAAATCTAAGAAATCTAGAAGTGAAAGGACAGAACATTTTGATAATGTCAGTGGCTCTGTTCACTTAAAAGGTGCCTAATGAAGTCTAAAACAGCTGTGTCAGGTTCCCTGATAGGGTCTGGATCTTGCTGTATCAAAGGTTTTGCTTCTGTTCTCCCCTCTTCCCCACCTTTAAGTGTTTTTTAGTTCATCTAGTTCGAAAGATAGCTTTCCTAAAAGGAACTGAAGATAGACTTTTGATATTATGGTGGTATGTGCAATAAGCATCCAATCTGAAACAACAGTTCTGAAATATGAATGCACTGGTTCCCCATTTGTCTCTTTTGAAAGTAATGTTAATAAATAGGAAACATGAACATTTAATAGTTAATTGTTAAAGAGATGAACGGGAAAAAAAACTGTGTGTGAATCCCAGGCAGGAAATTGCTGCAGGGAGGAAAATGAAAAGGGTAAACAGTAGCAACAGTCAGGGAGACGGGAAGAGGGGAAGAGGAAAGGGTAGAACTGTTACTGGTCCTAAAGGCCATCTCATTTTCAGTATGATCCTGAATGCTGGAATAAGGCACTTAAGACATTAGAAATAAAATGAACTTTCACAGTTAAACATTAGAAATAGAATGAAATTACACAGTTCTGCATGAAGGAGCGTAATCTACCTTTCGGTAGCCTGTTGAAGTCCATTGCCCTAGTTTTGTACCAGAGACAGAAGAAAATAATTAAAACATTTCAAATTTGGGCTTCTCTACTGGCTGAGTTTGACATTGAGAATGGGTGTCCTCTGCTCTGCTTGAAAAGCTGAAGTTTGTTGTTCCTTTACAAGTAGGTTTCCAGTGATGGCAAGTAGCAAAGGTGCTGGTATTTCACTTGATCTGAAGTCTTTAATTACAGTCAGACATGAGTCTGCAAGGTGCCTTCAACCACCCAAGGTCATAAATGCCCAGAAGAAATACAGCCTACGTGAGTGCTGTGCACTGTGGGTACTAGAGCAGATCTCATTGGTCAGTACTGACAATCAGAAATAAAACAGCACTTGGTTATTATAATCCATACCAAAAAGCTTTTATGCATTGTAGCATTTAATGTGTGGCTGTAAATTAAGTTGGAGAAGGGAAAGTGATAATCCATCTGAGATCAAATTTTCTGCAGACTACCGTGACCTCATTTTGATGCAGATTTGATTCAGTTTTCAGATCTTTGTGCAATGATGATCCATTTCAGATACCGTGTAAAGAAAAATTTGGTTATTATCTGCACATCATTTGAGAGAGGCCAGAGATCAGAAAAGAGAAATTCTGTTCAATTTTTTTTTTTTTTTTTACAATAACGTAATTCTTACCTTCACGGATATTGAATCCCTATCTCAAAAACAAAAGAAAAACAGCCACATAACCAAACAGTTACATTTTCATAACCAAAGACAACTGTAAAGGAGCTAAATCACGCATTTGACCTCTCTGGCAAAAGTAGCAGCTGGAATATATGCTTTCTTCAAAATAGGGACAGAGGTATTTCAGAAACAATGTTATTTCCACCTTTTTGTCACTTTCCCCCTTTGTCAAGAAAATAGGAAAAACAAGATTAGACCTAAAGAAATATGCAAGAATGGTGCTGATAGGAGTATGTTTTAAAAAGAAACAAAATTAAAGAAGAAAATCCAGAGTTTGTATCTCATTTGCATACTTCTCTGCCACAGGCAAGTTTGGTTTTTTCTTACTTCTTTGGTAAGAATATCTAGGAAAATCAAAGTGGAAGTGATGCTGTGGTACCAAAGAAAGTTCTCTTTCTGAAAGCTTATAGATTGAATTGATAGGATCTTGGTCAATAAGCAGGTAAGTAACTTCCAAGTTGCACATTACATCTACGGGAGAAATGGATGGCATATGAACACTTGTTTACCTGCAGTTGGTTATGGACCATTAGTGGTCTTGTTAAAACTCTGTCCTTGTGAGTCTGGCAGCCCTCCTTTGTGGAAGGGAAAATGATTAGGTTTGTTTCAAGTCAATAGTTGGAAAATTAACATGCAGAACCTAGAAAATCTTTTTTGTATCCCAGTCCCAGAAAAGGAAAGTAAAAAATAAGTATCACTTATTATTTTCAAGTGAATGGAAGAAATGGAACAAAATATAAAGTCTATTTGATCTCAGAATTTTCTGATTACAAAATGGGCAACAATGGACAGACAGAATGGTTCTCCATTCAAATGCCTTCTGCCTTCATCCAAACCTCAGGAAAGTTAGGAACGCCTCTGGCTTCAAATAGTGCTGCAGTAATTCAACTTAGATGATTCACTCTACTGAAAATGTAACTGTAGCAGAATTTAGGACAACTAAAAACCACACTGCAATTTATTGTATGAATTTTGTTCTTCCAGTAGCAGTTACTTTGCACAGCTCAGCCTGCTTAGTTTGCATATGTGAACAGTGTTCCTGTCTGAAGTACTGTATTTACACATGAATAGGAAATCCAGATGACATAGCACAATCCATGATCTGTGTTTTCCTCCATGTAGTCTGGGTATGCATGTTCTATTTTTCAAAGCGTGAAGGTGAAACAAACCAAGACCTGTTCATTACCAATTACTGTCAGGACAAGACTGTACCCCAATTATGTTGCCTGGACGGTGAGGGCAGGAACAAAGCTAACACTTCCCTGGCAGACTGTGTTCATGGATTATCATAATCTAAAAACAACCACAGTAGTTCACTACCTCGGATATCTAAATTCATATCTCCTGATCACTGAATGCAATTCTCCTTCCCCAACAAAAAAGATCTTACACAACTATGCCCTCAATATTTCACACTGATACTTCCCTGCAGTTTGAGTGAATAGCCCCCTCTGTTTCTAATAGGAAAATGCTTAAAAACTGTTAGTGAAAAGTTCCAGTAAATGATACTTGAAATTACTTGCATCTTTCTTCTCTTGTTTTCTGTATGTCATAATATTCTTTTTGCTTGGGAAGTCTGAATTTCAAATGTATTCCATATTGGCTAATGACAGACATTGTATGATATTGCTTTTATTCTCTTCCTTCATGAAGAGGGCAAGTAGGAGGTAAGGCCTTTAATTTCACTAACTTTCTTCATAAAGCCCAGCCTTTTGAGAAAATTCAGTTGTTTTGCACCAAAAGCTCATTCAATCCATTGGTTCCTCCACATAAGAGTAGGCTGTGGAGTTCTCAAAGTGTCTGAGTGCCATTTATACTTGCAGAGAAGTAAAAATTAATCAACTAGTTCCTTGGAAAAGACCATTTGGTTTCCAGTGTGGCTAAAGAAGTGAAACAATGACATGGCACTTATACAAGATTATCACATACCTGATCCATGAGTCACTGGGACATTGTCTTGCAATGCAATTTGGAATAACACCAATATTCTGAAGCATGGAATCAACTCTTGTAAACAATGTTTTTCTGCTCAGGACCATCCTGTAGCTTTATGTACAAATGCTGTATGAAATGAGGAAGTGCTTCTCAAGGCAGAAATAATTTTTATATCAAGAACATGCTGGCTATCTGTACCATCAACTAGAAATCAGTATTCAAGGTAACCTGCATCTCCAGATTGCTTTAGCTAATATGACTACAGAAGAGCATGAGATTGTGAAATGAGAATTAAATTAAACACACATAGACACACTTGTACTGATTTGCTGATTATTACAGGAGAAAGACCTAGTCCCCAGGAGACTTGTCATTAAATCACCACAGCTTTACAGTATATAACTGCCTCCAGCCTTCCTTGTTCCACAGAAACTGTGTCATCATCTTCTGACTTAAAGCCTTTAAAAGGTGTTGAGGTTAATACAAGATAACTAAGGCAAGAATGAGCAAAAGCTTACATACAAGGCCTTGTGAACTACACAGTGTCCATATTTTCTCACTTTCCTGTCTTCTCCCTAACTGTTTTGTAGGCTCCTACAACTTTATTCTCCTTTTCTGTGATTCCTCTCTTGTTTGAACCCTCAGCTCTATCCCTGGCTTGATTTGTCTCCAGAACTGTGTGTGCCTGGGGACTCAGTACTGTGCCATAAAGCTCTTACATGTTCACTGCATTTCTGGTAGCAATTGTATACTTACAGCAACATGATTTTTACATCCATAACTCAGGTCCAAGGTGAACAAAATCCTTTCAAAAGGCAGCCTCGGATTAATAAAAAAACAGCAGTAAAACATCTTGGCAGTATTGTGGAAAAAAAATCTCACAGCCTGCCTATGCAACAGGCAGAGCACTTGAAATAATTTCCTTAAATCAAAATCACTTAAATCAGTATATACTGATGAGACCTACATATGCAAAACTGTTGGTTACATATTTTGTATTCTAAGAAATTTTCTGCCACTCCTGAAGTAATGAGTGGGAACTAGCAATACACAGTGTAACAATTAGAGAAGTGTGTGATATCAAGTATGATCCACATTATTAGGCACCAGAGCTATTGCAGTATGAATTATATTAGTCTTGTACCTTCTCTGTGAAGCCTTGTGCAGGCCACTCCTGGCTTTGCATGGTATTGCTTGGTTTAGCTGTGTCTCAGTCTCCCCTCAAGCACATGGTCCATCTGCTCCAAACACAGAAGATGGCAGGGCTGAAGCTGGAGGGACCTTGTCCTTTCCTTCCTTGCTGGCAGCATTGCCCTCCCTGCCTAATAGCGTGCTGGCATTGCTGTGAAGTGTTTGGGCTCAGTGGGCCTCTGAGGGAAATGCGATAGGTGCGCACCACCCTTGGCACAGAAAACAGTTGTGTTGTCGCCGAAGGCAAAGGAGTGTTGTAGAGAAGGGTCACTGCATGCTTTCCTTGTGTTTTTACTCTTCCCACGATATCTGCCACTGGCCTTTGCAGGAGAGAGTGTACTAGGCCAGGTGGAACTTTGTTCTGATCCACCATGACCATTCCTAAATAACAGATTATACACAGGGCAGCACAAGAGGTGCCTGAACTCGGTCATACCGACTGGGTAAGAACAGACCTTGATCTAGGAGTGGAGAATGTGAAATTCTGCCTTGAGACATGTAAAACCACAAGGTCCAACACCTGAGTTGGCACATTCAGGGACATCAGAAAAGAGAGAGAGGTGTTACTAGCCCCTTTGTGATGTTACGTTGTCTCCCCAGGCTGGCCGTGATCTGTACCTTTCTGGATGTAGAAAATAACAAGAGGTTTTGAAGGTGAGTCAGAACAGAGCTCACCATAGTCTCTAGTTGTGCAGTGTGTGTATAGTTTCTGTTTGTGGTTCTTCACTGCCTGTAACTCATATTAGTTCAAAGTAGCTATAAATTGCTACAGAATCAGCTTGGTCATAAGTAACTCTAGGACATTCAGAGTAGTGGAAGATGTAATCTTTTGTCTTCCACTAATATCAGCACAAAGAATTTGATTGTACCAATACAGGGTAAAATATTGTCTCCCTGCCCAACATTCTAAATCTCTTCCAGACACTGATTTGCATGAGTGTTTCTACTGACCTTCTCTCTTGGATGGAACTGGGCATTCCGTCAACTTTAATTCTTCATGGTTTTTCTGTAAATGTTTGATGTTGTCAATTACAGGGTTTTCCTTCTGCACTGCTTAAAGCATGCAATGGCCTGTTAGGCCACACTTTCTGCCACATTTTCACTCCTCACAGTCTCAATAATGTCAGGTTGTCACAACGAATAAAGCTTTTGTAACACCTCGCTAAAGAAGTGATTTCTGCCTTTTTTTCTTTTTTTTTTTTTTCCAAATTTGAGGAAGGTTAAATTGGGTAACAGCTACAATAGAACTACTTAACAAACCATTAACTGTTTTCTAGCATGGTTGCAAGATGTCAGTTGGCTCCACACTGTCCTTTTTAATTGATCTCAATATGCACAGCCACACACTGAGCAGCTGAGAAAGATATTTTACTATGTTTGTCATTTGGTTCTGTGGGTTTTGGCCTGTAAGTAGTGCCATTAGGACTGCAAAGGTATTTAAGATATTTTCTGAAGCATTTATATCCTTTTTTCTTTAGGGAAGGTTTAGCTGAGACTGAGGTTAGGGTCTCATTAAATTAAGCCCTGGATCTTCAAATCTTTCCCTTTTAAAAAGGTTATCAATTCCATTCCATCATCCCCAGCTTATGCCAGTTGAACAGCATATCCAGTAAAAATCGGGTGTAGACTTTCCTTTTATTTTCACCTCATCTTACAGTAATTGGATCCTGGATGTAATGTGTGGATTTTCTGATCATTGTTTCTTTTGTCAAACTTGCTTATGAAACTAATTCCATTAACATAGTCCAGAACTCAGAACAGTCAGATACCAACTTCTCCCTCGAAGCTGCTTAACCTGCTCCTGTGTCTCAGTAACCTCCAAGGACAACTGCAGTGGCATGGAAATGAGATGTGAGGCTGCATCCCCTTATGATTCCCACTCTGTACCTCTGCCCATTCCAAATTTTCCTCTTAGCAGAGGACTCCTCTGACTGCTGAAGCATGGAACTTGCTTGCATGAGCCTAGTAGGAGGGCACAGGGCAATTGTCAAGATAAAGGCTGTATTGCTGCACAGTGGTAAACATCATATTTATATTTAAAACTGAGAAAAAATGTTATTTGTGCAACTATAAGTAAGCTAGTGTACCTCAATAGTGTCCATGGGGATATTGCCTATGAATGAGATAGCACAGTTGTGGTTCTACCCTCTTCTCACCCGAGATGCTCACCTACAGCTTTATGAAATATTGAAAATGACAAAATAGGATTCATGTAGTGCAGTGAGCTGTGTAGTGGACTATTATTCCAGCATGTACATGGACATCCTTGATATTTGATAGCACTAATCATCCTAAAACTCCAACATAGACTCTATATTTGCAGTTTTGAAAAGAAAATAAAAAGTCCCCTGTATACATAAAAATTCTAATTGTCACAGTCAAAGCTAGAACCAGCTCACTGCTAATAAACACACACACACACACACACACACACAAAATTGACTTGTGGAATCACTCACTTTCTAAAGTAGGCTTCCAAATGGCTGTGTGTTTATGTGTGTTAGCCCTTGAAAATTTCTTCTTGGGACCGATGGGCACTTCTGATGCATTCCCCTATGGCCCATTGATTCTCAGGAGCGTATTTAAAGACCTTACTAAACTTCTCTTTTGGGTACGCTCCAGAGACAATTCTCAAATGCTCACATCTTCTCAAACACTCAAAGTAATCTCAGCTCATTCTCTGTGCCTTAGTGATGATTATTTCCATGCCATTTTGCAAGTCTGACCTACATTTTGCCTTCAGCTTCCTTTTTTTTAGGCACAGAACTTTTTTTTTTAAATGGGAAAAAAATGAGGCTTTATTTACAGTCTTTTCTCTCAAATACCTGCAACTTTTGCTTAGTTAGGAAAAAATATTTCTAAAGTACCTATGAAATCAGTGCTTTAGACAGAGTTATTCAAACAGCTTGGTCAGTTGAACCTGGCAGGAGAGAAGCCATTGATTGTTCTGGGAATCCATGATTTTCCAGCACTGTGATTACAGAGTATGAGACAGGATCACATGGGAGAGTCCCACTATCAACAACTGGGACTTGACAAGTGTCTGGAACACAAGACTGATCCTAGGAAATTCAAAAAACTTTCCATGGTATATGCCAAGAGTAAGATCTGATTAGCTTCGAAGCACTGGTTTAGATAGAATTTTTAGTTCACGCTGGGCTAGTTTTAGATTACGCTATCTTGGCTCGCCCTTTATTTGAACAGAATTAGCCTCTCCCAGCAATACTCTTTTCTAGTGTGACCTAAGGTTGAAAAATAAGTTGTAATGGGAAGTATCATTGGAGGAAAAAAAATAAATGTAAAAATACTAAATGAAGTTTTCTTGCACAAATCCCAGTGATTCCCTTTCTGTATTTTATTTTATGTTATTTACAAAATTTGTTTCTAGACATGATGGAAAGTACATTCATTTCCATCGTTAGTGATGTGTAAAATTTGCTGCTATCACTCACATTACCAGACACTTTTACTGTAGAAAATGGAAGGTAATTGGTACTTCAGGCAGGCCACAAATCTTTCCTGGCAGCAGTGTATCACTCACAGTACATTGATTGCAAAAATTAGTTAATTCAAGAGGAATATTATATTCCTTGGGTCCTGGCATAAATCTCTCCAAATTCTGCAGGCATTACTGCCATCAAGCTAAAAGATAGATTTCTATCAGCCTATTTGACTATGTGTGCTCCTGATTTAGATGCTACTCATTCCAACACCTCTTCTAAAACTGATATATATTGCCTATTAAGTCCACCAGAAGAGACTTGAAATGGCAGGATTCAATAATATTGGGCTAATCTGTTGCTTTTATTTACCAGTCTTCTTAGGGTTGTAAATCCTCCACTGCATGGTGTTTCCTACTTCATTACCTTTGTGAATGAAAACTAACGAGAGTGCAGTGTTTATGCATTGATGAGAATCTGTCTTTCTGTACATTTGGGATGCTCTTCATTGTTAGTGTTAAGGAAATGAGGTTAGAAATTTCTCTAACAAACCTAAGAAATTTTCTCAGTGTTCACCCAATGAGAGTACATCTGGAATTGATATAATGATTGCCCATGGCAACCTGTTGTATTTATAAGCTTTTATCAAATTTTGTACTTGAAGCATCATTGTAAATTCCCATCATTCTTCTGACATACCTGAGCTTCAAGAAGATAATACAAGATGCACACATATTTGCAGACCAATTAAAATTTCTTTAACGTAGAACACTGCTTGTGCAAGGTCTAGGATAAGGAGGTTTCAGAAAAAAACTGTATTGTTATGGCATACCTGCATGTGGAACTTTGGCTCTGCCTAAGTCACTTGGACCTTTGCCACTTCTTGGGGTCTAGGATTTAACCTCAAGGTGATACCTGCAGATGAAATACATGCGGTCATGTGTGCATTTTCAGTCTACAACTCTGAGCACAAGCAAATAAGTAAAGCTGGTTTTGAGGGGTCAGGCTAAATTGAATTAATGGTGCTAACAGAACACCTGTATGAGGGAGGAAGATTTTCTGGTGCTCTGAGAAAGCTCAGCTTATTTCGTGGAAGGTGACTGATCTGATTTGCTGCTAGCTAAAAGGGGAACAAATCTGTGAGTCAAATGGTGTCACTGTTGTGATGGGGGTAGCCATCAATGAAATTTTCCAAGTTCTTTTTGTTTAAAGAAATTAATGTGCCAGAGATGATGATAGTAAAGTGAAGTAATGGTTGATCTCCTGATTTGTTTTTTGTGATAACACAGTATTCTGTAATAGCCTTGCTGTCCTTTCATATAGAAAGAAAACTGTTTTCATTTGTAAAGTTATGGGTTTACGGCTTTGCTGTGAATTTTGTCAGAATGTTGAGGAAATGTATTTTCAAGAAAAGTAACTGGTTTGTATCTTCAGCAAAAACAGTCTTGGTTACTATAAACCATCACAGCTGGCAAAATTCAAAATTCACCCTCTTCACAGAGTCAGAAAATGCTTATTCTTTGGGACCACAATTTCTTTCACTGAACTGGAACTGAGAGCAAGAGAACTGAGAGCAAGATGAAGATGGGAGATGCCTGTCATATATTATTGCAAAGTGAGGAATGACCAAGACTTCAGATGTTGGACTGAAAGAGATTCCCATCAAGAACTGTTTCCTGCTAGCACTGGAAATATAATCACACTCATCCCCATAAAAATGTCCATCTAGGAACATGCAATTATGAGTGTGAAAGGTAGAAATAAGAATTTTGTCTTCCTCTGGTCAAACTCATATTCAAAGTAAATGTGCAGGGAGATTCATGACATAATTCTTCACTGTCATTTTTTTTTTTTCAGTAGAAAAAGATGCAGGAGCCATGGGAATTGTAACTTAATGAAAAGATGCTCTTGCATGAGTCATTTGAATGGATAGCTGTGTAGAGGTTCATGTTAAGCAATGCAAACACATTGATAGAACATAGAAAATGAACAAAGTGGATGTTATCAAACTCTTAGCTCTTTAGTGATTGCTGATTAAGAAAAGCCTCTGCACAAAAGAAGAGAATAGCTATAATCACCATTACACCTAAAACCTGAAAATGCATGGAGAATAACTGGGAAAGAACTGAGTATGTTATTCTTGAAAAAAAACCATTGATGGCCAGTCTGCAAAAAGCTTTGATAAAAGTTGTTTTGGAAGTGCCTGATTTTTCCATTAGTTTTCTATTAATTCTGGTAAAATATGCCTTTGTGAGACTGTATTATTGAACTGCACAGAGTACTGCATGCTATATAAAGATGCATGAGTGATGTGTATGAAAGAATATAAACAGAAGTTGAAAATGTACATGAATATGCATATTATTAAAGTCTGGTCATTTTAGGGACGTAACTGAGGCACAGGTCAGGTAAGGAATTGCAAGATCCTAAGCGAACAGGCAAAGTAAAGCTGAAGACAGAAATCAGCACAGTCAATTGTGCTTCTTGTGACAAATGCCACAAGCTGAAGAGTTGCCTCATACTTGGAAAAGTGAGGCAAATGCAATAGCAGCTCATAGTAAGTTGTGATAATTGATGACCACAGCGTGAACAAAAAATGACAACAGTATCACTGCAGATAAGGAAACTCAGAGGAGTAATGGACAGTTTTGGACAAAGTTGGAGATCAATGGTCAAGTCAAGATGATCCCAGAAAATATTAGCACTGTAGGAGAAACACTGATAGTGTCAGATAAGTGGGCAAACTTGAAGATTCTGCTTATATTTAGACTTACTATAGTTAGCCCCACTGAGGAATCATATGAAATAAATGCATGGATAAATAACAAATGTTTGAAGTTGCAGCTCCTAAGACTGCACAGAATAAAATGTATAAATCATTAAAACATGTAACTTTTTGGAAAGAAGGAAGCTCAAACAACAGAAGTAAATATCAGAAATGTGTTCCAGGATATAGGGAAGCTTTCTAAAGAGAATGGAAT
Source organism: Theristicus caerulescens (assembly GCA_020745775.1). NCBI lineage: Eukaryota > Metazoa > Chordata > Aves > Pelecaniformes > Threskiornithidae > Theristicus > Theristicus caerulescens. Next base: position 26,590,286 of record CM036564.1, read on the forward strand.
AGAAGTTGAAAAGTCTATTTCCAAGACCCTTGGAAAATTCTAGTCTCTCAAAAAAGAAAGGCAAAAGAAAAAATGAAGCGAGGCCATTTTCCTCAGAATCACAGAGCAAGCAAGGGAACCAAGAGAGATGACATTACCTATCAGCCACTGCAGACAAAAGAATTAGTACTTCCTCCTTATCTATTCACTCCAAACAACAAATTAAATATATATAGATGTTAATGTTTTCGACCAGTTAAACAAGGGCATTCTTAGATGTCTTTTATGGTGGATGCATCAACCATGAAAAAATATTTGGTATCAGCAGATTTTGGCCAGTAACCTTAAGAAACAGAGCACACTTTCTGATTAGGAAATGTTGTTTCTGCAGACTGGATTCTGGGCTTTGTTTGGCACTTGACTTTTTTCACTGGAAAATAAAACACATTTTTGATAGCATAGAGGGTAAGTCTTCACAGACAATGTTTTGATCTGTGGAAATGCTGTAGAAGAGCATAACTGCAGGCTCCATGTAGCTTTGAAAAGTTGGCAAAACATAAACAAAAAAGTAAATTATATGTATTAGAAATAACATTCCTAGAAGAAGGTGGTCAAGCAGATCAGATAAGGATAAGGCTTCTACCAGTGTTCTTGTCCTTGTAGATAAAATATAATGCTTATGATTTTTTTTTATGATTCCTAGACATGGTCATGAACAATGTAGGGAAATTAGTACCTATTGGAGATGCTCAAGCAGAGGCCTCTGGTGGAAGTATGTTCACAGGATGCAAATGTGGATAGAGCTGACTGAAATTAAGGTATTAAAGAAACTCTAAATTTGATGTCCTTAGGAAGTATACGGCTAAGCTAGTTATGACACAGATGGCAGTATGGTCAGAACTGGAGACTAGTATTATAGTGTTGAGTATCTCATACTTAATCCATGAGTATGAGAAGTTTTGTTTCTATTCACAGAGGTCCATGTTAGCTGAAGCTGTCCATAAACCACTTATTGCCATTGACAGAGAGAGACCTGACAACAACAGAGATTAGTTTTAAACACATGTATATGTTCTCTAAATAGAGTATGAATGTGGGACATACTTTGCAGCTAAAGGACAGAAGATGAGAAGAGCAAAGTTCCAACCTAGGTTGTAGGAGTATCAATCTTCCTTTCAAAGAACACTATTATGTCTGGGACAAAATGTGAAGTGAGATTGCCAGTACTAATGTTGAGAATGCAGAGCTTGCTAGGTGTAACTGAAATTATTAGCAGTGTGAGATTTGGAAAACATTCTGGGCCTTCTTTACTTGTTTAGGGGGGAATTTTCAGGACTAGGATGTGATTATTAAAATGTTACACAAAAACATTGAAGAAGTTACACAAAGATCATCTGAGGACCAAAAAGTGAATGGAAGAACAGCAACACTTAGGAAGCACTGAGGCATTGTCACCTGCAAAACCACAAGTGGAATCCAGCAAAATTTCCATATTGATAGCATAAGAAAAATATGGCTCTTAAGGCAGAAAAGGTTCTAAAGGATATTTTAATTTCTGTGAGGTAACCTTTGCAGAATTACAGTTAAACAGGTGCTTATGCATATCCAGTTTCTCTAGAGATTATACACCTCAAGCAATAATGTTTTACAATTGGGTGATAATATATTTGTCAGTGAAGTTAAGCATTCTGCAATTAGATATATGTATAAATGTATTACTGCTAATCTGTATTATCTCCAGTTCAACGATTTGATGGAAGACGGTGTCAAAATATTAAGTCTATGCACAAAGGATTGCCAAGTCAAGAAGGCTGAACTGCAGGACATGCCTCTGCTAAAATGGATCGCTTTACTATCGTCTGACTATAGCCACCATTTAGAAATCTGCAGATTCATATAGGATGCAATATCCAAAGTGCTGTCTGAACATTGTTAGTTACTAGGCTTTTTTATAGATTGAGAATTCAATGTTAATTAATGTTAATATCGTTAATATTATGATCAACTGCAAGTAAGATTTGGATAGATGACCCAAGAAATACACTCATGAAAGAGCCAGGCTTAGTGAGTGGCAAACATGTTGTGCCGAAGCTCACAATGAACGTTTAAAACCAAGCAATCCCAAACACCATGCAGATCCCTGTAGCAGTAACAAATATAACATGAAACAAAAGTGATGTTTTTTCTCCACTTTGTGTCTTTGTATAACAAAAGTGTCCTTACATGCTGACAAATAATAAGGCTGTTAATCATAGAAAGTATAGACTGAGAAGCCTCTTAATTCATACAGCCTGCCTATGCAGGGACAAGTGGATTATTGTCTGACAGGATTATTGTGTGCCAGGTTCAATTTTTACTGGTTTACATGAGCTAATCTTTGAGAGGCAGTTCTGTCCTATTAATTCCAGCACTCCAAATGACTTGCCGATCTCTAGCCTAAATTCCAGTTGCTTACTCCCAGTTTCATCATTGTGCACTACCCCAATGCTCAGATTCTTGAAGTCTGCAGAGGTACTTCCAGGTCCTTACTGTAACTTGCTTAGATGCTGTTAGTACTGAATACAAATCCTGCAAGAAATAGCAGCCTCTGTGCTACTTTAGACAGACACTGCGTTTTAGTTTCCTCAGGGCAGTAGAGGAATGGTTGATTGCAATTGCATCGGCAGATGGCTTTCTCTCTCTGCTTTGAGGCTTTTCTTGTTCTGTGGCTGTGGCTCAGTGAAGTGAGAGGAATGCCTTCTCCAACATGCACAGTTTTCCAGTGGCTCAGATGAGGCCAATGAGCAAACATGCACTTCAGGGTAGATAGTGTCTTCATAAATATATGTCGGTTTTTGTTCTCTTTCATGTGCAGAAACCAAAGATGAAGTGACAGATTGGTTAGACATTCAAAATGTGCTGATTTTCTCTGCAACCTGAAACAGCATAGCCAGGCAGGAAGAAGACTGCAATCAGTTGTAACAGGAACACTATAGAGCTAGTGCACGGCATGTTTATTTATACACCCTTCATTAATGTAATGCATCATAAAATATATTGAACTTCACAAGTTGTTTTCTTCCCTAAGGGTCAAAAAGTATTTTACATTCATTAACTACTTCATCAAACTAAAAGGCAACCTTCTCTGGAGTGGGAAATGAAAGCTGTTTAGGGCAGGAAGCAAAGAAAACTGCTATACCCAGATGAAGAGTTCTTTGGGACTTACAAAATTCTGTACAGTAGTGTGTTCGTGTACAGTAGAAAACTATCTTAACAGAAGACTCATTTTATTGTTAAAAAGCCCTGTTGATCAAGGGCAAAAAGAAATTATTGGATTCCTAAAGCATCACCAGATTGTGCTAAGGAGTTCTTCTTGGTGTGTAGACATCAGGTTAGTCCCCTACCCCCTGTTGCAATCAAGGTTAGGAAAGGCACACCTCATTAACCTGAACAAACTAATAAGAAGCAGCAGAAAGGAAAAAGCCCCAGGGCTGATTGTCCTTCAATGATTACAGCTTTCCTGCTAAGAGTAAAATTAGAAAGATGAAAATGCAATTAAAGTCCTACCCACACCAGAAAGTTGAACCATTTACTTTGATTTTTCCATTAACTTTGTTATTCAGTCAATATAGTTTGTATCAACTTAAATTAACCCTGAAGACACACTTATTCCCTGTCTGAAGACTAGCAAATCCTGCATTATCCTGATTTCCAGTTTCCTGCCCCTTTTTATTCCACTTCCTACCTATTGTGGCCAGTAGTAAAGGACAAGACATTATAAGGTGGGACTGAGGAAGATTCAGGAAATACAGTGGCAATAACAGAGGAGCTAGGTCCATGTTCTTATGCTGACAGAGCAGGAGCAATCAGGTAGTAACAGCCCTCAAGTTCAGCCCTTCTATGAAAGCACTTCAGTAGTTGCTACAAAGTGTGGTGAAATAGTTTTGAAAATGTTTGAAACTTATGTTTACATTTCTTGATCTTCTAGCCACTCTAATGAGAAGAACTAGCTCCCCTTGATATTTTGAAGCATGTTCTTTGTTGAGTTTTCACTTTGGTTGTTTGTCCCATATAGGCAGATAATAAGATAGTCATGGCAGGAGTTTCTGCTTGAGGTTGGAGAGAGCCTGTTAGAAGGCTGGAGTGCCATAATTTGGGTCCAGAGAAATTTCAGTACTATGAGTAGGCTGAAACTATGATCTCCTATGTTGTTTAAGCAACAGCAAATGTAGATTAGACCATGTGTGTTATAACATCATTAGTGCATACATACTCCTTAATGTCTTTGTAAATGTGGTAGTATTCACAATCCACTCTCCAGCCAACCCACCCTTTTTAATGCTTGGCATCATGAAAACAGAAGTTTAAAGAGGAGATTTGTTTATCACTATTTGGTTGGCGGTTTTGTTTTGGGTTTTGTTTTTGTGTTTTTTGTTTGTTTGTTTGGGTTTTTTAAGCAAGTTATTTTAACATTAGTACCAAATATTTTGCATCAAGAAAGCCTTTGCTAAAGACATAATACCTTTTTTTCCTGAAAAAAGGACTCAAAGTTAAAAAAAAAACTTTATTTCAGAATTTACTTGAAATATTTTTATTATGATGCAGAATACAGTGCCACTGTTTTTTGCTGCATGGACTCACAAAACAAGGTAGCATGTTATGATTACTGATTCTGACCTTGCATAGCATGTTTAGTATAAGCTATCAAGGCTGAACCTTGAAAAGCTGAATGACACTTTGTCAATGTATGGAGCTATGCAGATTTATCAAAGTGTGACAGGTCAGCATTGCACTGCAGTATTGATCTCATGATGTTTAATAATCAAATCATAGTGTGCTGACCTTGTTCATCTACATTACTCTGCTACCAGACTTCAGGATGTGGCTTTTAGATTCATACCTTTTTGTTTCCGTTTCTCCCCTTTGCTTCCCTGTTAGGCTGTATATGCTCATTCTACTTTTGTTGCTCTGCACGTAGTAAAGGAGTTGCATGAATATCTCTCAGCTGAAAGTACAGGGCTCACCTAAACTATTGCACAAGCTTCTTGACAGGGGTAAGTGCATGTTGCTATCCTATAGCACACTTTGATAGTAGACATAAATTTAAATGTACTGATGGCTAAGGTTGATTAGAAGCTATGATTTTTGTCAAGGCTTCTTCTTCCTTTTTTAATCTTTTGGTATAACCTTCTGATCAGATACTTCTGCTACCTAGCTATATGAATAAGATTCTCTAACCTCTTCTGGGATGTGGTTTAAGATTGATTAATTTATACTCATGATGGTAGCCTTAATTATTACCCATGTCCTTTTTAGAATGAAACCTCTTGTATTGTATCTTGGCTATGCAAATATATTCACATATCCTAACCCAGGTATATTTTGTATTCAGACGTAATATGTAGTACCTGTTAGAAAAGACATTCTTTGGAGTATAAAATGGGAAAAATGACCAGCTAGCCAACTAATTTTGCATTTTGTCTAAAGCGCCAAAGTACATGTGAGTACAAATAACAGCAAGGGGATGTTGAATTATTAATAGGGCTATATTTATTGGACAAGAGATGATTGGAAGCAAATAGTAAGAGATTTGCTGTTAATTGATTCTAGAGAACCTCTTAGTATACATGAAATGTTCTTAACAATTTTATTCATCCAAAAGCCAATGTTATGACCTGAGAAGGCCTGCTATATGAATTTGTACATGACTTACGTGAGGTTAGAGTAGCACAGTAATTTGAGACCCTCTGTTCTGGTTGTGAAGCTCTGCTTCTAAGGGCAAATGGACTTGGGACATGTATTGAGTGTGAAGCGCAGAAATATGAAGTGCAAAACAAAGTTTGAGAAAACTTCAGTTAAATAATCCCACAACTGGGAATGACAATGATTCTTTAAATCATTAACTCCAGGTTCTCCCAAGTACTCAAACAGTTAGCTTAATGAACCACCAAATTAGCAATAATCTGTTGTAGCGTAGTTTAGCTGAAAAAAATCAGGGAAATCATTAGTACCATTATAAAAGCAAATCCCTCTCGCATATTGTTTCTTATGGCTGTTCTGTTACATTAATCTTGCATGTGCTGTCTAGTAACCAGAATATCACAGGAATAGAAATGGGAAAATTATTTTTTAAATTACTCATATTGTTCAATGTATCATCTAGTACTTTCTTAAACAATCCTAGTGGTTAGCTGATGTCTGTTCTCTGGGGAGATTACTTCACATCCAGAAGGTTTCACTGTCAGGAAGTATTCTTCAGATATTTGATTTCAGTTTTTCTGTACTTTAAAGAAGAAGTCTTTGCAAACACCTTTAACCTGGAGAAAAGCAACTCGAACTAGTAGCTTGATTCCATCTCATTTGCTAATTGGACTAACCTTTAAGGAGACTACTTGTTTGTTTTCAGTTTTCATCTGCCATTTGTGTCTTTACTTGTGCAGATGTAATTCAGTACTCAATAATAAATTGTGGAAAGTACATAAATTTTACTGAAAATGAATCAATGGTTTATCATGTTTTCCTCTTAGCATGTACAACTGAGTCATTGTGGTGCTGCAAATCATATTTGCCTTCCAAAGTTCTGTTTGTAATACAGAAGCAGCACATGGATGAAATGGCTTAATTAGTCAAAGATATTCAAGGTAAAGCTTACAAAGGATCTAACTGTGCTCTGTTGGAAGAAAAAGAAAAAGGAGAAATTAGAAGCTGTTAGCTTCACTGCTGTTATTTGGCATATTTTATTTTGTCTCTGCAGCTCTATCACGCTCTACCCAGCTGCTGAGGTTCTGTTTCAGTCATTGTTGAGATGAATGAAACAACTTTTTTTAGCATTTGTTATAAAGAACATAATTCAGGCAGTGCCTCACGTAAATGTTTGCACAGATCTCAAAATGCCTCATGTACCAACTAGGAATTTGGCATTAAAAAATGCACATTTTTAATTTGAGGCAGATGAAGTTAACTCTGTGCCATGTCTACAGAGCTGCTTCAGATAGCCCTGTACAATGAAGTATGAGTGATTCTGCTGTGGACAGTTGAAAACGCTGCTGTGATATTTTACTATTTATTTTCCCAAATCACAGAATGTGACATCATGTTCTGCACAACCAGTTTTGGTAATGTGATTTAAACCAAAAACGAAAGTGATGTTTACTACTTTCTAATGCTTTATTTAAAAGAGAATTTCTGATCAGTACTTCTCAACTTTTCTTCAGCCATATGCTCCAGTTCTGGTTATAGTCTAGTGTTTGACAAAGTTAGAACTAGGTAAAAGTTTGTGAAGTCAAAAAATCTTGCCTACTGTGATTTGGATATCGCAGATTACATGGTCACAATGAATCAGTACTCAGGAACCCTGATCTCCTTGCATTATCTTTATGGTGCTGCCAATATTTCTGAAGTGAATGGTGTGAATTTTGGGGTTGTCCTATGCAGGTACAGGAGTTTGACTCGATAATCCTTGTGGGCCCCTTCCAACTCAGCACATTCTATGATTCTATGATTCTATGACATTTTGAGAAACCTAAACTGAATATTGTGTAAGCCTGAGACGTACTGCAGTATAGGATTAAAACTACATGAATTTAATTTTGAATTACTGACCTTAATAAACCTTAAATCATGTCATACTGCAGGACTTGATACTGTGATTTTAGTTCTTTGCCCCTTACAATGTCAAAGCATTTTTTGAGAATCTCTGGGGACAAAAAATTTGGGTCGATTTGGAGTTACTAGATGTCCTCTCCTGGGTGATGCATTCCCTCTGAGGGCCATTTGGCATGAATGTGCTTCCCCCTTCTTATTGGAAATACACTTCCAGATCACTTTCTACATCCACATGTTGACAGACTCTGAATAGAGGGGAAGTTGACCAATGGGTTGAAGAGAAGGGTAGGGAGGAGGGAGTCTCCGTTACATCTCATGGCCATTATTTTATTTTTCATTTTGTTAAGCTGCAGGGTGATGTCTCCATGGGGATAAGAATTTGATTGTTACCAGTGTCTTGCACAGCTATTTTTGCATTAAATCTGTAAGAATAAATATATGTAATTAGCAAGGAGTGGTGTTCTAATACAGAAGTACATAATGTGTGTCAACCATCAGGAGAGATTCTGTCAAGCAGGACATAAGAGGAATAGGATCTACATTTCAAAAACAGGAATAATTTTGTCTGTCTAATTGGAGGCAATGGTGAGCTCATACAGAGAAGAATGGCATCTGATTACATCCATAAATGTCAGATATAACATGGTAGGTTATTAATTTTCTGACAGATTTTCTTTACTCAGGAGGGTGAATGACATTGCAAGAATATTTAGGTGAGAAATTCTTATGCCCATCCATCCAACAGTTTAGGTATTCCTCGCATGCTTTAAAGAATCTGATTTACTGTGAACTAGAAGGTGGCATTCCACTGTAGCTCAACAATCCCATGCAATATTTATAACTGTCATTCATTTTTCCATACCAATGCTTTTTTAATTTGTCCTGATAAATTTCTCCAGTGTTTACGCAACACTTTCATTAATGTTTAGAATGATCTGAGGTACGTTGTCGATTTCCAAAGGCTTTGGTTGCTATCCTGCACACCAATGATTTACAAGATTATAAACAAATAGAGGCCTAAAGAGCAACTAGGGAATATTGTTATGAAACTCAGGTGCTTGCTAGAATGCTCTTTCTTGATATTTAATGCTTTTTCTGTTTGTTTGCAATTTATACTTGGAAATGGACATTGAATGTGCATGTTGCAAATGCCATTCTGAAGAAACCTAAGGATTTGGGATTCTAGATTGAATAGAAAAGCGTAGAGTGCCTTTGGACATCCTTTGGCTATAGAAGTATTCTGTCCCTATGTGTTGGGAATAAGTAACAGGCGTGATGTGCTAAACTTGATGAACTAATCTATATAAAACATCACAGCTTTTGCAATTAAATACAGCGGCAAACCAAATGATCTTTAGTGCTATATACTGGTGATTGCTGGTGACTAGTAGTGGCTCATGAACAATTTGGTGTCAGTAATTAATAATGAATAACAAACAGCAATTAATTTCTGGTGGCAATTGATGGTTCATCCATGACATTGATGGACTGTGGTCAGTAATTGCTTGAAACTGATTCACAAATGATCCGTTTGTGGGAACATTCTGGGACTATGTTTCAGTGATAGGTGGTTGTTACCATACACTGACTGATTGCCAGTGAGTGTCATTGTACCATTGTCAGGGATTATTAGTGATTGTTGTTGACTTTCAGAGGCAGACTGTGCAAAATACCTACTAACAGCATAAGTAAACAGCTGGGTAGAAGACCAAAACACAAAAGGGCAGAAAAGTAGCCATGGCCCAGCTGTCTACTTTTTGGAGGTCTCTGTCAAACAATGCCTGGCTTCCTGCTGGTGACATTAGGAGTAGGAGTCAGGATGGATGGGGAGGCATTAACTGCTGGAGGATTGGAAAAGAAGCATCTTCTTCAAAAACAAAACATAAAACCCCCCCAAAAATCCCTCACCCTAAACATCCTATTTTCTGTTGGCAACAAGAGCAGTGAGTTTCTTCTTGCCATGGGCCAGTTTCTGCCTCTTTCCTTTGTTCTTTTCATGTGTTCATTTCAGGGTGACAAACTTCAAATTTTCCTGAAGTCTTGAGCTGGATCTGCATAATATAATTTCATAGAATCATAGAATGCTTTGGGATGGAAGGGACCTTTAAAGGACATCTAGTCCATCCCCCCTGCAATGAACAGGGACATCTACAACTAGATCAGGTTGATCAGAGCCCCATCCAACCTGACCTTGAATGTTTCCAGGGATGGGGCATCTACCACCTCTCTGGGCAACCTGTTCCAGGGTTTCACCACCCTCATTGTAAAAAATTTCTTCCTTATATCTAGCCTAAATCGACCCTCTTTTAGTTTAAAACCATTACCCCTTGTCCTATTGCTATCGGCCCTGCTAAAAAGTCTGTCCCCATCTTTCTTATAAGCCCCCTTGAAGTATTGAAAGGCTGCAGTAAGGTCTCCGCGCAGCCTTCTCTTCTCCAGGCTGAACAACCCCAACTCTTTCAGCCTTTCCTCATAGCAGAGGTGTTCCATCCCTCTGATCATTTTTGTGGCCCTCCTCTGGACCCATTCCAACAGGTCCATGTCCTTCTTATCTTGCGGGGCCCAGAGTTGAATGCAGTATCCCAGGTGGGGTCTCACCAGAGCAGAGTAGAGGGACAGAATCACCTCCCTCAACCTGCTGGCCATGCTTCTTTTGATGCAGCCCAGGATATGGTTGGCCTTTTAGCCTGCAAGAGCACATTGCTGGCTCATGTCCAGCTTTTCATCTCTCAGTACCCCCAAGTCCTTCTCCACAGGGCTGCTCTTAATCCCTTCATCCCCCAGCCTGTATTGATACTAGGGGTTGCCCCAGCCCAGGTGCAGGACCTTGCACTTGGCCTTGTTGAACCTCATGAGGTTCACATGGGCCCACTTCTTGAGCTTATCCAGGTCCCTCTGGATGGCATCCCATCCCTCAGGTGTGTCAACCACACCACTCAGCTTGGTGTCATCTGCAAATTTGATGAGGCTGCACTCAATCCCACTGTCTATGTCATCGATAAAGATATTAAACTGTACTTGTCCCAATACGGACCCCTGAGGGACACCGCTCATCACTGATTTCCATCCCGACATTGAGCCGCTGACCACTACTCTCTGGATGCAACCATCCAGCCAATTCCTTATCCACTGAACAGTTCACCCATCAAATCCATATCTCTCCAATTTAGGGAGAAGGATGTTGTGGAGGACTGTGTCAAAGGCCTTACAGAATTCCAGATAGATGACATTGGTATCTCTTCCCTCGTCCACTGATGTAGTCACTCCATCACTGGTCAGGCAAGACTTGCCCTTGGTGAAACCTTGCTGGCTGTCTCGAATCACCTCCCTGTCCTCCATGTACCTCCATTTAGTCAATTAAAAGTAATTAGTAGCATTAACTAACATTGATGAAATCACTTATTGTCTTTCCATGTATGGAGGTGATCCAGCTAGTCTTAGATTTTTGGGGAAATCTCACAAAAAATTGGGGGCCAGATTTAAAGAAGGATTTAGGAACCAACTCTTGGTTCTTCCTACTTAGACTATTAGTACTGCTTGAAGCATGCTTTGATCAGAGACAGGTGCTGCCTGCTGGCTGGTTGTTAAAGCTTTGTACCTGCATATTATTGGGTCCCCTAATATAAACTAAAAGCTACAACCAAGAGGTAGGAAGGGGGTGGGCTGAGGAGGGGTGAAGTCTCACAACAGTGAGGCTTCAGATGAAAACTCACCATGACAGCAATATTAGGACTTTCAGGTGCAAGGCCATAACAGCAAGAGAATAGCAGTTTGAGAACAACAGAGGGAATACTGCTACAGAGGCTCTGGAAAAACACTGCCACAGCAGCTGAGGTGAAAGTCTTCAGAGCTGCAAGTGAAAAGCAAGCTACAGAACTGCAAACAGATGACCCTTACCATTGTAAAAGCTACGACACCTAAGGTACTGTGAAAGAAAGTAAGTTTTAGCTTTTAAGGCTATGTCTTCATTGTGACTGCTTATTACCTTTTTCTGAGCAGCTAAAATACACTTGACTAACCAGTGTTTGAGGACAAGGTACCATTCAAATTACTCTTACTGTCCTCGTTTGCCTGAGTGCACATCCCATAGTTCTTTGAGATTTTTGAGGGCTTTTTTTTCCTCCCAACTGTTGTGAACTTGCCTGTCAGCAGGGAAAATATTTGGAAAGGCATTGAAAGTATAACAGAATTTCAAGGGTATTTTGCATGCTCCTTTACTCCAGAGCAGGTAGAGAACAGCTAAAGTTAAAAATAAACAACAAAGACCCACTCTTTAATCCTTGTGCATATCTGACAAGCCATCTAGAGATTAAAGTACTTTGAAACTTGAATATTGGGATGTCTTGGGCTGAAATCCAGGAAGAGCTGAAAATAAGATCAGCAGAGAAGATATACCTTATGTCACTTCTTAAATGGAACATAATATATCAAACTGCTGAACTCAAAATAGAATTTAGATAGGATTTAGGCATCTAAGTCCAAGAGCCTGAATCCACAGACCCTGCCTAACAGCTTAAGTGCCTGAGAGCTTGTTGATTTCTCAGTTTTCACCAGTAAAGTTACTTTTTCGAATAGTTTGATTTTAAAAAAGCAGACATGGTGGCTCAGGGATCCTATTTTCAATTTGCAATTGAGAATATGTTATCCTGATGAGCTTCCTTTTGAGGGGAGGGAAGCCCTTTCAGGGTTCTAAGTGCATTACTTTGACACTTCTTAGTAGAATGTGTGATGAAACCTACACATACAGAAGCAGAATCAGAAGCTGAACACTGCACTTGTAAGGATTCAGTCACAAAAACAAGACAAAGATTTGATTATTCACAGCCCACAATCTGTTGCCCACAGACTTAGAAGGACAGAATGGGGCTAGCTGGCTTCTATAGGTATTTTGCTTCTCATTGAATCCATTAGTGTTCAGATCACTAAAAAGTAGACAATAACGTTCCTGTTATTCTGTTGTTTGGGGAGAAATAAGCACTAGTGACAAGCTGTAGTTTGCAATTTATGAATTCAGAACTTTTGAGATGCAGTTTCAAGCTCCTCACTCCTTGTAACTAGCACATACAGAAGAATGTAGCTACATCCTGAAGTTGTATTTATGTGCAAACATTCATGGTTATCAGTTCAAAGAAACAACAGAACCTCCTTGCAGGGTCTAAAAAATCTGAACTGCCACATAATCATATCTATCAAAATGATTGTGCTACTTGTTTGGTAAAGGAAGATTATCCTTTGAGGAGTTCTAAACTAGCAACTACATTTGTTTTGAGGATATCATCATCTGAATGTCTTCCCTGGAAAACTTCTCCAGACTTACAGGAGGAAATCACATGTGGACAGGAATTGTGTTAAGAATATTTATGTAAAACTGTTAGTCTATCTACAGTTGATGTCAGGCCAGACGTGGAAGCTGGGAAGTTTCCAGGCTGAAATTATGCTGCTAAGCAGAGATAGACAGTAATTTAGGAATAATTTAATATTCTTTATTTTAATAGGGCCTTATTTTCAGATTTAGAATATGGTTTATTTCAACCTTCCTTATGATTCCAAGTGTCTCATCTCATTTTCATCTTAACAAACATTTTCACACTGTGCCTGCACCTTTTACTCAATCTGAATTGCACATGGAAAAAATTGGTTAGGAGATTTTATGGAAGGAAAACATGAGTAGGAAAGTAAGTGCCAAAGAGTGTGAAGTATATAGGTCCATAGGTAGAAGTCATTATGGGAAATGGATCCTTTGCAAGATCAAAGTGCAGAGGGGTAAAAATTGTGAAATCCCATGCAGGAGAGGAAAGGAAGCAGCTCACTATCAGAGTTGGAAGTGTAACAGTTGGACTGAAAACCAACCAAGGACATCAGCATTACCTGTCCTGTCTCCTTTGCCTGAGTAGTCTCAGACCTACATTGGATCAGATGTCATTTCTGTTCAAGAAGTTGTAATTATCTTCCTCCAGAGACTGAATCCCATAAGACCAGAGTGTCATACTACTAAAAGGCAGTGGGGATTTTTCCTTTCTCTGACACTTCAGCTGCCTTAATACTCTAGCATCTAATTAGAACCTATAGTACGATAAATATCAAGAATATAAACCAGTATTTTCATCTTTTACCAGCCATCTTCCCCAGCTATTGTCCTCAGTCTCTTTAGTTTAATTTTAGCTATGATTTTGGAGCAAGTCCTGCCTTCTGTTTCTACCTAGTATAGTTGGTGACTATGTCTTTATTTATGTTACCAAGTTCCATTACATACCTATGGTAACAGGAGATTGCCTGTGTTCAGGGGAACATAGGCAAAACAAAAGCTTTACTTTTTTTCCCTTTGAACTTTAACAGTGTACCCACTTTGAGAAGACCCCATTGTTTTATATCCTTCAGATAAAGAAGTGATGGCATAAAACATCTCTGATGCATCATTGCCATTTTAGTTAACACCTTTTTCTTCTTTTGTGCTCTACCTCCAAATAATTAACTTATTTTTACAGCTTGATTTGTGTGAATTTTACATTTTACAGCATTTCGAATTTATCTTTATCTTGATTGAAGAGGCTTTCACTTCTTCCGTTTTCCTGAAAATTTTTGGTTTTAAGGATTGTTTTACTCATATTTCCTGCCCTTATCATGGGACATCTCCTGTGACTGGATCCCTTCCTGATCAATTTAATATCTGTTCAACATCTTTGGCATGATTTTTAAGTATCTTAAAATACACCAGCTAGATCCTCTAAGCAATGTTGCTACCTATTTATTTAAGAAAGTAAACCCATAGGAAAATATTTTTGAGCATTTTGATTTAATATAAACCAAGCAGGATAATTTTCAAAACAATCTCTGGAGGTGCATAAGAAAAACTTATTAATCATAACCACAGTGGACTACAAAACTTCAGTACAAATATTTGCACTTCTGTCACAGCCACTTATCTGATCTATGCCAAATGCTGACAGATTTTAAAGACAATCACATTAAGTATTAATCAAGCTTGAAAGATGCAGCTGAGTAACAGAATACTAAAGAGACATCCATCTCCAAAGACAACTGCATACTCCAAATACTCAGCCTCCTATTGTCCTGAAAAATGTTTAAAATCTGTTTCAATCCCATGCTGTTTCCTTGAATCTTTTTTGCATCTCTTTCTGATGTGTTTTCCCAAAACTTCAAGTATCCCACCCCCTGTGAAATGATTAAATACACAGAACAGGGCTCCTGTCTCAATGATTTCACTTCACTTAATAAGAACAGTAGCAGAATAAAGCAGCTGGACATGTTTTATTTAAACATTTCTCTGTCCCTGTGTACAACAATGATCACATTTCCACCTACACATTCTCTTTCTCCCGTGATAGCATACATCTTTTTTTCTTGTTGTGCTTCCATAGCCTCTCTTCTCCATTCTTAACTTTCTGGGTTTTTTCATAGCATCTGTTAGACTGGGGACAAGTTTATGTAAGCTCTGCTGCTACACAAACTCTTCTTCAAGTCCCTGTTTGATATTTTTCCATGATGCCTTCCCACATTATTTCCAGTGATTTCACCCCAACTCATGTTATGTCTGTAATATTGCCTGACTTTCTTTTTCTCTAGGACTGGTCCTGTTTGCAAAGCAATCAGCAGGTGCTACTTTATTCCATTACCAGCTGTATTATCTCAATTACTGCGTCTGTTCTGCTCTATCAGATTGTTACCAAAGACTGCACTAGTGGCAGCCTTCTGTGCTGCTCCCTCAGGCTCTGTCTGGGCCTCTGTCCCACACAGATCAGTTGCCAGTATCCATCCTGACAGACTTTGGCCTGCTTGAATGCCTTCATGGTGCAGGATGGCTCTTCTGCTTTGCAAATGCTGAGGCCTGAGCACGCTGACATGTTTTTTGCCATCATTTCCCCACAGCTGACTGAACATCCAGATGCTATTTCTTTTGAGAGATCATAATCAGTGAAAGATATGGCACAGGCCACTAGTTAGGATTTGTGTGTGTGTAGGTGGAATAGAATTTAGTCAAGAGACAAAATGTATTCTAAAGCTTGATCATGGAAAGAGCTCAAATTTGCTGATGTTGTAAAAACCCCTTCCTCAGTCCCAGATTGAGGTAGTCTGTAGGTAATGAACAGCTCCTTACAGTTTCCAGAGAACACTTACTTAGCCACACAGGGCACAAGGCAGGGGAATTAATTCTGTGGTTTTGTCCATCATGAAATACTCTGAAACAACACATTTGGAGGCGACCCAGTCATTCACTAGCAGGGCTCTACACAAAGGAAGAAACATATAACATCCAGAAGGGCATCTCCAGTCACAATTCTCTAGAGAAGCCCCTGGTTTAACCATCCAAACATGCCAATAGCATTTGGTTGTAAAACTATACCCAACCTGATCAAAAAAGAGAATTAACTCTACATTCTTCTGGACTGGCCTGGAAATCAAGATGTGAATGCTATCAGTGCAAGCATCTCAGTCAGTGTAGGATGTGGACAGAGGTGCGTTCCTGAGATATTCCAAGACAGCCTATTTCTGGCTCATCCAGCTTTCTAGATGTACTTTGGGTCCTGGTCCAAAAAGCCCTCCTTTGCTATGAAAGGCTGGCCTGGCTGGCTAATTGAATCATAGGCAGAAGCTAGGCCAGGTTTTGTTTCTGAAATATTACTGTGCCATCCTTGGGTGATTCAATCTGTTCTGACTTGTATTTGTGCATGTACCAGACTCTGGCCTGAACATAGAATTTCCTCTATATGAGTCGGTGCTCCATCTTGTCACTCAGCAAGATGTCGACCTTGCAAATGTCACAGGGTGAGAGCACAGAGGGAGGAGCAGATGGGCAGAGAATGGATGGGAATGAGCACTATGGAGGAAGAGCCATGTGTCAGAAGAAATTATTCCTAGCCAAAGAGTGGCTCCTGTTTGTATTTTTTCTACTTATGCGCCTGTGTGTCTGCGCAGATCTTCTGATGTCTGTTCAAAAACATGCAGCTGGCTGGTAACCTTTCCCAGCTGGTGGAAGAGGGGAGCCAAATGTGCAGACAGTGCAACCACGGGTTACCTAAGGAAAAAATGGTATCAGATGCAAGCCAGTGTGCTACAGGGAGAGCGTGGGTGCTACAGCTCTGCTGGCTTGCTGATGTGGTTGACTTATTATTTGTGGCTTGTACAGTGACATGGGGGCAGGGGGTGGGAATTGCTGGGCATGGTGTGCAGCTATGTTGCTGAAAGTCTTGTGGAACAGATTAACTAAACTGGGACTGTGCTGTGTGGGGCACTTCTGAAGGTGGATTATTCAGACTGTCCTGTAATTAGAGGCTTGGCCAAATCTGAGATTCTGGAATTCTGGCTCTGATATGTACCTCTGTTGGGACTACATGAAGAGCAAAGTATTGTATAAACTGAATAAGGCTGCCTGTCCCACTGATTTCAGTAGGATTACTATGGAATTAAATTATATCTGGGCATGAGAAGTAAGCCCTTTGTTATATACTTATCACACTTTTTACAAATCCTTAAAGTAATATATAAACAGTGACTAGTACATGATTCTTAATTCTATACTCTACAGAGGACAGGCGGTTGGGAATTATAGCACCTGGGAAAGAAAAAAGAGATTGGACTATCTGATTTAAAAATCTGCAACGGTAGCTTGGCTGTCTAAGGCCAAAGTTAGAAGTAGGTGCACTGGATTCTCACATAAAGTATGTATTATGAGAACATGAAGAAGTCTGTGCTCATTCCAAGTGTGTTACTGCGTGCATGCACTTAGTCATCCTGAAGCTGTCCTTCTCTTGCATGTGCTCCTGAGCTGTATTTCAATGGTGCCATTTTGCTGTTGGGATTAGTACATGTATATCTTGGGGACAAAATACCAGTATTTGTTATCTGATGAGGTGGTTGTACCACCAGGGTTAATATTGTTGAACACTTTCCACTGTAACACTTAATTTTAATTAATGATCACTGTAGTTCAGACTGAAAGTTTTCATTTTAGTCTCTGTCTCAGACTGATGTGTGTTTTATAAAGCTAGAGTTTGGAATGTTGCAATTGATTTTTAAAAGCAAGACTTGTTGGGAAGAGCCAGTTTAATTGTGGGAATGTTTTTTTTTTTCTGTGCTTTCTCCAGGACTACCTATTCATGTACTCTTTTGCTGTCCATTTTTCATGGCTGGTTCATAAAGGATAACAGCCTACTAAATCTGACCCCTGGTGGAATTGTTCAAAAAGTGGTGTCTTCAGACCTCCAGAGGCAAAACGTCCTGTTCTGGTTCTAGTAAGAAACAGTATTACTTTCTAGCAGAATATAATTTTTCTACACTAGAAACATACCTGCATTGTAAAGCCAGCAAAATTATATTTCTCCTGAAACCAGAGTTGAGTTAATAATAGGCTTGTTGTGGAATCATCATCCACAGGAAACATTTTCTACTGCTGGTTCATATGAAAAAGCATAAAGGCAGTATTCAAATCACTGAAAGCCAAGAGGAGATTCTTTAAATAGAATGTGAGGCATTGCTAGTTTGTTTTAACAGAATTAGGGTGCTTTTAAATTTTACTTCAGTCTTTCCCAAGAGAGAAAATGTGAAAAGTTAGTCTAAGGATAAATAGATTTAAAAAAAATAATTAAAGCAGATCTCACCACATTTCCTCTCATACATACTCTGGGAGAGAGATCAGTATTTGCTTTAATTACCACCACCAAAGTAATTACTCTATTTGACAAGGTCAATTAAAAATAATTTAATAACAGTCCCCTATTAAAGTGGGGAAATTGCACATGTAACAGCACCTTTGAAGGATTCACCAGTGTTTATCAGTCTGTTTCATATGGTAGGTCCTAATTATAGTCCAGCCTACAAATTTATCAGCTTTAATGTATTTGATAGGTAAATCAATATAGAGAGAAAACATTAAAGACTGAATCTTAGATACTTGAAGTTCATTTCAATCATTTTTGGATCTTCTCCTAAGTTTAATTTTTTTTTTTTTTAAAATCCAGAAATTCTTGTTTAACTGTTGCCTAACCCTGTGAAACTTACAGTTTTTTTAGGAGCCTTCCCATTAAGACTGAAAGCTCTCTAGGGACTTGTAGCTGTGCTTCCATGCACATTAAGATTGTCCACAGTCTGAGCACCTATTTTTTTTTTTTTAAGTCTTACTAAGATCCAAAAAATGAAGCAGAGAAGGAATGTATCTGCAGCAGACCCAATGCAACAGGTATGATCTACTCCCTAATCCTCAGGGAGTATAAAACCCATGACTTCAGAGGGTGCCCTACCTGATGTATTAAAGACCATTCATGGGCTGAAGGCAGGCTGCACTCCTCCCCATCCTCCTAAAGTCATGCCTTGGTGCAGAGCTTCATTTTAAGATTATGGGGAGCAGGAGGAGAGCACAAGAGGGTGTGTGCTCAGCCCAGTCGCTAGCATGCTCACTCACCTAGATGGGTAGGAGCGTTGGGTTCTTACTGCGAAGCTTGTTTCCATATTTTATTATTAGCCAGTCAGTGCATAAATATGTAAATAGTGCTTGGGCAGTGAACCTGAACACGCACCTCCCTGGAATGTATCACAGCTATTGGTCTCCAACATCATAAATTCCTGATATAGTAATCTTGAATTCTGTTATGCTTTGTGACAGCTTCCCAAAGGAGGGTGACAGGCACTACCACCATGAGGAGCTAAGGGTCTGCTGATCAATTGTTGCATCAGGAGATAGGACATGTGGATTTTAACCTCCTCAAAAGAAAAAAAAAAACCTGCCAACTCCTGCTGAGTGCCAGGCTGTTACATGAAGTGCAGCTGATACCTCCTTCTTCATTTGATAGGTTTTAGAAGATAGCAAGCCATGGTTACAAAATGTAGTTGCCATGAGTCTGATCTTATCAATGTACAACAGCTGTACTGGGAACATTTGCTGTAATTAGGCAGAGAAACACCTAGTTTCCTTTTTCTTAATTGGCTATAGTTGTGTGCTAGATAGCAAGCTGATCAGTTCTGTGTGCAAAATACCAGCAAGGCTAAAGCTGAGCCAGACAAAGAGGTTGCCATTATCTGTGCTCATCTCTACCCACTCCTCTTGCTCATGGCAATTATTTACTCAACCTAGTTGCCAAAGACCTATTTGCTTCTCAACCTAGTTCTGTGAAATGGCCCTGATTAATTTATACACTTCTAATAGTAAAGGTTTACCATGGCCCGCTTTGCTTTGCCAGAACTAGGTTAAGGAGCAACATATGTCTGAGAAGCCACAGGTACCAGGGAATTTAGGTGCCTCTAGTATTAGGTTACAGCTGATTAGAAGTTTTCACTAGTGGATTTTTTGAACATAAGCACCTGAAATCTGTAAGTTAAGTCCTACAATTTAATCATATAATGAGTTTCATAGCTTTTTAAAAGCTAAGCAAAGACGTGGCTAATTACTTAACTCCATTCCAACAGTGGGGAAATGACTGTGCACTGCATTTGTAGCTTACAAATGGGGACAAGAAGAATGTTGCTTTAATCTACTGATTCTAAAATGCTAAATGCAAAGGAAGAATGTGCACTCTCTAACTGATGAACATTTCAGCAGGCTAAATGATTGCATATCACAGTACGTGGACGTTGCAGGGACCTCTGACATCAGGGCTGTGCACTAAAGCAGACTTTCTACTGCCTGCATTTCATCTGCATAATTGTGATCTTGGTCTGTCTTTCTCCATTTAAATCTTTCTGTTCAGGAACTTTCATATTAAGGTGCTGCAACTTAGAACAAGATGCTTCTTAATCTTACTCAAGCATCTCTGTGTTAGTGACTTCAGATAGATGCATTTCTCTCCCTCCTCCTAAAGTAAAAATTACACATAGCGTTCAATTGAAGTAAGGACATTTGCCATTTAGTTTCATTAGGGTGATTTGGCTCAAGGGGAGATATCCAATCAGAAGTGATTATCTCAATTATGTGCCACAACCTTGAAAATAAAAGGGGCACGTGCTTTAATGTGACTGGTTTTTCTCTCCCTCAACTTCTGTTCTCATTCTTAATTTCAATAGCATTGTCTTAAAACTTTTATTAGCAACATAATCTAATTGCCTGTTACATTACAAAACATCTACACAAGGTGGGGCTGTTACACATGAACTGAGATTACTCATGGAGCCTCTTCTGGTCAAATCTATTATAATAAATTCCACAAACGGGCAGCAGATGTCAGCTCTCCAGCTCTGATTAAAAGAAGATCCTTAAAATTCTGTCTTGCTTCAGAGATTCTCTACAGTTTTATTAGTGCTTTCCTGAACCAATCATTTCATTTTGTTTTCCTGAGTATCATCAGAAAGAAAATTCATAATGGTGAGATATCAGCCATGGGTGTTATTTGTTTATAAACAAGGAACAGCTGTTCTAGGAGAAAGCTACCAGAAATAGAGATATGCACAATGTGCTGAGAGAAAAATACAGAAGCAAAGGCATAGTAGCAGGAGAGGCATGAAAGAGGGCAGACAACTGGGAGTAAAAAGTTTGGGTGCTATTCCAGTAGGTCATTAGCTGACTGATAAGATTCAAATCATTCTTCTTTGCTTTAGTTTCTATAAATAGAAGATAGTGACATTTACTTTCTTTTGTAGAGCTTTTCATAATCTACTTGTAAATGCTTAAGACTTATTTTTTTTTTTAAATGGAAATAAGCCTTCTGATGCATCAGAAGCACGTTAAAGAAACAGAAAAAACACAGCCAAATAGAAACACATTTTATCACATGCAGATCAAAGCAGCTGTCTTCCCTTCCCTTCTTCCCTTCACACACCCTCCCATTCCTCAAAAAGGAAAGAAGTCCCAAGACATATAATCCTCAATCCAGGCTTGTCTCTATTTCAGTAATCATCAATAAGTTCTGCAGCTCCAGGAACTTGTCCTTTCCCAGGAAAAGTATCTGGAAATTCATCTTTTCTCCCTGCAATAATGAAGGCAAGTGGGATAAGAAGACTAAAGGCTTCCCCATCATATAATAAAAAGATCCCTTAAGAAAAATAACGGGAATGCCATTGTAGGAAGCATTTCAAGTTAGGCTGATCAAAATAGTCACATTTTAGTGAGAGAGAAAATTTGTGCTTTGATCATTAGGCAGATTTGGATTAGGAACCCTTATGACTGACATATTTCAGTCATCCATAATATTCACCTGGAACTCTGATGACAAGTATTTGTTGTACTACAGAAGTACTGTTCAAGAAAGCAATGAAGCTTACTGAACAATCACTTCTGGTCAATGGTTACCACATTGGCCTTAACATTCTCAGTAAAATCAAGTGTTTTGATCCTCAGTCCTCCCTAGATAACTTTTTAAATAACTTCTGTAAGAACATATAAAGAGTGAGTGGCACAGCCAGGAACAGAGATTTGAAATCTTGGTTTGTAGTCTCTTGGTGAAACCATCGCATCTTATATGTATATACTCCATATATAGAAGTCTTTTGCTGAGCTGATGA
This sequence comes from Theristicus caerulescens, assembly GCA_020745775.1. Classification (NCBI taxonomy): domain Eukaryota; kingdom Metazoa; phylum Chordata; class Aves; order Pelecaniformes; family Threskiornithidae; genus Theristicus; species Theristicus caerulescens. The sequence goes on from CM036564.1 coordinate 26,612,294, forward strand.
AGTTAAGGGAACTGTATACAGGCTTATTTCTATAGGGGATTATGTTGTTTATGTATATAAGTGTTACTTCATATAATTGGTTGTAGAACTAAAGAAATCCCCTGAAGTTTGTGCTCTTTCTGTCTAAATCCAAACCAAATAGAGTTTAGGAAATTATAATTATGTCCCCTTTCAGTCACTGCCTTAATCCTCCCTTTAACAACTGAGCAATTACAACATCACAGTGGAATCTTGTAGCAGTAATATACAGAGCTCATGTTCTCCAAAGAATATGGCTAGCAAACACTGTCACTGGCTACCTGTAAATGACTTTGTGTGCATTAATTGGATGTTTGTACAAACAACAATTTGAAATTTTTCACAAGCAAAGCTATTAAATTTCTATAGTCTAGTTATCAACAGAGAGGGACAGAGGGAAATAGTGTGGATTTAAGAAGACCTAGCCTCACTCTCTCTCCTTCTCTCACCTCTGAGAAAAATCCCCTGACCAACCCATAGACCAGGAAATATCCTATGGAATGAATTTGAATTAACGACTACAGTGTGTCCTCATTTTAATCCAGGCAATCAAGTTAAAATCAAATTATTAAAGAGCAAAATTAGGCCCCAAATGTTCTTTGAGTATTTTTTTAATTAACTCTGTTTTCATGATTTTTTTTGCAGCTGCTTCTTTACCTTCAGGTTCTGAGTAGAACTGGAGGCAAAGAACTGAAACTAAAAGAATAGTTCTTCTTATGTAAGACACAGCGATCTTGCGCATTTTTCTCTGCTAGGATTTACAGTTTCAAATACATATGCTGATGGAGGGGCAAGGGGAGACAGGGGAGAGGAGGGTTGAATACCTCTTTAAAACGTGACATGCTTTTCAGAGCTCAACACTTTATAACCCAGTCATAAATCTGTGTAGAAACTTCATGTGAAAGGCTATTTTTCCAGTATTTCTTTTTCCATTTTTAAATGGGTTCTGACCAGAGTATAACTATTCAGTGTGAGAATTATAGGACAGACTTGAACTCTTAGTTGGCAAGTAACATTGGGAGGTCAGATGTTCTTATATTCTTTGGGAATTTTTGGCCTTTGAGGCTGTGTAGAAAGAGTACATCACTGAGAATTTATTTTCAAAGCTTCCTATCATTCTGAAGATCTGCAGAGAATCCAATATTTTATTTTTATGCTTTGAGTGAATATTAGGGAGAACTACTTCTAGTTAAACGAGTTGACTCACTTCTCATTTTAATTACCAGCTTGAATAATTCTCATTATTTCTAGTATAAATTTCTGTATTTCCATCTTTGGAGCTATTAAAAACCCAGCTGGACAAGGTCCAGAGCAGCCTACTCTAGTATACCCTGCTCTGAGTGATAAACTGGAGTAGATTACCTCCAGAGTAATCTACTAATGTCGATTATTCTATGGTTCTCACTGAAGCTCTTTTTAAATGCTATTCTTGACATTAGCCTGGAAGTCTCCTTATGGGCAGAATATACAAGCACTAATGATGTTACTTATTCATTTATTCAAAAACCTGTCTACCATTTGCCCTAACTTGGGCAGGTTCATCACAAGAAAACGGGACAGGTTTTCCATAAAAGTAAGACTGAGATTTGAAGAATTTAGCTTGGAACTTGTTTGTGTTTAAATGGCTACAGGTCTGTAATTATTCTGTTATAGCATACTGTGCTCTAACCCCACCCCTTCCTGCCCTGTTCCAGTCACACAGTGTTTGTAAAGGCTGTATTTCCTTATCACCCATACTGCCTTTGGCTCAGCAGACAAGAGAGCACTTGGAACTTAGAGTCTTCTCTAAGAGGAGTCTCTAGGTGGAGTCTCAAAAGGCCAGGAGTGCATCAAAGATTTATTGGCCAAATGTCCTGGCTAAGGATGCTCCATGCTTCATGGATGCGGCCAGCACATGCTTCTGTGGAGTGATCTCAATGTGGTCACACTCACAAAGAAATTAACAGAGCAGTGTAGGTGTGACCTAGGATTGTTGCATTCTCCTGCAGTCAAGAAATAAAACAGTAGATTGTACATTCTGTTCCAGCAAAATTTAATTTTTGGACACTAGTATCGTAGGAGATAGATACACAAATGCTTAGCTTTATATATAGTCAGTGGTCCCATTGACTGCAACAAGACTAGTAGGGGTACGAGGATTTAAAGTCAGGTGGAATTAATGACAAAATGAGACATTAGATGTTATCTTTTCTTGATGAGTAATCCCTTTAGCTGACAGTCTCTGGAATAATAAATTTAATACCTTTCCAGTGATGATACTGCCTTACTGTGCTGTACTGGTCTTTACAGTTTTTCTAAAAGGTTGTCCTCATTGTTCCATTTTTAAAGGAAAAAAAAAAAAATTTAGGCATGGAAATTGGCTTGCTCAAGGTAGAAAATAAAGGAGAAAATTTTGTCTTCTAATGTACTTATAAAAATACTGTAGGTCTCAGGCTAAGGTTAAAATCTACCACTGAACCAGTGCTCAATATTTATTAACTAGAGGGATTAAATAAAAGCATAGCTTCTTCTCACTTTGCAGACATAATTCTAATTATTTCCAACTCATGTTCTAAGCAATGAAATTTTAAAAATCTTATTTTTAAATAAGAATAAGCACTGCATGTTTTGGAACTATATGAACTGTTATGATCAATATTATGTTATGATCAGTTTACTTAAAAAATCTTAGCATAATTTAAGCTGTGGAATTACCGTAGTACATTTGTAATGTATGACTTTGCCATCCATCAACAGAATGGGAAGGGGAAGCACAGAGGAACACGTTAGTGTTACTGGGAGAGGTACTGTGTACATACTAAGTGTTAGTATTCCTAAATTCAAATCCTGGAAGGAGGTGTTCATCTCCTCGTATTATTGTCCAAGAAATCAGAAAAGTGAGCATCGGAACCAACAGACACCCTTTGATTAAGTGATGAAAGTCCTTTAGAACTAGGTCAAAGTAGAAATAATTTTAAACTGGATATTCATATTTAATCTAAAAATACACCATACACTCTATTCACACAACCATTTCATTGTCCCTTGGGACAAGGTATAGGAAATGCAGTGTTGCTGTTCTCATTTCATGGGTGCTGAAAGGCTCAAGTGCCTCTTTTCTCTAGAATGTTTGTGTGAAGGAGCATATTTGAATCTGCTTAAGATTAGCTTGAAACACGGATGTATTTTAATATTGTAGCTCCCATTCCCTCCCCTCTGCCATCCCATTGTTAACTGAAAAAAGCAGTTAACATATTGGCAGTGTTCCACATCCCTGTATTGCAGGAATAAATTTGAATGTAGGGAGGAAGCATTTGAATGGAAAAGCAAAATTCAAGGTAAAATTATCCTATACCTTGTAGTTGATGGTCTGTTAATCTGTTCTTATAAACAAGACACTTCATGGTATTCAAACGCCTCTTGAATCCGAATTTTTCCCTGATTTTTGGAAGTAATATTTTACTGGATAAACTTTTTAATGAGAGATTTGTGATTTGTGTGCAGTAACTCTGTAGGCGCAGGTGTCTGGGGACACCTCTGCCTAATCCAATCATCCTAGAATGCTATGTCAGTTATCTACCCAGGATTCAAGCAAAAATAAAAGCTAATATTCTTCAAAAGACTGTCAACCTTGAAAGTTAAAGTGGTACTGCGTATGAGATGTGCTTTGTGTTCTACTCCTTCACTTTGCCAGCCTTTTAGACAGCAAATGTGCTGTGTAGAGCTACTGAAAAAAAATCTAAACAAAAAGACTAGTCAGATCATTTCCTTCTTGGTTTACATTTAAGCAAGTATTGCAGATTAGTGGAATTTTCTTATTTAGAAACTAGTTGGTCATGTTGCACAGTCACTCACAGTCAGAGTGTTTGTTTAAAAACAATCAAAAAAACCTTATTGGATTATTTTCCATAGGGTAAAGCTCTTGTGGTGAAATGAAACTTACGAAGAGGTTGGTCAGTAATTGTCCGAAGGGCAATAGGAGTTTCCATTGAAAGGGTATCTTGCAACAGCATCTTCATCTAGATTGGATGAGACTCTCTGAACTGCTGTTTTAGTATATTCTTATATCCAGCTGGCACATGGTCCTGTGTGGGCATTCCAATGCATACATGATTCATTGCTATTATTATTTTAAATTATGTACAGAATTTTTCCATTCTTAGTTACATACAAAAGACAGTTCTGCATCTGTAGGAACAGTTTCTACTGATATTTACAAGTATCTTCATGTACAGTTTGGTCAGTTCTGCAGCAGGGCTTGCCTAGGGGAGTTACAGTGACTACTAGAATTTCCACCTTGTATGTTAGTCAACACATATAAGCATAGAAATAGAGCCAGGCTAGGCATACCAGGGGCTGCCTAGACCTGGAGAGCTCCAGTAATAATGAAACAAAGGCTTCAGTGTGACCAGGGCTGGGAGTTGTCCATCCATTGTCTCATGTCAGACCAATGTCTCACCTATGCAAGGACTAACTGGGGAGTTCCTGAGCCATGTAGGGAACTGATGCACTAAGTCCATACAGTCACAGCCCTGATACCAAACTACACTAACATTTTTAATTGAATTTTCTTCTTCTATAACAGACATAACTCAAATTCCATGGGTTTGGCTATGCTAGAAGTCTATCTTATTCCTCTTTAACAGGGTTTCTGATGCAGAACTGTGTTTAGATCTGCAAATAGAGGCAAATCCAAAAGTCATCAATTCAATGTAACCTGGATCAGGCCTGTTACAATGGATCTGCATATCCCCAGCAAGTCCTGGATGCATTGAGCTTACAGCTCAATACTGTATAACGCTCACTGTGAATCTTATGCATGGACAGTGTGTTGGTCTGACTTCATGTACAAAACAGATTTGCTTTTCACATGTATGGTGACCGTTTGTTGGGAAGTAACACCAGAAATTCAGATGATGACTCAAAATACACATTACTACCAAAAGCAGTATTATGTTGATCAATAGTGCCAGAGTTGACAAGTCTATGTACTTGTGGTTGTTAGCTTGGTCCATTAAATTCAGTAGTCAATGTTTTAAGTAAAGACTGTACTCTATCCCCATAGAATCCTTTGAAGAGAGGCTAAGTCCTGTGGCTTCCTGCTGAATTTAAGTCTACCCTCAGCAGGAAACAGCTTCCTTTGGGCTGATCTTCCTCATTTGGAGGTCATTTGGATAGCTCCTATCTAACCTCCTTACCCTGGCTGTTCATCCACTGTGTCAACCCTCAGCACTTGAACATGTAGCCTTTTAATATGACAAAATGTTCGTTATTTCATTATTAGGGTAACAGAATCCTTTTTCCTTCTTGCTAGTTATTCCCCTTGGTGTTGCTGGTAATGGTGGCCCCACTGCTGTCATATGCTACATATCATGTTGTCCTGGTTTCAGCTGGGATAGAGTTAATTTTCTTCCTGGTAGCCGGTATGGGGCTGTGTTTTGGGTTTAGGTTGAGAACAATGTCGATGATACACTGATGTTTTGGTTCTTGCTAAGTAGTGCTAAGTACTTGCTAAGTGGCGCTCACACTGGTCAAGGACTTTTCAGCTTCCCATGCTCTGCCAGGTGCACAAGAAGCTGGGAGGGGGCACAGCCGGAGCAGCTGACTCAGACTGGCCAAAGGGCTATTCCATACCACGTGACGTCATGCTCAGTATATAAGCAGGGGAGTTGGCCGGGGAGGGGTTTGATTGCTGCTTGGGGGATGTGCTGGGCATCGGTCGGCGGGTGGTGAGCAATTGTACACTGTACTGCTTGCTTTGTATTACTATCGTACTATTATTATTTGTTATTATTATTATTGTTATTATTACCATTACTACTGTTCTATTTTTATTTTACTTTAGCTATTAAACTGTTTTTATCTCAACCCACGAGTTTTCCCCTTTTGCCCTTCCGATCCTCTCCCCCATCCCACCAGTGGGGGGGGGCGAGCGAGCGGCTGCGTGGTGCTTAGTTGCTGGCTGGGGTTAAACCACGACACGTGTTAAAGGGACTTTTGTCATTCATATTTTGTTTCCTGTGTCGGTTATGTTTTAAGGAACCTTTGTCCCATGACTGCTTGGTAACTCAGTTACAGATGGGCCTAGATAGACTTCTTTTGTTTAAGAAAGTGGGACATGATAATGAAGTTGATCTGACCCTCTTTAAAAGGGTCAGATAGACACTACTCTAGAACAGGTTGGTTAGTGCTTACCAGTGGTAAGTAGACTGTGTACTTAGAGTAAGCAGTCTCATATATGGTGTCAGCCCCATTGGCAGCCTAACTCAGGACTGAAACCTTGTCTTAGTGAAAACATTAGATATTAACTGTACCTGATGTGGCCTATCTGCTGGGATCTAGACTGCGGCCATCAGGTATTTTTCCATAGTCACTGATTTTTATTTTGAGTTTAATGTCTTATTCATTTAACTACACTTAACATCATGTTTCTTAAACATGAATGGAAACAGCAATTTTGTTACTGACAAGACAGTAACATGAATGATAATGCAGTGAGTAATAACTGACATACCTAGCCCTTCTGTCTGAAAAATTATTACATTTTAAAGTGAAATAAAGGGCAGCTTTTGCTGGAAGGAAGCATTTTGCTGAAGAAGTGAAGAGGTTGGTAGAGGACAAAGACATCTTTTCTTCTCCTATTCCTTTTAAGAATTTTAAAATGAAGGTATTTCTTAACAAAGAGCAGTTTGGAGGAGAGCAATATTTCTGCCTCCTAGAAAAATTCTCTGCGTTGGCCCCATCCAGCCCTTCTCCAGTCTTGCACTTGATCCACTGTGACATTAGTTCTGAACCTCGTTCATTTGTTGCCATTTTTCTTTCTGCTTACTTCACCTTACCCTACCCCTCTTTAATTGTAAAACATACACAAATGTGGCTTTGTTCCTAAACCCTTCTCTCCATTCTTAATTTTTTACACATCTGTCACGTGTCTTAACTAATGTTTACCTCCGTATATTTCCTTACCAGCTATGACTGTCTGATAAACACAATTCTTTCATGTGTCCTCTGTGAGGGACTGCAGATCTACTACCTTTCTCCATTTATCTTCTGGCTAGAGGAAAAGGGATGAGTAATATTATTCTGCCTTGTAATACATGTATTCATCCAAGAAGGAGGAGAAGGAATAGAGTCTTTGAAGTCCATCCCAGGAGCATAGGAGTTTGTAAGAATTCAGGTACACAGAGTATTTTTTTATTAGATATAACAGTCAAGTCATGTTCTCCCTTTTTAAATGCAAGGAGGATAAACTGTTATTAGGAATTTGGACCATGTTTTCAGTGTATCAAGAAGAGAGCAAAAATTTTTTCCATTACTCCGAGTATCCCACTGCTCTTATTGTGTTCTCAGTAATCATGGAACAGTTGGAGAACAGTCCCATCAAAAAAAAAAAAAAAAAGGACAAAAAAAAAAAAGACAATTTCCTGTTCCAGCATGGGGCATAGATGCAATTTCCCTGTCTGGTTTCTTGATTGTAGTAACCTCAGGCTAAATTGAAGGACTTCTTGCTGGGGAACTACGATTGAAGAGAAAAGCCCCTTCCCTTGCGGATACAGAACTTTTTCTTAGGCTGCATACAAGAGAGAAAAACTTGCTATAATGCCAGATGTTCATGATTAGACTATAGGAGGACAATTACTTGGCAAATGTTTTTTGTATAGCAAATTCAAGATTTATCCAAATCTATTGTATTGTTTGTCCTCCTTCACCTGCAGCTCTAGGATAGCAGTCAATATATTAGAAAAAACGGGAGATGCATGATTTGTGCAGGTAATGAACCTGCTCTTCTGTCTACTGCTGATGGTGTTAAGATAAGGTCCATGGTGTCTTAGTGCTAAGTCAGTGGAAAGTTCTTGGACCTTTTAAAATAGCACCAAACTGTCTCATCAGATGTGTTAGGCAGATACTTAACTGTTCTGTGCTGCTGTTGAGTGTGTGTGTCATTTATGTTAGGGATGTTTATGCTGGAATTGACATATCCGCAGTCCACAGAGTCTGGTGTCCTAATATTTGAATGTGGCCAATATGACGTGATTCAGAAACTGGTACAAGAAATTCCGTAATAATTATTCAGTTAAAAGGCAAGCTGTGCTTCTCAAAGTTTCTTCATTGCTCTCTTCTTCATTATCTAGGCAGTGGATTTTTTTGAAATATGGCAGTGTATGCCTTTTCTATTTTTTCATTCTCTCTACTGTAATACATATAAAGGTGTATAGAGGTTTGGTAGTATGCATCCAGCAAACAATTACTAAAACTTCCTGCTTGCTCTAGGGATGTTGTGTACGGCTATAACAAAATGAAACTAAACTACTTAACCAACTAGAGGTCTAGCTCCAAGCCTTTGAAATGCCAGAGGAGGGAAAAAAATACACACATCCATCCCAACAAAAAAAACCCACAACAGCCCCCACCTCAAAACCACAAACAAACAAAAACCAAATCAAAACAAAAAAAAACCCCTGTAAATGTTGATCTGGCATCAAGAAAGTTTATACAGAAGAATCTTATCCCAGGAGAAAAATTGCCAACATCATAGAGAGTAACAATTAGTGCTTTTCCTAGCAAAATTAGCAAACTGTGCTGATTTGGTACCAGCTTCACATATTGCATCTCTGTGTTAATATTGCACAGAATCAGGGGTGTATTGAATGGCTATGAAGACACTGTGCTCTTGTTCACTGAGGCTTAAAAACTTAGGGAAAACACTGTTAGGTAACTCCAGGCTGGCTGCCTATTCTGTCATATATAGGACAGCAAAGGCTGGGACATGCTGGTAAAACTTGGTGTGTTTTCAAAAGTATGGAGCAAATTTGATTCCTTTTCTACAGTGACAATGTCAGTCCAGTGCAATGCAAGTTTGTGTTTAAATTAAGCTCAAGTAATTAGACCGAACATATTCACAAAAAAAAAAAAATTATGGTGTGGCAACAAGCTACACAAATGATGTACCCAGTGTACTTTACTTGGGGTGTTCAATTGCCATACTACAACACTGAGTTGACCAGATGGAAACTCATAATCTCATTTTAATTTTCACAATTCTAGCACTCGGCTGAACATACCTTTTGATAGGCTTTCATGTTCTTAGCTGTCCATTCTCTCATACGGCTTTCTGTCATTCTTTGTCACTTAAAAGTCTCAGACTGAAATGTCTTTCTGAGGCAAAATGTGCCCCCCCCCCCGAGTAAAACACACTTTTGTTTTGCTTTCTGACTTGGATTTCAAATTAATTTTCTCATCTTCTTCCTATTACCAGTGCTGTCTTGATTACCGGATGACAGTGGTCTTTGCACATATAAATCCATCATACAACCTGCTCAAGAGAACAGAGTACCCTGTTAGATTTCCTCTTTACAGAAGTCCTCCTTCAATTCTGCCTATTGTCTATCACATCATTCAGTGAACTCCCAGATTTTGCTAGTTTCTGGCACTTTTAACTTCAGGATATGCAGAATTAGTCTTTTTAGTTACCGAAAGACTCAACCTCACTACCACTTCCCTAAATACTTTGACTAGCTCATCACTTACGTCAAGATTTAATCCAGGACTGGTCTTTATAGAATTGCTGTAGATGATTTCACAGCATTCCTTTCTTTCCTTCTCCCATTGTAGTGCCTGCCTTTTCTCTGATGATTCATACTTGTGTAATCCAACAGAGCAGCACCTGATGTTCCATCCCACTTTTTACAGCTCTCCACTTTGACTCTTTCCCTTATTTCAAATTTTAATCTCAAAACAGAGTTTTATTTCTTTCTCTTTGGTGTTAATGAGCTTCATGAATGAATATCTTTATGTGGTTTGGTTATGGTTTTATATCACTGATTTCTGTAATTTAAATTCAATTATGTTTCATTTCTTTTAACTGTCTGAAGGCTTTTACAGTAACTGTCCCATTTAGAGCTCTATTGCAATGTATTATTGTTTGATAACACTGTATGTCTTACTACCAATTTGTAAAACATGCTTTCTGTCTTTTTCTTTCTCTTTCATTTCTGCACAGTGTAATGAATGTGCTTCAAGAGTATTTATATTAAATTAGCATGCTATCTCTTTAAACAGACAGCTTTCTCTTAGAAGAAATTTTCATCTGTTCTGACTACCCATTGTCACAGAGCTCTGAGGTGTTAGACAAAAGGGGAGCACTACTGCAGTGGTCTATGGTTTTCATCTCCCCCTGGAAGTCCCTTATATTATAACTGGCTGACTTGTCTAGTCTATTGCTCTATATCACTCATTTTATTTGTCACACCTAGTGCTGGAAGCCACCATCTCCAAGTAATTAGTGACTACTCACCCAGACCATTTTATCTTTTATTACTTATTGCTCCCTTCTGTGGCTGTGTTCGTATCCTTTTTAAGAAAAGATTTTAAAAAAAAAAAAAAAAAGCTTTCAGCTATTTGCACATCATTACACTCATGTGATCCAAGACTGGATTTGAACCAGGCTTCTGGTAGCAAAGATCAAACAATTTTTTTCTGACAGCCAGCATGTATCTTCCTCCAATCTATTACTCTCAACAGGTACTTCAGGTTTCAGCTACTGGTAGTCCAGGGCATCTCATGATGGGCTGAGTGATAGCTTTTCTAGCCTGTCTGTGAAGATGTACCATGATAAACTTTATCTTAGCATTTTAGCAAACTCTTTCTGGTGAAAATCAGGGAAGTGGAAAAGAAGGGATAGAGTGCATCAGATTTCCAGTTAATAGAGCCATCACTATTTAGCAGTTCTATAATTGTCAGCAGACTGAAGTACTGGTTGACTGTAGCCATAAACAACTCCAAGCATAGTAGCACCCTTCACCTCTCCCCCTCTTAAGTTTTGCCAATTGCCTCAGAGACAATGAAATCCTAAATAATTTTTCTCACAGTTGGAAAATAAAAAAATAGACATTAGCAATGATCAGTATTTATGCACATGCGTGAGGTATAGGGGATGTAGAGCATTCAGGGAACTCAGGCAGACTTCCACTTTCAGAGTTAATGCAACCTGCTCTTTTGCTCACTACCTTGCACCTCAGGCACAGTATTAGTCTCCCATGTAATTACAGCTTAGTGCTGCAGTCTCTGTTGTGAATTAGTCAGCCTTGTTGAGGGCCAGGGACCTGAGGTAAGTGCGAAATAGTAGAACTGTGCTGTGGCCTAGGAAACAAATCTTTCAGTAGGTTAGTACCACTAGTATCTCCCTTCATACTCATTTGCCAGGTTTGTGCTACTCCATGCTCCAATGTACCAAGTAGTACACCTACACAGGTACTGAGTAACTTCCAAGGTAACCGAAAACTGAGATACCTCATGTAAAAGAATGTAGATACCGTTTAGTGTATTTCGGATGTTCAGCTTACAGTAGCAATGAGATGCTCTGACACTACTCTTTCCAGCTATGTCCTAGCTCTTCACATGATATGAAAATGTGACGGATATCTAAACCCACCCCCTTGATATCCAGGAATATTAGTCTCAAACACCAGGTAACTGATTCTTTTGTAAGACTGCCCTCCATAAGAGTAGCTCTTCAGCTAGAGGGGATGACCTGTTAGTACACAGATGAGGCAAAAGGTGATAATGATGAGTGGGTTAAACAAACTCCTGAAGTTTATTCCACACTTTGTTCCCATTCTAAGGCAAGGTGCTTGGAAATTTATGCAAGGATATTTCAATAATTATCTATAGCACTCATTAATATGCCTGAAAAAGTATAGGACTTTCAGATGGACTTTCAAACAAAGCTTTAAGACTTGAACCCATTAGATCAAGGACAAAGTCTCAAGTTCAAGTCAAAATTTCCATGCACAGCCCCAGAACTCAACAGTTACTGAAAAATAGTCCTTGTATTTTCTTCTGTTCTTGAGGTCTAGCTGAACTTGTGCTTATTGACCTTCAAGGGACACAGCAATATCTTTCTTACTCAGGCCTTTGCCTGAGGGGTGATTCAATGACAGACTGAATTGTCATTCTGGGAATTTGGTTGGCATTGTGTCAGTTTTGCTTCACATCAATTTAGATAACTCTAGCTTTATCATGTGTCTCTACAATGGGACAGGTATATGATATATATTAAATGAAAACTATATATGTATATATATCCTGGTAATGCCAGCAGCAAAATTATGTAAATGTCAACTGAAAAGCTGTTTCATACCATTAAGGATGAGTGTGTGCATACTGGGGTTTTTAACCCTCTACCTGAGAGTCATATATTCACATAGTCATATCATATAATGCATGTGCAATTGCTTTCCTTGTGTGCAGAAATATTCCTAAACTGAGTAGAGATTGCAGAATACGGATTTGAGGCTTAGCACCTAGAGATTTCTGGTAACCCAGATTCTGTTAATTTTATTATTTTTCTGATACCGATACTTAAAGTATTAAGTATTGTGACAAGATGCAACTCTGGACTCAGAGGTCAGGTTTATCATTAGAATGTTTTGTCAATTTCTAGAAGTAAGTTTGGAAAAATAAGTTATTGTGCAATGTTAAAATATTCAAAAGTACCTTTCTTTCAGTGGGTCTACTACATCCATGCTTTGGGTAAAGATGTAAAATTTGGAAGAAGGGTAGCCTTTATGACAGGGCATATCTGCTGTGGAATTCATATTAAGCAGAGCCAAAATTTGGCCAAATTACAGAATACAAACTTCTAAGAATTTTACAGCTATGGTCTTCAGCATGCTTAATCCTTCTATAGCTCCTACTGTTGTCCAAACCACATGTTTATTGCTGAACAGAAGGAATATGTATGACTCATTCCCTCCCTGACATCTGTGTTACAGGACTGGCATGTGCAAGTAGAGCCATGCAGTCACCTTCTGCTTAGACTGAAGTACAGGGAAGCACTGAAAATGAGGAAAAAATCTGCTAGGGTTTTTTTGTGGGGAAAAGAACCTGTAAAACTAAAGGAAGGAGAGTGAAGACATTGGAAGTTGGCAGATGAAATAGGGAGACTGTGCCTGGTTGGCAGGGGGGGAAGTTGTGACTTAGCATCCTTGGGAGAAATGTGATAGGGAAAAAACGTCTAGCTAGGAAAAAATGGTGCTATGTCCCTGTTACAATAGGGAAGAAGTTGAAGATCTCTTCAGTTAATCTGTACTGACTGGGAGAAGAAAGTGGGGAGAGGAACCTGAATGGAGTAACACGGTGTCCTGGTTTTGACTGGGATAGAGTTAATTTTCTTCCTAGTAGCTGGTATAGTGCTGTGTTTTGGATTTAGTATGAGAATAATGTTGATAACACACTGATGTTTTAGTTGTTGTTAAGTAATGTTTATACTAGTCAAGGACTTTTCAGCTTCCCATGCTCTGCCAGGTGCCCAAGAAGCTGGGAGGGGGCACAGCCAGGACAGCTGACCCAGACTGGCCAAAGGGCTATTCCATACCATGTGACGTCATGCTCAGTATATAAACTGGGGGAGTTGGCCGGGGGGGGGCAGCGATCGCTGCTCAGGAATGGGCTGGGTATCAGTCGGCGGGTGGTGAGCAATTGTATCGTGTATCAGTTGCTTTGTATATTATTATTGTATTATTATATTATTATTACTACTACTATTCTATTTCATTTTACTTCAATTATTAAACTGTTCTTATCTCAGCCCATGAGTTTTCTGACTTTCACCCTTCCAATTCTCTCCCTCATCCCACTGGGGTGGGGGCAGTGAGCGAGCGGCTGCGTGGTGCTTAGTTGCCGACTGGGGTTAAACCACGACACATTATTAGTATTTTCTCTTCCTCTGCTGTCCTGTTAAAGTGTCTTTATCCCAACCCACGGGTTTTACTTTTTTTTTTTTTTGCCAATTCTCTCCCCCATCCCACTGGGGCAGGGGGGGAGGGTGAGCCAGTGGCTGTGTGGTGCTTAGTTGCCGACTAGGGTTAAACCACAGCACATGGACAAACTGATATGATGAGGAGACAAAATAGGAGTTTGTGGTTGGTAAGAAACGACCTGATAGAAGGAGACAAAGAGCTGTGAGAGGAGAACCTAGTCTGACTGGGGTAGGACATTGACCACGAGCACAGAGAGTTATTTGGTGGTTTGTTGTTGTTTGGTTGGTTTTTTTAAATTAAAAAAATAAAAGCAGCAAGGAGAGTCCTATAAAATAGCTGTGAAGGCCCTGACAAGAAGGAATTTGCAGGCCTGCAAAGAGGATAGAAGGTGCTGGTTGTACTTATTCTACAAGCTCAAGTGCTTGAGGCCTGTGTGATGGCTCTGACACGTCCAACCCCAGAGATGTCAGCTGATGTTACAGGCAGCATTTTCTATTTTTCAACTTATTTAAAAATGCAGGATATTAAAGATACTCAGAGTTTAAAAAGTTTTTGTAGCTTACAATTAAAACTTAATTTTCCCCTTATGAAGTGTATACTGTGTTACTGCTTTGACTTGGTTACCTAACTTTCTTGCCATAAGATCTCCATATCTGTTAGTCTACTATACAAATTGTGCTCACTTAGTGCATATTTGTTTTTTATTCTGTTATTCTGAGGACATGGTTTAGTGGCGGACTTGGCAGTGGTAGGTTAACGGTTGGACCTGATGGTCCTAAGGGTCTTTTCCAACCTTAACAATTCTATGATTCTATTCTATTCAGTGTGTGCTACAGGTCTTATATACTGCATGCTATTCAACCCCCTACTGTGAAGACAGTTACAGATTTTTTTCCCCTCTCTTTGTAATCACTGCAAACATATCTAAATGCATCATAAATGGCAATGCATTTAGTACCATAATGTGAAGAGTTTCCATTATTATTTCTAGTTGACTGATGGAGAGCCTATTCACAGAGGTTAAGGTTAAGAGTGCCACGTACTTGTAGGTGTCCATTATGATGTGTCTGTGATCTAGTTTTTAAGAGCTCTCTGCATTATATAGCCTATTATATGTTCAAAGCACAATTCAATTCCAACTGGAAATGCTCAGCTATTGCACTGAGCAGACCCGGAATCACAAGGCAGGCACTCAAAAAATGAGGGAAAGAACATGTAGTAAGCACTCAGCTGTGAAAGGCTCAGTTTGAGTGACTTGCCTGATAGTGCCCAAGCATTCTGTATCATCAGAGACAGGGGAAGATCCCAGTTTTCTAGGAAAGTATTCAGTTGGCCTAAACTTGAAACTGCTCTTTCTCCTCCTGCAATCTCATCCTCTTTATTTAACTTTTTCTAATCCATGTTTTTTCCTTCCTGTGCTCCTCTTCTCCATTGAGCATTCCTGCTTTTCAGCAAAGGGTCTTCTTTTCAGGACTCATCACATTTAGCAAAATGTGACTTTCACTGTATTTGAGACTCTCAGTAAATAAAGTGAACTATTACTAAGATTTGTTAATGTCAGCGGTAGTGTAGGAGACTGAGATTTTTAAGATAAAACAGACGTATGGTACTAATAGTCTTGGAAAAGCTGCAAGACATTATAAATATAACTAAGTGGAAAGCATTGCTCATAAACCCAGTTTTTTAGTTCTGAAGTAAAAAGAAACACAGTTAGGTGAAAGAGACACCTAAAATAAGAGTTGTCAATTACGTCAATGGGTTGTCAGTTCAACTCTTATTAACATTGGGGAAATGCCATAAGGGGGGTTTATTTTTATGCCTCCAGAGAACAGCAAGAGTAAAAATCTATAAATGTTTCATATTACATCCTCAGATAAATGCATATTAGCTTTCCTCCCATGTAACATTAATATTTGGAAACTTTGAGAAATAAAATGACAGCTTAAGGAGGCTGGGAAAATTATGTGATGGGCTAGTACCCATCTTCTTGCTCCCTGTCTTCCTCCCCTCCCCCTCCTTTTTTCTTTCTCCTTCTCGTCCCTCCCTTATGATGGCTTTAAAAAATACTCTTCAGGACTGATATACAAAGGGTATAAAGACCCTGTGTCATGGTCAAAATCTTCTTTCATGAGCAAAGAGGAGACTCACATGGGCCATGATATATTTTATATAAATTGTGTGTGTATACACAATAATTGTATGTTGTGTGTATATATTGCGCAATAAATTATTGATATATATCTAAAACTACAAACTTATTGACAGAAATCTTGCCTGTCTAATCAAAGAATCATTGTTAGTTCATTATTACAGAAAAAAAGAAGACTAGGCAGAATAATACAGTTAAAATTGTTATATCCACACTTCTTATTTTCTACCCCTTTTTCCTGCTGTTATGCTCACCCTTCCTCTGCTCCTTTGAGTCCTAACATCAGTGGCTTCATTCTGGTGTGTAATGAATAATGTGGTGAGTCACCAGTATGTGGAGTCCTTTACTGGGAGACAGATGATGTTCATGTTTGTGTTTTCTTCTTCCTCTGCTCAGAATCTGCTAGGGGTCATTTTTGTTTCTTAAAGTACTTTTACACTTTTGCTCACTCTTCATTGTTCTGCAGTTCCATGATATATCTGAATTTACTATATATGCTACAGTTTATGTCGTTTAGATACAATTTCTTCTCTTTGTTAGCCCTAACACCAGTTTTGTCCATTTCCAGGTCTGCGTTTCTCTAACTTCTTTAAGCATTGGAGAGTTGTTCATAGCCATGTGGTCTCCAGCATCAAGCCTGTTGCTGTTACAGCTAAATTGAATAACGCAAAGCTACAGGCAGGTCAGAAAGATTTCAGACAAAGCAAGCCTAACAAGCCATAGTCCTGAGACCTTGCAAATTTACAAAGCCTGTGGTCTTCCAAAGCCCGTTATTAGCAATGGCAATATCATAATGCAGGGCTACAAAATAACATTAAATTGCTGAGATTGATATTACTGGACAGTACTGGTAAGGTAATTAACTCTGACCAAAGGGATAGCTAATATATACATTACTAATACTGCCTTGGAGGGCTGAGATTAACTAGTAACACTTCATTTTTACAGGTAAGACATCTGTGATACAGGTTTCCGTATCCTTAGTTTATAATGTCTCAACAAAGTAAAAAGGATTACACTACATTTTAGAGTAAGAATTACTATTATGAATCAGGCCTGTCATCCATCTGCCTTGGCTAATAGCCAGTACCAGATGCTTCAGAGAGAAGTGCAAGAAAGCCCAAGGTGAGCAATTATGGAATAGCTTGCCCACATGGAAAGCTTCTTCCTAATTCTCAACAGTTAAAGATTTGCTTGTTTCCTGACTCATGAAGGTTTATAAACCTTTTAAGTTTTTTTTCTTACTAGCTGATACAACTGTGAATGTCTTAATTTTTCATATAGATGTGAAGTCCTACTTAGAGTCCTAAGCTTTTGACATCAGTGATTTCTTGTGGCAGTGAGTTCTACAGCTTAACTATGCAGTGTGATAAGAACTAAAATATTTTAAGTTCATTTTATTTGGCACTTGCTGCATTTCAATTTCATTGAATGTACCATTGCTCTTTTTTAATTAGCAAAGTAACTTCCTGTATTCCTCAGTCACACACAGATATTTTTGAAAAATATGTAGGGAAACTTAAGCTCTGTATTTAAGCATCAAACTGAACAGCATTTTTCCCCCAGTGGGAAATCTCTGGTTTCTCAGTACTTTTGAAACACCTTCTAGTTACTTAGATGTATAAAGATTAGGTAGTATAATTTTTGGTACTGATTTTTAAAAAATCTTGATGAAGACATAGGGATGCCCATTTACTCCATTGAGTTTTCATTGACTTTCAGTATTCTTCTGTCTGATGTATCAGTCCCTGATTGGCCAGTCCAGTAGAAACAATGCTTTTCTCTAGGATCAATTCTCCAAATAAGCTGGGAGTTTGGGAGCTTGTTACCTCTATCTACTAGAGTGTTCATGTAGATGCTGTTGCACTGTAGATTATTTTCTTCTCCTCTCCTATTATATGAAAACATAATGAACTAGCAGCAGCCAGCCCCTCTGTCTGTGCAGGCTTGTTGCTTAAATTAAAAGACTAAACATTCCAAGTCAAAACTTTCAGAGCTTCCCCTTTTTTCACAAGATTTATTTCCTGGCATTTACATTTTTGAAACAAAACTGAACTCTAAGGTGTTTGTCTTCTGCTGAAACCCATTTCAATGAAAGACAGTGATTTCATATCAGTGGTGTAGAACCCATATGCTATGACAGTCTCTGTCTTAAGTCACTTGCTTGGATGTACAGTGTTTGCTGATGGGTGTGGAAAACTGAGGCAAGGACTGCCTGTGACTTGTTAAAATTTAGTTAAAGAAGCAGGGACAATATTGAGTGTGGCAGTTCTCTGTTGAATTCAGATATGTATTTTAGATTCTAGACTGCTTTTTCTGCTCTCTATAGTATGAAATAATGTTCCTATTGTGTTTTGGGTCATCACTTTGTTTAAGGATTTATTTTAAAAGTTGGGTTTTCATGTGCTTTTTGAATAATATACAAACATTTTTTTATTCTAGTCCATTACTTGAGTAGCTGGTTTAGAACAGTTTCCTTTTCCTTAAACAATGCATTCTTTGTTAATTTACATAATTTGGGTGGTGTTGAAGGGTATGGAGAGGACAGGGGAGAAAAGCAACACATTAGACTAACCCATCCTCTTGCTGGAGTGTTTACATTCTCTTTAATGTCTTTAGGAAGTAATTTTATCCAGTCTTGTTTTAAGTGTATCCATGGACAGAACTTGTCCTGCAACATTTTGATGCAGCATAGGTCATTTCAAATCTGTATTCTTGAAATTTAGCTTGAATTTCCTATTCTGTTTGGATCCTACTGCTTATAGTTGTCTCTAAAAATTACACTGAACGATTCTGTCCAGCCTGGAGAGGAGAAGGCTCCAAGGAGACTTTATTGCGGCCTTTCAGTACATAAAGGAGGCTTATAAGAAAGACAGAGACTTTTTACGAAGACTTGTAGTGAGAGGACAGGAGGCAACAGTTTTAAACTGAGAAAGGGTAGATTTAGATTGGACATAAGGAAGAAATTTTTTATGATGAGGGGGATGAGACACTGGAACAGGTTGCCCAGAGAAGCTGTGGATGTCCCATCCCTGGAAGTGTTCAATGTCAGGTTGGACAGGGCTTTGAGCAACCTGATCTGGTGAAAGATGTCCCTGCCCATGGCAGGGGGGTTGGATTAGATGATCTTTAAAGGTAGCTTCCAAACCAAACCAATTCTATGATTCTACATTTTCACTTAATGTTTGTATTTTCACATTTTGCCTTGTTACAAAGAAGCTATTAGTTATTTTGGATAAACTAAAGTAGATAAATTAGTGAACCTGAGCTGACAGTCTAAAGATGGAGCATGGGGAGGAATGAGGAGTTCACTTTTCTTAAGCTTATTTTCAGTTTAAAAATGCATAAGCAATTAGGCTCTTTGCCTGCAGAAACCTGTGCACCAGGCTGGTACTGGCTAATATTTGTTTCCCCAGAACACTTCCCTCAGGTTGGCCTTGATGAAAGTGGAAGGCTGAGAAGAAAGAGTAATAAGGAGAAGGTAATGGGAAAAGCACAAAGGGATTCTCAAATGTCTGTTTAATCTTGCCTGAATGGGGTCTTTCCACTAAGTTTAGGATGTTTTCTACAGTGGAAAAGATCTTTTCTGTCAGAATAGCAGTTTCTGCTCCAAAAGACTGCATTCTCTGTTCTTGGAGAGTTTTAAATATCACTGACACCACTTTGAGGAGAAGTTTGTACCAGATGGCCTCCAGAGATTTCTTCCAACCTGAATTATTCCCTGACATGGGACAGTATTCAGCAACTATTGGTCACTGGCACACCTTCAGAAATAAAAAGTATGAGTGAAATCGAAGGAATAAAAATATCTCTTTCAATTCTCAGCAAATTCCACATTACTTTCTATCCTAGGACAGAGTATTTCCCACAAATCACTGGCAACTAGTAACCTGACTACAATTTGTGACATAACAAAATTATACAGTGTCATGTAAAGATGGAGAGAAAGAAAAGTGAAGTGCTGCTGCAGATGTGATGGCCAGCAGGAGAAACATGGGTCATCTTTGACTTCTCCATTCTTTGTAGTATGCAGCCTTTTCCCCACTGAATGGATTTTGAAATCTAAAAGCTAGTTGCAATCTGTTTAATTTTTTGAACGTAATGGGTGTTACAGAGCTAAATGGATTCAAATAGTTCAGCAAACCTTAAAAGAAAGCAGACCAGAAAAGAGAGTATTAGATGAAAAGACACCCCTGTTTAGAAAAACGAGTAACTCTGTTTAAAAATCATCTTAAAACAAAGACTTTTGAAACCTATCCCTATGCATAGAACTCCACAATTAAACCCCTGAATTTTGCATTACAGGTTTGGAAGATTCTGATAACAAGGAAGCGGTAAAGGTGATGTTAAAAAAATTGTTTTCTCTTTGGCTCAAAGTAATTTTGTGTCACACGGTATGCCCAAATTCTTTTCATTAATTCTTGGTATCATCAGACTGTGGATGGTTGAAAAGCTGAGGAAGACATATTGCTTTAATGGTAACCTTGAGTAGACTCTGAGAGTGAAAGTACTTGAGAGGATTATTTACATGAGACTTCAAGCCTTATTTTGTAGGCTCAGGGCATCCTGAGCATTGGGTTATATTAATTTGTTAGGAATTAACTCCCGTATTTGTGTTGTTTTGCAGTTTTGTTATAGCTAAGACTGTGGAAAATATCCATTCTGCTCTGTGCTTTACTGTAAGTGTACTGGTGTTGAGCTAAGGGATACTAATGGATTGGAGAGTTTTGAGTGCTTCACTGCCTGGCAATACATCTAGAAATAATCCAGATTTTCACCTGTGTCTATCAGTCAGCCCATGTTTGCCCCAGTGGGACAGATCTCCTGTCAGATCCATCAGTCAGATGTTGGATCATCACCACATAAATCACTTGGGTAAATCAGATCAAGCCAGAATCAAATTCATTGTGCCCATTAAAGACAGATATCATCTCATAAAATACATAACATGTCAAAGCTGACATAATGTTCACTGAGAAAAGAGTGTAGCCCATCCATTTACTAAAATGGAATAAATCAAAAGAGGGAAAAGAGAATTAAATAGGCATCCCTGCTATCTTTAACAGAGCAAAGGTGACTTGAATGTTAGACACTAGGTATAGAAGAGCTCCACTGCTCTGCCCTGGTGATCCTTCACTCCCATACAAACCTCGTCTGACAGCTGACAGCATCATCAAGTTACAGCAGTCTCGGCATCCTCCAGTCATGGCTCTTGAGCAATGAGTTCAGCTCCAGCTACTGAGCATTTCACAGGCATGGTCTAACTGCCTAACTAACTTACTACTGGCAGGACTGAGTACATGACATTATAGGCACTTACAGCATAATGTGTGCATCTACACTTACACTTGCCCAGTCATCACCTCGCTCTGGAGGCACTTAAGCTCTCCATTACTAAAATCACTCCAAATGAAATTTGTCTCATTTGAAAGACTCTAGCAAATCTAGAGTTTTGTCCAGAAATTGAATGTCAGGCAATAGCAAGGGTTTTGGTTTGGGTTGGTTTTTTGCACATGTGTGTATGGTTTGAGGTAAGTGAACTTCTGGAAACAGGCGGGATATTGATCTCTCTTCTAAAGTTGGTGTCTTAGCATTTAGACTATAATCATGTTCTTCTAACGCACACACTCTCTCTCTCTTGGCCCTAGCTCTTATTTCTTCAGGGTAATGCAGTTGTAACGGAACAGATAGAAGAAACCTCTCAGGAGTTTGCTCCTCAGCTTTAGCAGCTACCTGCTTGGGTTGCTGGCTGCTTTGGCTCCTCATTGCAATACACTTTCTGTTTCCCAAACACCATCCAGGGAGTGAAGGGTCTAACATACAGTTTTAGGTTCAGTCCTGGAGTCCAGGCACATCAATGGGAGGCACTGTAGCACTCAGCCATTAGAAGCCTAAGCTCTTTATTTTATTTTATTTTAAGTCATTCTTAGCAATTTCTCGATCTGATAATACTTCACATTTCCATGTTTGCTAAACTGATGTATTATCCCTGCTTGATTTGTTTACCCACAACTAGCCATTTCTCTCCACTTTACTGGAAGTCACTCTTTTACTGTGTCTTGCATTTATTGTTCTTTATGCAACATGTCTTTCTCAGTTGCCATTTCTTCTTTACTTTTCCAGACATTTCCCCTTCATTACTTTGCTTTCCCTTTCTTTTTACCATTGGTATTTCTGCTTCTCTACAACTGATTGGTGTCTGGTCCTAAGAGATAATGAGCATCTCTAAGTCTTAGTGTCATCACTGCCCCTCGAAAAAGCTTTCCAGGATTCGATTCTTATTGGTGTATAAAGTTAACTCAGATTACCAAGGTCCAGAATTTAACTGGTGCCTTTGACTATCAAAAGAATGTTAGTAAATACTAATGAACAGCTTCAACTCTCCAGCTAAGCAGAGATTTTCTGATATATAGCCGAGGATCTGGTGCATAACTTTATGTAGATTTCTTTTTACAATATATTTCAAAACATGTAGTAAGAGTTGACAGGATTACTTGATACTTTACATTTATTAATGTGTTCCTTTTCTCCCAGTCCTGGCTGCTCATTAGATGCTCCTGATTTCACTAGAATTTTTTAGTTTTTAAATGTATGTCCAGCAATCTGCACAGTCCCTGCTTCTGACAAATGTCTGTCTTCAGGGTACTTGTTTCAGCTGCTAATGATGTACAACAGATCACTTAAGTCACCTGGAGTGTTGTTTCTTTCCTTTCTAAAGAAGAAGGCCTGATTAGAAAGCTGAAACTTTATAAGCAGGAAAAGGGAGGGGATTAAAATAAGTGACAGATATAATGAATGCTCGTATTTCTGAATGGGTAAACCTCTAGCACTTCTGCAAACAGACATTCACCAAGGAATCATATGAATAGTAAACTTTTGCCATCATATTTTGGAGCATAAGGGAACTGTAGCTGTGCTCTGACATGTTACAGGTAGAACAAGACACAGCATGGTTTTATTCCACACTTTGATTCAGAGCAGAGGTATTCTGGAGTCCAGTACATACGAATTGCAGGGCTGGTGCTGTGGCAACAAGTAATCATGGGATGGTTGTCAGGGTATAAAAAACAGCTGCTGCAGAGGCTATAGATGGAATGTTGGAAACTCTTGGGTTTCTGCAGGGAAAATGCTTGAGAAAATTACATACTGGAAGGTATCCAGAAAGGACAGTGGAGAAGAAAATTGTAGAAGGATTTTGGGAAGGATAAGTTTCATTTGTTAAAAGTGAGTTATTGTGGCTACTGAGCCACTACTGTAGAGTTCTGCATTAAAGGATAAAAGGATATTGGATCTTTGCCAGCCTGTTCTGTGTGGGTGCTACTTGAGAGGAGACTGAAATAGGTACCATGCCTGATCATACACTAGTGGAATGATAATATATATTGATTAATAAAATGCCCAGGTAGAGTTCAAGTGTCCTGAGTGGGAAGACAATGGTGAATAATTCTTTCCTGTTGAATGATATTTTTGGCTTAGGAACCCAAAGACTCCTTTAAAGACTCTGATCTGATTTCTGGGAGCCAGTGCTGCCTATACCATACAAGTCTGCAGTATTTTGTGTAGGAAGACACAGCTGGTAAAGAAAGTTAGGAGGCACAAAATGCTATCCTTCTACTGTCCCAGTAAGGTCAGCATAAGTGGATGTCAAATAGCTCAGATGATTACTTATCCTGGGGAGCCATTATAGGCAGTAGCCAGGATTAGACTTTCGACTGAGACACTGCTTCTGAGAATCGGAAAATGAGGGATTATTTAGGTGAAAAGATAATGGCTGAAAAAGCATTATGAAACCTCAGAGTGGGAGGAAAAAGGCCAGGGCTAGAGAGATAGGACTGAATAGATTAAAGGAGAATTGTTAAGATAAAAATGACATCATAAAAAATATGCACCTATGTTACTAAAAACATATGGGACTATTAAAATGGAATGCCTCTCAGAAATCTAATTTATCCTTCCACTCTCTGGTTTTCAGATAGCAGTGTTCTCCTCTATTTCATTTTGAGAACAGGAGACTGTGTAAATAGGTTTTTAATAACTGTTTAAATTTAAACTTTCTAATTTAAAAGAAAAAAATATTTCCTCAATGATGCTTTAAAGCATTTAATGATTGAACTTCGAGTAAGGATTGGAACCTATAGTGAGCATACCTCCAAATATGAGTCTTGTTATAAACTAGGTATACAAGCTGATTTGATCAGCCAACATTTTCAGGTCTCTTTGGCACTGTGAATTGAAAATGAGGTTGTGATCAGCCTATCAGGTGATTTAAGAAGGGAATTTTTAAAGTTATTCCTGTAATATTTAAAAAACCAAAACAAAACAAAGAAAAGAAAAAAAAATGAAAAACAAAAAACCAAAACCCCCAAGTAAAACAAACTTCCTTACAAACTGAGTATGAGTAAAATGATTATTTACTGTATTTACTGATTATTTACTGTATTATATTGTGTACTGTATTTAGCATTGATAAAAGAGTAAAGCCAACATATCTTAAATAGTCAATAAAATATTCCCCTTATCAAAATGCATGGCAGTGATCTGTTTCTTCTGCTGTTGTGACTATCCAAAAGACAAATTCTCTTAATGCATCAAGTTCTCTTTCCCTGTTGGTTACATCACACTCCCAAATTCACGTCAGTATTATAGTTTCCAGGTTCTGAGGTGCCCAGGGCAGACCTGACTCCAGGTGTCTGGGAATTACAGTTCTGAGTCTCCTCTGCCTAGTATTTCTGAAGTGATCTCTATCTTATTTAGTAGCAGAGTAGGAAAGACCTTACATTGGTACAATATCCAGTTTCTTTGTGTTGCACTGGGGAAAGGGCATCTACTGTTCCTTCATTCTCATCTGCTTTGCACTAGCGGCTAAGATCAGAACTATCCCAGAACGACTGTTTCTCATTTGGGGTGAATACTTTACAAGGTCATCCTGATCCTGCAGGATGGGGTAAAGAAAGAAGAAAAAATACATGATCTTGGTGAACACTGAAGAAGCTGCACTTTCCTTTTATTTTCCATGCAGAGTGCTTCTGTATGTCAAAGAATTCATACAGACGGCCGTGAACGTTCGTTCTTGCAGAATCAGTTGTTCATGAATATTTCCATATGGCCACATTGCACAATTACTGTTTACTTGTATTTATGTGCGCTACTGAGAATCAGCGCCAAATTACAGTGACATCTAGGAGTGAATTGCATGAGAGGCCAAAATTTAGGAAATAAAAAGCATTCATTGTTCTGTGTAACATTTATTGGGTATCAGCATGAAGATTCATGGAAAAAAATCACTTTAGCCTTGGATATGGTTTGTGGAGGACAATGCAACAGATTCCACAACAAAATAGGATTTTGTGAGCCATGAGGAATCTTTATAAGCCATAAAGGAGACAGCAAAGAGGCAATTTCATTGAAGTATGTAGACTTAATGGTATCTGTAATGTCAGTGTGAATTATTAGGGCAATTCTGGCCCTGATGGCAATGTGGAAGTTAGAAGGGGGATCATCAAAATAGGAATGTTATATGAATTAAAAAATAAAGAGTTGGAAAGCTTATCACTCACAGTGTAACAGATGAAATGCTACTCTGTGGAAATGCTACTCCAGTACAAAAACATCTGTTGGAGTCCTTCAAAAAACATAATTAGACAATTAAAATCAGGAAAGAAATGGTGCTTTGGGATCAGAAAAGCTGCTTTCAGAACAGGAATTTGATTCCTTCTAAAGGCAGTGAGGGATTTAGCAGTCTAAGATAAATCCTGCCAAATTTTCCTCCTCTGGGAATCCTGGAAACAAGAACCATATTTGGGTTCTTACTGACAGGTCAGTATATTAAGGTCAATACCTCTGATATTAAGGTCAATATTAGTTTTTAATTTATATTTATAATTATATTTAGAAATGAGGCAAAAGATGCAAAGTGAAGTGACCTGCTCAGGATCCCATAGAAATCAATGGCAATGTTGGGAATATATATCTTATTAGGGAATTAGCAGTTGTCTACTGTAACTTTGAATATGGGTTTGAATCCAAAATTATAATGATAAATGCTTGGACTGTGGAATTAAAAAATAGTCTTCCAGCATTTATTCTTAGTTTTACCTCCTTTAAAAATGACCTGAAATAGGAGGGTAAAGAAAAGCACTCTGGCAATCTGTGTAACTAGCATTGTCAAGATACGCACACTGCAGATTTTTCCTTCTTCAGATTTGAAAGAAATTTCACAATGACAGTGAGCAGCCAGGAATTTTTTCATTGCCTGCAGAAGAATAAGCTTTGAGAAATTCTTGTACTGTCATTATATGAGCCTTGATTCTAGATCACAGACAATACCCAATTTACCTAAACCTACGTAGTCAATTTGTCCCATCTTTACTGTGCATGAACAACATGCTAGGAAACATTCATTACATGATACAAATATGCTATAAAGCAAATATGCTACAAAGCAGCATGGCATGATTTTACTTCCTAACTTACTGGAGGCTCCAGCCTTGTGATCAAGCTCCTTTTAAGGAAGGCAATATTTGATCATGTCTAGATTTTACACCTTTAACATTAAACCTATGTTTTGTTTAATCAAGAAAAAGGGAAGGCCCACAAAGTGATTCCTTGAGCTTTAAATGAAGTATTGGAATGAGCAGAGACTTGCCACGTTGATCAAAGTGATGAGAAGACAACCACATTGTGCAATCTAGTTTGAAAGCAACAATTGGCAGAAACATTCCACTTGGGACTGGAGAGCTGGGACAGAAAAGGGTTGTGTGCTCTTTTGAAGTTTGGGTGGCAGGGCAGGAAAAAAAACACTGAAAATTTTGCATGTGGGTTATTGGTTTTGTTCTTTTTTTCTCTCATGAGTCAGTAAGACACTTCTGCCACATCTCCTGTCTGTTCTTGCCCTTGCATGCCTGCAGTCTGACCCAACATAATGGCAGATGTTGTAGAATCTAAGACTTTCTATGGAAGGTGTGTGCTGTAATTCCTGTGTGAGCAGGCATTACAGGAGCAGCCTCCTGATACAAATATAGATCTTTAGGATGAAAAGAATTACACGTTTGAAATTGTCAAGGTGAACTTTGATCTTATAACAAGATGAGTTTAACTTGCAGAAGAACTTCATTGCTTAATTTTAACTGTACTAGGAAGAAATCCGTTGTAGTATTAGTGGTTTAAGGTCTATAGTAAACCAGTAAGTAATTATGGTCCTGTCTAGCAGAAGACAGTAGTATGCCTATACTTTGGACACTTAAGTATATGGAAGTGAGTGGGAATAAGGTGTTAGAGGCCAGGAACAAAGGGGTGTTTGGTAGGAGAATGGTGTAAGGAGAAGCATGGATTTCGAGCTGATGTATGTATGTAGGGGAAGATGTATGATGGAGAGGTGTTGCTTTCCACACATGTATAACCTTGCAGACAGTTGGGACCTGGTGTTTCTGCTAAATAAATTATTTTAGGAGTTCTCTGATATATTTCATAACAGGACAATAGAGCAGAAATTAAGAAAAGAGAAGTAGATGACTATACAAAGTATGCAAACACATTATTAACTACTGGAAATTGTCAACATAATTTCTAAGGTGAAAAAGACTCCACACCTAAAGCATGTCTTTTCATAAAAATATTACTTAGCTTGACAGAGTTGTCAAATTTGGTTTTTGTTGCTTCCTCCTCATATCCCAAGTGAAATAAATTAAGCTCCCCGTATTTCTCTGGCAAAACTTCTTAGTTTCATTTTTCTATTTGATTGTTGGCTTTTGAAAAGAATGGTTTTGAAAAGTAAAAATTCTTATATTTTTTATAAAAATGCCAGCTAGTTAAAAATAAATTTCCCTGAAGGAAAAAAACAAACAAACAAACAAACCATTTTTCAAAGATTTTTGATAATTTCTCAGACTATGCTTTTGGAGAACATAAAAAATAATACAAACCTAGAAAATAATAATCTAAGTTGTCTAAAGTGAATGGAGATTGACTTGTCTAAATTTTCGGGAGATTGTTTTTACTGTTTTCCACACCAGCCTTCTGAAAATGAAGCTTCATTATGTTATCAGCTTGGATACCAAAAACGTATAGAACTTGCTAACCAGCTGCAAGTTTAACATTTTTAAGGAAAATGTTGATTTTCTTTTACACTTCAGCTTTTTCAATTCCATTTCATAGCTGGTGCACAGAACATGCTCTCAAATGTATACACTGCTTGGTAGATCTTATATATGCCTGTGGAATGTAATTTTTAGAGTCAGAGAACATAACACCTTGACACTGATAGCAATGAGTTGCTTTTTAACCTCTGAATATAGACATAAAACTTCATAGTTAGGATTTTTTAGTGGCTGTTTCATATACTTAATATTATAATTTTTAGCAGTGCTGCAGGAAATTCAGCAGGTATGTGTTTATGCCATATTGTAGTGTTTGATTTTTAATTTTTAAACTGTCTATATTGCACACTGCACTGTAGTACAGAGATACCCAATTCTGTCCTTAACGAGCTAGCCTAGATATTGGAAACAAACTGTGCAGCACATCAGAACTCAGTAAATTAACCCATGCATAACTCTGTCTCATGTGGTTACACTGTAGTCCAGTGCAAATGCAGTAAAAAGAATTACAATTGAAAGTAATACATCACAGAAGGCAAAAGCTCTATAGAATGAACAGTACAGCTCTAAAGACTGTAAGTTTTGGTGGATGTGAAGGTAAGTGATATTAATAGCACCAGGACTTGCCAGGATGGTCATGGCAGTGTTGCTGTTAATGGTTTGCAGGAGTAATAATTACTTTTGATTACAGTTACAACAGCAATACTGCTTGTGCATGCACTAGAATAGATTGCACAAGGATGCTGTTTGGGAATGGATATAAGCTGAGAAACAAGGAAGCTTTGAAGGAGATTTCAAATTCAAGGTGTGCTGGTTCCCCTGGTACTAGATTGGGAGAGCTGGACTGATGACTACACTAGCGTGGTGATGGCAGTAGCAATTTCATGGAGGGTGTTAGCAATGACAGGCATTGCAACAATGCTGGCTGTGGCACTAGTGTGCGCAGGAGACCATGCATACAGATGCCATGACTATTTTGCCATACACTTCTGCTGCACTGTCCTCCACTTGCCCCCTGCATCACTAGAAGAGATTATACCTTTCTCATTAATCACCTCTGATGTGCATTTGGCTTCTTATCTGTGAGAACAGGTTTCTTAGAGGATGCACCAGCTTCTGCTTGCAGGAGATTTCAAAGTATATTCATCAAATATCTTTCAGATAAGAGAGAAATTTGACAGCCTAAAACTGTAACCGTTTTTCTTGCCACTTGAGGCCTGTAATGCCTATAGTAGGGAAATATTTAAAACATTTTAATGATCAGTGTGATCCTCCTTTTATCAGCTTCTGAGTTTCTCATCACCATACTTAACTTTTGCTACAGGATTATACCATTAAAATAAATGCGTTTCTCACATAGTGTGAGAAATGTATTTTTCTTAAGGATATTTCCCTTATTTGACTAAGGCAAGCATCTTATTGCCTTCCTGTACATTCTAGAATACCAAAATAACCACTCCTGAAAACACGAACAGCCTTGCTGAATACTTAATTTACTACACAAATATAACTCAATGTTTGTCAAAAGTTTTTATTGTGTGATTTGAACCAAAGTGGGTTAACTGAAATAAAGACAACAAGTAAGTCCCACACCAAAAGAACAATTGTTTGACAATATTGAACTGAAAATATTTTTAAGATATATTTCTGCCAATGTGTTTTAAGTAAGCTTGGTTAAAGTTAAAGAAAAAAATCAATGTGATAGCTGGAACTGAAACCACGTTATGAAGTCTATATAGCATTAGTAGGGGAAGAATCCAAAAAATTTCTGTGGCCTACCACAAGCAGTATTGGAGTCTTGCAGTATTTTTGTTTATCATAAATTCACAGTTTCTGATATCCTGTAATTCCAGTAAGAATGTTGGTCTTCATTTTCTAAAAGTATGTTTCTAGCCTTGTAAAGAAATGTTTGAAAATCTGGATCTCAAAGAACAAACAAAAAAAGCCCATAAAAAAACCCAAAGTAAATCTATATTTTCATTTACTATGTATTGCAGGACTTTAAAGTTTCAAAACTTCTAAGGCCTCATTAGTGATGTTCAGTGATAGTGACAATAAAAATTATGCTGGTGACTGAGTTGTTACTTCTTAGGCAACACTGAGACAATAAACAAGCACATAGAAGTATTTTGTTGTGAATGCTATCTTTCTATGGAGTTTAAAAATAAAAGTTCCAATTTTAGCTGCCCAGGAGTCCATATAAATATGTAGATTCTAAGGCCAGAAGGGAACATGTTTTTTTCTAGCCAGATCTTCAGGATATACAAGCTATAGAACTTTTCCAAAAGTAGGAATTAAGCCATTTTTTTAGAAAAGTATTGAATCTGACTTTAAACATTCCATACAGTTGCAAATTCCCATCCCCTGATAAATTACTCCAGCTTTTAATTTACTCTCATTGCTAAAAAATTGTATCTCATTTCAAGAATCTATCTGACTCCAGTTTCCTGATATTGGATGTCATACCTTTGTCAGCAAGCTTAAAAAGCACTACCCTGCCCAACTATTTAACAGTATGTGATGCGTAAGTGACAGGTTTAAAGCAAAGGCATAAAAACATGCAAAGGTTGTAAACTGCAGTTAGAAGCCAAAGAAGCAGGCAGATGGAAAGATAACGAGGGAAATGGAGTTTGTTTCACACATAGGGAAGGGTAGGGAAATAGCACCCCCTCTAGACAGTATGTTCTCACTGATAGCTCTTAGCTAAACAAACACATTTTGTGGATGCTATTAAAGGACTCAACCTAATGACCATGGAGACAGCTGTCTTGTCATAGCTAGAAAGCAGGTTTTATTTCAAGAATACTGT